>OY856353.1:15000000-16250000 GCA_963693475.1 Ectropis crepuscularia | reverse complement strand
GATAGAAAATTCATCCGAGTATGAAAAGCTTGTTTGAATATCTAGACACACGGTAGTGTGACGAGATAAATTCATTTTTTAACTACACTGTGGCCATGCAAATGTTTTCAGGTGATACTCAGATGTTTGCCAATTTTCTTGGTTTATAAGTGTCAACCAAACCTTACGAGTAAATGTATTATTAATTTTATTATACTTACTTGGTAAATGCGAGTATACGTGCAATTCAAAACAATATTAAAATGCCTCAAAACATAATTATAATACTGTAATAATAATAACTTTTATTTGTATCCTTTGACACCTAATTCAATCTTAGTTCCAGAATAAAACGTTTCACACATTTCTTTGTAAATTCGATGAGATAGGTATATCGCAAGTGTCACTACCACGTTATTTTTATTTTTCCCTACAAATAAATATCTTTATTCATTTTCATTTGAACATTTTTCGTAGAAATTCTGTCGGAAAGAAAAAATATACGTACATATATTTCGCGGTAAAATTTTTGTTCTTTTGTTGCTGGGAGTGATTTGATATTTTATCATAGCTCTAATCTCTCTTTACAAAGTTAAAAGTTTACCTGTTTTACCGAGAATTTACGCATGATACAGCTAAAGAGGGAAAGATTCGCACGCAGTATTCATGTGATAAAGCTATTTGCAGAAATCACGTTGACAAGTATGCTAGGGTTATCACTGTCTTTACTGAGTTAGATAAAATGAATAAAAAATCTAGGGACAAAAACTACTTTGATGTGTCCGTCGTAACGTCGATCATATAAACGGCATATCGGTATCTCTTTGTTGTATGGATAAATTGCATAACATTCAGAATTATCACAACAATGATTTATTAATTCAAATAATTGGTTAAAATTGGGGCTACGCTCTTGCATATCTTCTTACATCTATAATATTCGCCATCGGTGTTTCCAAGTGTTGTATAATGATGATGGATGCCCGCCCTCCTTATAGCTTCCAATCTTACAGACCGGTATTACGACCTTGTTACTGTCAAGGATATCAACTTAAACACTTCCTTTGTAACACGCGGTTCTGTGCAGTGTTAGAGCTCATAAAGAAACCACATCGTTCAGTCTTCGCAGAAGCAATATTATTAGTGGTTATTCGTTGGTCCGAAAATACCAGCGGCTACTTGTTTGTATAAATAACGTTTTGGTTTGATGTGAGTGATACAATGAAGGACATTAAAACACAGAACGGAGTGCAGTTTTCGGAGCCTGTTGCTAATGGCTCTTCATATGGCAAAGGCGATAGATACACAGCAGCGCCCAATGAGTAAGTTAAAGCAACCTTGGAACTATTGTTTCTAGACATACGATCATTTGGCGTGCCACCGTTTATGATGTAATCGTAATCTTTACATGGAACATTCCAAAAGGCCAAAAGGTGTGATTTCAAATGATTGACAGCTTGGAAGACTCTTTAAAAGAGTGACGGAAATCTTAATTGGATATCTTATTCCTGTACTTTGTTTGAACCACAACTGACGGAATATAAATCTTTATCAGTGTCGTGTCTTTTGTGATACGAATTCATCGTTTTGTCGTCAACAGTCGTATCTTTCATTTATGTTTTATTAATTTCTGAATGGATTTCATAACAAAAGCTCTAGACACAATGTTGTGTTATTATTGTAGTAGCGTAAGGCATTGTATGATATTGTTATAGAATTGTGAATTATTCTTATAATAGGAGTAGACACGTCGTTATTTAAACTAATTTTTATTTGTGTGGTATCTTAAATATGTATAAGAGAATTTGATATATATTCTATTACTTTACCTATGTTTTTATAAATTATCTCAAAACAAGTTACATAAACGGTACTCGTATATTACTTTGGAGACTTATTTTCGGATACTATGTATCAACATTATTTTTCATCCCAAGATTTGAAATAAAAACACGCAGTAGCGAATCGATGCGTCATTTCGCACATTAATCCTACTCCTACGACTTGATCATTTATCACCTCATCTGTAAAGTCAGTAGTGTTATCTATTGCCAAATCTTGGTTCGGTAAAGTCATGATATTATCGTAACGCCTGGCGCTCCGGATTCCATTAGCGGAATGCCGTCGGACAACCGACAGAAACGGCAATGAGATGCAATTTCGAAAGGATTTTAAGCAAACAATTTAAATATAAGTCGATCTGCATATCGTGGATTACTACATCGCGGGAAATATAGGTAATTATTATATGCATGTTCATAAATATGTTACATTTGCGCCTTAGGTTAGCGAATTTCCGCCAGATATTGACAATCGCTTTGGGGACCACAGTAAAATTTACGCGATGCGACGTATTGTACGTTTTACTGCCATTGGTCTCCAATGTTTCTTCGGTATTAGTAAATCAAGAGATTTAATAAAATATTTAAATTAATCTAAAAATAAGTCGCGCATCCTATTAATTTATTTATATCTTTTTTACGGTTCTTACAACCTTGTTTTCATTTTAAACATGTTGTGTTTGATTTATAGTGTTGTAAAGGAGTATTCCGTTCCCTTGTGAGTTTGGGTAAAGGTGCTATAACTTTGAAGAACTTTGTCTTTGAAACAAAAGTCTAAAGGTACAAGTTCGCGCGGAGACCGCGACACGAGACCGCGACCGGAGACCGAGACCGGAGACCGCGACAGGCACTTGACACTATGGAATTGTATGGGCGCCAGTTCGCGCCGCTACCGCGACCGCGACCGGTCTCGGTCTCCTGTCGCGGTCGCGGCGCGAACTGGCGCCCATACAATTCCATAGTGTCAAGTGCCTGTCGCGGTCTCCGGTCTCGGTCTCCGGTCGCGGTCTCGCGTCGCGGTCGCGGCGCGAACCGCTACCTTAAGGGTTGTAAGCTTAAATGATAATGTAACTCTGCGAGACATACTATCTGATTTCTGGCATTCCTTTACAGCTGTATCCACCTCGGTAGGCGTCACATTGAATTATTAATTGTATTAAACTGGATTGGTATCCAGAGTCTCTGGAACTGACAGCGCCAATATCTAATTCTGGAAGAACACCTGACTTGCCCGTTTCCAATGTCGTACGATGCAAAATCTTCCGCTACATTTATTATTAGAATGCGTTTCACCTCACGCAGATTTTTTTTTATTATCTCAAGGTACTGAAATTATTTCAGCTCCTTTGTTTCTTCAGAG
The DNA here is from genome assembly GCA_963693475.1 of Ectropis crepuscularia. Lineage (NCBI taxonomy): Eukaryota > Metazoa > Arthropoda > Insecta > Lepidoptera > Geometridae > Ectropis > Ectropis crepuscularia. The sequence goes on along the minus strand of OY856353.1, from coordinate 16,246,820 downwards.
CGAAGAGCGAACCCAATTATAGAGTATCGAGTGGGTCACGACTGCGTCTCCTTGGCAACCCCGTTTTTGCCGGGAGCTTTCTAGAAATGACTTTATGTTCTGTAGTTTCACTGACTAAATCCGTGTATTTTTAAAATAGCTTTTGTATTAAACCAAACTGTATGTTATCTTACAAAAGTTTATTCAAATTTATTGTCACACAATCATATTTTAATATGAAACTTATGAAGATAGCTAAAATAAAACTGCTCGTGTCAAGAACTAGTTTTTGTAATTAATTATGAAGTCACAAATAAATCAGATCATTATTTATAGATTAGTAGCGGAAATGAATTCGAGTAGACTTCTCATTTTCTTACGTGGAAAATTCTACTTTATTAGATCAAGAGGACGCTAGAGTACCTATATTTAGCAACCAGAGGTCTAAGTGAAGAGTCGAAGTCCTTGCCACCACTCTTGTGCATTTCCTCGTGGCGTTGCTGTCGCATTACTGTTTGATACTAGATAGTTCCTGTTTCTAAATCCGTTGTTCAAGTATTTCGCCGGAAGTCTTCAGTGGTGGCGTATAAAGCTAATTTACACTGTTATCACGATTCCTAACGCTTCACTTCCACTGTAATATACCGGACGCGGTCGTTGTCTTGAACTCGTTTATCTTCTATACTGTACTTATCGTGGTTCATTGTTGTTTAGTGGAATCCTTATCGGGCTTAGAATTCTGTATTTCTTTGTTTTCAGTACATTGACTACTTTGGTATTATGAATTGTCAATACCTGTATGAATATCAGACTATCGAACGTCCGTATTTACTTGTTAAGCGTCCCAACAGAAGTTATATATTTTTAAAAGTTGATCTAATTATGTACCTTATTAAATCCGCCTTAATTTATACGCTATCGGCAGCTTTATAAGTTCGTCAGTTTCAAAGCACTTCGATTTGTCTAAGGTAGGGCGCAAACGTGGACACTTTTTGTGTCGTGTGTCTGATACAAGCTACCGATGAATATGTTTTCTTTAGAACCAGTTTAAAATTATGCTCTCCGCGCAAAAGTAAACATTTTATGTGTCTGTAACCGAACACAAAAATACTCATTGATGATCAAAAATTGTTCGGTGTCGATAATTCGAAACTAAAAGTGTCTACGTTTACGTAGTGCCTAAATCATACGGAAATCAACGTTAGGTATTCATATATCTTTATTGGCAGTGACCACAGATTTAACTTTAACTAAGAACATGTTCACTGCCAATAAATTTCAAGGACAATGTCTACAACTTTGTCTTAATTACAACTTACAATAACACTTATTTAATAAAAAGTATTACAAACAAATACAATAGAATTTTATATTAAATTATGCATTACAAGCAAATACAATAGGCTTTATTGGGCTGTGAACTCATTTCACGTCTAATCGCCGACGGAAGAATGCCTCGTTATCTCTACCTAATGGCCAATCACTTAGCGGAGTAAAATCAATTCCTAACGAACTTCTTTCTGGTTATAGCCAAGCGGTACGAGTGGTAATACAAATATTTTATTTAGAACCGCGTGGGCGTTTGCGTGCTTGCATCGTGTTTACCGACCAACGAGATTCATAGACACGGCACTGGGCCGTGATTCTTGTTGACCCAAAAGTAAAAGGTGACCTGGTTACCGGTATATCGTGACCCCGGGATGGCTACGATTCTGCGCAATCGTAGCTCAAGTTATTCCGGCGTGTGTTTATTTTTTGATTAAGGCGAGGATGGCAAAATAATCCACAGCGCAGTCAAAGTTTTACAGTACTGTAGATTATTGTTACCGTCCTCGTAGCTCCGCCGATTTTGTTGGAATTCGTTCTGGACGATCTTACCCGATGGACGGTCTTCGCCGAGCTGACCTTATTGGTCATTTGTATTGGACAACTCGTCTGATGTAAAGCAGTGTAGTCTTTAGAGCACACTTGCCCACAAGGTGTCTATTTACTCTTATCTTGAAGACCCTCAACCGCCTAAGAAATAACGATTATGGCTTTAGCATTGATCAATGTCGAACCCAAGACCATTTCAGTTTTAATTACTTAATTCACGGGTAACTCACGTGTGATATAGTCGGTCCAGTTGGACTTAAGTTTCAGTCGCCTCTGTCGACCTTTTTTAAGGATGGTGCATGTCACGTGACCGCTCGACGTTTGGCACAAACCCATTTTAGTTAGGAGGGAAAGATGTAAATTTCAAGGAACATTAAGACTCTGCTAGATCATTGCTTCTTTGCGGTGCGCACCCAAAATAAGTTTCGAAAGCGCTTAATGCAGATCTTACTAAAGTAGTTGTGAATATAGCCCTTGTTTACGTAACACCCTATGTAATACCTATATCGCTACAGCTGTTATACGATAGCTGACTTTGCTTAGCCTTCGACAAGCTAATCGACTTTAATTACAAGCTTAACCTGGCGGTTATATAGAGAACATGTACTTTAACATTCACTGCTCCTTCAACTTTATCTTCATGGTCTATGATTGGTATTCTAGTAATCTGCGTATTCCTACTTGTTATGGCTTTGATCTCTAATTGTTTTTTAAGAGTTCTCAAAAAATTAAAGGCTTATTTTGACATGCGAGAAACTTGGAACGAAACTGAAAGAAACGTCAAAATACTGTTTAAAAGTCAAAAATCAATTTGATCGATTCTATTCAGGGGAGCACAATAAGTGACGTCACGACTTGCGGAAATGAGATAGTCTAATTATCTATCACTTGTGAAAAAAAGAGAAAGAGATACTGATTTTCCGTCCTTATCACCGTGGCCGGCTTTTTCTCTGGCTAAATTACAAATCTGACATGGCGTTGCCAAACAAAAGTCTGTTCAAAGCTCAGACTCGGATTTTTTATGTTTTATTAAATATTGTGTGTATTTAAAGAAGATTTAAAGCTTGTTTGTGAAAGAATGTTAAGAGATTGGTGATATTTATGCTAAACAATGTGCTTTGTGTAGTGTTATAAGCTGCAATAGCCTCTGTAAAAGAAAAATCAGTGGAATCTCATTTTACACGTAAGTAGACAATATTTGTTATGACGACTTGATAGAAATTGATATTTATGCATTCTAGATATCTACGTGAATTAAATTTATACAATAACGGCAGTATCTAATCCAAAATTTGCAAAATATGTAAAATGTAAACATAACCTTTAAAACAAAACAAACAAAAAAGTGTGACCAGTTATTTGTTACATATTTACCCATGAAATATACAAGTAGGTACATAATGGATAGTTTTTTTACTGACCATTTACTAATGATACGTTCTAGATTTTGCCTGTGGCTTCGCATTTGTTCATTTTTGGAATTAAGACTCCCTTTGACGCACCACATACAGATGTTTCGTGGGCTATGAATTGAGCTCAAACGTCACGCTTGGGAATGAAAGAAATCTTTGGGTGAACTCGGGACCATGGCCATAAATGCGTAAGCATTTTTAGATGGCCATGGCGTGTTACCATGGTTACCATTACGCATATCTAGTTTAAGGCCATGCTTAGAAGACTTGTGTAGATGAAAGTGCTTTGAAGACTTGCAGTGCCCTCCGGTTTCATTCGCGTAGTTTCCAAAGTGTGCTGTCAAATTCTGAGTTAAAAGTTTCCAGTTATATCGGCAGTCCCTATGACTGCTAATTTTTTTCCCGTTACCAATGCTTCAATTTCTGTTCCCACTGCAATTCCAACTCTTATTTAATGGAGTGGGAATGGCATCAAACTCCCACACATTATCACTGTCCTTCTATTATTACAATTATGAATTCTTACTTACAAATCCCGATTTTAACGAGATTAAATGACGCCTTTGATAAAAGGTGACCTATTTTTTATTGTGCGAGAAGCTACTAACTACTAAGCACTAAGTACTAAGCTTTAAAAATAAAACATTATTCCTACAAATTTTCACCTCTGATTTAGTTACATCCTTTTGTTGGAACTTTTACAAAAAATATTATGGAATTTGAATTTATCACTAGATTTCTGGTAATAATTTGGATTGTTTTATGTATTCAAATTAATTATCATTTTGCAGATGTGCTACTCTGAAGAAGAATAGGATAAAATATGGTGTGAATAATCAAGCAATATTTTTCATGAAGTACAAAATAAATCAATTATCCTGAATTACCACAACATCTAATAGTAGTATCTCTACTACAACAAGGGCTTCTAACATTGAAAAAAGTTAAATGTTTGTTCTATACCTAAGTTCCGAGTTACCTGTGTGAAGTCTGGGCTAGCTGCTACTATATGGTAAAAATTTGTCAAACAAAAAAAAAAACTAAGTATGTATATTTTTATAATATTCAATGTAAAGTAGGTACAATTTGAAATAAATGTTTTATTGTACTGTTTTTTATTATTCTCCCTTCTATTTTATTTACGTAACATGAAACCTCTTTTTAAAATCTAATTTTAAAATGGATAGAACACGGGCAGAATTCATAAAACTATCGCAGCACTACCCATATCCAGTGGAATATTTTCTTTATGGCAATACCTTTTGAGTATTGAATTGAAAATTGAATTGAAATTGAAAGAACGAGAAGCACTATAGTAGTCAGGAACTTTAAGCATCTTGAGGTAAAACTATCTTTGATTCTATTCCTGTTTAGTTTTTTAATTGTTTGAAAGCTATGATCGAAGCTATCATCTAAGTCCTGGCTATTATTTGTATGAGAAGGAAGATCTAGAATTCTAGAGCTTTCGTCCGAAACCTTTAAACCTTCCAACAAATAACCTTCCAACAAACTCTGTAGACCTGCGCTTACCTATAATTCGAATATACTTAGAACATTATCCGTATTGCGATAGGTTATTTAAAACAGAACATGGTTTTGCGAACTCTGTAAGTGCACACAACCGCTTCTAGCAGCAGGGTTCACCATTGAAAAGACGAATAATATGTCGAGTCAATAGACGATAGTTCGCGAGTTCCTTACAATTTCAAATGTAATCCTTGTCTTCACAGACAGTTAGAAACACTTAATTATGTACACCAGAAAAAATATTATGGAAAACAATGGGCAGCAAACTAAAGATTGCAAGCTTGTCGGGTTTTTATCGGATACACTTCGGAGAGTGTGCGACTGATCTGTATGATCTAATACCACCTTCCTCTTTTTTCTATCGGACTTCTCGTAACTCGAAGAAGCGGCACCGTTTCATGGTTGATGTTCCAAAGACACGGACGAAGAGGTTTGACTCTACTTTTGTGAACGTCTAGGCTGTGGAATGAGTTGCCAGAGTGGGTTTTCCCTGATAGTTATAACCTTGGTGTCTTCAAATCGAGAGTGAATCGGTTTCTTCTAGGTAAACACGCTCCATCGTAGACCGCATCGTCGCTTAACATCAGGTGAGATGGCGGTCAAGTGTAAACCTATAAAAGTTAAAAAAAAAAAAAGAAACCGCATACAGCAATTGCTTCCAGACAACAACTCAGTCTTTGTGTTCACTTGTTTTGGCTTCGTTTCGTTGAAAGTAATATAATTTGCTCTGACTTCCGTCCGATGTTAATTAATTGTTATCATTGTTTAGTTTTACCCGCATTTGTTTGTGTTTGGACATCCAAATGTAGACTGTATTTATATTTTGATAGTTAAGTTGACACCGGATAAATGTACCTTATTCCCACGGCATGGTCCGTGTGACTACTTTATTGTCAGTGGTACGTACTGTGGACCTAAAATATGTACTTTTATTTTTAATTTTAATAATTGTCAGGCTATTCTGGGTCACTGTTTAACGTACCTAGATGAGCATCTCCCGTGTTATGTCACTCAGCCCTATCCTCAGCTTTTCTACTCCAGCGAGCCATTAAACCTCTTTAATACTAAGTAGATAAATGTTTCAAACAAATATTTTTTAATAAAAGTCTATACCTATGGATGTTCTCAATGAGAATACTAATTTTATGTTCTCGCGTTTATGGTATACATAGTTTTTTATCTTATCTATCTGTAGCGGATCTGTATGATTTAATACCACCTAGCACTATTGCGCTCCTCGTAGCTTGAAAAGCGATATTGTCTCATATTTGACTTACCAAAGACTCGAAGAGGTTGGACTCCGTTAGGACTGTGGATTGAGTTGTCTGAGTGGGGGTTTCCCGGTGAATAAATTGCCAATCCGCACTTAGTGAGCATTGTGGGCTTATGACGTTGACTCTCTTCTTGTGAAAGAAGTCCCCGATTACCAGTTGTCACAACGTCACAACTGGTACTCGGGTAGGTACCGGTACACAACTGAGTTGCGGGAATATAAGAGAGAGCTGCTTACATATGTATATTCACAGTAACAGTTTTTCATCCAAGTAAAATGCGAGTTGCATTCTACGCGTTACCTCGTAACATTCGACTGTGTACCCAATTTTGAAAATTATTTTTTTATTCCAAAGGGTAGACTTCCAGCATGGTCTGTATAAATATTATCGAAATTGGTGGTGCGTTTTTTGTATGTGCTATCAACAAAAATAAAATAAAAAATACATACGTTAGCGTCGAATATACTATATTAGTTGTCGATGGTAATTTGAAGTCGGTTGTTTCGTTTTTCAGAGGAATATGATAACATTAAGGCCGATTTACATCAGACGAGCGAATGCTTATTCTATCCCCACTATATCAAATTCATTTGGTGTAAACAAACGTAGAGCATTCTTTCGTTGTTTTGTTTGTTTGGAATTTATAATATGGAAAACGCCAAGAACGATCTTTCGTTTACACTAAAAGATCGAGAAAAAATGCTCTTGTTCCAGCTCTAGCTCTATGTTCGTTCAGTTTAAATCGGCCTTTACAGAATACCAGAATACAGGCTTTCTGCGTAAGTATGTACATATGTAGATACACGCTAGGAGACTTATTTGTTTTCATTCGAAAGTATTCAAAACTGCGTGACTCTGTTTACAAATCTACAGCAGAGCAACATAGTATATGATATACCGTTGCTAAGAGACAGGTCATTACGTATTTGAATCGTTAGTGACGTGCAAGTATAGGCATTGCCCTTCTATTTGCTTACCGAAGAGATCGCTGTATATACTTACGCTGAGGTTAACTGGCGAGTCGTATTCAGGTCTTCATATTGCGCCATAGCCATGCATAATTTTATAGGACAGGGGGTCAGCTACATCGGAAACGTTCAACTTTCGCTGTGAGCTCGGACTGCCTGTCCCACGTCACCGTAGATAAACAATCTATTAATACGCTTGTTGATTTGCATTTCAATGTTTTCTGCTATGGCGACATTAATGCCCAGTTGAGCTCGTAAGCCCGATGTTGACAGATTTCGTACTTCGACAGTAGGTGAATGTGTTCTGAGTTAAAAATTGTTTTTGATGACTCTTGAGGTGAATATTTCTTGAATCACGGCTAGGACACTCGGTCAGGTCTTTACCTATACACACGACGAGTGTTTTATTGCCTATTATACAGAAGCCGCTCTGCAGTGATATCTTGTCACTACAATGTTATAACTAACAATGGATTGAATAATTGCGTTTTTTATAGACGCTAAACGGGAAGGCGTCACAAAGTAGTAACGGAATGTCAAGGTTATTTTTTATTGAACCCAAGAAACGCACAATTATAATTCGAATAATTATGATTATGTATAAAAGAACTGATGAGTTGTGAAGGTGATGAGTTGAGAGTGGGACAATTCGGATATGGGCAGCGGAATCCAAGAGGGCAACGTCTAGCTGATTTCTTGGAAAGGGAGAGCCTCTTTATGATGAACTCCTTTTTCAGGAAACAGCCACAACGAAAATGGACCTGGATTAGCCCAGATGGTTCCACAAAAAATGAGATCGACTTCATTATGACGACTAAACGGCAAATATTCAGCGATGTCTCTGTGATCAGTAGGGTTAAGACCGGCAGCGATCACCGTATTGTAAGAGGCACGCTGAATTTAAATATTAAGTTCGAAAGATCACGTCTAATGAAGTCCACGCTCCGACCAAATTATGCTCAAATCGAAAATCCCGATAACTTTCAACTCGAACTTCAAAATCGCTTCGAAGCCTTAGATGAATGCGTAACGGCGGACGAAATAAACGACAGGCTGGTGGAAACTGTTCAAGCAGTTGGCAGGAAATTTTATAAGAGCCGACGCCAGAATAGAACCCAAAAGCTCTCCGATCATACTCTAAATCTCATGGCGGTTAGGCGAGATATGCGATTGCAGTCTTCGGTCGACATGACGGTATACAGACGGCTCAATAGACAGATATCTACTTGTGTGCGACGCGACATACGCTGCTTCAATACTTCGTGTATTGAAGAAGCGATCAAGCGGAACAAAGGCTCGAAAGTGTTCGCAAGAAATCTGTCTCTTGGGCAAAGTCAATTGACCAAACTGAAGACCGACAGTGATAACGTCGTCTCGTCGAAGCCCGAGATTTTGGAGGAGATTGAGAGGTTCTATGAACAGTTATACACCTCTACGCAAGCACAACCTGTCGTTAGCATGGCAAAAGACCCCAGAGCTAAGTTGACCCAACACTTTACCGAAGACATCCCGGAAGTCAGCCTGTATGAGATTAGGATGGCCCTCAAACAACTTAAGAACAACAAGGCACCTGGCGACGACGGAATTACGACCGAGCTTCTGAGAGCGGGTGGAAAACCGGTACTTAAAGTCCTCCAGAAGCTGTTCGACTCCGTCATACTTGACGGTAATACGCCAGAAGCGTGGAGCAGAAGTGTGGTGGTGCTCTTCTTCAAAAAAGGTGACAACACCTTGTTGAAGAACTACAGACCCATCTCACTTCTGAGCCACGTTTATAAGTTGTTTTCGAGGGTAATCACGAATCGTCTCGCACGCAGGTTTGACGACTTCCAGCCACCCGAACAAGCCGGTTTCCGAAAAGGCTATAGTACCGTAGACCACATCCATACGCTTCGGCAGATTATACAAAAAACCGAGGAGTATAATCGGCCACTATGTATAGCGTATGTGGACTATGAGAAAGCCTTCGATTCCATCGAGACCTGGGCAGTGCTTCAGTCTCTCCAGCGATGCCGCATGGACTATCGCTATATCGAAGTGTTGAGGTGTATTTACAGCAAAGCCACAATGTCTGTCCGATTACAGGACTAGTGCACAAAACATATCCGGCTACAGAAAGGCGTGAGACAGGGAGATGTTATATCTCCGAAACTGTTCACTGCCGCGCAGGAAGATGTTTTCAAGCTACTGGACTGGAACGGACATGGCATCAATATCAATGGCGAATGCATCACTCACCTTCGGTTTGCCGATGATATAGTCATTGTGGCGGAGTCGATGGAGGACCTCGGTGCTATGCTCAGGGACCTCAGTAGAGTATCCAAACAGGTAGGTTTGAGGATGAATATGGACAAGACGAAGGTCATGTCAAATGTTCATGTCTCACCTGTACCGGTTATTGTTGGGAATACCACACTCGAAGTTGTTGAAGAATACGTTTACCTGGGTCAAAAGATCCAATTGGGTAGATCCAACTTCGACAAAGAGGTCCAGCGAAGGATCCAACTCGGATGGGCAGCGTTCGGGAAACTACGGCACATCTTGGAGTCCAAAATACCCCAATGCTTGAAGACGAAAGTCTTCAATCAGTGCGTGTTGCCAGTGATGACCTATGGAACTGAGACGTGGTCCTTAACTGTAGGCCTCATAACAAAGCTCAAAGTCACACAGCGAGCTATGGAGCGAGCTATGCTCGGAATCTCTTTGCGCGACAGAATCCGTAATGAGGATATTCGCAAAAGAACGAAAGTAGCCGACATAGCTCGAAGAGTAGCTAAGCTGAAGTGGCAATGGGCAGGCCACATCGCTCGCAGAACTGACAACCGATGGGGAAGAAAGGTTCTCGAGTGGCGACCACGAACCGGAAGACGCAGTGTTGGACGACCTCCCACTAGATGGACAGATGACCTCACAAAGGTCGCTGGAAACCGCTGGTTGCAGGTTGCGCAGGACCGTTCGTTGTGGAAATCTAGGGGGGAGGCCTATGTTCAGCAGTGGACGTCTTGCGGCTGATGATGATGATAAAAGAACTTATACTCTACCTACCACACAAACACCACACAGACGTCGCTCTCGTATGTATGCCATACGTAGGTTTACACGTTGTACTCGTATCTACGTACATTCATGCATTGGAATATGCTGCCCTAGTATGATCATCCCCAATTGGTTATTTCTGCGCAACCTCGCTCCATCGAAATCCATCCGTCTCTTTACAAAAGTTGGCGGTCGAGCGCAAGGCTATTATTTACATAAAAGATCATAGCAAATAAATAATTTGTAGGATGTATGGCGTAAAGCTATTTATAAAACAACAAGAACGGAAACATATCTCGTTTCATGTTTGTAAGAGACATCGTTTCTTGGTTGAGAAATGTGTGTATAGGCTGTGGAATGCGTTGCCTGAGTGGGTTTTTCCAGATAAAATAATAATAAATATTATTAATAAATATTGGTGGACAATTCACACACAATACCATCTGACCCCAAACTAAGCAAAGCTTGTATGATGGCGGCCAGATAGCTGATATAATACTTATATAGTTTTAAATACATACTTATTATACATAGAAACACCCAGACACAGTGCAAACAATTGAATTCATCACACAAATATTTGCACTGGGTGGGAATCGAACCCACGACCCTCGGCTTCGCAGGCAGAGCTACTACCAACTAAGCCACGAGACCAGATGGTTACAATCTGGGTGTCTTGAAATGAATCGGTTTCTTCTAAATACACACACTCTCATCGTAAACCGCATCGTGGCTTAACATCAAGCGAGATGGCAGTGAATTGTAAACCTATAAAAGATAATAAAAAACAAACCTTGGTGTTTCCAAATGAATATCGGTTCCTTCTAAATCTACACGCTCCATCGTATACCACATCGTTGCTTAACATCAAGCGAGATAGCAGTCAAGTCTAAACCTAAACTTAAAAGATAATTAAAACATGGTTTTCCATATACTTGGTATGTTTTCACTAATAAGTAGATAGAGTAAATAGAGTAACAAATAAACGAAAAGATAAAGTAATCTATGGGGGACGAGCACAGTGCAGTGCTAGGTAATGATTTAGACTTCATTTTCCAATAGCTGCATGTCACTGTACTGTTATAGGCTGGCATGTAGCTTACCATCTGGCACATGTCCTGTTCGTCACTCTATATATTATAAAAAAATAGAAAAGAAAGTATTTTATAAACAAGTTACAATAAATTCATCTGTACAGTAAGTCTCTGTGTAGATCTGTACAGTAGTTCCACGTGTAAACTCATACATAACCTGAATTTCCGTCAATCCAACAACAAGATGGAGCCGTACAAGTGTTATTTGTGATTGAAATAGCTCTCAACTTTCAGCATATTAATACCGAACCAACTCAATATTAAGTTGCTTCAGAAAAAATCCATCCCCGCAGATGGTTCCACCTACTAATATTGTAAATGAGAAAGTTTATTTATTTGTTTGTTGCTCAATCGCGTCGCAACGCCTGAACGGGTCGGGATGAAATTTAGAACACAGATAGATTATGGGATGGAATAACTCGCTGCTTTTTAATCGCGAGAAAATTACGGGAACGGGATCTACGCGGGAAAAGTTGCGGGGCTCTGTTAATATTGTAATATTTTTAGAACTTTCCTTAGACAAATTCTATGGAACTTATAACTTTGAAATCAAAACTCTTTAGGTCGAGTTTACCCCCTTTTTTTATAGAATAGAGTGACGAGACTAGCAGGACACATGCCTGCCATATAACAGCACAATGACACGCAGCTATTGGAACGCGAAGAGTCCAAATGATTACTTAGCACTGTACTGCGCTCGTCACCCAGAGATATAAGATGTTTTATCTCTATGCCCTGTAATTTCACGGGAAACATTGCCCTTCAAACCGGAACACAGTAATGGTTGCACATTACTGCTTTGCGGTAGAAAAACTGGCAAAGGTATTCTTGGTAAAAGAATTTTTGGGTCGCGTCACTGACATGCTTAATAGCAGTATATCTGAAGTTATACTGACGACGAATTGTGCAATATTAGTGCTGTTTAATACTAAATTTTAACATTTTAAGTTCTAAGTTTTCACTTCTCTTTTGACTGCCAATATTTTTTTTCTAAATTTCCGAAATGGTTCCTTAGTATCAGTTGTTCATATTGCTCAACCTTTTCGATTAAGTATAGGCATGCTGCGTAACCTCTTATTCGTGTTATGTGTGATACAAATAAAAAAGAAAATCTTGAATGTCGCAGCCATCCACTATTTTATTATGGTGTGCCATGGAAGTTACCATAGCTATACGCCATATTCGTTGGACTATAATGATGGAAATAGTCACGAGGTTATATAATTCAGTGTGGTAACATGTTTTGCTAGGGTATAATTTTAAACTAGTGTCTGCTTGCGACTTCGTCTGCGTATAATTTAGAAAATAGCGATTACTAAAGGAACTCTACATTTTGTCTGGACGAGACGAAGCCTATGTATTATTTTAGACTATAATAATCTATCTGAATTCCAGATTTCTACTAGATCCCTTCAGTTTAAACAACCTGATTGACAACAAACAAACAAACATTCTCATCCTACTAATATTGTAAATGTCAAAGTTTGAATGTTTGTTGCTCAATCATATCGGAACGGCTGAACAAATCGGGTTGAAATTTGAAATACAGATTATAGTCTTGAATATCACATAGGCTACTTTTTATCGGAAAATACAGGAAACGGGAACTAAGCGGGTAACTTCTAGTTTCTTATATGTTGTAAGTATAGAGTTGCAAATTAATAAAATATATTCTGCCATGAACATTATTACCACGCTCTGAATAATGTTATCGTCGGCACAAGTGCCTGTACTCGATTTTATACGGACTCTACTAGCAACAGTGCTTATCTTATCAATACAATGTTATAACAATCGATTGAATAATTGCGTTTACTAGACGCTTAATGGAAAGGCGTCACACCCCGGACACTCGGCCTAAAATCTATACAGACGGTGCAGTTGACATACCTACACTCACACATCTCGCATATGTCGTTCGAACGCATTAACGCATGTGTGCGTGTCATCTATTTCGTGTCGCTGAGTGCTTCTCGCGTTCTTGCGGGGTAGGAAGCTTGAAACTGGCGGGGGGTGGGGAGTGTCCGTTCTATCTGTATTATCTATTCTATGTCAGTAGTAAGGTATTCCGGAGTTCTGGCTCAGCTCCGGGTCCCCTCTTTTCGTGGTTCAAGCGAATCATCCGACTAAAAAAAAAAAAAAAAAAAGTTTGGTGTCATTTTAGGGGTTTTCGGGGGCGCCCGATCGATTGCAGTAATCCGTTTTTTGATATCTCTTCAGGTTTCCGAGATAGGATTTCAGTTTCAAGATCTCCACTAATGAATGTCTAATGAGAGGGGCTCGTTAGCCCGCGTGAGCTCGCAGTCCCATTGTTCTTAATTAGGGTGGTCGTTATCGCGTAGGGTCATTAACAATGCCTTGTTTACTAGTTAACTTTCTAGAAAAAAACCGATTCACTCTCGATTTGAAGACACAAAGATTGTAACCATCGGGGAAAACCCACTCAGGCAACGTATTCCACAGCCTAGACGTTCTTATCACAAAGTAGAGTCAAATCTCTTCGTTCGTGTCTTTGGAACATCAACCATGAAACGATGTCGTTTTTTCGAGCTACGAGCATTCCGATAGAAAAAAGGACAAGCTGGTATCAGATCATGCAAATCAATCGCACACTCTCCGAAGTGTATCCGATAAAAACCCGATAGGCTAGCAATTCTTCGGCGATATCAAGACTTTGAAGTCTTTTTCGCACAAGAGTGTCGTTGCCTATGAGCTTTTTGGCACGTCTCTCGATCGATTCCAGAGCCTCCAGCTGATACTTAGCCGATCCATCCCAAAGGTGCGAACAGTACTCCATATAGGAGCGAATCTGTGCTTGATATAATGTAAGCAACTGTTCAGACTTGAAGTACCTTCGCACCTTTGAGAGGACACCAAGTTTTTTGGCAGCAAGTTTAGCCTTGGACTCGATATATGAGCCAAAGTTGAGCGTAGAGGTCAAAGTAACGCCCAAAAGCTCAAGACGGTCAGAAACCGGCACGGATACACCTCTAAAAGTTGGAGTCAGTTGGAAAGGACTCCTTTTAGCGGAGAACAGACACGCCTGCGTCTTACTCTCGTTGAACTTGACCAGGTTGGCATCGCCCCATTTAGACACCGCCTCAAGGGTCAAGCTCAAACGTTCGATCAGACTCTCTCTCAGTTCCTGAGTTTGCTGCCCAGTGGCTCTCGCGGTAGATATGTAACTCTCTACAACGGTGCTATCATCTGCGTACCCAAAGATACCGGGCTTCAACAGATCGTTGATATGTAGCAGGAAGAGCGTCCATATGTGTATAGCTAACCAGTGGGATCCTGGTTTTGTATCCGAGTCTAAAAAGTTTGGTGTCATTTTAGGGGTTTTCGGGGACGCCCGATCGATTGCTGCTATCCGTTTTTTGATATCTCTTCAGATTCGGAAGATAGGTTTTTAATTCTAGGTGCTCAGTACAGGCAATTGTTGTACCTATGGGTCAACTTTTAAAATGTTTTAAATCATCTTAAGTTACCTGCTAAAACAAAGATTTTGGTATTGATATTTTACCAACCCTCTTGATCCAACTTGATCAGCGTACAGTATTATGACTATAATATTAGTATGAAGTTCTTACAATTTGATTTTTAGGCTTACCCGTGAACATGGTAAATATTTCCATAATGTGAGGTATAACAAAATTGTACTGAAGTTAGGAACAACAACAATGTACCTAAATTTATATAAATATCCATTGTTTAATGAATAATATGTAGTTACAATTAACAAGAGAGGACAGCAGATGCCATTAATTAATAATGTTCGTTACTGAACGTACCGAACAATACATCAAAATAATGAGTCTGATTTTAGAAATAATGTGGATCATCGGGTTTTCCGTGTCTGTCGCTGGATTGATCTTCCAAGCTCTGATCTACTGGTGGGTGCCGTCTAGCCGAAAACTTGACCAGAAGATCCTAACACAGATAACTGTGGCAAGGTTACTGAACGTGGTTCTGGAATTTTTACTAGTGTACGAGTACACATCTCAGACCAGTTATGTTTTAATTAAGTTAATTGAGGCGTTCTACTTGATGACTGAATTTGCTCTTATATCTTGGATGTTTGTGTTTACCAAGAACCTCTACGATAAAGTGAAAAATGTATTCGCGCCTAAAAGGAATTTCACAACAATGGCTGCTGCTATCTGGTGTCTATCCGTCCCCATAGGCTGTCTACGCCCACTTTTATTCGAATTAGCCATAAGAAGAATGTGGTTTAGTTATTTGACATTTTGTGTAGTTTACGAATTAGTGAAATTTGTGGTTCTCGTCATAAATTTAGTGTTGTTTTGTATAATTTTCAAAGTTGCGCTATCACGGCAGTATAGAGTAGTAAGTATATTGAGAACGGTGGTAGTTTCTATCATGTTGATCTCTATTTCAAGCTTACAATGTTTTTTACAAATGTTTTCAGTCAGGCCATACAGCATTCATTTCGTGACAAATAACAAAATGTTTATAATCCAAATGTTCAGTATGATTAATTCATACCAAGTTGTAGCTATTACGGGAATTTTTGTAATTTTGGTGCAAAATCATTGTAGAGACAACTCGCTTATTAAGGAGTTCAAGAATAAAATCACAATTGCAACCGTTTAATGTGATAAGAATAGAATAAAAATATATTTATTGCTCGCACTGTGTATATATATATAGGTCTTAAAATATATAAAATGTACAACAGTGTACCCTTGACGGGCGTGCAACATAAACAAGTTAACATAGGTAGTACTACGAGTATCTTGTAATTAATTCTGCTTTCGATAACAAACATTTATTTTTATCAGTTACAAATTAAAATAGTTGTACATACTCATCTTTCCCGTCATTAAAATACTATTTTAAATCCTAAAATGCCTTAGTTAGGAGCCATTTTTTAATTCTCTTTTGAATGTAGACTCATTCAACAGTTTCATTTTTGAAAATATATACAATTTGTGAGCTCTTTCTTTTGTTTTTATTTTTTATTAATTGACGCGTTAATTGTACATCTATACTTGTAATAAAACTGTAGCGGGTCGAATTCTGTACATGGAAGATATTTTGAAAAAAAAAAAACATTTTGGGGGGCACTCCATAGTTGATACTGATGGCGAAACTGCATTTTTTTTTCTTTCATGTCTGTCTGTCTTTCTGTATAGGGAACTCTCATCACGCTGAAACTACTGATATGAAACATGGCATGATTTAAGATCATACTAAGTAGATGGTAGCTGTCTACTTTTAATCTCCAAATTCTGCACGGTTTTCTTGCAGAAAGAGGTGAAAGTCAGAATGAAAGTTAACAAAGGTAGTACTACGAGTATCTTGTAATTCTGCTTTCGATAACAAACATTTATTTTTATCAGTTACAAATTAAAATAGTTGTACATAGTCATCTCTCCCGTCATTAAAATACTATTTTAAATCCTAAAATGTCTTAGTTAGGAGCCATTTTTTTAATTCTCTTTTGAATGTAGGCTCATTCAACAGTTTTATTTCTGAAAATGTATACAATTTGTAAGCTCTTTCTTTTGTTTTAATTTTTTATTAATTGACGTGTTAATTGTACATCTAAACTTGTAATAAAACTGTAGCGGGTCGAATTCTATACGTTGAAGATATTTTGAAAAAAACATTTTGGGGGTACTCCATAGTTGATACTGATGGCGAAACTGCATTTTTTTTTCTTTCATGTCTGTCTGTCTTCGGCGTGATGAGAGTTCCCTATACAGAAAGACAGACAGACATGAAAGAAAAAAAAAATGCAGTTTCGCCATCAGTATCAACTATGGAGTGCCCCCAAAATGTTTTTTTCAAAATGTCTTCAACGTATAGAATTCGACCCGCTACAGTTTTATTACAAGTTTAGATGTACAATTAACACGTCAATTAATAAAAAATTAAAACAAAAGAAAGAGCTTACAAATTGTATACATTTTCAGAAATAAAACTGTTGAATGAGCCTACATTCAAAAGAGAATTAAAAAAATGGCTCCTAACTAAGACATTTTAGGATTTAAAATAGTATTTTAATGACGGGAGAGATGACTATGTACAACTATTTTAATTTGTAACTGATAAAAATAAATGTTTGTTATCGAAAGCAGAATTACAAGATACTCGTAGTACTACCTTTGTTAACTTTCATTCTGACTTTCACCTCTTTCTGCAAGAAAACCGTGCAGAATTTCAAGATTAAAAGTAGACAGCTACCATCTACTTAGTATGATCTTAAATCATGCCATGTTTCATTTAAATTGAATTAGTAGTTTCGGCGTGATGAGAATTCCCTATACAGAAAGACAGACAGACATGAAAGAAAAAAAAAATGCGGTTTCGCCATCAGTATTATATTTGTGTAATGAATTCAAATGTTTGCACTGTGTCTGGGTGTTTCTATGTATAATAAGTATGTATTTAAAATTATATAAGTATTGTATCAGCTATCTGGCCGCCATCACACAAGCTTTGCTTAGTTTGGGGTCAGATGGTGTTGTGTGTGAATTGTCCACCAATATTTATTTATTTATTTATTTATTAGTATCAACTATGGAGTGCCCCCAAAATGTTTTTTTCAAAATATCTTCAGTAGTAGTAAGGTATTCAGGAGTTCTGGCTCAGCTCCGGGTCCCCTCTTTTCGTGGTTCAAGCGAATCATCCGACTAAAAAAAAAAAAAAAAAAAGTTTGGTGTCATTTTAGGGGTTTTCGGGGGCGCCCGATCGATTGCAGTAATCCGTTTTTTGATATCTCTTCAGGTTTCCGAGATAGGATTTCAGTTTCAAGATCTCCACTAATGAATGTCTAATGAGAGGGGCTCGTTAGCCCGCGTGAGCTCGCAGTCCCATTGTTCTTAATTAGGGTGGTCGTTATCGCGTAGGGTCATTAACAATGCCTTGTTTACTAGTTAACTTTCTAGAAAAAAACCGATTCACTCTCGATTTGAAGACACAAAGATTGTAACCATCGGGGAAAACCCACTCAGGCAACGTATTCCACAGCCTAGACGTTCTTATCACAAAGTAGAGTCAAATCTCTTCGTTCGTGTCTTTGGAACATCAACCATGAAACGATGTCGTTTTTTCGAGCTACGAGCATTCCGATAGAAAAAAGGACAAGCTGGTATCAGATCATGCAAATCAATCGCACACTCTCCGAAGTGTATCCGATAAAAACCCGATAGGCTAGCAATTCTTCGGCGATATCAAGACTTTGAAGTCTTTTTCGCACAAGAGTGTCGTTGCCTATGAGCTTTTTGGCACGTCTCTCGATCGATTCCAGAGCCTCCAGCTGATACTTAGCCGATCCATCCCAAAGGTGCGAACAGTACTCCATATAGGAGCGAATCTGTGCTTGATATAATGTAAGCAACTGTTCAGACTTGAAGTACCTTCGCACCTTTGAGAGGACACCAAGTTTTTTGGCAGCAAGTTTAGCCTTGGACTCGATATATGAGCCAAAGTTGAGCGTAGAGGTCAAAGTAACGCCCAAAAGCTCAAGACGGTCAGAAACCGGCACGGATACACCTCTAAAAGTTGGAGTCAGTTGGAAAGGACTCCTTTTAGCGGAGAACAGACACGCCTGCGTCTTACTCTCGTTGAACTTGACCAGGTTGGCATCGCCCCATTTAGACACCGCCTCAAGGGTCAAGCTCAAACGTTCGATCAGACTCTCTCTCAGTTCCTGAGTTTGCTGCCCAGTGGCTCTCGCGGTAGATATGTAACTCTCTACAACGGTGCTATCATCTGCGTACCCAAAGATACCGGGCTTCAACAGATCGTTGATATGTAGCAGGAAGAGCGTCCATATGTGTATAGCTAACCAGTGGGATCCTGGTTTTGTATCCGAGTCTAAAAAGTTTGGTGTCATTTTAGGGGTTTTCGGGGACGCCCGATCGATTGCTGCTATCCGTTTTTTGATATCTCTTCAGATTCGGAAGATAGGTTTTTAATTCTAGGTGCTCAGTACAGGCAATTGTTGTACCTATGGGTCAACTTTTAAAATGTTTTAAATCATCTTAACTTACCTGCTAAAACAAAGATTTTGGTATTGATATTTTACCAACCCTCTTGATCCAACTTGATCAGCGTACAGTATTATGACTATAATATTAGTATGAAGTTCTTACAATTTGATTTTTAGGCTTACCCGTGAACATGGTAAATATTTCCATAATGTGAGGTATAACAAAATTGTACTGAAGTTAGGAACAACAACAATGTACCTAAATTTATATAAATATCCATTGTTTAATGAATAATATGTAGTTACAATTAACAAGAGAGGACAGCAGATGCCATTAATTAATAATGTTCGTTACTGAACGTACCGAACAATACATCAAAATAATGAGTCTGATTTTAGAAATAATGTGGATCATCGGGTTTTCCGTGTCTGTCGCTGGATTGATCTTCCAAGCTCTGATCTACTGGTGGGTGCCGTCTAGCCGAAAACTTGACCAGAAGATCCTAACACAGATAACTGTGGCAAGGTTACTGAACGTGGTTCTGGAATTTTTACTAGTGTACGAGTACACATCTCAGACCAGTTATGTTTTAATTAAGTTAATTGAGGCGTTCTACTTGATGACTGAATTTGCTCTTATATCTTGGATGTTTGTGTTTACCAAGAACCTCTACGATAAAGTGAAAAATGTATTCGCGCCTAAAAGGAATTTCACAACAATGGCTGCTGCTATCTGGTGTCTATCCGTCCCCATAGGCTGTCTACGCCCACTTTTATTCGAATTAGCCATAAGAAGAATGTGGTTTAGTTATTTGACATTTTGTGTAGTTTACGAATTAGTGAAATTTGTGGTTCTCGTCATAAATTTAGTGTTGTTTTGTATAATTTTCAAAGTTGCGCTATCACGGCAGTATAGAGTAGTAAGTATATTGAGAACGGTGGTAGTTTCTATCATGTTGATCTCTATTTCAAGCTTACAATGTTTTTTACAAATGTTTTCAGTCAGGCCATACAGCATTCATTTCGTGACAAATAACAAAATGTTTATAATCCAAATGTTCAGTATGATTAATTCATACCAAGTTGTAGCTATTACGGGAATTTTTGTAATTTTGGTGCAAAATCATTGTAGAGACAACTCGCTTATTAAGGAGTTCAAGAATAAAATCACAATTGCAACCGTTTAATGTGATAAGAATAGAATAAAAATATATTTATTGCTCGCACTGTGTATATATATATAGGTCTTAAAATATATAAAATGTACAACAGTGTACCCTTGACGGGCGTGCAACATAAACAAGTTAACATAGGTAGTACTACGAGTATCTTGTAATTAATTCTGCTTTCGATAACAAACATTTATTTTTATCAGTTACAAATTAAAATAGTTGTACATACTCATCTTTCCCGTCATTAAAATACTATTTTAAATCCTAAAATGCCTTAGTTAGGAGCCATTTTTTAATTCTCTTTTGAATGTAGACTCATTCAACAGTTTCATTTTTGAAAATATATACAATTTGTGAGCTCTTTCTTTTGTTTTTATTTTTTATTAATTGACGCGTTAATTGTACATCTATACTTGTAATAAAACTGTAGCGGGTCGAATTCTGTACATGGAAGATATTTTGAAAAAAAAAAAACATTTTGGGGGGCACTCCATAGTTGATACTGATGGCGAAACTGCATTTTTTTTTCTTTCATGTCTGTCTGTCTTTCTGTATAGGGAACTCTCATCACGCTGAAACTACTGATATGAAACATGGCATGATTTAAGATCATACTAAGTAGATGGTAGCTGTCTACTTTTAATCTCCAAATTCTGCACGGTTTTCTTGCAGAAAGAGGTGAAAGTCAGAATGAAAGTTAACAAAGGTAGTACTACGAGTATCTTGTAATTCTGCTTTCGATAACAAACATTTATTTTTATCAGTTACAAATTAAAATAGTTGTACATAGTCATCTCTCCCGTCATTAAAATACTATTTTAAATCCTAAAATGTCTTAGTTAGGAGCCATTTTTTTAATTCTCTTTTGAATGTAGGCTCATTCAACAGTTTTATTTCTGAAAATGTATACAATTTGTAAGCTCTTTCTTTTGTTTTAATTTTTTATTAATTGACGTGTTAATTGTACATCTAAACTTGTAATAAAACTGTAGCGGGTCGAATTCTATACGTTGAAGATATTTTGAAAAAAACATTTTGGGGGTACTCCATAGTTGATACTGATGGCGAAACTGCATTTTTTTTTCTTTCATGTCTGTCTGTCTTCGGCGTGATGAGAGTTCCCTATACAGAAAGACAGACAGACATGAAAGAAAAAAAAAATGCAGTTTCGCCATCAGTATCAACTATGGAGTGCCCCCAAAATGTTTTTTTCAAAATGTCTTCAACGTATAGAATTCGACCCGCTACAGTTTTATTACAAGTTTAGATGTACAATTAACACGTCAATTAATAAAAAATTAAAACAAAAGAAAGAGCTTACAAATTGTATACATTTTCAGAAATAAAACTGTTGAATGAGCCTACATTCAAAAGAGAATTAAAAAAATGGCTCCTAACTAAGACATTTTAGGATTTAAAATAGTATTTTAATGACGGGAGAGATGACTATGTACAACTATTTTAATTTGTAACTGATAAAAATAAATGTTTGTTATCGAAAGCAGAATTACAAGATACTCGTAGTACTACCTTTGTTAACTTTCATTCTGACTTTCACCTCTTTCTGCAAGAAAACCGTGCAGAATTTCAAGATTAAAAGTAGACAGCTACCATCTACTTAGTATGATCTTAAATCATGCCATGTTTCATTTAAATTGAATTAGTAGTTTCGGCGTGATGAGAATTCCCTATACAGAAAGACAGACAGACATGAAAGAAAAAAAAAATGCAGTTTCGCCATCAGTATCAACTATGGAGTGCCCCCAAAATGTTTTTTTCAAAATATCTTCAATGTATAGAATTCGACCCGCTACAGTTTTATTACAAGTATAGATGTACAATTAACACGTCAATTAATAAAAAATTAAAACAAAAGAAAGAGCTTACAAATTGTATACATTTTCAGAAATAAAACTGTTGAATGAGTCTACATTCAAAAGAGAATTAAAAAAAATGGCTCCTAACTAAGACATTTTAGGATTTAAAATAGTATTTTAATGACGGGAGAGATGACTATGTACAACTATTTTAATTTGTAACTGATAAAAACAAATGTTTGTTATCGAAAGCAGAATTACAAGATACTCGTAGTACTACCTATGTTAACTTTCATTCTGACTTTCACCTCTTTCTGCAAGAAAACCGTGCAGAATTTGGAGATTAAAAGTAGACAGCTACCATCTACTTAGTATGATCTTAAATCATGCCATGTTTCATATCAGTAGTTTCAGCGTGATGAGAGTTCCCTATACAGAAAGACAGACAGACATGAAAGAAAAAAAAATGCAGTTTCGCCATCAGTATCAACTATGGAGTGCCCCCCAAAATGTTTTTTTTTTTCAAAATATCTTCCATGTACAGAATTCGACCCGCTACAGTTTTATTACAAGTATAGATGTACAATTAACGCGTCAATTAATAAAAAATAAAAACAAAAGAAAGAGCTCACAAATTGTATATATTTTCAAAAATGAAACTGTTGAATGAGTCTACATTCAAAAGAGAATTAAAAAATGGCTCCTAACTAAGGCATTTTAGGATTTAAAATAGTATTTTAATGACGGGAAAGATGAGTATGTACAACTATTTTAATTTGTAACTGATAAAAATAAATGTTTGTTATCGAAAGCAGAATTAATTACAAGATACTCGTAGTACTACCTATGTTAACTTGTTTATGTTGCACGCCCGTCAAGGGTACACTGTTGTACATTTTATATATTTTAAGACCTATATATATATACACAGTGCGAGCAATAAATATATTTTTATTCTATTCTTATCACATTAAACGGTTGCAATTGTGATTTTATTCTTGAACTCCTTAATAAGCGAGTTGTCTCTACAATGATTTTGCACCAAAATTACAAAAATTCCCGTAATAGCTACAACTTGGTATGAATTAATCATACTGAACATTTGGATTATAAACATTTTGTTATTTGTCACGAAATGAATGCTGTATGGCCTGACTGAAAACATTTGTAAAAAACATTGTAAGCTTGAAATAGAGATCAACATGATAGAAACTACCACCGTTCTCAATATACTTACTACTCTATACTGCCGTGATAGCGCAACTTTGAAAATTATACAAAACAACACTAAATTTATGACGAGAACCACAAATTTCACTAATTCGTAAACTACACAAAATGTCAAATAACTAAACCACATTCTTCTTATGGCTAATTCGAATAAAAGTGGGCGTAGACAGCCTATGGGGACGGATAGACACCAGATAGCAGCAGCCATTGTTGTGAAATTCCTTTTAGGCGCGAATACATTTTTCACTTTATCGTAGAGGTTCTTGGTAAACACAAACATCCAAGATATAAGAGCAAATTCAGTCATCAAGTAGAACGCCTCAATTAACTTAATTAAAACATAACTGGTCTGAGATGTGTACTCGTACACTAGTAAAAATTCCAGAACCACGTTCAGTAACCTTGCCACAGTTATCTGTGTTAGGATCTTCTGGTCAAGTTTTCGGCTAGACGGCACCCACCAGTAGATCAGAGCTTGGAAGATCAATCCAGCGACAGACACGGAAAACCCGATGATCCACATTATTTCTAAAATCAGACTCATTATTTTGATGTATTGTTCGGTACGTTCAGTAACGAACATTATTAATTAATGGCATCTGCTGTCCTCTCTTGTTAATTGTAACTACATATTATTCATTAAACAATGGATATTTATATAAATTTAGGTACATTGTTGTTGTTCCTAACTTCAGTACAATTTTGTTATACCTCACATTATGGAAATATTTACCATGTTCACGGGTAAGCCTAAAAATCAAATTGTAAGAACTTCATACTAATATTATAGTCATAATACTGTACGCTGATCAAGTTGGATCAAGAGGGTTGGTAAAATATCAATACCAAAATCTTTGTTTTAGCAGGTAAGTTAAGATGATTTAAAACATTTTAAAAGTTGACCCATAGGTACAACAATTGCCTGTACTGAGCACCTAGAATTAAAAACCTATCTTCCGAATCTGAAGAGATATCAAAAAACGGATAGCAGCAATCGATCGGGCGTCCCCGAAAACCCCTAAAATGACACCAAACTTTTTAGACTCGGATACAAAACCAGGATCCCACTGGTTAGCTATACACATATGGACGCTCTTCCTGCTACATATCAACGATCTGTTGAAGCCCGGTATCTTTGGGTACGCAGATGATAGCACCGTTGTAGAGAGTTACATATCTACCGCGAGAGCCACTGGGCAGCAAACTCAGGAACTGAGAGAGAGTCTGATCGAACGTTTGAGCTTGACCCTTGAGGCGGTGTCTAAATGGGGCGATGCCAACCTGGTCAAGTTCAACGAGAGTAAGACGCAGGCGTGTCTGTTCTCCGCTAAAAGGAGTCCTTTCCAACTGACTCCAACTTTTAGAGGTGTATCCGTGCCGGTTTCTGACCGTCTTGAGCTTTTGGGCGTTACTTTGACCTCTACGCTCAACTTTGGCTCATATATCGAGTCCAAGGCTAAACTTGCTGCCAAAAAACTTGGTGTCCTCTCAAAGGTGCGAAGGTACTTCAAGTCTGAACAGTTGCTTACATTATATCAAGCACAGATTCGCTCCTATATGGAGTACTGTTCGCACCTTTGGGATGGATCGGCTAAGTATCAGCTGGAGGCTCTGGAATCGATCGAGAGACGTGCCAAAAAGCTCATAGGCAACGACACTCTTGTGCGAAAAAGACTTCAAAGTCTTGATATCGCCGAAGAATTGCTAGCCTATCGGGTTTTTATCGGATACACTTCGGAGAGTGTGCGATTGATTTGCATGATCTGATACCAGCTTGTCCTTTTTTCTATCGGAATGCTCGTAGCTCGAAAAAACGACATCGTTTCATGGTTGATGTTCCAAAGACACGAACGAAGAGATTTGACTCTACTTTGTGATAAGAACGTCTAGGCTGTGGAATACGTTGCCTGAGTGGGTTTTCCCCGATGGTTACAATCTTTGTGTCTTCAAATCGAGAGTGAATCGGTTTTTTTCTAGAAAGTTAACTAGTAAACAAGGCATTGTTAATGACCCTACGCGATAACGACCACCCTAATTAAGAACAATGGGACTGCGAGCTCACGCGGGCTAACGAGCCCCTCTCATTAGACATTCATTAGTGGAGATCTTGAAACTGAAATCCTATCTCGGAAACCTGAAGAGATATCAAAAAACGGATTACTGCAATCGATCGGGCGCCCCCGAAAACCCCTAAAATGACACCAAACTTTTTTTTTTTTTTTTTTTAGTCGGATGATTCGCTTGAACCACGAAAAGAGGGGACCCGGAGCTGAGCCAGAACTCCGGAATACCTTACTACTGGCGTCCTCACAAAGATAGTAAAGCAATGTCAAGGTTATTTTTTCACTCGAACACAAGAAAGGCAATTATAGTGTTGAATAATTGTGACTATGTAAAAATGACGTATTGTGATGAAATGAATTCGTTCCATTATGAAACTGTATTGCGATTTGGCTGGGAACGGGATAATGGCGCTCTACTGAGGGCAAGTGCCATCATAATGTATTATATTGGGGTCAAATAATTATATTATCTATCCTACAGGGGTTTACCGCCTAACTAAAATGATCTTGGCTTCGAAATTGGCCTCCCTTCTTTTCTTAAATAAACATTCCTCCCACAACACGAATTAGCCCCAAACTAAGCAAACGTGTATTATGCGAACCAGATAGCTGATATAATAATTATTTAATTGTAAATACATACATTGATACATAAAACACCCAGACACACAACTAATATTTGTATTCATCACATAATTTATTATTCGTATTTGTCCTGGTTAGGAATAGAACTCACGACCTCTGGCTTCGTGGGTAGGTTTACTGAGCCACGAGACAAGTCGAAGAGAGAGAGGCATATGAATAGCAAAATTTTGTTAGGCAGTGTAAGGGCGGTTCGATCTAAATTAAAATGAGGTGATGAACTTCAATGGTACGCTAGTACTGTACGTAAAGACTGTCCCAGAAACGCCGTACATCAGGCTAAGTATCAGGCATCCCATGCTTACGGGAAGAATATGAAAAGAAAATCCTTTAGCTGGATTGTTTTGAGCTATTAATTTTAATAATGAACTCATATTTCAAGGCCAAGAACTAAAAACCAAAACTTGATTATTCAAGTAAATATAGTATGGCTGGCCAAATATTGGCAAACAGTGAATGTTTTTGATTGTTTGGAAACAAGTGAAACCATTTGCGAGCACTCGTTAGTCTCTATCGTAAACATGTCGCAAACCTTTTAGTATTTTGGTTGATTTTCTGCGAAATTGTGTTACTACCATAATTCAGCAGAGCAGAATTAAAATATTATAACTGATAGGTACAGAACATCTTTTTTTGAACATCTTTTTAAAGCGTATAGGGGTCTAACCCCTGAATACAATTAATATGGTGACTTATGTAATTTCAAGCAAAAATCATAGAGCATTACTAGGTAGCAAGGATTTGTGGCCATTAGTTGAGCGGTAGAAAAGCTTTATGATCTTTTGATTAATGGTAATCTGGGAATCAAGTATTCAACAAAAAAAAAGGTTGTCTGTTAAGTGGGTTTACGGACGAAAATTTTATGTAATCACGTAATGTTGCATACCTCTATGAATTGAAATATTATCACTGAATTATTATTATTTTGTGTAATGCTGCCGCTGTTTCTCTTCTACTCGGACGCGTCGGCCGATGAAGTGGAAGAGAGATAGATGCGACCAAGCCGATCATGCCTCTCTATCGTTTGTTTCGCCCTCACTTTCCACTCGGCTCAGGGGGAACGTGACACTTTTCGAAGTGAAAACTTCTTTTGGCGTACCACAAACAGATTTTTCGTGAGCTGTGAATTGAGTTTGAGCGTCACGTTCATAAATGAAAGAAATCTTCGGTTAAACTCCGATGATCTAGTTGGTCATGGAGGTCATGGCCACGCCCTCCAGTTTCAACCGCGTAGTTTTCAAAATGAGCTAGCTATCAAATTCTGAGTTATTAGTTTTCACTTCTATCGGCAGCCCCCTATGACTGCCAATTTTTGCAGAAGAGCATTTACAAGACGTTATTACGTCAAAAATAGATTTGCTATTGCGTTTTTAAATTTCGGGCACAATTAAAGAGAGAGCGATTCTACGGCTATTACCATTACAGTTAGGCGGGAAAAGCGTGGGAGTAATGGACGCAGATAGCGTCCCTACAGCGCAAACGATCTGTTATCTCTGCAATGCAGAATATTACAGCGGTGTCTAGCCAAAGTTTTGACATCATTCTGCTACTCATTTAAAAACTAAAAAAATTAGCGCTCATAGGGACTGTTGATAGACGTGCAAACTTATACCTAACTTGGAATTTTAATATTAAATAGCGCTAATTTTACACAATACTTCGCTTGTATAGCTATAGGAATACTGATATTACGCATGTTGGTGATGAGAACTCACAAGATTTCACCTATCCAAACCATCAACATAGCTAAAGAAATTTTCACTTCAGAAACAAATCTAGATTTTTTCAGCTTCCCCGAATACCCCAACCTATGTATACATTGAAAAATTCAACCCATAGGTACATAATAAAAGGTACCTATGGAATCAAATTTTCGAATTATCACAGCCCAGCAGTCATATTTTTGATACAGATTACGGAATTCACGATTAATTGAACTTAACCATATTCTATTTCTTTGTTACAGAATCTTCGTGAACAGATCGTTGCATTTAGAAAATGTCAAATTCTACGGTTTTGATATGGACTACACATTGGCCGGTGAGTTTATAAAAAACATATTTAAATTCATTCTCATGTCAAACTATTAATTTATAAAAGCCATTGTCGTGATGTTTGTTTCCCAGTGAACCGATATTCACGAAAATTGTTATTTATGTGTAATTTGGTCTTGGTTGGGTTTGATGTAACTTTATATAAATTTAAGTTGAGATAGGATAGTTTTTATTTCGATTAATGGCCTTTGTATGACAAAATCCAAGCGAAGCCGGTACGGGTGCTCTTTATCTATGTATACGTACCGTCGAATTCGATTAATTTATTTATTTATAAAACGTTTTGTGAATATCTAGCGTCGTCTTAACAAAGCTGGACGAAACGTAGGGGTCTAAATAATTTGTCTGAATAAATTGAGACGGTCAAAAAAATGAAATAAAATAAATTTCATATAAAAGATGAAAACTGCACAAAGTCAAAATTAAAAAGTTTAAGTAGCTCGGCATAGATAACTTGTAATAAAATCGATCTGAGAAGCCGCGTTGGCCTTATTCGTGGAGTCGTTGGTTCGAAATTCGCCTACGGCTCTGAACATTTTTCCAAGTGGAAGGCAAATTTGTACTAATTATGCCTTTACCACGGGCTTTAACGGTGAATGATAACATCGCAAGGAAACTGGCATGTTCCTTCTTGCGAAACATTTTTGGAGGAGACGCATCACCCGTCATCCGCATCCCACTTGTCCAGCATAGATGATTGTAGCCTTGAGTCTCCTTGTTAGATAAAGCTTCGAGTCCCAGCTGTGGGAACAATTGGGCTGCTGATGCTTAAGACCTCGACCACGTCAGATTTCAAACAAACATAAATTCGTATTATAATTGGTCCATTCATTTAGAAGCTACAAAATCACAGACAGATACGAAGATACACAGAGTTGACACGTGAAACTCGTAGCACTCTTTTATATGTATAAATATATACAGGGTTATTGGTAATCAGCCTGTATCTTTATAAGGGGATGTTAAATACGAGTACATTAAATAATACATCCACTTTTGTTCTACAGTTTATTAAAAATCGTGTATGTTTTTTCCCATACAAAATAAATAGAAATTGTATTTGCCCGGTCTAAAAGCATCGAACTCTTCGTAACATTCGTAACAAGAGCGCCCGGGCTCTTTAACGCTCGATAAATTATGTGCTGAAGTGAATAAACACTAAACAGCCGCTAAACACTACTGGAGAGGACAACATACCCTATTTTTTTTAATGCATTGAGTTTTAACAAAAGTTGTAGAACAAAAGTTGTTTCGTTTAAACATACAAAACATGTCCTTAAACGGATGCAGACTGATTACCAGTAACCCTGTATAGGAATTTTAAAAAGGATCTTTGAAACTTCATCCCCCAAGACAGTTAAAAGGAGACGAAAATCGCTTCTGATAAAAGCGAGTCCGCATTAAAATTTCCCTTCATTTATTTTGTTCAGCTTGTTAATTCGCGTTCTTTCTTTGTTTCAGAGTACAAATCGCCACAGTACGAAACGTTAGGATTTAATTTAACCAAAGAAAGACTAGTACACAAAGGATACCCCCGAGAAATTTTAGAGTTTGAATATGATCCTTCATTTCCAGTAAGGTAAGCATTCTACAATAATTTTTTAAGGGACTGTATGCCTCAGATTGTTTCTGCTGCCTACTGAACTTTGAGCTAGTGCAGAAGGCGGGTTACTAATCTAAACTTGCTATTTGTATTTACGCACATATACGAGTATCTAGGTACAGCATTTTTATTTTATATATTTAGTATTTAGCTAGGGATGGGCCGAAATTCGTTTTACATTCGGTTTAACCGAACTTCGGCAACTTGAACCGAACTTCGTCATTCGGCCGAATTTCGGTTAAAATGCCGAACATTCTGCACTAAATATACTTGCACTATCATAATAGAAATTTATGAAAAACATATCTATAGTAACAGTGAAATAAAATAAGTCTGATATACTCATAGTCATAGTCATTAATTTGAATTAGAAAAAGTAATCATACTTGATAAAAAAAAAACTTAAATTGGTATTTTTAACTACCAGTCTCAAAAATCTTTGGTTACTTAATCAAACAAAACACAAAATTAAACCGCTCTTCTTACTAACCAAACCAGCCTTAGCAATATTTTTTCTTAGTCAAAAAACTAAATTTTACTGCTCTTCTCAAAGTGTTAGAAATCTCTCTTACTTAATCAAAAAACAAAAATTAAACTACTTTTCTAAACAATAATAATAACATTAATAACCAACCATAAGAAATCTCTGTTACCTAGTCAGAACACACAATGAAACTAAAAGATCTTAATAATGAGTTTTAGAAATCTTTGCATAGGTAGGTAGGTATACCTACTTAACTTAATAAAAATACTTAATTATATTGGTCTCCTTAATAGTTGGTCTAAGAAAATCTTTACAAGATCTGTAACAAAAATTAAATAAACTTTGCATTCTTCTGACACATCTTAATAAGGTTCATTCGTAAATTGAATTATTAAAAAAAAAATACTTTTATGTAACGTACACTAGCAATTAGGAAAAATTTTGATTTTGGCAACATTTAGGAATCATTTATTATTGAATACTTTCATCATCATCAGCCTGTGTTCGTCCACTGCTGGACATAGGCCTCTCCTATATTTCGCCACTCAGCCCGATCCTCAGTCTTACGTTTCCAAACGCCACCAGCCATCTTTCGTATATCGTCACTCCATCTAGTCTCAGGACGTCCTACACTACGTTTACCGATTCGCGGTCTCCACTCCAGAACCCGTCTACCCCAACGGTTATCGGGTCTGCGACAGATGTGACCGGCCCATTGCCACTTCAGTCTGCTAATACGCTGAGCTATGTCGGTGACTTTAGTTCTCTGACGAATTACTTCAATGCGGATGCAATCCCTCAGAGAAACCCCAAGCATAGCCCTTTCCATAGCTCGCTGAGCGACCTTGAGCTTTCGGACCATTTTCACTGTCAGTGTCCGCGTTTCAGCACCGTAGGTCATAACAGGTAGAACGCACTGGTTGTACATTTTTGTCTTAAGACTTTGTGGGATGGGTGACGAGAAGACTCGACGAAGTTTTCCAAATGCTGCCCAGCCCAACTGGATTCTTCTCATTGAATACTTTGGACTGTTATTAAACGGTATTTCACTCTGATATAGATTAGTCAGTAAAAATAGACAGCTATTCATATTTGAAATTAACCAGAGGCAGGTTATGGTGCAAAAACACTAAAGACTCGGCCTTTTCTGGCAGAAGGCAGAAGAATTAATTTAATTTGCGTAATGTAAACAATAGCACGTGACAAGCCGGTGACGTCTTTACAAATGACTAGCTAGCTACCGGCCCCGCGGGGAAGCGCGGAGTGCGGCCGGGGCACATCTAGCAATATTTGCAGCAAGTGCGTAAAAACAAATCACAACACGAAAAAGCGCGGCGAAATTGAACCGAAGTTCGGCCGAACTTCGGCCGAATTTTTCATTTTTACCGAATGTTCGGCCGAAGTTCGTATTCGGTTCAAACCACATTCGGCCCATCCCTAGTATTTACTATAATTTTAACGAGTATTACATGTCGTTAGACGACAAGAGCTAGGGAATCTCATATGGTATCTGTCCCGAAGGCCTATAACAATCTGAATTGTTTATTTATTCATAAACAAATAAATTTCTGGTATAGCTGGGTTGGTTGGTTGGAGTGGAGAAAGACAAAATGAGCTACGCAAATTTCCTCAAATAAGATCCCAAGTGCGGAAAAGCCCAGTTACTGTACCTTGGCTTGGGTAGGGAAAGTGGTGTATCGATCTGGCATTCCCGAATAGGATGCCGTAGCGAAGAGATATCTGCCGATTTGTAGAGCTAGTATAATTTAAATTTTTCTTTTATTTGGGAATTGCATTGCAAAAGATGTACTTAACTGTGTTAGCTGACAGTCAAAAGTTACTTCATTCATCATCATTCTCACTACAACCGTTCACTGTAGAACTTTCTAAGCGTATCGAAAGGAGCTGCGTATTAGATGATTTTCGTAACAAAACACTGACTCTATATGCGCCACAGTTCCAAGAACGACCTTCAGAGAGTTCCAAGATGGCTCAATTGTAACCGAGTATTCTCAGAAATACCAAACAACAAACTTTAAGTTAGAAATTAAAGTTACTGAAGTTATTTTGTTACAAAATTTAAGGAACTCAAAGATGATGTTACTGTATGAGGGTATGATGAAGGTATTATTTGTGATTGTACCTTTCCGAATAGCTCCTTATTTATGATCGTAATATCATGAGATAACAAACACAAAAAATTACAAACCAAATGAGAATATCTATGTTATTAGTGGTAGTACTCTTTGTAGAGTTCGCCTGGCGAAGGACCACAACTTTGCCAGTTATTCTACCGCCAAGCAGTAATGTGCAAACATCACCGTGTTCCAGTATTAAGGGTTATATTTCCAGATAAATTACAAGAGAGTCATCATCTTATTACTATTAGGCACATATCCTGCTCGTCCCGTCTCTCTATACTATGAAAAAGTTTTTTCCCACCGAAAAGGAACTTCGTCACAATATATATCTCGTATCTGTACATATGTCGTAAACTCACTTATCCACTATCTAACAGTATATTTATTAACCCGCATATTTCGTCATTTGTGACGAATGCAATAATTTATTGGAAAACAACCATTCTAAAAACACATACTAGAGGTACAGCATTTGAGCTTTGTTATGACTTTTGGTTGTATAAATAAAACCGTGGTATATAAATATACCAAAAGCGAAAACAAAGCTGAAATGCCGTAGAAAGTGTTTTGTGATTGTTTTCAATAAAATAGCATTCGTCAAGTCTTAGTACGGAGTTTTGGTATTTCTCGGTGTAGATTTGAATTGAGAGTTGGTTTTAACTTACCTTTATTTTTTCAGAGGGCTGTGGTTCGACACGCTGTATGGAAACTTGCTGAAAGTGGACGCTTATGGAAATATTTTAGTATGCGTACATGGATTCGAATTCTTGAAAACGTAAGTTTATTTTTACTCATATCTGTCAGTTAGTGTCACTGTCAATGTAATAATGAACTTGAACCGCTAAAATAATCTCAAAGTCCAGGTTGTTGAGTTTATTTTGAGTTGTGTTTAGTTGTTCCGTGTGTGAGGTAACGGGAACCGTTGTCGCTCTTATTACATTGACGTAGAATGTATATTCGTCTGTCCTAAAGAGGAAGTAAACAAGGTTATGTCCTGTCTACAGTTTTGAACTAATATTATAAATGCGAAAGTTACTTTATCGATCTACCTGTTACGCACTCACATTTAAACGACTGCTCCGATTTAAATGAAATTTGCTACAAAGATAGACTAGAGCCTAAGAAACGATAAACGCAATTTTAATGCGAAAAAGGGGTTTAAGGGGTTGAAAAATTAGCTGATAGTTTGTATGGAAGTTTTGTCATATTTAAGCTACAAACTTAGTGTTTAGGCTTTAAATTAAATTAATATTATTAATTATAAAAAAAAAATATTCATTCATATTATCATATTACATTCAAAGATTGTATTTTTTTTATCATAGGATCATATTTATGATATTTCGGTTGTGAGGTCGTAACCCTAGATATGATTCTCGCGTCGTTTCAAATCAATGCAATCACTTTGACTGCTATATTTGATGCACTTGCTAATTTTGTAGGTATAGTCAGTCCATAACCGTCGCCAATACTACACATGTATGTAACTGCACATGTTGAAGAACGTTTTATTACAGAGAGGAAGATATTTATCGTTATCCAATAATAGCTACCGGTGGTCTGGGTCATCCATCGAGAGTTAATATTAGTTGTCGCGAAGTCGTATAACTCGTAGGTATTTAATTTATGTATTACATCCACAGTACAAAGAAATACTACTATGCGTCTTAATAGACTGTGTTACATCATAGAGCTATTGTACACGAAGACATACGTTACTTTTTATTTTATTGTAGTGTTGGGATTATCTTGCCGATTCTGCCTTGTTCCGATTTGTTCTACCGCGAAACAGTAATGTGGTTTGAAGGGCAATGTTTTCAGAGAAATTACAGGGTGTAGAGATAAATCATCTTATATATCTGGGTGAGCGCAATTCAATAGGTAATGACTACTGTTCAAATGAAAATTCCTGCGTGGTATACTGTTATGGGTAAGCTTGCCATCTGGCACATGTCCTGTTCTTTCAGTCACTACATACACAAAAATTGTTAGATTAAATCGTGGTTAGCGATAAACATTCTCACTCAGATAGGGCGTTTGTAGACGTAGGTAAGTTGTAAGGGATTTATTACATCACAGATTGGAGAAGTTTTACGTATAATAGGAGTTATAAGACAAATTAAAGAGCTCTACTTACATTTCGCCAGCTTATAGTAATTCAATGGTTTTACATTTTAATCACTTTGAAAAGAAAATTGTAATTTATAATTAATCCAGCTGCGCCCCGTGATGTTCCCGGCAGTTTAACAACTACTAACTCTAACGTGATAAAAAGTAGCCTGTATGCTAATCCTGCTAATCTACTTATAATGTATTTCACTTAATGCAAAGCCGTTCAGCGGTTACTAAAATACTCGGGTACAAAGATAAACACTTATACTTACTAACGCACAAACTTTCGCTTTTGTAATATAAGTGTGAGAACAATGTTACTTCTACGCTAACTCTACAAATACGTTGAACGATTCGTAATCTGCTATCGTGACGTCACAAGGATATCTCCTATCTCGGATAGAAATCTAGACAGAGGCCGCTAGGCGCTTGACAACTGTAGATTCATTATGCGTTAACCTATTTATAATGAATGTTTGTCAGTACGCCCTTTATAGAATCGTAAACTATGCGTTTGATCATGTGATGATCATTAGCGAAGTTGTTGTTTATGAGCCAAAGATTATAATCTCACGCGTTAGATTATAATCTGACGATGATGACAATTTTACGGTGACATATACCTACATCATATTTTATGAATAAATAGCTTCGCCCTGATGTTTTTTTAATTGTTCGATAAAAGTAGATGAATTAAAAAAAACGGAAAACGACAAGGCTATTCTGCCAAGTCTCGTTGATAAATACATATTTATGACATTTGTTTCTTTCAATTTCGTTAAAAGTTAGTTTCTAGGGTCATTACTCATACGTTCAAAAATGTTAAAATTGTGAATTATAAAGTAAAATGCTCACAAACTGTCGCAATTATAATATTAGTAGGATTTATAACATGCTAATTTATTTGTTTCAGCTCCCAAGTATACGAACTGTATCCGAACAAATTCCTCATGCTAGACGAATCCCGTGTCTACGTATTGAACACGCTCTTCAACCTGCCTGAGACGTATTTGATCGCGTGTCTTATTGACTTCTTCACCAATTCACCGCAGTACACAAGGTAATATAACTTTTAATTACTTTAGAATACATAAATAGTTTATTTACTCCAAAAAAAAAACAAAAACCAACTTCAATTTACAACAAAATTTTGACACATGACCAAATTTAATCAGAATCTACCACCACAATATCGTCTATATACATGTAAGCAAATTTTAGTTTTTTTGTCATAGTTCAGAAACCGTCAAACCGATTGCGATAAAAGTTATATATCTCTGAACTATAATCTACCAAACAAAAAAATAACCATTCAAATGAATTCACAATAGGCGGCGCTATCGCGTAACATACATACAAAAAAAAACACATCCGAATTGATAACCTCCTCTTTTTGGAAGTCATTTATAAATCCTTAACACACACAAATTTGACGGTGACACATAAAATTTTAGTCATACCTACACCTACACCGACCGCTAGATGTGTTTTACTAATATTGTTGTAGTTCACAATAACGGCCACACTTTGCTCGTTAATCGTCACAGGGATACATCTATATCTATACTAATATTATAAAGAGGAAAGATTTGTATTTTTGTATGTATGTAATAAACTCAAAAACTACTGAACCGATTTCAAAAATTCTTTTACCAAAAGAGAGCTACATTATCACTGAGTAACATAGGCTACTTTTATTACGAGAAAAAATTAGAATTACTTTGATTTCTTTACTAAAACCAACGCAAGGTATAAAAAAACAGCCATAAAATTGCTTTCATCGCATACGCTGCGGAAAGTACCAATGATAGAACAAAACAATGTTCTACAATATTATAAAACGTATTAAAATCTACAAAAAACCTCGTGAAACCATATGTCTAACTACTGTAATTACGTCGCTACAACTGCTTTTTTACATTTTAAAAGAAGATAAAGATGCCGATCAAATTCAGACCATGTTATCCATACATTTGTATTAATTCTTATCCAAATAAACTATTTCGTATTCAAGATTGCTTTAATACCTACTGATTCCTTTTTGAATTATTAAAATCGGACATTGCATTCAAAAGATATTACGAAGTTAAAAAATTCCATCCTGTCGAAATAATAATAAACGCCGCGACGGGCCGGCGCGGCGCGCCGACTGTAGCGCGGCGCGGCGCAACGTGGCGGTACATGCCATCGATACAAATCAATGGATGTGCCCTGAGAACCTTGAAATTGGTAATAAATTGCGTCTCTGTGTGTATCGTAAGTGGTTTACAAACAACCAATCTACTTGACCCCTATAATCGCTAGCGGCGAGATTTGCTGTGGTTCTACTTATTTTGGTAGTTGAAAACGAATAATGATAGGTAAAAACGTCCGGCGTCCACCGCGTCCTGCAACCGACTAGAACGGAAAGAGTGAGCTCACTCTTCGCAACTTTGACATGATTACGTGCGCTCTGAAGTTTGGGAAGGCCAATCTTGGGTTCTACGATCTATGGTAGATGCAGAATTAGGAAGAGTGTACAGCGTTCATCCTTCCCAGTCAGAGTGTTTTTATCTCAGAATACTTTTTTATCATGTACCACGTTGGTACATGGTTCCAAGACTTTAAAATCGTGTAAAAGAAACTTACCAAGCCGCATGCCGAGACGGGGGTTTGTTACAAAATTATAGCCAATGGGAAATCCCTTTGAGAGAAGCTTCAATTTCCCGGTTTCCGTTGAGGCTGAGAGTTGTTTGTGGTAATATTCATCGATATAAATCAATAGATGTGCCCAGAGCACCTTGACATCGATAATAAACTGCGTCTCTGTGTGTATCGTATCTGGTTTACATAAAACCAATCTACTTGACCCGTACAATCGCTAGCGGCGAGATTTGCGGTGGTGCTACTTATTTTGGTTGTTGACAACGAATAATGATAGGTAAAAACGTCCGGCGTCCACTGCGTCCTGCAACCGACTAGAACGGAAAGAGTGAGCTCACTCTTCCCAAAGTTGACATGATTGCGTGCGCCCTGAAGTTTGGTAGGGCCTATCTTAGGTTCAACGATTTATGGTAATATTATTATTTTGTTTCCGCCGTATTACATTACAGCTAGCCGTTTTGAAAAACATTGCCTTTTTGTAATGCGGCGGTTCAACGATTAGCCGCATTGTCATTGCGATACGTTCTTCAATAAGTCGGCCCACGTTCAGCCGTATTGTATTACTGCTTATATTATAGGGTGACCAAATTTAAAAAAACATAATTTAAATAAACAAAATCAAAATTAATTTCATTCATCCGAAAAAACTGACCGATTACTTACGGTATTCCTTAATATTTTTAACCTTAATATTTTTACAACATTTTACCTCTCACATAAAGTTTGAAAGCCCATAAATTGATATCGGTGACGGTACACCTAAGAAACATGGTGCACTTCCATAGACAAGGGTCTATCATCGAGATTTGACTCCGGGTGGGCTCCCGCCAGAAGCTCTGCGGTCAGCCCTGAGTGTCGCTTCTCCATACTCGGCCTGCGATACACTACGGCTACTTGCATGGCTTGCTCCACTCAGGACCTCCCTTGAGCTTCTGGCTCCCGCATTTTTTTAATACACTCCAGAGGTAGTAGCGCCAAGACTATATGGAGTCGGTGTGCTCCGAGTCGGATTTGGGTCTCATGTAACCAACCCGGTCCGATTTAGTCTTAACAAGGTGGACGGTGGAAACGACGAAATAGTTTCCAAGTAACACCCAGGGTGACAAGTGACACTCCAATAATATTGTGTACAATCCCTCCGAACTCTAGAATCCACTGTCACTTTAGCAATTTAGCAACACACTTACAGTACCTATTCAATGCCATAGTTGTTATGTCAGGCAGTGCCATGAGTGTTAAGAATCGGAACTAAAAATTGTGAAAGAGGCGGCTAATCTCTCGCTTTATTACTTAATGGCTAGCCGTGTTGAATGACGTATGGCGTCGAATACATTCCGGCGGTTTTTTTATCAGCCGTATTCAATCCGGCTGATCGTTAAACCGCCGCTTTACAAAACGGCCCTCAACCAACTAAGCCACCAGGCCAGCCAGTTTAATGTTTTTACTCTTTAAAGTTTTGTTATCTAATTTTGATCATTTGGAAAAATTTGGTCATGTACGTTTCATTTAGCATACCTACTTAACAAAAAATATTGACCCCGTGCGAAGCCGGGACGGGCCGCTAGTTGTTAATAATTTCACGGAACAGATATATACAATATTAAATTAACCAGTGTCAACAACCGGCCCACGTGCACTATCAAAATACTCCCACGTATTTCAAACTTACAAAGTAATACACATACACATTGTACAGAGATGCGGTAGCTATTGGAATGCATTTCAATTTTGTTTCACAGTTCAAGTGGGGATGCATAGTTTGTAAATTTTCTCACTGCAACTCGGTCTTTAGCCCAGGAAGATTTGTGCTACTTCACACCAGATACCCAAGATACAAGAACGGTGCTTAATTTGGGGCCCGCTAAACTAATTTTTATCTTATTGAAGTGAAAACTTCTTTAGGCGCGCCTAGACAGATATTTCGTGGTCTGTGAATTACTAGCATCACGCTCGGGTATGATAAGAAATCTTCGGGTAAACTCGGGACCATGGCTATTAGCCATTTAGAAATGCATCAGCCAATGGCAAATGCTGAAAGGGCGTGGCCTCGGCATCATGCCATGGCCATCTAGAAATGCATCAGCCAATAGGAAATGCTGACGCATTTCTAGATGGCCATGCCATGATGCCCAGTCCACGCCCTCCGGTTACACACGTGTAGTTTCCAAAGTAAGCTATCAAATAAGAGTAAAGAGTTGTACGCTTTCACTTCTATCGGCAGTTCCTATGACTGCCAATTTTTTTTTACTTTGATTTGTTACTGGGCCAGCGTAGTGGATTATGACCTAGACTCTCTCCTTGCGAGAGAAGGTCTCAGTCTTGAAACAACATCAGAAATGTCAGTAAGAACATTTATTGGGCTGCTTGGGCTAAACTTCTTTTGTTTACACAAATACTGTGTTATAATATTTCTACCAACGTGTGAAGTTTTGTGTATGATGTAACTTTCCGTGTGCAAATAAATTATTTTTATTCTTTATACGTTTATTAATAAATCCCTTTGTTTACAGAGAGAAGCTGACCGGAGTACGATGCGGAGATTTAGCCATGTCATTCAAATCCATTTTCCAAGACGTACGAAATGCGGTCGACTATGTGCACATACACGGAGACCTCAAGGCTAAAACTATAGAAAACCTAGAAATGTATTTGAAGAAAGATGAAAGACTGCCCATGTTCTTGTCAAGAATAACCGAGAGTGGCGCCAAGATATTCATTCTCACAAATAGCGAATACAATTTCACGGACAAAATCATGACTTATCTATTCGACTTCCCTCATGGCGCTAAGGTAAATCTATAGTTGTATTTCCACGCTAAAGTTATAAAGAGAAATTAAGTATTAGTTTGTATCTTAGTGATAAACTCTGCAACAACTACCACATAACAGTTTTTTTAAATAAATGTATGTTAACACGAGCAGAGAAAAAAGTTTTGAATTTTATGCATACATATTGTGACAAGTTTCCAGCTTGCCTCCAATATCTGCTAAAAAAATGGTGACAGCTCTCGGAATATCTACACTCACAGGCAAAATTAACCGCCCACATATTTTTCGTCACTCTGTTTTTTTTTTTAACAAAATCGATTCGGTGTGTTTATCTTTATAACCCGTAAATGTTTAAATGTTTTCAATATCTTTGTTTGTTTCCTTTGCTTAATGACAACTTCTTCTACCATCTCTCCAATTTGCTTTAAAATTAACGATTTCTGCGAACAGAAAAAAATACGGGGTAAGCGGTTAACTGTTGTGCCTGTGAGTGTATTTTAGGCAATATTACAGTTTAAAATGCAATGCATTACAAACCATTTACAGCTCACTAAATGTTCCCACTGCTGGGACTCGGGGCCTTCTCTCGCAAAGAGAGAGTTAAAGCCAAAACCCACCACGCTGGCCCAGTGCGGGTTGGTGGATGACACATGACTTCGAAAGATTCTAGGTACATGTCGGTTTCCTCACGATGTTTTCCTTCACCGTTTTAAGTTAGCGGCATTACGCACATGACTTCGAAAAGACAGTGGTGCGTGTGGGGTTTGAACCCGGGATCTCCGGATCGGCAGGCGCCGTTCTCAAAAATGTAATACGATCTATGAAAGCTGTATAAAGTTTCATTTTGTGTGTCCTATACATGTATATCAATGAAAAATCTACAGTATGTAGTAGAAAATACAGTTCACATTCCAAAATCTTGTCCCGATCGGATTGGTCCGGATGATGAACGTTTTTGACTTAACTGAGTTTGGGAAGTTTTCGCTTCGGTGCGAAATAATCGTTGTTTACATTGCGAATTTTCTCTTTGACTTGTTGCTGTCGGGAACTTTGGTTGAAATCTTTTATACTTTGATCCCTTACTTTTGAATTCCGATATATGTAAAATCAATTCAAGTCGTTGGCTATTAAAATTTTAGTCTAATATAAGGTTTCTCAAAATAACTATGCTCAAAATGGTACTGTTAATCTTAATTCTTAATAGATAAAAATCCAATGTAATGAAAATGACGTTTGTTCCCCCAGTGAACTCTTTCCCGAGTCAACCAATTTACCAATTCTCGGAAGTGTGCACTTTTTTGTGTAATGTTTTTCAACTTATGAGGTAGAATAAATAGTTTCATTTTCATTATTGATCTTAATAATTTATAACTAACAATGAACTGATTACTAATGTTGATTGATAATGTTTTTATTGAGTCTCATTTGAGAAAAGAGTATAATACCACATGAATTGAATAACACCATTAAAGTAACTTAAAAAAAATTGGCAATAATTGGGACTACCGATAGAGGTGAGAACTTATAACTTAGAATTATAGTTTTAGCACTAATATTGCATAAGCTGTCTCCTGTATAGCTGCAGACATACAGATATTTTTGTATAGTATAGACCAGGGATGTAACGGAGGTGATCTTATCGGAACCGAAGTCGGAGTCGGAGTTTTTAAATTTGATTTATCGGAGTCGGAGTCGGAGTCGGAACCGGAGTCGGAGGTAGGGTCAGAAGTAGTGGTAGGAGAGAGATTTTTATTTTAGGACAAATAAAACATTCATTCAAACTTTTCATTGTTTTGTTTCATGAAATATCACAAAAATAAAAAATAAAAATGGAATATTCAAAAATAAACAAAAATTCAATTAATTGAATCCCAAAGTGCCATATAAAGTATGTTAAATGAAAAAAAGCTTTCAAACAAATTAAATTAAATACATTGATACCAAAAGTGTGTATATGTATTTCATGAACATAAGCTTTGAAGCTGTTTCAGTCTAAGATGTTTCTTAAGAGTGCGCCTAATGCCAGGAAAAAATCTGATTTCACCCGCGCGAGGCCCTTCATAATATTTTATGATGCACAAAGTCGAGAATAGCATGACACAGTTTGGAGGGGAAATCAATATTAAATCAGGAGTCAATTTTTGACCAAGTTTTATTTAATTACTAAATAATTAAACTTAAATTTAAAAAGCGTTCGGTCTAATATTTATTTTGTGGTTCGATTACTTTAATAGAACGTAAAATTAGAAATTTTCTCAAATTTTATTATCAAAAAATAATGTGGGGTCATCGCTGATAATTTCGAGTACTTACATGAATTAAAATAGTTTTTTCAGGTGCCATTTTAATTTTTTTCTGTAAAAAAATCTGATCTATTTTTAAAATTATATTCGGTTATTGTGCTTTTTCTTTATTGTACCCACACGTCAATATTTTTTTTGTTATTGTTTTTAGTTTCTTAACATCAGTGAGCGGCGTTGAAAATGTCCTTTTTTCGTTTTCTGGCACCCCCTTGTAGATTAAATCGACGCCACCAAAAAGGTATTCGTTCGCTACCGAGCCTGGTGGACACGATAATATTGGCGGAAATTTAATATAAGGTGCTGGAATTTTGCGTTTTTCTATGTTGTGCTCATTTAGTATACTTTTCATTACACTCGTGCGCGGGAGATTCCCTGCGCGACATGTTCCTGCGAAACTGTTCGTTACTGTCGGCGCAGGGCGCCGCCGCTAAGTTATGCTTCGACATCCGATTAACCTCCGATTCAAAAGATTCGGAACCGGAGTCGGAACCGGAGGTGTAAAACTAATCGGAACTTCCGACATAACGGAGTCGGAGTCGAAGCTCCGTAACATCCCTGGTATAGACTATAGAGTGACAAGACGAGATTGTCGTGTGCCCGATGGTAAGCAACATGCCTGCCCATAACACCACAGTGACACGCAGCTATTGAAACATGAAGAGTCCAAATCATTAGCGACACTGCGCTCCTCACCCAGAGATATAAGATGTCTTATCTCTATGCCTTATGATTCCACTGGAAACATTGCCCTTCAAACAGGAACACAGCGATGTTTGATGTTGTTGATGATGAAGCTATCGTCATAAAATCGTTTTTCCTTATAATTTCAGGCCGGCGAACCCCACAGAGACTGGAAGACGTACTTTGACTGGATCGTCGTAGACGCCAAGAAACCTATGTTCTTTGGAGAAGGCACGACGCTTCGGCAAGTAGACACTAAGACAGGCGCTCTGAAGATGGGACACCATGTAGGACCCTTGCATGAGAAGCAGGTCTATTCTGGAGGTGAGACTAACCTACGTTCAGCAGTCAAGTAATGTCTGTAGAAACAGTGACATTATTTAATTAGTAAGTACTCGTACAATGCTCAAATGATTTGGTCATTGTATTAAACCAAATTATCAAGTTACCTATAGAAAACACTAGCAGTGCCCCGCGGTTTTACCCGCGTAGTTCCCGTTCCCGTTATTTTCCCGGGATAAAAAGTGCCTATGTGTTCTTCCAGACTATAATCTAACTGTATTCCAAATTTCAGCCCAATCCGTTCGTACGTTACGGCGTGATTGAGCAACAAACATCCATACTTTGACATTTATAATATTATACTGGGATATGTTAATGCCCATAACAGCACTGTA
Organism: Ectropis crepuscularia; assembly: GCA_963693475.1. Classification (NCBI taxonomy): domain Eukaryota; kingdom Metazoa; phylum Arthropoda; class Insecta; order Lepidoptera; family Geometridae; genus Ectropis; species Ectropis crepuscularia. The sequence goes on along the minus strand of OY856353.1, from coordinate 16,203,304 downwards.
TTATGAGCCGGAAAAGTTTCAATCACCATTCGATCCAAAAACCCGATTCGGAGAAACTCACGAATTTTCACTGACGGTACAATATGAAACAAAAAAATACGCTTTAGTAAAAAAAAAAATACTAAAAAGTAAGAAATATGCGGTCCAAGATGGAGCGTGCTTACCTAGAAGAAACCGATTCAGTCTCTATTTAGAGACACCCAGATTGTATCCAAATAGCAAAGCAAAACAATAGTATATAGCTAAGACACACTCGGACGACATATTTATTCCATTATTTCGAAATAAATTCGCGACTTTCCTATTTCGGTTCGTCCGATCGAACATTGTTTGACGTTTAAATGATCTAAAGCCTACTCTAAATTAGAGTAGGACGAAACGACGGAAGTAGAACCGGAGTAGGTAAGTCGCGAGTTTATTTCGAAATTACGTTTTACGTATAAAGAGAGTAGACGTCCAGCTTCGTTTAAGTTTTCGGAACGTTAACCATTTATTACGATGCGGTCTTAAGACGAATAACTAAAGCAATTAGGAAGTATTATGGCAATTCGGCGAGACAGCAGATGTTTAAAATTGCCACTTCTATACTTTAGAAGTCTCTATGCATTCTCTATTACTCTAAGGAACTGACTGCTTACGATTGGTCACATAAATTGGCCTTGTAATGCATAAAATGGTCAATCACTTAGTACAAACTTTGGTTATTTATTTATCTAAGTGATCGATTTCTAATGTCTTTTGTAAATCGAGTTTTTCCACTACCAAAAATAGCTCAATTAAACAAGATTCTACTTCATAAATTGATTGTTTCTGTTAACAGGTTCATGCGACGTTTTCACCGAGATGATAGACGCGAAGGGCAAGGACGTACTATACGTCGGCGACCACATATTCGGCGACATCCTCAAGTCGAAGAAGATCGGCGGCTGGCGGACCTTCCTCATAGTACCCGAACTGGTCCAAGAGTTGCACGTGTGGACGGACAAGTGTCAACTGTTCGCTCAGCTCCAGAACCTGGACATACAACTAGGGGATATGTACAAGTAAGTGCAATTACTCAGTACCGACGTTAGGGTAAGGGCCTGATATAAAGGGGCGACGCGCCGCTAAAACCGACACTGCAATTACTCACTATTAATATACAAGTGTTACAAATTTCCGAAAAAACTCGATCCGTTTCAGTTATAGGGTTTTTTTTATTTATTTTTATACACTCCACAGACTCCGGGGTCCGTGACCTTTGTCATTACAATAATCTTTTTTTATTTACATAGTTCTTGGATTAGGAGAAGAAGAGGAAAATAAGGGGGGGGGGGGGAGTAGGGTGGGGGGGTGAACATTTTAAACCTAATTCTAGTACTAGTCAGTCCGATTTCGTCTGTTGAGCCGATCACTACCGGTTGGGATTCCGATAGTAATCGACTCGACATCGCCTTTTGGCTAAGCCGCCTCCTCCCGGCCCAGAGCCTTCACTACGGCCGCATTTCTGTCTCTAATTGTAACAGTTATAGGGTTATTCACAGTAGTTACAATCTTTGTGTTTTCAAATCGAGATCGAATCGGTATCATCTAGGTAAGCACGTTCTATCGTAGACCGCATCGTCGCATCAGACAAGATGGCTGTCAAGTGTAAGCCTATAAAAATAAAAGAAGTTCCGAAATTGATTAAGTAACAAACACTCCGCTTTGAAATTTATAATATTTTCGGAGCGCTCCGCAGTTTCACCCGAGTGGTTCTCGTTATTTCCCCGGGATGAAAAGTAGCCTATGTGTTATTCCAGACCATCTGTGGCTTATACATTTCAACTCGATCCGTTCTGGTGTTCTGACGTGACTGAGGAACAAACATCAAAATATCTAAACTTTCGAATTTATAATATTACTAAGATTAAATGAATCGATTCGGTCCATTAACGAACTAATTCTTAAGACTTATATTAGGTATTATTTCTTGCGAACATCGGTTAAGTCAATGACCACTTATTATTATCAATTTATATTACTAACCTCAAAATAATCTGAACGACCTCGATATCTGGAAAAAAATTATAACCACATTTTACTATCAATTTCATATTTTAATTGGGTAATCTTCCAATATAAACTATAATAAAAAAACTCATGTACATGCCCAGTACATAACACATCAGCCGAACGATAAATGTGAAAGTAAATGTGATGAACACGTGGTGGCCTAGTGGCGAAAATATCCTATTCACCTTCATGAGGTCATAGGTACGAGTTCCGACTATACCTCTGGGTACATTTTCTAGTGCCGATTTAGGAGTTTCTCATCTCCACTGGATTTAAAGGTGAAGGAAAAGATCGTGAAGAAACCGGCGTGTACCAAGAAACACATCTTTTCAAGACATTTGTCATCCATCTATCCGCACTTGTCCAGCGTAGTGGATAATGACCAAGGTCATTATCCACTACGCTGGACAAGTACTTTCTTCTTGTGAGAGAACTCCCAAGTTCCGAGTCTCAGCGATGGAAACGTTTGCTTATTTCGGGAAGTTCAAGTATTACGTAATACAATTAAAAACAATGTTTCTTCTTCTTAACTTCCCTCTTCCCGTGTAACGCACAGGTTTTTTTGCAATACCCCCTAAACGTTACGTAAAGTTTTACATTTCCTAAAAGTTCCACGCCAGTTGCCGATTTGAAAGATTTCAATTCCTTTTTTTTTTTTACCAAAAACAATAATATCCATGACGCACACTGCAACGTTTTATAAGACCCCCCTTACCCTAAATTGCCTTACGTAATATTTGAACGGCCTTTATGCTGCTCCGGCACTGTTCTAAACGTTTGGGTAATAGGAAACTATTATTTTTGAAGTGAAAACATTTTTTGGCGCACCGCAGGCAGATTTTTCGTGGGCTGTGAATTGAATTCTAGCGGCACGCTCGGGAATGATAAGAAATTTTCGAGTGAACTCGGGACCATGGCCATTGACCATCTAGAAATGCGGCAGCATTTCCTATTGGCTATCGAGAAATGCTAGTTAACGCATTTCTATATGAGCATGGTCATGACCACGCCCTCCGGTATCACCCGCGTTGTTTCCAAAGTGCGCTATCAAATTCTGAGCTATAAGTTTTCACTTCTATCGGTAGTTCCTATGACTGCCAATTTTCTTTTTATGCTGAAATAGCTCCCATTTGAAATGTTTTATCTAGAAAGTTGTATGTGCTAGTGAATCCAAATGAACAAAGTAGTTGAACATTAACGGTATGAAAATATATATCAATCGTAAACAAAATTAAATCATTATAAATACAAGCAAAGACGCAATTCCATGCGTCACGCGCGTAATGTCGCGTACAGTGCAGCAAACTTATCACGCCTTGTGACCAAAAGTAGAACTACTTAAAATGAAATTTCAATACCTGAATGCGACAATAGCGACGCGTTTCAACTGACAAAATAAGTTTGTACAACTGAGAATGATAACTTCGCTGACCTAACGCCACCTACGGAGTTTCGTCATGAGTTATGGTTATGAGATATTTGCTCCTAAATGTTTATATTGTCGTCGTTATAATTTAATGTCTTGAAGCTAAGTACCGGACGTAAGGGTAAAGCTCCATTTCCACTAGAGTGGCTGTGCAGCTAAGATTCGAGGATGCGAAAGCTAAGCTCGGAAACTATTGGATCGTTTCCACTAACGCTAAACTATGTACCTTGGCGAGTAAGATGTGCTTTTTTTATAGTATAGAGTGACGAGATGAGCAGGACATGTGCCTGATGGTAAGCAACATGCCTGCCACATAACACCACAGTGACACGCAGCTATTGGAACATGAAGAGTCCATATCATTACCTAGCACTGGACTACGCTCATCACCAGGCCCGCCGCAACGGCGCGTGCAAGGCGTGCACCGCACGCGGGCGGCACACCCAGGGGGGCGGCAAACCGAGCGACTCATCAAGTATTTGAAGTCATTGTCATAATCTCATAATACCTACCCCACCATAGGTATGTATAAGAAATATCATAGCACGGAAAATATGACAAAAAAACGCAAATACCGCCATCTATTGGCGTCCGTTAACTAAGATGCAGTACCAAACGTATCCTGTTATTGTAAGAAAATCAGGGGGTCCACCGGCTAACGAAAACGTTTTGACGCTTTGACATTGCTGTCTCTTTTCTTCTCGCTTGAAATGAAAAAGACGGCAATGTTAGGCGGTAGACCCCCAGGTCTAGGGAAGTTAAAATAATAATCTAATCTGCGGGAATCCCCTTTAGAGATTTTTTCCCCTTTCCCATTGGAAAGTTTTAGGTACACACCTAGAGTCTTTTTTGGTTACGTAATCGAACTTATGATTTGTGCTGCAATTATTAAGATAAGTAATGTTTCTTTTGACTTTTTTTGGCTTCGGATTAGTTAATGATATTATTTAAATTTGATTTTGTGATTATACTTAATTCAATCATCCGCCAGTAAAAAAACAGAAGTGCAGAGGAATCATGATTATGGTAAGTATTTACGCTTATTTATAGACTTATCACAATAATTACTGTTCAAGGAACAATAAAATAAGGGATTTTAATTCTTAAAAAATATTATTTACTAACAAGGACTTTTAAAAAAAGTCCTTGTTTACTAACGACGGATTTTTTTAAGTTTGAAGTGTATGTATGTGTGTCTGTCTTGCTGTGGCAGCATAGCCCCCGAACAGAGTAGGTGACTGCTTTTTTGTAAGATTAATTTGTTGGATTATTCGGATATTGTTGGGTTTTAGCTACCCTGCTAATATTATAAATGTCAATGTATTGATGTTTGAATGTTTGTTGCTCAATCACGTCCTAACGGATGAACGGATCGGGCTGAAATTTGGAACACGGATAGTTTATAGTCTGGAATAACACATTAGTTACTTTTTATCCCGAAAAAACAACGGGAACGGGAACTACGCGTGTAACACCGCGGGGCGCTGCTAGTATCACAAATATCAATGTATGAATGTTTGGATACATAGATGTTTGTCGCTCAATCACGTTGTAGCGCATGACCGGATCGGGCTGAAATTTGGAAAACAGATCTTAGTCTGGAAGAACACAGGCTACTTTTTATCCCGAGAAAATAACGAGAGTGGGAACTACGCGGGTAACACCGCGGGCGCTGCTAGTGCTAAAACATAGTAGTATAAAAATCGATCCAACATGGCCACCTCCACGAATGGCGAATTACATCCAGAATCCAGATTAACAGTTTTTTAAAACCTTTTTTTTTTCACAACTCCCTCAACATGGTATCAAATGAAAGGGCCTGACTACAGAGACTATGTTACATGTCAAATGAATTTGATGGCCATTACCACAAAATAGAGATCAGCATTTTTTTTGCAACTCCCTCAATACCTATGGCTTTCAAATGAAAGGACTTGTTCAGTAGTAAACACTACACATATACAATAAGACAAGTTTCAAAACAAAGATCGAAGGCAGTTATATTATTTTTATTTCTTGTAGTGTACGAAGTTTGTCTTTAATATTACAATATATAATATGTATAATATATATATCTATAATGTACTATATTTATATACTACTTCTAAAAAAATAAAATGAATGAATTAATTACGTAAATTTTGTTCTGATTGAAATTAACTTAGTGTGGTGTAGATCGTGTAGTTGTTACGTGATTTAAAAGTCTATTTGTCTAAACTTTTTAAGCATATTAAAATGAAACATAATTAAAAAAGTATCTTAATTTTACAAATAATTTTAGGAACCGCAAAAAAGAAAAAAACTTTCGGGAGCGTAATTTCGACAACAAAAACGAGAAAAAGACAAAAAGAAAAATTTGCGGGTTCTTTACTTAAATTTTTAAGCAAGCCAGAAAATAAGGAAAACAATCGTCAAGAAGATATTGAAGTAGCCTCAACAAGTACATCTTAAATCACCACAACTTTGTTAAAAAAGTTGATTCAAAAATTTACAGAATATCGCACGGATGAACATTTTCAAACGGTCTTAACAGAAGCTTCCAAAGTGGCAGATAAACTCAACGTAGAAACAGATTTCCCGCCATTGAATAGAATATATACGTCCTAGAAAAAAACCCACACAATTTCTATATGAACACAGAGATGAAGTTATAGAAGACCCCAAAACAAAATATAGAGTAGAGTTTTATTTTAGAATTCTTGATCAAACAATAACTTCTTTAAATAATAGATTCGACGAGTTGAAGACATTTTCCGAAGTATTTTTTTTTTACAAATAATTTATTTAACTATCCCAATGATGATTTATTGAAATACTGTAAGATTTAAATCTAAAACTTAAAGATAATTCAAGTGGTGAATCAGATATTGACGGTATTGATTTATTTATGAAATCATTGCACTAAAATTGCATTTTTCAGAAAACTAGTGTAATGATCCGCAAACTCTTTTGCAATATCTTTTAACCAATGATTTAATTTCAACATTTTCGAACACAGCAAAATCCCTAAGAATATTACTTACACTGCCCGTTTCAGTGGCATCTGGTGAAAGATCTTTTTCTAAATTAAAAATAATCAAAAACTATTTAAGATCAACAATGCTTCAGCAAAGACTAAGTAATTTAGCTATAGTTTCGATTGAACATGAAATTTTAAACAATTTGGATACAAGAAAGTTGATAGAAGATTTTGGAAATATAAAGGCAAGAAGAGTAAATTTTTTGTAGATTAATAGCAGAGCTGATCCGGCCGTCAAAGTTACAACGTACTACAAGAACTATGTGTACTATGTATGTTATGTTACTTGCTGCAACGGAACCCTTCATGGGCGAGTTCAACTCGCACTTGGCCACTTTAATTTTTATACTCAGGATAAGTAGTCGTAGGGCGGCGTAATCGGCATTGCACGCGGGCGACGAAGGAGCCAGCAGCGCGCCTGCTCATCACCCAGAGATATTTTATCTCTATGCCCTGATGATATAATTTCACTGGAAACATTGCCCTTCAAAGTGGAAACCATTAATGTTTGCACATTACTGCTTGGCGGTAAAAGTCCTACCACTACAGTGCTATGACCATTGCCGCGAAGTAAGATGCGTAGTCCAATCGAGCTATATGATGCAGCCATAGAACGGATTGAAATTTGGAATACAGATCCAATTAATATTACAGATATTTGTTGCTAAATCACATCGTAACTTAAGAACAGATTGGATTGAAATTTGGAACACAGGTAGATTATAGTGTGGAAGAATATACAAGCTACTCTTTATCCCGGCAAAATAACTGCAACGGGAACTGCGCGGGTAACACCGCTCGCGCTGCTAGTATTTTATAATCTGAAATAGCTCTAATTATCTCAGAAAAATACAAAAGGTACATGCAAGTAATAAGGCTTCCCTAAGGGAATTTGCAATAAAATGAAAGATTTTAAACGCAATCCACAAATTGTATGAGTAATTATTCATTTAATTTAACTATCTACTACTAAAACATTTAAACAAAAATTGCAAGTTCTGCTCAAAACTAAAACCATATTATATCACTTTTTTTAACTCTGCTCTCTCTCTCTTATTATATTAACGTTGTACATTTCTTTTGACAGGGACTTGGACTCGAGTACGAAGGAGAAGCCGGACATTTCGAAGCTGCGCACGTCGATCCGTGACGTCACGCACCAGATGGACCTGGCGTACGGCATGCTCGGCTCGCTGTTCCGATCCGGCTCGAGGCAGACGTTCTTCTCTTCGCAGGTAAAATGGAGAATACAGTCTATTCGGTGTCTGTTGGAAAATGCCCTGAGAAATCGTTAAAACTTTATTTTTAAAGATATTTTAGCAAACCGAAAACACCTCTATCGAGAAAAAAAAATAGTATGAAAACTAACGTGGTTATTATACATTTTGCACACTCGAGCATCGAGTGCTAAACGAGCTGCGATCACGCGCGCGCACTCTCCTTGAAAAAGATCGCAGGACGCGATCGAAATTTAAGTCGGACTGGACTGACTATATCAAACGTGAGTTGCCTGCCCGTGTATAAAAAAAAACGTATCATGGTTTTTTGGAGGGGGAACAGAAACAAAAGGTTAGAAGTTCAAAAACAGCAATTCTTTGAAATATAATTTAGTTTTTTTAGGGTTCCGAACCCGAAAGGCAAAAACGGGACCCTATTACTTGAGACTTGGCTGTCCGTCCGTCCATCTGTCACTAGGCTGTATCTCAAAAGCGGTGATAGCTTGAGACAAATGAAATTTTCACAGATGATGTATTTCTATTGCCGCTATAACAACAAATACTTAAAATAAATCTTTAACGTGGGCTCCCATACAACAAACTTGATTTTGACCGTTTCTTGCTCGATTAGTCCGTTCCAAGCAAACTAGATGGCGCCACTACTACACTAAAACGCTATCAACGTCGTCGTTAAAATCAAGAGGTAAAATCAATATTCTGGCAATACTCTTTGGATGAAAGCCTGTCTGTGGAAACTGCGATGGTTCATGTATACGGAATTCAATTAAAGTCAAAGATGTTTTCGCCGTTTATTTGCTATTGGTAGGGAACCCTTCGTGCGGGAGTCCCACTCGCACTTGGCCACTTTTATATCTGTTAAGTATGTAGTAGGAGGTAGGCAACTTCACCTCCTTTCCTTCCAGTTAGACTTGCGTTATGATCACTGGCTATAAACTTGACCATCCAATTTCTCGCAATGGGCGAACATACAGTCGTTCGACGAAGCCGTCTAGACGGGCAATCGTGCGGGGCGTATGGGGTGAGACGCGGGAAGCGCGCTCCTGCATTACCTACATTACAATGTTAGTATTGCAGGAGCACGGCTCAGGGCTGACGTCTTCCGTAGGTTTTATTTTTATTTTGGTGCCACGTTTTTAAAATTGCGACAACCCTACCCGTATCTAGACATTATTGGCGTTTCTCCCTATAACAAAGGCAATGAACTACTATTTGGTAGTATTTCTTTATACTGTGGTATTTGTTGGAGTAGTAACAAAAATGTATTGTACCACATAAAAATATCATTTGATATATCCTCTTTCAAAATGTTTTTTTTTACATTGTAAGTACCTATAGAGCGACGAAACAAACATGACATGTGCGTGGTGGTAAGCAACATGCCTGCCCATAACAACACAGTTACACATATTACCTAGTACTGCACTGCGCTCATCACTCAGAATTATAAGATGTTTTAAATCTATGCCTTATAATTTCACTGGAAAACCAGTTTCTTCTCAATAAGTCTTAGATGATATTTATAAAATATGCTAATATTCTTTCTGGTGGTCAGGTGGTGAGGTACGCGGACCTATACGCCGCGTCGTTCCTGAACCTGATGTACTATCCGTTCTGCTACATGTTCCGAGCGCCGGCCATGCTCATGCCGCACGAGTCCACCGTGGCCCACGAGCAACGGTTCACAGTCGACGCGCCTACCATCGACAGGTATACTATTATTATAGTAACTATACGCCTTGACACACAAGTATAATGATATAAATAGCATTCAAATGTGCAAATTACATGCTACATTTTTGGGGTGGCGGCCATCTTGGATTTATTAGTATGGAGGGTAGAGCTAAGAAGTATCATCTCATAAGGTAGATAATTTCAAAAAGTGCGTAGCTGTATGATATAAACATCAGTTCAAAAATCTTGCACAATGGCGCTGGTATAGACAATAAGGGTATGCATGTAGCAACTGTAAACGAATTTAAGTATGCCAAGTTGAAAAATGTTATACTATTGTCGACTAAAATAGTTTCTTATAGATTCTAAATTTCAACTATAATTTGCGAATTACTAAGTAATCTTAAATAGTTATTATAAGAAAACGTGTAGCTAGAGTTATTTCGTGAACTGTGATTTTTTTACGTATATTGATTTCCTATAAAAGTATCCTATATAAGTATTACATCCTTCAAAACGAATTAACAAAAAATGGCTATGTAGTTAATTTATACGCTGTAGAAGTAGGAGCGAGAGGGATACCAGCAAAATCTCTCTATAACCTGCTTAAAGACCTTGGCTTGTCCAGAATTGCAGTAAGTTCCATACTAGAACGAGTATCAAAAGCTGCACTAGTAGGATCATATCGGATTTGGCTGGGCAGGGAGAGAAATACGAGTAGTGAAGGTGAGTGTTGACGTACGTCACCAAAAGGGGCCCCTTTTAAACCTACGCCCGAGTCACAAGTCTTGGACCCGGCACCCGCACGGTGAATCCATGGAATGCTAAGAAGTTCGTCTCTCTACTCTGATGCTAATATGGCGCCACCGAAATTTAATGCATTTGGACTGACACTTTTTTATGTACCCAGATGATACTCCTTAGTTCAACCCTCTATAATTATTAGGTAGCTAGTGCCCTATTGTGCTCAATGTGCTATATCCCACGTATCCATAGCGCACGAGAAAGAGTTTCCCTTCGATGCGCCTAACTTCGACAAGTAACTAGTGCCCCACTGTACATTTATAATAAATATTGTATTTAAAACACTGAAAATAATTGTATTACCGAATTCAATTTGAAACCTTTTACCAAACCCTTTTTTTGTTTCCAGATCTCGACTGGCTATCGCGCATCGAAACTACAGCGTAGCGTCGATCGACGAAATTGAATCTGAAGATAGTGCGTCAAAACAAGAACATACCGACGCCAAGGTGAATAATACTTTTAATTAGCATATTTAGACATTCAGTTGACACTATTTACACTAATATAGTGATAAACGATGATCTTGGAATATGTTTTGTAGTAAAACAATTCCACGCGATACTATTATTAATGATGCTAACGGAAAAGAAAATAATTTAAAAAATGAACAGTCTTAGAGACTACCGATGGTAGTGAAAACTTATAACTTAGAATTTTAGTATACGGTCTGCGCCCAGTTATACGACTCCGACTAATAAAATACACTCAAATATATGCTTTATATCATGTCGGTTAAGGTTAAGATATAGATTAACATTGGCGACATAAACTAGCAGACGGCTGTCAGCAAACGGTCTGCTAATTAGTGTTGCCAATGTAATCGGCATCTTAACGTACATTGCATAAAGCTCATATTGGATCGTGCGTGCGTTATGCCCAAAAAAAGTCTAAGGCAAACGTCCTGCTCCTCTGCTCCACCGCCGCTCCGACATTATACTGCTACATTAGGGTGAACCCATAAGATTTTCCCCCTACCAGAAAGGTCTCAATACAGCTTGAGCAATGTTGCCCATGTTAAGCAACGATGCGGTCTACGATGAAGCGTCTTTAGGGGGTGTTCAAGTATTAAGTAAAGTGTTATAAAATGAAAACTAACGTGACTATTACACATTTTAAATAAATACATTGGTAACTCACATGTGATATAGTCAGCCCAGGTCGACTCAAGTTTCGATCGCGTGCGGCGATCTTTTTCAAGGAGAGTGCGCGCGCGTGATCCCAGCTCGTTTAGCACTGACTATATCAAACGTGAGTTACCCGTGTATTTATTTAAAAAGTATTAAAATAGTTTAATAAAGTTCTTTTTCATATGTTAGTATTTGTAGAAGACAAAGTCTAGCTAGGGTTTGTAAAAAAAAGCCACCACGGCTTCAATTACTTGTAATTTTTACCCATGACTTGATATTTTGAATATAATTTCCAGCCATCGGCGTCGGTGCCTCACGTGCGTCCGGAGACGCCGCGTCAGCTCACGCACACACACGACGAAGACTGTTCCGACGAGGAGGATGTATCGAAATCTGCGCAAAAATAAACTCACCACTCGTGCGACAACTTACACAGTTCTAGAACGGTTTGAAGCTCCACTATCTCTCGATTTGATTTACTGAACTTATGGTCTTAGTCTACGCAACACTAGAAACGTGTAACATTTTTGGAAACTCAGTATTTGTCGAAATAAAGGACATGGAAATAAAGTACCTTATATCTATGTGTGGCGAGCACAGTGCAACATCAACATCCCACGAAACGTTCCCACTGCTGGGACTCGGGGCCTTCTCTCGCAAGGAGAGAGTTAAGGCCATAATCCACCACGCTGGCCCAGTGCGGGTTGGCGGATGACACATGACTTCGAAAGATTCTAGGTACATGTCGGTTTCCTCACGATGTTTTCCTTCACCGTTTTAAGTTAGCGGCATTACGCACATGACTTCGAAAAGACAGTGTGGAGTTTGAACCCGGGGTCTCCGGATCGGCAGCCGCCGTTCTCCCGACTAGACCACCGTAACTTAATTAATTAGAGCACAGCGCAATGCTAGGTAAAGTACTTTTTATAGTCCAATAGTTGCGTGACACTGTGTGTCATAGGCAGGCGTTTTGCTACCATCAGGCACATGTCGTGCTCGTCTTGTCACACCAAATTAGAAAAAAAAAGTTTTTAAGGTAATGAGGCGTTTTTAGGATTCAAATAGACCTACCAAATATAGTTCACAATTTTTCCGTGGGTTGCGCCAATGTTGCTTTTTGTGAAATACATTTTGCATTCGACTAAATTGAGAATTAGATTGAAAATAAATAAATAACGTTTGTTTCGACAAATACTGAGTTTCAGAATGTAATACGGAAACAACGTTATTATCGTAGGATTGAGACGTTGGCACTTATCAAGTGTCAATTCCTATGTACATGCCCATAGTACCAGTCATTACCGAATGTGTATCGAATTGTGATTCGATTTTTGGATTGTTAATATTAAGTGTACATTATCGAGTAATCATCTAAGTTACCATCAGATGGCCAATTTTCCTGTCTTGTATCGTTTTATCAAGTTTCTCAAATAGCATCTCGCTTACAAAAGTCCTGAACTAAAAGAGTAGGGATACGGCATTTTCAACCTTATTCTTTAACTGTGTCGGTTGCGTTCTGTGTACACGTATTTTCTCGGTCTAAGCTAAGCGCAATTTGCTTGCGTACAGACTTTTAAATTGATGCGTTAGTGACGTATCATGTGGACAGTAATTGTCAGTTGCTTTTGAAATTATAGGAGATATCTGAGTTGAGCGCCACCAACTTATGGTATGGTCAAACGTAGAAACTAAATAATTTAGACATGGTGACATGCAAGTTGAACCGTTTTGTATCGCCGAAGGCGATAGTGCCTCCCCCATGTTGTTTGTTGATATACATTTGAGTGTTTGTTGTACACGTTTACATAAAATACGTCATGATCGCGTTTGAAGATTAAACAATAGATAGTTTTCGTTCTGTGCGTATAACGCATGTTTATTATAGGAACGTTCACAAACTGCGCTTAGGTATAATCTCTCCACATTTGATGCGATTTAAATATCTCGATTTCGTTATTAAGTTCTGAGAACTGCATCGAAATATAATACTAATACTTAATAATTGATTATACCAATTTTTCATAAAAAAAATACGACTGTTAAGCTCACGAAAACCATGCGCAAAAGTTGCGTATGCATGCGCGTATGGTGTATGCGCGTTCAAAATGCGGCGGTTCTATCTTTTGCCATTCGAATACGCATTTAAAAAAAATATTAGTCACAGATTAAAATGTGGGGAGTTGATACGCTACAGACTACTCAAGTCGATTATTGTTGTGATTAATTGTACCGTCGATCCAAGGGATCACCGACCCAGCTATGTACGTCGATACGTCGCTGCCAAAATCAGATTAAAAAAAGAAAGTCTTCTCTATTGTGTCAAAATTTGTTTTTTTAATTTTCTTGTGACAGCAACGATTGCCGCTATTCGCTTACATATTACTGGGTGCGGTCGAAAAATATAATCTTAGTTAAGTGGTTATATGAGGCAATATGTTACCGAGTATAAGTGTGAATGGTGTCGTCATAGACAAACTATAATTATGTTTTCGTTGAAATGTTATGTTATGAATGTACATATTTTTATTTACTGTAACGTTATTGTAATGTAAATTTTATTTCAATATTGATTTTTACTTTGATATTTAAAAAAAATGATTAAAGTTTTCGTTTTAGCATTCCATGGTTTCAAATAAAATGGCACAACGGATTAATTTGCTTTAGTTATTCGTGCTATTTATATGGAGAAGCTATAAGCAAATGATTTATGGAACTTGTATAGTAAAAACACACATTACGTGTTATCAAAGCTTTTCAAATATCACTATTGTATTTTGTTTTCCGAATAAATATTGTTTTGAATAAATGCATATTTCATTAGAATTTTGAAGGAATTCTACACAAACACCTTTGAAAATTTAGGGGCGTAGTGTAGTCGAATCGGGCCTCATTTTTTAATATAATGATTATCTGTTGCAATAATCACATCAACAATTGATTTACTAAACTTAATTCAAAAGATTTTTTTAAATATGATCCCCCCATGTGACCATCTGGCGAAAATGATCGCAAATCCTCAAAATAGGAAAAGTTACGTTACCCTACTACAAAAGCCAATATTTTTTTTTTTTAATACCCCTAAATAAACTTCTGACTGTAGGGCTTCTGCCATATCAATTCTGCTACCTATTTGAGGTTTATTTTCTTTTCAGAGATATTAAGATTTACCTATTCTCGTCACTATACTGTAAAAAATAAATAAATATATATATATATATATATAATATATATATATATTATAAATATAATATATTTCAATATTCATGGCTAACATCTGGGGGTAGATAATAGCTAATAAAGATTTAAAACAAGACTATTGAGGTGGAGATGGCACATACATAAGTTGCAACTGTAAAAAAAACAATACTGACTTCTGTATATATGATACAGAGAAAACCAAGAACTCGCGTTCACCCAGAGTCACTTTAACTGCCGCTATGCGAGAGCTTTCACACTCTATAACAGATACTGACTGAAATCTGCTCTTTCGCCACAAAATACCTAGTCCACCGTAAGCTCTCCCGTTTAGCGGACCCTCCGATACTATAACAGAAGACTTCCCAGTATATGCAAAATCTGAATGAATATGACCCAGAAAGGGCACCTCATCCGGGAGCAACCATGTCTCCTGAAGGGCCAAAAAATCAGCCCTTTTACACAAAGATTATTATATATTGACAAGTTACAATTTCTTTGAAGAAAGTGGTCAATCAATACATTTGACCGTATCTCCATCTAGTCATAAAATATGGTATTCGGTGCGATGACACCGAATCCGATGGCTCCAACCAACCATTATAGTTTTTTGCAATTTACTTTTTAAGGAAATTGCAAAAGCATGTCTAAACTCGCTAATAACAGTGAAAAAAACAATATGACTAGATAGGTGTGGTCAAATGTAGGTACTGATCCTTTTTTAGGGTTCCGTACCACCCAAAAGGTAAGAACGGGACGGGACGAACGAAAAATGTCATCGCTTTGATGTTTCTCTCTCTTTTCGTTTCGCTTGAAATTATAGAGACAGCATTAGCAAACCGATAGCCGATCTAGTTACGCGGTAGAAGCGCGGGACTCTATTAATGGGACTTCGCTGTCCGTCCGTCCGTCTGTCACCAGGCTCTATCTCAAGAACGGTGATAGCTAGACAGTTGAAATTTTCACAGATGATGTATTTCTATTGCCGCTATAAGAACAAATATTAAAAATACAATAAATATTTAAGGGGGGCTCCCGTACAACAAACTTGATTTTTAGGGTTCCGTAAAACGTAAAAACGGAACCCTTATATATTCGTCATGTCTGTCTGTCTGTCTGTCTGTCCGTCCGTATGTCACAGCCACTTTTTGCCGAAACTATGAGAACTACACTATTGAAACTTGGTATGTAGATGTATTCTGTGAACCGCATCAAGATTTTTACAAAAAAAATTAAAAAAAAAGAAAAATTAGGGTTGCTCCTCATACTAAGAACTGAAACTCAAAAACTTTTTTTTCATCAAACCTACACGTGTGGCTTGTCTATCGACAGCTCTTTAAAAATGATGTTAAGGTTTCTAATATAGTTTTTGTCTACACTGAATAATTTACGCAAGAGACACTTCCAAAGTGGTAAAATGTGTGTCCCCCCCCTCTAACTTCTAAAGTAAGAGAATGAAAAATATATGATGTACATTACCATGTAAACTACCAACGAAAATTAGTTTGAACTCGATCTGATGAGTAGTTTTTTTTTAGTACGTCATAAATACACTATTATTAAAACTTCGATCAAAGTTACAACGAACTACAAAAACTATGTGTACTATGTATATTATGTTACTTGCTGCAACGGAACCCTTCATGGGCGAGTCCAACTCGCACTTGGCCATTTTATTTTAACGTTTCTTGCTCGATACTAATAATGGTGACAGATAGACGCTTTAACTATTCACAGAACATGAAATATTATCGTCTCTTTAAATATGATAATAAAATAAAATAAATAATTAAGGGGGCTCCCATACAATAAAGGAGGTTAGCGCCGTTCATTTGCTATTTGCTATGCAATGCAATGGTACGGAACCCTTCGTGCGCGAGTCGCACTCACAATTGGTCGCTTTTTTTTTAATATGTTGTGGTATCAAGATTTTGAACGTTGTATTTCCTAATTCCTACTGATTTCACCAATGATGCGACATTTTTTTATTTCGACCAGATACACGGTATTACGAAACAAAAGTAAAATAAAAAGTTTCATATAGGTAGGTATGTACTAAGTTGTATCATAATATGAAATCTGGTCGAGTGCCTGAATTTAATTTTAAATTGAAGTCGGTTTATCGGAGAAAATAAATAATTTACTTATTATTTATAAGGTTGTTTTCGGTCGCTGTGTTTAGCCATGATATTTAAAAAATTACGCATTATTATTATCATGAGTCCTTAGAATTGAGCTGTCAAAATGGAGCTACGTAATGTATAATTTCAATTCGTCTCGTAGTTATTTTATACACGATACTCAAAAATATTAAGTAATGTAATAGAAAGCAAAACTTTTTCAATAATATAATAATAATAAAATTCAAAAATACCAATATTTTATTTTCATCCTTTTCTTATTAACGTTTTACGCATTAGGCACTAATATTATTTATTAAACTATGAACTTTATTAAACTACATAATATGAAATATGTTTTTTCGCCTTAGTCTAAAATAAAGGAAATAATGTATTACAGTAGGTACATTAGGCTGACATAACCATCGATAAATACCATTTGATGTGCCCTGAACACCTTGAAATTAGTAATAAACTAGTTTACACACTACCAGCACAGTATAATACGGAAGACATCAGCCCTGAACCGCGCTCCTGCAAAACTAACATTGCACTAGTGCTACCAGTTTACTTGACCCCTAGAATCGCTAGCGGCGAGGTATCATGTGGTTCTCCTTATTTTGTTTGTTGAGAACAGAAAGACTGAGCTTAGGTACTCTTCCCAACGATCACACATCACATCCAATGGTTTATATCGATGTACATAACATGAAAATCAACGGCCCCTCTACCTAACGAAATTATTGGCTCTCTTCATTTTTCAGTATTTATAGGAAATTTAACAAAAACAGGAAATTTAAGAGTAAGTGATAATCCTTTTTGGTTAAGCAGTAGACAACTGTTTCTTTTCGTTTTATTTTAGGTAGTATGGCACTATGGCAGTGCGTTGGGTTTGTTACAAATGCCCTTTACTGCCTAACGAAGTTTGGGCTAGCACGATAAAGACACCGGGCCCTACTAACCTAAATTTCCTACTTAAATAATTACAAACGCGAAAGTTTGTAAGAACTAATGGATATGTTACTCTTTCACGCAAAATCTATTGAAGAGATTTGGATGAAATTTGGTGCATAGATCTAATATACATTGGATAGCATACAAGTGACGGCATAGTGCTGAATCTTATTACCTACTCTACATAGGTCTCCTGGTGGTTCATTTGACCTATAAATTTTGTTCACCTGCCTGTAGTCTATATTTCATCATCAACAGCCCACTAAATGTTCCCACTGCTGGGACTCGGGGCCTTCTCTCGCAAGGAGAGAGTTAAGGCCATAATCCACCACGCTGGCCCAGTGCGGGTTGGTGGATGACACAAGACTTGGAAAGATTCTAGGTACATGTCGGTTTCCTCACGATGTTTTCCTTCACCGTTTTAAGTTACCGGCATTACCGCACATGACTTCGAAAAGGCTTCTTATAATATTAGTAGCACGACTAAATCTAGTCAACTGAATTCAAAGGTAAGCAAGGTACCTATATCTCATCAACAGCCCACTAAATGTTCCCACTGCCGGGACTCGGGCCTTCTCTCGCAAGGAGAGAGTTAAGGCCATAATCCACCACGCTAGCCCAGTGCGGGTTGGTGGATGACACATGACTTCGAAAGATTCTAGGTACATGTCGGTTTCCTCACGATGTTTTCCTTCACCGTTTTAAGTCAGCGGCATTACCCACATGACCTCGAAAAGACAGTGGTGCGTGTGGGGTTTGAACCCAGGGTCTCCGAATCGGCAGGCGCCGTTCTCCCGACTAGGCCAGCCCTAACTTACTACCTATATCTACTCGACTGAATTTAGAAAAGGAAGTAAGTAATCCTCGCTTCTGAATTTAGTATGCTAGGGGACCGTTCAAGTATTACGTAACGCAATTCGGGGAGGAAGGGGGTGTCTTGTGAAACATTACGGTGCGTCATAAAGGTATTTTTTTACTCAAAAATAATCAGGAAATTAAAATCTCCCTAGTTGGCAACTTCTGTGATGACTTGGATGTCACGTTATGTTTACGGAGAGTGTGAGGAAGGGTGTTAAAAATGTTAAGGAGCGTTGGGAACAAAATATTTAAAAATTGCGTTTTGTAATACTTAAACGCTCCCTAGCTTACTGAAAGCTATTTCACTGAACTCAGTAGCGACTGAATTTAGTCTTTTAATGCCATTACCCAGTAGTGATGACAAACTCCTACATTTGTACATGAAAAAATAATCAAAAGTGCAGGTGGGATTCGAAACTACTTACGACCTCGCACCTAAAAAAAGTAAAATCGGCCATCATGACTAACTTATGAAATAAGATAGACTTAATTCGAAAAATACAAAAATGTAAAAAAAATGTTCTAAACTACTAGGAATGTTTTTACTCTTCTCCACGGTCATTTTACATCTGCACTTGGCTTGAGTGCATTATACAGGGTTATTTGTAATCAGACTACGCTTTTACAGATATGTTAAGGATTATTATTAGATACGCCAACTTTTTTTCTACAGTTTATAAAAAAATCGTATATTTTTTCCCATACAAAATAAATTAATGTTTTTGTCCGGTCTAATAGCATCGTAACAAGAGGAGTGCACTCTTTAATGCTCGATAAATGAAGTGCCGAAGTGAACACTTAATCGCTGCTAAACAGTCCTAGAGAATAAATAAATAAATATTGGTGGACAATTCACACACAACACCATCTGACCCCAAACTAAACAAAGCTTGTACTATGGAAGCCAGACAGCTGATATAATACTTATTTAGTTTTAAATACATACTTATTATACATAGAAACACCTAGACACAGTGGAAACGTTTGAATTCATCACACAAATATTTGCACTGGGTGGGAATCGAACCCACGACCCTTGGCTTCGCAGGCAGAGCTACGACCCACTAAGCCACGAGGCCAGTCATAGAAGACAATAAACATTATTTTGTTTTGGGATATATATTGAGTTTTACCAAAAGATGTAGCACAAAAGTTGTTTGTTTGAATATACCTTCAGAACATGTCCTTAAACGGATGCAGGCTGTTTACCAGTAACCCTGTATGTTTATGTCACCTTAAAATTGCAATCATCGTCAGTTTACAATATGACGCGTGAGATTATTATCTCTGGATAGGTTACAATCTAACGTCTTTCGTTAGACTGTAATCTAATGATTTTACCGTGACATTTACAAGTAAATTACACCCTTGTTTACACCGCACGTGTGTGACGAATAGCGATATCGACGACCAATGCTCGAGCCAAACTAAAAATACAGCCGTCATCTTAAACTCCAACAAATTTAGGTATAATTAGAAAATGCGGACTTTAAAATAGGCAGTTCATAAGTCACCGATAACTCAAAAAAACCCGAACCGATTCTGAAATAACTTTTTTTTAAAGATTGGTTATACTTGCCAGGTGGACCCATTTAATTTATCGAATCGAGATACCGAGGTCAGGGTACTGACTCACAACGCAATCCGAACGATGCAGAATCGGAATGACAATCCCTTGTCTCTGTCATTCTAAACGGATAAGACCAAGACCGAGAACTTTAATTCAGTGTCGAGACGAATCCGATTGCGTAGTGAATCAGGGTACCTACAGATCGAAAAGATCGAGTGGTTTTTGAAATAATCAACGTAAATCTAAAAAATTGTCGTTTCGTCCTAGACTTAGAACGTTTAAACGTCAAACAATGTTCGAGCGGACGAAACGAAGTAGAAACGGAGTTTATTTCGTAATTTGTAGAAAGAGAGTAGACGCCCCGAGTTCATATGACGTACGTCACTTCGTTTAATTTTAAAGAAGCAAATCTTCCAAATACTCTTCGAATTCCTCTTCTCTTGACTTTTCTTCTATTTCCGGCACTCCTGAAAGAAAATTAAAAGTGTTAAAATGACTTATTTAAGTAGCTGAACCGTCGAACATTCTGCTCATTCATATTTCATACAAGTATCTCTTTTTCTTATGGCTATCATTCGGTTATACTAACTTAGTACCGTAATTTTACCACTGTCCAGCACAATTTATTTATAAGGCGTTTTCAGAATCCAAATAGTAGCGCCAGCGTTTCATTTTGTAAAAAATATATTATGAAATGAAACATTGGCGCCACCTTCGGCGAAATTTTCGGGGACGATAAATCGATTCGAGCTAGGTTACATTTTTAGAAATCGTCGTTATAATATCCCTGTTTTCCGGGAATAAAACCGTGCAAAGTTCGGTCATCCAGTCACTTATGTATCCACCTACTCACCCACAAACATAGAACATACAACGATCTGAAAGGGTGACGCGATACTTCATGTAAATTACTTCACTTCAGTGAACGACTGTTAAATTATTCCGGTTCATACGAAAGTATACAAATCACGTTTAAAAAATGGAGGACGGGCGCGTCAAATACTATAAAACCTATTCATAAATTTACCAAATAATTCTTCAAAATCATGCATTTTCGGAGGAGTACCATGACACGATAAGTTTATTTATTAGTGTTTAGCAAATAAATAGTATCTTGTGGTAGTAGAGTACCTACTTAGTAGGTCTCTTTGCAGAGTCCGCCTGGGGAAGTAGGCACCTACCATACCTCTGCCAGTTATTCTACCGCCAAAGGAGTCATTTGCAGACATCATAACTATGAAAGCTAAAAAGCTGATATTATGGTTATATCATTTACAATTTTATTGGTATTTTCGGCTCCTTTAGGTACCGGAGTCGAAGCACCGTAAACGTAAATAATACACCGTTGTAAATACAACTGATAATTCTTAGAAGGTAGTACAACAAATACAGGTACAGGTACCTTTCTTCCATAAAGATTCATCTTTATCGCCGATACCTTCCGCTTCATTAACTGCAGAAGTAGAAGGTTCTTCGGGCGGAGGGGTGGTGGGTCTCGCCTCGCTTTCACACTCTTCATCTTCAGAAACCTTCTTGCCCCGTTTCTTGTGACCTTTCTTCAATCTTTTTACTTCGCGTTTCTTGGATTTGTAGTTCAATTTATCGGAGCATTCTGGACATAAGCCTGGAAACAAACAGTTTCAGCCAAAACTTTAATGCGGTAAAAATTTATGGATAGAACATTTTAAATGACACAAACAAATACTTGTAGGCATAGCAGAAAACCCCAATGATCCAGCGCCACAAGTGACTGACTTATTACATAACATAAATGGCCCACTAAATGTTCCCACTGTTCGGACTCCGGGCCTTCTCTCGCAAGGAAGTCAAGGCTATGATCCACCACCCTGGCCCAATGCGGGTTGGTGGATGACATAAAATATGACTTCTAAAGATCCTAGGTACCTACATGTCGGGTTTTTCACGATGTTTCCTTCACCGTTTTAAGTTAGCGGCATTACGCACATTAGGTACCTACTTTGAAAAGACAGTGGTGCGCGTGGTTTCGAACCCGGGGTTCCGGACCAGCAGTCGCCGTTCTCCCGACTAGACCAGCCGTAACTTACTTATTGCTGAGGAGCTGAGGACAATATATTCTACTCAACCAGCATAATGGAAAATCTCCTACATGCGAGCATATGCACTTTATAAATACTTACCTAATAACTATAACTAGTAAAACTATTCAATATAGGTATAATATACGAAGTAGAGATAATAATATATAATAGAGGTTATGCAATTTCAACAATGCCCTAGCCGCGAGGACTTATTGTAGTTGACCTCAGATGACCCCTACGGCCTACCGAACTTTGACCTACAGAAGGCAGATACATAAATACTATACTAACGTAAGATAACTAACTATACTTCCACACACTGCGTGTCTGATTAAACCTAAACGCATTCATGAAGCATACTCACAGCATAAAGCGAACTGTTCTTCTAAATACGTGTTCAATACGAGGCATGGCGCTCGAGTTCGCGCGAATACATACAACGCTCGCGTCTCGCTACTTTTTGCAGCAACATTTCTGGAACAACCCAGATCCAACTCGGAGCACCCCGACTCCACCTAGTCTTGTCGCTACTACCCCTAGAGTGCATATAAAAATTGCGGGAATATAATAATTTATGAAATAAAATGTACAATGAACAAAATGTAAAGTAGCGAGACGCCAGCGGTGCATTTATTCGCGAATTCGAGCTCCATCTCCATGCCTCGTATTGAACACGTATTTATGTAGATGAACAGTTTGCGCTGCAAACCCGTGCGCGATTGGAGGACGCTTGCCTCGTATTGAACACGGGTTTGGAATTTGGAAAGATAGAATTATTAGCTTAACAAACCCGTGCGCGTTTCGAGACAATATTGCCTCCTGCTGTACACGAGAAAAGAAATACGCCACCAACTTCGTTCCTTCGAATAATAAAGATGCAACAAAATTGCAAAAAAAAACCTAATTTTATTATTTATGGTACGATCACCCGACACTTCTACTTGGCTACACTGGTCACGAGTAGTTTTTACGCGCCACTTCCGTTAGATATATATTGAAGTGAAAACTTCTTTAGCCGCGCCTAGACAGATTTTTCGTGGGGTGTAAATTCAGTTCTAGCGTCACGCTCGGCTATGATAAGAAATCTTCGGGTAAAACCTTGGCGATGGGGCATCTCGAAATGCGTCAGCCAATGGGAAATGCAGAAAGGGCGTGGCCTCGCCATCTTGGCATGGCCATCTAGAAATGCGTGAGTCAATGGGAAATGCGGACGCATTTCTAGATGGCCATGCCATGATGGCGAGGCCACGCCCTCCGGTTACACCCGTGTAGTTTCCAAAGTAAGCTATCAAATTCTGAGTTATAAGTTTTCACTACTATCGGCAGTTCCTATGACTGCCAATTTTTTCTTACGGTTTTAGTCTCAAATTGTTTTCAGTTCGGTCGCGTTGCAAAAGCTCTATCTCCTCCAAACCTGCCGTAAAAAACTTCGGTTCTAAAACTGCGTCCCTAGTAGATGTGAAAGGAACCATCGATACATTTGCCGGCGTTAACGATAACATAAGTCTCTACGCATTCATACTTGGCCTCAGACAAATTGCTCTAATTACTTTTTTTACAGTATAGAGTGACGAGACGGGCAGGATATGAGCCTAATGGTAACCAACATGCCTGTCACATAACAGCACAGTGACACGCATCTATTGGAACACGAAGAGTCCAAAACCTTACCTAGCACTGCACTGCGCTGCGCTCGTCACCCAGAGACATAAGATGATGATGATATCTTGATGCTCTGTAATTTCACTGGCAACATTGCCCTTCAAACCGGAACACAGTAATGTTTATCCATTACTGCTTGGCGGCAGAATAACTGGCAAAGGTGTGGTACTTCCCCAGACGGACTCTGCAAAGAGTCCTACCATTAAAAACTTGGCACTTGGCCTACGACGATTCTGAGAAGGGGAAGCTACAATTTGCAAACAGAGTGTCTTGAGAGTGTGCTCTGTACCTACAACGCTAGCCCAAAGTACGGTAGAGACAACTTGAGGCCAACTGAAAAAATAATAAAAGTGGCCAAGTGCGAGTGGCACTCCCGCACGAAGGGTTCGGTACCATTAGCAAATAAACGGCGAAAATCTCTTTGGCTTTATTTGAATTCGGTATAGATAAACCATCGCAGTTTCCACAAACAGGCTGTTATCCACAGCTGTTATCCAAAAAGATCTACTAAAATTTTGATTTTACCTTACGATTTTAACGACTAGGTCGATGACGTGTTTTAGTATACTAGTAGCGCCATCTACTTTGCTTGGAACGGACTAATCAAGCAAAAAAATTAAGTTTGTTGTATGGGAGCCCCCGTTAGATTTTTAATTTATTTTTAGTATTTGTTGTTATAGCGGCAATATAAATTTTCTATTGCATCATCTGTAAAAATTTCAACTGTCTAGCTATCACCGTTCTTAAAATACAGCCTGGTGACAGACGGACGGACAGCCAAGTCCCAGTAATAGGGTTCCGTTTTTACCCTTTGGGTACGGAACCCTAAAAAAAAGATGCAGATTGTATTATTAGTAAGTACGAAAGGGCTTACGAAGCTTTACAAGGGCGTTTCTCCTTTCGTTGTCCTCCTTATATGCAAAGTTGACTTCCCACGACTTGAGATCTTGGTGATTGATACACTTCTTACTGCCACACTGGAACTGTCCTTTGCCGAGGACCACCTCTTGTTCTACGCGCCATCTTAACGCAACCTGATAGACATTAAAATTAATTGTAGTGGTAGAACTCTTAGCAGAGTCCGACTGGGAAAGTACCACACCTTTGCCAGCTATTCTACCGCCAAGCAGTAATGTGCAAACATTACTGTGTTCCGGTTTGAAGGGTAATGTTTCCAGAGAAATTACAGGGCATAGAGATATAAGAGCTTAAATCTTTGGGTGACGCGCGCAGTGGTTATGATTTGGACTCCTTATGATCCAATAGCTGCGTGTCACTGTGCTTTTAGGTGGCAGGCATGTTACTTACCATCAGGCACATGTTCTGCTCGTCTGGTCACTCTATACTACAAAAAAAAAATAGACGTATTTTTTTTTACATTAATACATTATTTTTCACAATGCGGGGCCAATCCTGAAATTGTGTCGTCTGAAAGTCATCCGTCAAAGGAACAAAATTATCGACATAGCGTATTAGCAAGCTGAAGGGCCAGTGGGCTGGTCATATCTGTAGTAGGTAGAACCTATAATCTTTGGGGTAGACGAGACCTAGAGTGGAGAAGGCGAAAAGCAAACGTAGCGTAGGGCGTCCTGAAACCCGATGGAATGACGTTATACGTAAAGCACGCAATGGTTGAAGAAGAAAAGTCGAGGAAAAGCCCGAGTGTCGTATCATGGGAGATACCAGCAGTTGACTATGGTGGGCTGATGATGATGATGGACAACGCATACCCTGGGTTCATTCTTCATGGATCAGGGTTCATTGACACATCATCGATACGAGCAAAGGCTAATTCGAGATAAATACACGGTCATACCGTAGGCTCGTTATTCTAATTAGATTCGATTACATCATATGAACTGTGATACTTACCTACCTAATTACTTAAGTACGTAAATAAAATTGTAGGTTTTGTTTGTAATGTAAAGCAGCCATATTTTAAATAATACTAACATTATGTAGGTACTTCTACTTTTACATTACCTAGTTCGATATCAATATCCTACGCCTTCTGAAATAGCCTTCTAAGTTCGGTAGGCAGTATACGTATCTAATTTAATTTAAAATAAACATTGATGGACGCGTAACTAATTTCTCTAACAAAATGGAAAATAGAGCCATTAACCCGTTGAAGTTATTCCTTCCCATGGAATATTTTATGAAATCTATATATATAAAAGCGAAAGGTCACTCATCAAGGAATCTCAGAAACTACAAATGCTAGGAGTCTGAAATTTTGCATGGAGATTCCTTTTAGCACGTAAGCGCTCGCTAAGACGGGGTTTTGCGAAATTCAACCCCTAAGAGGGTAAAACAAGGGATGAATGATTGTATGAAAATTCGTCATTTTCAAAGTTATCAAATTTTGTATCTAGACGCTTGATACGAAGCAATTAAATGTTTGTTCTATCAATTTTGTAATTTTGAACTGTATGGGGTTGAAATGGGGGATGAATGTCAATATGGAAGTTCCCAACCGTTGCAGATAAAACCATGAAACTCTGTACAGAGGCACTTGACACGAAGGAAACAAATCTAGCAATTTCGTAATTTCAAACTGTACGGGGGTGAAATTGGGGTTGAAATGGGGATGAATGTCAATATGGAAGTTCCCAACCGTTGTAGATAAAACCATGAAACTCTGTATATAGGTACTTGA
Source organism: Ectropis crepuscularia (assembly GCA_963693475.1). Taxonomy (NCBI): domain Eukaryota; kingdom Metazoa; phylum Arthropoda; class Insecta; order Lepidoptera; family Geometridae; genus Ectropis; species Ectropis crepuscularia. The sequence goes on along the minus strand of OY856353.1, from coordinate 16,176,904 downwards.
CACGAAGCAAAATAATGTTTGTTTTAGTAAGTTTGTAATTTCAAACTGTACGGGGGTGAAATTGGGGTTGAAATGGGGGATTAATGTCAATATGGAACGTCCCAACCGTTGAAGATAAAACCATGAAACTCTGTATACAGACACTTGACACGAAGCAAACAGATGTTTATTTCGTAATTTTAACCTGCACGGGGGTGAAATGGGGGATGAATGTCAGTATGGAAGTTCCCATCTGTTGCAGATAAGACCATGAAACTCTGTATATAGGCACTTGACACGAAGTAAAATAATGTTTGGTTTAGTAATTTTGTAATTTGAAACTGTACGGGGGGTGAAATTAAGTAAGGTTGAAATGGGGGATGCATGTCAATATGGAAGTTCCCAACTGTTGCAGATAAAACAATGAAACTCTGTATATAGGCACTTGACACGAAGTAAAATAATGTTTGTTTTAGTAATTTTGTAATTTCAAACTGAACGGGGGTGAAATTGGGGTTGAAATGGGGGATGAATGTCAATATGAAATTTCCCAACCGTTGAAGACAAAATCATGAAACTCTGAATACTTATAGATACTTGACACGCAGCGAACGAATATTTGTTTTTGCAATTTTGTAATTTAGAACTGTACAAGTGAAATTAGAGTTGAAATGGCGGCTGAATGTATGAATCTACGCTTTCAGATCTAAACAACTGAAACGATTTTGTTGAAATAGTATATAGTTGTTTTATTATAAGCTGTTTTTAGTAACCGTAAATGTAAATGTAACGTACTGCCTGAGTTACCTTAGTATTTATTTCGCGCGGACGAAGTCGCGGGTAACAGCTAGTTATTCATATGCATAAGCCGTAATAAAAAAACTGCAAAACAATCTTTAACAATTACGAACTTCCAAAAAACTTTCATCTCCCGTTTCAACCGCTCCAACCCTATTTCCATAATAAAAGTAGGTAGGTACTTATGTATTCCGTTATAAAAGTAAGTTTACTTTAAAAAAAGTGACACGGTAAATCTGGCATGGTACCTACTATTTATTCTAGTGTGATGTACCTAAGTCACCTATAAAGTGATCGATTAATATGACGTTTCAAAGTTTCGAACGAAAAGTTCTCATTCTACTTTTATTATAAGAACGTCCAGGCTTTGAAATACGTTGCCTGAGTGGGTTTTTCCCGATGATTACAATCATAGTGTCTTGTCTAGTGTAATCTTAGTCAATCTTCAAATAGAAAGTGAATCGATTTATTCTAGGTAAGCAAGCTCCATTGTGAACCCTATCGTCGCTTAACATCAGGCGAGATGGCAGTCAATTGTAAACCTATAACAGTAAAAAAAAATATAACATGCATTGTATCAGTTTGTGATCAATAAATCTGCTCTCAAATGTATCATTCTCAGTAAGAATAATGCTTTCTTGAATACAAAACTCACGAAACATTTTCAAAGACATCGGCGTAAAATTGTAGGCACCAAAGCCTATCATTCCAGTCAAAATTCAACCTTCGTCACTTAAAATAAGGTCAGGAATGAAATGTGCCTGATTCACTTCAACATCAGCTTGATATAGAACCTAATTCCAGTGGAGTGTTATAAATAAATACGTTCGCCCTGGGCGCGGCCTTCTAACCTACATACATTAGTATTGGCTTCCTGTGTAGATACCTACTCTCCGTTCAACCTTAGTTTGCTGACGACTTCAATTTAAAAATTAAACTCGCACACTGAACTAATTTTAGTAAAATTTGTGAACACAAAAAATATAGGCCAACTGCTCTGTCTAATCGGGATAGTGCGTTTTGAGCGTGTCTAGTTTCGAAGTAAAAGAGAGTATCAATCACAGTAGGTAGTATTATTTAGTACTACTTAGGTAACATTTTGAGATTGTCTTTGTTAATTTTTCAAAAATCGCTCCACAGACATCTTCAAGTTTAAGTTGAATAAATAACCTTGGAGGTAGGTACACAGTTTGAAATAAAACTGAATAATAAAATTGGCAGCCAAAGGAACTGCCGATAGAAGTGAAAACTTATAACTCAGAACTTGATAACTTACTTTGGAAACTACACGTCTGTAACCGGAGGGCGTGGCCTGGGCATCATGGCATGGCCATCTCGAAATGCGTCAGCATTTCCTATTGGCTGATGCAATTCTAGATGGCCATGACATAATGCTGAGGCCACGCCCTTTCAGCATTTCCCATTGGCTGACGCATTTCTAAATGGCCAATAGCCATAGTCCCGAGTTTACCCGAAGATTTCTTATCATATCCGAGCATGACGCTAGAATCCAATTCACAGCCCACGAAATATCTGTCTAGACGCGCCTACAGAAGTTTTTACTTCAATAATTATTGTCCATATCGGTTCCAGTGTCTTCAAGTAGGAAGTGGTAATAATCGGTGAACATACCTAATATTACGATGATAATAAGAATAATACCGGCAAAGTGCGAGAAATATTACGCTAAGATGATTAAATAATTCCGGCCAAGTGCAAGTCGGATTCACGTCAGAAATATTTCGTACTAGCAGCGCCCCGCGGTGTTACCCGCGAAGTTTCCGTTCCCGTTGTTTCCGTTGTTTTCCGGGATAAAAAGTAGCCTATGTGTTCTTCCAGACTAAAATCTACCTGTGTTCCAAATTTCAGCCCGATCCGTTCATACGTTAGGACGTGATTGAGCAACAAACATTCAAACATCCAAATATCCAAACATCCATACATTGACATTTATAATATTAGTAGGATTATTAAATCTATAAGAACGGCAAAATAACCATGGGAGCCCCCGTTAAAAATGTATTTTATTTAAATTATTTATTTTCAAAGTGAACAACAAACTTAACTCAATATTAAGTAAATATTTCGTCTACCTGGTTGCCGGTTGCCGTTATCGATATCGTACAAAAACAAGAAAAAAACGTTTGTTTTGTGGGAGCACCCTTATATATATTTTTTTGCCGTGATAACGTCTTATAATTCGGTGAAGCCGGCTGCACGCCCGCAAAACATGACGTCATGTAACGTTACCGTTAGTTCGTCGTCAGTGCCATGCGGACGAAGCTGAGCGCTGAGGGCGCCACCCTCAGTCAGTACTCAGACCCGCCGAGTCGAGCGGTATCACTACTCGCGCTATCAGCGTACTGATTTCTTAAGACGTTGTCACGTTTAACTATCGTCAGTAAACCGACTTTACAGACGACCATTTTTTTAGTATTTTTTGTAAAGTATAGGTACCTAGCGGCAACAGAAATACATCATCTATAAAAAAATATAGAGATAGGTACAGCCTGGTGTCAGATGGACGGACAGCGGAGTTTAAGTAATAGAGTACATACCCGTTTTGCTCTTTGGGTACGGAACCCTAAAAAGATCCCGACGAATTGAGAATCTCCATTTTAATTTTTTTATTCGGTTATAGGAACAACCTTGAGTCGGTTCAAGGTTCAAGTCGGCATTATCAGGCTATTTAATAATCTACCAATAATGGACAGTCGCCAAATAGGTACTTGGCAATTTCCTTGCGAGAGAAGGCCCCGTCTCCCAGCAGTGAGCCAAAAGCGAGTTGTTTGCTTCTAAGGTGGACATTAGACGAAGTAGGTACATCATCAGCATCATCAACAGCCCACTAAATGTTCCCACAGCTGGGACTCGGGGCCTTCTCTCGCAAGGAGAGAGTTAAGGCCATAATCCCCCATGTTGGCCCAGTGCGGGTTGGTGGATCCATAATCCACCACGCTGGCCCAGTGCGGATTGGTGGATAATATATTTATTTGCGAAAATGGGTACAGAAGGATCTTGAAATAAGTAAATATTGGTACTGAACTCCATACTCAACCTTTCGGTATGCAAATTTAACATGTATGAAACATGTAAATTATTCAAATTTGAAGGTATCCGTCAGTATACAGTTCCATTGCCTTTAGTCTGTTAAAAAGTTATAGGACAGCTGTTTTTAATTTCCGTGCGTTAGTCGCTAATATTCGTATTATTAAAGAAGCGCCTTTTTTTCCAGGGAACATCCATTACGGATACCACTAGCCCTCCCGAGGGGGGGGGGGGAGCCAGTGGTTATGTGGGGCTCTCCGTCACTGAAGCAACTGAAGTGACGGCCTACCCACTAAAAACCCCTGGGCTAAATTACACCAGCGCGCAAAAAGTGATCGAGACTACGGGCACGCTTCCGCACTCCTCCGCGGTCCCGACTACGCTGGCCCTATTTGGACCCCCTCTTTAGGGCAACTTTTGCCCAAGCTCTTTCTGAATGTGTGTGGGACATAGTCCATTCTCCGGGGACTCTCTTATCTGGCGACTGGTTCCCCTAAGCCTGTCGCCCAGAGCCCCTTATTAGGGTGACAGCCGGCGCTCGTGCGCTAGCCGCCTTCTATTTCTGTGCCTGCGGCTATATAAATATAGGCTATATAGCTATAAGCTGACTCTGCGGATCAAGCTCTCTATCACGCTCTGCCCTCTCTTTATGCCCGAGGACTTCCTCGCAGAAGTCATGGATAGCATGCCAGGCTGTCTCGCTGCTCGTCATTACAGATGCAATGGCGAGCAGGGAGAGATCGGCTCCCACCACAGTGACAAGTTGCGCCTGTTGTTCTGCCCACGTTGGGCATATTTCGAAGGTGTGTTGAGCTGTGTCCTCAGCACCACCACACTCGTGACACTCAGATGTTGGCTCTCTCCTGGCTATCCTGAACAGATATTGGCCAAAGCAGCCATGACCTGTTAGGATTTGTGTGAGCCTGAAGGAGAGCTGTCCGTGCTCCCGTTTAACCCAGTTCCTCAGGATGGGTCGGAATGCCTCCACGGTGAAGTGCCCCGCGCTCGGCTCCTCAAGCCTGTGCTCCCACCTCAACAACGACTCTTGCCGGCCCGCCTTGTGCCAATGCCGTATAACGTATAACAACAGGGGGAGGAACGAGGGTCAAACTGAAAGTTCTTAGAACTGGCCACTTATAAACAATATAATAAAAAAATAATTCTATAATTTGAAAATAGAACTCTTTGCCAATATTACTGAGTATATACTTCATTCATTTGTCATTTGTTTTACGATTTGGCGGCAAATTGAAAATTGTCTGTGTCACGTCAACATGAATTTAACACGAGAAACGAGAAAATTTTCGTGCAATGATTTTTTATGACTTTCGATGTCATTTAAGTCAACAAGAAAGTTATGATAGACTACGATTGGCCTTTCACGATGAAGCCCCATCTCGTGCGACTGTTTACAACTGGTTTAATGAGTTTAAACGTGGTCGCACTAATCTCACTGATGATTTACGTGAGGGACGGCCTTCTACGGCGACGACTGAAGATAACATCTGTGTTGTGCGGCGTATGATAGAGACTGACAAAAGAGTGACCTATCAGCAGATTCGGACAAGCTTAGGCAACGGTATGAGTCAAGTGCACAAAATCCTACACGAACATTTAGCGGTCAGGAAGCTTTGCGCCCGGTGGATACCTCATAATTTGACTGAGGCTCAAAAACTCCATCGTGTGGATTGGTGCCGTAAAATGATTGAAAGATTTAACGGAGGTGACTCAAATGCTGTGTTCGACATACTAACAGGTGACGAAAGCTGGATTTACTGTTATGATCCTGAAACCAAAAGACAATCTGCTCAGTGGGTGTTTCCTTTCGAGGAGTTGCCAACTAAAGTGAAGAGAGATCGAAGTGCGGGGAAAAAAATGGTGGCCTCGTTCTTTGGAAGGATAGGTCATTTCGCAACAATTGTGTTAGAGGATCAAAAAACAGTTTCTGCAGAATGGTACACTACCAATTGTTTGCCACTTGTCTTGGAAAAAGTTCGAGAGAAACGACCTCGCAGAAGGATCCTCCTTCACCACGACAACGCCTCATCGCACACCGCCAAGCGAACGATCGACTATTTGGCGACATCAAACGTTGAATTACTGGGTCACCCGCCGTATAGCCCCGACCTCGCGCCTTGTGATTTTTATTTATTTTCAAAAATTAAAGAAAAACTTAAAGGAAAGCGGTTTATGAATGCTGAAGAAGCGGTGGCTGCGTATCGCGATGCCATTGAAGAGACCCCTAAGGACGAGTGGGCAAAGTGCTTTTCCCAGTGGTTCCATCGCATGCAGCGGTGTATTGACGTGAATGGACAATATTTTGAAAAGATATAATAAAACTAATAACTGGCTAATGTAATCAGTTTTTGATTTTCTAAGAACTTTCAGTTTGACCCTCGTAGGTCACCCCTAGAGCGTGCATTTGACAGTTGGTTAAACAAACGGGCCAACATCCGGGCATCAATGTCCCATGGAGTTGTCCCTGCTAACAAACTCGCCGCCTCAAAAGACACGGTACGGTATCCTCTGATTGCCCTAATAACCATGGATCTATTAATGTACAACACAGGGGGCGCCTAGTGCCAGAAAACGCAAAAGGACATTTTCGACGCCGCTCACTGATGTTAAGAAACTAAAAACTATAACAAAAAAAATATTGACGTGTGGGTACAACCAAGAAGAAGCACAATAACCGAATCGAATTTTAAAAATAGATCAGATTTTTTACATAGAAAAAATTAAAATAGCATCGACAAAACTATTTTAATTCATGTACCTACCTACTCGAAATTATCAGCGACGACGCCACATAACTTTTTGTTAATAAAATTCCTAATTTTACGCTCTATTAAAGTAACCGAACACTTTTTTTAATTTACGTTTAATTATTGAGTAATTAAATAAAACTTGGTCAAAAATTAACTCCTGTTTTAATATTGATTTCCCCTCCAAACTGTGTCATGCTATTCTCGACTTTATGCATATCACATTACAAGGGCGTCGCGCGGGTGAACTCTGATTTTTTCCTGGCACTAGGCGCACTCGTAACGTCGTAACTAAGTAATCAGCCAACTATTGCTTGTCGGTTTTTCATAACGAACGCCACACGAAACCCAACTGACGTATTCTCTTTCCCCCGTACCTACATAGGTACCCTCTCGTATTCCGACGCTCCACCTGGCTCCCACAACCTGGCTAACAGCGTTCTCCTCCATAAAATTCTGTAATGTTTTTTTTTGCGTACCTAGTAGGTACTCAAAACGTTGATAGTAGATATAAGTTGTGCGATTTATTACAAAACATATTAAATAATAATAAATATAATAAATATTGGTGGACAATTCACACACAACACCATCTGACCCCAAACTAAGCAAAGCTTGTATGATGGCGGCCAGATAGCTGATATAATACTTATATAGTTTTAAATACATACTTCTTATACATAGAAACACCCAGACACAGTGCAAACATTTGAATTCATCACACAAATATTTGCACTGGGTGGGAATCGAACCCACGACCCTCGGCTTCGCAGGTACAGCTACTACCCACTACGCCACGAGGCCAGTCACGCCACGCCATATTATGATGTAGACAGGGAGCAATAGGTATACAAATGTAGGTACCTATGTCTAGCAGCACCTGCGGTTTCACTCGCGTAGTTTCCGATAACGTAATTTTCCCGGAATAAACATTAACCACGTACCTATTATTCCAGACATTAATCTACCTATGTACCAAATTATCCAGATCCCCCTACTTTTTGCGTGTAATAGTAACAAACATTCATACATACCACTTAAATTAACAACCATACAAACACCTACTCACAAACTTTCGCGTTCATAATAGGTAGTAGGTACCTATTAGAAAGAAATATTTTATTACAGAGCAATACCCTTGCCCAAAGGCATCTATCTGAATAGGATAATTCTGTAGCGCTGTTATGAATAACAGTAGATAACGGTTAACTGGTGCATCACTGCATTTTCACCGTGATCCGTGATTCTTGACGGAGTGGGGCGTTGGGGCACGCCAGACAGATGTGCGTTACTGTGTAGCCGTGCGGGTGAATGCATGCGGCTATATTTAGCTTAGCCTACAAAGGCATCGCGGCCATTGTTACTCTCCCCAGTAGATCACACAAAGGAAGGTCTCGCGGGCAAAAAAAGGCAATTGACTCACATAGGGGACGGTCCCCATCTCAGCCTTTCAATGTTAGGGGGCCACATCATCGAATAAATTACTTTTAATGCGACCTTTGGATGCAGAGATCGGTGAGCTTGTGTGAGTACGTATGTATTATTGCGACGCTCTGATAATAAGCTCACTCAAGCCTGTTCGAAACAAAGGAATCGGTTTGATAGCCTCCATTGTAAACTTCCATTAGATAGTCGTGTATGTTTTGATAAACCTTCGTTAAGTACTAAATGGGTATCGTTAAGTAATTACAAACTGTCAATACCAAAGTATACATATTTAGTTACAACGCAAATACCAGCCAGCGATAAAGGCGTAGGCTGTCAATACACAAATAAGGCTGTTGTATACAAGTAGCTACATAATGATCGCTGATAAGCATTGAAAATCCACAAGTATTATCAATGGAGATAAACCCGCTTCATTGAAACTGCCTATGCGATGGCGGGTTTCAATGCCTCATTGCTAACATAGGGATCTTATAAAATTCCGTTATCTAAGATAAACTAAACTTACTTTGTTCTCTTTGTAACGACTCAAATCACAAATGCAATATTCTTTGAATAGTTTGTCGTAATATTTTTTTGCGAGCTGCTTTTCCCAAGTATCGGCGACGTCTTCATCCTCCCAAAGAAACTTGTGATTTTCTCTGATTACATCTAAATCTGTTCTATCGGTAGAAGTATCCCGCGTCAACGCTCCTGTAGATCCCTTCGTGTTCAGACAATACACATTAACTAGGTGCTTATGCAATTCGTACGGATTAAGGTTACGCAATCTCGCAGACATCGCTAACCTAGAACAAAGGGAAAACGAGTTTACTTCCCAAATAAAACATTTAACTTCGCAACAAACAACTCTTTAATAAAATCAAAAATTATTATTACAAGTTTCCATAAAATATATTATTAATCTAATTGTCATGTTTATAACAAAGTGCAGCATATAATAAATTACATGTTATAAAATTGTTGTTCATTTATTTAATAATAAATATAACAGCTAACACACATTAAAACCCAGTTGCAATCCATGTCCAATATCTCCAATATAAAATATATGTGTTGTTTGATATGTATATAATCTTACATACACATGTGAAAAACAGTGTTATTAAAATACAATGTGTAAGTTTGTGACATAAGTATGTTTTTTTTTTACATGAAGGGGAAAATGTTCCCTATGCTTTTAATAAAAAATATTGACACTGGTCTGTTAGCTAACTCAGTGAATTGAAAATTTGTCATTTAAATGACATTCTCTCAATCAAGACATGGACTGTGGTTTTGATGTGTTGCTTCATAAAAGTTAGGCTTTGTGCTCCAGCAAATTAATATCTACTCTGAATATTATTGTCAGTCTTGTAGATTTTGTGTAATTTTCTCATTTGGCTCAATATCAAATCTTAACCCTACAAACAAGTCATGCATGTTAAACATCTAATTTATACAATAAATATATTAAAATATGAATATTATTGCCTATGTCAAATTATGATAAAATCTATAGAGAAAAAGTTCTCTTATACAAACAACCAGTTATATCAAAAAATTGGCACAGTAGAAAATAGTTTACCTTTGGTTTCAATATGTATAACATAGCCAATGACATATACATGAATAGAGACATTTACTATTATCTAATTCTTTGGAAAAGGCAATTTTCAGTGTACAATTGTTCATTTTGTCTAAATTTAACACTAATTAAACTCACTGAAATGTAATTTGTGATGTCTAAAATATTGCTTAGGTTAATACATGATGTTCTAAGAAAAAAAAACGACACTGAATGTATTAACTTAGTAAACTTCATGCCACAAAAACAAAATCACATTCAGATTTAAATGTGAAGAAATAAATATTTTTCTAATAAGGTTGAAAACATTTTCCTATTTGTAATTCATTTTCTGGTATTTATTTATATTGATTCACATTGATACATATTTTACGTTAATTTGTAAAAAACAAATTAATACTAGTTTTTTGCTCTTAGAAATGAAATTAAGAATTGACATTTTAAAAAGGCACTTCTTTTATAACAGAACTATTACAAGAACTATAACAGTATTCTTTTGAACATCTTGTAGAGTGTCGAATAATTTAAAAGTTATGTTGTAGTAAAAAATTACAAGTATTAATTCACAGCTTATTTCAACTCTTTCAACATTAATATTGTAAATTGTAAAAGCTATCTAATACATAATTATTTGGTACTATAATAGTGAATATTATAAGAATAGGCACGATAAAAGTTATTGCTTTGGTTACAATGCAGTTCTAGGATTCACTTGAAGTAAGAATCACTTAAGTCTTATGCTATATAAAATTTGGCAAAGTTTTAAAAGTAGGTGCTAAAGTTACCTGGTAAAGATTTATAAAAATATTTACTCTTTAAAGCTAATTTACAAGAGGAATAACTACAATGTGACAAATAGTTTGAAAAAAGTTTACATCCATTATTAGTACCCTATCTAGAGTAAACATAAGGCTATCTGAATCTTTGGGCGTATGACCTACATACGCAACTTAAAATATCACTTTTATCATATCTAAAAGGCAACTTTGGATTGAGATATGTGTGACCTTATCGTAAAGCACCTGCAAAGGCATTTTCCTACTAAACTAGAACTATCCCAGACATGCATTTTAAAATCAAAATATAAATAAAACTCCTTAAATAAGAAAGCAAATACAGCAGCACACTGAGTGATAACACTCGCATAACACAATAAACACACCGTAATGACTAATTTATGAACTAGATCATATTTTGGTATAAAATTACGAACATAAAACTAAGTTTTTGGCAAATAGAGAATCTGAAATCAAAGTTCCGAAACCTTATACAAAAAAGGAAGGCATTTCAGCAGTTTCATTTAAAATTAACCTAATCTGATATAAATAACTACACACTAGGTGTAGGGTATTATTGTGATTATCCATGAGTTTTTTCATGTTTCTTCATATTGTCGGATCTTGTGAAAGCTTTGTCACAAACCCCACAGTAGTATGACTTCTGTTTAGTGTGGACCGTCATGTGGCGAGATAATTCACTTTTAGTAACAAATTTCTTCTCACATACAGTGCAAGCATGTTTGCGTACATTGAGATGGAATTTCATATGTATAGAGAGCGAACTTGACTGCGAAAAAGCTTTGTGACAGAGTTCACATACAAATGGCCTCTCACCTGTGTGTTTTCGCAAATGATTCATGAAACCAGTCTTTGTGTAATCTTTTTGACATAGATGACAGAAACTCGATTTGGAGTCTAACATTCCTGGAAAGTGACCATTTATATGTTTCCGTAACTCCCAGTAGCTGGGAAATTTTTCTGCACACACATGACATGGATATTTCTTCTCTTCGGTGGGCTTGGCACTACACTGGTGTGAGCTAAGCAGCTGTTCATTGCTAAACATTTGATTGCACTGGCTACAGACATGACTAGTCTCAGTATCTGTTGATAATGTTACCTCAAGGTAATTTTCTATGGACATAACATTCCCATTTGAGCTATCGGTGTCGTCATTTTGCAGCTGAGTAGCCCCATTTCTATCTGTGTTTTCTTTGGTATCTGTTTTTTCTAAATATTCTCTATAGTCTAAGGAGTCTTTCCCAGTGTTGTTGTTGTCTGGTTCGACGAGGTGTAACACGGGCGATTCACTTTGTTCCCGGTCGGGAGACGTGTTTTTCTCATTGTCGGAGAGGTCGGGTCGGGAGGAGGCATTGTTATCAGATTCCCATTCGTTTTCTACTATCTCTACATCGGAATCTGATTCATCTGCACTTGATGCTGTGTTGTTGACTAAGTGGAATCCAATATCGTCGAAGCGTAACACGTTCGTTGGAAGTTTAACCCCGACGATAGCTTGAATCGCCTGCCATGAAAGCTCCTGGGGGTTGTTCTGCATATTAGATCGCACTACTCTAACCTACAAACGATTTCACTGATTACTACACAGGAACATTATTTGGAGATATATTTAATTTACAAATATATTTACCTTTTCTTTGCACGATCACAAACAGATTGTTTTAACAATTATTTAGATGACACTCCTGATTTCTACATCTAAAAATATTATGCTATGCACTGGCACCCAGTAATGGAGTTTTTGATTAGTGTTGGGACACAACACAATCATAGAATAGATAATACACACAATGACACAAAATTGCCAACAATATTATACTTGGAGTATTAGGAATATTTATTTAAGAATAATACTTTCACAGATATGTTTCATCATTTGAACTATTTAAAATATATTGTTATTTTTTTCTGTATTTGATTTTATTTGGTGCGTCAATAAAGAGTATATCTATCTATCTACGTGGTTCATTAATTTCACAAACATTTTTGACAAAACATTACTTAAAACCTACTAATCATTTTGCGCCGTGAGCAGTTAGGGGTGGGTTATTCGAAGATTAGTTTTTTAATGAGGGAGTTTCCGACGAGACAAAAATAGTTCCAACGGACGCACTAGATGGCGATTGTTCGAGATGCAGATAGATCTGTCTCTACCATAATATACTCTCAACAGTGTAATCCCTTTAGAGACCCTACCCGTTTTCAGGGAATAAGTATAGTGTAAAAAGTGTCTTTGTTAATTTTAAAATATTGGGAATAAAAATAGCTAATTAGGTTAATAATGTAATAAAAAACCGTTACTACGTTACTGATCACAATCCCTTTTCAGTAAAAATCTTTAGAACTCCCGAGACAATAGACACCAACTAAGCCAAAGTAGAAGGAAAATTCAAAGATATAAATAACAACACTGATACGACAATATTTTATCCACAGACTAAGTAGAGAGATACTCTCTCGGCTGAAGGATTAGTATCCATAGCCAAGAATAAATTTAAAAAATATATATTTTGTCTTTCATCAGGTTTACGAATTTGTTTTGAAATTTTGATGTTTTGATATAGTTTTCATTCGAATAAAATGCGTGCATGGATAAAGTAGTTTATTATTTATTACTAGAAGTCGTGCTTTCGCAAATTGAATGAATTGAGTCCCATTATGCCTACCGCTTTTGACAACAAACCAAAAGACCTACAAGCGCCTCCTATTATCGTTTTATTAAACCATATCTTTTTGTCTCGTCGGAAAACGGCTCATTAATTGTCTGTCTTTTTGGGGATTAGTTAGGTATAATATATGTATTAGGTAATTCATATTTACAAATACGGTATTTGACTAAATTTGTAAAACCGTTTAAATGATTTTTGATTACACAATATACCATACTACATGAATATTTCCGCAAGATTCACTGTTTTACCATTAAAAATAAATGTTTAAAGTAAAAAGTTCAAAAACCCCGCCAAAAACGCTGTTTCTGGTCACGTGACCCGCGTGACGTCACCTGCCAGTAAACAAAGCAGTGTTCTCAAAGAAACCGTTTGCTGTAGATTGAATATTTACGGGCAGGTGACGTCACGCGCGTCACGTGACTAGAAACAGCGTTTACGTCGCAGATTATAATTCAGTATTTGTACAATTTTCATTGGCGTATTATACAAAATATACACACTATATATTCCAAAATAGAGTGAAATATGTTTATTTAATGTGTTATCTGATAGGATGATCATAAATTATGCTATATTTTAAACATTGTCAAACACCGTATTTAACGTGAGTACTACAAATACTCGATCCATTACTATTTATGTGAAAATGAATGAGGGGTTTTCCGATGAGAAAAAAATATTTCCACCGTACGCACTAGGTGGCGATAGTGTAGATTCAGCTAAATCTGTCTCTAACTAAACTTTTGAGAGCTACTCAAAAGTGTAATCACGATGAAACCCCTCCCCATTTTCAGGAAAAAGTATAATCTAAAATTATTTTTAATAATTTAAAATTTTAGAGGTTTCGCAAGCACATCAATTATTTTACATAAATTTTAATTTGGTTCTTAGGTCTACTGAGTTTATATAGTATAATTAAGTTACAACTAAGTGAAAGACCTACTGTAACGTTACATATTGACTACAATATGTAAACGTACATCCCTATTTTCATTCCAAAAGCACCATTTTTCATAGGAGAGATGCGTATACTTACATACCAAATTTTTATACAACTAATATCTTTTTAATCGTTTCCATACGATAAAGAATAATTTTCTCATCATTATGATATTGTTCTGGAATTATTTATTCCACCTTAAACCCATAAAAAATGTAGTTTTTCCAAAATTTTATTTGTTTACATAATTTCATTATGTCAAACTTCAAACACCATTCGTCGCTTAGCAACCTCTACCCTTTTTCATAAGGTCGTATAGTTTTTAGACCTAATCCTCTTTGGACTATTAATAATATTAAAATAAAGTTTTCTTGCTCCAGATTCAAAGCACTAAAAGTCTTCATTTTAAATCAAATTGGCTGAGATGGGCAGTGAGGATCTGGCTCCCAATAGAGCAACATCAAAAGAACAGTTGGCTTCGACCATGACATAGTATCATCCCCTGTTGCCGGCTGGGAACCCTCACCTTCATACAGGACTGTTGAACCCTGAAGGTCTGTTGAACGTTGAACCAGCTCCAGGCTGCAGCCCCTCAAGTCATTCCTGTTGTGGGAGACTACCGTTCTTGAAGCAGATTACTATTCCTGAAGCAGACTACCGTTCTTGAAGCGGATTACTATTCCTGAAGCAGACTACCGTTCTTGAAGCGGATTACTATTCCTGAAGCAGACTATCGTTCTTGAAGCGGATTACTATTCCTGAAGCAGACTACCGTTCTTGAAGCGGACTACTATTCCTGAAGCGGATTACTGTTCCTGAAGCAGACTACCGTTCCCGAAGCGGACTACCATTCCTGAAGCGGATTACTACTCCTGTGAACAATTCCCTACTGGAAGCCACTACACAGTACCCTCTTAGTCCCTCTCTGCCATTTAACCCTCTTATTTTTATTCTTTTACACTCTTTTCATATCACTTACTTTTCTTACACTCCCTTTTAATCTTTATTTTTTAATAAACTTGTATTTGTGACCCTCTTATTATTTCCCTTTTTACCTCTTTACCTCCACTATAACCCTTTCATGTTCACAATCGTGACACTACATGCACAGTAAATACATAACAGTAGGTTATCTAAGGCCGCCCGCCGAGTTTTTAGCCTACTCTTGCGTTCATCCCCAGGGTTGTCACTTTTACTTTTAGTTAATATTTTCGAACAAGCAGCACTTGATCTAAATTTATGCAACAAAAAGCAATACCTAAGTATTACTTACAAGTTACAATATCTTTATACCTATTAGCACAATAATTAAAAACCGCATAGGTGCTAGTTTGTATGAAATCATGTAAGCGGGTAGGTTCAATATCCACCTTAGTCCTATATCAAATCTAGATACTTAGTCCCAACATTCCCTTGAACTTGAACATTGCATCGATTTGGCCACATTCGCCTCGGGTCATTTCGAAGTAGATATTAGAATATCAAAATTTAGCACAAACTTTATTTACTTACCATATGCTTAATGTACCTGGTCTACCTGGGGAAGTACCACACCTTTGCCAGTTATTCTACCGCCAAGCAGTAATGTACAGACATTACTGTGTTCCGGATTGAAGGGCAATGATTCCAGAGAAATTACGGGGCTTAGAGATACAAAATCTTAGATTTTCGTCCATGTGTACAGATATTACTGTGTTCCGGTTTGAAGGGGAATGTTTCCAGAAAAATCACAGGGCTTAGAGATTTAACATCTTAGATCTCTGGGTGACGACCGCAGTGCAGTGCTAGGTAATGATTTGGACTCTTCATGTTCCAATAGCTGCGTGTCACTGTGCTGCTATGTGGCAGGCATGTTGCTTAACATCAGGCACATGCCCTGCTCGTTGACTCGGCTACGCTATTAATAAAGCAAATAAACTGTGAAATAAACAATAATACAATACCTACCACATTTTCTAATAAGATTTAAGTATAAGTAGGTACTTACATTTCTGTTTTAGTAGGAACCATGAAGAATGATAAATCCGGGTTTGCGAAATCGTTATTGAGGCACCCGAAAACACCACAATATCTTTTTCCCCTTTTTGAAGTCATGATACCTACTCGTTATAATTATTAATATTATGGTAAGTGGCCGGCGAGAGTTGACGAACGCGAGCGGTCATGTAACTTACGGACGTGCTCACAGTCGCGCTGCACGGCCCCTACTGTCGCCGCCATAGCGCGCCATATATTATGCTAGCGTGTGCGTGAAATCGCGTGCCGACACGGCGCGCGGCGCGCACGCACACATTCAAGCCGAGAGCGGCACGTTTGTATGAAGATGTTTTACTGTTCTTTACTGTGCTACATGCGCCTCCTATCGTCGTTTTATTGAACCACATTTTTTTGTCTCGTCGAAAAACGCATCATTATATGTTTTTACTACAGATAGTGCAATCCACGAAGACGCGCCCCACCATTTTTTTTCTCCACTAATCGCGTTTGCTCCGAGCGTCAGTCGCGAACCATTCACCAGTCATTGTAGTGTGCGTGTGCATTCATAGGTAATTAGTGTGTACCGATAACATTCAAACATTGACGGAAGCTTGCACACATAATATACTATAAACGGTTAGGAGGAATAGTGGGGTGCGTCTTCGTGATTGCACTATCTATAATCGTATAATATTCATTGCAAAAACTTTACAATGTAAAATGCTTCATTTTAAAAACAACTTTCGCATGATATTTAAAAATATCTTACATCAACAAATGTTTTATTTTACAATCCATCATTTTATAATCATACCATTTTTTTACAAACATGGTCAACGTTTCACTTAGACAACATATCGAATTACATTTTGTTTTTTGGACATTTTTCATTTCACTAATGCTTCTTATTACAAATTTAGTTTTACCAAATTAGAATTTGCAACAAACATTTTAAAAGTACCCGATAAATTGGGATAGGGTCATAAATTCACCATTCAAATTAGTTCCTCAGGTAGATTATGAAAAAATATGAGACCCGTATTTTTTGTTTTACCAAATTATCAAAAATTGACAGAGCTATAGATTATCAAACTTTCGGAGTGGTAGGTTGTGACGTCTCTCTATAGTAAAAATTGTACTATATCGTGACGTTACTGTATCTTCATCATTTTTTGTTTGTGAAACATAAGAAAAATTCATGAACAATATGTTGTAATAATCTAACTTGCGAACTATTTAGGTTTTTTCAATCGTCTCGCCTATTGTATATGTAAACTATAAATTCTGATTTGGTTCTGTCATTGACTTTTGACCACTGCTCCGATTTTGGTCTATCACTGAGACTTGACTCCGGGTGGGCTCCCCGCCATAAGCTCTGCGGTCAGACCTGAGTGTCGCTTCTCAATACTCGGCCTGCGCTTCACTACGGAAGTCACCGGCTCGCTTCACTTGCCAGCTTCTCCCTTCGCTGTGCTTGGCCTCGCATGGTTCGCTCCACTCAGAACCTCCCTTTAGCTTCTGACTCCTCTATGATGCTTGCTCTAGGGGCAGTAGTGACAAGACCTAATCGTTCCGATGTGGTTACCTAAATATTCAAAAACTAGCTGAACGCGCGCGCGTTGCTACGCCATCTATCGAAAATTGATCGTACCAATTCAAATTTTGTTCAACTTCGGTTACTTTAGGTTCTAATGAACCTTTAACATAAGACAAATGCTGTCACGCAACGAAAGCAGCTCTCTAAAAGCAATATTTTTTCCCCGTTTTTGTTACATTATTTATTCATGCTCGGCTCCTGTTGATAGTAGCGTAATGTTAAATACCCTATAGCCTTTCTCGATAAATGGACTATCCTACAAAGAAAGAATCTTTCAATTCGGACCAGTAGTTCCAGAGAACCTTGCGTTCAAACAAACAAACAAACAAACTCTTCAGCTTTATAATTTACTTTTTGACTTTAATCAGCTATTATTTAAAAAAATTTTTTTTTGTTTTTATTTAAAAATTAAGACTAACAAATTGTCTTGCCAGACATATTGCATGCCTCTCGCAGAGGCCAGTTTGTATGGGGCAACTTTTAAAATGTTTTGTATTATCTTATCTTACCTACAAACAGCAATAAAGTTTTTTTTTTTTGTATAATATTAGTATATATTACTATCAAGCTTTTAGGTAATTTAATAAATATTTGTTTTATAAATAGAGTTGCTTGCCAAACAACACTTATAAAATTCGACAAGTTTTGGTTTTGTTTTTAGGCATTTGGTAGTCAACAAAAATATTAAAAGAACCATTTGTCAAATAATACGTTATAGAATGCATGTTTGGCAAATAATTACTTTAAGATATAACCAATTTGTTAAAATATTGTTTTGCATTATAATCAGTACCTGGGTGACCGAGCTTTGCTTGGTTTAAATACTAAATATACTTAGATACCTACAGATAAAAGACTCCAAGAAATAGATTTTCTTAAAATCACAAATTGAAAAAAAAGAGAACCCGTCTGGATCCGAACCCGGAGCTACTAATTCGTGACCGCTATGAGCGCCCGGCTTCCCATCTGAGCTAATTATGCTGTCGCGTCACGCGGCGAAATTTACCTTCACATTCTAATGTCTAATGTGACAGTTTTTCATTGTCTAAAAACGCGCATAATATGCGTTTTTTTTAATAAGACCTAGTTAGATCGATTTATCGTCCCCGAAATCCCCTGCATACATAATTTCATGAAAATCCGTCGAGCCGTTTCCGAGATTCATATTCTATATATATATACATATTTATATAGGTACAAGAATTGCTCGTTTAAAGGTATAAGATATCACTACCCGTGAACTTGTCAGACTTGTCTAACAAATTTGTTTAGCACATGACGATTTGTGAAAAAAAGTTTGTTAAAAGAACGGATACCAAACTCCGTATCACGATTTCATTAATTGTAAAACCTTACGTAGATGTTAGCGCGGCCACCAAGCTTTATGGTGAAACGCGCCTTCACTAGCGGGATAGCGGGAAAAGAACGACCACTAACCTGACGTACTTCCGAGAACGGGTATTGCTGCAATTCCTCGGTCCGTTCAGGTTGGCAGAGATTCCGGCGGCCTTCAATAGCTCTGCTGGTTAGCAGAGGATGCGGTAGCGGTGCTGCTAGATGCAGGTGATCGCGAGATATGGTATCACGAACGCGCTAACTGCTGCGTGCGCGGTGAGCACAGAGTTAGATAGATTATGCGGTTGTCTCACATCCGACTCAGAGGACGTTCGAATGCAGACTCTCGCCCTTGACCTCGGTGTCGGGCGTAGTGCACCCAATATCCGAAGACAACGTTCAGAAGTGGTCTTATTCTTAGGATTGGGTGGGAAAGGGATAGCGATATATTAAATAGATACGATATGCGTCATGAGTGGCGCTAACAGTAGACGTAAAATATAACTTAATCTGACAACATAGATATAATATAAATGTAATGAGTTACTTGTTTGTTGATAATAGTTTTATCAGATACCAGCTATGCTCTAGTCTAGTTGCTTAGCCATTCTATATTCTGTAAACACAAATTGAAATGGCTACATATGACCTAATATGAATATTTTGCTAGTCAAATTATATTTACCGTCTCAAAAAATATATCTATAACAGTAATAAATGTAGAGAGAAAAATAATTATAAAGTTTAGTCGAAATAAATCCATCTAACATTTTGTGATACCCTAAAATTCAAACATTGTCTTTGAAAACGAAAATATGATCAGCTAGTCTCACCTAATCTTTACTAACTGACAACTAATCTCACCTATTATGCACAAAATAATATCATAAGGTGGAAGGAAATAGGTATGAACTATGAACAGTTCTAGACAGGTTTTCTCTGGTGAGGCACTGACTGGGCTTACTCTCACAAGAAGACAGTTAAGTTATCCACCGCAATAACCAAGTGCGAGCAACGACAAATGTACATATCCCGGAAAGATGACTGAGAGAGTGAAACAAAGCATAATTTCCTCATGATCTTTTCCTTTTTTCAATATCATTGTCTGCCAGTGGTAGTAAATAACGTCTTTTTCGTGTGGAACGATTATAAGTACCGGTGTAATTCGAACTTAGGTCCTCGCACTTGTGAAGTCTGCGCCACCATGATTATTTGTAGATGAAAACAAGATTGTAACCATCGAGAAAAAAAATACACTCAGGTATCACTTTCCTAGACATTCTTAACACAAAAGTATAATCAATCAATCCTCTTCGTCCCAGTCTTTGGCACGTCGACCATGAAACGATGTCACTTTTACGACCTGCAAGCAATCCGAAAGAAACACCGGCATGGTGATATTATATCAAGCAACATGCCTGCCACATAACAGCACAGTGACATGCAGCTATTGGAACATATAGAGTCCAAATCATTACCTAGCACTGCACTGCGCTCATCACCCAGAGATCTAAGATATTATATCTCTAAGCCTAATTTCCCTGGAAACATTGCCCTTCAAACCGCAACACAGTAATGTTTGCATTGTACTGCTTGGCGGTAGAATAACTGGCAAAGGTGTGGTACTTCCCGAGGTGGACTCTGCCATGAGTCCTACCGCTACCAGCTACTAGCATAGATTAATTTAAAAAGCTTGTTTATAAGAACATGATGCTAGTTGTTTTTGTAGTCTGTTTTCCTAAATTATATAGAATATTTAAATGGTGTAAACAACAAAGAATTTTTATTCATTCATTCACACCACACGCCAGGCCAAGTCGACAGCCTTCAATATATCATCCAGAGTCTGCAATTGCTTCGCCGTAATTCTCGATATCTTTACTCCAGATATGAGAGAAAATATTATGCTAAAATATCCCCAGTGGACCAATTTCAGCAACACTCATAAAATATGCTGGACGCTGAGAAGGTCGTTAGGTCGTTAACATCTCAGAAGTCTAAGGACTAGAGGCACATCGACAAGTATCGCCAAGTCCAAGCTGGGCTTGTAGTTGGCAGCACGACTACCTTTTTTATTATGCTTCCACGTTCGTTAGCAAGCTTCCACAAGCTTCGGTTGTTGCCTAGGGTAGAGAAAAGGTTAAAAATAGGCGCGTCTGTACAAAGTAACGCTCAAGTTCGCAAATCTTCGATACTGGAGTAAAAATACCATCCGGGCCAATGGGATTATTTACATCTAGGTAGTTCTTTATGAACCTCTACTCGGCGGATGTGTGTGGCGACACAAAAGTTTAACCTTTTTGTGGAATAGGACGCTAATAGCGCAATTAGCGTCTAGACGTCAAAACTCCTCAAACCGAGATGCATACAAGTTTGCCAGCCAGTGCTCACTCTGCAATGGAAAAGTTCTCATCAGATAACAGCACTGGATGTAGTGAGTAGCGGCAGAAGTTCAGTTTAATCAATCCAGCTAAATACATATATATATATATATATATAATAAGACCAAAATACTTTACTGCCCTTGGGTGACGAGGCTAGTTTGTTCCCTATCCATCTAATAAACGTGGTCAAATTGAGCCTTTAGTGGACTCTAGATAATTATCGATCTATGTTCTCGTACATATCAAAATCGTATAATTATTGTATCTAGATCCCTCCAAAAGTTTGTGCTTGAGAAACTAACAAATATCTATACATATGTGTTAGGTCATCAGAGACTTTCGGAACGTGCCAGGAGCATCGACACTGGGCGGTTTGTCTATGGCCTTTTGCATGGCGATGGCGTCGCTCGTGCTCACCTTTAATATGTGCTAGTTTTACTACTGCTAAAGATATTAGAGAATAACGCAATAAGTGTAAGAGGATTGTGATACAGAAATAAATACCGTAAAATGTAAAACGTTTATTATTACATATACAACAATATGTATTTGAAAATTTTCGTGTTTAAAATATTAGTAAGATTTTGTATTTCGAAGTAAAAATTACAAATTAGGTACCTGTACTCAATTTATTTGTAAAGCAAATCCAACTTTTACTACAAAAATAAATACTATGGATAATAGATAATACGCATATTTATCGCAGCACGTCTCTATTGAGTCTTGTCCAGACAGATAAAATATAAAATGAAGAGTAAAAATGCTATGCTTTCTTATGTCAACTTTTTAGCGAAAGTTAATGTCATGCTTGTTCGCTTTTTTTTAGATTTATCAAAATATGGTGCTGGCAGCACTTTCTTTCCCGCGCGTTTGATTCGAAAGATAGAAATAGAGGGAGGTGTTTGTTTTGTTTATTTATTTTGTAAACCGCTTACCATTTTTATATTATATTATTGTGTATTTTTTGTATACTTTACCCATACGAAATCTTTAACCATCGTAAGCTGAGACAAATAAAACATCTTCGACGAAATGGGAACAATGGACACCTTAGAAAACTTACAAGACTTCATTAGGTCACAGGATAATTACAACAACTTTGTCAACAGCTCTGTAATTCCTGCTATTTGCAAAACTGAGCCCTGTATGCTTGGTGTAGACGAGGCTGGTCGAGGACCTGTTTTGGGTAAGCAATTTATAATACAGTTTTATAACGTCATTTTAGTAACCTCGAAAAAATCGTATATTTTAATAGGCTGTATCCAATTTTTATGATAAATATGAGAATGTGGTAGTCTCGCCAATAGGTCCTGGGAATAAAATTGTTAAACTGTTTTTAATTAATTATGTGACAGGAACAAAATCTATTCGTGCCATATTGAATACAGTACCTATTTGGGAAATTAACTTTCAAAAAGATATTTATTAAATAGTTTACTCTCTTAATTCTATGGTGTAATACTTAATTACAGATACTTGCTATGCTTAATTAATGTTAAAGAGATTATTTAAGTGTATGTTATTTATGATTATCCTTATGTAATATGCCAATGAAATAATTTCAGGTCCAATGGTGTATGGAATAGCATTCTGTCCTCTAAGCCAAAGCAAAATTCTAAAAGATCTTGGATGTGCAGATTCTAAAGCATTAACAGAAGTGAAAAGAGATGAGATATTTACAAAAATGATATCAGAAGAAGTACCTGTTAATAATGTTGGATGGGCATGTGAAGTTATTTCACCAAATTACATCTCTAATTCTATGTACAAAAGAGCTAAACATTCCCTGAATGAGGTAAGTATTTTCACACTATCCTAAGCCTACCCCAAAATCATGTTTTGGCCTGTGTCTCTAAAAGAATGCTGGTACATAGGTAATAAATGTGCATAAAATTAAATCTTTTAAATATTATATTTTTGAAAGTTTGAATGATTGTTGCTCAATCATGTCAGAACATCTGAACTGATTGGGCTGAAATTTGGAACACAGTTAGATTCTATTCCAGTAGCAAATAGGGCTCTTTTTATGACTGGAATATAATGGAAACAGTAACTGCCGTTGTAAAACGAGGTGCTGATGGTATCATAAATAAATCTTCCGTTACCTCAACAACAAGAATTTTTCTTTTGAATGACATCATCATACAAATATCAAGCTGTATGTTTCAGTTGTATATATTTCAATATTTAATTTTTTGTTCATCTGTCTGTTTGTTCAAGCTATTCTCTGCAACGATGGAAGAGATTATAAGGAAACTTTCATTGGGTGATGGTTGATGTTATAGGAGTAACATAGGCTACATTTATTTTAGAAATATGAAGTTATCCAAATTCAAAATATATAAATATGACTTGCAATAGTTGTTACTAAGCTTTGGGTTAAACCCCCCAGCGGTTTTGCAGCTAGTTAGGCTAGACAACCTAATATTTGCATGCCGTAAGGTTGATTATGGAGTTCTAAATGTGAACATTTAAGATCTTATTGTAATTACCAATTTTCGCAAATAAAGAAGTTTACTTATTTATATGATAATCAATCTACTCATTGTGTTCCAGGTTTCAATGAACTCTGCTATAAGCCTGATTAAAAGAGTGGCGGAGCAGGGAGCCAACATTACAGAAGTCTATGTGGACACCGTAGGCCCACCAGAGAAGTATCAAGCGAAGCTGTCTGAAATATTCCCTACTTATAAAATTACAGTGAGTATTACAATAAAATGGTGAAGGAAAACATAGGAAACCAACATGTACCTAAAATCTCTCGAAGTCATGTGTCATCCACCAACCTGCACTGGGCCAGCATGGTGGTTTATGGCCTTAACTCTCTCTTTGTGAGAGAAGGCCCAGAGTCCCAGCAGTGGAAACATTTAGTGGGCTGTTGATGATGATGATGATTTTAATAAGAAATAAACCTACGGCATGAACAGTTCACCACTACTGCCACCTGCATCTGGGCATCTAGGTGGTGCCCTGGTGCCCTCTACTGCCTATCAAACTGTCATCATCATCAGCCTGTATTTGTCCTTCACTATTAGAACCAACAGTGATAATGATACATTTGTACTTCTGCTCCTGGATTAATTTGGGGCTGTCTTTGGGGCCATCCATAAATTACATCACACAAATTTCATGATGTTTATACCCCTCCCCTGTCCTTGTCATTGTTGGTCACATTTTTGAGATCTCCCCCCTACCTAGTGTGACGTCCAATATATTGCAATTTTCTTAAATGTGAAATACGACATTTTTTAAAATGTGATGTTAAGTTTGAGTCCCCTCCCTGTCCCTTGTCACACAATGTCACACTTCACCGACCCCCTCCCTCCCCTTTCACGTGTGAAGTGACGTAACTTATGGATGACCCCTTGTGAGGCATCTTTTTTTTTTTTCTTCTGTGTTTATCTGCAATCAGTACAGTGTTTACTATAAGCAGATAGTTTGTGTGGCATTGTGATGTTGAGTGTGTCCTCCAGCATGGATAACTACTCCTAGTATTCTAATCGGGCATGACTACAATACGTCTTTTCTCTTAAGATGCTTTGGGTAGCTTCTCGTTGTTAGACCAGCAGCAAGGATGTTTGGATGGTTTTCTAGTTGTATTTGATACTGCGTTGTGGACGCCAGTATTTCCTCTTGAATAGTACTAATTTGTAGGTGTTCATGGATTTCAGAATTAGTTATAATATACCATGGTACATGTGTTATTGATCTCAGTATCACATTCTGTATTCTTTGTAGAATTGCAATGTTCGAGTTACTTGCAGTCCCCCAAAGCTGAATGCCATACATCCAGGTTGGTTTCAAAATCGATTTATAGATTAAAATCTTGTTGTTTATGGATAGCTTGCGGTTTCGACCCAACATCCATGAGAGGCGTATATAACAATACTTTTTTATTTATTATTGTTATTTATTATAATTTGAAAGCTTGACAAAAACCAAAAGTTGAAAAATATATAGGTACTTTCACATTGTAATATTAGTAAAGATCTTAAATATTTTTCCAGGTAGCAAAAAAGGCTGACTCCATCTACCCCATTGTGTCAGCTGCCAGTATCGTGGCAAAGGTGACCAGAGACCATGCTCTAAAAGTATGGACCTTCAAAGAAGGCTTAGAAATGGATCATACAGAATTCGGAAGTGGCTATCCTGGAGGTAAGCTATGAAGCAGATATATTACCTACTAGCTTTTACCCGCGACTTCGTCCGCGCGAAATAGGTATTTATTAATGTAACTGAGCCAGTATTTGTACACCCATACAAATTTACATTGACTAAAATCAGCATAATATGATAACATTTTTATACAATTACATCAAAATCGGTTCAGTGTTTTAGGCATTTAAGCGTAATAGACAGATAGACAGTGTTACTTTCACATTTATTATACTGCTAGCAGCGACCCGCGGTTTCTCCCGCGTAATTCCCGTTCCCGTTATTTTACCTTGATAATAAGTATATGCGTTCTTTCAGACTACAATTTAATTGTATTCCAAATTTCGACCCGATCCGTTCATACGTTACGACGTGATTGAGCAACACAACAAACATCCAAATATTCAAACATTAATATTAGTAGAATAGTATGAATTTCAAGTTTTTCTCCAACATTGACGAACTTCCATATTAGCTTGCATCCCCCCTTTCAACCCCTATTTCATCCCCGTGCAGTTTAAAATTACAAAATTGCTAGAACAAACATTTAATTGCTTTGGATCAAGTGTCTAGATAGGAAGTCTCATGGTTTTATCTTCAACAATTGGTAACTTCCACAAAAATTTGCATCCCCCCTATTTCAACCCAATTTTGTCCCCGTAAAATTCAAAATTACAAAATTGCTAGAACAAACATTTATTTGCTTCGTCTCCAGTTACTCAAACAAAGTTTTATCTTCAACAATTACGTTAAATTACTTCCAAATAAACTTTCATCCCCCATTTTAACCCCCTCTTTTCTGTAATAAAAAGTAACCTATGTACTATTTTGGCATCTAGTCTATATAAGTAACAAAATTTCAATAATATCAGTTCAGTGGATTTCATGCTTATAACTTTAAAATGATGAATTTTCATAGAACCGTTCATCCCTTGTTTCACCCTCTTAGGGGTTGAATTTCGCAAAACGCCGTCTTAGCGAGCGCCTACATGCTAAAAGGAACCTTCATGCAAAATTTCAGACTCCTATCACTTGTAGTTTTTGAGGTTTCGTGATGAGTAACCTTTCGCTTTTATATATATAGATGATAGATAGGTAAACTAATATACACTGTATTTTAAACACACTGTGGGTTCGATTTCCACCCAGTGCAAATATTTGTGTGATGAATTGAAATATTTGTACTGTGTGTTTCTATGTATAAGTATGTATTTACAAACATATAAGTAATCAGCTATTTGGCCGCCATATTACAAGCTTTGCTTAGTTTTAGTTAGTCAGATGGTGTTGTGTGTGAATTGTCCACCAATATTTATTACATATTTATTTATTTGTTTAAACACATGAAACTGTATCGAAATATCGGGGAGTCGGTCGGAATTTTCGATGATGATGATGATGTTAAGGGAGAAACCGATTCACTCTCGATTTGGGGACTATAAGATTGTAATCATTGGGAAATACTCACTCAGACAATGCTTTGCTTTCTACAACCTAGACGTTATTATTACGAAAGTCAAACCTCCCTTCGAAACTGGAGTCTTTGGAACATATCCATATTTATAATATGGACACATGGTCCATAATGCAATGCCTCTTTTTTGAGCTACAAAAAGTAGATCACGTAGATCAGATGCATGTTATTAGATAAACAAAACCTGCAAGCTTTCAATTTTACGGCGATGTTCAATACTTTATTAAGTATTTTTCGAACAAGGTTATCGTTGCCTATGAGCCTTTCGGCACGTCTCTCGATCGAGTCCCAGAGAACCTTTGCTTGGTATAACATGATGAGCATCTCTGTTTATGGGGTGGATCAGTGCTGTGAAAGGAATGCTAACAATATTTATAGTTATAGTAGTATAATAGGCGAGATGACTAAAAAAAACTAATTAGTCCGTTTGCTATTTTTTTTGTATGTAATTTTGTACACGAATTTTTCATTTGTTTCACACAAAAGATGACAACCCCCACTCTTGATAGGGATAAAGTTGGCGTCGTTTTGAATTTGCGCGGCCATTACTTGAAACTTGGAAATGTCAAAAGAACAGCATAAAGTAGTGGTAGGACTCTTAGCAGAGTCCGCCTGGGGAAGTACCACACCTTTGTCAATTATTCTACCGCCAAGCAAGGTTTGAAGGGCAATGTTTCCAGAGAAATTACATGGCTTAGAGATATAACATCTTAGATCTCTGTGTGACGAGCGCAGTGCAGTGCTAGGTAATGATTCGGACTCTTCATGTTCCAATAGCTGCGTGTCACTGTGCTGTCATGTGGCAGGCATGTTGCTTACATTCAGGCACATGTCCTGCTCGTCTCGTCACTCTTTATTTTAAAAAAAGATTACAGTCTGGAAGAACTCATAGCCTACTTTTTTCACAGAAAAATAACGGGAATGGCAACTACGCGGGTAAATCGCGTATCGCTGCCAGTCTGGAATAAATATAGAGTTCCTTAGAGATTCTACGTGACGTAGCGATAGAAAGTAGTTTATTACTATTCAATTTATACCTCTATAATTTAGAGTGACAGGATGACCAAGACATGGGTCTGATAGTAAGCAACACATACCCATAACAGTACTGCACCAAGGACTATAACAATAAACGTCAAACACCATTGTGTTCTAGGTCGAAGGGACATTGCCCTTCAAACTAGATTTTTTTTTCTCAGGAAATATTTAAATCTTTCTCGTACGAAGTTCCAAATTAATCTAAACTAACCTCAAAATTCCGTTTCCAGATCCGCTG
This sequence comes from Ectropis crepuscularia, assembly GCA_963693475.1. Lineage (NCBI taxonomy): Eukaryota > Metazoa > Arthropoda > Insecta > Lepidoptera > Geometridae > Ectropis > Ectropis crepuscularia. The sequence continues at coordinate 16,148,691 of OY856353.1, read as the reverse complement.
ACCAAGAAGTTTATCCGTGAGCAAATAGACAGCGTCTTCGGGTATCCGCTCCTAGTGAGGTTCAGTTGGTCCACGGCAGAGCTGATGCTGCAAGAGAAAGCCGCCGCTTGCACGTTCGAAGAAGTCGACGACGAAGGCACGACGAAAAAACCGCAGAAATCGATTAGCTCGTTCTTTTCGAAATGTGACGACGCGCCGAGGAAAAGGCACAAGTTTTTCGACGAAAGGTATTTGAGTACAGGCAATGCTTTTGATTAATGTTAGTAATAAATTATTTTTGGTATCACATGTAGTTTTTTTTTTTATCGGAAATACGTACGGCTACAATCCTAAAAAAAAAAAAAATTAGTCCGTCAGTTAGCTAAAAATATTGTACTTACACGTATTTTTTCTTTTGTTTTACAAACAACTAATGACTTAGAAGTTTCGCGTGACGTCACTTGTGTGTACGGTTTTTACTCTTTTTACCCGTGACGTCACGACCCCCCCCACTCTGGGAGTTTGATGATCTATCTATAGTGCATTCCAATAAGCTGTGTAGAAAACCAAAACAAACCAAAACAAAGGTGATACCATAACATAAACATCGTTTAATCTTAGTATTTTTATGAAATAGCCTTAAAATATTTTTCACAAATAGAATTCGACTTTATTGCGATCTTAAATACCATATACTTAGATTTGTATTGATCAAATAATTCTATACTATCTTATTTTAAAAGTTATATAAAGTAATGGTAGGATGATAGAAATATGATTTTAAGTACTAGCAATTTGATCTGTGTTTCTCAAACTCTCAATGTTGCATTCAAGACATTTATACTTCTTTTCATCAAATTATTCTTATTAAGTACGCGCCTATTTTTCTAACATACCCATATTGCCCATCATGCCCATATTGTGAAAATGCCCATTTCCATTATATTCCAGTATGGATTAATTTTACTCTATTTATTTTTGTCATTAATTTAGAATTTTTAATTATAATGTAATTTGATTTTAATATAATGTATTATTTGATTTTTATTGTAATGGGATTTTAAATTGACGTCTACTTCTTTTTAAATTATTGACTTGTATTGGTAATATTTGAATACCTTGAATATGACATGCAACTACTCGTTATCAATAAAAGAGTAAGAGTATGACTAAAGAACTCCGAGAAAAAGGTTTCTTGTGTCGTAACGAGTTGAGAGAAAATCGCAAACCTCTAAATACGTGTTCCACATTACGCTGTTTACTATCAAAAGCATGTATAGTTTTCACTCTAAAATGACATACATTTTGTGTTATTTTGATCGAAACTTTTGTATGTGTTTACAGAATATTACGTCATAGTGTAATGATCAGTTTTGGGTAGTACGAGGACAATTCGAACGAGATATTTTTTTTATAAATAAATACTGGTGGACAATTTACACACAATACCATCTGACCCCAAACTAAGCAAAGCTTGTGTGATGGCGGCCAGATAGCTGATATAATACTTATATAGTTTGAAATACATTTTTATTATACATAGAAACACCCAGACACAGTGCAAACATTTGAATTCATCACACAAATATTTGCACTGGGTGGGAATCGAACCCACGACCCTCGGCTTCGCAGGTAGAGCTACTACCAACTAAGCCACGAGGCCAGTCTTATTTAATTATTGTTAAAAATAAAAGGAACGTTTTCACATAAGGAAACATCTAAATTACTTTTCTTCTAGTGTTACATTCTTCTCCGAACTCAAATGCTTTGCCTTTCCTTTTTTTACGTGGGGGAAATAAATGTACGTATGCCCGCCATATTCTCATTATGAAATGAGAGGAAATCTCCATCTACCCTCATTTGGGCTTCAAAAATTGCACGGTGACTAACACTACACACAAGACTAACCATATCACCAGGTTTCTCCAAACTAAGTGCGCTATGCACACATTTATTTATTAGAGGATTTCGCGACGCCGATAACTGTAAACTGGTTAGTTTTCGGTTATTGACATCGTGGTCATCGCGTCGTAGTTGAAATATATACCTATGTTTTTTATTTTCCAATGCTTCCCGAACCATTCTTGCGTAGTAATGACATTCGGTAGATAGAACCTTCGGGTCGTGGATCTCGATCCAATGACCAGTTTTAGCATCAATCAAATGTTCAGCAATTGCAGATTCTTGTGCCTGACGATTTTTTACAGCGGCAATGTGTTGATTGTTCCAAGTCCCAGCAGCAGTGGGAACATTTATTTGGGTGTTTATGATATGCATACATATATATTTAGCCTTTTTATGCGGCGAAAATTTAAAAGGGCAAGCAATGAAAGGTACTACAAACTATCTTGTAAAACAATGGTTGAGAAATGCTGGTCTGTCATATTTTGAGTGACATCGATTTGTTTACCTTTTATTCACAGAGAATTGGAATGAGGTATATATCTTTGTTGGTTTCTAATAAATAATTTCATAAAACAAAAAATATGTGTCCCATATTTTTCCATGATCTAGCTGACGGACTAATTAGAATGGTTTATTTTTGATTCAGTCCGATACCCTATTATGTAGTTCAATTACCAACATTACTTGTTATTAACTGTCTCAGTAGCTCAATCGGTACAGACAAATTTGATACTCTTTCTTGTTAACCCCGATACAAAAACTTCTAAATATTTAATGTGTATCTCTCAGCGTGTGTATGTTTGTGGCATCGTAGCTCCAGAACGGATGAACCGATTTTGATTTATTTTATGTTTTGTTTGAAAAGTGAATTAGTTCGGGAGTGGTTTTAGCTATGTTTGATGAAAATCCGTCCCTCATTTTGGATGTCAAATGAAAGGGTAGTAGTATAATACACTAAACAAATTTGGAATCCAGATAAATGCCACCAGAATAAAATCATTTATTAATAACAACTGTTGTTACACGTCATGTAAAATCAAATAACATTAGTAAATTAATAATGTACTATTAATAGGTAATTGTAATTAAAATTAAAATAATTATACTTACAGCATGATATTAAATAATTATAAATAATAAGATATATAAGTCAAAACAATTGATTAACTTAAATACCAAAATCAGAATACTTGAATTAATTTTATTAAACAAATATTAAATGTCAAGTTCAAAATAAAAGAAAAATATTTCACTTTATTTACAATATTCTTATTCTATATTACATCATATATATATAAATCTCCTGTCACGATGTTTGTCCGCGATGGATTCCTAAACTACTTAACCGATTTTAAATTAAATTGGCACACCGTGAGCAGTCTGGTCCAACTTGAGAGATAGGATAGTTTTTTTTCGATTAATAGTCCTAATATGACGAAATCCGAGCGAAGCCGGAACGGGCCGCTAGTACATACCTATATATAAATCTCCTGTCACGATGTTTGTCCGCGATGGATTCCTAAACTACTTAACCGATTTTAAATTAAATTGGCACACCGTGAGCAGTCTGGTCCTACTTGAGAGATAGGATAGTTTTTATTTCGATTAAATAGTCTCTAAATGACAATATCCGAGTGCAGCCGGAATGAGCCGCTAGTTTGTTTATATGTATAGTATTTTATTTATTTAATTGGTTAGTTAATATAGTTACTACACGAGTAGATACATAATAGTAAATATGACAACTTAATATTAAATGTAGCATATTTTTTATTTTTGTCCACTCGAAAATTATTGCTTTTTTTTTAAAAACAGCAAGCTACAGCAGCGCCACCTGTAAAGTACAATTGTTTTTGATACTTTCTAGAAATGAGATTGCAGGTGAGTACAGAAATTAATTAAAAAAAATGGCATAGGCAAGTCATATGGGCTGCCGATAGAAGTGAAAACTAATAACTTAGAATTTGATAGCTCACTTTGGAAACTACGCGGGTGAAACCGGGCGTGGCCATGACCATGGCCCTCTTGATCATCCGAGTTTACCCGAAGATTTATTTCATTTACGAACGTGACACAGGCCACGGAAAAGAAAAGACAAAATGTAATTATTTGTTTTGAAAATGTCTTATTATAATATACGCACAAAATTTCACGCAATACGGTTCGGCCGTTTAGTAGGCCGCTATGAAGAGTTGCCTGGCTTGATAATTGGCTTATCGGAAAATTAATTTAACGTTCGAATGAAGTTTCATCTACATAACGGCCTAAAACAGGCATTTATCAATTTAAAAATAATAATCCTCTATATCTATGTATTTTAGTCCAACAAAGAAAAAATGCACAAATATAAAAGTAAAATATGAAAAAGAAAAGTCAATAACATTTGTTGCGTTTACCAAAACAAAAAAGAATGTATGATTAAGCCACTTCAATTAAAATAGGTGCGATATGTGCAAAAGAATTAAAATATATTTTGATAAGACATTGTGTAGTATTTAGAATAGAGAATTTACCTACTACATTTTCTCTGTAGTAGGTATTTGAACAGATAATTTTCTAACTACAGTATCTCCTAAAAGATAGATGTTCCTCTTTAGTAGTCATTCATAGAAATAACGCTAACTCACTTCGTAGAACTAATTTGGCCATTTGATATCATTGCATGACTACTCACTAATAAATTGGCAGTCCTCATAGAATTTAAACAACTACTATTTACCTACGTTGTTAGACGGCTTAGAACTTGAACGTATCAAAATAAACGTTGATTCAGGACACTGTCGAGATATGCTAAAGATGTTGATTCGTGACATAATAATATTCAATTAAAAATTGCAAGTTATTAGTTTATTAAATGACATTACCCGAGCAAAGCCAGAGTGGGCCGCTAGGAAATTTTTATTTTTATAATACGTAACCAACAATCTTTTGCGCTATTCCAGGTCATATTCTTACTGTGTTCCAAATTTCAACTAGATCGGTTTAAGCCGTTCCGTCGTGTATGAGTAACAAACATATTAACATCCAAAATTTCATCCAAACTCATTTTAATTGGGAAAGAAATCTTAGAAATATATGCATCTTTTTACAATATTGTCAGTGCTAACATAAATCTCCATAGTGGTCTAAATACTCAACTTATTGTAGTAATTTCTAAGCACTTGACAAAGACAAGTAGGTAGGTATGTGAATCATTAGTAAAAGACAACAAGGACTAACAGTTAGTACATTGTCATTTAAGTTTGTAAGTGAAAATGTACGGTGTAGCATCACTGATCAGTAGAAATCGTCAATAATTTAAATACGATTTATACAATGCCAGCGTTTTACCATACAATGTACATTTTATTTTGTAAGCTTATTGGAGTATTTCCAAAATTCCATATTCGAAAGTCATTACATCATTTCAGAGAGAAATTGTAGAACTACATACTTCAGAGGATTTATTATGTCCTGTGCTATGAGTTAGTCCTTGTTACGTATTGTATCTTAAAAGGAGCACAATAATAGTTCATAACACCAAATTGCTTATTGTGAACGATCGTAGCAACGATAAAACTTTCACAAACAAATTGCGGTCTATAAAAGATTTCTTTAAGCGATGAAAGGTCCCGAGTCGGGGGCTCATCCAAGAAGGTTACCCGTTGGGCTGTCTAACCAACATTAGCATGCGTGCCGTGCGCTCGCGCACCTACTTACCATGAGCAATGCGGAACGCGCCGGGTTCACTCAGAGAATTTAATTGTGTTCCATTATCATATTTAGGTTCTTTTACTGTAAGTCAAAAGTGAAAACCGAATGAGAGACCTCGTCGCTTGTCATTCGTCAGCGGCGATCGATGGTGACAACTTCTGTTTGACGGTGGCTCGAGGATTGAAAATGGCGTTCAAATATCTGATATCGGGATTGGCCTTCGCCGTTTGCGTGAACGCTATTATGAGCCCAACGAATGGGACTAAAGCCCTGAAAACCGATACGTATCTGGACGCGTACTCCAAATCCAGGATCGATGCGGAAAAGGCGAAGCAAGGGGTCGTGATTGTGACAGCAAAAGACGGAGATAAGGAAATAAACAACCGAGATGATAGCTACAGCTCCGGATACGATTATACACCTCCATTTTCAAGCTCAAGCTTCGGTTCTTCAGGATCGTCCAGTTTCTCTGGACCTTCGAACAGCTATTTACCGTCGAGTTCCGTGAAATTTGAACCGGATATCACGTACGACGCGCCACCCAATTCGTACGGACCACCTGCGAAGAGCTACGGCCCTCCTGCGCCTTCATATGGACCACCTGCACATACATACGGACCTCCATCATATTCGTATGGTCCTCCTATTCATAAACCGCTGCCTCCGCCAATATACGGGCCTCCTAAGCCTAGTTACGGTGTGCCGTATACCGCCCCAGCGCTCGGTTTCTTCGACAAATTCGCCTTGAAGTTGGACATATTGACGATAGCGAAATTGCTGTTGAAGTTTCTGATATTCAAGAAAATTGTGACCATGATTGCAGTGGTGTGCATGTTGTTGGTGATTCCGAAACTCATCAACTTCAAGAAAGACGGTGCTAGCCCTAATAATGACGAGGAGGATCGGAAGTTTGGGGATGACAACGGTAAGTTTTCAACCATTTCATTTATCACAGATATGCTTTCATTATGCCGTCATATCACGTGATGTAAAGCGATGATGCGGCTTATTATTCTATACATATACCGACTAATCCTTTCAGATTCGTTTAAACTGAATATTACGTCACATTTTAGAGAAACGACGTCATCTAGTTACTAGGCCAGTACAAATAGGTAGTACCTACTTATTTATATATTTATGGACTAAATTTCCGATAATTTTTTTTATTTTTATAATGTTTAGGTTAGATAAAATACAAAATGCTGACAGATCTTGAAAAAACGTTTGTGGCCGATATCTCGGAAACTGCACTTTAGGGCAAAAGTCATGGAGACCATTATTGTAGAGGACGGATCGGAAATTTAGTCTATATTATCTATTCTATGAATTTAGTGCAAAGATGACCGAAAAAAAGTTTATTGTTACTGGCCTATACGTTTCAAGAATTTATAGCTGAAGGAAATCGGGCCACTGTTTTCATATGTATATTTTTTAATGTAAGACGGGATGTGAGATATGGCTAACTATCTGTAATACGTAATGTATGCTGCCAGAGTGTTGCAATCGCCAGATTGATTGTATTCTAATTAAACGAAGCACGCGATACGAAACTGCATGAAATATTTTCTTTGATTAGCTAACGAAATCATATACTGACGGTGTGATTAATCAATCTTTGACAGTCACATTTGGGCTTGTAAATTTCGATTTCACCCGCCAGTAACAAGTTGACAAAAACATTTTAATGACTAATAATTTTCTAAGACTAGATCCTCAAAGACAAGCAATAGTTAGATTTTAATCTTTAACAAGAGTAGGGGTAACTTTTAAAGTTGCGATGCATCAAATCGATCGACAATCGGGATCGACATACTAGATACTAGTATGCTTCAACTATTAATTTAGCGATTTAAGTGGATGCTATCAAAGTAACAGCTATATTGTGTTCTGTAGCAGACGCTAGTAGTTGCTGTCTGATCCTTTTCACGTCCCTCCTGGGATATTGTATAGGATCTGGATATTGACGATATGTGGTAAACGTAGTTTCAACTTCAATCATTTTCCATATTTTTAGACAGTTACATGCATACCAGAACGGATAATGTTCTTAACGAATATATCATTCTGTCAATATCAGTGCTAGTATTTATAAATACGTTTATAAAATTGTATAGAATGTATTGAAATATTCTTGGTCCATATCTCACTAAGTATTTGTTTACATCCGGAGACCTTGACGAGATGATTGTTCCGTTCAGAAATATTGTAGTAGCACGCAATATGTTTCTTTGGATAAAAAGATTAGATATAGGGCTGCGTGATGCGTTGATGACGTCTTGTTTGTGGTTACCTACTCATGTTCAACAAATATTACTGGATTTGGAGATTTATGGGTTAACGAAAAGTAAAGCTTTGATTTTGTTTGATAAGGTGATTTGAGTTCGATGTTAAAGGTTGAGGAATATCTAGAATAATTTTAACGTCTTTTAGGGATGTAGTTTTTTTATTTGCACGTATTTTCTAACGTATTTTTGGTTAGAATGGAAGAAGATCAAGTTGTTAAGCGTTTCTCTTATGTAAGTTGCTATGCTTAGATCTCAAAATTGTTTTGATTGTGCTAAAAATAGAATCATTTTGAAAAAAAAGGGTTTCAGTTAGACCGAAATTAACTATAATTTCTGGTTCCCTGATTGTGCAGAGGATCGTGGAGCATCCGACTGGACCACTTTTTCAATTATACCGTTTTTTATTGAAGGCAATTGCTAAATTGCTTAGCAATTTTTAGCAAAGCCTTATTTTTATTTTTCCACGCTTCGTTCACACACTTTCTTGTTGTCAAAACGTCCAACATTTTTGAAGAAATCATCGTAAGTATTGTTGCCCAATATGTTAATGTGATAGAAAATGAAATTGTATTGTCACGTTACGCACTGTAAGCCATAGACTTAATTTGCGGTTAGAAAAGTTTTCCTATTATGCTCATGAATTCAAGGTCACTCAAAGGTACCAAAACATGCATTCACAATGTATAGAACTGTGGTTCCTACAATGAAAAGTAAAAGTGGAGAAAGATTAATGGAATTCCAAAATCTAAACATCAATGACATTTCTTTAGATGTGTTGTGTGAAAATTGTCAAACAATTTGTTTACTTATTCATATAGCAATCTGGTTCCCATAGTACAGGCTTTTGCTTAGTTTGGGGTTAATTGACCCTGGAAACAATATTTGGAATTTACAGTTTCATTTCTTGACATGTATTTTTGAGCAATGTTGACTCTTTAAGGATTAGTTGGTGTGAGTGTTGACTCAACCATACCGACCAATATTGAACTAAAACACAGATTTACTCTAATATAGTATGTGTGATGGAAACCCAAAAAACATTTCTCCTTTTTTGTATCTTATCTTCTACCTTTAACGAGCAATTCTTGTATATACCTATATACATATTTATATAGAATCTGAATCTCGGAAACGGCTCGAACGATTTTCATGAAATTATGTATGCATATGGTTTCATTAAAAAAAACGCATTTTATGTGCGTTTTTAGACAATGAAAAACTGACATTAACATTAGAATGCGACGGTAAATTTCGCAACGTTGTGCAATATATATATATATATATTGCACAACGTTGATAATAATATATAATATATATATAATATATTGTATAATAGCTCAGGCGGGAAGTTGGGCGGGCATGAATTAGTAGACTCGGTTTCGAATCCAGACGACTCCTCTTTTTTTTCAAGTTCCTTCTTTTTTTTGTTGAGAAAATTTAGGTGTTAAGGTACAAGTGGAACCTGATTCCTAAATTCAACGGACTCAGAAATGATAAGTTGTCCTATTCGATAAGGTGCCAGGTTTAACCAAAAGTGCACGGTATCGAATCCCGGTAGAGGCGGCTTGTTTTTGCAATTGAAATTGTACAATAATTTGTATATTAACACGCACATCTAGTGAGACTGCACATCCAAGCGTTACAGCACACCTAATAAGTTCAAAGGTTGTGGAATTATGTCTCTCAAGCGCACTCCGCCACTTAGTAAGGGAGCGCATCCTGGTGTAACTGCCAGAACGCAGCCGCTGGGGCCGCAGAGCCTGGACAGGTCCCTCTCAGATTCCAAACTAAGTGAATTGGATAGCTGTGATATAAACATTTCAAAGCGGCTGAAAAGAAGACGAGTTGACGAGGACCTGGTAGCAGATTTTTGCAGTTTCAAGGAAGAGGTGAGGACCATGTTTACATCTTTTATGACTTCTAAAAATAATGAATTAGAGAATGTGAACAGCAACTTGAAGGAAATTCAGCAGTCCATCGTTATACTTACCAGCCAAAACGAGGAATATCGAAAAAACCTTGAACAATTGGAAGGTCAACTTAAAAAAAAGGATGAAAGAATTTCCTTATTAGAAGATAAGATTGAGGATATACAACGTGAGAGCAGAAAAAATAATATCGAAATCAAGAATGTACCGAAGAGGAATAATGAAAACAAGGAAGACGTAATAAATATGATACTCAGTTTGTCTAAATCGGTAAATTGTAAAATTGAAAGAACAGACATAAAAGATATTTACAGAATAAATGGAAGGAAGAATACAGGGAGAAATACTTCTTTGATTATAGAGTTGGGTTCAACCATGCTGAAATCAGACCTTCTAAAAATGTGTAAATCATACAATATTAGGAATAGCCAAAACAAACTCCAAGCCAAACACCTAGGTTTCACTACAAATGAACATGATCCCATCTTTGTGTCAGAGCAGCTAACTCCTAAAGCGGCAAGACTGTACTTTCTGGCAAGAGACTTACGTAACACCAAGCAGTATAAGTTTTGTTGGACGTCATTTGGAAGGGTGTACGTTAGACTCAATGAGACCGCGCCGATCATACAAGTGAGGCAAGAAGCGCAGGTTCATCAACTACTACAGACAGACGCATGACTATCCATGGATTTAATAATATTAACAAGGATTTTGCCGGGATCATGTATTATATACGAAATCACTATTAACTCTCATCATTTCTCTCAAATCAAAAATACATACTACACAACCACACCATGTAACGAATTAAGAACAACCACTATTTATATTAACACTCTTTCACCAAAAGTATACATTACTATTACACACAGTGCATATTATGAAATTATATTACAGGAACAGCAACTATTAAAAACTAAAGTAACTATAACCAAAAATAATTTTTTTTACAAAAAACCACACATAAAAAATAACACATTCACTATTTTCTCAAGAGGTCTTTCTTCTACTGTTTCAATTTCCTCGTCCTTACATTATTTTTGTGATGGATGACACATTAAAAACTTTGAATGACATAGATAGGGTAGAAATAGCGGACTCTTTTGAGTGCAGCACTAGGGATCTATCAAAAAAATTAAAACCGGGAAAACGCGACTTAACTATTATAACACAAAATATACGAAGCATATATTGTAATTTCGATGACTTCATCCTAAATCTTTCAACCCTTAACTTAGATCCAGATATTATTATTCTTACGGAATGCCGACTAAACAGTAATAAACCAATTCCACAGTTAAATAATCACGTTTCTTATTTTTCTACGAACAAACAAAATCAAAATGATGGGGTTACCTTGTATATAAAACGATCATTAAGACATAAAGTAAAAGAAATTAAACTAGTGCAAGCTTCATGTTTACAGATAGAGATAATGAATAATACTATCTTATGTATTTATCGATCACCATCAAATTCAAATGCTGAACCTTTTATCAATAGTCTTGGTATTCATCTAGCGTCAATTACATCGCAAAACAATTTTGTAATAACGGGAGACCTTAATATAAATATAATACCGAAAACAATAGAATCATCAAACGAATATAAAAATAGAACCAACTACCTAAACATGCTATCCACATATGGAATATTACCGGGTCATATATTACCCACTAGAGAAAAAAATTGTTTGGATCATTTTATGCTAAAAATTAATAAATTAAAATTCTCTGCATCTATTGCTGTATTACATACTACAATAACCGATCATTTTACCATACTATTATGCTTATCAAGAATTAAACATTTACCAGTTCGAGAGAAAACCAAAAAAATAATAGATTATGAACTTGCTTTGAAGTATTTAAGAGATAATAACTTATCGGACCTGTTGTTATGTGATGATCCTAATATGCTAATTAACTTACTTATAAATAAATTGACGGACTCAATAAATCATTGTACTACAGTTTCAAAAATCCCTAACTCAAAACGAATTATAAAACCGTGGATTACAGTTGGAATTTTACGTTGTATAAATCACAGAAATAAACTGCAAAAAGATTTTCGAGGTGATCCTTACAACTCAACTCTAAAAATAACGTATACTAGATATAGGAATTTCTGTAATAACTTGATTAAAAAACTAAAAAGAAATTATGAACGAGACTTATTACAGAAATCAGTTAACAACAATAAATTACTTTGGAAAAATATTAAAAGTATTACTTACACAAATAAAAATATAAGTCAAGATACTGATTTATTGCACATGAAGTCCTCACCTAAAGAATCCGTGAATTTCATTAATGATTACTTTTCAAATATTGGAAAATCGTTAGCACTACAAATAAAACCCACTAAAAATAAATATACATTGTTGCAACAGCTTAACTCTTTTGTCCTCACTGATACAAGTGTGAATGAGGTGGATCGAATTCTTATGACTTTGAAATCTGAAAGTTCACCTGGCTGGGACAATGTTTCAACTAGGTTCTTAAAATGTGTTAAATGTGAAGTGGTTCCTATAATAGTACATCTAGCTAATCTATGCTTCCAAAATGGAATTTTCCCAACCTCCATGAAAAAGTCTATAATTGTTCCGATTCACAAGGGTGGGGACGGAAGTGATATCAACAACTATAGACCTATATCTGTTTTACCTGTAATTTCAAAAATTCTAGAAAAAATTATGAATTCCCGACTGATTAATTATCTTAATCATTTTCATATCTTATCACCCAAACAATTTGGGTTTAGAAAAGGTAAATCGACGGAAGATGCTATAACTGCCTTAACTTCTCTTGTAATTGAACAATTGGATAAGGGAAACAAGTGTTTAGCTATATTTCTAGATTTAAAAAAAGCTTTTGATACGGTTTCCGTCCCAATCCTTGTGAAAAAATTAGAAAGTATCGGAATCAGAGGAATACCTTTAAAACTCTTCATAGATTACTTGAGTAACAGGAAGCAGCGGGTTAAGGTAGGTCAAACCATTAGTGATGATGTGGAAGTCACCTATGGGGTTCCTCAGGGGAGTGTTTTAGGCCCCACATTATTTTTAATATACATTAACGACTTATATAATTTAACATTAAAAAATGCCAGTCTGTTTTCGTATGCAGATGATACTGCCATTGTTTTTTCGGCAAAATCGTGGAATACCGTAAAAAATAATGCTGAGGCAGGTATGGCTCGAGTAGCAGATTGGCTTAAATCTAATCTCTTAACGTTGAATACTTCTAAAACGAATTACATATGTTTCAGTATTAATAATCGTACTCAACCTTCTGATCAATTTAACCTTAGAGTTCATGAATGTGACGGTATCAATGTGACAGACTGTGGTTGTCCTAAGATAGATAAAATATTAAAGACTAAATATCTGGGCGTTATTATAGACTATAGACTGACTTGGTATGATCATCTGGAACAAGTGACTAACAGAATTAGGAAATTGAAGTGGATCTTTAAAACGCTTAGACATGTAGTACCTAAAAAGACAAATGACTCATCTCGTAACGTATTAAACGACATTTATGTGTCTTGGGCACAATCAATATTGGTGTATTGTATTCCAATTTGGGGAGGCGCATCAAAAAGTAAGTTTATAACTGTTGAACGGGCTCAGCGAGGACTGATTAAAGTTATGTACTTTAAAAAGATTAGGTACTCCACTGAAGCCATTTATATTATCAGTGGCTTACTATCGGTTAGAAAACTTTACTTCATCAATACGATTCTCAAAAAGCATAAAGCATTACCTTATGACGCTGGTATACATAATCCTTCAAAAAGAAGGAAGGTGTCAGTAGCTCAAATCCCTAAATGTAAAACAGATTTTGCTTGTAAGCAATATAATGCACGTTCGACTAATATGTACAATAAAGTAAACAAAAATTTAGACATATATCCTAAAACATTAAATGAATGTAAAAAATGTATCAGCGAGTGGGTAACACCACTTGCTTATAGTGAAGTTGAAAAGTTGTTGCAGGTTCAATAAATATTCACATGGTAGCTATATAATCCTGCAAAATAGCAAAATAACCATTGTGTAGTATAAATAATAGTACTAATCAAATAAACTTAGCGTTCCTATACATGTTATCTCTGCCACGTACACACGTCATAATTCACACACACACACACACACCCTCACACACACTCACTCTCACACACACACACACACACGTCCACACAGCATACACGTCCACACAGCACACACTCACATCCTCACACACCACACATACACCCTCACCCTCTCTCACCCTCACACACACAAAACAGGAAGAGGGAGAGAACGTATTGCATTGTTTAATGTAGATACTCTAATGTTCAGTAACTTATTTCCTTTTACAATGGATGTACTAAGATTTAGAAGAGCGGGGACTCCTGATACAGGCATATGTTTGCTTAAAAGGACTCTCCAATGTACCGTAACATTGTATGTATTGTGAAATGTGAAATAAATTTTTTTTCATTTTCATTTTTCACAAGTTCGCGCTGAGACCGCGACAGGAGACCGCGACATGCACTTGACACTATAGAATTGTATGGGCGGCAGTTCGCGCCGCGACTGCGACCGCGACCTGTCTCGGTCTCCTGTCGCGGTCGCGGCGCGAACTGGCGTCCATACAATTCCATAGTGTCAAGTGCATGTCGCGGTCTCCGGTCGCGGTCTCCTGTCGCGGTCTGGCGTCGCGGTCTCAGCGCGAACTTGTACCTTTTGTGGTTAAACTGAGCAAAGCTCGGTCACCCAGGTACTGTATGTTACGCGATACAATTTTGATTGTTCTTTTTTCGTGTCGTAGATCGCAGTTTAGATGTGGTCCCATACAAAGTTTATCCAAATCAGGGTGGCAGTTTTTGAAATATGAAAAAACTAAAATTTACTTTCATTTATCTAGAGGACTTAGTATAGATATAGAGGATATTCATATGAAATTAGGTTGTGTGTGAATTTAATTTTAAATTGAAGTCGGTTTTTGTTTTTTTTTATAGTAAATAAATAATTTGTAAGTAAATGAAATTTGGTGGATATTTCTTACACCACATCATAACCTAGCTTGAAAAATCTTAATCTAATCTTATAATATTCCAGTGGCTGAGTTGACATCAGTCCATCAACTGGTAGAGCGCGCTATCTCCGTGTACGGACGCCAGGATTCGGACTGTGGCGTGACGTGTCGTGTGCGCAGGGTCGTGGACGACATCTACGAGTTTCAACCTTATTACAGGTAAGAACTAGGATCATTATGCCGTCTTCTTTATTTCACCATATTCATTCAAAACTAGCGGCGTCTCGCGGTTCTACCCGCATAGTTCCCGTTTCCGTCCTTTTCCCGATATCATAAGTAGCTTTTGTGTTATTCCAGAATATAATCTATTGATTTTATAGTAGGTATAGAGTGACGGGGCGAGCAGGACATGTGCCTGCTGGTAAATAACATGCCTGCCACATAACAGCACAGTGACACGCAGCTATTAAAACATGAAGAGTTCAAATCATTACCTAGCACTGCGCTGCGCTTGTCATCCAGAGATCAGCAATATTATATCTCTAAGCCCTGTAATTCAGAATCAGAAGTTCCGACGTGATTAAGCAATAAACATCTAAACATCAAAATTGCAATTACAATATAAGTAAGAAATAAGTAGCGTATCTGTTATTCCAGACTATACTTAATCTGTGTTCCAAATTTCTACCCGATCCAATTCCATCCATTCAAACATCCAAACTGTTGCACTGTTTATTATACAAGTAGGACTAGCGGCGTTCCGCGTTTTTTTACCCGCGTGCTTGCCTAAACTATGATCACATCTGTGGAATCTTGATCGGTTTATTTAGTCAGAGGACTGCGCACGAGCATTAGTTCAATGATGCAAAGCTTTATTAGTCTGTGAAGACTAGGTAGAATACAGATTGTTTTTGTCTTACATGACAAACATACACACACAGGTAAACAGAAATAAATACGTTAGATTGGTTGTATTGGTTGGTTGCTGAATTAGAGTATGTTGCTTTGATGCTATATTAAAGCATCTGCTATACATAATGACCCATAGCTAATGATGATATATCATCAATTATAAACAGACGTGTACAACATAGCGTTAAAGCGTAAATATAATATAAACTATTCAAATTTGGCAAAATGTAATAAATAAAGTATAAATATTTATTTATTTGCTACTAAGATTGGATGGAGGACTTGCAATAGATGATAAACGGCCTAGTTAACACTTGTCAATGCTTCGGTCGCCTGATGAAGTTGACAAAGTTAAATTTATGTGTAACGAGATCGTTGCTCGATTGCCATACATGGAATCACTGTAGAGAGATTATTCAGACATATGTTTAAAGCTAGAAATAGATTTGAGAGTGAGGCCTTGAGAAGAATTCAGGTGGACTGGGCAGCTTTTAGGAAATTTCGTGAAGTCTTCCTGTTTTAACCTCCCAGAGTTTTAAGACAAAAGTATACAATTAGTACGTTCTACCTGTCATAACCTATGGTGCTGAAACGTGGACACTGTCAGCTGACAGTGTCCACGTTTCACTAGTGAAAGTGGTCCGTAAGTTCGAAGTGGCTCAGCTCACTATGAAAAAAGATAATCTGGGATGTAAGTGAGGATTGCATTCATTATGGGGTAATCCATCAAAGAATTAAGGTCACCGGCATGGCATTAACAAGCTGAAAAGGCAATGGGCTGGTCATATTTGTCGTAGAATCGATAACAGTTAAGATTGACGGGTCTGGAGGGGAGACATGAATCGGTAAACGTAGTGTATGGCGACAAGTCGCTCAAGTTCAAACCTATCATCGCTCAAAATATATATTTATAAATCAATCACCCGGGACGTTTAGGACAAAATAGCATGAGTCAGACGACACAGATGCATCTCTTGCAATGCAATTCTCATATAACAAGGCAGTCGATATCAGACAAGATAAAATAACGGAAATTAGCTCTACATACTGGCTTACTGGCATCAACGTCACCAGGTGCCAGATCCTCTCTACACTAGGGCTTTAGAGATGAAATGCCGATTCTTTCTCTACCGGCGGCAGCACACTTCAAATTATTATTTTTTATTGCCAACTTATAACACATAATGGCCTCGTGGCTTAGTGGGTAGCACAGAAATCTAAATAATAATTTAGATTTCTGTGGTGGGTAGTAACTCTGCCTGCGGAGCCGAAGGTCGTAGGTTCGATTCCCACCCAGTGCAAATATTTGTGTGATAAATTCAAATATTTGTACTGTGTGTGGGTGTTCCTACCTATGTATTATAAGTAAGTATTTAGAACTGTATAAGTATCATATCAGCTGTTTGGCCGCCATAGTACAAGCTTTGCTTAGTTTGGGGTCAGATGGTGTTATGTGTGATTTGTCCACCAATAATGTAGATCTATCGTCCCCGAATTAGTTAACAACACTGTATTTTGGGGTCTGGTGGCCTCCACCCAAGACGTCGAACTCGTACCGTCTGAGTTGACCCTTGTGGTAGTCGTCGAAGTAGGTACTAGTATTGTAAGATAATATTAACATGTGAGTATGGTAATAACACTGAATGTTTTCGAGTTTGCTTCGTGTATGCTTTCAGTTCTGTGCATGTGCATAAATATAGTTAGTAAGTTTAGTTACAGCCATTTTGTTTGCGTGGAGGAAATGCATTTACTCATACCCTTCCGTCTGGGGGAGTCGATAGGGTTATGTCGAACTCGACAGTCGATACCACGGATGGACGTAGTAGTCTCGACTAAAACCTCCTCGAGATTCCACGATTGACGCTTACGGCGGGAATACGGGACCGCTCTGGCATTCGTGAACCCGCCGCAGTTTTCCGTCTTTTGAGAGTCTACCGCCTAACTAAAACAGTCTTAGCTTTGTTATTGCTCTCTCTTTTCTTTTCGCTTGAAAAGATAGAGCCAGCAATAGCAACGCCAAAGCTGATTAGTTAGGCGATAGCAGGGCGGGTCCTCTATTGGAGCACACGTCATCAGCGCGACAGAATCTAAGATACTCGTGATTATCTCGGGGACCAACCAGTAAGTTCCAGATGCAGGGGCGTCTGGATACCATTAGTACCATGCGACGGATCATGTCTGTGGTTCCGCAGCCTACCAGTTTTGTGTTGAAATCACAGGGATAGCGGCGCACTGCAATACCGGCATTCCTCTTCCCCTGCGGCCCCACCGCGTTCGCCATCTAACGGTGGAGACACCGCGGCGAGCAGGGAGAGTGATCCACCGTAATACCGGCGGATCTCTTCCACCTTAATACCGGCGGATCTCTTCCGCCGCGGCCTTCACCTTACAGCTGCGATGATGCCCCAACATTACGAAACACCTCAGTTGTGTCGATGCTGATATATACCGTGCAACCTACCTGGCCGCATCGTCGTCGGCTTGGAAGCGAAGGCTAGATGAGCGGTACCTACCACCACCGGTTCCTCTTAGTTTTAACGCAATCCGAACGGCTCCAATTCGGAATGACAAATCTTGTCTCTGTCATCATAAACAGATAAGACAAAGAACGAGAAATGAGATTCCGTGTCGGATC
The DNA here is from genome assembly GCA_963693475.1 of Ectropis crepuscularia. Classification (NCBI taxonomy): domain Eukaryota; kingdom Metazoa; phylum Arthropoda; class Insecta; order Lepidoptera; family Geometridae; genus Ectropis; species Ectropis crepuscularia. The sequence continues at coordinate 16,130,327 of OY856353.1, read as the reverse complement.
AATTCGACTGGGTTCAGAATCGCTAGGCAGGCCGCGTACTGTGCCCCACCGCCTCGTCAATGTGGGATCGATGTCGAGGTTTCGAAGCCTCGGACCAATAATAATAATAGTTTATTGATTCAAAAATATTCATTATGAGAATATTACATGAACGAATTGAATTGACCAATGATAAGATGATACATTTTCGACTTATCAACCTATTCACGCCTTGTAGGTACGGTTTTTTTTTATTAATCTGCAAATAATTATTGTGTAAATTCTGATAATAATGTTTTTGCTAAAATTATTAATTTCCTGTTTTTCGTTTTCAGGAGTTGGTCGTGAGAGAGCCGAGGTCCCGGTGCCATTCAATTAGTCTGAATTTTAGTCAGTTCTAGCTATCGTAATAATTTATTAACTATTTATTTTAATGCTATAAATTAATTATAAGACATTACATTAGCTTATAATAAAATTTAATCGTTATGAACCTGCAAATTTTTATTTTGCTTCGAACTACACATTGTAGCACCTTTTCACAACGCACTAAAAATGTGGACCGGATGATGGTAAAGTTCGGCACTATTATAATAACACGTGGGCTATTTTTTATAGCGGAAAGCTTTATCGTTCTTTTGAAGCAGCCTGATAAACAGGGTAAGCATAGTAACATGAATGAAATATTTTTCTGATTGGTATTTAAATTCACGCATGCAACCTAATATACGTAGATAGATCTTACGATTTTAAGCGTGCATCACCTTCCATCAAATGTTTGCTTACCATCAGGCGAATTGGTGGTCAAACGCAGACATATGTGCCTTAAAAACATGCTTTGGAAATATACTCGTAAAACCGTATTTTTATTACGAAATAGTGATGATAAGTGACGAGACGTGAACAAGACGGGTGCCCGAGTTAGAAAAAAACGCCTGCTCAGAAAACTCCATGTTATTCGGTACATAGTCTGGAATAACACATGGGAAAGTAGCCATTGCGACGGTGTGGTCGAAGATCCTTCACACTCAAATGATTTTAAACGGAATGTTTCCAGAGAAATTATAACACCTTGCGGTTTATTTAACCCACGTACAGATAGTGCAATCCACGAAGACGCGCCCCACTATTCCTCCAAACCGTTTATAGTAATGTGTGCAAGCTTCCGTCAATGTTTGAGTGTTATCGGTACACACTAATTACCTATGAATGCACACGCACACTACAATGACTGGTGAATGGTTCGCGACTGACGCTCGGAACAAACGCGATTGGTGGAAACGAAAATTGGTGGGGCGCGTCTTCGTGGATTGCACTGCACTATCTATAGTTTCCGTTCCAGAAATTTTCGCACCATGAAAAGTTGCCTGTGTTATTTCTCGACTATAATGAAACTATGCTCCAAATTTTAACTCGATCTTTTCAACAGTTCTATGGAAATGAAGCAGCAAACATACAAATTTTCGCATATGTAAAATTAGTAGGATTACATACGGTGGGGTCACCTAAATTTTCACTTTTATTGTACAGGTCACAAGAGAACGAAGACATTCTGAGAGATATTCAGAGCAACTTCATTTATTTGTAGGTTTGTTTATTGTTATCAATAAGGACGACTATTTCCCCGCTAAGCGACATATTTTATGTAGACTTCCGGTGAAAACAGTTCTATTTTTCCCAATGCGCGGTCAAAGGCTCAAGAAGGCAACGATACTACACATGGTACCGTACCGCACGTCGCTTGCATACAAATCAACTATACACTCCTGACATTGTATTGCCAGTACAATTAAAGAATTCGGTGACATATCGTATTCAAGAGGCGCTTCGTTCGTGATGGAAAGTGTATGAGAAAGCATGATTTATTTTCTCCGATTTATTCAACGTTTAGTCAGTCTTGCATGCGAATTTGTTACGCGATCTCCGTAAGCATGGATACGCGAAAGTTTTTTGGCTCGTACGGTGTTTACGTGTTTTGTGTAAATTTTGTTACTGCGTGTGTTATGTAACTCTTTTCATTTTATAAGATGTAGAGTAGCTGGATGAGCAAGACGCGCATCTCATGGTAAGCAAAATGATTGCCCATAACCGGAATATGAGGCTCAATTACTTGAACATAAACTGCCGATTTGTTTTCGTTCACTTATGGTTTACCGGGAAAGTTTGACTGTAGGTACTTTTGTGATAAGAACGTCTAGGCTGTGGAATGCGTTGCCTGAGTGGGGGTTTCCCGATGGTTACGATCGTGGTGTCTTCAAATGGAAAGTGAATTTGTTTCTTCTAGATAAAGACACAAAAAAATGGTTTGGACTTTTTTTTATTTAAAAGTAGGTACCTACTCTTGTGTGTTATACATTTGTCGTTTTATTATAGCGTCAGCGGTCCATTATCTTAAAATTAAAAATAAATATTTTTTTTAGTGTTTAACTTATTTTCAGTTATACCTGGATAGTTTTGTGGTACTAGGTAATTTCGTGCAAAGGGACGGAAATGTGTTACAGGAAATCTGGAAGCGTGTATTATTTGATTTGACGCTACCTACTTGGTGTGCGTATGTGTTTGCATACTATTTACCACATATTCGCATATCATACGTCAATACTAGTATTAGACAATAGACATTAAGAGAGAACGCAAATTTTAGGACAATGGGTTTTGATCTTCAGTATCATTGCACCGATATATTTATTTTATTGCACCAATACGAACTAGACAACATTCTATAATTACACAAAGGAAGTCGGTCAACATTGTCTTAGTGGGACGGACGGTGTATAATACAAGACAACACAGAATGACCGTTAGTACAACTAACTGGACACATCGTCCTGTCTTGATATCTTGATTTTCTTTTCGTAGGTGTTTTTTTTTTTCAGTCAAAAACTTCGACCGAATGCTATAATACAAAACTTTGAAATAACGTCATTCGTAATGTTGTTTTTAAATTCGGTTCATTATAATATCTACAATAATTATTCCTTTGTTATAGATACTTAATATTAAAATTAAGAATTTATTTTCTTTGAAAAACCAAATATGTACCAATTTAAAATTAACTTTAAGACACTCAACCAAATTCTCAAGTCACCTAGATACATGAACATTTTTAGTTTTATGCTCATATTTCAATAACCGCTTGACCGATTTCGATACATTTATATGGGACCACCTCTGAACTATTATCTACCAAACAAAAAAAAACACCAAAATTGATCCCCAATTGGGGGAGCGTAGCTCAATTATCGCGTAACATACCCACTAAATACCTAACTACCTAGACCTAGACTAACCCAATCTGAATTATCTATAGACCGATGAAGGATTAGAAATAACCAAGATGATCGTGCCTACTACCAGTTAGAACCGTGCTCAGAATCCTGGCGATATTACCAGGCTGTATAGTACTTACCTAATGCTGGTTCTATTTCCTTGAGCGTGAAATGGAATACGGATCCAATTAAACGTTTTGGATTAAAATATAGAATTATTTATTTATTCCAGTTGTGTATTTTATCCAAAGTCAATGCAACCAAATAAATCGGAGGCAGCTGCAAACGAGTCATAGGTACCTACTCAGTAGGTTATCTTGAAAAATATGTATCTGTGTCATCAGTTGTTAAATATTTGTTTAAATACGTTCTGTGAATACGAGGTTGTGTGAAGATAGATACTTTTTTGTAAAATCTAACACAGCAATTTGGCATGGAACACGAGAATTTATCTGTATGAAAAAAATACGTTATTTAGGTCTCCACAAGTGGATAATAGGTATTTAGTGGTAGGACACGGAGTCCGCCTGGGGAGGTACCACACCTTTGCCAGTAATTCTACCGTCAAGCAATAATGTGCAAGCATTACTGTGTTCCGGTTTGAAGGGTAATGTTTCCAGTGAAATTACAGGGCTTGAGATAAAAGGTCTTATTTCTCTGGGTGACGAGCGCGGTGCAGTGCTAGGTAATGATTTGGACTCGTTCATGTTCCCGTAGCTGCGTGTCACTGTGCTGTTGACAGGCAGCCATGTTGCTTACCATCAGGCACATGTCCTGCTCGTCTCGTCACTCTTCATTCTAAAGAAAAAAAGGTATGTCGAATGTCGAAGCCAACTAGCTATATAGGCAAGTAACGATCCAAGTTATTTTCCTAGTCGTTTGATCAAATGTCTGAATATTCTTCAGGCAGCTGGTTAAACGGCGTTGTTTAGTAAATAGATTGTACAGCTGGTTCAGCTACTCGTAGTTTGCTGCTACATATTATATATCACGCTAATATTGTAAAGGCGTAAATGTGTTAGTAATTGTGTACGTTTGATCGTAGGTACGTGTCTATGTAGGTAAGGGCTGAACGGACTTGAATGAAATTAAAAACGTAATTTGTACCTTTCTACACTAACTGAACTAGGTAGGGTAATAGGGTACAATCCTCAAAAAAACTAAGTAGTCCGTTAGTTAGATTGCCAAAAAATATTGTAGGTACACGTATTTTTTCTTTTGTTTCACAAACAAAAAATGACGAAGATACAGCGCTTCGAAGTTTCGTGTGACGTCACTTGTGAGTAGGTACGATTTTTACTCACGAGTGAGGTCGCAACCCCCACTCTCGAAGTTTGATGGTCTATATCTTTGACGATTTTTAATATTATGAAAAAACAAAAAATATGTGTCCAATATTTTTCCATGATCTAGCTGACGGACTAATAAAATTAGGATGGTGTATTTTTGACCCAGTCCGGTACCCTATTGTACCTATCCCGTTAAAGTTATTGGTTGTTAAGCCGCGGTCAACACCGCGGGGCGCAACTATGTAGCTAGAAATGTAGATAGGTATGGAAAACTTCTCACCAAAACCCGGTTATTTTAACTACGTGTGATTTACTCTCAAAAAACAAGCCTAAGTAGGTGATAAAGATAAGCAACCAATTAAATGCTCCCACTGCTGGGAGTAGGGGCCTTCTCATTTTCATTAGTCTTACCTACTCTATTTCGGGGCTGTAGATTATAATTAGCCTGACGCAAAACACACAACCTCCCAAACTAGTTATAATTTTTTCTAGGAACTCCATCTGCATTTGTTCGAGGCTTATCCTTATTTCAATTGAATGGTGTAATTATGGATATTTGAGGACGTTAATTTAAACCAATTCAAGCAATTGAGACGTCTCGCGACGACGCGTGGTGCTCGGATTTGAACTTAAAATTGACGGTAACTCGGTCGTTTACCTCGGAAGCATGGAACGAAGCAGAAATCAACATGACATTGTTATTCACTTTGCACTAATGTCCAATAGGGTAAAGTAGGACACCTAGTCCATGCAGAAAAAGCGAATTGTACTTAGTAGGTAATAATTAAGTAATAGGGACGAGCAGGACATATTTATGTTGACGCCCTACCAATGCAATTTCAAATTGCGTACTATTATCAACTATGTACTTTTACGTTTTGTACGAGTCTCATCAACAAACAAAAACATTTATTATTAATTTCGTGTTTTGGAGTAAATCGAGAGATCGTTTTTAGGGTTCCGTAAAACGAAAAACGGAACCCTTATATTCGTCATGTCTGTCTGTCCGTCCGTATGTCACAGCCACTTTTTGCCGATACTATGAGAACTGCACTGTTGAAACTTGGTTAGTAGATGTATTCTGTGAACCGCATTTAGGGTTTTATAAAAAATAAAAATTTTAGGGATGCCCCCATACGTAGAACTGAAACTCATCAATTTTTTTTTCATCAAACCTATGCGTGTGGTAATTCTATGAATAGGTCTTTAAAAATGATGTTGAGGTTTCTAATATAATTTTTGCCTACACTGAATAGTTTGCGCGTGAGACACTTCCAAAGTGGTAAGATGTGTCCCCCCCCCCCCCCTCTAACTTCTAAAATAAGAACAAAAAAAAATATATGATGTAAACTTCCAACTAAAATTGGTTTGAACTTGATCTGATGAGTAGTTTTTTTTGGTACGTTATAAATACATTATTATTAAAACATCGATCAAAATGACACCGAACTACAAAATGTATTTACTATGTTACTTGCTGCTACGGAACCCTCCATGGGCGAGTCCAACTCGCACTTGACCGCTTTTATTAAACATTTGTTTCAAGTACATCTTTTTCATCAAATTTTACCAAGGTTTTGAACCAGGCGTGCTCAGATAGGAATGTCAGATCACTAATTCCCAAAGTACCTAGGTACGAAATGAGTGATACCTATGAATGAAAGTTCCCTTGCCCTTGCAGTTTTCAAATTGCAACAAACTTGCCAATCTTACACTCAAGTCTAACAACCAGTTTTAATTGTCCGAAGATGAAGTAAAGTTCATTAAAATGTGACATTATGTCAACCTTGTGTTTAATCATGTGTTGACACTGTTAACTCATAACATCGTTGTAGATTTGACCCTATTAAAGTATTATTAGTACGGTAATAGGCGGTTAATTTTAGCGTTGCGTTAATCGCGAATAACCAAAGACCAAAGAGTATACCTAATCTATGCGAATAACTAATTGGTCTGTTCCCGTTTGACAATGACGTAATGCGCCGTGATCTTAGAACAACCCTGTAGACGTTATATCTAACAATCGTTCGTTGTCTGAAGGAAACCTCTCCTGTGGATCGTCACTGGGCGTGGTCTTCTGGTTTTCGCATCCACTCGCTTGCCAGTCTACTTTTGCAATGAGGTACCCTAATTTTGTAAAACGGTACCCAATTTACGCTTGCCAAAACGCCGGTTTCCCTATATAAGCAAATTTAAAGTTCACAAAACTCTACTGAATGTCAAAAGGTCTTGGGCAATTGTAAGGTGAAGATAACTAGAGTAGACCTTATCTAAGTCTAAGTAGTTTTTATTTGTAGGCCCAATGACAATGTTTTGCCAACTTTGTTTTTTATCTCAATACATATTCAACGACTAAACTAATAGCTTCCGCGAGTTTCTACGACCAATCGCGCAAATAGCTTTTTTACCGAAACAAAACGGGAATAGATTTAGAACAGTGTTTTGGTGGATATGTTGTTCCAATTTTTATGAAATAGGGACCAAGCAACATGATGGTAAGTAGCACGTCTGCGTATGATAGGTAGCTATGTAGCACGGCGGGATGTAGCTGTTGGAATATGAAGTAATATAATAGGCTGGCCTGTTGGCTTAGTCGGTAGTAAGTCTGCCTGCGAAGCTGGGGGTCGTGGGTTCGATCCCCACCCAGTGCAAATGTTTGTGTGATGAATACAAATATTTGGATTGTCCCTTGGTGTTCTCTATGTATCATAAGTATGTATTTAAAAATATGTAAGTATTATATCAGCTATCTGACTGGCCTCGTGGCTTAGTTGGTAGTAGCTCTGCCTGCGAAACCGAGGGTCGTGGGTTCGATCCCCCACCCAGTGCAAATATTTGTGTGATGAATTCAAATGTTTGCACTGTGTCTGGGTGTTTATATGTATAATAAGTATGTATTTAAAAATTATATAAGTATTATATCAGCTATCTGGCCATCATCATACAAGCTTTGCTTAGTTTGGGGTCAGATGGTGTTGTGTGTGAATTGTCCACAAATATTTACTTATCTATTTATCTGGCTTCCTTAGACAAGCTTTGCTTAGTTTGGGGTCAGATGATGTTGTGTGTGAAATGTCCACCAATATTTATTTATTTAAGTGTCTGAATCACTGCCCAGTACTGTACTGCGTTCGCCAATGAGGTTGGACTGAAAAATAGGTAATCTACTGACTCAACCTTCAGGTATGCAAACGGTTCGTGGCATTGATAGCATGACATTTGTGCTAGGATGGAATGATAAGAATAATTCTCATTAATTGATTGAATTTACTCCTGATATTTTCAGGTCTCTGCTAAACTGGTATCCAGGGACGAAAGAACGATTTTGCAATAACTTCAAACAAGGGCAGGGCACGGCACGACAATGAACTTGGCGGAAGCACTTGTCACGCCTGCAGGCGTGACATAGAACAATGCCCCTTGTCGATAGACTATTAGCCATTCCGAAGCGACACGAATTTACCACCAAAGTGTTTTAAAAGTTGAATAGTTAGAATACCGTAAACACCGCTCCGGACTCTGAAATGGTACCGTTATTATGAATTAGAAATTCAGTACGTAAGATTCGCTGAGATCAGTTTAGAAATTTTTGGTTTTAACAACTATACAATAAAATTCTTTAAAATGGTTTAGAAGTTATGTGATGTTATGTGCCAAAGGAATTTGTAGTGGTTTTAAAAATGAAAAATATTGTGTTATTTTAACACCGCAATGTGTTTGTGGTTAGATCGTGTGTAAGAATGGGCGTATTCTGGTATGCTTATTATCATCTATGTCACAAAAATATTTGTAAGTACATAAATGCAATCTAATGTGTGGATATTGCGCAATATGTACTCGTATTTCCTCTCAGCTGCATCAATAATTAAAATGCCTGTTTGATTACTTACGTAGTTTTCCATACAGACACCGATCTAACGTCAAAAAGTATCATTGCGTAAACAGAGATCAAGTGATGTGATGTCATGTTATCCGACAATGGTGCCAGGGCAGTCCCATTGATCCATTGTGGCGTTAGCTGGATGGGTTGGTACAGTGGTACAGTCAATGGAGTCAAGTGCAAGTGCGCTGGGGTGGAACGTGGATCGCTCACTGCGGAATCCACGCGTGCGCCCGCCACACGTGTGCGCTGACGCATCATAACACCGCGGTTGCGACAAGCTTCAGTATCACCTCGCTTCTGGTGTGAACTAGCCTTTAGTGGAAGCTCGCGGAAAAGTTGCGGTGAAGTGAATGTTTTTTTGGATGTGTCCTAAAGGTGGTGCTGATGTGCTAGTCATGGTGTCTCGTAAGTATTTTCATAATTAATTTTCGATGCTTAGTAGAATAAGTAGATGAGTATGCATGACACCCAGTTACGATAACGGTCTCATCTCATCTAAAGTTTTTTTCATAACAAAACAATAGGGTAGTGTTATAATAACTACCTTCTATTTATGACGCAATACGTACCTTACTCAATTTTGTAAATAACTACCCACTTACCTCATGATTCCATAAATACTAGTAAATAGTTAGGGTTCACCAATGTCGTAAAGTTATCCGAAAACGTTTCAGCGCTTTCAGTGACCTCGTAAGTAAAATAATATTAATAATAATAAAATAAATTTCTCAAATATTGTGTACCTACATATTTATTCAAATGTTTTTTGCCTGTTTCGTAATTGGTTTACTTCAATTTAGACATTTCACGAGCCGAGTCCGGAAACGCGTAAAAACAATGGAATTTAAATTCATTGTGTAGTGTAACATAAAGTTTCTAAACACGTAGGACCTATGTCCTACATGCTCACTGGAAGAGAAAATTACGTAACGCAGATAACAACTTTATTAGGTTTACCTGATAGAAATGTAAGTATATTAATATGTAGCTATTTTTCCGCAAAGTTTAAAAAAAAGTGAAATTTCTCCTAATCAATACACAATGAATTCTAAAAATAGTTAATTGGGTAAACCCCCATTTACCTATTTTTCAAACAATACTCAAGTATTTTTTTTAATAGGTAAGTATTACACATTTACCTATTTAAAAATATTTGAGTATTGGATTTTGTGAGACATTTCAGTGACATTTGGTATGGAATTGTAGAGCATCACCATTTTTCAATCGTCAGATAAATCTTACTGAAAAAGTAAATTGGGATAAAAAGTGGCAGATGGCTTATAGTATAAGCCTTATGCTATACTATAGTGAGCATCCGCTTGTCTCGTCACTCTATACATGAGCCAGATGGTAAGCACCATGCCTACCCATGCTCAGCTCAGTGGTACTTCCCCAGACGGCCTCTGCAAAGAGCCCTACCACCACAAAACCTTTGTGCTCATCCTGATAGTTTAACAGTTTAAGGTCTTATGTTGTGGCAAATACTTATGGTTAACCAATCAATCGCCTGATGCTTACGTATTCATTATAGGATTGAGACACGTAATTTTGGTACTTGCCGGGCGTTGTGGTTGTGGCATTGATAGTATAAAAGTACCACTTATCAATGGGTTGTAGACTTGGTTTGGATAAATGTATTATGGTCGTGTGTCGTGTAAATTGTATACTTACTTATGAATATTGGTGGACAATTCACACACAACACCATCTGACCCCTAACTAAGCAAAGCTTGTACTATGGCGGCCAGATAGCTGATATAATACTTATATAGTTTTAAATACATACTTATTATACATAGAAACACCCAGACACAGTGCAAACATTTGAATTCATCACACAAATATTTGCACTGGGTGGGAATCGAACCCACGACCCTCGGCTTTGCAGGCAGAGCTACTACCCACCAAGCCACGAGGCCAGTCCTACTAAAATTACTAAATAAGTACCTACTTTGACTTTTCTTTTAGAGTGGTATATTTTCATAGTATGAGCTTAGAGTCAAGGTAGCTTTAGCAACAATGTACGAGTAGGTTAGTCAAAAACTGAATACCATTTCAGTTTTTATGTCAACTTTACCAAACTACGAACTACGCGTGTATAAAGTGGCAAAGTAAAGTATTTTTTCGAGGTTAAAAATAAAAGGGCTTTTTATCTCGGCATCTCGTGTTATCTTTTATCAGACGCCCACATATCTGCAGCGGTCTGGCAAATGTTTAGTCTATTTAGTTACCTGGGACTGTGACGTTTGCCAGATATCTCGATATACACTTATCGATACGAAATTCATTCATTGTCCGTCTTTTCTCGACCGGAACATACAATTTCATTGTCTGTTTGTGACTTTGTGCTAAACTGGAACTCTAGCGCGTTCTCTACAACTGTAAGTAGGTGCTTGTACAGAAAACTACTTATATGTAAATGTGCTGAAAGGATGTCTTTACAACTCATCTCTGAAGTTTTAGATGGTAAGCTCGTAGTGTGACAGTTTTTATACATTAACTTATACTAAAGGTGTTTGTGTGTTCAGAAGTGTGCCCCCCTCCTTCCCCTATGTTTGTTCCCACGCATCTCTGGAACCACTGAACGGAATTGAATGAAATTAATTACATAAATATTTAGTACCTAAGTAGGAACATTACCTGGATTAACACACTTTAATTTTTAATCCGTTATAGTAAGTGGCTTTTTAACGACGGGTATAACCGAGGGGCGTAATTAGCGTAGAAATAATTGTCATAATACCCATCATAGCCTTTGATATATCAGTCAATGTAAGTCTGTCAATGATATAAAAAACATTTTACTAAGTTCATTTCGTATGTAAAATCGTCCAGTACAATCTATAATTTAGATCAGCTCACACCTTGAAATGCCCTTTTTGTGTAGTTCAGTATTGCTAATATTAGATTGAAATGGGCCTCTGCCTATCAATCTGGCAATATACAGAATTACTAATCGGCTATGAATAAATCCATCCGTAGGTAATGATTCGGGTTACGCTAGTTACGCGTTTTAACTGATGTACGGATTATCTTTTTCGTGCTTCCTTTTAGAGCCAGTTTTTATTTTAAGTGGGTTTAATTTTATCATTTGTCGAAGTTAAAGATAGACCTGAGCGACTATTCTAGCGAATAGAAAATTGACAATAACTTAGGTAGGTACCTAACAAGTGATTTGTCTAAAGGAACTTCTTAGCAAAGTAACTTTCACCAAGACTTGTTAGTTTTCTGTGGTTTTGCATAAATTACCCATATTTTTCCTGGTACTGGGGATTTCTAGGCCGGGGATTTCTAGGGTGTACCTTTCACCATTTTGGCTCCCATGTTTTCCTCCCATGGGTTTCGTTCGTTCGTTTGGATCTGGATAGAAATGTGTGAAGAATGTCTACAAATATGTATTTCAACATTTCTTATATAGGTAATTAATTACCTATAGGTATTTGTTCATACATAGGCGTTAAATATACTGTGCTTAATGTATATGCTGTTATCTGTACATACATATTTATGTACATTTATACATAAAATAGGGTGTCTGTCTTTATGTTCCGGCTAATCTCCGAAACAGCTGGACCGATTATGACGGGGCTTTCACTAATAGATAGCCGATGTTTTAATGCATTAACTTAGGCTACTCTTACTTGAGGAAAATAAACAGGGTTCCGCGACATAAATAAAAAACCCTTAAAACGCGCGTAAAACATTTACTCGCTAGTATTGGATATGTAGGTATGTACTCGTATTAGCTTATCCTTATTCATTTAAGGTCATCACCACGAGTATCTATGATCTAGGCACATCGCACATTCAGGTCCAAAGGGAGCGGAGGGAGCGTTGTTTTTCTGTAGAAGTGGCTTTTTCAGAACCCTTCGTTTGAATCACCCCAATTCGTATTTCGGAAATTTACCGAGAGTACCTATGCTAGGAAGTTAGATACCCTACCTATACTTTATACAGGAAGATATACGAGATATACCTAGATCCTAGATCTACTCTGTTTTCAACTTATCAAATAAAATAATCCTGTTAACTTGAAACACTCTTAAAACTGCTGCGACAATTGGAAAGTCCGTTTGATTAGATAGTAATCTATGTTTTTTGTAAAAACTTTTACGCTAATCGTCAGTACGTATGCTCAGGTAGGTATGCTTATACCGAAGTAGATATTTTATGATAGGATGTAGAGGTAGAAGGTAGCTTATGTTTGGGAAGGACGCCGGTTGCGGTCGTGCGTTGGTAGAAATCGCGGTTGTTACTTCCTCTCAACATTATACTTTACTAGCATGTACCTACTCAGTAAATAACCAGTTTTTACAATAACGTATTTCGTAGATGTATCTATTATGTGGATTTCTGTCAGCGAAATGGCTGTTAATACTTATTGTTTATCTAGATTCTCATAGGTATTATGAGTTATATACATGAAAAGCTACGATGCTATGTAGGTACTATGTTCAACATCTCGTAGTAAATGCAAATAATATTATTACGCGGAACGGGTTGTGGGACGTAGATAGTTTATATTCCGGAATAGCACGTAGGCTACTTTTCATGCCAAAAAAATCACGGGGACTAGACTAAAACCTCGAGCCGCTGTTAGTCAGATTTCTTTTTTAACATTTATAGGTTTACACTTGACTGACTTGACCGCCATCTTGCCTGATGTTAAGCGACGATGCCGTCTAAGATGGAGCGTGCTTACCTAGAAGAAACCGATTCACTCTCGATTTGAAGACACCAAGATTACCTATAACCATCGGGAAGAACCCAATCAGGCAACTCATTCCACAGTCTAGACGTTCTTTTCACAAAAGTAGAGTCAAACCTCTTCGTTCGTGTCTTTGGAACATCAATTGCTACTTATGTTTTATAACATCCGAAGAAACGAGAGTGAAACTGGTAGGTATGCTACAGGCTCAAAGCAGTTCTGTTATTTGTTCTGTTATTTTCAGAAGCTCTGCTGTTTTTGCCATCAAACAGAATAGAGCCATAAAGCCCTGCTTTTTTGGCTTTTCATTCGGGATTCGCCTTCGCCAAAATTTACACGTTATAATATTATTGTAGTCGAATATGTCTATACGTGGTTTGTTCCAACCCATCTACTTTTGTCATAGGTACTTACTGTTGATGGTATCAGGTTCTACTTGAGTATCTCCTATACTACCTATATCTAGGGCGCTGATCCAATTGGATCACACACAATTGGAATACATAATTATGTGTTGGTATTTGGTATGCTTACTTCAACTACTTTAGTTCATGATTTGAAGGAATTTTTGAAGTTCTGTGTGATTTGAACCAGAGAATTCTTTTACAGGGGTGTTTCCGTTTCTCAATTCGATTGTTATATTTTACGTAACTAACACACCCTTATTAAGTTAATACATATCTACAATAAAGTATCTGCTGATTGGCAGTAATAATAAGATTTACAATATTTTTTGTTACTCTACTATTAGAATGATTTGAACGCGATCATGCATCACTACACACGCTATTAGAAAAACTGCTCGAGTACCAATTTAGTTGCTGATTTTACCGGTCGTAATTTTTAAACCTAAAATAAAAATATTGAAACTCCTATGAGGTGGTTGGCTGAATTCTGTTAATGCTTTTTACCCGATGTTTTCCTGCCATTTAAAATGAAACCCCAAATTAGTTTAACCAATTCAATTTTTTTTAAACCGTTGAGACAGCACAACCAAGCATACCTACGAGATACGAGGACACATAAACAAATATGTGTGATAAGATACACTTTTTTTTAACTTTCCGTTAACTTGTGCCAGTTTCTTTACAATTGCCAGTTTATCCTAATTCACAAGCCATAGGAAAAAAGTGGTTCAATTTTCACACGCTGAATGCGGGAGGACGGAAGGCATTTAGTGGAATGCGAGAGTGAAAGAGTTGAACCATGAACCCACGATGAGTCATTGGAAGCACGGCCGGGCGTGACCAACGTACAGCAGTCCGTACTTACTCTGTAGACTTATTTATTTAATTTACTTTATTAAAAAATGGATGGAAATTAAAAACAATACAATTACTTTCTCTAATTAAAAATCCTACAAAATGATATCGGACGAGTACCTATTACAAGCTCTTGTGCTCTACCCAGATACTTGGTAGGTACGTTTTACGTAAGTAGGTAGGATACGGTACAAAGAATTTTAGTCAGGAGTGGTAACGTTAAAGTAATAAACAAAAACATTTCTAGAAGATTGGAGAAACTATGAAGTACAAATGATAAAATTAGGTGTGAACTGAGTTGCAGCTGGCGTAAATACCTATCAATACCTAAAAGTAGGTCTAGTATAGGATCGTTCAACTTTGAGATACTCCCGAGTTGATCGCACTCTGCTTAAAGGGCCCCATTGTTTGCAAAGTAGGTACGGCTGATTAAACCCTTAATTTAATCAACTGCATAGAGATCCTTTGACGCTACTTATGTCATAAATAGGTCGCTTCTTCACTAGCATAGTTACAAGTTCTGGATGCTTAATCATCTTAATAACACGTTACTATCACTGTTTTGTTTTTGTTACAGCGGTGTGGACAAAGGAGTGTCAGCGATAACAGTTTACGCTCTCTAAAGGTTTATGGAACAGTGCCAAAGATAATGCCAAAATTATAAATCGTCCATATTGATAAGCGAATTACGTCAGAATGCCAGAACTAGGGCCGATGATGCGAGCGCTGGAGCTCCAGAGATTGATCGAAGACAAAGTGTCAGAATGGCGGGAGAGGTCAGCGCGGGTCGCCGGCGCAACCGTGGCTGACTCTTATCAACAACCACTCAATTTTAAACGTCATACGCACAGGCGCAAGAATAGCGCTGAAATAAACAGAATTATCTCAAAGTACTCCAAACCTAACAAGAGAGCGGACGAACCCCACGCTACGCGTATCACTTCGGAGATTCCCCCGACGCGGCCGCCTCGCAGCACCCCATTACGGCCTCCTCGCACCAAGAAGCTATCCAACTCGAAAGTATTCTCCAAAAGTGAAGATAACCTCGCCAGTATGGGCGACTGTGAGACGCATCCCGATCCGGACCAAAATAAACCGCGCTTCAATCTTGCCAAGTACAATGCGAAAAGTTGTGAGGACGTGACCGCATTTGTCGACATTCACCACGTAAGGAAGAGCAAGAATTTTGATCAGACCAGTATAATGAACGTAAAGACAGTTACTAGTGCTCCACGGTCACCTCGAATCAAGCTTCACAGCATCTCCGAGGATTTGACAGTTGTGTCCGACTTCAACGACAGCGGTTTGGACCTTAGGAAAAAGTCTGACTTTGCTACGTCTACTCCTCTGTCACAGAGGAAGACGTGTCCGTCTGAGAGTTCAGTGTTTGAAAAGTGCAATAATTATTCTAAAAGTGTTGGTGATTTGAGGAAAGGTAGATCTGAGCCGGACATTTTGAGTGTAAGCTCAATAGATTCCGTGGGTACATCAAAGACAATTGACTCTAAGAAGAAGTGGAAATTGGGGTTGAAGCCTCCCTTTCGAAAAGGGACCTTCGACTGTTTGCTACGATGGCGCGGGAAAAAAGCAAAGCAGATGGAGGAGGAAACCGCAACGAAGAAACGGTAAGTGACAATGATAAAGTGAGTCATGCATTGTTTGCTTTCTTACGATAAACTAATTAGAACAAGTGAATCAGCTGTTCTTGCGAAATTTCATTTAAAAAAATATAGCCACTCGGTATATATTATCAATTATGAGACGTGATTTAAATTTTTGATTCTATAATAGTTACACAATTAATTGCAAATTTAATTGAAGTATACTTTGCAATTTAAATGATAACTGATAAAATTAATCATTTGCCTTTTCTGATCCCGGAATCTAAGGAGTGTCATATCTAATAAGCAAAATTGTTATCTAAAACTAATTTATTTACTTACTTTATACATTTTGCAAAATTGTTGAATCAGTATAAAAACGATTCAAACGTAAAAACTGCGTAAATACTAAATAGCAAATATAAATAGTTTTTTTAGTATAGCCCAGAATCGCTGCTCCATTTTTGCACTTGTTTTCAACCAGTAACATCTTCCGTGAGTAGCTCATTTCATACATTTTGATGAGACCCCAACAATTTCCTATATGAAACTCGACTGTGGTAGAAAGGATAAAATAAGAATGTCGATGTGATGATTCTCAAATATTTTCCGTTTTTTTTTGTTAAATCTGAAGATAATTCCTCGTATGCAAATTATTGGAAAAAATATTTGTCTTACATAATAATACATATATGATTTGATCAAAGAGTCCGCTCTTTGCAACTTGTATCGATAACGAGATCATCATAAATGTTTTTTTTATAGTATACTGACGAGACGAGTACCTAGGACATGTGTCTAGAGTAGGTATATGTATAAATTAATTGGTTGATGAAGGGCTGATAATGGTGGTAATGGACCATAATTACCTAATTTAATGACTCTTTATATTTGACTAGTAACTGCCCTTGACATCGGTCAAGAAGAATTAGAAAACCGCTATTTCCTAAGGAAGTGTGCATTTTTGCGGTGTGTGCTATTGTTGATTTTTTGTGGGATATGTGCCAGATTGTAATATATCTGAGTTCCAATCTGAGTCTGAACAACAAACATCTAAACTTTCACATAATATTATTTATTTATTCATTTAATGATAGGCAAGCAGCATTAGCTGATATGCCTATATCTCAGTGTTGAAATATGTAACAAAATTATAGGTAGAATTAATAGGATTTGAAACATTACCTACTTTTCAAACCGCCTTGCACATACTCAACAGTTACCACGGAACGACAGTGGGATGGTCTACTTATCGCTATTTTAGGTGCCACTTATCCAAGGTCAGGTCATTTTAGTCAGTTATTTTATCTGTCTGATTAGTGCAAATTGTTACTAAATATTACAAATCAGAACGGTCAGAAAACTAAGGTCGCCGACATTGCTTACCTCATTGGTGAGGTGTAATCGGTAGACAGACTGGGTACGTTTGGGTAGAAGTGCTATGTTATTGCCACTATTATAACATAGTATAGTGGATATTGTTCCAGCGAATGTTTGATGTGTTGTAGGATTTGATACATTACTTTTCAAACCGCCTTGCACATACTCAACAATTACCACAGATCCACAGAACGACAGTGACGTGATGGAATGGTCTACTTATGTATCCATTTTAGATGCCACTTAATTCAAAGTCAGGTCATTTTAGTCAGTTATTTTATCTGATAAGTGTAAATTGCTACTACAAATTATATACTAGATAACTCGATCTAGTTTCGATACAAATTAAAAGGAAATTTATCATCATCATGATCAGCTCTTTATCGTCTAGTGCCGGACACATGCCTCGCCCAATTTACCCTACTGAACTCGATTAGCAGCTAATGTCTTCTAGTGTTTCGCCGCCGCTTTGCGCATATTGTCGCCCCACCCCCACCTGGCTGTAAGGAGCCCCACACTAAACTTACTTTCCACAGGCAAGGTAGTCTCCACTCAAAAACCCGGTTATTTAGGTAACATAGTCGGTACATTGCCACTTCAGCGTAACATAACTTTAGCTGTGAGCTGTGGGCACCCCCAAAATTTATTGCTTGTTTTCTGTTTTTCTGTGATAATCTTAATGCGGTTCACAGAACACAGTCATCTACTTACCAAGTTTCAACATTATAGTTTCGGAAAAAAGTGGCTGTGACATACGGACGGACAGACATGGCGATTCTATAAGGGTCCCGTATTTTGCCATTGGACTACGGAACCCTAACAACAACTATCTGAGATCAGTAGGTGCAGTTTGGGCACAGGACGTCTAATCTCTTTTTACGAAAACGTAACTTCGAAATAAACATGCGATTTTACTTCTCCGATTCTACTTCGATTCGTCGTTTTGTCCGTTTAAATGTTCGAAGTCTATTCTAATATAAGAACAGACTTAGAACATTAAAATGTCAAACAATGTTCTATCGGACGAAGTAGAACCAGAGACGGAAAGTCGCGATTTTTTTCTCGAAATTTCGTTTTCGTAGAAAGAGAGTACCTAGACGTCCTGATCAGATACCCTGTGGGTTATTGTCTTTGAGTTTGGGTTTGAAGTGTTGGGTTAAGAAGTTTCTCTTTTAGGAAAATCGAATTCAAAACCTTGACGTTGTCTGAGGTCGTTCTTGAGAACTTAGTCTAAAAGATCTGTCTGTGTATTGGTGATATTTTAGTTCACACCGAAACCTCGTTGTGCCATGAAAAATTTTTATAAATTCTTCTCAACGACCTCAATACACTGATGTGCCCTCCCAAACTTCAGGGCGCACGGTATCATCTTATTGTTGGAAAGAGTGAGGTCACTCTTTCCGTTCTAGTCGGTTATAACTTATAAGCAGGGCCGGATTTGTGTGGTGGTGGAGGTGTGGAGGCCCCGGGGCGGAGCTTCCGTTGTTGGGGACGTTGAAATACCCTCCCCCCCCCCCCAGGTTAAGATATTTCTCAAGCAAAAACTCGGGCTACAAAGGAGACGGCCCATTTTCCATGGGCATTTGCCCCACTGAAAAAGTGCAAGAGACTTGACCAAAATTGGATCATTGTATAGGATTTTTAATATATATTGAGGAACCGTTTATGTTTTTATCCTGCATAGCGGGGTTTAAAAGATATCAACTAAAACATTGAAAAAAAATAACGCCGCAAGTAGGTAATCAAGAACGTGATTATGTACTTACTACTAAAAGAAGGTAGTAAATTCATTACTTAGCGACGTACTGTGGTCAGAATAATGTCGACTCAACAAAGAGAAGGACCGGAGATTCGGCCAAACCACAAAAAAATTACAAAACCTTTGGAAAAACAAAGAAATTCCATGTGTTGTGTGAGTATCGAACGAATTTTTACTGTACGCAAACTACAACTGAACTTAAATGAGAAAAACATGGCTGACTTTGACTATACTCTGTACACATTGGTACAAATACTACAAATGAAAGGAGTGTTCACCGTAGTGTATTTATTTATTGGGTACTGACCCGAAGACAAACCACGAACTAAACCTTAACAGGCTTATTTAAATTCACATAAACTTCGCTAGCGTGTTTTAACGCCGTACAACGCCATCTACTTTGGTTTTATGGAACTACAGTACCTTAATACAAAATTACTTATACATAGTCATTAAGGTACTTTTTAATCACCAATTTGCAATCCCCTCTTGGCAGGTTAGTGTTGAATGTACAGTTTGAATTATTTAATTATATGTTATTTTAATTAAATAACTTGTTTAGGTCTCCGGGGCTAATTAAGCACCTAAACTTGAAACGACTTGGGGCAGAAATGAGCCGTCTCCTTTTTTACACAAAGATAACAAAGTTAACGTAAAAGATGTTTATTGTCGAAATTTGTTTTTTTTTCCCCGAAGTGTCTGTTGTGGAGGCCCCCCGTTTGTGGAGGCCCCGGGGCGTATGCCCCGTTTGCCCTCCCCTAAATCCGGCCCTGCTTATAAGTTTAAAAGGTTCTTTAAATAAACTCGTAAATCAGATAGAGGCTCAGACCAACTATGCTTAGATAGAGCTATTCTAACGCTTCGACTCTGCTGAGAGCTACGTATACCTACTTGTTTTATTAAAACTGCTCTATTTTTCAGAGATTTTTTTTTTGATATATTTTAGAGACTTTATTCTAATTTATGCTAAACTAGCAGTGCCCTGTGGTTTTACGTGTGAAGTTCATGTTCCCGTTATTTTGCGCGCGATAAAAAATATCCTGTAGACTATTCCAGATTATAATCTAACTGTTTCAAATTTCGATCAGTACAGCCTTTCCGACGTGATTGAGCAACAAACATCCAATCTTTGACATGTATAATATTAGTTAGATTTGTCGAGCTCATGCGACAACACATTCTTGTAATGACGAGTATGTCGATCGACTCATTACAGTTACCTATTACCTTATTGGACCGATACAGTTATATTGAAATACTTCACATGGCAGTGTTTGCTATGATCATGCTCTCACATGCTGTGCTCACAAACTTTACTGTATCTAGGTAGCCAGAGACGCTACTAATGTATTTGCTGCTATAAATTCGTTCTCATTATGTAATTTGCCTTAGTTCCACAGTCCCGACAAGTATAGATTTAAGTTTGTTGATTTGTAATAAGTGCAATTATTATAGCAACGTGTGCTGCAAGGTCTGTCGACAATGTGTTATCGCATTTCTATTGTGACTGTTATTAAACGTTATAGTCTGGTAGGCATTCGCTTAAGATAATGAAGGGAAATCATGTATTAATTATTATTTCATTGCACCAATACGTGTATTGTTATGTTATGTTAGTTATGCGTGATAAAAAAGCTAATAAAATATGCACTTCGGTATATCTTAAGGTGCGTATAAATTAAGCGCGGCAGCCGCGCGAGCCAATGTTCGACCAGAGTTGACGTTCATTTGCCGCGCGAGCCAATATGTAGATATAAATTTAGTTGGACGTGGCAGGCGCGCGCGGCAGGCGATCCATCACGAACAAACCGCGGCGGATAGACAGACCAGTTCACTCTTGTAAACCTGCGAGTATGGACGCGCGTGGTCGGGCGGCTGCCGCTTTCATTGTGATTCACCATCTTATTTGTAAAAAAAAGAAAAGAAAAAGGCGTTGGTGGATGAAAAAATTATATCTAAATAGATCGCTATATGGCCCGAAACTTCTGGAAGACATAAGATATGAAGCCGTTGCAAACACTATAAAAAATTTTACGCGAGTGTCAACTACAGAGTTCGAATTAATAAAATCATTAATAGAACCAAGTGTTATGAAAATGAACACACAATTTCGAGAGGCAATATCAGTTACTGAAAGATTAGCAATAACTTTAAGATTTCTGGCAACTGGAGACTCGTATACTAGCCTGCAATACCTTTTTCGAGTATCAAAACAGTCAATTTCAAGAATTGTTCCTGAAGTTTGTGATGCACTTTGCGATGCACTAAAAGACTGGGTAAAGGTGAGTAAATAAAATATCTAGTTTTCTTTTATTATTATATTTATTTATTGATATAATTCTTATTATTATTTAGGGGAAAAAATCATCCATAGGCAATGGCGTTGGTTCACGTTCATCAGTAGGAGTAGTGTCTGGAATCTGAGAAGACGGAGTCGAAGTCTGAGGAGACGGCGTTGAGGTGTAGTGTGACTGTGAATAATTTTGGGTACAATACTCATAATTCGAATATTTTCCTAGGTCAGCATCAAATATCACATTGTTAATCGCTTGCTTGACGTAAATTAAAGTGCGTGAATCATATTTACGGAGTTCATTAGCAATGTGCTGGCCGTAAGAAAAATATGGGTCAGCAGATGATGCAGCGGATTCAGTTAGAACCTGAAATGCTTTTTTCAGCATAGGGGAATCTTCTTCAGCGTTTACCTTTTTCTTTTTCTTTACTCTCAGATTATCTGGAGCGTTCATAATGTCACTTGGTGGTTCTATTTCTTGTTCCATAGCAGAAGGTGTAATTGGTCCTGTATCATTATTTTGTGCTATTTGTGCTGTTGCCAACTATAAAAAAAATACGAATGTTTAATTAATTGTTGCAGGTACCGGACTCAGAAGAAGAATGGTTGCAGATAGCACACGATTTCGAAAACAAATGGGACTTTCCTCATGCAGTAGGTGCATTGGATGGCAAACATGTAGTGTTGCAAGCACCTATAAACAGTGGCACAGAATTTTTCAACTACAAACAGTTTTTTAGTTTAGTATTACTAGCTTTAGTCGATGCAGACTATTGTTTTACGTATGTAAATGTGGGTTGTCAAGGTAGACTATCTGATGGAGGTATTTTCAAAAATACAAACTTATACAAAAAACTAGAAGAAAAATCTATGAGACTTCCTCCTCCATCCATTCTTCAAGTGCCCTATTCCTTCAAAGTACCGTATGTGATTCTAGCTGACAAAGCTTTTGCTTTAAATGAATATACTATGAAACCATTTCCAGGAGATCTAGAAAGGGGTTCTGAGGAAAGAATCTTTAATTACAGGTTATCTCGAGCACGTAGATGTGTGGAAAATGCATTCGGGATTCTGAGCTCAGTTTTTAGAGTTCTACGCAAACCTATGTTACTGCAACCAAAGATTGCTACTAAAATTGTTTTAGCAACAATACATTTGCATAATTATTTGAGAAAAAGAACTCTGACAAGATCACAGTACACGCCGCAAGGATGTATAGATAGTGAAGGAAACGAGGGGCAAATTATACCTGGAACTTGGAGAAATGAAACTGCCCCTACATCACTACTGCCTCTTAACTATATCCCAAGAAGAGCGGGAAATTTTGCACAACAAATACGTTCACACCTAGCCCATCACTTTGTTACCAATGGTGCAATATCTTGGCAAAATAGATATTAAAACTTGTACTCACATTTTCAGACATTGTGTCCAATGTTTCATTGGGTAGATCTTTATCCCTCATGAAATTAAAATCATCAAACGCAAACCACTTCGAAACGTATACTTCATTTGTCGCTGTAATAAAAATAAAAATTATTTACGTAATTACAATAATGCGTTTTATTTTTTGTTGTAAATGCAAAATAAATAGGTACTTACCAGAACCAGTACGACAACTTTTAGCTATTCTAGATTTTTCTCTTCTGTAGGACGCCAAAAGCGTAGTCATTTTTTTTTTCAAGTCAGGAATAGGTATATCCATTTTCTTACTGATTTCTACCCACGCATCATACCTCAACGATTTATTGTGGTATTGGGAGGATTTGCTGTTCCACAAAAATTCTTTTGCGCTATACAATTGTATTAGTAAACGGCACTTTTCGTTGTCCATTTTTACGTATTCGCCGCGCGAGCCAAATCACCAAAACTACAACCGTCCCCACTGCGCGCGAGCGAACGACTGAAGCTCCTTTGATGCGGTCTAAAAAACCGACAGCGAGCGGATCGCCCCGCGGCACGTTCGAGCGCGGCAATGTTCGCGTCGCCGCGCGCGGCGGTCCCGTCTACATAGAGCGCGGCCGCCGCGCGCACCAATGTTCGATGGTTTGCCGCGCTTAATTTATACGCGGCTTTATATCTTTAAACGAGCAATTCTTGTACCTATATAAATATGTATATATAGAATCTGAATCTCGGAAACGGCTCGAACGATTTTCACGAAATTTTGTATGCAGGGGGTTTCGGGGACGATAAATCGATCTAGGTAGGTTTTATTCAAAGAAAACGTCAATTTAGAGGCTTTTTGAGGCAATGAAAAACGCATAAAATGTCATTAGAATACTATAACAAATTTTGTCACTTTGATCATCGTCTGATTAGCGCAAATGGTAAACAGTCGCTTTAGAAGTTACAGGGCCTCGGTTCGAATCCTGATGACTGTTACTTATCTTTTTTTGTGTTTTTATTTTTGAGAAAAACTATTATATAAGGGCTTTATCTACGTCTTAATATCGTTGTATTCAATTTGTAGCTAAGTATTTTCTAACACAAAAACGAAAAAAAATCATATTGGCGATTAATCTGCACAAACTGACTGTGGTACTTAACTATAGATGGCGTTGCACATTTTTTAAGCCTGAGTATTTGGTTTGAGGCTAGACCAACAAAAAATATTCGCTTATGTGGCAAAATATTTATCTTTTTAACCGACTTTAAAATAGGAAGAGGTTCTCAATTCCGTTGTATATTATTCTGGTACGTATCTTGCGCGATAGCTCCGCTATTTTAATTTTTTTGGTACAAAATACTTGAGAGGTGACCCCATATAAATTTTATGGAAATCGGTGTGGCGGTTTCTTAATAGTCTACGTAGGTAGTCATTCATAACTTCTTATAAAATTTAGTCGTGTGTCTGAATTTTATTTTAAATTGAAGTCGGTTTTGTTTTCTTCATAGAAAATACTATTCTATTATTTATCTTATATCTAAACGAGCAATTCCTGGATGTATGTTTATATGTATTTAGTATATAGAATCTGAATCTCGGAAACGACTTCAACGATTTTGATGAAATTTAGTATCTATGCAGGGGGTTTCGGGGGCGGTTTTCAAGCAATTAAGAATTGCTACAATATCATTAGAATACGAATGCATATTTCGTACATGTGTTCAGTGTCGTTATATCACAGCCGAGAAATTGGGTGGTTTTAAAATCAGAAGTGCCCGATTCGAAACCAGATCATACCCTTTTTTTTCAAATTGCTCATTTACTGAGAGCCCTTCTAATTTAATAGAATCTAAAAAAACACGAACAAATTTAATCTAAGTATTGGCGTTTTTTTTAACTTTAATAGGTTTACACTTGACTGAAATCTCGCCTGATGTTAAGAGCGGGCCTAGTGCCAGGAAAAAATCAAATTTCACCCGCGCGTCTCCCTTCCCCTCTCCAATACGCCGCGTCGCTGCGAGTAAGATAGAAGCTACGATTACTCAAGGTCATCGCTCCCCGAAATCCAGTATATGAAAACATTCAGATTAATCATAGATGTTTTTAAAAAAATACATCAATTTGTTTTTTATTGTCTATATACACACAATAAACCATTTATTGAAAAACAGTCGAATGAAAGAAATGAAAACTAAATATGACTGAATCACAAGATTTAGTCATTTATTTAATTAATATGTAGTCGTGTTTTATAATTAAATAAATGCGTGTTTTACGATATCATATATATATAAAAAGGGCATCAGTCTATTGCTTAAAAAAATGTGTGCACTTAGACCGCACAGTAGAAGTGAACACTTTATTAGGAGTTTTATTTATTTATTCTGTAATAATATAATATGTAACCGCAACTTTGATATATTTTGTAATACTAAATAGCATGACCATGTTAGTAGGATAAATAGAAAAAAGACATTAATCAAACTTTGCATTTTTAAAATTAAATATAAATCAAAATAGCACAGCGACACTGCAGTGAAGAGCAGCTATATCTTTTTCATTTGGGTACCCTTGGCGGTCCCTAGTTCACCCGATGGAGCTTTTCATCTTGGATCGCAACAGATCAGCTTCACTTACAGCTCCCGGAAAAAAATCTGGCGCACCGCCATAAGTAGTTTTCATTCCGAAAAAAGGAATAGATTTCATCCTCACGTCACTCTTCTTCCGCCGCGTTAGCGCTAATAGAAAGATACGAGCTAAGCTCACCTTAGGTCATAATATAACTAAGTACAGTAAGTACACGTAACATTACGATAAATCACAGATACTGTAAGAGCTACTAATGAATGCGCGTTTGGGTAAAATTATTAAGTTTCTATTTTTACATAGTATCTAAATTGAGAACAAAGAACGAAAGATGTTGAAAGAAAGAACGGGTGGACTGATATTGATGAGTTTAGATAAATATGTATACTAGGTTTCTGATTAACCTGTACTCTGCATTTATTTTTGGATAATTCAGGTAACATTGTATGTGGATGCTAGAACTAATAATGATTAGGTAGATAAATATTTAATAATAATGAAATTTACATAAATATGTAAGTAATATTTTTCTATTTAACAACCGCCAAACAAACAAACACCTCAGTTCAAAATACCAGAAATCAAATTACCTAATGGTTGTTTCACTTAATGTTGTTGTTATTGGTTTAAATATATTTAAACTAGGTAGGTATTAGTATTTGTAATCATTGTACATAATATTTTCTTGTTTTTTAAAAGCACAACAAACAACAAACAAACAAACAAACATGTAGATTATTTACCAATCTATTTACCCGAAAATACGTTTCGTTTTCAAGTATAGACAATGTGTGGTTGTGTCGGTTTCCATAAATGTAAAAAATAAAATAAAGTGGCCAAGTGCGAGTTGGACTCGCCCATGAAGGGTTCCGTTGCAGCAAGTAACATAATATACATAGTACATAATATAGTTCTTGTAGTTCGTTGTAACTTTGATCGAAATTTCAATAACCGCTTGCTTCACCCCGCGCCGCGGTGTTTTGGCCGTCGACGAACCTGCGCGTCAACGTTTTTTTCTCGCATGGCGCGCGGCTGACGGCCATGCACTTG
Organism: Ectropis crepuscularia; assembly: GCA_963693475.1. NCBI lineage: Eukaryota > Metazoa > Arthropoda > Insecta > Lepidoptera > Geometridae > Ectropis > Ectropis crepuscularia. The sequence continues at coordinate 16,103,878 of OY856353.1, read as the reverse complement.
AACGATATTTATGACTTAAATATGGAACAAAGACCCCACTTGTTATTTGTTTTCTTAGAATAGTTGAATAGACGCTTCAAATGGTAGTTAATATACTAACATTTGTGACTCTTGTATGGGTATAAATCAGTGTAGAACCGCTTATTTTGAAAAAAAAATGGACTTTGAACTATACATTTTTTTATTTAAAAAAGTAAAGGGATAATGTACGTTTTTACAAGTTAGATTTAATAATAGACTAAATCTACACTATAATGACAACATTCCTCACCATACAAGTGTTTAATTTTTTTTTTTAAACGCACATTTGAAAACCACCAAATGAAGTTTTGCTACGCGAGTTTTTCTGTTTCTACTTAAAAATTATTTTCTGTGCAATCATAACATGCACAATAAAAATATTAGTATTTTCGTAAAACTTGTTTCATCCTTTAAGCTAGGTAATAATTGAGATGATATTGAATTAACCAATACATTAAAATATGGGAAAGAGTCACAAGAGTACCACATTCTCAACATTTGACTTTACGGTTCTTAAAACCCTTTGTACAGCAAACTTTATCATTCGGACAACTTAAAATATATTGTAACCAACCTCGTTTACAAGTTTTCGAAGTTATATTTCTGCACAACACCAGCTTGATATGATTTTATTTACGTAAAAACCTGTTTTTCGACAGCCGACCAACACAAGCGCAAACAAGATTGACTGACTGAAAAGTTTATTTTTTTCTTATAATATCCATAGAGTATAAAATGTTCTCGCTGCTTAAATTGAAGTGCCTTTCAACCTGAGTGAGATAGCATTCATTCTATAAGCATTCTTTCCTTAGTAAAAGCAGGATAGAGATTTTTACTGAGTCTGGCGCGAAAAAATAATGCGGACACTACAGTGTCCGCGTTGCTTTTGAGCAACTATAGAAAACGGACACTACACTGTCCGCGGTGAAGCAACCGGTATAATAGTGTATTTATGACGTACTAAAAAAAAACTACTCATCAGATCGAGTTCAAACTAATTTTCGTTGGTAGTTTACATGGTAATTTACATCATATATTTTTTTTGAGTTTTCATTCTCTTTAGAAGTTAGAGGGGGACACACACACATTTTACCACTTTGGAAGTGTATCTCGCGCAAATTATTCAGTGTAGACGAAAATGAGTTTTAAAACCTCAACATCATTTTTGAAGACCTATCAATAGACACACCACAAGTGTAGGTCTGATGAAAAAAAAATTGTTGAGTTTCAATTCTCAGTATGGGGGGCAACCCTAATTTTTCTTTTTTTAATTTTTTTGTTCAAATCTTAATGCAGTTTACAGAATACATCTACTTACCGAGTTTCAACAGTGTAGTTCTCATAGTTTCAGCAAAAAGTGGCTGTGACATACGGACGGACAGACAGACAGACATGACGAATCTATATGGGTTCCGTTTTTACGTTTTACGGAACCCTAAAAAAGTATTGCTGAAGTAATTACCATCTAGACACACCGAACCCCATGTCATCAAAAATAAGTAAAACTTGAAGCCCACCCACCCACTATAGTGATAACATTATACATGTAAATAGAAAACATCTGTAAAAGTATAAACGTCGCGTGTCAGAAAACACTTTTCAAACAATCTCGATTTAGGAAAGGATTCTTAACATGATTTTAATTTCCAGATAGCTAATGTTACGTATAACTTAACTACCCATTGTTGATATCGAAAAATACAAATATGTCTAAGAGAAAATAAAACCAATCAGAAAGTGAACAAATTCACTGGCAACAGCTTGCTTGCTTGCTTGTATTATTTATAATTTTAAACCAACAATTTTATAAACAAGAAAGATCACATTGTTTGTAAGGAAAAACCTTCCTACCTACCTGCAAAACTACTGGACTTATTTCTTTCTTCATTATATTACTACCTTATTCTTAATTACCGTAGCACCATTAGCCCTTCACGTGCTTTACGCAAAGCAATCAAAGCATAGTTGCGTAAGCAAAGCTCTCTATTGGAAGACGGATTGTGACATGTATAGGTACGTTTTAACACGTTATAATGTTGGTACTAGCCTGTTCGGAATTTCAATTACGCAAATTAATTTGTACGGAATTTCAATTACAATAGAAATAAAGGAGACTGCTCATTTTTGCCCCACGTCGTTTCAAGTTTAGGTACTTAATTAGCCCCGGAGACCTAAAAAAGTTATTTAAGTAAATTAACATTTAATTAAATAATGCAAACTGTACATTCAAAACTAACGTGCCAAGCGGGGATTGCAAATTGGTGTGATTAAAAGTACTTTAATGATTGTACCTAGAGCCAGCCATGTTTTTTCTCTTTTTTTCTTCTGTTGACGTTTACGTAAAGTGAACGTGCTTGTGTCATTTTGCCCGGATTGCGACATTCTAGTTTTGGCGCCAACGTGAAAAAAACATGTCGCCTCATTGTATTATTTTCTTTAACTTGTACATTTTCGAGTGGCAATGTGCAATATAATTATTAGGTGGGTTATTTCAAATTACTATTTCATGTTCGTGAACGTACTTCTTTGACGGTTTTTAGTAAAACTTGAAAATATTGAAATACGTAATATGGGAAAACACAAAAGGCGTGCGACGCCAAAATAAAAAAAAAGTGAACAAAATTGACACAACATCCGATTCGTTCGAAACTCGACTCCAACAAGAATGTAAAATATGCTCGATTCGTTCGAAACTCACACATCGCGTTTTTTTTTCAACGTTTTAGTTGATATCTTTTAAACCCCGCTATGCAGAATAAAAACCTTAACAGTTCCTCAATATAATTATATTTAAAATCCTATACAATGATCCAATTTTGATCGAGTCTCCTGCACTTTTGCTGTGGGGCAAATGCCCATGGAAAATGGGCCGTCTCTTTTCATTTGGCCTGAAAAAATAAAAAATACGAATGGTACTCCGCCATTTCTGTGTCGCGATCGTCCGACGCCATTTTGCCCCACGACAAAGAACATTTTTTTTTAAACCGAAAAATGTGAATACGGTTTGTATTTTATTGTAATCTACTAAAAAAACTAACGTAACTAATAATAATAACTAATAATAGGCAAACGTGGTAAAGTTAATATTATTTATAACATATTTGCTCGTAAAGGGTCTCTCATTGAACCAATTTCTATATCGTAATGTATCTTATTACGTACTTGTGCGGTAGTGTAATGTAAAACGCACGGTTTCAAAATGCTCCGTCTAAAACGAACGGTACCTTTTTAAATCTTAGTAAAGAGTTTTTATGTCAGAAAAGTTGTAAACATTTTAGGTATAAAACTAACTAAGTATAAGAAATAAAATATAATGAGAAATATTTAATTTATCAATTTAATTAATTTTGACCATAACTCACAACAATTTATTTATAACAAAACACAAAAATATTCAATTACTTTATTACTAATGTCTTAATGTCATACTAGCTGGATCAGTGCCCTTGCTTTAAAAAAAGCGCTGATGCGCGCGCATTGTTAATCGGTGAACAAGAAATATGCCAGCCAATGGGAAATGCTGAAAGGGCTAGCCTCTGCTAATTATAGCTCTCGCCTACGGCTCGAGCTAGCAATATCGCCTCGGCTGTAATTATCAACTTAGCGCACTTATATCATAATGTACTATTGTGTGTTGTGTTCTTTTATTAGTGCTGTGAAATCCAAAACTTTTTTACAACGGGCGTAATATGTAAACTTTGCTTTTCGTGATAGGATTATTTAATGTAGTAAGTACCTAGAAGTTAATATAATAGTAAACTATATTTTAAGGGCTTTCTGGTGATATATACATATAGATATATAATAATACAAATAAATAATAATAATATAATATAATATTTTATAAACACTGTGAATATATAATAAGAATATGTGATAATGATCTAGCCGGCACGTACGGACTGTTCCACGAGTTTTCTTCAAACGCGTGCAGGGTTAACCAAAAACATATATATCAAGACACATGCTGGAAAGTTTACCATGAAATATATATTCTCCTTTCTCCCTATTTTAATAGATCTAATGCTCAGCAGACGTGCCACGATGGATCGTCTGCTGATAAACATATTCATCAAGTTTGCATTTCTTTAATCTGAAAAGTTTATGTTAAAAAAATACTTAAATCATTATTTTCCGCAGACCTCGATTCATAAATATTTTCTGATCGTTTGTTTCAATTGTCACTAAAACTTAAAACTATTAATTTGTTCATCATACAAAATTTATTATGTACACAATGACTTGTTTGGGTTTTTGCATGTACTATCACAGATTGCTCTTTTATTAAATTGAATTTTAAAATTTATTAAATTTATTAAAAACAATGTTGGTAAACTTATCTTTTTAACAATAATAGATACCTACCTACTTTTTTACCTATTATTGTACATACTACGAACCTATTCCAAAACAAAATTTGACTTACCTAACTAAAACATACATTAAGTACCTGACTAAAATTCCAAAATGTTTACGTTTAGTTCTCTTTTTTCGCAGAAAACTTATTATCCTTTCATCCCATTTTTTTAATTCACGCACGCATTTGCCTGACAGAGCGTCCGTAAACAACCTTCCACATCGAGCGTTGCCCGACAACTGACCAGGACCCAAAGGTCTATTTAATATCTAACCTGGTACGCATAAAGTCGATAATAGCATGACACAGTTTAGAGTGGAAATTAATTTGAATTCGGGAGTCTGTTTTTGACCAAGTTTTATTTAATTACGCAAAAATTTAACATAAATTCAAAAAACTATTCGGTTACTTAAATAGAGCGTAAAATTAGACATTTTATTAGCGAAAAATAATGTGGGGTCATCGCTGATAATTTCGAGTACTCGAATTAAAATGGGTTTTTTCGGTGTCATTTTTATTTTTTTATTGTAAAAAAATCTGATCTATTTTTAAAATTCTATCCGGTCATTGTGCTTCTCCTTGGTTGTACCCACACGTCAATATTTTTATTGTTATAGTTTTATCTTTCTTAACGACGGTGAGTGGCGTCGAAAATGACCTTTTTTGCGTTTTCTGGCTTTAGGCGCGCTCTTAAACGACGATGCCGTCTACGATGGAGCGTTTTTACCTAGAAAAAAACCGATTCACTCTAGATTTGAAGACACAAAGGTTGTAGCCAACGGGTCGTTGCCTATGAGCTTTTTGGCACGTCTCTCTATCGATTCCAAAGCCTTCAGGTGATACTTAGCCGATTAATGCCAAAGGTGCGAACAGTACTCCATACAGTAGCGAATCTGTGTTTGATAAATGTAAGTTCCAATACAATACTTGTAACTTAATGTTTCTATACAAACTAACTGACACAGCAACAGTATACACAATAGATGGCGCTGTTAAGCAAGACTCGAAGATGCTTTATTGAAAAAAAAAATGTTTTATGTCATTCCGGCAAGATTAAATAAATAAAATTATTCACTAGCAACCCGCTCCGGCTTTGCACGGGTGCAATGCTGGTAAAAATGTCCCATTGCATTGCATATTAAATCTGTAATATCCGCGAAATTTTTCATTTAAATTACATGATGTGCCTAAGGCCTATATTGATCTATATGAAATGCACAATGAACCTATTTAAGTTAAGTACTCAATTGAATATTGCTTTAAATCGCTTCGTCAATAATACCTTATTTACGAAGCAATATTAAGCCGTTAAAGATAGATCTATGCAACAACGGACTTTTTTGTAATCCTTTTTATGTACCTATGTATGCTTAGGGTACCTATTAAAAAAATACATCAAATCCGTTGCGTGGTTTGAAAGATCTAAATATATATGTAGGGAGAGAAGGACCACGGGAAGCGACTTTTTTTTATACTATGTTGTGATATTTCATCAGTACGTAATTCGTATCTGCCTAAACATAATTTTACGAAAAAAAACCGAGCAAAGCTCGGTCAACCAGGTACTTAATAATATAAAATAAGTACCTATACATAATTATGAAATTATGCGCTAACAGAACTGCAGTCTAATTCAGAGCAATGCTTCCACAGTAATAGATAAATAGATATCTAACAGTGTGACAGTGCTAAGTCTATATAGGTAATCCTACTACTTAATGTTTGGATGTTTGAATGTTTGTTGCTCAATCACGTCCTAACGTATGAACGGATCGGGCTGAAATTTGGAACACAGATAGATTATAGTCTGGAAGAACACATAGGCACACATTATCCCGGAAAAACAACAGAAACAACGGGAACGGGAACTTCGCGGGTAACACCGCGGGGCGCTGCTAGTACCTAATATTTAGTGGTCGCCCCGTGGTCGATATACGACCATAAATAATACATGGACGTATAAAAAAAGTCGGACGTACCTAGTCTCGCTAAAACAAAAACTGTGTCCATCGAGTCGGCCACATAATATGCACGTGTGCGCTGTCACATATAGGCTGACACACATACCTACATAAGTGGGTCATTACACGCGCAACTTGTGTATATTATGTGTGCGTGTCAGCCTATCAGTGACAACCTGACAACGCACACGTGCAAATGAGGGGATGATTGCCCCCTTAGATTGATCTATCTTATTGGAAAAAGCTTCAAAATAGTTGTCTGACGAACATAATATTATTTACAAATGGAGCATGAGAATTTACCTAAGTGAAGTTAAATTATTATTTTGGAGTTGTTAAACAAAACGGCCGATGGAAAGTGTCTGGGAGTATTGGGACCTCGTTTTTAAGGATATTGCCTACAACATACGTGAAAATCACTTATTAGAAAATACGTGAAGTAAGCAATGTTTGTATGCACCTTCATTACCCCATATCTCAAAATTGGCCGTCTAAGCAAGTTAGCGAGTACCTAAGCATGTGTTCTTAGTACTTACTAACTTTACTCAATCGTCCACATTTCATTAATTAGAAAATAGGTGACGTCTGGCAGCTCTGGGATCTTGGACTACCTATATTTAGGTCCCGTTTTACACGAACAATGTAAAGCATTTTAACATATTTTTTTTTAAAAATGGGCATAGCCTTTATTAACAAAACTAAAATACAATGAGAACTACGCTATATACCTAATTATGTGTGCGTGTCAGCCTATCAGTGACAACCTGACAACGCACACGTGCAAATGAGGCCGACTCTAGTGACACAATTTTTGTTTCAGCGAGACTAGGTCCGACTTTTGTTATACGTCCATGGTTTGAACATTACATCTATTCTATGACATTACTTTCAATTACTTAGTACCTATTCTCAATTTCACCACATACTTTAACTATAAACAAATTAATATAAAATAATATTAAAAATAACATAAGATTAAAAAGTATCAATTATATATACAAGTATTAATATTATTAAGTATCAAGTATTAATTATATTATATTATTTTGTGAATAAAAATAAATCGAGTAAATGAATATAATATTATATATTATATGCGTATAATTGAGTAAGCGTGCGTGTAAAATATCTAGTAGGTACCTACATGGTATTGTGTGTGTAATGTTTTTTAATTGATTGAATGAATTTTAATTGTAGTATTTCACTAATTAAAAAAAAAAATAGCATCATGTGGAGTTAATGAAGGGGTACAAAGATGTTGCTTCACGTTTTATCGTATCAATAAATACCCATATTGCTCTAAGTCCTTATAAGGCGTCTGATGGCGCCTAAGCTGCCCATATTATGTTATTCACTAGTAATCAAGACCATAAACCTTCAATCTGGTCAAGTGCGGGTAAAAATATTACTCGATCTAAAGCGTTTCTGTAAGGTAAAAGTTTCTGTAAGCATACACAAACGTGGAACCATTTATGTACCTACAACATATTATCTATTCTATGGTACCTACAACAGTAATATTCAGTTGGTTATGATGGAGTGAGTAGTGCGTATCGAGTTTGTCTAAATACTTCAACCGTTATCGTCTAGATGGCGCTATATGGTGTGTAATCTTTGTAAAACAGTAAGTAAAGGATCCGGATCAAATGTTACATTAAAATTTAAAATAAATATTAAACACTCGTGCGCCATGTATGTACTTACATTACGTCCTATATAAAAAAAAACAGGGGTTATCCTCCAGGCAGTGCTAGGTCAGCTAGGTGTTAAATGCCGATCAAGTGATATTTTTGCAATAGAAAATGTAACGAATTTCTTTAGGTTCCTTTTCATTTAAAAATGAACCATTTTTTTTCATAAAAAAATGTATAATGTCACTGTTCGTTGGAATATTGAATTAGTTTAAAAAGTTAAAATAGTTTGTTACCTGTTCCATAGTTTTAATTGTACTTTATTTAGTATTGTTTATATTCCCTGATCGTAAAAAAATAGTTACAAAATAGATAAAGAATAAAGGTATAAACTTTTACATTTTTATTTCATCAAAGTTTTTATATGAATAATAAAAAATATTGGTCGACTTTTTACCCACAATCCAAAATACCAAATGTGTTTGTACGAGCTATAAATTCAACTGAGAGTCAAGTTCTATGATTAATTTGAATCCGTGATTAGGGCAGGCCCCAGATGTTGTAGGTACTTGTTTAGATTCTGAGTCAGTGACAGGTGACCCTGAGCTGAGGTTGATCACATCCATGGACTGTTGAATACGATTGTGGCGTAACCGAATGTGTACTTAGATTGTAATGTAGATTAAACGTTGCTCGCAGCTCGTTTAATTCCAAGAAGATTACCTTTATATTTGTCCAAAGACAAAGAAAAGTCTTTGATGATTTTATAATGAGGGAGTTTCCGACGAGACAAAAATAGTTCCAACGGACGCACTAGATGGCGATTGTTCGAGATGCAGATAGATCTGTCTCTACCATATACTCTCAACAGTGTAACCCCTTTAGAGACCCTACCCGTTTAGAGGGAAAAAGTATAGTGTAAAAAGTGTCTTTTTTAATTTTAAAATATTGGGAATAAAAATAGCTAATTAGGTTGATAATGTAATAAAAAACCGTTACTGATCACAATCCCTTTTCAGTAAAAATCTTTAGAACTCCCGAGGCAATAGACACCAACTAAGCCAAAGTAGAAGGAAAATTCAAAGATATAAATAGCAATACTGATTCGACAATATTTTATCCACAGACTAAGTAGAGAGATACTCTCTCGGCTGAAGGATTAGTATCCATAGCCAAGAATAAATTTAAAAAATATATATTTTGTCTTTCATCAGGTTTACGAATTTGTTTTGAAATTTTGATGTTTTGATATAGTTTTCATTCGAATAAAATGCGTACATGGATAAAGTAGTTTATTATTTATTACTAGAAGTCGCACTTTCGCAAATTGAATGAATTGAGTCCCATTATGCCTACCGCTTTTGACAACAAACCAAAAGACCTACAAGCGCCTCCTATTATTGTTTTATTAAACCATGTCTTTTTGTCTCGTCGGAAAACGGCTCATTACATCGAGATTTTAAGATGCAACGATTGAAGTAGAAAAATACCTAAGTACGTCAAAATGCACAATGTGGATCGAACGAATAAAATACCTAATGTAACTTCCAACAGATACCTATTTACTTACCTAGTAGTTTTTTTAAATCATGGATAGGCCCAGGCTTGATCACTATCTCGCTTCGTGTTAAAAGACTGAGGCTTACAATGCAGCGCGTTTGTCGAAAAGAAATCAATTCCATCTTGACTTCACATCATTTCTTTCGGGAAAATCCCACTCAGGCAGATTTATTTTTATTTGAAGCTTTTTTAGCAAATGCGTAGCGCATACCTTTCTGCTTGGGTTATTTAGAGCCTGTACTAGCCTGATGCTAGGCAATTTCCTCCATACCTTCCTTCCATTAGTTTTTATCTTGTACCATCTTGTACTTTAAATGTACATGTTCCCTATTTACACATAAATGTAATACCTACGTAATGGAATGGAGTATCTGTTAGACTAAATTAGAAAAAATAATTCGGATTCAATGACATTTAAAACAAATGGTTGCAAATGAGCATTCATGTTTTGTTTGGTGATTTAGTACCTTTTGTGACGTCTGGCATTCATATACCTACGAACAGTACGATGACGTAGGTATTTCATGAATACTTCCTTACCACAGGTGTCCAACTGGTTGTAAATGTACCTATGTAGCTAGGTACATTATGAGTTAAACATAACTAACTTGGCAACTTGACTCAACGACCCAAAATGGGTTCCGATGGTCCACCGCCTAAATTAAACATGTATTGATAAAACAGATATTGCTCTCTCTTTTGGTTTCGCTTGAAATTATAGAGACAGCAATAACAAGCCGATTTAGACAGGCGTTAGAATTAGAAGAGCTGTTCACTGACAATACAAGATGCCATTCTTGTCTTGAGGTATTTCCTGTCATTGTACTTAGGCTTGAACCTAGCGTACTTCTTGATCCACCAGGTCCTTCCATCGGACTCTGGGAAGCCCCATCCGGCGATCCCCGTTGACCCCAAATATGTACTTTAATTCGTTTAGCAGCTTGATAATTTCCCATACTTTCTATTTCTGAATTGTCGAAGCCAACGAAGACTATAAAGACTTGGTTTCGCCCAAAATATTAAGCTCAGATACTAGGTCTTTAGAATAAAAATTAATAGTGCAAACCCATTATTATTATAACAAAATCAGAACAGTTTATTGCTCAATTGTATTACGTATTACCATAGAATAGATAATACTTATGTATTACGCTTATCGAAATACCATTTAGGTAACTATGGTTCGTGGAAGAATCCGAGTGTCCCAGTGTTCCGTGTTCCCGCCATAAGCGGCAAAAGTGGAGGAAAGAAGGAATCAGAACCAACTTTTTTTTTAGGTGGACTTGTAATAGCTGGCTTTTTATAGAAAAGTTTATTATAAAACTCTATACTTAGGTCCCGTTTTTCACGAAAAATTTAAAGCATTTTAACATAAGTTTTTTTTTAAACGGGCATAGCCAAATCTAAAATACAATGAGAACTACGCTACATACCTAACAACTACTTACACTAAGCACACCTGAATTATCCATAGACCAATGAAGGTCTACAGATAATCAAGATGTTCAAGCCCACTACCAATCGGAAGCGTACCCAGCATGCTGGCGGCATTACCACGCTGAATGGCAATGCTTATGCGTTGGGGCAAATAAACGCCAGCATTTTGGTCACGCGTCGCGTCGACCAAGCGCTCGGAAAGGCTTTTGAAGATGAGGTGAGCTCCCGCCCCCCACGCGCCCAATGTCTCAACCCCAAATGGCTCAAATATGTAACCTCTTCCGAGGGTTGCATATTTGCGCCGTTTGAGTCGCTCGGCTGAATTAGCCGCTGCACCAGCCCAACTATGTGTCTCTGGAAGAAAATTATTAGTTTTAAAATATTAACATAGTCATAATAATTAAACTAAAATACAATCTCCGGTAATGTGAGCTACTGTTACATATTTTACATGATGATAGTATTAAATTTATTTATATTGTATTTAATATTACAAGTCAATAATACAATAAAATATAGTCCACAACAAATTAATCAAATAAAAACCCACTCCTAACAGTACCCGGCACAAAAGTGCCCATTACGCTGGCAGCATTACCACGCTGAATAGCGATTGACAATCTTTGTGCCAGGTACAAGCCAGAGCGGGAGTCACCGCCATTTTCCCTCATTCGATGTCCTAATTCCTTAAATGATGATTGACTAAACAATAATTAGTATGTATTTACAACTACAATATATACCTACCTAATATACAATATTCCTGGTCACATCGAAATTTAATTAATAAACAAAACAAAAGCGGTAATTTACATTGCCATTTTACCTTATTACTAACAAAAACACAATTAGCATCTATTTATATATTTATTATTTTTTGAAATATTCCCTCAACCGATTTTAAAGTTTTGGTTTTACCGGTCTTTTAATGACTTTATCGCCATCGCCAGGTGGTACCTATATTACAATTATGTACTGTGTAAAATGAAGTACATGTCAAATAGATGTGGCTATTTGATATTTTTGTTATTTATATTTACATGGTATCTATAATTAATAATAAATAAGTACATAATAAATATTAGTGGACAATTCACACACAACACCATTTGACACCAAACTAAGCAAAGCTTGTAATATGGCTATCATAAACTAACGATTTCATATGACCCCAAACATAATAGTCCATTGGAGTCAAGTCAGGACTTCTGGCAGGCCATGGTATGGGTCCACCTCTGCCTATCCAGCGTCCGGGGTAGTTGCTATCTAGCCACTGACGCACACTTAATCTAAAGTGCGCAACCGTCGTGCTGGAATATCATATTCTGAATATTGTTTAACGGTACATCTTCCAGCAATTCATCCAGATGATTTTCTAGAAAATCTTCGTAAATTTCCTGCTGCTTCGTAAAATTCGCTGCAGAGTCGCCTGAGCAATAGCCGTAACAAAATAAAATGTCGGCATATTCTTCGTTAAAATAAGTAACGCGCTGGCTTCGATGACGTCCAGACATGATAATACCAATCAAAGTATTAATTACACTGCAAGTCCTTTAACACGCCAAGTCGTCGATAGAGCAGACACTCACAGAACCAGTTCACAAGCCAAGTCACAATTTCACAGGCAAAATCACAGTCCGATAACAAGCCAGGTCAATAGGTAAATCGCAAAATGCATAGGTAAGAGAAAAAATGCGTCCGAACGATACGAAGTATGAACTGACTAACTAAAGCAATAAGTAATCTCTATCTCTAGGTCTCTACCCTTATCTAATTTGAAAATGTGCTTTGTTTGTACCCTTGATAGGTGCGGATGGAACAATAATCGTCCATGGTCGGAAATAAGGGTCAAAATTATGTGTTTGTTGATGGGTGTGGACGTAATTTGCAGCAGGTAAAAACACCGGTATTCATAGCATTTCATTCCTGGAACTCTTCATGAAACGTTTTTTCTTAAACCCTGACACCGATGAGATAGATTTTAATACCTCATTCGAAAGCTAAAAGTTAGCACTTGTTTTTATAATAATCTGCACGTCAGATGTGTTGGCATTTTTTTAATTTATTGTCAATCAAAGACAATTAATTAATCATAATAATTACATTTTCTTGAAGTTTTCATGTGGTATTATCTGAAGTGGATATCTAGTTCAGTTTTTTTTGCTCATAATGATAGCCTGATATCTCTAGTAAGTAAAAACAAAGAAATAATTGATCGAAAACATCTCAGCTCTTTTTTTTTAACCTTTAAGTCACCTAGCGTCGATAAATTAAAAAAAAAACTTTAATTCTTATTTTCTCAGAAATGGTTGACTTTTGCATAGGGGTTTATGTGGTCAATTTTGTTGATAATAACCCCCCCTATAAGCTACAAGAAGGAATAGGTTCAATAACCAGTAACCCTGTATAGTTGAAAATACATACTTATTATACATAGAAATACCCAGACATAGTGCAAACATTTGAATGCATCACAAAATTCAGAGAAATTACAGGGCTTCGACATATAACAGCTTAGATCTCTGGATGACGAGCGCAGTGCAGTGCTAGGTAATGATTTGGACGCTTCATGTTCCAATAGCTGCGTGTCACTGTGCTGTTATGTGGCAGGCATGTTGCTTACCATCAGGCACATGTCCTGCTCGTCTCGTGTCTCGTCACTCTTTATTTATAAAAAAAAAAATTCCCTGTGTGGGAATCGAACCCACGACCCTCGGCTTCGCAGACAGAGCTACTACCCACTCAGCCACGAGGCCAGGCTATGTACTATATTTGCTTGGTAGGTATGTAGTATATTGGCACTGTGTACAAAAAAATGCTTTCGTTATTATTTACAAATAAGCATACTATTTTCTAAAATATATGTTTTGCTGTAAAGTACCCTATACACACTGGCCCAGTGGAGGCCAACGCGAGTGTCGACAAAACGACACGAGACAAAACGTAGCATCCACACACTGGCCCAGCGCAGGCAAAAGCGAGGTAGGCCAATAGCATCTGTAATCAATCTGTATTATCTATTCTATGCCAATAGGATAACAGGACGCTACTCGCCGAGCGCCTTTGTTTTGTGCACAAAAACCGACACCGGTCACGAGAGACGAGTTGAGACAAAACAGCCCTATACACACTGGGCCAGTGGAGGTCAACGCGAGTGTCGACAAAACGGCACTCGAGACAAAACGTAGCATCCACACAGGGCCGTCTTAAGTCTATTCTGCGCCGGGGTGCGGGACAAAGCCAGCGCCCTCGTTTTGTTTACACTGCAGCATGGCACGCGACTAGAGGATTCGATCCCGGTCGATTTTTCTAATCCCGAGATTTTGGGATTATCTACGGTTAATCCCGGGATCCCGGGATTGTATTAGTAACGGAAAGTGGTAACAATTTTTTTTTTTCAGAAAAAAAAACCGACTTCAATTTAAAAATTACATTCAGACACTCGACCAAATTTCATGAAAAGCCATTCCACTAAGTCGTCTAGAGTTTTTGTTTCATATTTCAAAAACCGTCGCACCGATTTCGATAAAATATATATTGGACTAAACTATGCTTTCCCAAACTAAAAAGGACCGTCAAAATTGATTCACTATTCGCGGAGCAATCGCGCACCATATATTTATACACAAAAAATATACAAACGAATTGAGAACTTCTTTCTTTTGTGAAGTCTGTTAAAAAGATTGGAAAACATATCGAACTCAGTATTTTGTTTGTCTTTTAGTTTTGCGAGGACATATATGTAGAATATTTAAGTTTTAAATCTTCATAAAAGCGGCGGTTGTCGCACAAAATTAATGAGGAAGAGATTAATACTTAAAGTAGCGGTGACCGCGACTGGAGACCGCGACAGGCACTTGACAATATGGCTTTGTATGGGCACCGCATTCGCGCCGCAACCGTAAAGGTAGCGGTTCGCGCCGCGACCGCGACGCGAGACCGCGACAGGCACTTAACACTATAGAATTGTATGGACGCCAGTTCGCGCTGAGACCGAGACAGGTCGCGGTCGCAGGGCGAACTGGCACCCATACAATTCCATAGTGTCAAGTGCCTATCTTGGTCTCCGGTCGCAGTCTCGCGTCGCGGTCGCGGCGCGAAACGCTACCTTCACACGTCTTTCGCGACACGTGAATCGGTTTCCTGCAGGTCTACTACGAAAACAACCTCCGAATAATCGGATCCGACCGACAGCTGTCCGAATAATCGGTAAGGTAATTAAATGCTTTCGGAGTAAGGTTTACGACACAGGAACTGTCAAATCTATGTCGGTCGGAATTCGAAATGAACGAAACGTCCGATCCGATCAACCGACTGATTGTGTTTCGTGGCAAGAAACGTCCATAAGTTCGGCCGATATATCGTTTATCGGACTTTGTAGTAGACCTGCTGTAGCGGTCTCGGCGCGAAATATCTCCCATTTAATTTTATAATGTCAAGTGTCTGTCGCGGTCTCCGGTCGCGGTCTCATCGTGAATCTGCACCTTTAAGATAGTACTTTTAGCTTCGTATCGACAAAACTAGCGTTCCGTACTTGCGTAGCACGAAGTCTACACGAAGCTAGCTGCTTGCTAGCTTGCTAACACTAGCCTGCTATCCTAGCTTGAAAAACTAGCCTCGTGTAGCTCGGGCATTATACATAGTATTAGGCAAAAACAAATGAAATGGGCTCGATTTTTCAAAAACACGATTCGTTACAATCCTGAAAATCGCGGGATTCATTCAAATTAATCCCTAAAATTTCGGGAATAAAATATGACCGGCTAAACTGCTTACAGTATTAATCTTTAGTAAAATAGTGTACCATATAACAACTGAACATATAAATCTATAACTTTAATTTGGCTATTAACGAACTCGCTATGTTTTTTGTGTCGCTGTCATACTTGTTATTTGTAAAAAACTGTAACTGTTTCGCTGTCATACTTGTTATTAGTATAAAACTGTGCAATAGCGTTAAGTTCAATGAAATTTCCAAAAACTCAGCGGTCGACTGGCGCCTCCGGGCGCCCTGCGCCCGGGTGCACCGCACCCCTTGCACCCCCTGGTAAAGACGGCCCTGCATCCACACACTGGGCCAGTGGAGGCCAGTGGAAGACTCCCGTACAACAAGGAAGTCCGTTTCATACTGACTGCTGACTGGAGTTTGTATTTGCTCCGGCGTTTTGTATTTGCTTTGTCTGCTTCAGTATCGCTGTTCTGCGCGCTCCATCTGCGTTTTATTTCTGTAATCTGTGTTACACGCAGTTTGTATTAGTTTTGATGCATCTTTGGACGATTCATTTTGTCGGCTGTCGTTTAACAGTAAAATTGAAATTCATTAGTTAAGTATGTATTTAGAACTGAAAATCTGTTTCAAGTCTATTCGTTTCAGTTTCTATGTAAATGAGCAATTCTACATTCATTATATGTATTGTGAATGCCCAAGAAGAAGGACAGACAATATTTCAGACAATATTCGAAAGTATCTATGTATTTTAGGATTGTTTCTTTGTTTCCAGTTTTGTTCGGCAGGCTTGGGCTTGTCTGAACGCGAAACGTATGTCGTGGATTTCATTATCGCCAAGGACATATAAATTTTTTGATAGTTAGAAACAATCCAGGACGGATCCGCAGGGGAGGGTCATGGGTGTCATGACCCCCTTGAGCTGGGCCCCGAACCATAGTGGATCACTAATTGAATGTCACTAATTGAGTGTTAACAGTCATGCTCTTATCGCACGTTCCTGTAACTTGACTACGATTATGTGTCTTGTCTTGACTGTGTTTTGTCTTGTCTTATGACTTGACTACGACTCCGTGACTCCGTGTCTTAACTTGACTGTCTTTTGTCTTGTCTTGTGACTTGACTACGACGACCACTGGAACCAACGCCACGCCCTTTCATTTTCCCATTGGCTGACGCATTTCTAAATGGCCAATGCCATGGTCCCGAGTTTACCCGAAGATTTCTTATCATACCCGAGCGTGACGGTAGAAATCAATTCACAGCCCACGAAATATCTGTCTAGGCGCGCCTAAAGAAGTTTTCACTTCAAAAAATTGGCAGTCATAGGGACTGCCGATAGAAGTGAATACTAACTAACTACTCACTCTAATACTAACTCAGAATTTGATAGCTAATTTTGGAAACGACACGAGTGTAACCGGAGGACGTGGCCATGACTATCTAGATCATCCGAGTTTATCCGAAAATGTCTTTCATTTACGAACGTGACGCTTGGGTTCAATTCACAGCCAATGGAAAATCTGTATGTGGTGCGCCAAAATAAGTTTTCACTTCAAAAATATACACAAGTTAATTTCTGAAGTCAGTTAATTCATACATAGGTACCTAATTTCGATTCACTAGATTCTATTATCTACTGCAACAACCATTGTATATTCGGTGTGATAAAATTAATTATAGTTAAACGTAGGTCTAATCAAAGTACAAATATCAATAAGTACATAAGAAAGACGGACTAAAACTTGTGAAAGTAGGCGAAGACATGCATAGAATAGATAATATACGAAGAACTGACTTCTCCACCTGAAAAGGCAAGAATAGTGACCAAAGTTTGTAAGTGTCGTTAAAAGTCATACGGACCTAGTATAATATAGTTCTAACCGACTAGAACGTTCCATTTCACAATTGTGAGGCTCGAATAGCACCCGTGTCTTTTATAATGGTAGGTAGGAGATTATTTGCAGTAGTGGTAGGACTTTTGGCAGAGTCCGCCTGGGGCGCCTGAGAACCCACACCTTTACCAGTTATTCTACCGCCAATCAGCGAAAACAGTGTTCCAGTTAAAATGGCAATATTCCAGATAAATTACAGGGCTAAGAGATAAAACATCTTTTATCTGTGGATGACGATTGCAATGCAGTGTTCCAATAGTTGCGTGACACTGCCGTTCTGGGCACGCATGTTGCTTTATTTTCTTAGGTACCATTAGGTATATGTCCTGCTCGTCTCGTCACTACTTTAAAAAAATGTGTTTTGAAGTGAAAACTTCTTTAGGCGCGCCTAGACAAATTTTTCGTAGGGTGTAAATTTAATTCTATCGTTACGCTCGGGTATGATAAGAAATCTTCGGGTAAACTCGGGACCTTGGCGATTGGGCATCTAGAAATGCGTCAGCCAATGGGAAATGCTGAAAGGGCCATCTAGAAATGCGTGAGCCAATGGGAAATGCTGACACATTTCTAGATGTCCATGCCATGATGGCGAGGCCCCGCCCTCCGGTTACACCCGTGTATTTTCTAAGGTCAGCTATCAAATTCTGAGTTATAAGTTTTCACTTCTATCGGCAGTTCCTATGACTGGCAATCTTTTTATTATAATGAAGGTTACCTAGGTTATTAACCTAGCCCCCACAAATTGTATTTTACTCTTACATAATTACTTGCGTGTGAATTCTTTTGTTCGACAAGTAGAAACCCCTGATGCATTCATTATAACGCTGGTTATATTAGCGGTTGAAAACACTGGTAGGATTAGGAATTCCCGTTGACTTATTAGCAAGACCTGGTTGAAATTATAAAGTAATGTTGCATTTCGTGTAATTCCAGTTACTCATCGTATGAGCGAGTTATTTTCACGCACACGCAATATTGTGAAGAGGTTCTGTATAGAATTTTAAAGGTGAACAAAACGTGACAATTAAAATCTTTATCCGACTTCAAAAATAGGAGGACGTTACTAAGACGACAGCCGTATTTTTTGTGTAGGTATGTTCTCCGACTTCTCGAGAACACCCGAACCGATTTTGATAATTATTTTTTTGCTCGAAAAAGTTTTGTTCCCCGAATGGTACATACCATACAAATTTTATCTAAATCGGTGGAGCAATTTTTGTATTAAGTACCAACATTTTTTTAAGCTATTGCATAGCTTTTATCGCAGGCCTGGAGACCGAATTTTCAGTCATCGTAGAGCATGGTGCATCTCTTTCTTGTGTTTCACGTATTGCTATATAAAAATAGAATTGTCAAAATCTTCTGATTTTTAACCACTTTACAAAGTGGGTTACCTACTTTGTAAAGCAAACGATAAACCAAACACCAATAAGTTATGTTATTATTACGCGTTACTACTAACTACTTCTGTTAATTAAAGATATACTTAGCCATATCAAGGTAACTTACAATGATCACTTGTTTCCGAAAATGAAGTCATTATAGGGGTTTTAGCTCCGGTTTATTGTTAGTTAAAACTACTTTAGATTTCATTAACAATACACTATGTAAAAAACAGTTCGCACGCGTTGCCAAGGCAGCGTCGGATCTCTAAAAAACTAGAGTAGGTAAGGTAAGCCTGAGGCAAACAAAGCTTGCAACCTTTCAGTCAGTGGCTTACACGACGCGATGAGCGAAGCCTGAAAATATGTCAACCATTATCCTGTACAGTTTTCCTCGATAACCAGTCCAGTCCTAATTGCGGAGTGATCTGGTGTTGTGTTTTTTCGGAGTTTACCTGTGATAAAAATATAGTTTTGTGAATATGCCGGCGCCTTTCCCGGACGATCCGTGGAAATACGTCTACAAGAAGCTTCAAGACCGTCATATTGTGTCGAGACACCAGTAAGATATTCGATTTATTTTCAAATCTTTTATTGCGATATTTTTATTACACGAATAGAATAAAAGATAGGTACTTACCAAAGACGTTTAAAAAAAGTTTTTTTAAACGTCCTTGGTATATTATGTACATTGATAGTATAAAAGTTCAATACTATATCAATGGATAGGTAGGATATATTTTATGCCCTTTTTATTCAAAGATTGCATGTTTGTATATCGTATATCTGTGGCCTTGTCACGTCGGAATGGAAGTTTCCGACATAAAATTGGTTAATTTTAATTATTAACGGGAATATTCCTTCATTTAATTTTACCTTTGCTTTCTGTGTGCTTTGGTCTAGAGAGAGGTAGGTACCTACTATAAAGACAGAAGACAGCTGAATTTTAATAAATAGGTAAATAAAATTCAGAATTAATAAACTTTTGCATAGAATTTAATAATGTAGGCAAATCTATTTAGGTCTTAAGGGATTATGCACTTAGTTGGTGCCTAAAATGTAATTTCTAATGTTTTTTTGAAGTTCCTATGCAATTAGATTCCATCTGTCTGTGAAACTATCTACCTAATTTTTAATTATTAGTTATATTACCTATATTATTATTTCATTGATATTAATCGTGTGCTTATCACATTTCAAAATTAAATTTTATTGTGCCACAACTATAAACTAGGTTTGTTTGAATTTGACAGTTTTTTTCGAAAACGTCGTATTGCCATTAGCCAAATGTAAGATTTGGCCAACCGCTTATGAAAGACAGGTGAAAAATTCAACGTTACTTATTTGGATAACTCTTTGTATTGTTTGAAAATCTGCAACTTTGCTAACGTTTCTGTAACTTGTTTCTTTGTTTGTTTAGCGACGCCTGTATTCAGAGCGTTTTCAGAACGCAAATATAGGTAACTATATCAAAGATCTTCACAATTTCACCAAAGATGACGTCAATATTTGATTTTGTTAGCGCAAATATTCCTGGCACAAATATTTCTGAATTTTGCCAAAGGTGACGTTGACGTTTGTGAATTTTCTCTAAAGAAATGAAACATTGCCATCATCTTTGGCGAAATTTAGAACTTTATTTGACTATATTTGCGTTCTGAAAACGCTTCAGTCTGTATATAATGTATTTACTGGCTGGTGCTGGTCTGGTCGGGAGAACGGCGACTGCCGATCCGGAGCCCCCGGGTTCAAATCCCACGCGCACCACTGTCTTTTCGTCCAATATGTACCTAGAATCTTTAGAGGTCATGTGTCACGTCATGTGTCACCAACCCGTACTGGGCCAGCATGGTGAATTATGGTCTCGACTATCTTCTTGCGAGAGAAGGCCCCGAGTCCCAGCAATGGGAATATTTAGTGGACTGCTGTATATATCATAGTTTTACACACATAGCTACATGTATAATTAATGTATTATCTACAGCACGTGTGAGGAAATATGTAGTAATTTCCCGTAGGATTATATTATTGGCTCGATCGGCATCATTTATTTACCTACACTTAGGCGGCCCCTAGACCTACAATAACTTTGTTACAATATATTTATTGTACAAAAAGATTGAAAGGAACTTTGCATCCGAACGACCGAAAACGAATTATATCGCACAAATATACGTATGTAATACAAATATGTTTTCGTGTTCAGTCGGAAGATGATGTTGATTCCGTTTGGACCACGCGAGCAAAATGTCGCAACAAGATTTAACCGCAGCTGTAGTGTTGTTGTTTGAAATCTATGCTTGCCTTTGTTTAAAATGTGCTAACGTTACTGTGTTCCAGTTTGAAGGGCAATGTTTCTAGCAAATTTACAGTGCATATAGAGATAAAATATCTTATATCTCTGGGTGACGAGCGCAGTACTTTATTAGGTAATAATTTTGACTGTCCATGTTCAAATAGCTACGCGTCACTGGTATGGGCAGGCATGTTGCTTACCATCAGGCACATGTCCTGCTCGGCTCGTCACTTTATACTGTAAAAAAAGGAAACACCTTTGCATATAGACAACAATATCTAATAGTAAACGTTTATTTATCGCGGTCATTACATTCTTTGCTACTGATATGCCACATAAATTTTCTTCCCGTGACTGCCGTATGACGAGTTATATGTGTACTCCTCATCAAGACGAGCAATAGAAATTAAATAAAAATTAAACTCGCGCAAACTTTCATTCAATCTATGAAATAAACTTTTAGTGCACAAAATTAAAAAGTTAAGTAACTAGGTATAGTTCCTATAGCTATTCAAACCTGTCAAATTAACTAAGTTATTTTTAAACAAAATTTAAGATACTCAACACAATAATAAATAATTAGTGTTAGAAGTCAAGCAAGATTGGGTAGGAACATGGGAACTTGGGAACAGCGCAGGGCTCGAGTGCCATCAGCGCGTCTTGTAACGTTTTTATGCGAAGGTGGATCAACTGAGTTGGTGTTGTTCAGTTGAAAGGTTGAAAAATTTTGCAAATATAAAACAAGAATAAATATATTTATAAAAATAGATTGATAAACTTGTGCGTCGGTTCCGAACTATCCCTCCGATCGGTCCCCTGATTCTCCTGTATCTCGGACCTTGTTTTACAACAATAACGTTATATTGAATTAGATAATTTGGTTATTTAGGTGTTTTCTACGGGTTTTCTGTGTTGATATCAACAACCAATCAAACAAATACTTCAGATTTTTCGTATAAGTCAGAGTGAAAAACCTTAGTTAAAACCGTGTCAAGAGTGGGTATGAAAAGTGAGATAGGTAAATAAGATTGACTTCTTTATTCTCATTGTTATGTGGTACTTACTATACTGGAGATAGACACATTGATGCATACAGATACAAATATACCTGGTACGTCTTTGTATCTAGACGCACAGATAGAGAGATCCACATCAATCTCCATTACACTTGGGAACTGTTAAATTTTGGTCCTTTGACAGATAGAATGTTTAACGTTTATCTGGTTTGCACTAATATGATTTCTTATATGATATAGGATAGATACTAGAATGTAAACAAAGATGACAATGCACACAAAAGATTTTTCAATAGCTATACGAACACCGGAGTCCGGGGTATGCTTTTTTAAGTGAAAACTTATTTAGGCGCATCGCACAGATATTTTTTTTGTAGATGAAAAGCTCGATCGGGGGATCTCAGGACTGCCGAGTGTATATTAGCAAGAAAGAGACAGTCAGCTGTTCTTCAATTTTGAATTTTTGTTTTCGAAGTGAAAACTTCTTTAGGCGCGCCTAGACAGGTTTTTCGTAGGCTGTGAATTGAATTCATTCGTCACGCTCGGGTATGATAAGAACGCTTCGGGTAAACTCGGGACCATGGCTATTGGCCATCTAGAAATACGTCGGCCAATGGGAAATTCTGAAAGGGCTTGGACAGGCCATCTAGAAACGTATCAGCCAATGGGAAATGCTGACGCATTTCTAGATGGCCATGCCAAGATGGCGAGGCCACGCCCTCCGGTTACACCCGTGTAGTTTCCAAGGTAAGCTATCAAATTCTGAGTTATAAGTTTTCACTTCTATCGGCAGTTCCAATTTTTTTGAAGTGAAAACTTCTTTTGGCGCGCCTAGACAGATTTTTCGTGGGGTGTGAATTGAATTCTAGCGTCACGCTCGGGTATGATAAGATATCTTCGGGTAAACTTGGGACTCGGGACCAAAGCCATTAGCCATCTAGAAATGCGTCAGTCAATAGGAAATGCTAAAAGGGCGTGGCATGACCATCTAGAAATGCGTGAGCCAATAGGAAATGCTGCCGCATTTCTAGATGGCCATGATATGTTGACCAGGCCACGCCCTCCAGTTACACCCGTGTAGTTTCCAATGTGAGCTATCAAATTCTGAGTTATAAGTTTTCACTTCTATCGGCAGTTCCTGTTACTGCCAATTTTTTTTTCTCATTTATCTACTGGTGCAATTCATAATAATACTATTTAATTCTCATAATAAAATGTTCATGTAATAAAAACACACAACTATTAAACACACACTTTTTTAATGTTTGCTTTGTTATTTTGTGCAATGCTAATGCTGTTGTTAGATAAGTCACTTAGCTCAAGTATAATTCAACCTTCTCACCAGTTCTACCTTTATTTTAGGCATTTATGTGTGTAATTATGACGGTGAGTTTCATAGGTTGAATTAAAAAAAAAACAGCGGGAAGTACCTCTACTATTTTATTACATTGTTCTATAGGAAAAGTATAATAAATGGAAAATACTGTTATTTTTAACCTTTACAAAAGTTACCTAGGTACCTACATCTCCAAATGAGGCAATAATCTTTTACATATTTATGTATATGTATTTGACAACGTTTATGCGACGTTACTGATACGGTTGTATTCGTATTTCCCCTACAGTTTACCTAGTTGGAAAATGTTAACAATCTTTGTAAAAAGGAATCAAATATCGTGGACGAAAGGGCGGGGGGAATTGTCTGCTAATGGAACGGCAAATATCACCAAATTAACATCAATGCGCATGTCTGTTCCAAAGATCCTTGAACTTGCACGCCGAATTACCCTTACCAAGCGTAAGACCTTGCTAAATGTGAGAATCGACTTTTCGCCAACTAGGTTAAATCCAACTCAACTGTACTTGTGACTTGTAAATTCTGTGAATGATATATTGTAAGCTTCATACTTTAATCTTTCATGAGGCCTGTACTGAGATTGCTGCAGCTGAAAAAAAAACGATGAACATTGGTATAAACAGATCTTATATCTACTGACATAGTCGTTTGAAAGAACTACAGAAATAAATCTAATATTTACATTTTTTAGTACCGATATTCTTTGCATAAACATTTGGCTTTTGAGTAAATTTGCATTTGTGAAAAGGCAATGAGATTTTGCATTCAGAACCCAAAATAAAAATTCACGCTCTTTTTGTGAACTGATTTTGTATCGTCTATTGATCTGGATATGATTGGAGTTGTGTTTTGTACCTAACACTGTTTCGGTGCCTTCTTTGAGACTGTGTTGGTACAGAACAATGACTATTTTTTCTTGTTCATATTTAGTGGTATTTATTGCATGGGACAAAATGATTCTAATCGATACTAACGATTATAAGACAATATCGTGCTCTGTGTACAGAGAATATTACCTGACTACTTGGGTCACAATAACCCGTTCTCCTACATATAATTCATCTATTCAGATTTGGTAATGCCTGCTTAGATTTCTCTTGATGGCTCGTCTGATAAAAAATATCAGCACACACTAAAACTTCCTAAGTTGCTATAGGTAAGACCAAGAATCGTCTTGCTTTCTCTAATCAACACAAGTAGATAAGGACAGACAGAAGACAAAGCGGGGTGGCATACAGGTGATGTCATGCCGCGAACCGTTTCGCGTGTGGACTGTAAAGGCTCTTTGTTTTTGCTTATAAAGTTAGACAATTTACTAATTTTTTTCTTAATACCAATTGAACACGAAGGTGTATTCACCGTAGCTACACCTATTTATCTATCTCTTTGTTCTTGTTATCCAGACTCATTAACGCTGTCTTGAGTTGTATGTTTTTCCCATGATCCATATCATCACAGCACATTATTGTGGTATCATGATCTTACAGCAGGTACCTACCTATGTACTACATACTATGTGGTATTGTTAAAACATGTATGGCATATTCATGTTTTAACAATACTACTTACGTATTTCTGTGACTGATATTATTTATCTAAAGCTATGTTACAGTTTCCTAAAATCATTTTAGTTTTTGTTGTTCCTATTTTGCTACAATCTTAGTTAAAATAGGATCTCATATAAAACATTGAGCTAATGATCTTTTGATATTTTTTTAGGCCTTTTGGCTTGTGTTCAGTTCAATTGCAGTGGTAGGGAAATCGTTGCAGAGTCCGACTGTGGAACTATCACACCTTTGACAGTTATTTTACAGCCAAAAGTTAAGACCAAATATTACAATGTTCCGGTTTAAACGGCAATGTTTCCAGAAAAAATACGGGAAAATGAGATAAATCATCTTATATATAGGTTACGAGTGTAGTAAATTGCTGGGTAGTTTTGTGCGGAGTCTACATGCTCAAATAACTCTGCACTGTGCTGTTATGAGCAAACATGGTGTTTCCCATCAAACGCTTATCTAGACCAAGATGGTCATCCCATCAATTCAGTCTACCTTATAAAAACAATTCGGTCATACAGTACCGCTAGAAGAGAACTTATAACTGTAAGAATTGTGGTATCACAAATTTTTCACAATGCGTCACTTGTACAGCTCTACAGACATGTTGCCATTACGCATGTTAGTGACGCATACTCACAAGATTTCACCCCTAAAAGCATCAAACGCTTCCGCTACTCCACTGCCGCTCTGACGCTACGTTGCTACATTAGCTTGTCGGTAACGCAAACTTATAAGATTTTTGCCTACCAAAAAGTGCTCAATAATTATATATAGATGTGATTTTTCGTAGTATGGATTATCAACAATATTTGACAAGGAAAATGATTATACTTATACTAATCGAAAAACACTGGTCTTAATTTCCTGCACTCTGGATGATGTAAATTATTTTTAGCACCGGATCTGCAGAATTATCAGTGACACTATCCAAATGTTTGTTAAGTGATTAATTGCCATTACAAAAGCACGTGTTTTGCTGCATATAATTTAGTTTGCTGAGCGCTCAGCGCCGACGGCCTGTGTGTGTGGTTAGAGCGTTCCCGCCACCTTCGTGCAGCCTTGGATTACGTCAGCCTGCTTCGCCGC
Organism: Ectropis crepuscularia; assembly: GCA_963693475.1. Classification (NCBI taxonomy): domain Eukaryota; kingdom Metazoa; phylum Arthropoda; class Insecta; order Lepidoptera; family Geometridae; genus Ectropis; species Ectropis crepuscularia. The sequence continues at coordinate 16,077,591 of OY856353.1, read as the reverse complement.
TAGTCGCAGAACCAAAACAAACGCACCGAGACGTGTTTGCGATAATAATACTGAATCCGGTCAACCAAATTTGCTTAAACGGGTGTTTGATTCTTTTGTCGTCGCGTTACTGAAAAGCCGGTGTGTGTCAGTGACCCTAGCGGAGCGAATTCAGTTCCGATCTCGAAGCCAGCTCAGTTGCGTCCAGCTTCTCAGTGAATAACGCTATTTCCGTACCGGTATAAGCCATTCAACTTCAATATCAAGAGTTTACGTCATTGGTTAACACGGAATATGACTTCTTTCCAGTGATTCATTGTGCATACTGATGACTGTGGGTATCTGCATCGTGTTTTAAACAGATGGCAACGGTTGGACGTGTAACGTGTTAAATCAGATGAACAAACATTTTATTTACTGGAATAATACAGTTAACCTTTTGTGAACTATTCGATAAACAGTGTGACAATTGTGCAGTGAGAATGGATGAAGAATCTATGTGGAAAGGTTTTTACGATAAATTGCAAAAGCAGAAGTCTGTGGACGAACAGATTCATGATGCCAGGTAAACAAAACAAAATGTTTTAGCCAACATTTTCAAAATCTTTCATTTACAAGATAATTGTTGTGCCCTATTAGGCCTAGATAGTTCCATTGATTAGGTTAGATAAAGGTCTTCTTATACTTACGAAATCTTGAAACACCTGAATTTCTCCGAAATATTTTATTTCATCAAATTTAAAAAAAAAAAAGTTGGCATGTTTCTTTTTTGTTCCTACAAACTTTGTTTAAGTACTTAGGTACCTATATCAAATATGTACCAAATCATTTGGTACCTAGGTACTTACTTTAGAATTTTTTGCTTTGTTTGCATCATTTGGTTTCTGAGTCAATGTGGAATCAACCAACTGATGAAGTGAGCCGGTATTCACGATGAAAAATAAACGAAATAAGGTACGGTAAGGTATAATAAAAATAGGTACAAACACACGCCGGTCATAGGTCAAGTTACTTGACCTATGATTTTGTAAAATCTCATCGAACCTTACGGTCAAAGTGAACTGGGTAACGCGTGATTTGCTCATTAGTCTTTATATAAGAGGCCATACTTCTTACTTAATGAATCATGTGATTCTACGTTTGAAGAATTAAATGTTTCTATAACAAATGCAAACATATTTCGCCCCCTCTTCTCTGCTACATTTTTGTTCTCTTCAAAGGCACGAAGCCCAAAGATGGAAGCTGTTAACAAGTGAACGTGAACAATCCTACTAATATTATATACCAATGTTTGGATGTTTATTGCTCAATCACATCTTAAACGTATGATCGGATCGGGCTGAAATTCGGAACACAGCTAGATTATAGTCTGTAAGAAAACATAGACTTCATTTTTATCCCGCGTAAATAACTGGAAACGGAACTACGCAGGTAAAAATGTGAGAAACAACCTGCATTTGTACCCTGCATACGGTGAGCTCCATACACGCCCCACACGACGTGCAGGGCAGCTCAAAGAAATTCCCAGGACCTTAGCAAAGTCCGACAAATTAACACATGTCATGGGACCGACTGTATACAATAAGTTACCTAAGTGTATCACCACGGCGCCAAACCTGGCTTGTTTCAAGTCTCGCCTGAGGCGTTGGCTGGTCGATCGGACGTTCTACAGCTTGACGGAATTCTTAAAATGTAAAGTGGAGGACTGTACTGTAGTACAATAATTTTTTATAATGTATTAAATTTGATTATTGAGTTTGATTATGCATTTAGGTTGATTATTTAGTTTTATTAGTTTAATTTATTTATGTAATTTGATTATTTAATTCGCCTATGTATATCCTTAATTTCTAATTCTGTAACTTGACATGTAAATAACACTTATGAATAAATGAATATGAATATAAAACCTGTAGTGGTAGGATACTTGGCAGAGTCCGCCTGGGACCACAGCTTTGCCAGTTATTCTATCGCCAAGCAGTAATGTGCAAACATTACGGTGTTCAGGTTTAAAGGGCAATGTTTCCAGAAAAATTACAGGGATTAGAGATATAACAAGTTAGATCTCTGGGTGACGAGCGCAGTGCAGTGCTAGGTAATGATTTGGACTCTTCATGTTCCAATAGCTGCGTGTTACTGTGCTGTTATGTGGCACGCATGTTGGTTACCATCATATTAGGTTAGCCAAATGTCCTGCTCGTCTAGTCACTCTAAAACTATAAAAAACATAGTTTTGTTTACTATACATACATAAATAACAATTGCCAGTGAAGTGTCTCTTCTGCCGTGTGGTCTTAAGCATGCACTTTCTTTTATCATCATTGCTTTCGTTCATTTTACGTCTACTTTTAAGCAACCTAAGAATTAACATTTTTATCGTAATTTCATAGACTATCCTATGTTCATATTATGTCTTCGGCGTTCTCCCGTTTTTTAACCGACTTCAAAAAAGGAGATTTCTCAATTCGACCGTATATTTTTTTTTATTATGTGTAGAAAGTTTTTTTTTTTCAACCAAAATGTTTTGAAAAGAAACTACAATAATGAAATAACGGTGGGTATTTAGGAGATATAATTTCGTGATAATTATTTCACGATGCATATATTTAGCACAGGATTATAATTTTCGTTTGTTTGTTATACAAATTAAGTTATATGTATGGATATGTTGTCTACACAGGTTCAACGGTTTGGTCGATTTTAGTGAGACTCACACACTTAAATTGGACTGGGTCAAAAATACACTTTTCTAATTAGTCCGTCAGCTAGATCATGGAAAAATATGGGACACGTATTTTTTTTTTTTTTCAAAATATTAAAAATCGACAAAGATAAAGAACATCAAACTTCGAGAGTGGGGGGTCGCGACGTCACTCGTGAGTAAAAATCGTAGGCACGAGTGACGTCACGCGAAACTTCTATCAGTTCATTACACGCAATCCCGGATGAATGGAACAGTTTCGTGACTGATGCCTGAACCTGAATATACGAGGGTCAAACTGAAAGTTCTTAGAACTGGCCACTTATAAACAATATAATAAAAAAATAATTCTATAATTTGAAAATAGAACTCTTTGCCAATATTACTGAGTATATACTTCATTCATTTGTCATTTGTTTTACGATTTGGCGGCAAATTGAAAATTGTCTGTGTCACGTCAACATGAATTTAACACGAGAAAATTTTCGTGCAATGATTTTTTATGACTTTCGATGTCATTTAAGTCAACAAGAAAGTTATGATAGACTACGATTGGCCTTTCACGATGAAGCCCCATCTCGTGCGACTGTTTACAACTGGTTTAATGAGTTTAAACGTGGTCGCACTAATCTCACTGATGATTTACGTGAGGGACGGCCTTCTACGGCGACGACTGAAGATAACATCTGTGTTGTGCGGCGTATGATAGAGACTGACAAAAGAGTGACCTATCAGCAGATTCGGACAAGCTTAGGCATCGGTATGAGTCAAGTGCACAAAATCCTACACGAACATTTAGCGGTCAGGAAGCTTTGCGCCCGGTGGATACCTCATAATTTGACTGAGGCTCAAAAACTCCATCGTGTGGATTGGTGCCGTAAAATGATTGAAAGATTTAACGGAGGTGACTCAAATGCTGTGTTCGACATACTAACAGGTGACGAAAGCTGGATTTACTGTTATGATCCTGAAACCAAAAGACAATCTGCTCAGTGGGTGTTTCCTTTCGAGGAGTTGCCAACTAAAGTGAAGAGAGATCGAAGTGCGGGGAAAAAAATGGTGGCCTCGTTCTTTGGAAGGATAGGTCATTTCGCAACAATTGTGTTAGAGGATCAAAAAACAGTTTCTGCAGAATGGTACACTACCAATTGTTTGCCACTTGTCTTGGAAAAAGTTCGAGAGAAACGACCTCGCAGTAGGATCCTCCTTCACCACGACAACGCCTCATCGCACACCGCCATGCGAACGATCGACTATTTGGCGACATCAAACGTTGAATTACTGGGTCACCCGCCGTATAGCCCCGACCTCGCGCCTTGTGATTTTTATTTATTTTCAAAAATTAAAGAAAAACTTAAAGGAAAGCGGTTTATGAATGCTGAAGAAGCGGTGGCTGCGTATCGCGATGCCATTGAAGAGACCCCTAAGGACGAGTGGGCAAAGTGCTTTTCCCAGTGGTTCCATCGCATGCAGCGGTGTATTGACGTGAATGGACAATATTTTGAAAAGATATAATAAAACTAATAACTGGCTAATGTAATCAGTTTTTGATTTTCTAAGAACTTTCAGTTTGACCCTCGTAGTAAGATGAAACCTATTGTAAATGGAAGAAGAAGAATATGACAAAAGTGAATGAAAATCGTCAAATAACTGTATTTCGGGTTTATTTTGCGGTTCTGAATGATTACTTTACATAAATTCTCAGGAAAACAAAGAACAAAATTATCGTACCGGTAGTGACCTCTCCAGATTTTCTATGACACTAGAGTAGGATACAATCCACAGCTGAGTTTAATTTTGAGTTCTGCGCCACCTATTAGTGATTGTAGGAACTTCGATGTGCAAGTCGATTCGGGCAGTGGTCGTGTGGTACTTCAATTTAAAATTAAATTCAAATACACGACTAAATTTTATAAGAAGCTATTATATATAAATATAGAAGCTATAGTATTTTGTACCAAACAAATAAAAAATAAAACATCAAAATCGATTCTCAATTAGCGGAGCTATCGCGTAAGATACGTACCAAAATATCGAATGAGATCATTCTCCTATTTTAAAGCCGGTTAAAAAATTAATTATATTGTCACATAAGCGAAAATTTGGTAATGAAATTAGTGTTGGTCTAGCCTCAAACCAAATACTCATAGGCTTAGTTGTGTAACTAAGTATATTAATGTGCAATAGAATTTTGTTTTCGTTATTGTTTGTTAGAAAATACTTAGATACAAATTAAATGCGTTGATAAAGAGGGATCCTTTATAAAAACTATTATGCTCAGGAAAAAAAGAACAAAAAGAGTGTTGAGAGAAAAGAAATCAAAAAAAAGAGTTTTGCGGGAACTATCGGGATTCGATCCGGGGTACCCTAACTTCACAGGCGACACCTTACCATTTGCGCCAATCGGTCATTGATCGCAATGGTGAAATTTGTTCTGTCACGTGACAGGGCACACCACGTTACAACTTTTTCGTGCGAATTTTTTCCGTCTAGCTCCCTTTCATAACGCGCGATAAGGAACTTCGTTCCAAAAATAAATATCTTTTGAGGAGTATTTTTTATTATTTAGCAACGATTACCTGGGTAGCGATTCTGAAACCATTCGGTAGCATCCGACACGGAATCTCATCTCTCGGTCTTTGTCATGCTAAACAGATAAGACAAAGACCGAGAGATGAGATTCCGTGTCGGATGCAACCAAATGGTTTCAGAATCGCTACCCTGACCTACTAAAATATAATTCTGCGTTTTATCACTAAACTTTTCGTACAGGTACCTAAATGAGGCTTTTTATCTAATATGCTGGCATCCCCGTACGTAGCGTCAGATTAAGAAATTTTACTGTCAATGTCAATGTCTAAAACAGATGTTGAGTTGAAAGCTTGAAACTTGAAACACAAAGTTAGTTTTATCGACTTTATCGTATGATGGATTTCAATTGGTGATTGGGAAATAGGAAATAAATATTTCGATTTTGTACACCAGTAAATGTGAATTTGGTGCTCGCGACTGAATAAAACTAGTTACAGCAATTACAGTGTTGTCATGCTATTTACGTTAAATTACTCGCTGTGTAACGCTTTATAAGAGCCTGCTATCAGTTCCAAGGTTATAACGCCGCAATCTATCGAGCGAGATAGTCCCGTAGCCAAGATAAAATGGATATATTGCGGGTTGGAGCAGTTCGGCACTTAGTGTTAATTAACCAGTTTAGAAGAATGCATTTATTGAAGGATCAAGCCTACATCGCCGGCGGATGGGTGAAAGCGGGCAGCTCTGCATCGTTCCCAGTGCTTAATCCAGCAGACGATAAATTAATAACTGAATTACCGGACATGGACGCGAGCGATGCTAAAATCGCTCTCACTGCGGCGTCGGAAGCTTTCAATACTTGGAAGGACACCACTGCTAAAGAGCGCGCTAATATACTACGAAGATGGTTCGATCTGTGCCAGAAAAATACTGATCAGCTCGCCGAAATCATCACAGCCGAATCAGGAAAACCCCTTGCTGAAGCTAAAGGCGAAGTTGCATACGGTAACGCATTTCTGGAGTGGTTTGCCGATTCTGCACGTCACATCAATGGTGAGATAGTACCAAGCCCATGGCCCAACAAGCAGATTTTAGTAACTCGTCAACCTATTGGAGTTGTGTCAGTTATCACTCCCTGGAACTTTCCATTTGCGATGATCACTCGCAAGGTTGGTGCTTTGATGGCGGCCGGTTGCACTTGTGTTATAAAGCCTTCGGAAGATACTCCACTCTCTGCATTGGCTGCAGCTGAGCTCGCCGAACAAGCGGGAGTCCCTAAAGGTGTTATCAACGTAGTGACAACAAGCAGAAAAAATGCTCCTGCAGTGGGGAAAGTTATGTGTGAAGATGATATTGTAGGGATCATATCATTCACTGGTTCAACTCATGTCGGAAAATTGTTGTATGGAATGGCAGCTAAAGGAATAAAAAAAGTTGCTTTAGAGCTTGGAGGAAATGCTCCATTTATAGTTTTTCCCAGTGCTGACATAGAACATGCACTCGATCAAGCTATGTTAGCTAAATTCAGAAACAACGGTCAAGCATGTATTGGAGCTAACAGATTTTTACTTCATGAAGATATCCATGACAAGTTTGTAAATGGTTTCAAGGAGAGAATTGCACAGAAGTGTATTCTTGGGCCAGGGACGAAACAGGGTGTCACATGTGGCCCGCTTGTCAACATTCAGCAAGCCACGAAAGTCTCTGACATTGTTAATGATGCTGTCTCAAAAGGTGCAAAGACTGTCATTGGTGGCAAAATCAACACCAGCTTGGGTGACAAGTATTATGAGTCTACTCTACTGGTAAATATGAATAAAGATATGAGGCTGTATTCGGAAGAGGTATTTGGTCCAGTAGCAGCATGCTATAAGTTCAAAACTGAAGAAGAGGCCCTAAAAATTGCTAATGATACAAGGAGTGGTCTTGCCTCATATGTATTTACAAAAGAACTGGGTCAGGCATTTAGAATGTCCCGACAATTACAGTTTGGTATGGTTGCTATTAACGATGGCATAATATCAGCTGCTGAACCACCATTTGGAGGCATTAAAGAATCCGGTATTGGCCGGGAAGGCAGCATGCATGGTGCTGAAGAATACACTGACCTCAAATATACACTTATGTCAGCTTTGGATAAATGAACCAAATTTTCTGTCATATCAACAATTAATTGAGCATTTAATCACAGCCATATTAGATTTGTAAGCTTTTAATTAGTTATAAGTGGCATTTAAACTATGTTTGATAAATTGATATTCAATACATTTTATTTAGGTTAAAAAAAAGTAATTTTAAAATGTATCTCAGTATCTTGTAATCGATAATGGCGTTTGTTTTTGAAACATTTTTTTGTGCTAATTAGCTAAGAACTCATTCCAGTCTTCCAGTGCAATGTGATCGTATTAATAATTATTAGAAAATACAAATAAAATTTTATAGAAAAACTATGTGGAACAATAGTATCTTTGTAGTATAGAATTTTCAATGTTGTGCAATATTAAACATGTTGTAAATAGGTACTTTATTTTATAGTTTGTTTGTTAATTTAATAAATCTGTTATTCAACCACTTTGTATTGCATAAGACCAGTCCTGTCCAGAAACATTATCTCACATCTGACCAAACCTTGAAAGTGAACTTAGTTGCTGAACATAGTGAGATAAATTAACATAAATATTGAGATATATTATTTCAATACTATTTTAATCTCACTAGCAATGCCCAGAAATGTTCAGTTTCCAAGTTTCCAATAAAAACTATTTATTTTATTTTTCAAATTTCAACTTTTTCTGTTCAACTGTTCTGATCTGAACTATCCACATAAATATACATATGACATACAAATATACAAACTGTGGTACTGCTTACATTCGTAGGATTAACTTACACAGTCATGTTTTCCAAAGTACATTATCTCTTAACATCAGGTGAGATGGATGTCAAGAGTAAACCTATAAAGTTAAAAAAAAAGAGCCGACAAATGTCTGGACCAGTCCAATACTATTATTCCAAAGGTAACTTACAAATAATATTCGCTAGCCTAAAACTTTGCCTACATAGAATTTAGAAATAGGTTATTCTCTAAGGAATTTTTCGCATTCTTTGGGATTTCACATTGTTCTCCTTTATACAGGGTCGCACAGAACGTATATATTAGCCGAAAGATAACTTCAGAGCCACTTGTGCGCATGCATCCTTTAATGCTATAGGAATACAAATAATTTGAATTGCTAATGTTGTAAGAGGTAAATTGATTTTATAAAAGCGTAACGTTTTTTCAACACAGTAGTCAAGAAACAATTTTTAGAAGAGTAGGTATGTCTTTCCTCCATTTAAAAAAAAGAAGTACAACATTTTTTTTTATATTAATCAATATCGGTTTTTTTGCAGTACAGTCTGTCATATAATTTTAACTACTGAGTAGGCATATACTGAGTAAAGTGACGTCTACTTTATTTAAAACCACAATTCTATACCTACCTATGTAGTCAAGAAAACACTTATTTCCTAGAACATTCTGTTTCGATAGATGTTTTCTTAGAAGGGTAGGTATTGGATCTAAAGTGGTATGTATAGTGTCATGCCTTAAAAACACTGTATAAGAGAGTTCAGTACATTTGATACAAGTTTTTGGTTGTTATTAATGTGCAATATGCGTGTTGTGTGAAGATCGTCCGCAAATATTTATTGGTATCTTTATTAGTTTATGTACATGGGACAAGATTTAACAACATATGTGTAAGACGAGTGAATAGGTTCTCCATGGTCTTGCATGCTCTAACCTCTAAGTTGTCCACATCGCTGCTTTCCATCAGGCGAGTTGTGGTCCAACGCTGGCTCAGTTCTCTATAAAATGTTTTTCAAATCGTAGGTACTGTGGAAACTTTGTTTAGGACCTCAATAGTTTGCTTTAAAAAAACCGCTAGTTCAATATTTTTTATTATTTATAACTAATTTATGTGCACTTAAGATATAGGTACTCCGGTCATGAATGCAGTAGGTACGTATGTTACTTTTACAATAACTAGAATGCTTTCGTTGTTTTTGATATTAGTACCATTGCAATTATTCTATTTTCTAGAATGGCATATAATATATTTTTATAACTAAAAATAGTAATATCATCGGACTTGCACGTAGAACTTACAAACTTTACATTTAAAAAAAAATACATATCTACACTCGTAAAAACGCACCACGTGGTAGAAAGTTGATTTTACATATTTATTTTGAAGATCAAAATCGTAAATACAAATTAAAAAATATAATATACTAGCGGCCCATTCCGGCTGCGCTCGGATATTGTCATTTAAAGACTTAATCGAAATAAAAAATATCCTATCTCTCAAGTTGGACCAGACTGCTCACGGTGTGCCAATTTAATTTAAAATCGGTTAAGTAGTTCAGGAATCCATCGCGGACAAACATCGTGACAGCAGATTTATATTTATTAAGAAGATTATGTACCTATTAGTTTCTAATCGAAACCATTTCTTCAACAGAGTACAAGAAATCGACAATGGATTTTTCGAGAAATTCGGATCGATACTAAAGCAGGCATCATTGAAGGCGGCCCTAGAAGAGTCTACTCCTTTGGCGCCTTTGAAAGAGATTGAAGAAGAAGAAGGCGAACAGAAAGTGGGGACAGAACTTCAAGCCGAAGGCCGTAGCGTCACCAGGGACTCAGATAGTGGAAACGAGACACTTCTTGATACAGATTCGGAGCCTGATGAAGAAAAAGGTGTAGATCGCTACATAGAAGCTGTCGGTTGGAATGTGAGTTATTTATTACCATTTTACTATGCCTTTACGATCGAGCTATTACGACAGTTTACGTCACGCACCTTAGATTTTTGCGTTTATGGGTGGTTAAATCAGCACGATTTATCTCGCAATTGGTACGGGTATATAAACCTAGATTTCCTGTATCATATTTGGTAGGTGCCTCTGATTCCACCAGCAATGTTTATAGGTAGTAACTGTTTTCGGGTGAAACCAGCTTAAATTAGATATTTATCTCACAATAATAAGTTTCATAATCATTACAAGGTATTAAGAGTAAACAAGATTTTGTCAGTTACTCTACCGTCTAGCAGTAACATGTAAACATCGGTGTGCTCTAGTATGAAGGGCAATGTTTCCAGAATTACAGGGCATAGACATAAAACATCTTATATTTCTGCGTGACGAGCGAATTGTAGTGATATGCAATGATTTTGACTCGTCATGTTCCTATACCTGCGTGACACTATGTTAAGTAGGTATGTAGGTACAGGCGTGTTGCTTACCATCAGACATCAGACATGTATCCTGCTCGTCTCTTCTCTCTATACTAAGTATATAAAGAAACAGATACTATTGAAAGTATAGTATTTATTTTCAATTGATTTGGATGATTACATTATTTGATCAAAAAACTGTTGTGTCTTGAAAGTACCTATTCTGTTTTGAGTTTAAGACACCGGTCTAATAGCCTCAAATGATTCTCAGGCGGAAAGGCAATGTAGGGAACGATCAACATTTCATCGCGTTCAATTGAAACCTATTATCCATCGTAAGAAGGGCCCGTGGGCGCATACCTATCATTGTTATTTTTATGTTCCAACGTAGTTGTAAACTCGTGCTATTTTGCCATTTGAACTAGACATTGCGCTAATCCTATTTTAAGGAAAGTAGGTCAGCGGCAAAAATGAATCTGGTGGGAAGTTGCGCGTTGCATCGGCATTATTTAAGAGTTTCATGGGCACTATTCCAAGGGGACATTTCGAAAATGTTAAGTGTTTGTTGAGGCGGTCAGATATACTTACGAGTTGATTATTATTCTCCCTACGTAGGTTATAAGAAACAAAGGAATCCTGAGCGGAGTCGGTGACACAATTATTCAATACCACGACGCCGACGTACAAGTCTGACGTTGCATCGATGTTTGGGAGCAAGCGCAGTTCGTGGCTGGTATTCTTTGTGGCATTCTGCCAGTAACTCTTTTACTTTTCCCTGGCCACTTTGTCAACTTGCCCGTCAAGGTTATTTTGAATGACCGTCGTCGAGAAAAAAATGTTGATATCCAATGTCATTCCCCCTAGATAAAAATGGTAGACAGAAAATGGCTTCTCTATCGCGATTGAGATAAACGTAAATGTTTCGTTGGAAATCAAATTAAATTGATTTGGTGTTGGTTAATTTACGTAGTCCTAATGATACTGCACAGACTTCTCAATTATCTAGCTGGATTTATGTGAGCGAGTCGAGTAGGTGCAATCTAGATACCTACTGCCTACGCCATATTTTGAGTGCGTGTAGATTTGTTGAATACGAATTCGGATAGTTACAGTTTCTGTGTCGTTCGTAGTTTTACTACCACTTCTATCCTGTCTCTTGTATAACAATACTGTCCTTTAAATACATGATAATAGTGAAGTGGTTTATAAGAAATAGTAGGTAAGAAATAATTAAGTGGCTGATAGATTGTGTATCTTCGCAAATGGGCTATAACGCCTGTAACTAACCGAGTAACTTCCGTTCCTGGCGAATATAAACGCACGTGGCTGATAAAATAAATAAAACATTCAACGCTGGCCTGTTGCTTTGGTTTACTGAAGAACCTTGGCTTTACATAGCTTCGTGCTAAACCACTTAAAATTATAATAAACATTCTCTAAATACAGAGTTTTATGAAGAAGTGGTTGCGTGTGGTGCTTCCGTTGAGTTTTGAGTAGAAATGAAGGTAAAGTGATTATAATTAGCGGCCCTTTCCTGTCTTCTATCATAAACATAGTAAGAAAGTGTAGTTCACTTTGTGCACTTAACATTTTCACAATCAATGGAAGCTAGTTTTGTAATAGGAAAAACAAACATGACCTACTACCGCCATGATTCCGTTTCGAGTGCTTTTATTCTTTATGGACCTTTATATGTCTGCCCGCGAATAAAACTTGTTTTAATGTACTGCTTTATTGGCCATTCTGTCGATTCAAGATGGATTTATATGAAGGTTATCTATAGGGAGAGAAATTAATTATGTAATAAAGCTTGGATTCCTGACATAAATGTGGTTGGTCTGATTGTGAATATGTGAATGAATGACTTCATAAGTTTGGACTGTACTCTATGCCTGTATGCATAGAATAATATTCTACAGAGCTTCCTATACCTACAAAGCGTTTCCCATAAAATAGTAACCAAACAGCTGTTACTAATAGATAGGTTCCTACTTCCTATTGGTGAATAGTACTATTATATTATTATTGCCATCACTTGTATATACGCAAGCCTATCTGGGGTGAAAAAAATACTGATATAGATGGAAAAGTAGATAGAATTTATTGATCCACTAATAAAAAAATATGTACAAAAAGAATGGATCATAAACTTAGCAAAACTAGTACTACTTACCATCTCTTTCACAGCCTTAGGATGAAAATTGATCAGATTTTTTTTAAAACTGTGTGTATAATTTTATTGAAGTTAATTAAATGTTTGAGATTATGTTTCGATTATTTTACACACCCAGTCTTACAATTTTTCTGAACAATTTTCATCCTAAGGCTGTGAAAGAGATGGTAAGTAGTTACTAGTTTTGCTAAGTTTATGATCCATTCTTTTTGTACATATTTTTTTATTAGTGTATCAATAAAGTATATCTACTTATACATCTATTTTAGGTTTTTTTTTCATCTAAGATAGGCTTCCGTATAGCACTCATCTCGCCTGATGTAAAGTGACGACGCGGTCTTAGATAGAGCTCACAGGTTTACTAAGAAGAAATGAAAAGATTCACTCTCGATTTGACGATTTTACTTTGCTGTAGGTACGTTTATGCCAACAGGGAACACTTGCTCGGGCAACTTGTTCCATTGGTGGCAAGATACTGAATATTCGTCTATAAAATGTGTAGAACCTTGAACCTTCAGTGACGATACATAAATAAAGCAATCCTTGGCACAGACGTCGATACTGATGACTGCTATATAGCTGATCCATATCTTACCTAATTGTTGAATTGGATGTGCTTAATGTTAACCAACCACCAACCACCATCACCAGTGGAAGTACCACAACATGTTTATCAGTTAGGTACCTACTATTAACGCCCTGCGGTTTTACACGCATAGTTTCTGTTCCCGAAATTTTCCCGCTATAAAAAGTAACTTAGGTACGTGTTATTTCAGTATCCTCTATGTTTCGAATTTCAACCTGATCCGTTCAGCCGTTCCGACGTGATTATATTACAAACATTCAACTTTTGCATTTATTACTAGTAAGATTCTACTGCGAAGTACTAACCAATGTAAAGTTCTAGTGTGAGGGGCGATGGTTCTAGCACTCAGACCAACTATTAAGTCCTCAAAGTTTTACGAAAATAACTAGTTAAAGAAATACACCTCATTTTATCTCTTCAAGAGTTCAGTGCAGTGCTATGATCACCACATATTTTGATTCAATTTTTGAAACTACGTTGTGCTTTTTTAGTTTCGTCTATTGACAATAGTCCATTTCTCCCAGTATTTTCCTACTGCAATCCTTAAATGTAAAATCTGTGATATAAAATTGCCGGCGGTAACATAATTTAGTTTTTAACGTTTGTATCGAAAGGTGTAACTTTCATTTCTCCTATTAGAAGGAAGTCTGCGCAAGATTCGACTCGTAAACTTTAAGCATCTCCAGGAAGCGGTTGAATAGCATTCTAAAAACGGCTGTGAAGACGTCTGAGGTGTGTGAAAAATATTTTGGACAAATCTTTTTTTTTTATTTAGTTGTCGAGTTGCGTTCGTCTTCGTTGGCGGCGCTTTGCAAAAATAGAATTTGGCGGCAGTGGTGGTTCATACCCGAGTCCCGGCCGGACTTGCCAGTGCACCGGTAGCTTCCATACTATTCAGATTCAGTTTTAAATCCATTTCTGAGGAAGCCGATCGAGTTTTGAACCATGGGATAGACTGGCTTGCAGTGCTAGTGCAGTGCGCTGATAAATTTTCAGCTTGTGTTGTGTTGTTCTGTTTGCTGTTTGCCATCATGAATGGGACAGGGACCTTAAGGACTAAGTTCAGGGGTGTCAAGAAAGAGTTGTTAGAGCGACAAACCAGCATGCTGATACAATCTATGACCGTGCGTATCGTAACTGTTACTTTATTTTCAGATGTAGTCTTTTGCTCTGTGTCAAGGTTTCTTAGTTAATTATATCGTGAGAATAGTTTAAGAACTTGACGGTCGTTTATTTTTAATCAATTCTTTAGATGTTTTACTTCATTCAGTATACACGAAGTATTAACTTCAAAGGTGATTGATGGTTTTGGTTTATGATATCGTTATGGACCGGTTTTGTAAGTAGATGTAATAGTCTTCGAAATGTAAGAAAATGATACTCAAACAGATTAGGTTAACTTTTTAAAATATGCATAACCAATTAGCCCTTTATTAAATTTATCGATACTAATTATTATCTAATCTAATATCAGGAAGTACTGGACCGATAAAAAAAATAATTTCATCCGTTGGATATGTACGTACGCGGTTCCTGAGTGGTATGGGCTATGTATTAGGTATGTACCACGGGCGAAGCTGGGACGGATCGCTAGTATATTAATAATAAACGAAGCAAAAACTTTGTGCCTTTTTACGAAACATTGCTTGAACAGAGGAGTGTGAAATTTCGCAAACTTTATAAGTTTATATAGAGAACTCTTTTTCAAAATACAAATGTTTAAAAACAAATGCTTATAAAATACATCTAATCAATATAAATACCATGTAGGGGAAGTGCGGCACTAAGGGGGTTCTATTTAACACACGCATAAATACTCTTTTGTTTTTTGTGAAAGTCTGTGGTCAAACTGAGAATAAATTAACATTGCTTTATGGTCGAATTTTGTCCACTTGGCGACCACTAGTAATTAATTGTTAACATGTAAATAATAATTTACATGTGAAAAATGTCATCAAGTTCAAAATTAATACTATTGTAATTTAATTAATTTGATATCATGTATGAAAATAATAAAATAAGTCAAGTACATACCTACGTAATACAATGTGTTTTTATCAAATTACGAGTAAAAATTATGACAAAAATTACACAAACTAGTTAAATTACCCAATTATAAAAAAAAAACAATCAAAACTTATAGGGATAAGTGCCCATAAGAATATCTTAAGGGGGAAAACCGTAGAATTCATTATTTTTTTTCTTCTCAGCGAGCTTTCATTCTCATGGGACTTTACCACCAGCGTAATTATTGCCGAGATGATTCATAGTAAACCGCGACGGAAACAAGTTCTCAGGGTTTGCGGGATGTATAGGCTCATTTAGTTTCTCGATCTTGGGAAACAAGCTCGTGTGTTCGTAACTAACCACGCGTAAAATCCAAAACACTAGTTGTTAGCTTTCGATCAGATCAATAGTTTCCCACGGTAACCCGGCAACTTAGGGTAGGTTTGTGGTGCAAAGGTGTAGTTTCCTAGTTACATGACAATAAAATTCGGTCGCTTACCCTTGCTGTTCCGGTGGTGACCATTCACGATTCATTCCCGGGTAGGTTCAACTGCACAGCAGACTGGGATTGTTGAAAGTCGGTACGCTCTGCTAGTTTATGAAATTGAGATATTATTATGATGCCTCGGTTCGTACACTTATATTTCTGGTTTTAAACGTCCTTGCTTCTACTTTGTTTTCTTTGTTGCTTAAACTACGTTATTTGTTATTTATAGTGTTGTTGTACGATGATTGAATTATTGAAAATATTAGAGCATTGTAGGAAAATTCTAAAACAAGCGATTTATCATCGCGTGTCATCGCAAGAGACTAAACAGTTTTTTTTCAATTCTAACAAAGATGTGGGACGACCTGCCTCAAATGACGCGTGTCTAGCATTTGTATCTCAAGATAGTCTAGTCTAGAAGAATTAGTCATCAAATTACCATAAACGCTGGTGATAAAATGTGGAGCTATTCAATTGTTTACATTGTTTTACCTCATTGCAGATCGATGAACTCTACCTGGAGGTATTATACGAGATATTACACAATGTGGGGGGCTGTGACGGAGGCTGTGAAGTGGGGCAGCTGGCGATGCTGTCCCACGTTCAAGAAGCGTTTAAGATTGCTAACGACAAGCACAAGCAATTGCTGACCAAAGCTGAAGCGAAGGAGCCTCCAGAATTGATGCTAAACGTGGAAGTAGTGGAAGCGAAGGATCTAGTTCCTAAAGATCCGAACGGATTAAGCGATCCTTTCGTCACAATATACATGATGTCGAATACATCGCAAAGATATAATTCATCGGTGAAACAGACGACACTCAATCCTGTGTGGGAGGAGCATTTCTCTCTGTAAGTGTAAACATTCATACTATGCTATAAATCTCTTATCTGCGTGTGTTTGATAAGTTAATCTATGCTATCATGCTATCGTCTATCTTGTTTTTCCAAATGCACTAAATGACCATAATAAGGATGCTTGTAATTATTTAATTTCTCATTAAACAACTTGTTATAAACACAATCAAAAGAGATATCAAAACGATTACCCGTACAACGTGTAAATAATAGTATTTTTTACTAATATTGTAAAAGTGAAAATAATTGTTGTTTTGCACTAGGCTACATAGTACGAGAGAATATACGATATTTATAATTATTTATCTTCCCATTTTCATAGATACTGCGTGAATTTTGTATTATCCTATTAATATTATCAATGTTTGAATGTTTGTTGCTCAATCACGTCGTAGCCTATGAATGGATCAGGTTGAAAATTTGGAACACAGATTATAGTCTGGAGGAAGACACAAGCTTTTCTGCCGAAAATAAACGGAAACGGGAACTACGCGGGTAAAACCGAGGGGGCGCTGCTTGTTTGCAATAAATCGAATATAATAATCTTAATCTGAAAACACAGCACAAACTGTACAGTAATTCAACGCGTGCTAAATGCACCTACTAGTTATTCCAATGCATTTACAACACCCGGTTTTACGATGCGTGCATAATTTCCAATTCTGCCGTCCTTGATCTTGGCAGGCGGACAAACGCAACAAAATCACGTAACTATGGTACATTTTGACTGTTGCCTATCCTACTAATGTTATATAGGCCAAAGTTTAGATGTTGCGATGCTTGTTGTTCAATCACGACGGAACGCCTGCAGTCCTTAATTCAGTTTAAGGTTTAATCAAGTTTAGTAGTGCTGAGACTTGATGACTTGACGATGTCAATCTTGGTCATAATATTTTAAGACCTTGAAAGAAGTCATTCTTGGATAATGTCCGTTTGAAGTCAGTGGTGATGACGAACTAGGACTTGTTGTTTAGTTAAAATGTTCCTTTTTCTATTGGGAAGTGTTTCGCACGAAAACAACAAAAGATTTTTAAAATTAATCATTATTTTAGACGTCATAAACACGCGCGGGGATTTTAATTGGTTTATTAGCGAATATTTGTGGTTTAGGCAAATGATTCAAGTAATCTTCATAGGCCGTGTATACTTCTACGAAATAATAATTGAAAATAACAAAACTATACAAGGTTACACACTAAGGCGATAAAATCGGCTTCTATTATTACGAACCACTTTTAATATGGCACCCAACCCTGTAATCGCGAAAAAAGCATCTGTTTTTTTTATAATTTTCACGAATCCAATGTGTATTTTTGCCCAACTAAAAGTTGTTTATAATGTGAGATTTTCCGAATGATAAGATTTGTCAAATAATTGTCATTTCCGTATGTTCGACGTATCAAACTTATCTAAAAAGCTCTACAGACGAACCCTTTTATCAGAGGAAGTGACGTCGAAATGACGTAAAAGTGGGTTGGGCCCGATAAATTGCATCAATTCCATCCACTTTCTACGTCATTTCTACGTCAGTTCCTCTGATAAAAGGGTTCGTCTGTAGAGCCTTTAAGACAATTAATTATTGACATCACCTGTGGCACAATCGTAAACAAATTTGACAGATTTTTTTTCATTCTAAACATATCTCATAATGGGTACCATACTTCTTATTCGGATTTGTAACTGCGTTTTATGTAACCCTGTATTATGTACACAAGTTTAACACACAATGTTTATAAGAAAATTCCTTTTCAGGCCAATGCCAGCAAATTTCCACGAAGATTCATTATGTCTCGAAGTGTGGTGAGTATGAACAAATCATTTCGTCTCTTCTGATAGTTCTTGAAAATTACTGATTTATTTTACACAGAAATAGTACTAAAATAAGGGCGCTTGTAGACTTACGGTATCAAAAATGTGGACATCATCTTATCAGCGTGTAGACACAATGATTAATTGTCCTTTTCGTGTTTTAACAATAAATGTTTGTATTAAATTAACTGAAATCATAGCGTGTAAAAGAGTAGTAATTAAATAGAACCAAACCACTTACTTTATTCTACCACTTACCTTCGTGAATCCTTATTTAATTCACTTAACAATAGTGAATTTTCTTATTGAAGTTGATTAAATAAATGTGTTCAAAATCATTTGCTAATTACTGTAAATAATATGTATTATACTCTAACATATTTCTCTCTCACACCCTGCAGTACTTATCCGTCTATAATCCGTCAGTACATAATCTGTATCTTTTTGACATTATTACCCATTTATTACCGCAATAATTATATTTACGTTTTTAATATCTTTCATGAGAAAAACATAATGGACACTATTAAACTTTTTATCTAAACGGACCTAAGTATGTCAGTTGACTTCAGGGTAGCGATTCTGAAACCATTCGGTTGCATCCAACACGGAATCTCATCTCTCGGTCTTTGTCTTATCTGATAAGCATGACAGAGACCGAGAGATGAGATTCCGTGTCGGAAGCAACCGAATGGTTTCAGAATCGCTACCCTGATTCCCTTGACTGCGTAGTAAACTTTGGGCTGGCGCATACCTAAGCGTGTAAATTCCGTTTACGCGCCAAAACTTAATCTCATTAAATAAAAAAATATCTTAGCACTTACTTACTTAGAACATGATTGAAAGCATACGTGAAATATGCCTGAAGGCATTCCATATTCTTGCCATTCTCACTGTACTCAATGTGTAGAACATTTCTGTACTCAAGACTCCTAATTGACGCATTCTTTCTAAATTACGCAAATTAATTTGTTTTGATCTGATTCCTACCAGTTATTTTTTACTGTGAGACAAAATCTTGAGTATGTGAAAAGAAATACCTTTTTATTACTTTGTAATATTGTTTACAAATGCTATCTAGCATTATATTGAAACTGATTGAAAATAGTCTTATACTTTACAGACTTAGAGAGGCCAATTGAAATCAACTTCCCTTAGGAACCCATTGAAAAAAGGTTTTTTTATATAATTTTAGCAATAACTAATTACAGCTTGCTAATATTTTGTGTATTTTTCAGGGATTTTGACCCCGCAGAGACCGTAAAAGAAAAAATGACTAAAATATTTGAAGTGAAAGGCGTGAAGGGGTTGAGAAAGCTCATGAAAGAAATAGTCGTCACAGCATCGACTGGAACACATGACAATGAACTCATTGGCAATGCTACTATACCTCTTAAGGTAAGCGATGAGATTACGTAGACATTGGTAACAAAGTAGGTACATTCTAACATTGTTATAAATCTGAAGATTCATTAAACATTTGTACTAAAACTACAAACGCGTTCTACCGTGAGCGCATAAATTAGCATTTGTATGAAGAACTCCAGTATGCTGAGTGCGAGCTATGTTGACAACAAAACGCGTTCTAACGAGAGCGCGTAAACATGACATTAATTTGTATGAAGAAATGTATATTTGACTGGCCTCGTGGTTTAGTTGGTAGTAGCTCTGCCTGCGAAGCCGAGGGTCGTGGGTTCGATTCCCACCCAGTGCAAATATTTGTGTGATGAATTCAAATGTTTGCACTGTGTCTGGGTGTTTCTATGTATAATAAGTATGTATTTAAAACTATGTAAGTATTATATCAGCTATCTGGCCGCCATCATACAAGCTTTGCTTGGGCAAATTGCAATAAACAAAGCTTGGGATCAGATGGTGTTGTGTGTGAATTGTAGTCTACAAAACTCGCAGTCAGCTTAAATACTGTTCAATGAAGCTTCAGATTGATTCTAGTTGTGACAGATTCGATATCATACGACAATACGACGACATTGTTCATTTATGAGAGAGCATTGTCTGCTAATATTGTGTTTAAACAACATTAACAGTAAAATTTCCTTATTAGCTTACTTAAATCACAATATTATTTACCTATTTTGTTCAGGTAGTGGGCCATTCCATGATCCGTTTAAGGAAACTATATTGCTTACCTACGTACTTACATTCAAGTTTATAGAGTTAAATGACACTAAATGTAAACAATTAATTACTAGTTTATTTATGACTTGGCTAAGTTCTACTCGCGATCATTTGTGCGATATAACATAATATGTATTAGGTATACTGTTGGAGAAAAAATACACACTGCCGTACCGTAAATATTTAGGCGGCATAGATACACAACCCAAAAAACTAGTTTTTATTTTAGTAATAATGATATAATAGTTTAAAAAACTAAAAAACACGCTTTTATCACGCTTTTTCTCGTATTCCTGACAGCAATCCCTTTCATATGATAGCCATATCATGGGGGTGCATATCAAATAGCCTGTCCGCCATATTGGATTTAAGTCACTTGACAATTTTTTCGTACTCCTGACAGCAAACCCTTTCATTCGATACCCATATCATGGGGATGCATTTCAAACAACCAGTCCGCCATCTTGGGGAGGCCGCCATATTGGATTTGTAATGACATTTCTTAGCTAGTCATGTATTGTCATCAGAACTCAGAGCGTGTGCAAAATTTCATCCTAATCGAAGACCGGGAAGTGGGTCAAATTAAGATTCCAAGATTTTCTTACATACATAGATTACAAGTACATACATTACAAGTGAAGTTAATAGAAGCGTGTTAAAAATCGATATACTAGGTAGACACGACGACGACGACGACGAACGACGATTTTCAACGTTTGTAATGTCCAACAAACTCAGATGACAGACTGGTTTAAATTCACCTAGAATTAAAATACTAAATAACATTTAGAGATTATTCTATATTCAGTAGACAATTATGCAAACGTCATCGCGAACAATAACAAATTCCCCGTAATTTAATTCATGATATTTTCTAGCGCTAACGGTTTGGGTTCTGCGTTGATCTATCGGTCAATCACCTTTGCCTTATACATAATATATAATGCATATCTATAGAGGTATAAAATATGTAGATGAAGATAATACCTACTCTGAAGGTACATTTGGAAATCGAACTTAGAATATGTGACCTTGTCATATTGGCTGTAATAAAAAGAGACATCGATAAGTTTATTTTCATTTTTAATTTTCGAATGTAAAACACTAAATGTATTCGTCCCACAGTCAATCCCAGCTGCTGGGATCACCATGTGGTATAGCCTCAGCAAGAAGGCCAAGCTTCGCCGGCAAGGCGTGGTGAAGGTACGACTCAACTTCTCTTCAGAGAAGAACTGCCAGGTCGCTGCGCAGGAGCATCGACATCTGCTGCGGATATTGTTGCTGCACGAATTGGAAAACTCCAAGGTATGACGTCACTGCTACTATTATTCAGTCGAATGTCTTTGAGGCACTTACTTCATAAACACGAATGCTAATTTACATATCTGTGATGTTACAACATTTAAGTTCTATGATCACGTTATTTTAACGAAATTAAATTAACCAATGAGTGAGGTAACTTTTGTAAACCTGGACAATCTAATTATTCAAAATAAAATTCGGGATTAAAGTAATCTCATTATCTTTGTTCGCAGATTAAAAAAAAAATAAACAACACCTTAATCATTATTCATAGGTGTACCATAATTTGTATTCATCGTAAATCAACATTTAACTTAATGATTCTAATTATAATTGTGACTAATGATTCTACGTACAATAACAATAGCGTATGGAATACGAATAAATATGCAGTGGCTAAAAATATATACACAGCTTTATACTTTATCATTTATAGCCTCAGACTAACTATTCTTATCCAACGGAATGTCAAATACGTCACTATTAATTAACAATTAATTATAATAGAAGTACAAAAATTGGTATTGGGCTATTGGTATATATTGGAAGAGAATTAGAGGCTCTTTTATCAACTAATCTTGCGTTGTGCATAAACGATCTTGGCGCATTCTGTGTAACTTAACTAACGACTTCAGACTTCACCCCTTGTACAGAAAATTATCATATGCGCCACAGTCCCAAGGACAAATTTTAAAGGTCCATTTATTACGACCGAATTGGAAGCGGAACAGGAAGGAAAAGGACGGGTTAAGGTAGCATATTGGTATTTGTTATACTTATTTTTGTTTTACATTCCATTCCGTACCTACATCGCGTAGCAAAAAAAATTGAAATCTGTGCCTACATCAGTTAAAATGTGAAAATCGTATGTTTTTAGATTACACTCACAGATAATTATTTCTTATTGGAAAACCAAACAAAATAAGTCATTAAAAATAGACAACAAATTTTTATAAAATTTGACAAACCGAATAACATGCGTAGGTCAACTAAACGCACTGGCCCAAAAAGACAGCGAGGTTTCGGAATACACGAAAATATCACCAATGATTTCGTTATTTTTTTTGCAAAGGACTCCATTTTAGTTAGGTAAATTTAATGGAACGTGGGAAACATACTCAGAAATATACTTAGTACCAAAAAAATTATAACTTTCCGAATCGGAATTGGATGAAAATAGGTTTTTGAGCAATTGTGCAATACAAAATAAATGTTTCCGACGAATTGCGAACCTCTTCTTTTTTCAAGTCGGTAAAAAAATAGGAATATAAAAGTGTATGTACCTACCTACTTAGGTATTTACGCTGACAAGAGGGTTAGAGATTTAATATTCTGCTTACGTAATTCTTCAACGTTCCGTAATCTGAATTCAGTGCAGTATTCTGACCTACATGTAAGCAGATCTGGCTTGCAATGTGTTATTTATCACGGATTTATGCTTTATTCTGCAATTGAAAGTGAAAACGCATTGCAACGATAATACGAACATACACAACTGTATGCCGAATTCCATTATGTCATCTATATTTATTTTTGATTTCAGCTGCACCTTGCAATTACGTTTGTCATATCTTAGCGTTAGGGGTAATTTTCAGGGGCAAATATTGTTTTGTAGTACCTCTACCAAAATCCTCGGAATGGGGTAAGCATTTCTTCGCATCGTCTTGTTATTTCGTATCGTTACTCTAGCTTCATAAAGAAAACGAACACATAAATGGAATAAGATATAGAGCTTGATAAGTTAGGTCTGTAATCAAATTAAAATAAAATCGACATATTTGGTAACAATCTCATTAACTTCAAAGTTAAGTTAAATGAAAATTATTAATGGAAGTACCGAGCGTTCCTGACTCTCGTTTTCAATTCAATTATTGTAGTTACGTTATTAATAATACCCCTACACATAGTTAATCAAAACAAAATATTTTAAAAGTAAATTGCATGTTGTGCTTTGTTTTAATGATAAATACACTTAACTATATTAGTATTAGAATAATTAATGTAAGAAGCAATGTATTATTGTAATTTATCAATACAAAGCCAAATAAAATAATAATAAAAAAATTACGTTTTCATCCCACCAGCTCGGAAAGAGTACTTTTGCTCCTCGATATCAGGGCGCAAAAGTCGTTTTTACCCTCTAGAGGTTAAAGTAAATTTGAATTTAGAACATCGTGTGTACTGAGGTTTTGAATTCAAAACATAATTTAACCTATTTATTTCTACCTCCTTGGTGCCGAATTCATCATACATTTATTTTTAATTTGTTAAAAACTCATACTCGGAACCTCTTTGGTGTACTTTTTTTTAAATGCTCTGCGCGCAATTTTCTTTTCACGTATGGAGGATAGAGGTAAAGAATGTTATTTCAAATGGCAAAACATTTTGAAATGCTATGAATGAATGACTATGAATGAATGAATCAATTGTAATCGAATTGATGTATGCCGAGTTAAATAATTAAATATTATTGACTACTAAAATAGTAACTAATAGATAATTTCAACTACTTGTGCAGTACAAAATAATGTAGTAAATATAACATCAAATAAATAATTACTATTTTGAGAAAACATGTAGGTACCTACAATATATTTTGAAGTCAAAACTTCTTTTGGCGCGCCAAAGACAGATTTTTCGTGGGCTGTCAATTTAATTCTAGCGTCACGCTCGGGAATGATAAGAAATCTTGGGGTAAACTCGGGACCATAGCCAATGGCCATCTAGAAATGCCTCAGCCTTTCCCATTGGCCATTTAAAAATGTGTCAGCATTTCTAGATGGCCATGCTCATATCCACGCTATCCGGTTTCACACGCGTAGTTTCCAAAGTAAAAATCAAATTCTGAGTTATAAGTTACCACTTCTATCGGCAGTGCCTATGACTGCCAATATTTTTCTCTGATGAATTTTGAATAGTACGGTTATTCATTTCCTTTAAAATGTACCCTGATACAAATTTAGCGCTACTATAATTTAATGCATTTGGGAGGACACTTTTTCATGTACACATGAAACTCCGTACCTCCATCGGTCAACTCTCCATATTTTCACGTCATATTGTTATTATTAAAACCATGGCTAAATAAACTTAAATTTAAAACTTATGAAATTGAATACAAGTAAAAAACCGAAATACCATTATAATAAGTGATTCTAGTGACCAAGAAGTTTATTTAACGCCAATAGAATCGACTGAAACTGAAAATGCGTAAAGCGTTTAGTAATTTCCTCGCTAGGGGGGGGATGAAAAATTACGTGTTACACTCGAGTGCAAAGATTTTTCACCTTGTGCCCTTTTGATTCCCTTGCTACGCTCAGGATTCTAATTTTTGAATCTCTCGCTACGCTCGTGATTCAACTTTAGAATCCTTCGCTTGCTCGGTCATCAAAATTGAGCACGCGGTTAAAAAGCCACTTTGCACTCTTGTACAACAAATAACTATTGTTTGAATTTTTATCTTTTCTTATATTTTGTAACATATTTGTAAAGGTGGCGCCGTATTGGTGGAGCGGTAACTTCAGCGCACCAGCGGAAGGCATCCTGACCCAACATGCGGCCCAGAGCGGCCTGAGCCAGCTGGACAACTACCTGGCTCAGTGGGCCGTCTTCTGCGCCGTCACGGCTGACCATCCTCTCAGCTTTGCACTCTTCAATAGTCTGCTCGATAAGATCGCTAAACAGGTCAAATCTGGTAAGTACACATTTTTTAAGTGAAACTTCTTTTGGCGTACCGTACACCGATTTTTCGTGAGCTGCGAATTGAACTCATGCGTTCGTAAATGAAAGAAACCTTCGGGTAAACTCGGATGATCTAGATGGCCATGGTAATGGCCACGCTCTCCGGTTTCACCCGCATAGTTTCCAAAGTGAGCTATCAAATTCTGAGTTATTCGTTTTCACTTCTATCGGCAGTCCATAGGGACTGCCAATTTTTTTAACAGTGTACCTATAACAGTTGGCTTCTGATGGCTTCTATTGCCTGCTAGGGTAGGAGCCGTCCCCTTTGAACCTGAACTTACTATAAGTATACTTATGCAGATACATCAGACATAGCTTGGTAGAATGTGTATGGCCTTGACTCTCCCCTGGTGGGAGAAAACCACGAGTCCTAGAAATGGAAACATAAAGTGAGCAGATTATATTATAACTAACAGCCCCCGTGGTTTTACTCGTACAGTTTAGTTTCCGATTCGGTTATTTTCCCGTGATAAGTCTAATGCTATTTCAAACTATAATCTTATCTTACTGTGTTCCAAATTTCAACCAGATCCGTTTATTCATTTTTCATCAACAGATAGTTCATATAGACAGATATATCAACAGATTCCGACATGATAGAGCATCATGCATCCGAACATCTAAACATCCAAACTTTCTCATTTATAATTTCGGGTCACGGGTCAAATTGGTTACGATATCTCTGCAAGGAGAAAATGACAGCGACTTGTATGTTAAAAAAATATCAATACTAAAATGTGTTGAGCGTTAAGCTCGAAAGTGATTTCATTATCTTTTTAGGCCTCATCCATGAAGAGAACATTAAGCTATTCTGGGACGCAGCAAAGAAACTATTACCCACCTGCTACGGCCACATCAGAAAGCTGAGGAAAAAGACTGCCGGCGATAAGACTGTTATGAAAACACTTCGAGAAGTCCTCAAAATACTGTTACAGCTATCCGAATTAGACGTACCAGACACTGTGGACCTCTTCCCTACTAATTTATACGGATGGCTAAGAGATGATACGGAGAAGTTAACGATCCATGAAGTTTTGCATCAAGCAGTATTACAAGGGGCTTCTGATTGGTTCGTCCACATTTTGGATAACAATGAATGTAAGGACCAAACGGAGGAATCGAGGCTGCAGCACTTGATTGTCGTTATACAGTTG
The DNA here is from genome assembly GCA_963693475.1 of Ectropis crepuscularia. Taxonomy (NCBI): domain Eukaryota; kingdom Metazoa; phylum Arthropoda; class Insecta; order Lepidoptera; family Geometridae; genus Ectropis; species Ectropis crepuscularia. The sequence continues at coordinate 16,050,904 of OY856353.1, read as the reverse complement.
GTGCGGTCTGATCTGCAGAGAGCTATCGAATATTATGAAAGAGTCTTTATTGAGTGAGTATTTAGAGATTTTAAAATTAGTCAGTTACTATTTTTTACAATAAGTAATTCGTAGATATTTCTTAAGGTATTAAAACAATGTGTAAGAGGTAATCCAGAGAATAAATATTTGAGGACATGCTTTTTTTGCGGCGGAAACGTACTTACGCATGCATGCGTCATGACGCATGACGGGGTGGGTATATTGGGCTCGACACCACAGAGTGTTGGTTACCGACTAAAATCCCTACAGGTATCTCCAGCCGTGGTCTCCAGCAGAGTCCCAGTAAAGTAAAGTAAAGATTTATTTGCGTAGCATGGGTACAATGGTAGATAGAACGGTCACCGCCATACCGCTATAGCATTAAACCGAGACTGCCACTACCACCTCTCTGGCGGGCCCACCTCGCAGGGGGACGGATCTCTGCATTTAGCTCAAGTGACGCGTCGGTAATCAGCGGCGCGTCACTTTCTCGGGAAGGCTTTTTGTGGGCATTCCTCAAACAACACTATCTAGTCCCAAACTTAGTAAAGCTTGTATTATAGAAACCAAGCAGCTTATTCAAATTTAAATACATACTTATCATTCTGATACGGAGGAACACCAGACATAAAATAAATATCCATATTCATCACACAAATATTTTTACTCTTGGAAATGGAACAAACTAACATCCAAACTTTCACATTTAAAATATTAGTAGGACAGGTACAGTTAGTTGTAGATTTTTACCTTTAGCCGATATCGTCGTATAACGTAAAAAAGATTATGATAAAACTTAAGCCATGGCAGGCTACGGTTGTCATGATGATTCACGTAATGATTCTTTAGTGCCCTGAATAGCTGTGGTTATTTTGTTGAGTCTTGACGTCATCTAGTTTCTTGTGCAGCTTGTGTCGTTGCGTTGCGTCGCTAGCAGTGAGTTTACTGATGCCATTTTTATTTAAGTAGGAAGTTGGAAGAGAACAAAGCGCACAGATAATTAACTTGGATATGGTACCTTATCAATTGGATAAAGTAGAGCCTCTTTCTATTTACAAGTATAGAAATTATAGGGCAAATAGATAAATTACCTTACACCTCTGTGACGAGCGCCGTGCATTGGTAGGTAATATTTTGGACGTTTCATGTTTAATAGTTACTTAACACTGTATAATGTGTAAGTGATAAGTATAAAAGACTAATTAGTCCGTCAGTTACATCATTAAAAAATATTACACTTTGCGTAGTCTTTTGTTTCACAAACAAAAAATGTCGAACATATTGTGCTTAGAAGTTTAGAGTGACGTTACGTTCATCTACGATCTTTATAAAAACGTGACAACCCGTGTGGGGTTGAAAATTTGATGAAAATTTTCGAAAATTTGATGATCCATATCTTTGTCGATTTTTAATAATATAAAAAAATACGTGTCCCATATTTTCCATAATCTACCTGACAGACTAATTAGAATTGTAGATATGTTTTTGACCCAGTCATCATCCCAATTATCCATGCAATACTAGTACCGTAGAAGCGTGTTCTGCGTGTTTTTGTTACTCAATCATTCGAAGCTGATTAGTCAGTATTAGTTCCAAATCTGTCCGCCTACATATACAATAGTTGGTAACGTTCGAAATGACTTGAATGACAGGATATTTGCTTGATCATTGCTGTATCATTACTCTTTTTATATCACACAATAATCTAATAGTAGTCATCTAATAGTGATTCTGTTGATTTGTTTTTATTTGTGTTTTATTATCGATTATTATACAGGGTTAATCATCATCAGGTTATTCTAGCCCACTGCTAAACATGCCTCTTCCACGATACGACATTTAGTCCTCGGATTTTCTTCACCAGCCGCTGTCTGCTGCTATCATCATTCTAGTTTCGTTTTAAGCTACGTTGTATTTAATATTAAATTACATTAAATGTCTATATTGTCCTGTTATGGCTTTATAATCAATTTAACAATTGAGGATAACAGGTTTACACGAGTGCAATTCTACCATGCGCTCAGAATAGAATTGAACCATATGTTTACTGGTAAATAATTATAATAAGCCGTATTCGGAACGGAAATATACATATCAAAGATATTTCTCAATTTCTGCAAAGATATACGCTATATTTCACTTTTTTATTGTATAGTGTGATGGTCCGAGCAGGACATCTAACTGATGGTAAGAAAAACGAATAGATTAACTTTACTAGCTTTAGTTTATTGCACTTAAATAATAAAACAAAATACAGAAACATCTTAAAACAAGGTAGCAATAGGCAAACATATCTCCCAATTACATCATAGTGTTACGCAGCTACTGGAATGTGAAGAGTTTAAATTATAACCTAGCAGTTCACTCGTCACTCAGCTACGTATATTAAATGACTTATGCCGTGTAATTTTTCTGAAAACATTACCTTTCAAACTGAAACCCAACGACGTTTGCACAATGCTGCTTGGCGTAAAATAACTGGTAAATGTGTGGTACATCTCAAAGCGGACTTTGCAAAAAATTCTACCACTCCAAAATCTACTTGTACTGATGCTTATTAGATAAATTTAATATAAACAAACATTTGTGCCATCTTTGTCGAAATTTAGAAGTATCTTTGACAAGTATAAATTAATTGTAAAAAAGCCTCATTGTCCTCCGATATCATTAACTATGTCATCTCACTCCGTTATACATACCTAATCAAAAAACAAGGGGCGTCTTTCGTCTTAATATATGCGTTTTGTGTAACCTTGTACACATGTACACCTAATCTATTTATCGATTTGTTATAACTAGACATTGATATAATACTTGATACGGTATTTTTCAATTGTTCTGAAATTAATTCATAAATTTTCCTTCATACATGATGATACATAATATTGACGTGATTGTGATATAGATACCTAGACTAAAATATCACATTTGTGTTATTATGATGTAGTCATTAAAACACAAGGGTGGAAAACCACAAATTATTTATTTTTTAACTACAAATATTGTTAAATCTATTTTTGCTTTGTTTTCATCATTAACATTGTTCATAGATTCTTTACCTCCGTGATGGGTAAAGGCATCTCTTTTATCATACCATCTCCATCTGTCCTGTGTCAATCAAGCCTATGTTCGACTAGCGATTAATACGTTGTCATCGATCCATCTTGCAGCTGAATGTCCTACATTCCGCGTGGTATCTATGTAGGTATTATTTATTTTCACATTATCCATGTAATGTCAGCTATCCTATACAAACTTTGCTAAGTTTGGGGCTATATGTTGTAGGGTAAAACAATGTCTACCAAAATACTCGTAATATATTTTTAACTAGGGCGCCACGATTTTATCGGCGCAGTTCCCAAATAATGCCCGTGCTATTTTTTTTCCCGAGAAAATAACTGGATCAGAAGTAATGCTGCTAGTATTTCATAAATTACAAATGTCGCTTAAAATACTAAAAATAACAACAATATTAAAAGCGTTACATATCTAATGTCAATGGACAACAAACAAACACAACAATTCACATTAAGTTAAAGAGACCAGACCAGAAGACCAGATACATAAATAAGAACCTTATTTTGAAGAATAGGGTTCAGAGGTTTTGAGCCTGGTTTCTCGACTATAGTGTCGACCATATTTATGTGTCGGTATTACTACTTATATGGGGATTAGGCCGCATAACAATGCATAATTTTATAATTTTAGCCGTGTACATTTTGCATTGTGTTTATAATATTAAACTATTGTTATCTAAAGATAAAATAACTGATCTACATTTAATTTCTTTTCAGCACAATGAATTTTCCCTACCCAAAGGTTCTATACGGCTTGTACGAGAGCAAACTCGCGTCGCTGGTAGAATCAGAAGTAAAGGAAGTCTGCAAGAGTCTGAAGCGTCTGCATTATAACGCCGGGTCCACAAACAGCGTGCATTTAGCGGGCGGTCTCAATGGAGCGACGGGGCTTGGCAGCAATGTTGCTGACGAACCACTGACGATGGGGACCAAACTCTTCGAGCTATACCTCACTCTGCAAAGGTTTTTGATGTGAGTTTTATTACGATTACTTGACTTTTTTTTGTATAAAAACTTTTTGGTCGCAGTTAGACGCTTTTTGGATGTCTGAAATCTTGTGATTTTGCGTTACTAACATACGTAATAGCTGTGTATATGTATCGTATACCTATGCATATACAGGTTACGTGTTTTGGAACATCCGTTTAATACTGAAATTCTAAGTATCAGTTTTCACTTCTATCGACAGTCCCCTGTGACTGGTATATTATTTTATTTTAAACATGGTTTTCAGTATGGTACGATCTTTTTTATTTTTATGACAACTGCATGATGAACTTTTCGAAAATGTACCTAAAAAGCGCTGCTCCACGATTGTGAACCTTATGCATCAGCAATATGGTTCGAGGTCGGACTCACGGAATATCGAATCGCAATCGAATTGAAACAAAATAGGTAGGTACCTATGCCTTAGAACCACAACTGTAAATATTGCTTATAATGATGAGAACACGACCCTTTCTGTGTAGTAGTGTAGGTCAGATGATCTACATAATTATGTAATCCTGTACCTATATGAAATATACTACCTTGTATTATTGATTTTCAATAGCCGATATGTAACTGACCCAATACCTAAAGTGATTAATGAACCTAGGTCTTTTAAATATTGACACACCAAATAAAGGTCTTTTGTAGCGACAGTTATTGTTTGATCGCTAAATAATTTTGTTTACGCTTTACACACATATTCATATATGCTTGAGCAGTGTTTATTGATTCAAATATTGATTTAGGACCATCAAAACATGGCCTTCAATTTTATTGATCATGTAGATCATTAATCTCTTATTTAAACTATGTGTTTGAGTTAAAGATACTCGTTGGATACTCGTAGAATGGAATTAAAATTGCGGGTATTTAAAAAAACCTTGCGAATAGAATATTAAAAAAAAATATGGGATGGCGTTTATGTGGTATGACTTCAGTATTTTTTTACATTTTTGTTGCCATTAACCAGGAGCCAGGAGATGATGTTGACATTTTTGTTTTGTTTGTGGGTTACTGGTTAGCCATGTTTTTGATTTGAGGATTTACCATAAGAGGACGCAAGAGTCGCAAGACATGAGCAGGTCTACTACGAAAACAAACTCCGAATGATCGGATCCGACCGACAGCTGAATCGGATTGTAGCCTGCCACGAAAAACATTCGGATCGATACATCTCGGTCGGAAGTTATAAACTTAGGTCGGATGAGGGTCGGATCGAACGAAACGGCCGATCCTATCAACCGACAGATTGTCTTTCGAGGTAGGAAACGTCCATAAGTTCGGCCGATATATCGTTTATTGGACTTCGTAGTAGGCCTGCCGGCTTGCTAACAAACTTTAAAAAAAATGTTTGCCCACACATTTGCAAACTTGAACTCACACAAGAGCTGCATATTTATCTCTATTTGTATAAACACACACTAAGACAAATGGTACACACCTAAACAAAACATGCACACATTTACGAAACGCCTTATAAAACGCGTTTGACCATTTTTGAGAATAAAGCTCATTTGACATTCATATGGGCACGAGACGGGTGTTAGGCTCGCCCCCGAAGAATTTGGTTTGAGTGTTTTTGATTCTCCATTTAGTTTTACCATCGAGTAAATATTTGGGACGTAATTTGGTTCTATTTATTTTTATGGTCGAAGCTAAATAAATTGATGGTATTTATGATCCTTTAGCGAAATTGCGAATCTATCTTTGACGGTTATATTTCTATTGAAAACGCCTCATCGAAATAAATAATTTACAGCCATAGATGTAATTTTTTTTTTTTTTTTTAAATAAAGAGTGACGAGACGAGCAGGTCATGTGTCTGATGGTAAGCAACATGCCTGCCACATAACAACACAGTGACACGCAGCTATTGGAACATGTAGATTCCAAATCATTACCTAGCACTGCACTGCGCTCGTCACCCAGAGATCTAAGTTGTTATATCTCTAAGCCCTGTAATTTCTCTGGAAACATTGCCCTTCAGACCGGAACACAGTAATGTTTGCACATTACTGTTTGTACATTTACTGAAATTGATTTATTTCAAGGGTCCAGTCGGTTGCACTTGTCTTGACTAATATTGCTCAGATTACTATTTTGTACGAAAAATGTATTATCAGTGGAAAAATTTTGCTTGTTTTGTTGACATCATTACTTAGATAACAAACGGCCCTGGTAGTCATACTAGTCTGGGCCAATTTAATCTTACTTTTGTTTATTTGACTATAGTGAGGCTTTGGTAGGTATTTTTACGGGTTATCCACCAATAATAAGTACCTATAAACCTATATATCTCGGTTTCAAATAGCTTTTCTCTTAAATAACTAGGAAGGAGTAGGTACTTAGGTCCTGTGAGAGTTATTCGGTACCTAGGTACGTATTAGAACCCAACCTAGGAAATAATATATTATTATTTTGATAACTTCCCATTGCACAAAACAGGTTAAACAATCCTACAACGCAATGTAAATTATTATCATTTATTTTAGTGGAGCTCCCCATTTTTTGCACTAAAAATATAGCTTATAAATTAAGGGATAATATCACAATCCAATGGTGTAATAATATATGTTTGTAATCGGTTAAGTAGTTTTTGAGTTTATTCGCAATAATATAGACATTTATAAAATACTGAGTCATGTTATATGTGGTTTTCAACTCAATTTGCGTCTCTTTGGCGACTTTCATATGTTCGACGTTACGAAGTATTTTTTTGTAGTGAAACACTAATATATTAATTACAACTTAGCTAAAATTAATCATTTTATTTTTCAGACTTGGACAAGGACTCAATGAGACCGATTGGAATTCCTACGCCATTTCGAATTTCCATTCCTGGTTCTTCGGCGGCGTCGCCCAATGGCTTGACATAGCCGCTTACAAGGCTCTCAAGCGCATTGAGAAAGCAGTGGAGTTAGATTCGCTGAACCCGGTTGATAACAACGTGAAGTATAGTAGTTCCGGGGTCGACACTCTGGCGATATTCTATCAGATCAGGACATTTTGGCGGGAGCTTGCGTGGCCTGACGTTGAAGGATGTTATACATTTGTGGCCAAGATTGTTGATGTGAGTATATTGATATTTTATCACTGATATCTAGAAACATAACCTAAAGATAAAAAGTTTGTTTGTTTGTTTGAACGCTAGGATCTCGGGAACTACTGGTCCGAATTGAAAGATTATTTTTCTGTTGGAAAGTCCATTTATCGAGGAAGGCTATAGGCTATATAACATTAATAGGAACGGAGCATGAATGAATAATATAACAAGAACGGGAAAAATACTCCCCTTTGAGAGCTTTCGTTGCGTGCGTTGACGCGTGCAGAAGTCCGTGACAGCATGTGTCTATATTTTAAGATTGCGTCACTATAATCCTTTGTTATTCAAATTTGTTTTAAATCTGAGTTGGTACGACCAATTTTCGACAGGTGGCGTAGAAACGCGCGCAGGGTGAGCTAGTTTTATTACAAAATATATGTATATACTGCGCAGCGTTGCGTAGAGTTCAGAAGAAAGGTTCCGTTCCATTCCATTTTAAGTAGTTGTACTAAGTATAAATATGAATTCTTTTTCAGGACATATGCCGCTGTCTAGTGTTTTACTCCGACCGCATGTCGAGTCGCGTCGACAACGCCGGCATGGCGACCACGGTGTACGGTGACAAGTTCGAGGTGACCACCGATTGGTGCGTCGCCATCAACAACATCGACTACGTGCGGCAGAGCTTAGAACCGTTCGTCGAGGAGTTGGGGATGGATGGCATCGTGCAGAGGCTCAGCGAGGCTCGGTCTCCGGCCGAAGCGCAGAGGTAAGACCATTCAATACAATTTAAATTAAATATTGCTATAATATCTACTCATTCATACTAACTCGTACTAAAAGCCGGTTTGCATTTTGATTAGTGCGAGTGCGATTGCGAGTGAGTAATCGCGACTGATTACTATGCACTCGCAGTAATCAATCGGTGTCCACACGTGTTTGCTGCTAATCCCTCAACACCTGCGCTACTCATTCGCACTCGCACTAATCAAAAAGGCCTTTACTCATCAACTAAGTTACTGGAGATAAGCCTGAAGTGCTTAAAAATATTGGTTTTACTCCTTTTACGCTTTTTCGCATTGAGAAAATGTCGCGCTAGTTGATTTACAGGTACATATAAACATATATACACAAACTTAAAAAATCATTATACGCGTATGTTAAACTTAAAATATCCATAAACCTAATTTTCACTAAGATTTGTGAACCCCATCTTAATTTTGTCTAAATATTATTTTTTAATGTCATGTCACCACCACATATCCCGTATATCAGTGTAGTAGTTACAACCTTGATGGCATAAACAATATTTGCCAGCGGAAAAATCCGAATTTTAACTATTCACTGTCACTTCTTCTTATCAGGCTCTCGAGCAAAATTGGTAAATAAACGATTATTATAATGGAACGTTCAAAAATACTCGTACATATTCTGACGCATCTAAATTGGTTACCTATAACTAACCCTTCAATATTAAATAAATAACGTTCGTTTATCGGTACCCATGTAGATAAATTAATATATTTCCTCTTATACTATTACTATTATTGGCAAAAGTATTTTTTTCTTTGTAACAAAGAATTAGGCGCGAACCTCAGTAATTGGTACTCTATGTATAAACACATTGACATAACGTTAACACACCCTACTTTTCGTTCTCACTTTTGGGACTTCAGCTGTCCAATCCGAGGAGAAAATCAAGGCACTTCGCTAGCCAAGTACTGATTTCAGGGATGTCTCATGTCATCAAATATTTTTCTTTGAACATGAATTTCCCTTGGATGTTTTGTTTCAAGACCAGTGGTAGTTATAAATATTTCCATCCTCTGTTTTATATCGAATACAAAAATAAAAATGATTATTATCCTGTCTTATTCCAATGTTGTGCAGAGGCCTTTCTTTCATCCCATCAATAGCGTATAAAAAATAATTTATTGGACTATCAAACAAAATCAAACACTCTATAGCTTTTGTATTAGTACCTACCCAATACTCATTGATGTTTTCTCTTTACAGGTGTAAGGAAACTATGAAAAATGTGGTTGAAAATGCAATCGACACCGTCAGAAACAAGATTGTAGATTTATTGATGGTCATGGTCAAAAAGGTAAGAATTTTTTCGCTAGTTGAGATAAACCAAATGATTTATTAACAACAAGCCTTTGAAAAAATACCAAGGAATATAGGGGTATTCACAATCAAACCTTAAAAATAAACATACGGAAATTTCCGGTTCAATGACGAATTTTTTACGTACCTACTTAAATGAATCACTCTAACCAATTCATTCCGACCTTGGAAAGTTTTTCTGGTAATACACAAAGAGTCGCGTTGAATATAATATATGTGTGGAAAAGGACATGTAACTACTGAATCCATTGAGGTCATGTGTCATCCACCAACCCGCATTGGACCAGCGAATAAAAAAATATGCAATTTTTTTAGCGGCTTTTAGACTACAAGTCCATGTCAACCCCATCATAACCTAATAAAACATGTATTCAATATTTCGAATACGTATACTAACTATAAGGATACCATACCATAAGCCAACTGGGTAAATTAATAGTCGAACAGGAATAATTTCCATTTGGAAAATACAGTCCGTCAGTCTGTAAATAATTATTGCTTCTTTAGAATTAGATAAAGAAGCTTGAATTACACATACATTGAACTCGCTGACGTATAGTTAAACAAAAATAATTAGATAGATACCCATTAACCCATTATTAAACACGCCAAATGAAAATACTTAACAAGTTGAAACAATTTGTACGCTTAAAGTTAGTGCGACGAAAATGAAAATACGTTTTCTTGCAATCTGATTCCGGTCACACTCCATTAATGCATTGATATAAATTTTCGAGCTGACCACACTCCTTACAGTTGGGTGAAGATTCTTTTCGTATCATACATCTAAAAGCATTTAATGGAATGTGTAGTTTTGTAATTTAAAACATTGTGACGTTTCAGATGATGCCGTCTATAACACGATACCTCGTAGAAGGCGCAGAATTACTCCACCAAGACTGTTCCAGCATGGAGCGAGTTATGCGATACTTAGAAGCAAATCTTGATACACTATACCAACATTTGAACAACGAAAACTTCTCCCGAACACTTGACATTGTGTGGGATCAGCTTGGCGATGTTCTGTATGAATTGATTCAGGCCAATTTAGAAGTACGTATTGCAACTTTTTGTTATTTTTTTATCATATTTTTTTGTGTATTAACAATTTTCCGCTAACAGCTGTAAAATGCGTAGCCCTAGTGTTAACACTGTGATTTTAATTGTTTTATACTAATGTAATTTTCATTTTTAAAACGGACCCATGAAGTTTTTATTGAACATTTGACTGTTGTTTTTTATTTCATATAATGGTAATGTAATTCACTGGGTCCAGTTTCATTCAGATGTGTTATTAACTAACATAGATTTTGATTTCTAGAAAGAGAGACTCGCCACCCGTGTCCGCTTGTTTAGGCGTAGATATTTTGGAAAAAACAAAGTCTCCCCCAACTTTGCATTGTTTCGGGTAAATAATGTTGCCATTGTGTACGCACGCTATTGCAATGTTATTTAGATTTGTGCACTTAGAAGATTTCTTTTTTTTAAGGAAATATTGTTATTTTGTAAGTGATAAAAAATCTCAAACGTTAAATTCAAGTTTTATATTTGAGAAAAAAAAACAATTTCACAAAACGTGGAATACCTAGTTAAAACAATAAATAATTTTGATTTTTTTTCTTGTAAAAATTAGCATTGATTCAGATGTCTTTAAAATCATTATCGGATAAGTCCTTTAAATACATAGTTAAGAACTAAACGCATCTTTTAGCATGCTTGGTAGATTCCGTGTAATTTACTTTACAAGTATTAATGTTAAAAGTTTACAGTAATTTTTCACAGCAACGTCACATGTTTTTCTTAAATTATGCACATTTTGTGGATTTGAGCTGGCAAGCGTGACTAATATGTTTTATTGTTCGCTAGCACCGAAGGGCTAAGATAACCCGGTATATCGACCCGAGACGCTTGAGCAAAACCGCCGCAGCGGCCATAGACGCGGTAATACACACATACACACACGCGCACTGCGTTTTATGTTTGTGGCTGTTATATCTACTGTCGCTGAATTTTACTTGTAGACTTGGAATGTTTTTTGAAACTTTATGACGAAAAAACCATTGATTTAGAGAAAAAGCATTTAACAAACGAATACCCACGTTATTTGCAGTTCTTTCACTTTATTGTAATGAGTTAGAGGAGTGTTTCAGAGTGTAAATATAACTGTCAAAGATAGCTCTCAATTTCGCCAAAGGTGGCGCCAATGTTTCGTTATGTTAGACAAATTTAACAAAATGAAATATTGCCATTTTTGGCAAAATTAAGAACTATATTGTTCAGGTACATTTGCATCTTGGTAACGCCTAATGTTGTCAGTGAATATATTTAAAAAATAATGTTTGAAAAATAACATCCATATTGTTTTAATGTTGTGATATTTGCTACATTATTTTTATGTTTTTTTTAATGGAAATTGTTTTTGAAAAACATTCAACCAGTCCCTCTCTCAAAATTCAGCGATACACCTAGCCTATATATCTAGTCACTAGAAAGTGTTGCCACTAGCTGTCCTAAGCATGTGTCGTGTTAGTGTTTTTTCGGGATGCACTTTTGTCCAACTTAGTTTGTCTAGGCTTAAAATATAGCACGTTTAAGAAGTATATCCAATTGTAAGCTATTGTACTGCTCCAAATACAATAGGCATGGATAATGTACATCTTATGTTAGGTTATGTCAAAAACATTGATTCTTTTGTTTCAAAATGTATTGTTAACTTATGCTAAATTCTCATTTAAATTTTAAATTACTGATGATTAATTTTCGGACACCATTCATTTCTATTAGGTCTGATAGCAATCATGCATGATCTCATAATCATTTCTTTATTTCATGAGGCGTTTTAATGATGAGATGAGTAAAATGTTGACACGTTAAAATTATGATACCTACTTGTAGATGGCGCCTATTTGACGATTGGCTATAGTTGATAATTTTTTGTCCAAGTCGAAGGGAAGTTAAATTATCAACTTAACGTTTTGTGTGGCGAGTATGACTTTGATTCTTTGTTTTCTTTTACGCATATTTAAATGCAAACACGCCAAACATATGAAAAATCACGTGATCTACGTGAGTTTTGTGTATTTTTACATAAAATTAAAAACTCAAACGTTGGTGGTGGCAATATTAAACAAAAAAGTAAAAAAATATATGGTTGTAACGTGTGTTCGTAAAGTTGGTTTACGGACGATATTTTTACTTGATAACATCATAAGAAAACATTGATGAAATATTGCATACTTTTATGAATTGGAGTATTGTTATCACTGAATCATCATTATTTTGTACAATGCTCTGTCTCTGTCACTGGCTCTCCTCTACTCCGACGTATCGCTCGATGGAGTTGAAGAGAGAGATAGTTGCGTCACAAGCAGAACGCTTATACTGATCGTGCCTCTCTATCGCTTATTCCGAGCTCTCGCTCGCACGCTCGGCTCGTGTGGAACGTGACACTTTTTCGTGCGTGCAGCCTGCGTTCATTGATTTATAAGATGTCACAAATTGCCTCTACCACCATCTAGAACTCATTTTGGAACTATTTTATTTCTGAAACGGCTCATTTTACCATGGTGTTGCCATTTTATTACGGTAGAATTTGTATTGGCCTATAATTAAACTAAACATAATTTGACAGTACTGAAACCTCTATACCATTCATTCACAGTTAAAGACATATGTACTTATGTAATTTGATGTTTAGAACTACATAATTGACCTAGAATCCATAATAATATCTAAGCATGATAAAATTCCTGGCATGGTGCATGAAATTTTCTGTGCCTAAAAATTGCTGGTGTACAAATGTATTGCATGCATTTTTATTACCATTATCTCTCAATTCATAACTTTAAAGATTTTGGTTTGAATTTAATCAAATTTGTGTTTCCATTTCGTCATTGTAGTTGGTTCATCCATGGATTGTGTGCGGATTGGCCATTTTGAATGAGTCTTTTGTAGCAGATTACGAGGTGACTGGGACATCATTTCTGTACATATCATAGCCAATTTTTCGTGTATTTCTGCGGGCTTAATCGTGATCTAGCTTTATGTGAAGCCCTTCTGTTGTTTTGCAAATAATTGTCATTCAACTTTTAGTGATCCGTGAATACAACCCTCGCCTTGCCTAATCGACTTGGGCTTGGATTCACAGTTGCGGTGTACGAAATGTTGAATGTCAATTGAATCTAATAATTACCGTGTTAAGCTCGAAGCTCAAGGTCAAAGTTGCCACCTCATTTTAAAGATTTACCTGTTTTCATTTTTAAATTCGTTTAAGCCCTCAGAATACATTAGTATTTCATAAGTTTATCATACGTCATATCCCATCATTCGTAAGCTATAATCACCCACCTAATTATTTTCTATATTATATAAATGTTTTAAAAGTTCGTTCATCTAATTCGAAAATAGCTAAATATCTTATCCACATCATTTTACTTCGATGATTGAAATCCTTTGGGAAGTAGGTATAATTAAAATCATCAATGGCAAAACTTCGTCAATTTTCGTTATGATGGGATCATAGGTTTAATATTTTGCACATTTTTTGTTGTATTGTCGATGCTAAATTATGTGTACAACGCTATTGTGACATGTATGTACTCTGCTTGGGGAATGGTGAAACGTTGTGTATAATCGCCTTAAAGTTTAATTGTAAAAGAAAAATAAATGTTCCTTGTATGTAGGTACTTCCATTTTTGTTAAGTTTTACAATTATGTCTATACTGATATAAATGATATAGATACATAGAAACCTTTTTATAATAAGACAAACAAACAGAAATATTACAGTAAAACTCTTATGCTCTAACGCTACAAGTGGTGGCCGTGCAGCTGAGAGCAATCTCTTCCAGGCAACCAACAACCTCTTAACTTAGAAACTTTTATACTTATAAAACGAGCTAAGATATCCTTTAAGGATGATTCCGAAAGTAACCTACTCTGTCTTGACTTTTAACAAGAAGGAACTAAACTGATTAAATACAGGATAACACAGAATGCCTGTGTACAAACCTGAAAAGGACCTGGATATCTACTCTGTTTCTACGAAAACAAAATTTCGAAAAATAACTCGCGACTTTCCTTCTCTCGTTCTACTTCGTTTCGTCCGATACAACATTGTTTGACGTTTAAATGTTCTAAGCATACTCTAATTAGAGTAGGCTTAGAACATTTAAACGTACAAAACGAAGGATCGAAGTAGAATCGGAGTTGGAAAATCGCGAGTTTATTTCGAAATTACGTTTTCGTTGAATTAGAGTAGACGTCCTGATGTCCTTATCATTATCCACAACTTTTACTTGGGTCCACGGTGGAATCACGAAACAGCAATTATCTGAGAATTCTCAAATAAAATTAATCTTTTTACTCGCAATTTTTCAGAAACGTCGACCGCCATCATTCTTTTACAATCTCCACGAGTGTCTAAAAATAATGATCCGATCATTCCGCCAAGACAACGAAGAAGTCATATCGTCCGAGACTCTGAAGAGGGTAGAGTATTTGTTGAAGATCCACGGCATGGAGACAAGGGAACTGATACATCAGTTCCATTTAGAGAGGTGGCAAGAGCAACAAGCTATTACTGAACCCAAGAATGGATTGCTGACTGTAAGAGCGCAGTTTATTGAGGATAACTTGAAGGTTGAAATTATGAATGCGAGAAATTTGACGCCCACTGATTCTAATGGTGAGGTTTTATTGTTTTATATTATATTTTTGCAAATTTAAGGACATATTTCTAAAAGTGAAATTACATTTAATTCACCACGCTGCCCTACAAACGGGTGGACAGATAATGCATGTCGAAATATATTTTGACACCTGTAGAACTCTTTACGATGATTTCCGTCACTGACTTTGATTGGATAATCATAGTAATTTGGTTTGATAACGTTCTGTTACAAGTCATTACTTAATCAAAATAATTCATTGATCAATGTAATAAATAATTTCGTAATCAAAAACATGTCAATTTTAAAAAATAAAATCGCAAAGTAATAAAATCAATAAGCATTTCTACGACCATTTCAATGGACATTCAAATAAAACGTATTTTTTCAGTATTACTAGTATGCTGCAAAATTCTGTATACTTACTATAAAATATTTTCAGGACTGTGTGACTCCTACGTGCGAGCGTTGCTACTGCCTGAGGACACCTTTGCCAGTGTAGTCAAGCCTAAAACACAGACGCATAGCAAAAACCTATTCCCGTTGTACGACGAAATGTTCATCATGTAAGTAGAATATATCAGTTCATGTAATAGTTCAAGCGCATCTGGCGACCTTTTACAAGAAGAGCGCACGCGCGGACCTCTATTTAGTTTTTGTAGTGGTAAGACTCTGTGCAGAGTCTGCCTGGGGAACTACCATACCTATGCCAGTAATACACCGCAAAGTCAAGGTTCTTTAATGATAAATCTTATACCTTTAAACGAGCAGTTCTTGTACCTATATAAATATGTATATACAACGTGGTGGATTTACCCCCAACAATATTTTAACAGTCCATTCTAACACTGATGTAGACTTCATAACCCAAGGTCTCTTTCCCCTCAGCACGGTAGATCACGAGATAATTCGAGTCAAAGTTTGACGTAAAATTTCCACCAAATCACCAGCTTCAACCCTAAAGCATGTACAGCAGACAAACGACCTTACCGCCGACGCCGCGACGTCGCGTCGTACAAAAATCAGTGCGGAGATCTGGCCATTAGGAGTATGTCAAATGAAATAACAATCAAAAAAAATTTTTTTTTATGGCAAAATTTTTTTGAGCTTTCATGCGTAATATTCACATCATCATATCAGCCGAAAGACGTCCACTGCAGGACAAAGGCATCCCCCAAAGATTTCCACAAAGATCTGTCCTGCGCTGCCCGCATCCAACGATTTCCGGCGACCTTTACCAGATCATCGGTCCATCTTGTGGGGGGCCTGCCAACGCTGCGTCTTCCGGTACGCGGTCGCCACTCGAGAACCTTTCCGCCCCAACGGCCATCGGTTCTGCGAGCTATGTGCCCTGCCCACTGCCACTTAAGTTTAGCAACTCGTTGAGCTATGTCGGTTACCTTGGTTCTCCTGCGGATTTCCTCATTTCTGATTCTATCGCGCAGGGAAACTCCGAGCATAGCTCTTTCCATTGCCCTTTGGGTGGCTTTGAGCCTTCTTATGAGGCCCATAGTAAGCGACCACGTCTCTGTTCCGTATGTCATCGCTGGCAACACACACTGGTCAAAGACTTTCGTCTTGAGACACTGCGGTAGTTTGGACGAGAAGATATTACGTAGTTTCCCGAACGCTGCCCAGCCGAGTTGGATTCGACGAGTGACCTCTTTCTCGAAGTTGGATCTACCTAATTGGACTGTTTGTCCTAGGTAAACGTATTCGTCAACAACCTCGAGCGTAGAGAGTCCTACTTTAAGAGGAGTGGGTACAACATGGTTATTTGACATGATTTTTGTCTTATCCATGTTCATTTTAAGACCCACTTTTTCAGAGGCTCTACTGAGGTCATTTAGCATTCTGCCGAGGTCGTCCAGGGTTTCAGCCATGACCACGATATCATCGGCAAAACGGAGGTTGGTCATGTACTCACCATTTATGTTGATGCCGAGTCCGTTCCAGTCCAGAAGTTTGAAGACGTCTTCCAGTGCGGCGGTAAACAGTTTCGGGGATATGACGTCCCCCTGTCTCACACCTCGTTGCAGCTGGATCGGTTTCGAATTTTGGTCCTGAAGACGAACTGACATGGTGGCGTTTTCGTACAGGCACCTTAGCACCTCAATATACCGATAGTCAATTTGGCACCGCTGGAGCGACTGAAGCATAGCCCAGGTCTCGATCGAATCGAAGGCTTTCTCATAGTCCACAAACGCCAAACATAGGGGCTGGTTATACTCTTCGGTCTTCTGTATAACCTGCCGTAGCGTATGTATGTGGTCTATGGTGCTAAAGCCTTTTCGGAAACCGGCTTGTTCGGGCGGTTGGAAGTCGTCAAACCTGCGTGCGAGACGTTTCGATATGACTCTCGAGAACAGTTTATAAACGTGACTCAGAAGCGTGATGGGCCTGTAGTTCTTCAAAAGGGTCTTGTCACCCTTCTTAAAGAAGAGTATCACCACGCCTCTGTGCCATGCCTTCGGCGTTTTGCCTTCGAGAATGACGGAATTAAATAGCTTTTGTAGAGTCCTTAGCATAGGCGAACCTGCCGCTTTCAGGAGCTCAGCTGTAATGCCGTCATCACCCGGCGCCTTGTTATTCTTTAGCTGTTTGAGAGCCATTCTAATCTCGTACAGGCTAACGTCCGGGATATCTTCGGTGTAATGTCGGGTTAACCTGGCTCTAGGATCGCTGGTCAGGTTTACGACAGGTTGCTGTGTCGTCGTGTATAGCTGTCCGTAGAACTTCTCAACCTCTCCCATGAGCTCGGATTTGGACGATATGATCTTCCCATCCTCGGTCTTCAGCTTCATCAGTTGGCTCTGGCCAATAGACAAATCTCGGGCGAATACTTTAGAGCCTTTGTTCTGCTCAATGGCCTTTTCAATACACTTCGTATTGAATTGCCGTATATCGCGAGTCAGTGACTTTGAGATCTGTCTATTGATCCTTCGATACTTAGAAGCATCACCTGAGGATTGTAAAACCATCTTGCGCTTTTCTTCCATGAGCTCTAGGGTAGGGTTAGAGAGTTTTTGGGTTCCTTTCGTACGACGGATTTTAAAGTGTTTAGATCCGATCGTATGGACAGCTTCCACGACCCTGTCATTATAAACATCCACGTCTACGCAGTCACCTAGGCACTCGTAGCGATTCTGAAGCTCGAGTTGGAAGTTCTCGGAATTCTGGATTTGGATAGGCGCTGGCCGGAGCGTAGACTTCATCAGTCGCGACCGTTCGAGTTTTATATTAAGATTCAGCATGCCTCTTACCATTCGATGATCACTCCCGGCTTTTACCGCATTGATCACGGAGACATCACTGAATATTTCTCTCCTTGACGACATGATGAAGTCTATCTCATTTTTGGTTGCACCATCGGGACTAATCCAGGTCCATTTGCGTTGTACCGGCTTCTTATAGAAAGAGTTCATCATATAGAGTCCCTCTTTCTCCAAGAAGTCGGCCAGCATCTGGCCCCGTGAATTCCGATTACCAAATCCGTAATTCCCGACTCTAACCTCATCATCGCCCCGCCTGCCCAGTTTCGCGTTGAAGTCCCCCATGACGACAGTGTAATGGGTCTTGGAGGCATGCATGGCTTTCGAGATATCCGCATACATAGCCTCTACCTCAATATCGGAATGTGTCGACGTTGGCGCGTATACCTGTATGACCTTCAGCGAATACCGTTTGGTAATTCTGAGTATAAGGTACGCTACCCTCGTCGACACACTCCCGATTTGAGTAACACTGTTCACGAGGGACTCGTGGACGATGAACCCGACACCACCTTGGGACTGTTGGTCGCCCTCCCGGAAATAGAGCAAATTGCCGGATTTAAGTATCATCGAGTCCTCGCCCTCTCTTCGGACTTCAGATAAACCTATAATACTCCAGCGCAATTTGCTCAATTCTTCCTCCAGTTCGATAACCTTCTCGTCAGTCCGCAGTGTTCGCGTGTTGAATGTTGCCAGGGCCAAGGGTCTTTTACGGTAGCTTAAGGGGGCCGTCCGGGGATTCTTAGCACCCCCTGCTCTGCTACTGTCGTGGCCGCTACCACAGCCAGGACTAGCAGAGCTGCCGGAGACTAGGGGCCGTGGCTTTCTTTTTGCTTTCATAATGGGGGGGTTTTGCCATAATCGCCACGCTTGGCAGGCGGGTTGGCGATCGCAGTTGGTCGGAAGTTTTCTACAAGATGCTGCTGCCCATCTTGTGTTATTGGTGTTTATAACTTCCGACCATTCCGCAATGGTTTTACCGCCATTGTTCGGTGGACTGATTGCACTGATGGTAGTTTCCACGACTATGATGGTCGTGCAAACTACCATTAGCGGGCGGTGGGGTCGTCACGTCCCTACGCCTACATATATTCACATACATGATTCTAAACTTAATGTAGATGAACTACCATAAATATTGTTGCACCTTTCTGCAACACCTTGTATATATAGAATCTGAATCTCGGAAACGGCTCGACGGATTTTCATGAAATTATGTATGCAGGGGATTTCGGGGACGATAAATCGATCTAACTAGGTCTTATTTAAAAAAAACGCATATTATGCGCGTTTTTAGACAATGAAAAACTGTCACATTAGACATTAGAATGTGAAAGTAAATTTCGCCGCGTGACGCGACAGCATAATTAGCTCAGACGGGAAGTCGGGCGCTCATAGCGGTCACGAATTAGTAGCTCCGGGTTCGAATCCAGACGGGTTCTCTTTTTTTTTCAATTCGTTTTTTTTAAGAAAATCTATTTCTTGGAGTCTTTTATCTGTAGGTATCTAAGTATATTTAGTATTTAAACCGAGCTAAGCTCGGTCACCCAGGTACTGTACAATTTACACGTCAATTAACAAAAAATAAAAACAAAAGAAAGAAAAGAACTTACAAATTGTATACATTTTCAAAGTTTGAAATGATCACTGTATTCTAATAATAAATTATCGTACAGAAAACGGTCATTATTATACGAGTATAATATGTTTTTAATACAATTGTACTGACCCTTGTCAATATTTTTACATTTTATAGGAACTTTGCCATCACTCTAAAAATTCGCTGTAACTATAAAATGTTTGATCGATAAGCCAGCATTTTAATCTGTTTTTGAAGCTGCCGAAACTTGGGACCAAATGGCTGCTAAATAGTAATGTGCAAATATCTCGGCGCCCACCTGATCGTGTCTGTACCAACTTAGGCAGTGCTTTGGTGGAAGCTTGGACCCAGTAATGTTTCTGGCTTAGGACGAGTACCTGATAATTGGTACAATTTAGTCAGTGCTAATATCTGGATCATACGTGCTACACCAATGTTCCGTAACTTGTAAGTCAGCCTTTGTGCATTCAATATTTGTCTAAATAAACGTTTTTTCATTTCTTCCTCAGCCCCTTAACCCACGAGCAGCGCAACACATCAGATGGGCTGGTCCACTTCGTGATCAAAGACAAGGACATGTTCAGCATGAATAACGCGTTCGTCGGCGAGGCGTACCTCCACTTTAGCGAGATCCCAGACACGCCTGCTCCGATATCTAGTCTTCCGCAGAACCTGTTGACGCTCACCAGACCTGCTACTGTCGGTGAGTATCTTCATTATTTATCAGTGGACTTTGGCCACACACATATTTTTCGTGGGCCCTGAATAAAGATCAGCGTCACGCTCGGAAATGAAAGAAATGTTCGGGTGTACTTGGGACCGCCGAGTGTGCCAGAGCGAGAAATATTGTCAGCTTATGCTGTCCGTCTGTGCTGTCACAGTTTCTTTTTAAATTTATTCATGGCTATGGATACTAGTCCTTCAGCTGTGTCTGTCACTGGCGTGCGTTGTGTTTGCTATATTCAATTTACATGCAATCGTTTTTATTTGTAATGATTAAAATTATTCAAAAGTTTTTAAATATTTTAGTTTTGACTTTTGCCGTGCGGTCTTAAGCACATTTTTTTTTTAAATGCCCCGTGGAAGTAGCCCTATCACTTACTAAACTTTGGGCTAGCGTGGACAGCGCACTACTCTAAAAACCTAAACCTATTTTTAACGTTTTACCCGGTGGTTACAATCCTGATGTTTTCAACAGCATCGCTCGCTTAGTATCAGGCAAGATGGAGGTAAAGTATAAACCTACAATAGTAAAAAAAAAATATAAGTAAAATATATAGTGACGAGACGAACAGGACACATACCTGATGATAAGCAACATGCTTGTCCATTATAGAACAGTGACACGCGTCTATTAAATCATGAAGAGTCTAAATTATTACCTAGAACTGCACTGCTCACTGTCACTCAGATAAATAAGATGTTCTATATCTATGCCCCGTAATTTTACTGGAAACATTACTCTTCAAACCGGAACACAGTGACTACAATGTATAGCGATAACAAAATATTTTTGCTTTTACAGAGGGAGATTCAATCAAAGCACTTGAATCGCGACAAGGCGACAAGCAAGCACGGGAGTTCCTCAAGAAACAAAGACAAAAGATACCTAGCACTAAACAATTCTTCTCGTTAGGATGAAGTCACTAAAGTCAACTTATTGGAAATAATGCGCTTGGACTGAGGATATTATAATGTGAATTAAAAAATATAATTTGGTAACGCAATGTCATCGAAGTACCTACTTTTTTATGAAATAGATAAGACAATGCACTGAGTTCGTGAATAAAATTGTTAGTGTCATTATTTTACTGTAGGTAAAGAAGGTGGTGTGGCGTGTGGCTTCAATATAGGTACCTCTATTTAGAAATTCTCATATGCTTGAATTTTATCCATCCGTCAATTGCATCTTTATTACTTTATTAAGCATAATACATGATTGAATGTGTTTGTTTAATAAAATAAATAACTGAAAATGGGATGAACATATTTTTAATCGTGTTAAAAAAGGTTGCAGTTGTCGCAAATGGCTCATTTTTGTGGTACATTTGGTACGATCATTATTATTTTTGTGACTTAAGACACAAAGTCTTAAAACATCGATTTTTGAAAGAAAACTTCTTTAAACGCTTTTGACACATATTGAAATAGGAAAAACGAATTGAGCTCGCGATGCTGTTACGGACACGTGTTTTGCTTCTGTACAATTGCCACCTTTTTTTAAATTCTACTTTGTTTATCACAGTCCGAATGCGTCATTACTTTTAACCGATAAGTTGAAGTTAGTTATTTAAATCTGACAAGAGATATTGTTGTAAAGTTCCTTTTCATACGGAAATTTGGTTAGGCCACTGCGCATTCCGCTTTAGCCCTGAATTTGATAGGCTATAGAAACCATCGCAGGCCATAAGTTAGCCTCAGGTCTTTTAAAATATCTAAAGGATTGACTAGTTTTGTGAAATTGGCTTGTTTTTTCCTCAGAAGCAGCAAAAACAATATTTGATATAAAATCTCAATAATCTCAAACCAGTAGTTATACAATGTGGTTTACAAATAAACAAAACAATACTTATGTTGCATTATTTAAAAGGGATTTATAACGTACAATATTAACTACTGACTATTATTTTTCTAGCTTAACGCAAGCCTTGAGCTTTAATATGGTCTAAATGGGTAACTTAAAGACAACAAAGGCGAATAGAGGCTGGAAGTTTGTGACGTCACCGATATATCGTGAAAGTCCAAATTATATGCTAGTTCCTTTACAACTTATTGCCTACGTTTACAGCTTATTAATGTCATAAGAAGCTAACAAAGTACTTCCATTTCTTAATTTATTTAATTCAAAATCAAAAAGTAAGCAAGTTATATGAATTTTTAGAGGTATACTTTTTCATCGCTTGTTCACTACGGTACTACGTACGTAATGTATGTAATGTACGTAACCTCAAATAAACCTCATAACAAATCTGATGTAAAACAAAAAAACTATGTAGGTAGGTATGTACATTAGTTTTTACGTCTTCGCTTACTACTCCATATTTTTATGCTGCCTTAATTATACGCTGCATTTTTACAGCTTTATAAAAATAAAGCTGAAAAATTCTGATAAAAGCTTATTTACAATGTACTTTGTACATTAAATCCGGGACAAAAACAAAAAACAATAGGGCTGCCATTTACTAAAAAGACAGTAATGAGTCAGCAATATTAGCATTAGTAAGTGGTTTTGTGAAAGTATCAACTAAATTGATGAATTTCCTTATAATTACTATATTTATAGTTATGAATAAAAGTGATGTATTGAAGATTAACCGCTGTATCCTAACCTGTCTTAAGTTCAATTTTGTCTCTGAGTTCTTTAGACTAACGAAACTGACCAACAAAATCATTTTTTAAATTGATGACGTTGCTCAAAACTTATGAATGTTTTGAGTCTGCGGCAGCGTTTGGAATACGGCGGTAAATTAATAAAAATGGTATTGAAATGTTTAGAATCTCCGTCAAATGGGTTGTTTTTAAATAAAAAGCAATAACATGTTGTGCGATAGTTGTATGATTTTAGGTTAGGTATATCTCAAATGAATAAAAGTCTACGTTACGTCATTTTCAAAATGCCATTATTTGAAAATCGCACAATACTCGAGTGTTTTGTGTTTAAATAAATCGATTTCTCAGGTCATAATAATATAGTTAAGTAATCTTAATGTTAGAAAATAATCGTGTTCTCCTTAAACTTATAGAAAGTACGACTTTGTGTAGGCATTTGTAATACGCCCCAATATCGAGCGTTCTTGTGTAATCTATGTAAATATTTGTATCAATGTTTGAATGTTAAGGTAGTTTTTCGCTAACTCCATCAGTCGATTGGTTTGATAACGCAATAACTTATTCTGAAGACCAAAGCATTATCATTCATTACACGTAAGTGATAAAAGCAAAAAAAACTATCCCAAAAATATTTTCGTATTGCCATTGGCCCTGTATTAAACGGTATCTAGTAACATTTTGCCCAGAATTGCGGCCTTAAACCCAACATTAGTTTTTTCTGTGTTATACGTTGTACATCGTGTACCTACTTAGAAATGTGGACTGTAGTATGCATGTGCGTAAATATCCTTAGTACCTAAACATAGGTTATTACGTTATTAGGGTCCAGCATCTTCTGTACTAGCCCAATGTTTGGTTAGGTAGTAGGTAGAAGCCATGTGAGGCTAACTGCCAACTATAGGTACTACAATAAAAATGTATGGATGTAACACTTGTCTGTAAAACTATTCAAATTAATTATAATGTATCTTAAATTTATCATAAATGGAGTGAAATAGAATGAATTAAAAAAATACAAGACTTACCAAAATTTCGTGTTATGTCATCAAAAAGTGAACAAAAAATCAAAAAAATCCTAGAATTAACATTTAACAGTAGTAGTCACCGCTTTTATCAAGGACGTCTAGGACTTCAAAATTTTATGAGTATTTAAAAAAAAAAAATATATATATTATTGTATGTCATACTGTAATAGTATGATATGTTTTTGGTATTAGTACCACATAGTTTTTATAAGAAATGTAATTATGGCAATTTAACAACGATATCGCGGCGATACAACACAGGTCGACAATTGCTCCTATTTTTGAAATAATCAATTTATTTTGGATTTATGCTTAAAAATTGGAAAAGTTCTGCTTTTGTGGAAAGTAAAGCCAAATATCAAGCAAATAAAATTGTATTTGAAACTGCCTCATCGTTAATGGAGTTGGTGAAAAACACCCTTAGGTACTTTTATACGACCCGATTTAGTAGAACCATAGTGCGTAGACGCTATTCTGTGATAAAATGAAGTGCCTTAATTTATTCTTCTTCTTAATTTTGTTTCTAAATTTTGTCTATGTTGTTTGGCTCTCGGATTTTTTTTATTATTCTTGGTAAGTGTTATGAAAAAATAAATACAGTTTGACGATCGGTTTTAATTATTATTACAAATCATCTTATGTACACAAAATGTGCTGTTTTAGAGTTGACTAGAAGCTATGGGTGAAGCATTTTGTGATAGATTAGGAATTCTACTATTCAAATGATATAGCAAATAATTTTAAAATGAAAGCGTAACCTATGATTTTACCATTTTTATAAAAGTCAATTTCTATCTTATTATTTTTACTGTTAGATACTTCACATATAGTTTGATAAATATTGGTAGAGTTTCGTCACAGCACACTATCTAGCCCCAACTAAGTAAAGCATACAAAATGAGAACAAGATGGCTGAAATAATACTTAAAAAACTATAAATAAGTACACAATTAATTATGATGAAGATAAACACCCAGACACAGGCCAAAAACTCATATTCATCACACCAATGTTTGTCCTAGGTGGTATGTCTTAGTTGGCAGGCTTACTACTAATTGAGCCACGAGGTCAGTTTTTAAAGCTATACAAAGCAATATAAAGCTATTTATTATATAATAATTATATAATAAATAGCTTTGCTTAATAATTTAGAGCTAGCTATATAGTGTTGTATGAAGAATGGTCCAACAATATTTATTTAAGTAAATTATAAACATAATATTCTGAATAATATGTTATAAAACAATTTCAAAGGAACTAAAGGAATTCCTAACCTAATACATGTGCTAAGATTTATACCATTGCTTTGTTTGAAATAGAAAAATTAAGTACTCGCCTACTAATTTTCTTTTAAGTTTAAAATATGCCGTGTGATGTAAATGCTCACAACCGCTTTGTATGAAACTGTTTATTATTTATAAAAAATGCATAATAAGTACTTATGCCAATAAAATATTATAAAAATAACTTTTTTGTTTTTATGATCCCATAAACTTTATGATTCATTAACCTAAAATTATTATGGCTACCTAAAGTTACGACTATAGATAATGTTACTTATTTTATTAACTTCAACAATTTAATTTGTTTTTGGAACTCGTCAGTACAAAAACATAAGAAAGTGGTGAAAATGACGAACATTGATAACGGTATTCTTTATAAATTAATGTTAAAATAACTAGGTATCATAAACGAGACGCAGTTGTTCGCGCCCACTTACCATTAAAAGGCCGTTAATTAACAAATAATAAAAAAGCTTTTTTATAACCGAAAAAGTCTGAAAAGTTCAATGACGTTTAAGGAAATAATTGTAGGTAATAGAATTTGCAGTTATGATATGAAACGCTTGGAACATTTGAAAACAACATATTTTTTTTCAAAATATTTTTAACTACATACATAGAACGCACGCTGAAAGTAATAGTTATAGAATTTACACTAGGTACACCAGTGGTTAGTTTTCACAAAAGGTTGATTCCAATTGTGAAATGTTTTGATGTGGTTTTGACTAGGAGTTTAGTATTGTTTCGTAATATGTAGATGATAAATATGTAGTTTCCCTGACATCGCGAAGGTTTTCGACAGGACTGATGGTCTTATAAGCAAGCATTCTGGGTATGGTTTGTCTGCTTGTTTTATTGTGATGTGAATATTGGACTATTTAATGAATCAATCGATACGAGTTGTTATTGATAGCTGCTCGTCGGATAAAATGACTATCAACGCCAAACGCATTGAAGGTGAGAGGGTATTTCATATTCACAGTCGCTCATTTTATACCAAGCACAATTTTCATAATGTATGGCGTATTTTTCGCAGCTTTGGGGTGGGTCGGCTAACTGGAGAGTGTTCAGCTGATTTCACTAATAGGTCTAATGCCATTCTGGCCTTCTTTATATTGGGCTACTCGTACAGTGCCCCAACTTATATGTGCAACGGTCACAGGAATCGGAACTACCTACTGAGTTAAAAGTATTAAAGAACTCAGTTTTGTCTAATTTTTTCATAGGCGGCAACACTTTGATTGTGGCGCCATCAATACGTTCTAAAGATAAGGTGGTCTTATAGTAGCTTAAAAATCGATATCGATTTATTGTTGATGTTCAAAAGACTCGAGAAAAGAGGTATGACTCCATTTTTAACCGACTTCAAAAATGAAAATGGAGGAGGATTCAAAATTCAACTGTAGGTTAGAAATATTTTTTTTGTAGGTACCTAATAAAAATACAAATACAAAGGTAATCGTTATTTAGCTGAAATATAGTTTAGCATTGGTCAACTAACTCGGTGAAGAAAGAGCTCATTGGGAACAATCATGACACTGGATATTTATATTTTAAGACTTAATTACTATGTAAATGTATTAATCACAATTTTAACTATAAACATATTCAATAACTTATATGTACGTATATAAAGCAAATGAATACTATAAAAACATACCTACAGATTAATAAATCAAACAGTGCCGTTGCGTTGAGATCGCTACAGCGCGGCATGGTACCCAGAATGGAATAATGGATTATAATTGTATTTTTAACCAAAAAACAGGAGGTTATCAATTCGACTACCATGTTTTTTATGCATGTTAGAGTTACCTGATTACTCAGGAACGCCCAGACTGATTTTAAAATTTGTTATTTTGTTCAAATATAAATCCTCATATAAATTTTATCGAAATCGGTTCGGTGGTTTTGGAAAAATTAACAAAAAACTAAAATTTACGTATTTTTATCTGGATGACGTAGTTCTAGATTTCACAAAAGTTATATGACATTCGATCCTATCAACACGAAATTGTGTAAATGCATCAATGGAAAAACGGGTAAAATAAACTATTTTCATACAAAAAAATTAAACCGACTTCAAAATCTCAAAGAGGCACTCAAAAAAAAATCAAAAAAAAAAAAAAATTATAGGCGCTAATCACTCTATCTATTTGAAGTCGGTGCCAGCCAAGTCTCACAGATTGATTGTAGATAGATTCTACCTACCTTCCTACTTCCTACCTACAAGTATTTATTTGACTACTTATTACGTACATAGTATCAATCTACTAGCTTTTTGACTGTCTGACATGACTAGCACCGACTTAAAATAGATGAGTGAGTAGCGCTAACGTAGGTAAGTGAGCCCTATTATAGACCTCATCTGTCCACCTAGTGGGAGGCCGTTCAACACTACGTCTTCCGTTTCGTGGTCGCCACTCGAGAACCTTTCTTCCCCATCGGTTGACAGTTCTGCGAGCGACGTGGCCTGCCCATTGCCACTTCAGCTTGCTTACTCTTTGAGCTACGCTCTACTATGGAAATAAGTAATACGCGAAAAATACATATGACGTTACCATAGGGAGTAAGCGATTTCACAGATGAGACCAGCTGTAACAAGGTCGTGGGAGAGGTCAATATATCATGACATTTGTGTGTGTAATTTGTGGATGGCCCCTAGGCGGTGGTCCGGTGGTTCCCGTTTACTATCAGGCCGTCTGCTTGTTTGTCACTTTTTGTGTAATAAAATCTCTATTATACCTACCGTAAAAGGAAAAAGTGATGTAAGTGTTTACAACATTAATTACAGCTCAGAGTCACGGGTGTTATTGCTTCATGCATATAAAGTAATAACTGTTACAATCTACGTGTCTTAACTATTTTGGGTGTGCCCATTGTTGGGTACGATACGAAATTACCTAAATTATGTACCTGGACTTAACAACTGGACCTGGAGTATAGAAATCTAATTATTAATACTTTTTAAAACCAGAAGAAATCTAATTACTTCGAAAGTTACTCTATCGTTCCCAGTAAAAATTAAGTAAAAAACAAGGATTTTCTTATTCGCTGATAGCAGCGATTTATGAATAAGAAGAAGAACCAAATTACTTAAAAAAACTTAATTTCTGAAAAGATTTCTTACATCGAAATTCAAGAAAATCACTTTCAATATTTTCGGCAGATAAATACATCTAAATAAAGTGGCCAAGAGCGAGTTGGACTCGCCCATGAAGGGTTCCGTTGCAGCAAGTAACATAATATATATAGTACACATAGTTCTTGTAGTTCGTTGTAACTTTGATCGAAGTTTTAAAAGTAGTGTATTTATACTAGAGATGAAACGAATAGTGGTTTGGCCGGATACCGGATACCGGATATTCGGCAAGCTACGAGGCCGGAGTGCCGGATATCCGGCTACCGGATATTCGGCCCTTTATCGATTGATTTATCGATTTACGATGACTTTTTTTAAATACATCTCCAATCGATCGCAATCACGACCATACATTTGGTGGTCAGTTAATATGCATCAGTACCCACAGTTGTCAAGGTTTGCTAAAATGTATCTTTCAGCACCTGGCAGTAGCGTTTACAGCGAAAGGCTATTTTCAGAAGCTGGTCTGGTATACGAAGCCAATCGGAGTCGCCTCTTGCCAACAAACGCGGAAAATTTGGTGTTCATTCATCACAATTTACCACTTGTTAGGCCTAATTTTCACGGAGCGGATTCCAACCGCGCCCGGGCGCGGCACCGCGGCGGGCGACGGTTTTGTTTCAAGCCACGCGGGCGCCGCGTGGCTGCCGCAGCCGCCGCGGCCGTAAACCGCGTCGTGAGTTTTGAATTCAATTATACATACAAATGTGCCGCGCCCGCGCGCGGGAGCTTTTGGCAACCGCGCCGTGAAAACCGGCTCTTAATTTTGAGTATTAATGAATTATAAATATAAAATTATAAAAATTAAGACGTGGGTTGTAAAATTATAAAAATATAAGCGATCATAAAAATAAAAACGGTGTCAATAACCTATTGTGGTATAATTTGCCCTTTGTAAAATAATGTGTTTTTTTAGAATTTTACTATTCGGAATCCGGCCGGATACTGAATTACTATCCGGTATCCGGCCGGATAGTGAAGATAAGGCCGGATGGGCCGGATACCGGATAGTTACCGGATATCCGTTTCATCTCTAATTTATACTACTAAAAACGTACTACAAAAAAATACTTATCAGATCGAGTTCAAACCAATTTTAGTTTTTTCATTCTCTTACTTTAGAAGTTAGAGGGGGGGGGGGGGGGACACATTTTACCACTTTGGAAGTGTCTCTTGCGCAAATTATTCAGTGTAGACAAAAATTATATTAGAAACCTCAACATCATTTTTGAAGACCTATCGATAGACATGTTACACGTGTAGGTTTGATGAAAAAAAAAATTGAGTTTCAGTTCTCAGTATGGGGGGCAACCCTAATTTTTCTTTTTTGTAATTTTTTTTTTTGTAAAAATCTTAATGCGTTTCACAGAATATATCTACTTACCAAGTTTCAACAGTGTAGTTCTCATAGTTTCGGCAAAAAGTGGACAAACAGACAGACAGACAGACATGACGAATCTATAAAAAGGGATCCGTTTTTACGTTTTACGGAACCCTAAAAAAGGTTAATATTATTATGTTTAATTTCCACGTTGAACAGGAACGATATTTCGTTGATTTATCATAAGAACGTAGTATAATTTTAATATAATATTTTAGCCTAAATGTCTAGGTTAGTATACATAGACCATAGAACAGAATGAGCGGAAAGCAATAATATTTAGAAAAAGTAATTTTAATATTCTTGTACATGGACGTATAAAAAAACTTTTTTATACGTCCATGTTCTTGTACGACAAGAATATTAAAAGTGGTGGTAGGACTCTTAGCAGAGTCCGCCTGGGGAAGTACCACACCTTTGCCAGTTATTCTACCGCCAAGCAGTAATGTGCAAACATTACTGTGTTCAGGTTTGAAGGGCAATGTTTCCAGAGAAATTACAGGGCTTAGAGATACAACATCTTAGATCTCTGGGTGACGAGCGCAGTGCAGTGCTAGGTAATGATTTGGGCTCTTCATGTTCCAATAGCTGCATGTCACTGTGCTGTTATGTGGTAGGCATGTTGCTTACCATCAGGCACATGACCTGCTCGTCTCGTCATTCTTTATTTAAAAAAAAAAGAATACTTTTCACACAATATTGGAAAATGTAGAAAGAGGTATCATGTCCGTTGTAAAACGAGACGAGATAATTAAAACTTCCCGTTAGTTTATGACATCAAGGTAGGTCTATCATAGACTTACATATTCGTATATTTGTAGTAGTTATCAGTGAAACCTGGAATTAATCAAGTATGATCGAACCGTTCACTGATACGATACCCGCAACCGACCTTCGTCAAATTCCACAATCCACATGTGGTAAAGTGCCCCGTAATCCGTACCTCCGTCATTGCAATCTGACACGGCGCTGTCATTCAAAATTCGAATTAATTAAAACGTCACGCAACAAAGGGACACACGTGAGGCCGTGTCTACGAATACGGGAATAAGGCTGTACCTATATCCATAAAGTATATTTATGTAGAACAGTTGCATAGTGCCAGAGTGCCAGGAAATAATGACCAATAAAAGAAAAATAGGGACATAATAAGTTAGTATATGATAGTTTAGTAGTGGTGGAATAGTGGATCGTTTCGACTCAAATCATGTAACTTCGTTGTATGCTTCTAAGAAAGGCAAAACCAACGTCAAGATTTCATTACTACCGATGTCTAGGTATTTTCAGGTATTAGTTGTGTATTGTGTATTTAGCGTAGGTAAATATTACAGGTTTTATGTTAGATTAGGTTCTTTGGGTCCTGCGCCATCTTCACTAACCCAAAGTCCAGTAGGCAATTGAGGCCATCCGATGCCATATTCCCAGTTCCGTAAAAAAAGTTTTGATTTATTCGCATTAAAGTCAATCGAAATCTGACTGCCATAGATTAATAAAAAAGTTGATTTTCATTTGGATGAAGCATATTTTCCGGTCGGCCGTTCCAATTGCTTTCTTGCGGCAAAGAATTTGCCTAATAATACATAATAATTATTAGATTTTTTAATTAAACGTTTACGGTTTTGAAACCCGGGATCATGTCCTTGCGCCCCCTTCGGTCTGCGCCTGACAATTGTAGTAATACATTGTATGGTTGTGGTCTCTTGATTGGTCCGGATTTTGCAATGTAACATCCTACGTAGGTACACGGCTTTACGTTACTCCCGCTACAGCTTCGCTCATCGCTAAAGTGCGTACGCGGCCTGACGATGGAAACGTGGTTACAGCGGCCCGCTCGGCCGAACGGCGGTGCCTTTCATGTCCTCCCTACGCTTTGATCACACCGCGCCGACAATCCCGCCGGCTACTTATCGGCTCAGATTTATTGTGATTCGGATGCTGCGGCCGCGGGGAGTCGCACTCGCCTCTTCTACCATGATTATTCATGTGGGGACCGTCACCGACACAAGCAATAAAAATAATTCCTCTTAGCAATTCGAGCCTATTAAATTACGTCCGGTATTTGAGCACTATTGACATTTTATGGGTCGTTCTCGTAACGAGACTTCATATCTGGTTGACCGATCTGCTGTCATACCACTGGATCACAATCATAGTTGGCTATAATAATCTATTTCGTTGAATAAACTTCCTGCCGGATGCCTGTAGACACAAAGATCGTGTCACAGGGATTGTTATCTCGTGCTTACAAAGGATTATTTGGGATAGGTCGGTAATCACTGACCTGTTTTTGGCACATTAGCATATCTACTGTTTGCGTTTAGGAAACGTGATTATACGTATTTTTGAAGTTGACCACATACATTTTCGTATTCATGTGAGATTCTAGAATACAAATAATATGCTGTTCTGATTGCCAAATATATTTTGACAAATGCTGAAGATTGAAAGGGCTACTTTTTTAAAGATGGACCTTATGGCAATTGCCCTCAAATGCTCGCAATTATCTATCAAATCAACAAATCTACGGTTAAAATAGTTAAGGTGTCTGTAGTGTAGCAGTTTAGACATTTTTTTTTCCAAAAATCAACAACAAAATTTTACCTACCTACCGATTACCTATCTATCTACCTACTACAAAGTAGACGAAGGAAGTTCCACGTAACAGTAATTCAATACTAACAAGTATTGCGTGTTCTATAAAATGAAATTCAAAGATCATTCTGCAAAATTAACGGTTAAATATCTAAAACGAATCTAACAAGTCTTTCACCTTTACGAACCCAAAGTCACTAGTCACTGGTTATATCAATCTCAATGTTTCTTCCGTTGTGAAGTGTACTATAAATTAGTCGTCATCGAGAATGACTTAGCCATTTTTTGCATCCATAAACGCGGTAGCTACCGGTAGCTGATCGTAAAAAGTGTACCGATTACATTATGGACAGTCAGCTGACCAGCGAGTAGGTAACTAGGTACTGCGAGTCTTTTATCTAAACGACTTCAAAAAAAAGAGTAGGAGGGAGTTTTTTGTATATTACGTGATTGCGCCGCCAATTGTGCATCAATTTTTATGGGTCTTTATTTGTTTAGTAGATCATAGTTCAGAAGTCCCATATAAATTCTATCAAAATCGGTGAAGCTGTTTTTTAAATATGAACGAAAAACTAAAATTTACTTAGACGATCTGGTGATGGACTCTTATGAAAGGTCGAATGTCCGAATATGATTTTAAGTTGAAGTCAGCTTTTGTTTTTTTGGAGAAAATAGATAATTATTCAGTTGAAATTCACACAAACAGTCACAAAGGACAATGAAGATGCAATCAGTGCTATCGCCACCTTTCCTTGAATATCGTAAGTTATATAAAAAATTATAATAAAAAAATCTTGTGCTAAATCAAATTTTCCTATTCGATTTTCGTATAATATTATTTGCCTTTGAATTACATATCTATAATTAGCTATAATACATCTTGTTTTTTATAGATAAAACGACAATTACCTATCATTAAAAAAGCTTGATAACAAAAAATATTATAATTTAAACTGAGCATATTAAATGTTTATTATTGAAACTTTGATTAATTTTCCTCAAAGACCCTTGACATGTTAGCGGGTCTTTATTATTGTCATGTCTTTTGATGACCACTATTACATACATAAGTACTGTATCAAAAATATGTAGAAAACGTTATTTTAGTTTGCTTAGTGATAGAATAACATTAAGTAATTACCTAAGTATACTTATTGTTTTTACCTAATGTTTTTTTAATCAATCAATGCATTGCCATTCAGCGTCGTGATTCCACCAGTTGGGCCCTCTTCTAACTGGTACTTGGTCTATAAACTTGATTTTCTCTAGATCTTCATCGGTCTATAGATAATTTAGATGTACTTAGTGGAAGTAGTTAAGAATGTAGTATAGATCTCGTTGTAATTAAATGTTGTATAAAGGCTCTGCTTGAAAAAAAAAACATCATATCAATTTAACTCTATAAGAGAATCCTGCTCCTACGCCTACAGCAGCATTAAACAAAGATGTGATTGATATTTAAGCATTTTACTGTTTGCTTACAATGTCATGACGTACTTTTTGCGTTTTTAATTAGCTAAATACCAACCTAATGGATCAATTTGTCGTGACAGAACTTTCTAAGAGACAGTTTTTTCGGTTACATTCCCAGGATGACGTGTCTTCAAAACTTTGCCCATAAAAATCCACGAAGTTCAAGGCCGCACACAACATCCGATGAACAAAACCTTCTAACCTCCGTTTTTTCAGAGGCTCTTCTTAATGCTTTTAATGCCTATAATATTTTAATAATCCGCAATATAACGAGCACATTGAACGAAAAAATATTATGTTCATTGTTATGGAAAATGGGCTTTATAATGGTCTTTTATATTAAGAGCGCCTTTAAAAAGGCCGTCCCGCTAAGTCTTTAATGGGATTGAATAATAAGCTGTAAAGATTTTTGAATGGTCTAACAAAATGGTTTATTCTCTCCAGCTTGTTTTGAGGTAGCGGCCATTTCTTTTAGAGCCTTGATTTACTATCCTGTTTTCTAGATGTGTATCAGCGACGATAAAATAACTTTAATGAGAGTCATATAGTGGCGGCTTCGTGGTATTAACTGTCAAAGAGCTCATTGTACCTTGTGGCTTCATTATAGCATTTTTACAAGCAGGTACAAGCTTTGAAGGCTTGTCGTGCCGCCTGCCAATTATAATCTACTCAAGCTCTGTCTGTGGGCTCCGCATCTGGCTTGATATTCTTCACTGTAGCGTTTTCTACTTACTTTAGCATTTTTGACGACCTCAGTAAGAAGGGGTAAGGAAGTAAGCGACCTACGGAAACTTCGATGATTCTGTGTAGAAGATACATTATTGATTAACAGCAATCTGTAGTTTTATCCGGAAATACACGGGTTCGCATAATCCCAATTTTTTTCGCAGTAAAAAGATTTTGTGCTTTATTAATCTTTATTTTGCGTTCCTTATGATCCTTTCAGCTGTTCCAACGTAACGTACAAACGTGTAATAGTCCGGTCAATTTAGATATTCGAAGTTACCTAAATTCCCACCAAGCTGAAAATCGGTAAGATTGTTAAAAATATCATTAAAAACAAAATTTGAAAGTTCCCCATCTTTCCCCTGTGAGCAAAAAGTTTTATTCAAGGTCAAAGGTAAAAAAAATGAGTTTATCGCGATTTTCAGCAAAGCGGTAAGTTTTATCATAAAAATACCACAGACAAAAGTTGTAAGCCATAAAATTATCTACAAAAAATGTTAACATTTTTTTTTCTACGAGCCTCCGTTTTTGAGATATAACGATTCAAAAAGTTGTAAAAGTTGGAATCGTCATAATTTGCACACGTTTCCTCGCCACCTATGATGATTTTTTTTTAACTTCTATAGGTTTACACTTGACCGCCATCTCACCTGATGTTAAGCGACGATGCGGTCTACGATGGAGCGTGTTTACCTAGAAAAAACCGATTCACTCTCGATTTGAAGACACAAAGATTGTAACCATCGGGGAAAACCCACTCAAGCAACGTATTCCACAGCCTAGACGTTCTTATCACAAAAATAGAGCCAAATCTCTTCGTTCGTGTCTTTGGAACATCAACCATGAAACGATGTCACTTTTTCGAGCTACGATCATAAGATAAGCCGATAGAAAAAAGGGCAAAGTGGTATCAGACCATGCAAATCAGTTGCACACTCTCCGAAGTGTATCCGATAAAAAACGGACAGACTAGCAATTTTTCGGCGATGTTCAAGACTTTGAAGTCTTTTTCGCATAAGAGTGTCGTTGTCTATGAGCCTTTTTGGACGTCTCTCTATCGATTCCAGAGCCTCCAGCCGATACTCAGCCGATCCATCCCAAAAGTGCGAACAGTACTCCATACAGGAGCGAATCTGTGCTTGAAATAATGTAAGCAACTGTTAAGACTTGTAGTACCTTCGCACTTTTGAGAGGAAACCAAGTTTTTTGGCAGCCAGTTTAGCCTTGAACTCGATATACGAGCCAAAGTTCAGCGTAGAGGTCAAAGTAACGCCCAAAATCTCAAGACGGTCAGACACTGGCACGGATACACCTCTAAAAGTTGGAGTCAGTTGGAAAGGACTCCTTTTAGCGGAAAACAGACACGCCTGCGTCTTACTCTCGTTGAACTTGACCAGATTGGCATCGCCCCATTTGGACAACGCCTCAAGGGTCAAGCTCAAACGTTCGATCAGACTCTCTATCAGTACCTGAGTTTGATTCCCAGTGGCTCTCGCGCTAGATATGTAACTCTCTACAATGGTGCTATCATCTGCGTACCGGGCTTCAACATCGTTGATATGTAGCAGGAAGAGCGTCGCTGAGAGTACCGACCCTTGAGGGACTCCGGTATTGATAGCCATTTGATCCGACGAGCAGCCAACAATGGCGACTCGTATGGATCGATCCCTCAATAAGTCCGATATCCACGCAATGAACCCAGTAGACAAACCATAACGAAAAAGCTTCCTTGTAAGGCCATCGTGCCAAACCCTGTCATCAGCCTTCGAGATATCCAGGGAGACTGCAAGTGCTTCCCCTGGTTTTCAATAGCTTCAATCCAGGTGTGAGTGACGTACGCTAGAATATCCCCGGTGGACCGGTTTCGGCGAAACTCGTACTGCTGGTCACTGAGGAGGTCGTTCGATTCTAGGTACGTTAGGAGCCTGTGGTTTAAGACACGTTCCATAGTCTTGCAGAGTATGGACGTGACCGAGATGGGCCTGTAGTTGACACTACCCTTTTTGGGCACATTGCACATTGGCAAACTTCCAAGAATTCGGTACTAGCCCAGTTTGGAGAGAGAGTCTAAATAGGCGTGTCAATATCGGTGACAACTCAGGCGCACAAGCCTTCAGTGGATACGTTAGGTACGCCACATCCGACGGACAACCTATCTGCGTCTCCGTAAGAAACAAGAGTGTCGGCTGCTCAGTCTCGAGGTGATGGTGGACTGCTGAGAGATTGGAGTGCAGACCCCGAATATTAGTGAGGTGCACTTTAACCGACAAGGCGTGCAGCCGCTCTTTAAACTTGATTCTGTAATTGACTTGTTTCATATTTGTTTTGAGAGGGGATCGGTGGGAAAAACGCCAGTAGAACGAGGCCGCACACTACTGGCCATTGGTCACAACACACAACACGAATACACCAGTGGGGAGCTAGCCTGGAGACTGCGGGTACGCCCGAGTCCCCCCGGAGATGTCTACCTGCCGTTGTCATCCGGTCGCCAACCGGCAGGATAGCGCATCCCGGGATTTTTCGCTAGATGGCGAGCCGCCTTTCATGAGGGGCTAGCACACTACTTGGGCCCCCTACTATCTGCGGTCGGTCGCAGCAACCGCGCCTCGGATCCCGCTACTCTCCATGACTAGCTTCCCGATGTACAGTATTGGTGTGTGACAGACCGGTCTTGCAGTTGTGCAGCAACTGATCTAACCCGTTTTCCCCTAATGGTGTCACTAGACAACACGTCGGAACACGGCTAGGTCGCTTGGCGTCGTGACTTAGTCTAGTGGGTGGTCACCAACCACGGCCGAAGCCTACCACCGGTAATTTGTCACCTGATTAGAACCACCCAGGGACCACGAGTGAGGTTTAAATATATACTTAGGTGCTTCCTCACGAACGTACTCATGCATATTATTATGATGATTACAACTTTTTGAATCGTTATATCTCAGAAACGGTGGCTCGTAGAAAAAAAGTATGAAACAATTTTTTGTAGATAATTTTATGGCTTACAACTTTTGTCTGTGGTATTTTTATGATAAAACTTACAGTTTTGCTGAAAATCGCGATAAACTCATTTTTTTTACCTTTGACCTTGAATAAAACTTTTTGCTCACAGGGGAAAGATGGGGAACTTTCAAATTTTGTTTTTAACAATCTTACCGATTTTCAGCTTGGTGGGAATTTAGGTAACTTTACTATTATTTTTTGGTCTAATTTGACCGGACTATAACGTGTTTGACAAACATTAACTTTCGGTACCTAGAATAGTAAGATTAGAAATTTGCCTTGTCTACTAGGAAGGTAAACTAAAAAAACAGCATTGAAAATACTGATGTTTGTAGATAAAAAATACCTACTGTTCAATTACTCTTGTGGAATTAGTTAGTAGAAGCTTATTGACATATTTCCATAATCTGGATTTTCTACTAGGTATTGGATGGTTGGTGTCATGTCAGTGTAAGTTTCTAGTCAATGGATTTAATAAAAAAATCAAGGAATAAAAGTGGCAAATTGCAAGTTGGACTCTCCTATGAAGGGTTCCATAGCAGCTAAAAATTATTGTAGTTCGTTGTAACTTCGATCGATGTTTTTTTTAATAATACTGAAGGTATTTACGACGATTACAAAAAAACTGCTTTCTAAATATTTGTGTTTAGTTTAGAATTCAAACTCGTGATTAGCGTAATACCAGACACCAGACCAGTTCATATTGTCACGATTTTTCATGTTTTTCACGCCTATGTTACGAGTGTTAGTGTATTTGATAATATAATAATGAACACTAAAAATATATTAATAACGAAAACGAATAGCGGTTTATGACGAATGGTCTGTGTGATTAAAGTCAAACATTGAAAGTTTGCGACATTTGTGGTGTTAGTATTAAAATTCTAAGTTCCAAGTTTTCAATTCTATCGACAGTATCTTTGACTATGAGTCTCATTTTGTTTCTATTTAATAAAGTTACTGGCGGCCCTCTACGGGTCTACGGCTTCGTATGTGCATGATATAATTATATAGTAAGTAGTTACTAGTGCGGGGACACATATCCTCCTCCTTGCGTCTATACCCCAATTACTGAGAGTCGTGATCTCTCTTGACTCTTGAGCACCATCTCTCTGATTGTCGACCGCCATTGGTGACGATCTGCGGCGGTGTGAACAGCGTTGTGGACAGTGGATTCGAGTGTGGTGCGTATCTGGTCCGTCCAACGTGTCGGGCTTCTTCCTCTTGGTCTCTTTCCTTCGATTTTGCCTGAGACTACTAATTTTTCTAAGTTGTCGTCGTCTTTCCTAGCAATGTGGCCGAAGTACTCGAGCACCTTCTGCAGGCATGTGGTGGATAGCCTGGTTAGTATTTTAAGTTCCCTCAAAATAGACACGTTGGTACGATGAGATGTCCACGGAATATTGAGAATTTTTCTCCAGCACCACATCTCGAAGGCGTCAATCCGCTGTCGGTCGGCTTTTTTAAGAGCCCGTTTCCGCGCTTCCGCGCCATATGCAAATATGGAGAACACGAGACTACGCACTAGTTTCAAATTGGTGTTACGAGAGATGTTTCTCTCCTTCCAAATTCTTTGCAGCTGCGTCATGGCGTTCTTAGCCATACCTATCCTCCTCCGTATCTCCTCTTCATAGGATCCCTTGTTCGAGATGTTTGAGCGCAGGTAGATGAAGTTGTCAACGATATCCAAGCCAGTAGTTCCGCTAAGTTCCAGTTTACCTGATCTGTCAATCACTATCACCTTCGTCTTTGATCTATGCATGGAGAGGCCCATTTCTAGGATAATACTATCCATTCTGTTCAACACCGATGCAAGTTAATTTTCATTTGCCGCTAGTAGAGTGGTATCATCTGCGTATCGCAGGTTAGATATTTTACGGCCGCCAATAGTAATACCACCGTCCCAGTTCTCGCAAGTGCGCCTCATGATGTATTCCCCATAAATGTTGAACAGAATAGGAGAAAGGATGCAGCCTTGTCGTACCCCTTTCTTAAAACTGAAGGTGTTAGATGCTACCCTGTCCACTCTAACCGCTTCTTGGCTGCTGTTGTATAAGGATTGGAGCAGGAGCAGAAGCATTATCCATTAGTAGGTCCAGTTGACGCAGTCAAAGGTACAAATCCCAATACTCCCAGACACTTTTCGTCGGCCGTTTTCCTTAATAACTCCAAAATAATAATTTAACTTCACTGAAATTCTCATGCTCCATTTGTAAATATGTTCGTCAGACAACTATTTTAAAGCTTTTTCCAATAAGACAGACCAATCTAAGGGGCCAATCATCCCCTACACTCAATTTTAAGTCCATATTTCCTAATAAATGTCTCACTCAGTCTCCCGCTCTTACCCATAGGACATAGTTGAGTTTAGGGGTTGATTGCCCTC
This sequence comes from Ectropis crepuscularia, assembly GCA_963693475.1. NCBI lineage: Eukaryota > Metazoa > Arthropoda > Insecta > Lepidoptera > Geometridae > Ectropis > Ectropis crepuscularia. Next base: position 16,010,764 of record OY856353.1, on the reverse strand, counting down.
TTAGATTGGTCTATCTATCTTATTGTAAAAAGCAACAAAATAGTTGTCTGACGAACATATTTTACAAATGGAGCATGAGAATTTAAGTGAAGTTAAAGTATTATTTTGGAGTTGTTAAGCAACATACGTGAATATCACTTATTAGAAAATACGTGAAGTAAGTAATGTTTGTATGTACCTTCATAACCCCATATCTCAAAATTGGCCGTCTAAGCAAGTTAGCGAGTAAGTATGTGTTCTTAGTACTTACTAACTCTACTCAATCGACCACATTTAATTCATCAGAAAATAGGTGACGTCTGGGAGTTCTGGGATCTCGGACTGTTAAGCTTGCGGCGTTCCCATGCTGGATTGCCAGGGAGACATTTTGAAAAAGAAAAATTATTAATACATTATATAATATGTAATATTTATTGTATATAATATGTATTAAAAAAAAAAAAAAAATGAGTAATATTATGATTAGTATGCATATTGCTTATCCTAAAGGATGTTTTTGCATACAATATTTATAGCTGTTTTGTTCACAAGACCGTACAAACATACCTACTTTGTTTAGAGATTACTTCAAATGCGGCATAAAATACAATCTATTGATATTTTCAAGATCTAGAATTCCGCAGCGCAGTCAACATTTTTAATATAAGCCTACAAAAATATTTCATATTACAAATCCGTGGATTTATGGGCTGTACTGTAACTGAAAAAAAAAATGCATGTATATGAAAATATACCTTAATTTATACAGGGTTACTTGTAATCAGTCTGCATCCGTTCAAGGGCATTTTCTGTACATTTAAACAAAAAACTTTTGTTCTACAATTGGGGAGCGGGCCTGGAAGACTTGGGAAGGTTACTCGACTGATATATCGACCATGTAAAATTCCTAAGTCTTCCAGATGAGGGTCCTCCACGAGCACTGTGATTAGCAGAGTGCTCAGTAGAAGAATAAGGGCCATGATGCGGTCATAGAGGCGGAACCGCAGCTATCTAGGTATATATGTATCTGAACTTTGTTGCCCTTTTAGTATTAGTTCACGTTGGCACATCATTTTTTTGTCGAGCGTCAAAGAGCGCGCGCACTTTTGATACGAATTGTTACACCCTTTGTAACAATTCGATGCTTTTTGACAAAGCAAAAACACTTTTTTTCACTAGATCCCTTTGTTTTCCAGTGATAAAAAGAAGCCTATATGCTATTACAGATTATTTTATCTACATAGATAACATTTCGTACAAACATTTGTACGAAATTCCATGAATTATTTTCATTATTTTTTGCTGGAAAGAGTAACAACCATTCATGTAAACATATATACCATTTTAAACTTTCACATCTTTAATATTAGTATGAATATATAATACTTGAAAATAAACTAAAAATATTTTTCAATTATCAGAGATATAATTAATCAAGATCTGAGGGACTGTCTGGAAGTTATTATCTAGCTGGGAAAGATAGAAATATACCGTTAGACTAAACTGTATGGTCACCGGAAGCTTGACAACCTGGCCCCTAATTCCCCTAGGGCAGTCTCAAAGCCGACCATCTTGATTTCCCCCCTACAGGACTGAAAAAAGAAATTGTTAGTGGGGCAGATAGATACACAAAAATTTAAGGTTCAAAAAAGTGTATAAAAACTTAATATTTTCGATTATAATGTCACAGTTCAATGTTTTTTAAGTTATCTAAGAAAATAAATAATTGACTTTTCATAGCAAAAAATGGCTTTAGTATCAATCTGCCCCACTCAGTAGTGGGGCAGATTGATACTAAGGCCATTTTTTACAAAAGGTCAATTATTTATTTTCTTTGATAACTTAAAAAACATTGAACTGTGACATTATAAAATTAAATTATTAGGCTAAAAGTATGATAGAAAATTAATGGAAAATATTAAGTTTGTATATTTTATAAAAGGGTTTATATTTATGAAAGGGTACTTTGATTCAGCTTGTGGTGCACTTTCATACAGGGTGAAAAATCTATTAAAATTGTCAAATTAAAACACTTTTAGATTGATTAAACTTGTTTATCGTGATGAGATCATTTTTAGCCTTTTAATATAAGTAATTTAAGCAATTCTTATTTATATCGAATAAACCTTAATCACAGTCAGTCTTAAACAGTCAATAAATTTAATATTATTTGAAAAAAAAAACATAAAGTTTGATCATATTTTATTGCACATTATATGCACTCAAATTAATAGAAAAGGTAAACATAGATGAGGTTCGACTAGTACCTTTTGTAAAATTTGGTATAAGGAGGTGTAAAACAACATCATCATCATTTTTTTCAAGTATAACACCTCATACTCAGTCAAATTGTATTTAGTAATGACCTTGGTACCATGGGCATGGGCACCATAACATAGATATGGGGTACAATGATACACATCAGTGTGTCCCGCACTTGGTTGCATCAAATGCACCTAACGGCATTTTTGAAAATTAAAATGATCACAACTAAATTAACTTTGATTTGAAGTAAAATTAACAGAAATCAAAATAATTGATAGTTTAACTTACCTTTGGTAAATAAAGAACCTCGTTAGATATTATGGCATGTTAGATGTTATATAACACGCTGACGACGACCATTAAAGCACTTCCAAAACGAGAAGTTACCATCATTTTAGGTGATTTCAACGCCAAAGTTGGAGATACCACACACGATGATCACCTTCGTCATGTTGCGGGAAGACATAGAATCGGAGAACGTAACGACAGGGGCGAACGTCTCTTACAGTTCTGCTGTGAAGAAAATTTTACTTTAGCCAACACCTGCTTCAAACATCATATCCGTAGGCTATACACCTGGGTATCTCCTGGAGATAGATGTAGGAACCAAATTGACTACATACTAGTAGGAACGCGATGGAGAAGCTCAGTGACGAACGCCATCACTTTCCCCGGTGCTGACTGCGGCTCTGATCACCAGCTTCTTGTAGCTACAGTTCAAGTACGGCTGAAGCGGTTGCAGAATCCTAAAGTAGTTCAGAATATGCAAAGTGTAAACATCAATGGCTTCAAGGAAGATTTTGAACTGAGAGTGGGAGACTTTCCAAATGATCTGACAGATAGCGATAGTAAATGGGAATGTCTCAAAAAGATGATTCAGGAAACAGCCAAGAAAAAAAAGTTAGTGAAACCTGTTATGCAAGATTTCATCACACCTGAAACGGCCCAAGTCATCCTTGAGAGACGTGAGCTAAAGGAGAACGGTATATGTTCAAGTGAAGATCAGAAGCGGTATGCAGAACTGAGCCGTCAAGTACAACTGCGTTGTCGGAAAGACTATGATCACCATATCAATGAAATATGTCTCGAACTAAAACAACACTCACTAAAAAACGAATCCCAATATCTTTTTCAAAAAGTAAAAGAATTGAGTGGAACGCGTAAACCTGTGCCATTGAAGATAAAGATGGGCATCTACTTAATAATGTGGCTCAAGTGTTAGAGCGCTGGAAAACCTACTGCGCGGAGTTGTATGACACTGAAGAGTCCACTAAAGCTAATATTACATGGGCGACAGTAGAACCTGAAATCCTATCATCAGAAATTGAGCATGCCATCAAAGCTCTCAAGTGTAAGAAATCACCGGGTACGGATGCTGTTACAGCTGAAATACTAAAAAATCTAGGTCACCGAGGCACAAAGGCTATCACCGAAATCTGCAATACCATCTGGAATACTGGAAGATGGCCAAAAGACTGGACGGAGTCCGTGTTTATACCTTTGCATAAGAAAGGGTCTTCAAAAGTCTGTGAAAACTACAGAACTATATCGCTAATATCTCATGCGAGTAAGATCCTCCTCCACGTAATTTATATACGTCTTCACTACTTTTTAAGCCCACAGATACCCGAAGAACAAGCAGGTTTCGTTAAGGGTAGAGGAACGCGAGAACAAATACTGAACGTTCGCCAAATCATCGAAAAGAGCAGGGAATTCTACAATCCCGTTGTGCTATGCTTCATTGATTACGCGAAGGCCTTTGGCTGCGTGCAATGGGAAACACTGTGGAATGTGCTACTCGAAATGCGAGCTCCAAAACATCTTGTTGCTTTAATCGAAAGTCTGTACAAAGAAAACCGTTCTTTCATCAGAATTGGTACTGAATGCTCTGATATGTTCAAAACGAAAAAAGGAGTGAGACAGGGTTGCATTTTGTCTCCAGCACTTTTTAACATATATGGAGAGTACATTATTTGTAAGACCATTGAAAATTGGGAGAAGGGTTTCCCTATGGACGGAAAGAGATTATCGAATCTCCGATATGCCGACGATACCGTTCTCATAACAACATCCATGGAAGAAATGAGTGAATTGTTCCAAAGACTTGAGATGGAAAGTGCCAACATCGGTCTCGCAGTGAACAGAGCGAAAACCAAGGTGATGATAGTGAATAGAGCCGGAAAGCTAACAAATGTCAATTGCAACATACCTGGCGTAAATATCGTCGACCGCTACGTTTACCTGTATACGGTACCTGGGCGCCCAAATCTGTAACGACGGCAACTGTGTCTCTGAAATAAAAAGACGAATTGGGATGGCAAAAGATGCCATAACACGTTTGAACAACATCTGGAAGAAAAGAGGAATCGGAGTCAAAACCAAGATCAGATTGATAGGAGCCTTGGTATTACCTATCTTCCTGAGTATGGAGTGGAAACGTGGACAATCCTGGCAAAGACAAAGAATTGACGCATTCGAGATGTGGTGCTGGAGACGAATGTTAAGAGTACAAACAAACACTGAGTACAAACGACCTCGTGGTCGTTCACCAACCAGATGGACCGATCAAGTAAAGGACCTGTCTTCCTCAAAATTTTACTCGGTCGTAAGAGACGCGCGGTACAGAAACCGGTGGAGGTAGATCATCCGCTCCAGATGCAACCCTAATGCTGACCACGATCCTCAGATATGAGAGACCGACCCAAAAGAGAGAGAGAGAGAGAGATGTTATGGAAGAGCATCGAAACATTTTCACATAGTTTGTCAGAATTTACTTAGGCCAATTGTCCACGTAGCTGCACGACACCCGCACGATTTCAACAATTGTCGGATGCAAGACGAATGCTCTCATCTTGCGTACAAATAATGAAGTCTGTGTCCACGAAACGACAACGACACGACAGCCGCACGTCTTGCGTTTGTTCGTAGGATGCATGCATTCGACAAAAGACGCGTGCGTGGACAGTAGGCCTTAGAGATGCTCAAAACAAATGCCCAAGGATGACCGTTGAGAGACGGTCGGAGCGGTTACAATGGATGCGTTCGGAAGTTTTAGCGAACGTTTCAGACATCTCTAGTCTAGTAGAGTGGCTCCATCGAGCCACTCAAATTCATTCACTCCATTAATAGATAAGGCTAGTGTATCAATGTGCCCCTTGTATCAATGCACCCCACCTCCCCCTAAACATAATTTTTAACGTAAACGGTCCCAAACTCTACCAAATGATGCGCTCTCCAGCTTGTTTAAAACATCCTTGTTTACTTGGGTGTCACGGTCGATTGACGCGTCAAATTCAATATTTGCTTTGGAATTTCTTTGTTTATCTCCCTCTGAATATGTACTTGGGGTTTGAATGCGCTTGTAATAACCGATCTCGTTTGTTGATCTTACACCTATGTTTGAAAATTTCAGTAGCTTTTTGTTGATTTATCACCTTATGAGCTGTATTCAGTAGCTGTGTAATGAATATAACTGTTGATCAAAGACTTTAGGCGGAACTGTTTAGAAAAAATGTCGATTGATCTTGTACTTAAGAATATTATTCGCTGCTATCTATATTTGTATCAGACTACGTAGAAATATAGGTACTATGGGGTACTTTCAAAATGAACATCTGTTGTTACGGAATTACACTTATAGTGTAGGTAGCATAGCAGCTCAGTCTAACATCCCACAACTGATACTTGGGGGTATTCTTTCACAAGAACAGAATCAAGCCCGTAATCCACCGCGGAGGCCAGGGTATGTACCTAACTATGGTGTAGCTAAATTATAAATAAATATTCCTTAACGTTCATCGGAAACATATTATATTTCTGAGGTGAGACTAAAAACTTAGTATAGATGCAAGTACTTAACCATAATAACGTATAAGTTTAAGCAGTAAAAATGCTATTTTTTATAGTTGTTTTGTTACAAATTTGCGATAATGGTGCTTTAGAAAACTTTGGAATTTCTAAATCCCCACTGTCACCACTATTATATATAGACATTGTATTGCGGATTGTTAAATGTTCAACATCAGTATTATTTGTGGACTTCCTCACACAGTATTTAGCTTCAAACAAGCAAGGTATTCACTTATGTGGTTATCTGGTTATTCATGACTTATTACATACTTATATTTAATTATATTTAACTAATATCAACTTATTCCTTTGATAGCTCTAAGTGGTATAGTCTAACAAGTCCAATGTCACGTGGATAGAGTGGATAGGTGAAGATAGAGCGATCAATATAACCAGTGGGGCCAGTACCCAGTACTCCCAATGACACACCTATTTATTACCTACTATACTACTAATCCTACTAATATTATAAATATCAGTGTTTGGATGTCTGTTGCTCAATCACGTCACAACGGCTGAACGGATCGAGCTGAAATTTTGGACGTAGATAGCTTATTATAGTCTGGAATAACACATAGGCTATATTTCATCCCGAAATAATGCACAGTTTCTTAGGGATCAAGTATAAATATTACATTGGAACGCCTTACTAGATTTTGTTGCAACTTGTAACACAGATCCAAACATCGAAACAAAATAGGCTATTTTTTATCCCGAAAACTAGCACAATTCCTCAGGGCTCAAGTATAAATGTAACATCGGCCCGCCTAACTAGATTTTGTTGAAATTTGGAACACATATAGTTTTTGGCATTTCAGTACGGGAGTTCAGTAACGAGTAAAACATACAAACACCCCGTTGTAGGTTGTAACTCTAAGACAGCAACTCTACATTTTTACCTGTTTGAAAAAGCAGTGAATTTATACACAGACCAAATCTAAAATTCTACGCGGACAAAGTCGCGGGTAACAGCTAATGATACATATAATATGTAGTTAACTTTACTATCAACGCTCGTAGTAAGTACCTACTTTAAATACAGTGTAGCTCGGTCCGATGTCGTTCCTATATCGATAATCCAATATTTTCCAAAGATGAATATGATAAGGCTCAAAGGAACGAAAATAGGAATCAAACGAAGAAACAGAATCCCAAATTGATATACTAAACAAAGCCTTCAGATCTTTCAAATAATTTTATCGGAAAATTCTGATGATATAGTGACTAGGTAGGTACCGAACCGGTTTTGTTGTTTTCTAAGGTGCCCTTTTTTCTATCGGACTTCTCGTAACTCGAAGAAGCGGCATATTTTCATGGTTGATGTTCCAAAGACACGGACGAAGAGGTTTAACTCTACTTTTGCGATAAGAACGTCTAGGCTGTGGAATGAGTTGCCTGAGTGGGTTTTCCCTGGTAGCTATGTGTCTTCAAATCGAGAGTGAATCCCTTTCTTCTAGGTAAACACGCTCCATCGTAGACCGCATCGTCGCTTAACATCAGGTGAGATGGCGGTCAAGTGTAAACCTATAAAAGTAAAAAAAGGTAGGTGTTTTTTGTAAACACCAGTATTTTAGTGGGCATAGACAAATAATATTGGATATAGGCCGCTACTATATCAAATATATTGGTAAGAATTATGTAACTAAAGTTTATATTGCACTTAACAAAACAAAAACAAACTTAAGGTAACACATTAAAAATATGGAAACGAGGTCCTTATCGCTAAAAGCGATTTCTTCCAGTTCACGGTTTGAAATAGGAAAAGAGTTTACTATAGAAAAATTAGAGTACACAAACAAACAGTAAAACATAATTAAATTATGTACCATGAGGCATTTCCAGGGTAGCGATTCTAAATCCATTCGGTTACATGAGTTGCATCCGACATGGAATCTCATCTCTCGGTCTCCTGTCATGGTAAACAGATAAGACAAAGACCGAGAGATGAGATTCCGTGTCGGATGCAACCGAATGGATTTAGAATCGCTACCCAGGACGCAAGTGGACCTGTCAACGATAACTATAAATTTTCGTGTGATTTTATTTTGTGAAATAACCCTAAAATAAAATCAAAAACAATACATTAACATCAGCGCCACTTATGCCGAGATTGACAACTATCTATTACAGGTAAATTTACAGCCTTAAAATTCCTCATTATTGACTGAAATTTAATAAACATAAATTCTAATCATTTTATACCCAAATTCGTAACCTTGTTTTATTTTCTAATTCATTTGCAATTAAAATAATACCCATGACTCATGAGCCATTTATCAGGCACATAAACAGAGTTTCGTCGAGTTAACAAAACGATGGGCGTTCTCTCGCAAGCAGAGAGTTAAGCCATAGTTAATCCAATACCCTGGCTGGCCCAGTCCCAGTGTTGGTAAATGATACATGACCTCGAAAGATTCAAGATGCACGTCGGTTTCCTCACGATGTATTCCTTCACCGTTTTTTAAGTTAGCGGCATTACGCACATGAATTTGAAAATACCAGTGGTGCGCGTGGAATTTGATCCCGGGGCTTGCGGATCGGCAGTCGTCGTTCTCCCGACTAAACCAGCTGTAACTTTCTAAGGAGAGCGACGCACCGTAATGACTTTTTTTTATAATATGGAGTGACGAGACGAGCAGCCATGTGTCTGATGGTAAGCCTGCCACATAACAGCACAGTGACGGGCAGCTATTGGAATACGAAGACTCCAAATCATCACCTAGCACTGCACTGCGCTCGTCACCCAGAGTTCTAAAATATTATATCTCTAAGCCCTGTAATTTCACTGGAAACATTGCCCTTCAAACCGGAACACAGCAATAAATAAATAAATAAATAAATAAATATTGGTGGACAATTCACACACAACACCATCTGACCACAAACTAAGAAAAGGTTGTGTGATGGCGGCCAGATAGCTGATATAATACTCATATAATTTTAAATATACATAGAAACACCCAGACACAGTGCAAACATTTGAATTCATCACACAAATATTTGCACTGGGTGGGAATCGAACCCACGACCCTCGGCTTCGCAGGCAGAGCTACTACCAACTAAGCCACGAGGCCAGGCAACATGTTTGTACATTACTGCTTGGCGGTAGAATAAATGGCAAAGGTGTGGTACTTTCCCAGGCGGACTCTGCCAAGAGTCCTACCACTACATACCGGTGGTCCTCTTCCGCCTCCACCCCACAGCCGCAGCACATTAGAGGCTTGTTGAGTTGAAAAAAAAAACAATTTTACTTTAAAAATAAATAAAATATGGCTCTATCGGCTCCGTACAGATTTTCTGCGTAACTCCTCCTTCGAGTCCACCTGGGGAAGTACCAAACCTTTGCCAGTTATTCTACCTCCAAGCAGTAATGTGCAAACATTACTGTGTTCCGGTTTAAAGGGCAATGTTTCCAGAGAAATTAGAGAGGCTTGGAGATATAACATCTTAGATATCTGGGTGACGAGCGCAGTGGAGTGCTAGGAGATGATTTGGACTCTTCATGTTCCAATAGCTCTGCGTTTCACTGTGTTGTCATGTGGCTGGCATGTTGCTTACCACCAGGCACATGTCCTGATCGACTCGTCACTCTTTAAAAAAAAAAGTTGTAGAAATATCCGGGGGTAGGTACGGCAGTGCTCCGCTAAGTCGAGCAATTTATTTTACACAATGAGATTTAAATGAAATCTAAAGAAAATTTGTAAAACGTTTTTAGGCATTGTTACAAATCTGAAGACTGGTAGGTAATGAGGCGGTTTCAGCAGAAAATTGTTATTTTTTTTCACTATTTTTGACCCACTTCAAAAAAAGAGGTTCTAAATTCGGTTGTGTTTTTTGTGTATGTTATGCGATAGCTCCTACAATTGTGGATTGATGTTGATCATTAGTTTTGTTTGGTAGATCAGAGGTGGTCTCTTACATTTGATGTGCCCTGAGTACATTGAAATTGGTAATAAACTGCGTCTGTGTGTGTAGTGTAAGTGGTTTACATTTATTATCACCAATCTACTGGACCCCTTGAATCGCTAGCGGCGAAGTATAGGTAATGTGGTTCTACTTATTTTGGTTGTTGACAACAACTAGTGATAGGTAAAAACGTCCAGCGTTCACCGCTTCCTGCAACCTACTAGAACGGAAAGAGTGAGTTCACTCTTCTCAACGATGATATAATTCCGTCCGCCTGAAGTTTGGGAAGTTTGAAGCGTAAAAATCCATGATTTATATCGATTCCGAGACTGGATGAAGTAACAAAATACAGAAAATGCGGAAAAACGTGAGGACGGAAAAGGAAAATCAAGGCCAGGGTAAGTACCGCATTTTGAGGACAGTTGCGTTCACCAACCCCCGTGGTAGTGGACTGATGACAACTAATGGGTAATATTTATAGAAAACATTAAATAAGACTAATTACGATCTCAATGATTTTATTAGTTTGAGCTCAAATTGAGAAAGGTAAAAAAAAGTTACACAATTTAACAATTTCGGTAGCATTCCCTGTACAATTTTTCAACTATTTTTGCGCTCGTTTCTTGTAGCTGTATACCTACTCCGTGCTCCAACCTCATTAGCGACATGATTCGAATATAGAATGTAAACAAGAGCTTCGATGAAAACGCTCACCTGTTTTTAACGATGTTCGCAAATTGAATATCGTGCGAAATGATTTAAAAAAGGAACACGGTTGAAGTGGCTAATTTGTGTGTCGGTGAGTAGAAAGGGCCGGAGGGCGGTCGTTTTGTTTCCTCGCTGCTGACAGGTGCGGGGTGGCTCGGCGACCGGCGACCGGCGCCCGCGCAGCTCGCGTGGCCCTCTCGCCTGACTCACGCGCGGCTCGTAATGCTTGCATAATAATAATGACGGATGCCGATCGCGCGGCGGCGCCTTTGATCTGCGGCGCGTTTGATCTCGCCGCCGGAGCCGGTCTCGCCCCTGCCGCTCAAACGAGCCGCCCGCTCACCTTTATTCGGTCCGACGCCGCGCTGCCAGTCGTTCGGCCCTTCGCCCTCGCTCTAAATAGAGGCTTTTATTTGGTAAACAGCGGGAGCTACCGTGCGCCGAGTCGTCGGCTCAGTGTGCGCATGCGACGCTCAGTATGGGGTGTGCTGCGAGAGACTCCGGCCTGCGCCAGGGATGACGCGCCGTGGCGGTCCCCGCCGCAGCCTTCCTCGGATCACTTGGACGCTCTGTGTACGCTCCCGTTCATTACTTACTCCATTCGCCCGCGAATAATGTGAAGTGTTTCGGTTTCCGCAAACCGCACCGTGTTTTATTGTGATAACGTTGATGAAAGCGCTGATTTAATTGTGGGTTAAAATGTTTTCCGATTTTCGCAATTGTGATCATTAATATTTACGGTTCGTTGGAAATGGAATCGGCAAAATTCACGAGAATGGACAGTCTAAAATCACACAATATATTTAAGCCGGGGCATATAAAAGGGTTTGTTTTTGTTTAACTATGGTTTTTGTTGAAGATTATTTGCAAAAATACCATGGCTTATTTTTAGCCTTCAATGTAAAAGAGCCTTTTATAAGTTAAACAGGTTTGTCTACAAGTTTGTCTGTGCCTAATAAGATGGACCAATTTCGATGCAGTTATTCATTGTTTGATAGCATAGTTGATGTTGTCAAAAAATGTTAACCCGTAACTTGTGCACTTAACATATTTTAAAAGATAGGCACTACAATAATTTAGCTTGATATTTAGCTACTTAGCTTGATATCAGTATCCATTTTGTAGAGGTAAAAAATCTTTGATTTTGTAATATTCCTTCCGTCAAACTTTGTGTTCTTTCATTAAATGTGTCAGTACGACACAACAATATAATTGAAAACTTTGCTCTTCAAATCGGCACACTGTCAGTTTATAGCGATCAACGTAATATGTATAATAAGTATGTATTTAAAACTATATAAGTATTATATCAGCTCTCTGGCCGCCATCATACAAGCTTTGCTTAGTTTGGGGTCAGATGGTGTTGTGTGTGAATTGTCCACCAATATTTATTTATTTATTTATAACGTTTAGCCGCAGAATAACTGGCAAACGTGAGTTACTTCTTAAAGTAGGCTTTGCAAAGAATCCAACTACCTAAATCAGCTATGAATACCGTAGTATTACTTATAATAGAGTACTTTTATAAAAAAAGCTACAAATCGATAAATTTACGGAAACCATTTATGACCTACTTTCATTAATTGATTGTGATTATAATTTCTCCTTCTTTATCGAATTGTTGTACTACGTGTTTTATAGAACTCTACTGCATTCGTAATCAGTCATCAGCAAGCGCTCTGTTCACGTAAGCTCAGCTGATTTATATCTGAGCCAAATAATATCTGTATTGATTGTATTTTAGTATTATGTAGTGGACTCCGCAGAATCCGATTGGGATAGCCAGAATACCTTTACCAGTTATTTCACTATTAATCAGTAATTTTCAAACGTCACCGTGTTCCCGTTTCAAGGGCAATGTATCCAGAGAAAAACAAGGCTTAGTGATAGATCTTACATCTCTGGGTGACAAGCGAAATGCAATGCTAGCTGATGATTTCGACTCTTCACGTTCCAATAGCTTTGAGACACTGTGCTATGGTCAGGCACGTTGCTTACCATCAGGCACTTGTACTGCTCGTCTCGTCTCTTTACGGTAAATAAAAGAAGTCGAGAAAATTTACCGAATATTTTAAAAGATAACTCGCTCATTTCCAATTAGACGATTCTGTACATTAATGTTATAACTTATAAAATCTTGTTTTGCACGGACTAAATTTATTCTTTCGACGATGTGTGATGGGCTGATGGGTATAATTTTATGGACTGTGCTCTAGAATCGTAAATGGCTAGAACATCAAAGGAGCTCATAAAAGTATTCGTATCTTCAGCTCATTAATACTGTGATTGCTTTTTATCATGACTATCTATGTATAAATAAACTATTAGAAAGGCTTACGCTTAACCTGATGAAAAACGTTTTTTTATAGTGTATGTGTTAGTGACAATACGAGCAGGACATGTGCCTGATGGTAAGCACCAAGCCTGTCCATACCAGCACAATGCATTTGCATTGCACATGCATTTTTTTTAATCGAATTTTATTTAGTAGTATATGTCGGAGAACACACTTTCAATTTAGAGTTCGCAATTTCGAAATTTATTCATTTAATTCATTGTCAAATGAGACAGTGAACCTTCCGAGTTTGGGGTACACCGATCAGAACAGGACGTGGTGGAATTAATTCGCCACAAAACCGTTGCCAATTGATAGCTATTTGTCTAGAGTCTAGAATGTTCCTTTTTGATACGTAAATTACATTTTAGAGACTATCTTATCTTTTACCTTTAAACGAGCAGTTGTTGGAAATATATATAGAATCTGAATCTCGGAAACGACTCGAACGATCTTGATGAAATTATGTAAGCAGGGGGTTTCGGGGACGATAAATCGAACTAACTAGGTTTCATTAAAAAAAAAAAGCATATTATGCACGATTTTAGACAATGAAAAACTGTCACATTAGACATTAGAATGCGAAGGTAAATTTAGCCGCGTGACGCGACAGCATAATAGCTCAGACGGGAAGTCGGGCGGTCATAGGCGGTCACGAATTAGTAGCTCCGGGTTCGAATCCTTCTCTTCTCTTTTTTTTGCAAGTTTCCTTTTTTTTAAAGAAAATTTATTTCTTGGAGTCATTTATCGTATATTTAGTATTTAAATCGAGCAAAGCTCGGTCACCCAGGTACTAGATACCCAATACGTACAATATCGAAAGACAGGCCACCAAAGATGGTGTCTTAGTTTGTACATACATAATGTTCTTTATGTACAGCGATAGATCAAGAGTTTTGACCGACCTAAGCTAAATATGAGGTAGCGCTCACATGTTTTTTTAAAAGTTAAGTTTAATAGTGTACGCTTTGACACGATTTCAGCACGCTCCTCCCCGAACCTCGTGCCCTAGGCCTTAATTAACCTAAGGGTTAAGAGTGTGCCTAATGCCAGGGAAAAATCAGTTTTCACCCGCGCGACGCGTTTCTTAATGCGATATACATAAAGTCGAGAATAGCATGACACAGTTTGGAGGAAAAATCAATATTAAATCAGGAGTCCATTTTTGACCAAGTTTTATTAAATTACTCAATAATTAAACATAAATTTAAAAAAGTGTTCGGTTACTTTACTAGAACGTACAATTAGAAATTTTATTACCAAAAAATAATGTGGGGTCATCGCTGATAATTTCGAGTAGGTACTCGAATTAAAACTGGGTTTTTCGGTGTCATTTTTATTTTTTTTTCGTAAAAAACTCTGATCTATTTTTAAAATTCTATTCGGTTATTAAGTTATTATGCTTCTTCTTGATTGTACCCACACGTCAATATTTTTTTTGTCATAGTTTTTAGTTTCTTTACTTCAGTGAGCGGCGTCGAAAATGTCCTTTTTATCGTTTTCTGGCACTAGGCGCCCTCTTAATAGTGTACGCTTTGACACGATTTCAGCACGCTCCCCGAATCCTCGAACCTCGTGCCCTAGGCCTTAATTAACCTAAGGGTTTACAGGTAACAGGCCATGTTTATGTATAAAGATAGATAATCTACGGTGCCATACAGAATCGTCGTCTGTCAAGCTTTATCCAATAATACACTTCCGAGTCTCAATCATCGCCTAAGTCATATGTTTCATTACTTTTCTAACTGCACGCGTAGGAGTTTATTTCCAAAGTTTGTACTCTAAAAATGAAATTCTCCCAACTTGCAATAGGTCAGCGTGATTGATTACAATGGTCTAAAGCTGAACAGAAATGCAATTTGCAAGCATCGATATGTTTGCAAGATTGCAAGCACCAGTACTGTGCACGAGGAAATCATCGATCTATGGCTAGATCGCTGCTTAGCTAAAAGCCGCAAAATGTTAGTACCTATAAGTTTGGCCGATTTTCTTATCCATAATGCATGCTTGTATGATTAGCCTACCACAGGTGACACCCGAGCCCAGTTGTAACATGAACAATTATAGTAGAGTTAAGCAACGCGCCTGCCTATAACAGAACAGTGTCATGCCGCTATTGGAACATTAAGAGTCAAAATTGTTACCTACCACAGCATCGCTGGTCACCCAGATATATCAGATGTTTTATCGCTATGCCCTGTAATTTCTCCGGAAACATACATACATGTAATAAAATAATATTAAATGTTCGTTTTCAGGCGGTGCTGAGTTTAGCATCATGTGCGAGAGCGCCCGCACCCCCTGACAGCCTGCGACTCGTATGGCTCTCCAACTCCTCGCTTACTTGCAACGATGGATCACCGGCTGGGTCAGTTGCACATTATTTGTTTATGTTTTTTTACTATTAGTTTTACGGTTTTGCCCGCGTAGTTCCCGCCCTTTCACCACCTGACTAAATCGCTTTTGGCTTTGCTATAGTTAATTGTCTGCATAATTTCAACCGAAAACAAAAGAGAGATATCAAAGCTAATGCAGTTTTAGTTAGGCGGTATACCGTTCCCGTTATTTTCTCGTGATGATATGCCTATATGTTATTCTAGATTCTAGACCATAATTTGATTATGACTTGTTTAAAATTTCAAGCCGATCCGTTCAGCTGTTCCGACGCGATTGAGCCACAAACCTTAAAACATTTACATTTGTAGTATTAGTAGGATTATGGAATATTCTATCCGAATCCGTACCCATGACAAATCTAGATAAAAAGGTATTTTTTAGACAAGCGTGTTACATTCTAGACTGTGAAAATTTTTACCTTCAGGCGATGAAACGTAATCTTTTATATAAAAAAGTCTCTGGCTAAAGCTATCTAAATACCTAAGAGATGGACATAGCGCAGTAAGTTTTTTTATGTCGTGAATATATTATATTATGTTTGGATTTTGTTGCTCAATCACGGTGCAATGGCTAAACAGGGGGTCTACCGCCGAACAAAAAATGTCATAGCTTTGATGTTTCTCTCTCTTTTCTTTTCGCTTGAAATGATAGAGACAGCATTAGCAAAGCGATAGCCGATTCAGTTAGGCGGTAGAAGCGCGGATCGTCATGCGATCGTTATAGTCCTTCTTATACCTTTTAGACTGCAAAGTTGATGTAAAAACAGCAAACAGGCACTTCTAATCCACGCATATTTATGTAAGCTTTTTCTATAAAATTATATAGAACTAACAAAATAATATCCGTTGCCAATTCCAGGTACTATTTCCGTCGGGGCACAAACAGCGACCACTGGGTGGTGTACTTGGAGGGCGGAGGGTACTGCTGGGACGCCGCTTCTTGTCGCTCGCGCTGGCGACGCCGGCCCGCGCTCATGTCGTCCGCGCGGTGGCCGGCGGTGCGGCGCGCGCCGGCGGTGCTGTCAACCGCGCAAGGAAGCCCGTGGCACGGATCTAACCACGTCCTATTACCCTACTGTTCGAGCGATATGTGGGCAGGGACGCGACACACCCCTCATCCGGCTGGGTTTACTTTCGCCGGACGGCTCATCGCCCGCGCTGTGCTCAGTGATCTCGTGCACGCTGGACTCCGCGGGCGTCTCGTCCTGGCCGGTTCCAGCGCGGGTGCAGCCGGCGTCATGCTGCTGGCCGATGCAGCTCGAAGGGCGTTGCGACCGCATAAAGTTAGAGTCCTCGCCCTCGCTGACTCCGGCTGGTTTCTCGACCGCGGCTCACACGGGAACCGACGCCCGCCCGCTGCAACCGTGGCACGTCTCGGACACGCATTGTGGCGCGGTGCACCGCCATCTGCGTGCACGCGGGCGCACCCCACCGAACCCTGGCTGTGTTATTTTGGCTATCGGTTATACCCGCACGTGCGCACGCCTCTCTTCGTGCTGCAATACCTGTTTGACTCAGCGCAGCTAGCGGCGGAGGGGGTGCGTGCTCCAAGGACTCGAGCGCAGTGGGACGCGGTGCACGCGACGGGTTCCGCGACGCGAGCTAGTCTTGCGTCTGTTCGGGCTGTGTTCGCGCCAGCGTGTTTGGCTCATGGGACGCTCGCGCGGCCGGAGTGGTTGGCATTGAATGTATCGGGGGTGTCGCTTCCGCGTGCGCTGTCTTGCTGGGAGCGTCGGGCAGGTGGGCGTGGGTCGCGGCGTAGAAGTGGCGGTGGATGTGCTCCGCGACGACTCGTCGAACGGTGTTCTTGGCCGCAGTGCAATGGCTCATGCCCGCGTCTCCGTGATCCTCGCACGGGTGAGGAAGTGGCGTTGGCAGCGCTGTTACAGAGTTTCGGTCTGGACGTGCGCGGCGCCGCTGCAGCCGCCGGCTTGGACGCGCGCGCGCTCGCACGCATGAGCCGTGCTGAGTTACTGCCACTACTGGCGCCGCACACTTGACCTATGCGACTTTATCTTCATCCACATTAAGATCTGTCATATAATATAAAAACTCGTGCTATTTCAATTTCAAGTATTAACAAACAAAACATCCTAATCTTTCCTAAAAGCTTGAACCATGACTTTTTCGTGACTACTGTTTTATTAAATTAAATAATTCCGTGTATCGGAGCTGTTAACTGTTTCACACCGATAAAGTTCATCATTTGAAAAATAAAACAATATATTTTGGTCATCGTCAAAAGTGGTTATAAGCCATGGTTCAGGGTCAGCTTTTTCAAAGTTGTCAGTCGCCGACACTATTTATAAACAAATTAACACCAATTTAGCGACTTTATAAAATTTTGAAATGTATCCAACATTTCGCATTCATTATCATAATTTTACAATATGGATTGCGTGAGCATCACTAATCAGAGAAGCTGAGCTTGAAGATAGTCCTTATTTTTCTTCTGTTCACTATGGAAGTAAATTTCACTTATTTACCGATGATCACATCCTATTCGATGAGTCGCTTCAAAAGTGTATGCACCTAATAGGTAGATATCTGGGATATTCTGTCATAATTATATTGGTAATTTCAAATGCTTTGTGTTGTTAAGATTCTGTGATGTGGATGAAGCAAACTACTTTCGTGTCGGTATCGCGACATGGTGAATCTACCTCGTTTTCGTTGTACAAGTACGTTAATTTAAACTAAGCTAGATTATTATTTATTGTTAATGAGTGTGAATTTCATGTGAGTAAATTACAAGTTAATTTAGCTCTTGTTTTTATTTGTTATAAACACTGTAGATACTATTATCCCGCGTGACGTAAAAAGATGTTGCGGTCAAACAAAGAAACACTGGCTCAAAATAAATCTTCTATATAAAGATACCTAGAATGTAGAAAATTTGATTACACTAAATTGGGTTGTCCTTAATTAACAGTTCCATAGCAAATTCTACAACCAAAGACAGTTTAAGTGCTGGAAGTTTAGTTGAAAGAAAACACAAAAATGCTTTGGCACGTCTAGGTAGGTTTATTAAGTCATTATGTACAAAAGAGCCTCTTTCAAAGAGGAAATGCGACTAGTTGAAGTCTTACGTATAAATTAACTCTAAACATCTCACTATAAATTCCTCAGGAATGTAGGTATTTAGATTATGATATAGTCCTTCGGTTTGGTTTCAATCAGTTTTCGTGTCACGTGTTCTTTTTCTTCGATGGTATAGTCGCGAGTGGTTTCGTGGCGGGAGCCAGGGGCGGCGGTATGATGTGTTGGGGTGTGTGTGACGTACCCTGACTAAAACGCCCCCACTACGGGACCGATGGTGACGTCATAATCTCGCCGCGCGTTCCACGCTGATGGCGATGGAAAGTTCGACGACGTCATTACCCAGGAAGAAGTCTGTGGAGACGATGTTGGCTTGTTGTCTCCAGAGAGTGGTTAATCTTGCACTAACGTCACGGTTTACAGTATCAGCGTTATCTCTTAAAGAGCCTCGGAGGAAGAGAATGTCTAGTACAGTGGGCGTAGTCTGAGCCATGGCGGAGTGGAGCGGAGAGCGGGCGTTCGGTTGAGGAGAGCTGGCGATGGCGCGGTCTAAGTACGCGAACAACTCGATTGGGTCGTTTGTGTTGGCCCACAGGTGGGGCAGGTTCGGCCATAGCCAACTGTTTTCTGGAAAACAAAACAGTCAATTACTTACAATTTATTCAGAGACTAGAGGTTCTCACACAAGTTTAATGGAAAATAAAATATTCTATCTTCTGTAGGATCTATCAAGCAAAAGCTGCTGGACCCTCTGAAATCATTGTGTGAAATTCCCTTTTATGTAAAATCAAATTAGGTTAGTATGGTTTGACCTAAGCAATTAATACCATCCTCATTCGTAAATTATTTGGGTGCTAGCGGCACCGTTTTCCTACGTGACACACATGTCTTAACTTAATTATATACGTTATTGTCTTTAGCTTTTAACGGTAAAGGAAAACATCATAACGAACTCAGCATTGGTGGACAATTGGTGGACAATTCACACACAGCATGTTGGAGAAGATCAACTTTTGAAGAACAAGGAAAGGTCATCAATCTACAAAAGGATTTCTGGAATAGGCCATCCTAAGGATTTTATGAGAAAGAGATCTCTTACACCTTCAGGTGTTCTGTGTTCCCGTTCTGCCTTCGTGCGTGCAGTTGCTCACAAACCCAATGTTGTAGTTGACCGACGCAGTTAGAACACCTCCTTTATGGGTATATGTGACGGAATACAACATAACTATCGCAAAACTGACCTCTTGAACGCTTGAGCGCGTGACCGCTCTTTGTGGAATATACCCTAAAACCTCTTATAATTATTATTTGAGTTGCAACTCACCTCCTACAATAGCATTATCTACGTAGCTGAATACCAGCCTCTTCTGAGCGTTCAGCAAGGTCTGCACTGTGGGGCCCCTAGTCCCTACGCCGGTGCCGAACTCGCTGGCGGGGGCTAGGTGGGGCCCCAGTTCCCTCTGAACCAACTCTAGTAGACCGGCGTGGACGCTGCGGATAGGCGTATTGTCGGCGTTGTAGAAGCCGACTGGGAAATGGTGCGCGTCTAAAAATATCACCTGGAATATTTTAATAAGTTATCATCGATAAAAATACGATACAATACATCGTGTACTGATAATTTTTGTTATTTGGTTAACTCTACAAGCTCAATCAAAGACGTCAACGGTGCTGTATGGTTTACGCTGTTATGAGCCGTATTAAAAATACATTAATACTGAGAATAGTCTTAAAACAAAATCATGAAGATTCACATACCCATGGAGCAGAATAAAATGTAGTAGAGGAGTTTCTACTTTTTCGTACAGAAAAAAAGATTATCATGTCGAAATTCTGTGGCAACGGTCTTAATTTTTTATAGTGCCAAGACGTCACGTCACAGTGATAGTTCTGAAAAAGTAGGTATGTACTTATAGTAAATAAATAATATTTTTAATAACGGGAATAGCAAAAAAATATCCTTGCGATTAAAAACTCAGACTATTTTTCTAATTAGGTACGGAGGAATTTTTGAATTGAGCAGATGAGACAAGAATTTGATTTAAAAATATGATAGATTTCAATATTTATTGTCCAAATTTAAGGTTCTGTAAATGTTAAAAAATCTAAAAAATTTAGTATATTTTGAAAAATACCGTTCAAAAAAGAAAAAATATCGTTTTGATGTGACTAGCTATGTTTTTTATTCTCCGTTTACGTTTTAACACGCCGACGTCAAAAAAAATGTTTTTTAGTATAGAGTGACGAGATGAGCAGGGCATGTGCCTGATGGTAAGCAACATACCTGACCATAACAGCACAGTGACACGCAGCTATTGAAAATGAAGAGTCCAAATCCTAAACTAGCACTGCACTGCGTTCGTCACCCAAAGATGTTTGTTTTATGTCTATGGCCTGTAATTTCACTGGAAACATTACAAACTGAAATTTGTATTTATTATATTATACATGTATTTTAGACTATGAAGTTACTGCTAGTCTAGTCGGGAGAACGGCGCCTGCCGATCCGGAGACCCCGAGTTCAAACCCCACACGCACCACTGTCTTTTCGAAGTCATGTGCGTAATGCCGCTAACTTAAAACATCGTGAGGAAACCGATATGTACCTAGAATCTTCCGAAGTCATGTGTCATCCACTAACCCGCCCTGGGCCAGAGTGGTGGATTATGGCCTAAACCCTCTCCTTGCGACAGAAGGCTCCGAGTCCCAGCAGTGGGAACATTTAGTGGGATGTTGATGTTGATTTAGACTGTTTAGTGATAGATCTTACGAAATTTGGGCGAGTTCTGAATTTAAGTTTTAATAGAAGTCGTTTTTTTTCTGCACATTACACCCCTAGCGGGACGTCAGTGCAGGCCAATCCCTGAATTAGAATTAGAAGTCGGTTTTTGTTTTATTGTAAAAAATAGATTATTCCTGAAAACGGCTTATGGTATTTACAAATAAAGTAGCCAAGTGCGAGTTGGACTCGCCCATGAAGGGTTCCGTTCCAGCAAGTAACATAATATACATAGTACACATAGTTCTTGTAGTTCGTTGTAACTTTGATCGAAGTTTTAATAATAGTGTATTTATGACGTACTAAAAAAAAACTACTCATCAGATCGAGTTCAAACTAATTTTCGTTGGTAGTTTTCATGGTAATGTACATCATATATTTTTTTTAGTTTTTTCATTCTCTTACTTTAGAAGTTAGAGGGGGCACATTTTACCACTTTGGAAGCGTCTCTCGCGCAAGTTATTCAGTGTAGACAAAAATTATATTAGAAACCTCAACATCATTTTTTAAGACCTATCGATAGACATCCCACACGTGTAGGTTTGATGAAAAAAAAATTTTTGAGCTTCAGTTCTCAGTATGGGAGGTACCCCTAATTTTTTTTTTTTTAAAAACTTCTGTAAAAATCTTAATGCGGTTCACAGAATACATCTACTTACCAAGTTTCAACAGTGTAGCTCTCATAGTTTCGGCAAAAAGTGGCTGTGACATACGGACGGACAGACAGACAGACAGACAGACAGACAGACATGACGAATCTATAAGGGTTCCGTTTTTACGTTTTACGGAACCCTAAAAATGGCGATAACAGGGTTGGTTTCAGGGGTATAAACTTAACCTACGATTACTTTGTAACGACTTGCCTCGTTTGTAACGTCTAGAAACCGTCTTATCTCCCTGAGAAGAGGCACTAGTGGACGGACTCGAATCAAGTTATGGTTCAGCCAATATCTGTAATTAAATAAAATTAAGTATTAATACTCTGCACTGCCGTGATTTTTTTGTAATATACCTAGAGTGATCGAAGGAGGTCACGCATCTGAACATAGACAGCACACCAAATTGTAATTTAACAAAATTTTAAATTAGACATCAGGTACTCTTATAAAATTGAAGATTTACTGTCGCTCTCTCTTTCTCTCGGTCCACCCAGACTTTGCTCTTGGTAGTAGATACATAAATATTATATACCTTCAGATATAATATACATAATTTCTAATGGTGTTTTTTTAAAAAATCAGTCACGTTATTGTGTTCCGGTTTGAAGGGCAATGTTTTCAGAAAAAATACTGGGCTTAGAGATATAATATCTTAGATATCTGGGTGACGAGCGCAGTGCAGTGCTAGGTAATGATTTGGACTCTTCATGTTCCAATAGCTGCGTGTAATTTTGCTGTTATGTGGCAGGTATGTTGCTTAGCATCAGGCACATGTTCTGCTCGTCTCGACACTCTTTAGTATAAAAAAAACAGTAATTTCTAGGTTTAGCGAGTTGAAACAAATAACAGCTTAACAATATTAGTATGCTCGTCCATATACGATAACTAATGACAAGACGCATGTTGGAAGGAGACACCAGAACCTGGAGCATAGGGCATAGGAGTAAAGTTGTCTGTATGTTAGTATTTTCCAAATTGCATTTTAGCGAGAATGCCAAGAAGTTGTTCGACATAATCACACCTTCCAATACCGAACATAAAAGACCATATCACTTCACCAATTTACATTCGAGATCTCACTTTCTCATCCAACGAAAATAGTTTATTTTCCGTACAGCTGGTGGTTTGGAATACATGGAACTACATGAAGTAGTGTTTTCGCACGATTGATAACCTGTGCCTCTTCACATGAATAGTGAATAGGTACTTTCTGGATAAGTGTGTTACACTCTGCATTTTAACTGCATCAATGAGCAGAGTTAGGGCATGCATGATATTAAATAAAAAGAACAGTGTGAACTTCGCGATGAAATGTATGTACCTACCTAACTAAAATTATGTAGGTATAATTATTTGGTGGCTATCTTTTAACATAATTTTTTTCAGCTACTTGCTGCCATATATGTTTACAGTGTCACCTTAAATCAAACTCACAAAAAAACATAATATATAGATACTCAATAATACGTAAATATAAACTGGCATAATATTTTTACGGAACAAGCGATTCATTGTTTTGATTGTAATTATACCCGTTATTGATGCGGTCATCAATAGAACATTAATTAATTAATATCGGTATAATTGGATTACAATAACATTACACAACAGTCAAGGAAGTCATGCGAAGCAGTGATCGACTGACCGTGTTTGAAGGAATCCAGAACAAATTTCTTGTATTTCAATGATAAAATATCCACTTAGTAGGTTTACAATGTTAACTATTAGTTTTAAATATTAATTTACTAAAACGAAATTAAATTATGGGATCAGGGCGTTTATTCCATTATCAAATGCAAATGAAATCAACATTACATTATGAACATTTCCTTTTGAATTATCTACAGAATGAGGAAGATTAATAAATAAATAAATATTGGTGGACAATTCACACACAACACCATTTGACCCCAAACTAAGCAAAGCTTGTATGATGGCGGCCAGATAGCTGAAATAGTACTTATTTAGTTGATATAATACATACGTATTATAAATATAAACACCCAGACACAGTGCAAACATTTGAATTCATCACACAAATATTTGCACTGGGTGGGGATCGAACCCACGACCCTCGGCTTCGCAGGCAGAGCTACTACCAACTAAGCCACGAGGCCATTGGGCCATTTTTTAGATAGCTAAACTGAACTTCTGGGCAAAGTGTGCCGCCAACTCTGGGATCCCCTGAAGCGAGGATGTTAATAATTTTTTTACGCAGAATAAAATAGATCGTGAAATATTTATGTAAATGAGAACCTCTAATTAAAAAGTCAGTGTATTTTGTATGTTTGTAATAGCAACATTTTGCCATGAACGTACTAGATTGCAAAGTTTCTTTATATAATTGATGGGCATACTTTCAATTAAAAAATAATTATGTGGAATCACTTTATCTATAACCTCGCGAACTTTAATTTATTACTAGTTGCATACAACGTTACAACCACAGAATTTATTCAGATTTCTGTGGTTACAACGGATACATATTATGTGCATGTAGACGCATACGTCATGCGTCACCTGGGTTTTGAAGCTTTCAGTTAAATCTTCCAAATTATAAATAGTCTCTTTCACATTGCACTATCATCTCAATCATTAATAAGGATGAAAGTTGTAATACTCAAACAAAGAGATAATCTCCCGGAAAATGATAATACTTGATCCTATATGAGACAACTCCACTACACTAAGAAACTATCACAATTAAAAAGTTGTGTACATAAGATGTTTTCGGAAGATCTGACTAACCGCATTTTCGCAAAAGTCCTTGGAATTTCGTGAAAACACGTATAGTCAGATAATCGCTATGACATTTCTCAATCATACAGAAAGAAATAAGGATTTTCACAAAAAAGATATTGGGCCGTGTAGCTGTATTTTCAACTATCGTTATCTGTTTTTTAATCGATTTCAATTTCCAAGGTTTTCAATTAGATCTATGTTATTTTGCATGTAGTACGCGATAGTTCCAACAATTTTGAAAAGATTTTGTTGGTTTTTTATCTAGTAGGTACTTCAGAGGTATAGATACCGGTGTAGCGGTTTTTGAAATATCATCAACATTTTTAAATCCTAATATGCCTGGCACATACCAGCACAGTGACACACGACTATTGGAACATGAAGAGCCCAAAGAGCCCAAATCATTACCTAGCACTGCACTGTGCTCGTCACCCAATCTAAGATGTTATATCTATAAGCCCAGTAATTCTCTGGAAGCATTGCCCTTGAAACTGGAACATAGTAACGCTTACACATTACTGCTTGGCGGTACAATAACTGGCAAAGGTATGGTACTTCTCCAGGCGGACTCTGTCAAGAGTCCTACCACTACTACCTCGACAACGTATTTGTACTAACTGGCTGTTTCATTGGAATATGTTTAGTAGTTGATTTCACGAAAATTATGAAACTTAGTCGATTACCTGAGTTTCATTTTAAATTAACCCGTTTTAGTTTTATCGACGAAAATGAAATTATTTGTCTTTCTTTAACTCACCTATCTTCTTCATTAGGATAGAAGTCGTAATAGGCGACTCTGAAGTCGAAGTACCGGATGCCGTGGACGAGTTGTGCCCAGATGGATCGGTCCTGGCACAGCACGAAGCTGTCTCGAGCGACGGTGCTGATCTCTGTATCGAAGCGCCAAGCACCGGCGTTGTGTGTGCCGGCTATGGCTAACTCGCCGATGCGGAGACCGTTGATTTTAATACTGAAATGAGATAATACAAAACTTAGCAACCATAAGCATTTCTGATTACCAAAATTTTGCAGCCCTATGACCAAAGACGATAACCCACTTAACTGATCGTACGACATCCCCTCCTTCGCCGTTTAGTTGTACAGTTGCTCAGTTGAGCACAATAGGAACCCAGCGGACAAGCGCGTGAGTTGTGATAGAAGGCGAGATTCGTATCATCGCTGATCAATAGGGTATCTAATCTGTCCTTATGACTGCCAAATTTTAGCATTAAGTAGCATTAATTATGCATTAGAAGATGAGCTATGTTGTAGTGAAAGCCCCGTCATAATCGGTCCAGCTGTTTCAGAGATAAGATGGAACAAACAGACATACCGAGAAACATTGTAAAAGTTATTGTTTTGGTATTTGTATTTTCATATCATACATATATTCCACACTTTCAAATGCTTGTAGTAAAAAGTGGATATTTAATACGAGTGTAAGAAACAGACATCTAAATTTTATTTATTTGTATTTACATCAAAATAGCACTAATGTTGCAAAATACGTCACCAGCATAGCTACAAATATACCTACTGCTATCACGCATGTCAGTCCCAAAATTATTGATTGTTAGTTTATTTGTCTTTTTCTCTTTCAAGCATTGATAATAATTGAGCTTGTTATAAGTTATAACAATTTTGTTACATCCCATCAAATTTTAAGTATAACTTCTAAAATTAAGTAATGCATCAACTGCCATATCAATTAGGATTATTTGCACATCCCTAGACACCTTCCTAAATTCCAATCTAAATGGTTATATAATTCCTTAGTAAAATGTAATTAATCATTGTAAAACATTACTAGAATTCAAGCCGCTTACGCATTGTCTTCCATCCAGGTAGGCTGTATCTTCAGACAATTGTAGGCCTGTATGTCACCATCGCCAGCGCCGGCCCAGGGCCACAAGCAATGCGGGCCTTTGTTCCCGGCACCCTGCTGCCATCCGGCCGGTAGATTTCCCTCTCCAAGTGATATATTTGTCACCACAAATCCCTCTACTGAGGTTATAGGGTATACTGCAAGAGCGTTGTTCCATGACGCTGGCCGGTCGTCGAATAGACCGATCTGTAAACAAGAGATCACTTTTGTAGAGTAACGTGCTGGGGATGTCAATCGATTCCAAATTTTCAGCATTAATTTACTCGTATACGAATTTAATTAACAATTTAATCCAACCGCGGATCTGAGCGACTGACGATACGATCGATTGGTTTGTTGGCTGCATTACCGAAGACCATCAGAGAGTACAACTTACAGAGGGCCATCAGAAACAGAAATGCAGCCTCTGGTGGAGGCTCTGACCAGGGAGGAGGTGATTTAGGAAACAGAAACTAAATAACATTACAATGTTCCAATGTTCAATGTGAAAATGTTCCATACTATTCCTATTTATAACCAACTTCCAAAAAGTTATCAATTCGACCCAATGTTTTTTCATGTTTGTTACCTGATTTCTCGAGAACCCCCGAACCGATTTTAATATGAAGGAACGTAATGACAAAGGTCACGGAACCCGGAACCTGTACAGTGCCTAATTATAAATACAATTATAAAATATTATACACATAAATAAATATAATTATAAATATAAAAAACCTTATATACTTATAAAAAAATATATATATAAAAAATAAACAAATTATGAATAAATGTAAATAAAAATCGCGAACGCGGACCTATGATAAAATTCTCTGATTCTGTGAGTTTTTCAAACGAACTTCGATAAAGATTGGATTGGAAAAACGTCGTCCCCATCTGTTAGCTACATATTATGTTCATAAGCAACGGCTACTGTTTACTATCAACATAACTAGTTAATTCATCAACATAATAATTTATTCTATAAACTGTATAGTAAATAAACAGTTTTCCTAGCAATCATTCATAAAAAATTGTAAACCTAAATAGTAAATGTATCGATAGATATACAATATGTAGGTAGGCCAACTAAGTCGATGAAGGTGACTTTATAAAAAATGTTAAACCAAATTGTAAGTCGAATAAGTTGATGAAGGTGACTTTAATTTCAATCAACATCGACAAGTAGAGAAGGATTATGTGATCCGTGTTAACCGCCGGGAAGACTGAGGACAGACAGGATCTTCCGGGTGTTGCAATCTAACCAAAGAAAACTCTCATATACGCTTAGATAAAGAATAAGTAAACAGATCAGGGCGTCTACTTTCTTTCTACTAAAACGTTATTTCGAAAAATAACTCGCGACTTTCCTGAACTCGTTCTACTTCGTTTCGTCCGATAGAACATTGTTTGACGTTTAAATGTTCTAAGCGTACTCTAATTAGAGTATGCTTAGAAGATTTAAACGGACAAAACGACGAATCGAATTAGAATCGGAGAAGGAAAGTCGCGAGCGTTTTCGTAATTAGCTCGATTAAAACGAAAACTTCGGAATAAACTCGCGATTTTCCTACTCCGGTTCTACTGCGTTTCGTCCGATCAAACATTGTTTGACGTTTAAATGCTCTAAGCCTACTCTATACTATTATTACTCTATCTAATTAGAGTAATCATAAAAATTTAAACAGACGAAACGACGGATTGAAGTAGAAACGGAGCCGGAGTCGCGAGCTTATTTCGAAATTACGGTTTTCGTAGAAAGAAAGTAGACGTCCAGGGTTTTCCGCACGGTTCCTTTGTACCAAAAAAAATGTAAGCACATGTGTATGGTAGCTACGGCGACATAGTGATGTGCCGCGACAAAAGTATGACACGTCCACAAGAGCGACAAGACAAGAGCGATCAGACCCGTGCTTTCGTTTTCAAAGGAAACGTAATAATGCGACTGGAGCCCATTTAGTATTCAAAAGAAACCAAAAAAGTTGTCTGTGTACATATACCTATGTGTATACGTGTGTGAGCGTGGGTGATTGTGCACAATTATGTGTGTGGTGTGTTTGTCTGTGTGTGAGCTTGCGCCTATGAGTACCTCCAGTCGTGCGTATGTGTGTGCGCTTTTGTTTGTATGTAGTGAGCACGACCTTGAGACACTTATTTTGACAATAACAACTACAGGCAACTGTGTTTAAGAATCGCAGTCAGTAGGCAAAGAAATAAATTTACATAAATTTCCATCACTACATTATGCAGTATGCCATAGCACGTAGCGCGTAACACGATTATGAAATTGGACGTAATACAAAAGAATTTAACCTTCAACTTAGGCTAAATATTATTATGTACTGAGGTAATGTCGGCAACAAAAATGTAATAGGTACAATGTAATGCAGTTCCTATTTCATGGTTCCGCACGCAATCATCGTTTAATGACCAGCGGTGACTGGAAGCGGATAGTTCTTTAGTGTGTTGGATAATAGTTCCGTTGTCACTATAATCGGGTAGATGATTATTACATAACAGATGAATGATTTTAATGTCTCAATAAACGTAATACTCTACATTTTATGTACAAGAATGAGAATGGTTTTAGCAGTGTCACTTAATGGTAACTTGTGGTGTGGTGTGGTGACTTAAGATGCGATAAAAAAGTGTATGTCTGTATGTAGATATGTGTAAAGTCGGTTTACAGACAATCATTTTACGTGATAACGTTATAAGAAAACACTGATGCAAAATTTTTGTACTTCTAAGAATGTAGGAATGGAATATAATTATTATCTATCACTGAATTATCTTTATTTTGCTTAATGCTGCCTCTTTTCTACTCGGGAGCTTCGGCCGATGGAGTGAAAGAGAGATAGATGCTTCACAAGCCGAACGCTTAGGCCGATGTTGCCTCTCTATCGCTTGTTCCGCGCTCTCGCTTGCACGGGCGGAACGTGACACTTGTTTTACGGGGGCAGACGCCTTTATTAGTGAAATTGTATATATTCATAATGTAAAGTGACGGGAGGTACAAGATGGTAAGCAATTCTGCCACTAAAACTGCTGCCTGCCATAAAACCAAAGTGCCACGAACCTATTAGAACATGAAGAATCCAAATTACTGTCTAGCACTGCATTGCCTTTGTCTTTTAGATGTTTACTACGATTTAGTTTTTGCTGTATTAAATATAAACGTTGCCCTTCAAACCAGGATACAATATAGTTTGCACGTTTTTATTTGGCGGTAGAATAATCAGCAAAAATGTGGCACGTCCTCAGGTGGACAATGTAAGAT
Organism: Ectropis crepuscularia; assembly: GCA_963693475.1. NCBI lineage: Eukaryota > Metazoa > Arthropoda > Insecta > Lepidoptera > Geometridae > Ectropis > Ectropis crepuscularia. The sequence goes on along the minus strand of OY856353.1, from coordinate 15,980,963 downwards.
TTATACCACTATAAAATTTAAATATAATCGATCGACTTTCGATCGGTAAAATAATAAGCCGTGGAACTGCGTTGCTCGATAACTGGTAATTCCAGTGACCTCTTTTTGTAAACAGTAAGTGACTTTAATTGTTTTTTATCTTAGTCCAAGAAGTAAATGAAAAGATTATCAGTGCAAAACATCAGCACGAAAATTATGCAATTGCTAATCTGATGATGCTAATGCTGTCATTTATGTTTTTCAAGCAATGATCACAATCATCTACATAATAAAAAATAAATAAATATTGGTGGACATAATATCACACACAACACCAACAACGAAGCAAAACTTGTACTACATATTTCAGTGTTGAATTAACATTATTAGAGCATTATTATTAATTCCTTCCTTAGAACATTTCGCCACAATCCATTTATCATTATCTAACTTGTAAAGTCAATGAGTCACTTTCGGAAAAATAAGTAGTCCGTTAAATTGTAAAAACCGTTAGATTATAATCTAACGAAATGCAATGGAGAATAAAAAACATGATGGTCAGGTCATAAATAAATGTCAAAATATACGACAATTTAACCCAATTGACCCAATAGATAGAACTTTAGGACTTTAGGGTTGGACAAAACTTGTTCAGATCATATTAGATCTCAGACCACGTAATATCAATTTTGTCCTGTCTGCTAACTGCTTATGTGAACGAACCTTTTTCAAATGATGTCGCGTATTTTCTTATTCAAATGTGAGGTTCTGCATACTTCAATTTCTCTCTACTTAGTATGTGCTTCAATTGGATCGATTGATATATGTTTTGACAAATCACATTTCTAAGCATTCACAGTGACAATAAGTTGACACAGAAATAATTGGCTCAGATATGCATCAGAACGACAAGTTTTCAGGCAAATGCAGGCTCCTTATAATTAGTAAATAACTGATAACTCAATCATAATAATCAGCCAAGCAGTTGATACTGATCAATCTAATCGCACAGATAGCGACACTGTTGAACACACGTAATCATGTTATTATGTGGATACTGATACTGACAAAGTAGTTACGTATTCAATTGCGTATGACAATAAACATCCTGGGAAATTATCATCCGATCATTGACAGCTCATGATATTGATTAATTAATTACTATTATATTTTGTGATGATAACTTTAATTTTTTTTTTTTAATTTTCCACTCTTTGTTCTAGAAAATACCAACAATAAGACAACACAAATGTTAATGATACACAGTAACCTTAAATTCTGGAAAGAGCTATGATCAGGGTTGCTCTAAGGATCACATTTTCAATGAAGTAATCCCTCAGATTACAAAGGTCACCAACACAGCTCAGGGTATTAGCAAACTGAAGTGTCAATGGGCCGGTCTTATCTGACGCTGAACTTATAATCGCCAGGGTAAAAAATTTCTAAAGTGGTGTAGACAATGCAGATAAACGTAGCGTTGTCAGATACTTGAAGAGTTGGAATAATGAGTGTGATATACCTGATGACTTGAAGGTTGTAGCTAAAAGCAAACACAAAGTTTGAGTGGTGTATTTACTGACGGTGAATAACTTATTTGTAATGCTATCAATATAAAGGCAAATTATCTAATGTTTATGGAAGATACTAGCTAGCTAAACGGTATTTCAATCTTTGCGAAGCTTCACAAGTTCGTTTCGTTCATTTATATATGAAAATTTAGAATCGTAGATTCTATTTTCAGTTTTCTGAGAGACACATGTGCGTGTGATAAGTAGGCATGTTCATATATACTGTTGATAATAACATCTTTAATTTAATTTTTTTTAGGTTTCTAGACTTTCATCGTTCATGGATAATACGCAAAACATATTTGTGCTTTGTGTTAATTAAGTGAAATTTAGTAATTAAAGTTACAAAATATCGGAAGTGGTTAGCAACCGAAATTGTTGAAATTATACATTTTTATTACCTTTGGTTTATTTGCCAACAAAGGAACGTGAAGCAATGAACTCGTTAAAACAGCTTCAATGTTCTTAAGTGGGAGCGAGTAGGAAGACACTTATCTTTTTGTAATTCACGAGTTTACTCTTTAGTTCGACCCGTTGCAATTTATTATAATCGTGAATGAGTTAATTAAAACAATCGTTAATACTGGTCATGACAGTAAATACATTAACTAATAATTTAAAACACCTTTGCTCATTTAATAGCCTTTTGAATGAGAAATACAAGCGCACTTTTACAAAAACTCTCTATTTTCTAGGGTCTCTTTCATGGGGTTCCGTAAATAATTGCCTGCGTTCTGTAAATAAGACTGCGATGTCCCCTCGTCTTTCTGACTTACTTTCGCTCAAATGTTCTGATTTAGCATTGCTTTTAATAGGTAACTACTTTTTTTTTTCTCAAAATATCTGTTAATAGCACAGAAATTTAAATAACAAGGCACTAGAAATGCTATTACTAGTGCTCCCGTGTTAATAGCACAGAAATCTAAATAACAAGGCACTAGAAATGCTATTGCTAGTGCTCCCGTGTTAATAGCACAGAAATCTAAGTAACCAGGCACTAGAAATGCTATAGCTCCCGCATTGCTTACAAAACGCGTGTTGCCACAGTTCTTCCACCACCGTGGTCACTACTACCTTACTCCATACGCATTATATTCAAATGTAGAACCACTCAAGTTTAAATGTAAATTGGTCATATCGATACAGTGGTTTTAACGGTGAAGGAAAACATCGTGAGGAAACCGGTAGGCTCCAAGAAAAACAACTTTCGAAGACAAACAATATCTGCCATCCCGCACTTGGTTAGGATAATGGATTATGGTCTTGACTCTATCTCTCTTGGAAAAGAAGGTTCCGAGTCCCAGTAGCGAAGGCATAAACTGGGTTTGCGTGTAAAAAGTAATTAGACATTGAATTACACGACTAACACACGCTTACTCGATCTCGAATATTTAACTTACCCATAACCTAATAATACCTAAGTTTGAGAACGCCCTATTTGCATGCCAAGAAAGTCCCTTGCCTACTATCACCATTATGCTAATAGATTATAGTACTACGCGCCGTTTGCTTCCCTATGTAAATTATATTGCGTCAGTAAAGGTATAATTTGCATGTCCAATATAGCTTGTAGGTGACGATTTTGCTAGTGGTTATGTAGGTATCTACTATAATGAAGACAATTGTCAATAAACCGAAAATGCATCGAAATATCGGGAAATCCTTCTACCATGTTATTTAACCCAGTATGAAATGATGCATTTAATGCTCACTAGTTTTAAACAGACTTCAAAACACGGAGGATTTTCTTAATAGGGTACAATCCCCAAAAAAACTAAGAAGCCCGTTAGTTAGATTGCCAAAAAATATTGTACACGTATTTTTTCTTTTGTTTCACAAACAAAAAATGACGAAGAGAGAGCGCTTCGAAGTTTTGTGTGATGTCACTTGTGAGTACGATTTTTACTCACTCTCAAAGTTTGATGGTCTATATCTTTGACGATTTTTAATATTATGAAAAAACAAAAAATACGTGTCCAACATTTTTACATGATCTAGCTGACGGACTAATTAGGATGGTGTATTTTTGACCCAGTCCGGTACCCTATTCGGTGGATGTTTTTTTTGTTAGTGTTACGCGATAATTCTGGCAATTGTGTATATTGATGCTTCTTTTTTGTTTGGTAGATCCTAGTTCAGAGTGCCATATAAATTTTATCTAAGACTGTGTCGATTTTCGAAATATGAAAAAGAAGTAAAACTTTTTTATAGTATAGAGTGACAAGACCAGCAGGACATGTGATACTAAGCAACGCGCCTGCACGAACAGGAAGAGTCCAAATAATTACCAAGCTCTGCACTGCGCTCGTCATTCGCTGATATAAGGTGTGTTATCTCTTAGCCCAGTAACTTTTCTGGAAACTAAACTACACTGCTTTTAATGGATTTTGGTCGAGTGTCTGAATTAAATTTTTAATTGAAGTCGGTTTTTGGTGTTTGGACAAAACAAATAGTTATGATAGATTATTTTTTTGCAAAAATCAAACTTCGACTTAAATTTAGAATATTTAAACTTGGACACACAACGAAATTTCATAAAATTTGGGAAATCAGCTAAAGGCAATGTTCCAACGAGACAGCAAGTGTTCAGAGGTTTCGTTTTAAGTTTCGTATTCTTCAAAGAGAATGCCCGGCGACAGCGTATACAGTTTTTGTTCTTAAATGCATTGACGAACTTGCGTGTGATGTAAGTTGACTCCAGCACTCGTTACGGTTCTTCGAATTGACAGGTCTATTATTAATCGTAAACATCATGCAGCTGTCCAAATTATAGCAAAGTTCATTGGCACATAAAAACTTAAATTATTTAAAATCACCGGACGTGAACAATCACATTACGTATGTGGTGTATAACTGACCTGTCGGGGTACGGCTGAGCACCCGCTGAAGTCCCAGTTAAGCTCGACAGCATCCTGCAGCCGCGCGCCGCCGCCCAGATTTACGTCAGGCGAGTGGACGGTCACCCACACCCGGCCGCATGACGACCTTTCTAGGATCTGCTTCTCAGCTGTCAGTTAAATGCAACAATTATATTAAAAAAGTTCTGTTCATTATTAGATGTCTGTGAGACAGCAAAAATAGTATAAGCAGCATCAAGGTCGTTGATAAAGCAACGAATGAGGTATAATAGGAATGTTAACAACAGTGGGGATGGTTAACATCGGACAAATAAATATGGAGTATTTCATAATATCTTACTTCCTATTGTCATGATTTTTAGTTATGATTCATAGTTAAGTCGTATTTTATTATTTTACATTATTATACCTGGTAACTCTTGTGTTGAATTCCGGTAGTGCCAATCTACTAACTAATTGTCTCTTTTAATTATCATCCTACAAGCAGTTATTTTACAGTGTACCAACCTGCGAAATTTGATAACATTAAAATAAAAAGTCTGGTGGTTGGCATACGAGATTCAATTCTCATTTTGTCATCAGAGCCGAAAGACGGTCGGCAGTAATAATTTATAGCATTGTTAAAACATAATTATTGTACCTATGTACCTAAGTACCTACATGGAAATAAACGTTAATAGAAGTAGAACGAATAACGAAGTTTCTTTTCAACTCAGAAGAGGGAACAAAACCAGAAACGAAGGTATGTTGAGAAAATATGTATTTTTCATTTGTTGAAGTTTTGGTAAAACGCCCACGTGGTTTTTTTTTTTTTTACTTTTGGATTGGATAATGATACGCGTAATATAATGTGCAAGATTAATGCGTGTCTGATGTGTGATGATCCTCGGCCAAGGCTACTCTTTGGCAGTGTTCATTGTACACTCGCATGCGTTTTAAGTTCGACATTTCAATGCTCGATCAGGGCTACTCTCTGATAGCATTGAAATGTTTAATAATATGTACTGTAATATGCTAATCATTTATCTATTTCTATTCTATTTACATTTATCGTGTCCGGAGGAGGGCATTGTTACGCCATAACACAGGTTTAATCCTAGCTTGGGTAACAATGCTTCTCAATCTGAATTTCCAATCAAGGATAGATAATCTGTACTAATTCTATGATCTTCAAATGTTTGTTAATGCCTAATAAATTTCATTTCATTTCATTTCATTTCATCTTTCAATGATCTCGCGAGCAAATTTTGCATTTGATAGTGATGCGCGTAACAATGTGTTAATGTATGTTTGATGTACGATTGACCCTCTGCCAAGGCTACTCTTTGGGGGCGTTCTTCGTACACTCGCATGCATTTTAAAATTAACATTTCGTTGCTCGATTGGGGCTACTCTCTGATAGCATTGACATGTGATATTCGCTGTTGTTTGCGCTTGTCAAATGAAAATCTCGATTATTAATGTTAAACTACCTCGCTTATTTTAGCAAAACCTTGTTTTTATCAGCACATCAACATTTTATGACTACCCCATTTAAGATTGTTTTGAAGTCACAATTATTTCGTATTTCGTTCAATATCTTTTTACCTGACTATTAATAGAGTATGTTTTTGTTAATTGAAATCATGTTTTTTCCGCTGGATAAAACTGAGCGAGTATGTGTGACTCGATAACTATGAGTGACCCACTTAAAATTTTGTGGAAGTCACAAATTATTTCAAACGTTATTTTTAAAAAGAAGCGGTAAGTATTATTTTTGTCGAGACAGTGGATAACTTTTTCTATAACAAAACTGTGTGTTAACCTTTGGGTTCAAAACCACGATCCACTATCGTTTTATTGTTTATTTAAATTACGTTTTATTGATATTTCTGCTGCGCGAGTATGTATCTCGCTGAATATCTGACTATGAGCGAGTATGTGTCTCGCTGGATAACCGACTATGAGCGAGTATGTGTCTCGCTGGATAACCGACTATGAGCGAGTATGTGTCTCGCTGGATAACCGACTATGAGCGAGTATGTGTCTCGCTGGATAACTGACTATGAGCGAGTATGTGTCTCGCTGGATAACCGACTATGAGCGAGTATGTGTCTCGCTGGATAACCGACTATGAGCGAGTATGTGTCTCGCTGGATAACCGACTATGAGCGAGTATGTGTCTCGCTGGATAACCGACTATGAGCGAGTATGTGTCTCGCTGGATAACCGACTATGAGCGAGTATGTGTCTCGCTGGATAACTGACTATGAGCGAGTATGTGTCTCGCTGGATAACCGACTATGAGCGAGTATGTGTCTCGCTGGATAACCGACTATGAGCGAGTATGTGTCTCGCTGGATAACCGACTATGAGCGAGTATGTGTCTCGCTGGATAACCGACTATGAGCGAGTATGTGTCTCGCTGGATAACCGACTATGAGCGAGTATGTGTCTCGCTGGATAACCGACTATGAGCGAGTATGTGTCTCGCTGGATAACTGACTATGAGCGAGTATGTGTCTCGCTGGATAACTGACTATGAGCGAGTATGTGTCTCGCTGGATAACTGACTATGAGCGAGTATGTGTCTCGCTGGATAACTGACTATGAGCGAGTATGTGTTTCGCTGGATAACTGACTATGAGCGAGTATGTGTCTCGCTGGATAACTGACTATGAGCTAGTATGTGTCTCGCTGGTTAACTGACTATGAGTGAGTATGTGTCTCGCTGGTTAACTGAAAAACAGATTGTGAGCGAGTATGCCTCTCGCTGGATATCTAATCGATAATTTCCCATTGTGTAACAGAGTAAAATATACGCCTAACGTGGCTGAAATATTTTAACAGATTTACAAATGTGTCTAACATTAGAACTTGTTCTTGTCAGATCTACTGGTTGATTAATCGTAAAAATATGTTTGAATCGCACAGTAGATATCTTAGACTGTGTTACTGTTAGTACGAAAACAGATTTTGTCGGGAATTATGTTTAAATTTCAGAGAGTACGAAGATGCCTGAAGACGATGTGAGTACACCACCTGGCTGGCGAAAGACTAACAAAAGGAAAAAGAGAAGGAGATCGATGCCATCTCTTTGATAATATTCTTCAGATAATGTAGTTCTAGTACTGAACTCTCGCCACCTCTAAAGAACCGGAAGAAAACCAAGTAAGCTGTGAATGTTAAAATATTAAGTCTTGAGTGAAGGAACAATTGTAATCATGTTTCATCATTATTTCACCCGGAAAGCAAAGCTCAAACCATTGATTGTTGTAAAAGTGTGCCATTATACATTATGTTGTTGAAATGATAAATAAAAATTGCAATTGAAATGAGAAAAATTAGAGAATGAACTAAGTGTAGTAGTATACGGATTTGAGATTACTGAAAAAAGGCGGTACATTTTATAATTTATGTATAATAGATAATGCAATCGATCAATTAGCAATGGAGCACAGGCATTTAATTGTCTAGAGCCGGAAGTCTTGTTCTGTTTTTCTTTAATCTCAAAAACCATAAACTCATTCATATAATTAAAACACTAGACCCACTTTTAAGAAAATTAACAGATCCTAGTCCTAGTATTGATATACCTACCAAATTAATTAATTAATTAATTTGCATACCTAATATGAGGTTGTTTTTGGCTGTGTATACCTAATATTGTAAGATCTTTGTTACCCATTAACGAGCAAATAAAGAATTGAATTGAATAGTATTGATCACTAAGTTAAATTCAATCGCGTGCTATAGTTGCCGTTCCAAAGGGCTTTTGAAGTAAGACTTCAAAATGTTCTAGACCAGTAATAAAATTCAATCGTTGCAACCGGGTCGGACATCATAAATGTCAAAATCGATGAAATAATTAATAATTAAGGTTTGGTGGTTCTTCCAACACCTTTGCTCATGGGCCAAAATTTTAACGATTTACTTTGCGTTACTGTTTTGAGAGACTAAACTAAACTCATGTTTCACAACGATCCCGAACAAGGATATTATTATATCGGACAATGAAGGCCCATTAAAATTTTAGGTTGATATAGTGCTTACTGTTCAAATATAAACAATTTTAACCAAACAAAAAGTGTGTGTGTAAATAGATCAACTAAATCGTCATAAACAGTAAAACCGTACGCAACCGTAATTAGGTACAACTTACCATAGTTTGATGGTAGTTCCAATGAGAACCCCAATAACTTTGATTCATTTGATATATTATGTATCATGTCATTTTTTTAAATAAGTACATTTGATATGATGTTTACATCTCAAAACTATATTTAGATAAGAGCTACATTTTGACATAGAAACTGATTTGTTTGGATCTTAGTTATTATTTTAAAGATATTCCTTACTTGATAGGTATATTATATTTAAGTGTTCTGAATTACCTATTGTACGTAATTTATTTATTTTAATGTCTCGTTTGACACTATTTAGTGAATTGCTTGTTGCACATTGTATTATTGGAATGTTAAGTTTTACAGTGTAATGTACCTAATTAATTTATGTAAATAGTTTCAGGTGTTTGATAAGTAAAAATAAAACAATCACATAAATTTGTACGGATGTATGATAGTTTGTTGATTATTTACAGTATTTTCAATTGTCTCAAGTGAAATGAAAACTTGCACTTGTTTAAATTTAGATACCAGTCCAGTAATTTGTAATACATTACTCTATTTAAGAAATAAATAGATTACAAGGGTTTCGATAAGAATCTTGAATTGTAAAAAAATAAATAAATATGTGAGTACCTAACAGATAAACAATAATTCATTGTGATCTACTTGGTTACATAGGTATATTTGTTATTTAACGTACCTACTGCCTACGTAATAATTGTATAATTTTAGTACCAACTTTAATTAGTCTTTTAAATTGTATTATTCACTACTTCACACAGAATTCTAATTGTGAGATTAATGTGTATGCCGGGAGGCAACACGTGGTCGGATGGCCGAATGTCATGATTTTTAGTTATGATTCATAGTTAAGTCGTATTTTATTATTTTACATTATTATACCTGGTAACTCTTGTGTTGAATTCCGGTAGTGCCAATCTACTAACTAATTGTCTCTTTTAATTATCATCCTACAAGCAGTTATTTTACAGTGTACCAACCTGCGAAATTTGATAACATTAAAATAAAAAGTCTGGTGGTTGGCATACGAGATTCAATTCTCATTTTGTCATCAGAGCCGAAAGACGGTCGGCAGTAATAATTTATAGCATTGTTAAAACATAATTATTGTACCTATGTACCTAAGTACCTACATGGAAATAAACGTTAATAGAAGTAGAACGAATAACGAAGTTTCTTTTCACTATTAATATTATAAATGCGAAAGCTTGTAAGAATGTTTGTTACCATTTCACGTAAAAAGTACTGAAGGGATTTGGATGAAATTTGGTACATTTACAAATGGTCTGGAATAACACAGACTATTTTTATCCCGATCAAATAATGGGATCGGGAACTACGCGAGTAAAACCATGGGACGCTTCTAGTATTACTATAAAATACTCCACAAGGAAAAATAAATCACCAATTTCATCTATTGTGAAATAATAAGATATAAAACGTTAAACATTGTTGGTTACGTGCCAGCAAAGCATCCATAACCACAAAATGGAATAAAATAAAAGATAAGTGAATACCCAAATTTTAACAATACATGTTTTGTGTTAATTAAATTATTTACATCATTACATATAGGTACTACACATATTTACAACCTAACCTACCATATTACAGTAATGTCAAGCATTTTTTTAAATCTAACAGTTAGTGTCGGTGTAGCAAGGCAGCTAAGATGCTGCTGGCTACATTCCCAAGCTAAATATCCAATTAAATTTGAATATGCTAACAACCTCTGTCCAATTTATAGAGGTTTGGAAAAAATGTTTTTAAATTGCATTCAATAATATTTGTAGAATTTATAGCATTAAAGGTTTGTTTGTAGCATTTGTTCGTTGGAAAATACTATAGAAAATTGACGGTAAAACTATCATAATAATAATCAGTCAATATGAATTTAAAATATACGTCGCTAAAACTAATTTTGTATTATAAGTGGAAGTTTATTTAGTCATTGAGTAGATTGAACAAGGCAGTGGCAACAGTTACAGAGTTAAGCCTCATCTCTCATACATTCATTGTTTTTCTGATTTTGTTCTTGTTGTACTCAAAACAATCAAACGAAAGGTCGTTCAATGAACATTAATTGTTGCTGCAAATGTAAATTCGGCTGGTTATCGGTTTTCATAAAATATTTGTCTGATAGTGTAGCTCTCAGCTATGTTATGAATCAGTTATTTGTTCTGGCTCCTATAACGGAATGCATGATAATACCTACTCGGTAAAATTACACCTTAAGAATATGGAAAATGACAATTGACAATACCTGAAGAAGTGTTGTTAAAAAATCCAGAATTATTTTTCCACATTTACAATGGGACTTTCTCGAAATAATCTGGTTTAATTCAGACATTTAATGAATCTGTGTAGTAAACCTGTCTCACAAGTAAGCGCGCTCCTTTGCATACAAACCTCATCACCACTTTACATCAGGTAAAAAAATCGAAAAAGTTCAAAAATGTGTTAAAAAATAACTATACAAACAGTGAACAAACAAAGAGGTATTTTTGGAACATAAAACTTGTCAAAGGTAATTTAAAATTTTTGCAAATTGTGGCGCCAGTTATTCATTTTGTTAAAATATCTCTAGTAAAATAAAACATCGTCGCCACCATTCACGACATTGAAAACTATCTCTGACAGGCTTTCGCATTCTGTAAACATTTCTTTCAATTCCACTTTACAATCATCTGCTGGATGTTAAAATAAATATTAGTTTTCCCATATATCCCACCACCATGTTAATTTTCTCCAGCTGACTCCGTCGCTTGTCAAATCAACGTTACCTTAATATAATATTAATTAAATATTATTAATATTTATATACCTACATGTTGACACAAACGTAGAAAATAAGGTTGAAAACTGTAACCAACTAAGAAAATAATGTAAAATAAAGAAATAATAAAATAATAATTGCAAAATAAATAAAACTTATTTTATATTATTTTATTTATTATTACTTATTTTAATTTACAATATTGAATACATGCTTATTTATTTATATTTCCGTAATTGCATTGGGTTTTATATTATTAATTGGAAGTCTTAGTTCGGCAATATATTACGCCGTTATCTGCGGTTTATCGTAAAATAAGTCGGAAAGGAGGTGTTTTCAACAAACTGCTCTTAGTCGCCATTTCTCCAATATGGCGGCGCGAGCGTCAAAAATACGAGGTGATAAAGTCGAAATTCGGAAAGAACATATCAAAATCTATAAAATTATTTCAAAAGTTTCTAGGTAAAACTACCAAACGACTGTACTAAAACGCGTAGTGAATCCGAGCTGATGGTCGACGATCTTAGTTTTTTTAAAGAACAAATGTAGGTAGTCCTGTGGCCACCAATACGCCTGAGGTGGCCAAGCGGATTCTGCAAAAACTCCCATCACTAAAAAAAAAATATTATAATGTTAGTATAGTACCTACATTAGTTTTGTCAAACCGCTGGTAACTTTTACAACCTAGTAAATTAATTTCTGATGTTTCACGAAAAAGCGATTTATTTTTTAGTTCAGTTTTTCAGTTAGTAGACACAAACTACGTTAGTCAAAAGACTAGAATAACTTAAATAAGTACAAGAAAGAATTAACCACCGTATTTATTCCAAACGATCAGTCAAGGCTAAATACCTGATACATTTTTTGGGGAAATTAATATCATATTTACTAATATGCTACTCTTGTGGTGCTAGATCATAAGTTTTTCACTGTAATTTTATTATTTTTTGTACCACAATAAAGAGTATTCTATCCATCTATCTATGTAATATACTTGATATGAGCTCAAACATGTCTCTTTGGGTTTATCATGTCAACGTCACGCATGTCGGTAAATTCAACAATCTTGACTTATAACAAGATTGAGCTTATAGGTACCAAGGGTACCACGTATAGAAAACTAGATTTTAGTTCAAATACAGCGGTGAAACTTCTTGATACCTGATCCTTTTAGATTGCATAGCTTTATACAGTGTGTTTGCGTCCTCCACCGGTGCATTACTATTTGACTATTTTATACTCAATTTACCTGTACCTGGCATAACGCATAAACAAACTTAGCAACAATTAACCAATCGCAATTCGTTTTTTTTTACATTTTAACGTGGAGACGAGAGTGGATACGAGTTGTGATTGGTTGCTTACTCGCCATAGTTGTTCACATTTTATGTCAGACGACGAATAAGCTTTACGTACTCGTACGTACACTGGTTAGAGTCCGTAATAATCGACTCGTTCTAACGTCTGGTTCCTTTGATGGTGAGTGTTGTCGGGGTATGTGTAACACTGAAATCATTATATTTATTATATAAATAGGAGTAGTAGTTGAGGCATGTTTGGGTACACAATTTTTCCGAAAAATAATTACCTACTTAAAACTTCAAAATAGAAATAATAGGTACACAAATAAACACAAGTTTGGAGTAACTAATTTAGTGTGTTCGCTTATCAGTTCTCCGACTGAAAGTGTCATCAGGCACGCGGTTTTCCCACGCTGTATGGTCAGGAAAATATTTTGGCCCAGATAGATAAAGTAGATAAAGACCTGAACGAAGAGGATGACGTAGAAAATGACCTTAGTTTTTGTATTCTATCCGTTGCCCAATAAATTATTTTTGAAGTTGATGTTAACCTAAACTTTTGAGTTTAATGGTGTTAGGCTACCACTTATAAGTAAACCGATAAACATTATAATTGTTAATTAAATGTGAAGGTTTGTATGGATGGATGGATGTTTGCCACTCTTCTATGCAAACACTACCTAATGGATCTGGATGAAATTTAGCACAGAGATAAGTTTACAGTCTCAAAAAAAAAAAATATACCTACGGCGAAACTGAGCAATCTCCTACTTTTTTGAAGTCGGTTAAGTATAAAAAATTGGCAGTCATAGGAACTGCCGATAGAAGTGAAAACTTATAACTCAGAATTAGATAGCTTACTTTGGAAACTACACGGGTGTAACCGGTGGTGTGGCCTGGTCATCATGGCGTGACCATCTAGAAATGCACCAGCATTTCCCATTGTATGACGCATTTCTAGATAGCCAATGGCTATGGTCCCGAGTTTACCCGAAGATTTCTTATCATATCCGAGCGTGACGCTAGAATTCATTTCACAGCCCACAAAAAATCTGTCTAGGCGCGCCAAAAGAAGTTTTCACTTCAAAAATTGTGCTACTGTAATAGTGGGAATATGGCGGGGCTGGTAGTGAATATATCAAATGATAATTGATGTGTAAGCTTATTGTTTCAAAATGTATAGAGTTAGCACTAAACAATACGTTACACGAAAAACCTACTTGGCTTAGGCGTTATAAGGCAACTGACTACACACTATAGTATTGCGGTAGACAACTTCAATTTCAAGTAATTTAGGCAGACATATCTCCTAAATTATACCAAAATAAATGAAAGTCCACTTCAAATGTATTTATTACGCTTTCAGCACTTTTGAATTTTTCTTAGTTATGGGGTTTATCTTGATAAAATAGGAGCGGAGAACGGTTGGTCGCCTTTCGCCCGCCTGCCGTCGCATAGTTTTATCCCTTAATTTTTTCCTCTTAGGGGTTTAACATTTTCTTCATTTTTCTTCATCTAGTTAATCAAGTAGAACCCTTTTTAACCGACTTTCAAAACAGAGGAGGTTATCAATGCGACCACCATGTTTTTTTTTAATGTATGTTACCTGATTTCTCGAGAACGCCCGAACCAATTAAATTTTTTTTTGTGTTCGGATGGGTATGCTTCCCGAATAAATTATATCGAAATCAGTGTCGTGGATTTTGAAATGTGAACGGAAGACTAAAATTTGCCTACAATTTTGTCTGGATGACGTTGTTGTAGCTTTCACAAAAGTTATGAAATTGGACTGGATTGGAATATAAGTTACGGTGGTCTAGTCGGGAGAACGGCGGCTGCCGATCCGGAGACCCCGGGTTCAAACCCCACACGCACCACAGTCTTTTCGAAGTCATGTGCGTAATGCCGCTAACTTAAAACGGTGAAGGAAAACATCGTGAGGAAACCGACATGTACCTAGAATCTTTCGAAGTCATGTGTCATCCGCCAACCCGCACTGGGCCAGCGTGGTGGATTATGGCCTTAACTCTCTCCTTGCGAGAGAAGGCCCCGAGTCCCAGCAGTGGGAACGTTTAGTGGGCTGTTGATGTTGTTGATGATGAAATTGGATCCTATCAACACGAAATTATGTAAATGCATAATGAAAAGTTGTTTTGCACTAAAAAGGGTGAAATAAACTCTTTTTACACAAATTTTAAACCGACTTCAAAACTACAAATAGATATTCAAAAGCAAAAAATAAGCTAATTTCATTAATATACGCGATACTCATTCATCTATTCGAAGTCGATTCCAGCCAAGCCTTATAGGTAGTAGATAGATATTACTTACCTATGCCTACTCTTACTTACTACGTACCTACATAGTATCCATTTACTAGCGTTTTAACTTGACTGGCGCCGACTTCAAACATATGAATGAGTATGAATGAGTATCGAGTATAATATAATTATCTTATAATAATTATATTAACTTATTTTTGGCTTTTGAGTGTCTATTTGTTGTTTTGAAACCGGTTTAATTTTTGTGTAAAAGAGTTTAAACTATATAAAAAAAAAACTGTTCAGTTCATAATTGACACAAATAACGTCAGACAAACGGAACGTGAGAACCATCTCTACCTAGTATGTGGTGAGAACTTGTAACTTATTACTAAATAGCACATACATATATTTTCTTATTACAGTTATCATTGACGCGAATTCAGATGTTTTCACTCCAACCAAAAAGCGTCTAACACGCACTTTCTGCTTATCTGCTCCGCTGCCGCTCCGACGCTACCCCGCCACCGCCCCCTGTCATTAGCATGTCGAAGGCTTAAGCCCATAAGATTGCCTACCACCGAAGAGTGTTTAATACTACTGACGAAGTCTTCACTTTCAAATGCAGATCCATCACCCTAACAATTGACGAATGTTTTTTACCACGCATCTATCACCGATATCGACAGTTAGTATTCCGTACTTGTATGCTCACGTAATTTATGTGAACAGATCGTCGCACGGTTATAAAACGCGGGTTACGCAAGGATGAGCAACGCTGTCCTACTTCACTTTGCCTGCTTTTCCTTTCAAACTGTTCCTGTTTTGTACGGACACTGACCTGCCTTATAGTTTACTTTATATTATAGAAATACTACCAGTTCATCGTATTTGATCTTGGAAGAAACGCCGATAATGTCTAAACACGGGTTGATAAAACCGTGAACTGAACTGCGCTCACGAAATACTAACATTGTAATGTTGGTAATGGCGGGAGCGCTCTTCCCGCGTTTCACCCCGCTCGCCCCGCACTATTGCCCCGTCTAAACGGCTTCGTTGAACGACTTTATGAGTAAACTGTATATTTCGTACCTTACTTACTGCCATTAGTAAGTAAGGTACGAACACTACCGTCTTCGTTGATGTTGCTCAAATCAAAGAGAAATTATTGAAATCAAATACATACACGTATATACTCGTAAGCATATTTGGCGAGCTGGGAGGAGGCGACTTAGAAAATAGCAAAATTGAACCAAAGAGCACCACAATGATTGGCCTCAAAATGTTCCTTACACCCCCTACTTTCCTTTACTTCTCCTAATCCAAGATATATGTTGAAAAAAGAAACCGAATTACAAAGGCCACGTACACCGTACTCTGTAGTGTTGTAAAATTTTAAGCAATAATCATAAAGAAGTATATGGTGGAAATTAGTGATGTTCGACATTCACATACTCAATACTCAATCATTTATTGCATATTATGGTACAATTGTTGGTCTTATCTAAAAGTACATGTTACAGTTTACAGTTCTTTACTAATGTCACCATAATTACCCTGATTGGGTGTGGCAATATAATTCGTGTCGTGCGGAGCGGATCGACTTATTCTATAATAATTGATTTATCGGCAAGATATTCGTCTATTGTGTAGTAACCTTTCTCGAGTAATATATTTTTTAAGACTTTGACAAACTTTTCGTCAGAATTTATTTGTTTTAGTTTGTAAAGCAATTTGTTGTATAGTTTTACTGACATTGAGTTTGGACCCGAGCTATGCAATGTTAGTTTTGAATGTGGTAGGTTCAGATTGAATTTGTGGTTGCATCTAGTTGGGTAATTTCGCCTGTCAGCAAGTCTTTTGAAGAATCGCGGATTTCTTCGCACAAATTTGCAATGTTCTAAAACGTACATGGAGCCTACGGTTAGAATTTTAAATTTGACAAAATATTTTTTAAATAATAATTAATAACTTAATGTTTGCCAGGATCCGTATGCATTTTTTCTGAATAACGAATAGATCACTAGCATTAACACTGTTTCCCCAAAGGATTATTCCGTAGTTAAGCCAAGAGAAAGCATAAGCATAATAGGCTGATAAAGCAGTGCTAAAGTCTGTTGCTATTCTCAATTCCCACTTTACAACACTTTCTTGGTCAAAACTAAGCAAAGTTTGTATAATGAGAGCCATAAACTATAATAGGTACTATTGTTTTTAAACTTTCGCGACTTGAATACATAATGTAAACACTTTACAGAACTTAATCACGATTAAAACTAGAATTTAATTACCTCGACGGAAATGACATTGACGGTTAACATCAGGCTGAATGATTTGGACTCTTCATGTTCCAATAGCTGCATGTCACTGTGCTGTTATGTGGCAGGTATGTTGCTTACCATCAGGCACATGTCCTGCTCGTCTCGTCACTCTTTAGTAAAAAAAAAAGGAATTGCGGTGAAGTGCAAATCTTCATCAATTATATCTTCAAATATTATAGTTTTTTTTTTCCATGTAATATATTTATTTAATTATTCTTTGTATCTATATTTAAATTTATTATAAATAATATAATTAGAAATAATAATTGTTCACCTTGTCTCTTAAGAAAAGTGATAGTAGTAAAAGGTGAAGTTCACATGACGATACGTCTCTACCTCTAATAAGTTATAACTTAAACCCCATGGACGTACAAAAAAACTTTTTTTATACGTCCATGTTAACACGTTCGTTGCATTATGAGGTCGAACAAACCACATGCGTGACTTCTCGCAGGTGCGGCAGTCAAAATTGCGTTCTCTCACTCTATGCGGGAGGCCACCATTTTAACATTTCTATGAGTATAACAGAGATAAATATATAAAATTGCTTCTTTTACAAAGCCTAGCCTAACAGCTATGTTAAAGTAACATGAGGTCAAAGAAGCCTCAACCGCACTGAGTATTAATTAGTTTCGTACAGTGCGGAGTGAGGTCTATCTGTCTCAAAAAATGTAGGCCTCATAGCCGCACGGAGTGAGGCGCGGGCGGCGGGGCGCCCGCGCATCCTAGCTTAGTGACGTGATAATTATCGATACGGAAGCACGCTGCCGGCGCGCTCGCATTTTTACTATTTATGTGCCTAAACTAGCTAGTTTTCGTATTATGGATCTATCAAACCGTAAACGTTGTAAAAAGAAGCTCGTGTTAAGTGATTCAGATTCGTCAAGTGGAGCGGATGAAAGAAAACAGTTAACATATAGAAAAGTGCTACAAAATATTAGTCCAACCAGAAATACTTCCGTGAAAAAAGTAGAAATTTTGAAAAATATTCAAATTTGCCCTCCATCTACTACAAAATTAGAAAATGAGATCGATAGTGATTCCGAAAGTGATTTTAATCCATCTACTAAAAAATACAAGAAATTCTGTCGCCAGACTAAACAACACAAATTCTTCGTTAGTCCAAGTACTGGTAAACAATATAGTGTCCTCAATAGTAAACAAGTACAAAATCCAGATATTCCTTTAAACCCAACTTTGCTAACACCAACTCAAAAATTTAAACGTGACAATAATTACAACGAAAGCCGGGCGTCGACCCCTGATTCCCTGAATGTTTTTGGTGGTGAAATAAGTAGATGTTCATCTTTGAGTAATATTTCATATTCTAAATTGTTACCCGTACACTTAAGTGAAGAAAATATGCAAGAACTACTAAATACACCTTCATCAAGCTATACTAAATCTAAACCACAAGAGCCACAGGAGATAAAAAACAAAAAATATGTGTTTAAACGTTCATTTGAAGATAATGATACAGATGATGATAGCACATTCGACTTACATACAAAGGGTATAAATATCAAAAAACCTTTTTTACAACACAAAATACGGGAGGAATGTCACCTACAAAAACATCTAGTACAAGATCAGGGAGAAAAACATCAAGAGCGGGAAGAAAAACGTCAAGAACCAGAAGAAAAACACCAAAACCAAGAAAAACCTCAAGAGCAGGATGAGTTACTTCCGGCGAAGGGAAACATAGTTAGACAGGATCACGGCGAACAGCAAGGAAAAAAACGTGCTGAGAGTGAACATTTAATTCAAGCTAGAAGCAATATTAACGAAGATGATGGAGACACAGACACAGATATTTCGATTGAGAGTGCAGATTCAACAGACGTAGAAGTAAATGAAAATGACGAAAGTGAAAACGATCTGGAAAGTGACAATCAAATTGCTGAAACAGAAAATATCAATAACGATGACAATTGGATTGACATATCTGATGATGTTTGTATTCATTTCGACGAGAATACGCTTGAAAGTACTATTATTCCTCGCTTATGTAATAAAACCCCTATAGATACGTACAGCCTGTTCCTAACTGATGAAATTATTGATAAAATAGTACAAGACACAAACAGTTATGCAGCAAAGTATTTTGAAGACCATCAAGATAAAATAAAGGAAAAATCTCGTCTTAAAGCATGGAAACCAACGGATCATGAAGAAATGAGAAAATTTTTTGGTGTCATACTTGTAATGGGTCTAAACACAGTACCACATATTAACGACTATTGGTCTAAAAAATCAGTATACAGAAATGAGTACATTTGTTCAACAATATCCAGGGACAGGTTTCTGATTATGTTTAAATTTTGGCATTTCTGCGACGAATCAATAGATAATACCGGAGATAAGTTATACAAAATTCGCCAAATTCATGACATGTTGAATTTACAATTTCAAAAAGTGCTTCGTCCTGGCAAAACCGTTGTCATAGATGAATCTATGATTCCATGGCGTGGTCGACTTAAATTCCGCCAATACATAAAGAACAAGTCACACAAATATGGAGTCAAGTTATATAAATTGTGCACTCCTGAGGGATATACGTACACTACACTTATTTATACTGGCAAAGAAGGCAACCATCGTGAACAAGATCACGGCAAAAAGACAGTTATGAAATTAATTAGAGGGTTAGAAAATGAGGGTCGTATTGTTGTTGCTGACAATTTTTATTCTTCTGTTGGATTGGCTGAAGAACTTTTAGCCAAGAAAACTTTTTATTGTGGTACCCTCCGAGCAAATCGTAGAGGACTACCTAAGGCAGTAATATCCACTAAATTAAAAAGAGGTCACACTACAGGTAAAATGAATTTAAAGGGCGTAAAAATTATAAAATGGTGTGATAAACGCCAAGTTTTAATGATAACCACCTGCAAAGGTCACAATGCTGATTTGGTAAACACAGGCAAGAAGACAAGAGTCACTAACGAAGACATTAAAAAGCCTGCATGCGTTCTTATGTATAACAAAAATAAAAAAGGTATAGACTACAGTGACCAAATGTCTTCGTATTATACGACTTTAAAACGAGGCCTAAAATGGTATCGAAAAGTTATGGCAGAATTTTTATTTGGTACTTCTCTTGTGAACGCATGGATAATTTATAATATGTCTAATACTGATAACAAAATGCCGAAAAAAGATTTTACTGAATCAATAATTGAAGCGCTTACTGGGCGAAGGATTTCTGAAGCAGGTATGTTGTCATTTCAATTGTACTAACTTCCATTTTTAACCCCCGCTTAAAAAAGGTGTTATAAGATTGACGTCGATGTCTGTCTGTTTGTCTGTGTGTGTGTGTCTGTCTGTGTGGAGCTCAAACGCATAAACCGATTTCAATTCATTTTTTATTTAAAGATTAGTTTTCGTTTGGTAGTTCTTAGTTACGTTTGGTCAATATCGATTCAAGATGGCCGCTTCCACAAAATGGCGGACAAAATATTTTTTCACAACCTCCCTCAATATGGGTATTAAATGAATGGACTTGACTAGTAGAATATTATACACTATGTCAAATTTCAAATCCAAGATGGCAGCCAACACAAAATGGCGAATTGCATTTCTTTTTTCACTACTCCCAATCAACATTTTGTATATTGTTCTTGTTTCATTGGTGATTGGTGATTTGACGTTTTCTTACCTTTTCCATCTAATATTTTAGCTGCAACTGTTACTATTATACTCAAGCTTATATTTTTCATAGCACGATTATACTAATGCACATACTACTTATTTACACTAACAAATTATCTACACCAAAAGACATTTTGATTTCTTTCACACGATTATGATGTTGCTTTAAACTCTATGCTTGAACTAAAACTTGGTTGTCTCTGATACTTTTTAGCTGTCGCAATTCGGTGTTTTTTTTATGCAATAGCAATTTTTCAATATGCTAATGTGATTTTCTACAGAGAATGTTGTACTATCTTTGTTAAAAAAATTGCACGCGCTTTTATTAACCGAAATATTTTAATACAGCGATTTTGCTTTGTTACTTCTTTGCAATTTTAAATATTTTCTATTCTGTCAGGTTATTAATTTCAATTTTTTTTTTTCAAAGCTTGCGTGTGGTTTTAGATTTGATATGCCTCGTATTTTTGTTTAATTAATATTTCCGGTTTATAATTCCAGATTTTTTAAGTTATGAAGTACCTATGTCTTCTTTTTTGGTGAATTCTCGTCAATGGCTACAGCTGTTAAAATGAATGAGTAAGGAAGATTACACACACCCTCTCACACACACTCATATTTGATCTCACACATCCCAACCTACCAACTAACACAAACGTGCATATATAAACACGCATATATTCATATATATATATCATATATATCATATTAATATACATACTCCCACTAACATACACTCACAAATATATCCGCACAAAACCGCACACATATACCCAAACATTCATAGACATACATCCCTTACATTACACTTTCCCTACATTTTGAATAGATACACCTAACATACGTGTTTATTTCAGGTGTTACTGGTGGCAGATGTACCGATCATACTCTTCAAAAAAGTGGTCAACGAAAGCGTTGCATAGGTTGCTACGACAAATTAAGACTGACGTTAAATAGCTCCGAGGCTGCAAAAAAAACTAAAAAAATTGTTACTTTTTGTGTCCAGTGTAATAAATCTTTCTGCTTGCCCTGTTTTAATCAAAAACATTTTGAGTAAATAAATTGGTTTTATCGTAACTGCAATTCTCTTTTATTCACAACACTAGTCGAGACGCTCATAGAACTGTCTTTCAGTGCGATGTGAGGCAGAACTGATGTCATTTATATTTTTTTAATTTATTCAATAACTAAATGTCATAACTGTGGGCGAAGCAGGATTCAATGTTGATTAATCTTTAAGTGATTAATAGTAAAGTTTCAAGCAATTATTTTCACAATTATGTGTATATATTGAAGGTGTTTTAGGAAACAATTTTATGAGGCTTAAAAGGTCCCAGACGCACTGGAAGGTTGGTCAACTTTGCCTCGAAAAGACCTCATACGCACTAGCTGAAAGCCTACGAAAAATGGCCGCGCAGTGACCGTGTTAAACCCCAAAAAACATTCAAACGTACCTACACAAAAAATGATAACTTTTCTATTGACAGCTTATTTTTCAATCATCAAGCTATTATTCAAATATAAAATTTGTGTCACTCATGTCGCAAATAAATTATATGATTTAAAAGCAACAGGTGATTGAACACAAATGAAGCATTCGATCTCCATTCACGAATGTCACGATTTGCTTGTAAATGAGCTGATATTGGGACAAAGTAACTTGTAGCAAAATCTTTGATACGGGTTGACACGATCTTGTAACTTAGTTGGTTAATGATTTTCGATCGAACTTTTGCTAATTTTAATGACATTGAGTGCAATTGAAATTTCTTGGTCCCGACCAAGAAATTTCGCTAGTGAGCTCAGTGGGTGGTGAGTTTAGATAAAGAAGTATAAGTAAACTCTTTGGTGGTGAGTCTGCTTTTGGTTCCTGGATCGAAGAAAGATTGTGGTACTTTTTCAGGGTCCTGGCTGGCAATTGTTCAATATTAAAATAAATAAATAAATATTGGTGGACAATTTACACACAACACCATCTGACCCCAAACTAAGCAAAGCTTGTGTGATGGCGACCAGATAGCTGTTATAATACTTATATATTTTTTAATACATACTTATTATACATAGAAACACCCAGACACAGTGCAAACATTTGAATTCATCACACAAATATTTGCACTGGGTGGGGATCGAACCCACGAACCTCGGCTTCGCAGGCAGAGCTCCTAACTAAGCCACTAAGCCACGAGGTCAGTCAAATATTTCTCACGCAGTTCACATATTTGTGGGACGAATGTTAAGTTTGTTATGTCTGAATGTCTATGTATCATAAAACATATTTAAAATTGTAATAAATAAATAAAATACATTCTTTTGGGGTTAGATGATGTAGTGTGAAAAATTTATTTATTTTGTATTTTTATTATGTTAATTCGGTGTATCTGATTGAATAAACCAACTTACTTCAAAAGTTTCCTGTTTTTGTTGTTAACGCCATAACACATAAACGTCTTTCTCAAGTTCATCTCTATTTCTATTTTGAAAAGTTTTTCAATACTACGAAGTATTGAGAAACCTTAACATACCTACATACTTAGTAGTAGTGCGTTCTTACGAAAAAAGGAATAAGAACGTTGCGCGGAAAAACAGACCAAATTTGTAAGATATGTTACTTTGCAATTTAAATACAAATTTATCAACTAGCAGCGCCCCGTGGGTTTGCCCGCGGGGTTCCTGTTCCCGTTACTTTCTCGGAATAAAATAAATAAATATGATTATAAAATGTTTATTCAATGTTTCCAATATAATAAGACATTAGCGCCACACATGGGCTAACTATTTTATTTAATTGAGATTTATTTTATCAGGTTTCATTTGACATTCTTAAAATGCGTTTTTCAGTAAGTTGGACGAGCAGAAAATTAATTGTAAGTATTTTCACAAACAAATTATACAACGTGCTGGATTTACCCCCAACAATATTTTAAGTCCATTCTAACACTGATGTAGACTTCATCACCCAAGGTCTCTTTCCCCTCAGCACGGTAGATCACGAGATAATTCGAGTCAAAGTTTGACGTAAAATTTCCACAAAATCACCAGTTTCAACCTTAAAGCATGTACAGGAGACAAACGACCTTGCCGCCGATTGACGACAAAGACCCCCAAAGCAGCTTCACAGCAACAAATAAGCCGAACGAGAGCCGATATGGGTCAGGTTGAACCGCCCCGCTATGTCACGGCTTCGGAGCCGCGGAGCCATGCACGTAACGCCTTCATCGAATTCATAGCCACACTGAGAGCGACAAGACAAGTCAACCTCAAGACCTGCGAAAACATCATGCAGTCCTATAGGCTAGGAAGTCAAAGCCTCTTAAAGGCGAAACTCGAGGAGGCCGAAGCAGCTATTTACAATAATGTCACTTCCCGGGTCATCAAGGGAACCATGACAGGACAGTATATGGCAGCTTACAGTGCAGAAAATGGCTTCGTGACACTGAACGAGATAGAGACAGAGCGCGCGGGAGTGCCTGTTTATGCGACACCACAAAACGACCCAATTGTAGTTACTGCCCGATGCACCAAGATTATGCTGGACGATAAGATCCTAGAGATGACCAAGACCATCGAAAGGAACTCAAACGTCAATGCTGGTTGGGAAAACTGGGAGGTACCGAGAATACAGTGGGTCAACGGAGTTCCAGGATGTGGAAAGACATTATGGGTGATTAAACACTTTGATGTGGACAAGGACGCCATCATCACCACAACAACTGAGGCAGCAAAAGATCTAAGAGAAAAGCTATCGCACCGTATCGGAAACCTGGTTAAAACCAGAGTGCGAACCATGGCTTCTGCTCTGGTAAACGGTTTCGGAAGAGAAAGTTTCAGTCGCCTCATGGTAGACGAAGCTCTCATGAACCATTTTGGAGCCATTGTGATGGCTTCAAGGCTGTCTGATGCTGGTGAAATTGTCCTCATCGGAGACGTCAATCAGTTGCCTTACATCGACAGGGAAAATCTCTTCGAAATGAGGTATCACCGCCCGAACCTGGTAACAAAGATCAGCCAGGAGTTGCTCTGCACACATCGAAACCCAATGGACGTCGCATATGCGCTGAGGGAAATATACTCCGGTATGTACTCCTCAGCGCCCCGTATAAAGTCCCTAGAGCAGAGAAGATATAAGGGAGCGCAAATACTCAACACCCTACCAAACACCCTCTTTTTAGTTCACACTCAAGAGGAGAAAGAGACCCTGACAAACCAGGGTTATGGGTCAGGCACCGGGTCACGCATCCTTACCATCCATGAAGCTCAAGGGCTAATATACGAGTCGGTAATCGCAATCAAAACCAAGGCAAACATGAAGCTGCACGAGAGCGTGCCCCATGCAGTTGTTGCAATCTCACGGCACACGGGGACCTTCATTTACTACGCTGACGACACCGACGACGCCATCGGTCGGTTCGTGCGGCGAGCGTTGGCTGCATCACCGAAGACCATCCGAGAGTTCAACCTACAGATGGCCATCAGGGACAGAAATGCAGCCGTAGTGGAGGCTCTGGGCCGGGAGGAGGCGGCCTAGGCAAATGGCAATCAGGCAAAGAATCGATGTGGAGTCGATTACTAGCGGAATCCCAACCGGTAGTGATCGGCTCAACAGACGAGCACTAGTATTAGGTTTAAAATGTTCCCAACTCCCCCCTTATTTTCCTCTTCTTCTGCTAATCCTTGAATTATGTAAAAATTATATAAAATTTGAAATGACAAAAGTCACGGACCCCGGAGTCCGTGGAGTGACAAATTTAAATAAAAAAAAAAAAAAAAAAAACGACCTTGCCGCCGACGCCGCGTCGTCGTACAAAAATCCGTGCGGAGATCTGGCCATTAGGGGTATGTCAAACGAAATAACTATCAAAAAAATTTTTTTTTATGGAAAAATTTTTTTGAGCTTTCATGCGTAATTTTCACATACATGATTCTATACTTAATGTAGATGAACTACCATAAATATTGTTGCACCTTTCTGCAACACCTTGTATATCCATGTAAATGAGAATAATAGAAAAAAAATGTTTGTCTGTAAAGTCGGTTTACTGACGATAGAACGTGACAACGTCTTAAGAAAATACTGATGGAATGGTAGCATTTTTCAAAAGAAAATTTTAATTTCATTTGTTTAATAGAGTTGTATGTAAAAAGTAATCAGTAGAATTTAGTCATTTTCAATCAAAACAATGCAAAAAAGCTTTTAGATGCCGCGGATCGTTTTGTGGGCGTCCAGCCGGCTTCATCGAATTATAAGACGTTATCACGTCAAAAGTGTACTTGGATAGTGCCACAAACTCTACTGATACTAATGTTACTGAAGGTACCTGGAATCTAGTGAAAACTCATTCCCTGTGGAGTCCTGGGATACAAATATATTTCGTCCTTTAAATATTTCAGGCTATTTTCTGAATTTCAAATTTCAGCTCGATGCGTTCAGTTTTTCCGAAGCGACTGGACAATTAACATACAAATTCTGACTTTTATTATATTAATGTAAATTCTTATTTTTGAGATTGTTTATCTAATTTCTTTCACCTACAAGCGTACGTATAAAATTATAGAGCCGTCTGAAAACTTCCGTATTTAAGTACTTCGTAACGTTCGTTTATTACTTAAATATTATGATACTGCACTTAATCAACTAAGACGTATAATAATACATTGTAAAAGGTATGATGTAAGTGAGTGATTACTGACGAGGTAAATAAGCAATAGTCATGGTATGGATATTATAACGATTGCCTTTCTTTCCTCAAACAGCTCAATTAATGTTCTCACTTCTGAGAGTTTGACACTTTTTCAGAATGATAATTATTTATTGCAATAGTATACATATAATGTTATTTCATAGTAGAGTAACGAGACTAGCTAGCAGGACATGCGCCTGATAGTAAGTAACAGGACTGCCCTTATCAGCACAATGTCACGCAGCTGTTGAAACATTAAGAGTCCCAATCATTACCTCGTACTGCACTACGCTCGTTTCCCAGATTTAAGATTATGTATCTCTATGCCCTGTAATTTCTATTTCTTCTCTCAGTAAGAGTTGTGGCCAAGTAGGGGTAGTTCATTGTGATTTGTCTTCCCGTTAAAACCTAGAAAAATGCCCAGATGTACAGGGTTAGGACCTTTCAATTTCATAGAGCGTTCTCGCCAACGTTTTTTTTTTAAATTAAGAGTGACGAGACGAGCAGGACATGTGCCTGATGGAAAGCAACGTGCCTGCCACATAACAGCACAGTGACACGCAGCTATTGGAACATGAAGAGTCCAAATCATAGCACTGCACTGCGCTCGTCACCCAGAGATCTAAGATCTTATATCTCTAAGCTCTGTAATTTCTCTGGAAACATTGCCCTTCAGTAATGTTTGCACATTACTGCTTGGCGGTAGAATAACTGGCAAAGTTGTGGTACTTCCCCAGGCGGACTCTGCCACGAGTCCTACCACTACAAAACACCAACGTAATATGGGGGTTTAAAAAAAAGATTTTTGTTTTGAATACGATGTCTGTGATAATGTTATATCCGTTTGATTGTGTATCGCAAAGGGGCGGGGATATTTTCGGCGATAGGGTGCCCGTGTCTACACAGCTTAAAGGTGATTAAGGATAATAAGTGTCTCGCTAAATCTACCCCAGTCGTTGGAGTGATGATGAAATTTGCGTAAATATACCTTCCTATAATTATGTATATAATATATGGTTAGCACGATGCTGCAACTTTTGCCACAGAAATACTCGTAAATATATTCCTGGTAAAGCAAACATAAGGTGAAACTCATGCCGTTTGAGCTCAGTGGCTTCCATTAAGAGACATAGGTATATCCATCAGTGTATGATGATGATGATATAGCATTATAGGAACCTATGAACGCCCACTAACTTACATAACATTTTGTCTGAGTGTAAAGACACTATTCCTCATACATAACTGCACGAAGCAAAGAGACGTTTGTTGCTATCTGTAACCTGAAGCGAATGCATTTCCTCTTATCGCGTGCATGGCGCTAATATTTACGTAGTTTTGTGATTTTTTTTGCGTCTTTTGTCGTGTTAATTCGGTCAGTACAAAGATTAACTTTTGCAATGAAGTACATTATCATTTTTTCTGAGTAAGCAAGGAAAGAGCCTTGACGGTACTTCAGCTTGCTAGCCAAGTACATACCTGCAAGTTGTTGCATGACACATGCTCTCACAAAATGTTGAACTTGGGACATGGCAGTTTCCTTACTAAGTTTTCCAAAAACCAATAACACCGGCAATCACAACAAACTTATAAATCTCTATGTATCTATGTACTCAGAAAATAAGTCATACATGATCACTAAAAATGACCACGACAGTGAAATACCATACACCTATATGCCGTATTACAAAACTTGATTATAATCAAATATGGTTGATGTTCCAAAGACACGAACAAAGAGGTTTGACTCTACTTTTGTGATAAGAACGTCTCGACTGTGGAATGAGTTGCCTGAGTGGGTTTTTCCCGATGGTTATAATCTTGGTGTCTTCAAATCGAGAGTGAATCGGTTTCTTCTAGGTAAGCACGCTCCATCTTAGACCGCATCGTCGCTTAACATCAGGCGAGATGGTGGTCAAGTGTAAACCTATAAATGTTATAAAAAAAAAAAAAAAATTTTTACATCAGTGCTTGTGACATCACAAACGCCGAAAATGTACCTATACAACTAACGAAAATAGTATACCGTCTTAGTCTATTAGGCTCAAATAAATTATACAGATTTTTGGCTACCGTAAGCCTTAATAAGGCATAAGTGAAATAAATGAAAGATTACAAGCACACAACTTTTTTAAAATATTTTTACCAACGACGTGAACTGACGTAGGTAATCGTAGTATGACTGATGGTCGAAGAAGATTAATGTATACTTACTAGTATACTATTGAACTGAAGAGGTAATCTGTTTGAACGCGCTAATCTCAGGAACTACCGGACCGATTTCAAAAGTTCTTTCATCATTGAATATGTACGTGATACTTGAGTGCTATAGGATATATATTATATAATTTATATACCACGTGCGAAGCCGGCTTGTAGGTATAACATATTTTTCAAAAAAACGTAAGCGTTTTGATGACATTATACATCGTCACTGAATTTTAAACCTTACGTTAATTGAGTTAACGAGCAATTTCATATTGAGCTTACAAAAATACAATAGACATTAAGTTAATCATAATTAAAAACAAAGAGACACTGTGAAAAAATAACTTTGATGTCAGGAACACGACTTGTAAAGGTTCATGCTTACATTTTAAATTTCGAATTTAACTCTTATATTTGCGCTAGCTGTATCGTTTCGTTCGCAAATCGAAATGCTTTTTAAGAATAATAAAAAAAAAAATGTTCTTCAGTCCACAAAACTTAAAAAAAATCTCTATTTTTTTATGTTCTACTCCTCAAGTAGCCATCAAGTAAAAAGTGGAGAGAGGTAAACAGGAATGTTGTTCAAAACTTTACTCGTACTCATGTCTATATATCTGATTGTCTATCTACATCATCACATCTCCAGAATAGGCAGTGTCATTTGATACAGAGTTTTTTTCAGAGGTAGGCCCTGGTAATGACCATAAGATAGCCACAAGGTCATAGCAACGGAAACACCTAAGATACTCTTTCATTATGTCATTACTGGTAACTATGACCGTGGCCATGTTCTACTATTTGAAGCAGACTTCAAAAAGGAAAACATTATATCGTATCGTAACGTTGGTTTAAAGCCCTTATGAAAATTAATGGTACTTCAGGATATCTTAAATATTAGAAATGTCCATACTTGTCTCACATGTTTATACAGAGGAGAATAGCGTAGAAGTAATGGGATCTGATTTGGCGACAAACTGTTTAAGCGCAAACACAGGAAAAAGCCCGGAGAACGCAAATCAAACTTAGGCTTATTTATTTACTAATGTACTTTCCACGATAAAGAAATATGGGCTTATGATAAATTTATTTCGACGAAAACTTTTTTTAAATAAAGAGTGACGAGACGAGCAGGACATGTGCCTGATGGTAAGCAACATGCCTGCCACATAACAACACAGTGATACGCAGCTATTGGAACATGAAGAGTCCGAATCATTACCTAGCACTGTACTGCGCTCGTCACCCAGAGATCTAAGTTATTGTATCTCTAAGCCCTGTAATTTCTCTGGAAACATTGCCCTTCAAACCGGAACACAGTAATGTTTGCACATTACTGCTTGGCGGTAGAATAACTGGCAAAGGTGTGGTCCTTCCCCAGGCGGACTCTGCCAAGAGTCCTACCACTACAGAAATATAGTTTTACCAAAACTTGTACAAAAGCATTGGAACAAAACGTAGGTACTTCTGTGATATTTTATTTTAAGGTAAGTTTCAAATATAGATATGCCAACAAAGTTAATAACTATAATTGTATATTTTTGTGTAGGTAGGTACTACTTATTGGTTACGCACTCTATATATACTCAATAATATCTGAGTTCTTGCGTCATTGGTATGTCTATCGATTTCTTTAAGATATTTTAATTGTTTTTCACCTCCAATGACTTTAAGATAATAAACGTATTATCTCAATAAATTATGATAAACTTATACAGCTGGGTGGGTACTTGCCACGTAATGTGATTAATATCATTGATTTACTGAATAATTAAGCGATAATACTGAGATTTAATGTGATATTGAAATCACAACGAGGTGGATTGAGATATCAAGCCATATTTTCAAACAATAGACTGACAGGACAAGCTCGACGTTCATCTAATGGTACGCAACACGCCAGTCCATCAGTGAGTGTCACGCAGCTATTTGTGCATGAAGAATCTAAATCACTACTTAACACTGCTCTGCGTTCGTCACCCGGAAATCTCAAAGAAAAATCAAATAAGATGATTTATGTATATGCTCTGTGATTTCTTTGAAAACATTGCCCTTAAAAATGGAAAACGTTAATACTTGTTGATTAGGGTTTGAAAATATGTCAAAGGTGGAAGGTGGACTCTGCATTAACTGCGACGATTACGAAATATCGTTTTTCTTATTTTATCTAATTAAAAAAAACAGGTTCTCAATTCCATTACGTTTTTTGTACGTAGATAGCTAGTGGTAAATTGTTTTTTTTTCATAAATTAACAAAAAATAAAATTAGCTTGCTTTTATCTGGATGATGACGTTATCATAAAATTCATGAAATTTAGTAGAGTCTCTGAGTTTAATTTTAAAAAGAGAAAATTAAATTATTTTGAAACTAACTCTGACTGAACTTTTATTTTTTTATTAATTCATTTATTTCAAGTATCATAGACTCACTTTTAGGACCGGGGCCGTAGTTGTGACTAACCACTTCATTAAACAGTTTCATTGTTTATTTTTATAATTATTAGCACAATCGAAGTGCACGTTTTTAACTAGAAATTAACAGCTGTACTTACACTAAATTTATGTGAAAGTTCATTATAAATACATATATGTCACAGTAAAATTGTCAACCCCAGATTGTAATCTAACGCGTGAGATTATAATCTCCCGAAAGTTTAGGTTTGGTTAGTTTGTAATCTGACGGTTTTTACAATTTTACAGGAACATATAGAACTACATTAATAGATACATTACTAATTACTATTAATTTTACTACATTAATAAATAGATATTACATTCATTTTATTTGTATGTTTGTCCGGCTTGTAATAATCTAAAACGGCTTGACCGATTATAATGGCACGATATGGGACGATGGATAATGGGATATAATGGGATGGTACTGGCGTTTTACTTTGACTGACGTTTTACGAACTAAACCACCTTTATTTTACATAAAAAAATGTATAGAGTTTGGCGAAAACCAAATAAATTAACATGATATTCAATAGTTTAAGGTAGTGGCGGGTTACCTCACGAGGCACAGCTACCATAGCGCAGGACAGTACCAAGTAAAGAGTTAATCCTATTGGAATCATTTGTTTAACCTTCTGGTGTTTATTTTGAAATTGAATTCTGTTTACGAAACATACATGTTTCCATGTATTTTTCGAGAACACGTGCCGTCACCTCACTCGAACTCGGTCAGCGTGGTGGATTATGGCCTTGGCTTTGAATATTATTTGCCCTTAAAAGAAAAAAGTTCTTAGTCCTAGCAGTGGGAAAATATAGTGCACTGTTTATGTTTTTTTTTTAAATAAAGAGTGACGAGACGAACAGGACATGTGCCTGATGGTAAGCAACATACTTACCACATAACAACACAGTGACACGCAGCTATTGGAACATGAAGAGTGCAAATCATTACCTAGCACTGCACTGCGTTCGTCACCCAGATATCTAAGATGTTATATCTCTAAGTCTAAGCCCTGTAATTTCTCTAGAAAAATTGCTCTTCAACCCGGAACACAGTAATGTTTGCACATTACTGCTTGGCGGTAGAATAACTTAAGCACAATAAACCGCCAGTTGCATTCAGTAAACAATTCAATTCGTTATAAACGAAGCGCTGAATTGGAGCCATTATCATTGAGAAATCGCAGAGGGACAGACAGGGACATATTTCGGCTGTCAATTGTTTCAAGTGCACATGATTACAAGCTCCGTAATCACAGGATATTTATTTACTACGTATGTCCGTGAGCGTTGTTTAAATTTAGATTTAATAATAAAAATAAATATATATTGGTGGACATTTCACACACAACACCATCTGACCCCAAACGATACAAAGCTAGTACTATGGAAGCCAGATTGCTGATATAATACTTATATAGTTGTAAATACATACTTACTCCTATTATACGTAGAAATACCCAGACATAGTACAAATGTAATGTAACAAACATATGTATTTATCATACAAATATTTGGTGATACTACTAGGTGGGAATCAAATCCACGACCCTCAGCTTCGCAGGGAGACTTACTACCAACTAACCCACAATTTTATATATGACTAATTTGTAATATAATATAAAAGTAGCGTTAATTCTTAATATATCGGACACGAATTCAAACAAAAGTACATTTACCGTTTAGATTTAAGTTTTTATCATTTAGTTTGTGAGACTTACCATTTATATACTTTGTTGTAACTTATCAGAGTATCGTTAATTCTTGATAAATATATTGGACACAAATGATATAAATGAAAGTTAATTATTCATGTTTACCGTTTATTATTAAGATTTTATCATTTTGTTTGCGACACTTGCTATTTATAAACTATGTAATAACAAATCAAAGTTACGTTGATACTTGATATATTGGACACATAGGTATATAGAGAAAGGTTAACTTTCCGTTTAGATTTAAGCTTTCATTATTTTGCTTGTAACATTTTTTCATATGTAAAAAAAGCAAAGTCCAGTTGATGTCTTGACGTATCGGACACAAAAATGAACTTACAGCATAGTAATTAAATTTCAAACAGCCACGACAATTGAAAACGCAGTACGCACACAAATTAATATAACGATAAGGCCGAAATCTGTCGCACTAACTTTAAGTGTTTAACTTGTCTCAATTTGTGAGTTATTGTTATTTTGTTGTGTTCAATAAAATATTCTGTTTATTTATTATTAACTATATCAACACAATGAGTAAAATCCTAACTATAATATTTTTATTACATTTGATTACAAACCCCAAAATCTATTGTGTACGAAGATAGCCAAATAGCTAATATCTAATTTTGTTATTATTTGTCTAATCGCTTTTAGCAAGGAAGAAAAAAAATAAGGATTAACAAATATCAACCACTATTTGAACAAAATAAATATTTAAGGATTCGTTTTTTGCACGTCAGGAAAAAATCCAAGCATTAATATTAACAAACACCATTTTGACAATAATGTTTTGATACGACTTGTGATTTATTTAACAAAGCAGGGTCCTGAAAATCTATCGAAGGGTGATCCCATTTTTCTATAGCCTCATTGTGATTTAAAAGAATTAGAACGAGTTTGAAAACATTGTCAGTTGTTATAAAAACAGACTCACGCGCAATCGACGCTCCGAGAGCCGTCGCCGCAAGCGTCGCAATGGCGAACCACGACACGGCCATTTCTGTCCGTGGCCACTAAACCACTGAACCATCATTTCAGATTTGGCGCTCTTTCGCCACTTACCAACCCTACCATAACACTATGTACTACCTCCATTGCTACTTACTTATCAGCGATGAATACTTACCAGCTATCCAAGTCAGCAATGTATACGAATTTACTGATGAATCAGGATTATGGTGGGGGTTAATCGCACTGCGGGCTTCCGACAGCTCCCTTATTTCCGATCGAGAGTCGCGTGCATTTGAATGGAATAAGCACGTGCAGGATGTGACTTATTAGCTCTTGGTGAAGATTTGCATATTTTATTCTTCTAAGACCAACAAAACCATCACCTCTCATGTTTTACATTTCAAGGTGGCAGAATAATATGATCTGGTTTGGCCATGACGAATACTGTTTTTTTGGCCTCGTTGGTTAGGACTCTCCTACACAATTTTAATTAAATTAATTCGATTTATAAATTAATAAATGACAACCGAATAACGATAATTTTTTGTACATTTACTTGTTACAAGAAGTACTTACATAAAGTAACAGTAGTTAAGAACTCAAACTAAAACTTTTAATGTTAAAAAAAGTACAAAAAACATTTTGTTAAAGTTTTTATTTATTTACATATACAATGTGTAATTGTAGAGAACTTAGTACTGGTTTTATACTAAAAATAAATAGATACAAATCCACTGCCTCATTAAAATTGGTATCCCCCGTTTCTCTATATCCGGGTGACATTGCCACTACTAATTTTACTAAATCTATTTGAATAAAATTAAATGTTTTCTTATGCATTTTAAACCAATTAATCTCATTTAATGTTTGACAACATGAATTCATAATATCTTTGGTATTTTAGAATACTTTATTATATTAGAATAATACAGAATAACGGGAAGAGTATGATATGTGCCTGATGGTAAGTAAAACTCGTGCCCATAACAGCATAGTGCTACGCAGCTATTTGAACTCGAAGAGTCGAAATCACTGCCTAGCACTGCATTGCACTGGACACCCAGAGATATAAGATAATTTATCTCTTTGTGTCGTTATTACTCTGAAAACATTACCCTTCAAACCGAAACATCGTAACATTACTACTTGGCGGCTAGAGTAACAAGCAAAGGTATTCCCCAAGGGGTTTCGGCAGTCCTACCACTACAATTTTTTTTGTGTATTAATCTATTAATAAAATAAGAATGTATACCTAAATCCATAGACAACCGAAGCAAGTTACAGAAAATACACGGATAAAGTGAATACTTAATGATGACGAAAAAGTAGACATTCCGCATACAACATTGTATGGCCAGGAAAACTAGCCCATGCCTGACTATGGAAACCAGACAGCTGATATAATACTTATATAATTGTAAATACTTGAGATACGTAAAACACTCGGGCACAGAACAAATATTCGGATTCACCACTGAATGTTTGACTGAGTGTCATTCGAATTTACGGTCGTAGGTGACACTGCAGCAACATACCTACTCAGTTGGTAACTGATCCACTAGGCCTGTCATCGTTGCCTAATAGCCTTGTAGTCTACATCTCTCAATTAAATGAAAAACTTGGGGACTCTAAAGGAGATATTTATTATAGAGGGTTAAGCTACCTTTTAATTTGTGCAGATTCCTTCCTAACTGATCCCCGAAGTCAGCCAATGGTAGGTAGCCATTTCATATATTTGTTATATTTATTAGATGTTAAGCATTGTCTCTTACAATCTAAACAGCATGCATAGCAAAACTACTATAATTAATGTTAGTTATTGAACTTCTTTTTCAAAAGCCATAAAGTCTTCGATGACCGCGTTTCTTTTTTCTATCTTTTCCAAGTTGTGGTCAGAAGGCTCCAGGGAAGGAGCTCGGCTTGGGTTCTTTAGGATTGGCTTCTCTAATCGGAAAAGATTTAGAGATGATTTCAACTCTTGCATAAATGCTTCTTTATGTGTCAGCTGGAACACAAAAAAATGGTTTTATTAAATTATTAGCGGTGCCGCATGGTTTCACCCGCATAGTTGCCGTTTCTCTCATTTTCCTGTGATAAATAGTAGCCTACACGCTATTCCAGACTATAGTTTAGTTATTTTAGTTGTGAAATTTCAACCCAATCCATTCAGGTCTTTCGACGTGATTAAACAGCAATTGTCGAAACCTTCGCGATTATAAAATTAAGTAGGTACGTTGATGAGACGTATTTATTACAAACAAAAATAGTTCCAAATTGAAAACAAAATGGCGATAGTGTTTTTTTTGTCTACCTTGCTATAATAAATATTTATTTATTTCGTTTTATGCAAAAATATGCAAATTTATTCAGTGAGCAACAGAGCTAGTTTAGCTGTAATGTGTAAAAGTAAAGATAAATTCATCACATATTAATTATATTATGAATATGAAAAATAAGAAAACAGATTGGAATAAAAAACAGCCAACTGCATCAAAATAAAGACGTTTTAGGAACGTAATTTATCAAAACATATATGCCAAGATAGAAAACATTCAAATTACGTTAGGTGTCAGATGGGCATCATCTATCATACATTATTTTTATAAATTTTTAGCTCACTTTAGAGATCTTTGAACAGAAGCCTTAGAGTTTCAATAATCATATATAGACAAATACGTAGGATAGCTACAATAAACAAGTGTACTGTATGTGAAACAATGTACCTCTTATTTTTATTCTTATCTACACATCTATCGGTACTATAATAGGCTATATTGAGTGTATGGTTACCACAGAAATCTAAATAATGATTATTATTTAGATTTCTGTGAAAAATGACTTCATGTAAAACTCCAAACAAGAGAATCGAGGTTTATTTTCATTTGAGACTTTGACATTTATATTTGACAAAGCTATCAGAGCCCAAACAACATCTAATTGTTATTTTGGCAACGTGCGCAAAAAATCATTTAGCTATTACAAACCAATGAAAGACTGCCATTCCCGAGTTTCTGTTTTAAGAATACTTCCGTTAGAATAAAATAAAGTGGCAAAGTGCGAGTTGGACTCACCCATGAAGGGTTCCGTTGCAGCAAGTAACATAATATACATAGTACACATAGTTCTTGTAGTTCGTTGTAGCTTTGATCGAAGTTTTAATAATAGTGTATTTACGACGTACTAAAAAAAACTACTCATCAGATCGAGTTCAAATTAATTTTCGTTGGTAGTTTGCATGGTAATGTACATCATATTATATTTTTTTTAGTTTTGTTCATTCTTTTACTTTAGAAGTTAGAGGGGAGGGGACACACATTTTACCACTTTGGAAGTGTCTCTCGCGCAAATCATTCAGTGTAGACAAAAATTATGTTAGAAACCTCAACATCATTTTTGACGACCTATCGATAGACACCCACACAAAACAAAAAACACACGTGTAGGTTTGATGAAAAAAAATATTCTAGTTTCAATTCTCTGTATGGGGGGCAACCCTAATTTTTATTTTTTTTAATTTATTTTGTACAAATCTTAATGTGGTTCACAGAATACATCTACTTACCAAGTTTCAATAGTGTACTTCTCATAGTTTCGGCAAAAAATGGCTGTGACATACGGACGGACAGACAGACAGACAGACATGACGAATCTATAAGGGTTCCGTTTTTACTTTTTACGGAACCCTAAGAAACAGGGATACTATTAAATGTGAGTCTGAAATTAACATACCTTCTCTCGAATCATGATATTTCTGGTCTCATTAAAGAACTCTGCTGCTGTTACAATCAGGCTTAAAAATAATCCCACGACCAGAACGATGAACAATCCTTTTAGATTGTCCATTTCCAAGTCACCCTCTATGTCATTCTTATCTTCTTCTTTCTGAAAAAATAATAATATCAAAATGTACAAAGGCAATTACATATAATATCGCATAACTTAATTATTTCCAAAAATAATAAAGTCATTATTAATTTTGGAAATAAAATAAATTGTCGAAGATCATCGAATCGGTCTATAATGCGGTCTAATACTGATTGTATTTGCCACTGGGGTAAGGGTAAACGCAAAATTACTGTGACTTTCATATTCGTCTGAACTATTCATGTTGCGTTCTTTGAGCGGAGCATTGGTATTCACTCGCTAATTTCATCTACTTGTCATGTTCCACAATATCTCGATAAATGTTCGTTTGATTTATATGAATGTGCTAGTGTGTTTTTAAAAGTAAGTTCTCAGAGTACACGGCTCACATTTTTATTTGTGGGTCTTGGGGCATGTCGGACAAGCCTGACGGCCCGTTGCAGGACCCCTCCCCGTCCAATATATATTTTACTAGCTCTGCCCTGCACTGTCATACATGACGAAACTTAATCTCCATTTTAAGCCCCACACAACCCTTTTTTCGCATTGAAAAAATGTTTGCCATAAATATCACAATTTAATATCTCTGTTCTAAGTTTAATTTGAACTGGTTCAGTAGTTAAGACGTGATGGTTAGGTAACATTTAAATGCAATTTGTTTATTATTTCCCATTCAATTAGCTTTCACATAAAAAAAAAAGTTATTAACTGAGTACGAGAGTTTGAAGAATATTCATAGAATATTACAACTTTTATTGAACGGTTTTTTTTAAACTTACATCACAATTTTCAGCTCCAATTTCATCCCACCATTTCTTTTTGATATTCCCCAAAACTGTGGATTCTTTTAAGCTGAGCACAGCTCTATTAATATCCGATCTGAATGGTGAATCTGCAAAAGTGAAATGAAATTAAACAAATTGGGCTGAATGAATAATTGACGTTGATGCTGAAGTGATAAACTAAGCAAAGCAATGGAAAGCAGATAGTTGCTAAAATTTAAAATACGTAGGAAGACTCAGGCGTAAAGCGAACGTTAATTCATAGCACAAAGCCAATTCATAGGTGGCAATCGAATTAACCCTTCACGTGCTTTACGCAACGCATAGTTGCGTAAGGAAAGCTCTCTATTGGAAGACGGATTGTGACATGTATACGTCTTAACACGTTATAATGTTGGTACTAGTCTATTCGGAATTTCAATTCCGTAAAATTTACCGGTAACACAATAGAAATAAAGCTTCATTTGGCCTAAAAAAATAAAAAATACGGATTCTACTCCGCCATTTTTTTGTCGCGATTGTCCGACGCCATTTTGCCCCACGACAAAGATTTTTTTTTTATAAACCAGAAAATGTGAAAACGGTTAGTATTGTATTGTAATCTACTAAAAAAACTATGGCGAACGTGCTAAAGCTAATATTATTTGTGTGTTGTGTTTTTTTATTAGTGAAAAAGCATAATGACATTGAAATGCTGTGAAATCCAAAACTTTTTTACAACGGGCGTAAAATGTAAACTTTACATTTCGTGACAGGATTAATTAATGTTGTAAATAGTTAGAATTTAATATAATAGTAAACTACATTTCAAGGGCTTTCTGGTAATATATAAATGTAGGTATATTATACTGAATATATAATAATAATATGTGATAATGATCTAGCCGGGACGTACGGACCGTTCCGCGAGTTTTCGTCACACGCGTGAAGGGTTAACAACCTATTCGTTGACTTCGTGACTCTACCGAAAGAGCCAAGAAATCAGTCAGAATGCTTTTGATTTTATATTAGAACTAACGCAGTGCATAGGTCAAGTTTTGAGCTGATTGAAAATCCTTTGATCCAAATCGTTTATGACAAACAAAAGAAAACCGCATTACAATAATTGGTCAGGACGATAACATTCGTCCAACACTTAAAAATCCTCATCTAATTTGACGTGTTAAAAATAATGAAGTGTTTTTTCAACATTAAAAGCAATCGGGACGATACATTGGCTCATTGTGTAACCAAATTGATAGACTCCTATTTGAATTTTTAGTAGACATGAACATGAAGCGGTACGCGTTAGGAGCTTTTTCCATGAGTGAAATCTGGTGAGATCGCGACACCGATATTCGTAATACAGTATATCTGTAGGTATACAGGTGACGTATTGTCCAACATTAGTTTTGTTTAATCTATCGCCAGTCCCTATGTACGGCATTTTATTTTTGCATTCTTTAAATGCCTCATTATAATTCCTCGCAAAATGAATTGCAGAAATTTCAGGCGTCGGTCGCACAAACGCAGTTCCCATGTAATTCCTTTCGATAAATAATCAGATATAGTCAACGAATCGCATTGCGGTACGGCGTAGTTTTTGTGACACGCAAAAACATGTTGCGGCTAGGCCCAAATGACATTTTTTTTTCTGGAAAATTCGTGTTGAATATAATGTATTTTAAAACGCCAACTGAAGTTTATTTGGGTAATCTGATTCCAGGCATAAATCTATCGGGTTGTCTGCAATAGTTAAAGCTTTGAATCGGAGCAATGTTGGAAGTAACGGTACTTACTGGCAGGCATAGCAATCCCGTAATCTTTCGAATCCAATTCTGAGCCTATTTTCTTAAGTATACAGTTTCGTTTAAGCTCGTAATCTATTGTAGAAGATTCCATAAAGAATGCGTATTTTCCCTCTCCACTTATAACTCGCTTTTTCCCTTCAAAGTTTCCGCTTGTGAGGACGGCTTTATTCGCCATCATGGTTTCATACATTTTCCTATACATTTTGTCTTCCGACCTCTGTAAAGATAGAGACGATTGGGGCCTTTTATTATAGCCACGGAGGGATGAAGGGAATACGTTTGTAGACAACCGCTTATTCAGACAGATCATTGGAGCTGAGTTTTATTATCGTGTGTGTGTGTGATGAATGTTCAAATTCAGTATCGTGTAATCTATCACAAATTATATCTCTGTAAAATAACAGTGTAATTGTTTATGTCACCGTAAAATTGTAAAGAAACGTTCCCGCTATTTTCCTGGGATAAAAAGTAACCTATGTGTCATGCTATTTATTTATTATTGCACTATGTTCCAAATTTCAACATGATCCGTTTAGCTGTTCCGACGTGATTGAGCAAGAAACATCTAGACCATCCAAAATTTAATATTTAGCTATAATATTAGGGGGATTGGTGAAAAAATTGTAATTCATTTTTGTCTGTTGTTTGATAATACCTGATGGATAAAAGATAAATAAAAACAATGCAATCAGAAATATACCTATGTTTCTGATTTACTTTATAGCACACAGAATAGAGTAGTAAGTAGGTACCTTAAAGAAACTCAATGTTGATCCTTCACTGTACGCTCCATATCTGACTTTGGTTTGTTTCGCCAGATCTTCAACGCCGTTTATGGGTTCCACAGTGAGAGCTGAAGTCATTGACGCAGACAACTGAGCGATGTACGTCTGACAAAAGATCACAGCGAAAAACCACCACATTCCGCACACCCATCGCGTTCCAATCGCTCTGAAAAGTAGAACGGCCTAATATTTTTTTTATAATGAAGAGTGATGAGACAAGCAAGACATGCATCCCGTGGTGAACAATAAGCCTGCCCATAAAAAGCAGTGCCAGGTAGCCACTTCTGGACATTGGCCTTTCCAATGATACGCCACTGAGCCCGACCCTCGGTCTTACTTTATCTATCAGTAATATATCTGAAAACATTTCACTTCAAATCGAAACACAGTACGAGTAATATTTGATTATTATCGGTTGGTGATAGAATAACTGGCAAAAGTGTGATACTTCCCCAGGCGGATTCTGTATATAGTCCTACCTCTAGTAAAAAAAAGTATTTCAGAATCCTTCACGATTTATTAACCACTTAAGCCCACAAATACACACAATGCAGGCATTGATCGACGCTGTTTATTTACATATAGCAGTAGGACTTAGATGACATCTACAGTACTGCTTACCCAACTTTGGGGTAGAAATTGCAAGGCCCCAGTATACTATGACTACTTAAACACAAATGCACTTACACACATGCTTAGATCACACCTTGAAGCATACTTATAATATAATAATATAAGCCTTTATTGCTGTTATAGTACTAATTTAACAATAATTTTATATAAAACTTGAAAAAACTTAACTAAATCTCCCGGCATTCTGTTAGTCTTCCCTATTAACTATTAACAGCTTGTCTTTCGACAAAGGCCTCCTCTAAGGACTTCCACTTGTCCCTGTCTTGTGCTGTTCGTATCCATTCTGGACCTGCTGTTTTTTTAATATCGTCTTCCCATCGCTTAGTTTGTCTTCCTCTGTTTCTTGTGCTTTCTCTGGGGTACCATTCTGTTATTATTTTAGTCCATTTTTCTTTCTTTCCTCTCGCCATATGCCCAGTCCAGCGCCACTTCATTTTTCTGCAAATGGATTGGACTTTCCCGAACTTAGTCTTTCCTTTTATCTCTTTTAATTGTACTTTATCGCTTCTTCTTATTCCCAATACGCTTCTCTCTATCCCATTTTGACAAATATTTATTTTATTTTGCTGTTGTTCGGTTAAGGCCCAAGTTTGACAAGCATATGTTAAACATGGCAGAATGCAGACATCGAATACTTTTCGCTTCTCCGCCATTGGCATCTCCTTATTTTTCATAATCTCACTCAGTGACCAGAATCTCTTCCAAGTATTAGCTATTCTTCTATCTATTTCTTTTTGTATGTTTCCTGACGATGTCACCAATTGTCCCAAATATATGTACTCATTCACGTATTCTAATTGTTGGTTGTTTATTTTGATATCCTCTGTTAGTGGAGAATTGCTCATTAATTTTGTCTTCGCTACGTTCATTGTCAAACCTGCATTTGCACTTTCGTCTGACAATTGTTGCAGCATTTTTTCCAAAACCTTTGGGCACTCCGCGAAAAGTATCAAATCATCGGCGAATCTCAAATGACTTAATCTATCTCCGTTAATGTTAAGACCGAAATTATCCCAGTCCATTTTCCTAAAGATCATTTCTAACACCGCAGAGAATAGCTTCGGCGAAATAGGATCACCTTGACGAACACCTCTTTCTATTGAAAATTCGTCACCTGTTATTTCCGTTTTTACTTGAGCTGTACTTTTTCCGTAAATAATCTTCAGAAGGCGAATATACTTATCATGTACCCCTTGTTGTTTCAGTGATTCCCATATGTAGTAGTGTTCCAAGGAATCAAAAGCCTTGTTGAAGTCCACGAAACCCAGGTAATATATTTTATTATATTCTTTGTATTTTTGAAGAATCTGTCTGAGGACGTGTATATGGTCTATGGTCGAAAAGTTGCTTCTGAATCCAGCTTGCTCTTTCGGCTGATGTTCATCCAGGATGTTGGTTAGTCTAAATAGTAAAATTTTTGAAAATATCTTGTATATATTAGACATTAAACTTATTGGTCTATAATTGCCAATGTCTCCTTTATCTCCTTTCTTGTGTAGTAATACTATCAACGATTTCGTCCAAGCTTCGGGAATAGTTTCAGTATCTATTATTTCATTAAACAAGATGGTTAATTTGGGAGCAATCACGGGCATTGACAATCTGAGCAGTTCGTTGGTGACACCATCAGGACCAGGTGATTTTCCTAGTGTTTGCGTTAAAATCGCTCTTTCTGTTTCTTCGTTTAAAATGTATTGTATAGGTTCCGAATCTTGCATGTCATCAACTTTATTCGTAAAGAGTTTTTTATGTTTACTTCTCTAAAGTTCTTTATAATATTCAGTAGCAATGTTCAGTATTTCTAATCGTTTACTTGTACATTTACCCTGTTTGTCTTTAATATTTGGCATCCAATTTTTCTTTACTTCTAATTATTTAAACGCTTTCTTTACTCCCCCTGTTTTTTTAATGTGATATGTAAATGTTTTTGATCTTCTGTACTTCCTATCTTTCCTTATATGTTCGTTTATCTTTTTACTTACTTCTGCAATCTCCTTACGTGTACATTTAGTTTTTATGCCGCGAATAAGCAGCTTTCTTTCCTGAAGTAGTTGCATTGTTTCGGAGGATAGTATTGTTTTATT
Organism: Ectropis crepuscularia; assembly: GCA_963693475.1. Lineage (NCBI taxonomy): Eukaryota > Metazoa > Arthropoda > Insecta > Lepidoptera > Geometridae > Ectropis > Ectropis crepuscularia. The sequence goes on along the minus strand of OY856353.1, from coordinate 15,937,180 downwards.
ATTCTTGGATACTTTACGAGCTTCGGTCTTGAGGGTATTAACAAACTCGTCATATCTCGCCTGAATTGGCTGATTAGGTTCCTTGTTTTCTTTTGCATCTAGAGTTTTCTTTAGATTATGCGTCAGCCCCGCATCATTTTTAATATTAACATAGGGTATGGCCTCTTTTTGCAATCTTCTACTCTTCTTTTTATGTGCCCCTCGTAGCGTCGCACGAATCATTTTATGGTCTGTATTAAAATTTAAATTTTGTATGATAGACAGGTTTTTAAAAAGTTTTGGTTTATTGGACATGATATAGTCGATTTCGTTTTTATGCAGTCCATTTGGGGAGATCCAGGTCCATTTTTTATTCTTTCTCTTTTTGTAGAAACTATTCAGTATACTCAGTTTGTTTTCCAAACCGAAGTTTACCAATCTTTGGCCATTTTTGCTCCTTTTGCCATGGCCATGACCGCCTATAATAAACTCCTCTCCTCTTTGATATTTTCCAATTTGACCATTGAAATCCCCCATTATTATTAAATTTTTATGAGCAGTAGCGACAGTGTTTTGTAAGTTTAGGTAAAAATCTTTTATTTTGACTATTTCGTCTTTTTTGTCAGTTTCAGTTGGTGCGTATGCCTGAATAATGGACCATAATTCATCTCTGTTATTTTGAACGGGGAGTCTAATATTGAGAATTGCTATTCTTTCCGAAATTCCTTTTAATTGTTCTATTTTGTTGGTGTATTTGCGTTTTATCAAAAATCCAACACCATATTGCCCTGGTGTTTCTCCTTTGTAGTGTAGTATATACTCTCCGTGATCTTCTATTCCTTCTCCTAATCGTCTCATTTCACTTATGCCAATTATGTCCCATTTAATATCTTTAATTGCATTTTCTAATTCAATGAGTTTTTCTGGGGTTCTTAGTGATCGTGTGTTAAGAGAAGCTATGTGAATGTCACAATATTGTAATCTTTCCTGTTTGTCTTTCCTTAGAGGGTGTTGGTCTTTGTCCCCCACGAGGACCAGTCGGCTTGGGGGAAGTTGATGTTTCTTTGTTGATTTATTAATTTCTTTATGCTGTTGTATTTTCCGATTGCCGGGCGTTAGTTGTTATTGTTGTTTGTTTGTTGGAACTTTAGAGAGAGAGTTGGATCTGTTTCTTAGAATGTCAAATGCGTTACTTCTATTGGCCTTAGAAGACATGAAGATTTGTTGTTTTTTAGGTTGATTATCCGACGAATGGGGTGAAGAAGAAGTTTCTCGTTTTCTTTTTTCGTAATTTGTTTTAGTATCTTTCACTACAAGCTTGTCATATTTCAAAAATACTATATTTCCCTTCTTTCTCTCCTCGATCAACTCTGCTTGTAAAGCTTTCCTTTTAGCCAGAACTTCTTTTGGGTAGTCTTCTGTTACATATACCTCTTTCAATCCCTTCTTATTTCTCATAATCTCTATCTTTTTCCACTCATTTACAAAGGAACACAGAACTGGCCTTGGTTTATTACCGCCTGTATTTCTGTTTCCAATTCGGTAAATATTGTTTATACAATTTTCTTCTATATCAATATTTATATCCCTTTTGAAAGCTTTCCTTACATTATTTATTAAATCCAATGTTGATTTTTCTATTTCATCCATGCCAAATATAATTATATTGTTATTTCTGTATTTTCTTTTAAGATATTCTATCTCTTTTTCCTGGGTTTCTATTTTTAATCTTAAATCTTTGTTTTCTTCTATGATCGGGATTAATTTTTCATCCATTCTGGACATAATATTGTTTGTTATAGATTCAGTAAGTTCCATAGACTGATGTTGCATTTCTAATTTCATTTTGTCGAACAAAAGTTGAAATTGTGCCTCCATTATTTATAAGTTAGTGACTTTGCTTGAAACGGAACGTAACAGTAGTAGTTAGTTAGTTTCAACACTTGCAACACTGGTGTAAATGTCCGTCGTTGAATTTTCCGGTAATATCAAAATCTACTAACAGGTAGTTCACTCTTCACTTCACTCTATAAATATGGTCTATGGTCTAACCTCAAAAATGGTGTTGATGATATTGTACAAGTTCTTATTTCTCGTGATAATTTAATTGTGCACGTTTCACTATCTTCCACGTTCTTTTTACTAGTGTCCTCGATGGTATTCTAGGGTGAATGGTGTTTAGAACTATTTTTAATGACAAAATACATGAAGCGTGATGTTAACAGTTAGAAGACCGGAAGCGGAAAAAAAAAAGAAAAAAAGAAGAAGAAAAAAAGAAAAAAGAAGCATACTTAAAAGAACCATATTCGCCAAACTTATTTACCGTACACAATGAGTTCTACATTTCGTACGATAACAAATGAAAGGACACGTCAGACGATATTATTTTGACTTCAACTTGTCCGTAGAAAAAATCAAAGAATGATCTGGCACCGACAAGGATCATCCAGAGAAGATTTCGCATCTGCTCCAATTTATGACCATAGTATGGTAGTACTTGTAGTCATGGATTTAGAGCTAATAGACTATTCATGTTTTTATTATCAGACGTCTGTCATTTTCTATATGCGATAATGTAAGGATGAATCTATGAACATCTCTAATTTGTTAAACAGAAATAAAATAAATCTTACGTAAGAATTTCTAAAAATAACATCTCTAGATATTAGCATAAACATTCACTGTTGATTAAGTTCAAACGTTAAAAATAAAGCTAACAGTAGTTAATACTTAGGGAGGATGTCGCATCCTTGCGTCATGATTGAACCCATCGTCAGCCAAGCGCAGTTTTTAAATGTCCAAATGTTTTCCAATTCTTCGGGATCCTTATCACATGGCTCTGGATTTTCCCAATCAGCTGGTGATATTCTGATAACAATATGATAATTAGCAAAAAGATAAATCAATTAATGCAGTGGCTTTACGAGCAAGCAAATCACAGTCCAATCTACACATGATAAGAATGAAAAAATGTGTAGGTACAATTATGTGTGTCTATGCAAGTATGCGAATAAAACGCAGTGTGCGAGTAAATATCATCATTAATTTGTTTTACTTGTGTACCCATAGATAAGATAGCAACGAGTTGTCGTTTTGAAATAAAATACAAATTGTTTTTTTCTGTGTAATAAAACAAGCATACCACCAAAGTCTGTCATTCTTGATAGCCAATTTAAAGAAATAGATAAATAATTAAATAATACTTTGTTAAATCTTTTAAAAATAGCAATGGATAATCTCCATTTGACATTATTTTTTCCGGTATAAAGGCGCGGCCCCACCGCGGTGCATGCTGTGCACGGGCACGCGGCGCATTTTAGCTGCGTGTATTCATTTGTTTGACAACGTGGGTCTTCGTTTCCACTGGAGTAGCTACACGAAGACCCACGACTATGTTTAGCGTGGCACGGCGCACGGAGAGGCTACACACATGCCACTGCAATCTACGGACACGGGCTTCACTGCGGGAGGTGGGACGGGCGGAGAAGCAAGCGAGCGACGCCTGCGCCCAGTCATGCCAGAAGGTTACTTTTGTAACCTTTTAGGTGATTTTCGAACTGCATTGGTTACTTTTAGGTTACACTAATGAAAAGGCTACTTTTAGGTGATTTTTCGGAATTTGTAGAATTAATTTTTTACATAAAAGCAACTTGAAACGGAACGCTCGTTTTAGAATTTTAGAGTACCTCGATACGATACATACGAGAAACACGAAACACGTCCGTTCCACAACGTGTATGACTGAAAACTGCTCTGCGATAACCGAGCTGTACATAGTCGTGGGTCTTATTCGTGTACTCCAGTGGAAACGTAGACCCACGTTGACAGCGTTGAGCTATGTAACCGCCTATTCGAGCAAGCCACGCGTGTATCAATGACGTCAAATCATGCGTAGCCTCTCCGTGGGTTGCAGTGGACACAACCACATACATTTTCTTACAAAGCGAAGCTTAATACACGTGCGTAGCCTCTCCGTGCACCGCGGTGGGCCCGCGCCTTTATATTTATACTAGCTGACCCCGCAAACGTTGTTTTGCCATATAAATAAAGGTATGAAAAATAGCTAGTAGCCGATTCTCAGACCTGATACAGATACTGAATATGCATATAAATTTTGGTTAAAATCAGTAAAGCCGTTTCGGAGGAGTAAGGAAACAAACACTGTGACACGAGAATTTTATATATAAGATATTACTAGCTCAAACTATCCCAATGCTGGCCAAAGACCTCACAGATTGGCCTACCAACGGTTCGTGTTATCTGGAAGGATAAAAGCTAGGGTTTTTGCTTAGATATATTTTCCCGTGATAAAAAGTACGGCTGTGTGTTATTGCAGACTATAATCTGTGTTCCAAAATTCAACCCGATCCGTTCAGACGCTCCAACATGACTGAGAAACAAACATTCAAACTTATAAACATCCAAACTTTCGCATTTATATTTATTAGAAAGATTTAAGACAATAATTTAAGAAGAATAATGCCATAAATTATAACATAATTATTGTTTTAGAAAGGTTTCTCCAAAGCATTTCATATCCTCCAGTCAACATAATCCAACCACCTTTGTCTCACCGTTGTAGCCTGTCCGGTCACATGGCGCATCGATATAAATCAAAAGTGTGTGTAGAATTGTTAACAAACTGCGTCTCTGTGTGTAGCGTGAGTGGTTTACAACCACCAATTTACTTGACCCCTAGAATCGTTAGCGGCGAGGTATGTTACGGTTCTACTTATTTTTGTTGTTGACAACGAATAGCGACAGGTAAAAGTCCGGTGTTCACCGCTTCATACAATCGACTAAAAAGGAAAGAGTGAGCTCACTCTTCCCAACGATAACATAATTCCGTGCGCCTGAAGTTTGGGAGGGCACATCCATTGATTTATATCGACGATTTGTGACTTATTGCTTAGGTGTGTCGTGGTCTACTCCATTTTGTTACCCTTGTGGTCCATCTGTTGTTAAATCACGCGACAATGCCTGCCCATTACTATTTCCGAATTAGTTCCGGCTTGGGTTATTTCATGAATGTCTTTGTTTTTCCCCTTGTCCTTTATTCCAAGGAAACCTCTTTCTATTTTCCTCTGCGCTATTTATTTTTCTTATTTTTTTGTAAAACTGTAAGTGAGTCATAGTTGTATTTCTGAGTCTAAGTTAGATAGTTGGTGACTTTGATTTTCTTTTTGAGCTTTTATTGCAATTGATAGGTGTTCTTCTGTCTGCTATGTTGGAACACTCATCTTTATTAATGTTATGTTATTTTACACTCATGTTATTTTAGGCATACATATACACCTATTAACATACTCGAGTGGGGTGTCGTGTATCAGCCATCAACCTTTATATTGAATTGGCGAAATATAAGGGAGTGTTTTCAGAAGTTCATTTCAGAGTCGATGAAGACTAAATAAAACTGAACAACTATGTTAGTCCATTAATTAGATATGATGTAAAAACCTAAGGTCGCTTCGTAAACTAGCTTATTCCATTGGGTAGTTCGCGTCAAAAGCAGGTAATATTGTTTCTAGGATATAGTTTATACTAACGGGACATGAGACTAGACGGTAGATAGTTAGGACAGCTGTCAACAAAATGATGTCTTATTATGTTTATTTACTTATAGTATATAGTAATCTTCTTCCTCTACGCATTTTTTTTTCAATAGGGAGTTAGAAATAGAGTTATAATCCAAGTTTCTGCATTCGTATGTGATCTCGTCAACTTCTGGGGTTTGTTCCAGTTTTTTTTAATTGATTCTTGATTTTAGATTCAAACTTGTCTGTTTGTCAGTATAGCTTTGTGTACAAATCCGCAGCGATGGCTATTATACCATTATGGTAGAGTTTGGTTTTGGTAGAGTCTAGCTAGATTCATAAAAATTATAATATTTTACTGGCCTTAATTTTGGATTTGGCTTATTTTGTATGTGGTTCGTTTATTTTTTATTTTTATGGTATACATTTTGATCGCCATATCTCCTTATGTTGATATTTCTTTCTTTTAGAAGTTTAAGTAATAATATGGTCTCGACTTGGTGTTTTTAGACGTTAAATTAAGTTAAATTTTCTCGCATTGAGTTTATTTGACTTCAAAATAAGTTAAAAACAAATGTTCAAAACTTTGCCATGTCTGGAATATGAAAGAAAACTTTAAAACTGTAATTTCTTTCAAGGGTTAAAAAATACAGTTTTTTTGATCACTCTAATATAACAGCATATTTAACTACGATCTATAGACAAGTACAAAATGAAAAAAAAGAAAAGATTTTTTACAATATTTTGACTTCATTGTTTTATCTACTTGTGCGAACGACAAAATATGTCTGTTAATTTTTACTATCCATAATAAATAATTGCTGGTTTGACTGGTATGATAAAACATAAAATATTTTGAAGTGAAAAACGTCTTTCCAATGTAATAAATGTGTTAGCTTGAATGTTTATTGTTAATTCTAGTCAGAACGGATAACCGAATCGGGTAAACATCTCAAATGACAATTTAGAGCAGTTTGGTGGGCCCATGTTTGATAGTTACTAAAAATGGGGGTTTCAGAAGCGAATGCATTGTTTTACCACAAATATTATAGTGCATAAACGTAGAATCGACAGTTTAAAAAATAAAATACACGATTTGACATTTTAGAAAAACCCTGGACTATAACTAAAACTGAAAAATACTGAAAATAAACTGAAAACAACAATCAAATAATAATTACTAAAGAGATGTGGTGGTGTCATAGGACACCAGAGGGTCTACCGGGTAACTAAAACTGTATTAGCTTTGATATAGCTCTCTCTATTCTTTTCGTTTGAAATGATAGAGACAGCAATAGTAAATCCATAGCCGAATTAGTTAGGCGGCAGAAGGGCAGGTAGGAACGAAATTCTTTGAGATGGAACACAATTTGCAAAAAAATCTTAATTTTGTTATTTATTGGTCACGGGCAGTTTTTACGCATCACTTCCATTATATATCTTTCTAACGGTTTTCGTCTCACAACTATTTTCAGTTCGGTCGCGTAGCAGAATCCCTATCTCCTCCAAGCCTGCCGTAAGGAACTTCGTTCCAATAATGTAAAGTGTTTAAATAAATGCATACATTTTTGACGTGATAACGTCTTATAATTCGGTGAAGCCGGCTGCACGCCCGCAAAACATGACGTCATGTAACGTTACCGTTACCGTTAGTTCGTCGTCCGTGCCATGCGGACAAAGCTGAGCGCTGAGGGCGCCACCCGCCGAGTCGAGCGGTATCACTACTCGCGCTATCAGCGTACTGATTTCTTAAGACGTTGTCACGTTTGACTATCGTCAGTAAATCGACTTTACAGACAACCATTTTTATAAAATATATTCAATTCAATTCAATTCAATTCATTTATTTCGAACCTTAGGCATCTAAGATACACTTGGTAACGTCAACAATTTACAAAAATAAATATCTATACATTGAATTTTTAAATATCATTACAATCAAATCAAAATTAAATTAGTGAAATCACATTCTATTAGAGCGGCTGTAAAAAGGCCTTGTCAATAAAGAGCAGCTGTAAAAGGGCGTTGTCATTCGTATACATACAATTATATAAAATAATTAATTTCTAAATATTATATTATTATGTCATAAAAATGAAACAGAAATGTCATGTCCGCAAGGTTGCCAATGTCGGATTGTTATTTAAATTTGAATATTGTTTTTGCCAATTTTTTCTATCGTTCATAAATAATTTGTCATCATAATAGGCCTTGCTGATTAGGTACTTTTTAATTTCATTTTTAAACCTTCTTTCGTCAAGATTCACTACCTGCTCCGGAATTACATTATAATATCGCACACCATTCCTAATGAATGATATTTCAGTTTTATGAAGCCTGCATCTGGGATAGTTGAGTCTATGTTTGTAACGTGCGGAATTGGGCTTTTTCAGGTCACTCCGTAGGTTTTTCCTGGCATACATAATACACTCGTAAATGTACAATGATGGTGTTGTTAGAATTTGTATTGTTTTGAACAGCTCTCTTAAAGACCTACGTGGCCCCAACATGTATATCGCCCGAATAGCTCTTTTCTGCAGCACGAAGATTGAATTTCTTTCTGCTGCCGATCCCCACAGTAAAATGCCATATGACATTACGCTATGAAAGTATCCGTAGTATACTAACTTAGCAGTTGCCACATCTGAAATTTTTCTTATCTGGCGAATCGCGTGCGCCGCTGAGCTAAGCTTATCAGCCAGTTTATTAATATGTGGGCCCCATTGTAGCTTAGAATCTACCGTTATACCTAAAAACACTGTTGTTTCGACTGGTTCAATGTCTTCTTCTTTTAGTGTCAACTTTAGTTTAGGGTTTTGTACATTTGGAAGGGCAAACCTTATGCACTTTGTTTTAGAAGGATTTATAACCAAATTGTTTACATCAAACCAGTCACAAAGAATCTTTAATATTTTGTTTATTTCCATTAAGTCACAGGTGCCCCTCTGTACCTTAAAAAGAAGAGAAGTGTCATCCGCAAATAAGACAATTTTAGCGTTCGATTGTTTCGTAATAGTGCCTGGGAGATCGTTTATATAGACCAGGAACAGAAACGGGCCAAGAATGGATCCTTGGGGCACTCCGATGGATACAAGAGCTCCCTTTGATCTAGTTCCATCTACATCTACTATCTGTACACGCTCTGATAGGTAGGAGCCAATAAGATCCAAGGAAGAACCCGCAACTCCATAGAACGACAGTTTGTTCAAGAGAGTCTTGTGACGAACACAGTCGAACGCCTTGGATAGATCACAAAACACACCAATAACGTCGTGACGATCCTCCCATGCCTCTAAAATATAATTGTTCAACAACACGCACCCCCGGTGCGACACTGTCACTTTTGCAAAAAATGCAAAAATGAGTTAAATATCTAAAAATGATCCTAAAGCCCCCCTTTACTTAGTGCGACAACGTCACTTTTGTAGTACGCATAGTTTCCGTATGAGGGCGTGAGTGTCATTGCCGTTTTGGCGCAAATCACGCGTCCCTGGGAGCAACATCGTTTCATTGGTCAGTAGTGCGCGGTCCCCCCGCCAGTGCAAGTGTCTTGTGGAGCTACTCTGTTACTAAGGTAATTGTGACATAATATTTTTTTGATTCTGGAGCAATAGTGACCTAAGATACAGTTGTGACATTATTTCCCCAATATTTTATACATCTTTAAGTGTTTAGTTTTGTACTACAATGACCTTTGTTGATAAATGACTTTGTTTTTCCAATCTTTGCGTTTTTAATTAAATGTGTCACATAATTCACAAAAATCACGTGTTCTTAAACTAATGCTTTTCTTTGTACTACGAGAGCCAGTGTGACGTGTGACAAATAGGTCATAATAATATTGCTTGTTAAAGTGTCGTACATTTATTTATTAAAGCTTGAATTAGTTTTGGGTTAACTAGCATGTGGTGAATGTATGAACAATGTATTTATTTCGATATTTTTTATTTATTTTCAGTTGTTTCTTGAATTAAATAAGATGCTGTCTCGGGGAAAAAAACTGGTATTAATGACACATCTAACATCATCCGTTGAAAGAAATGATCCCGACGAATCTTCAGTTCCACCTTCTGAAATCAATCAAGATGGCAGTGATTCTGTTTTACCACCTGTAAACTTCCCACCAAGTAATGCTGTTATTGACGTCGAAAATTCAACAGAAGAACAAGAACCTGGATGTCCAACTGGTGACTACTCTGGTGCCGATTCAGGTGACAATTTCGAGCCTTCGTCTAGTTCGTCTTCATCATCAAATAGTTCCTCCACTTCAAGTAGTTCATCTAGTGATAGTAGCTCTGAGAATGAGACTGTTGATGACCAAGAACCGACATCATCACCAAAGAAAAGGGGTAGAAAACGTACTCGTAATCCTAATAGTTGGAAAAAAAACATTGCAAAAAAATTAAGGAATTCCGGTAATGAATATCGATCAGTTAAAACTGGCAAAAACGTTCAGGCTAGAAAAATTGGACCCTCTTGTTCCGATAAGTGCCGCCTTTCTTGCTCATCTAATTTTACCCAAGAAAAAAGAATTCAAATTTTCAATTGTTATTGGGAGCTAGGCAGCATAGAAAGACACCGTGATTTTTTGAATTCCTGCATCAGACCACTCGAAATTGCAAGCCGGCGTATTAACACGAATCGTCGGTACCCGAGACAAGGTAACTCTGCATTTTATTTACTCAATGATGGTCGGTCAGTTCGGGTTTGCAAATCGTTTTTAATCAACACTTTGGGTATTTCACCAAGAACTATACGAACTGTCATTGATGCTACAAAACTCAATGACGGTATCATTCCCGAGGACCAACGAGGCAAACACGGAAAACATTGCAAATTGGACAGTGAAATGATAAAAGCCGTCAAAGACCACATTGAATCTATTCCAAAAGTGGAAAGCCATTATCTGAGGGCAAACACAAGTAGGCTTTTTATTGACGGTGGCTTGACCATTGCAGAATTGCACAGAAACTATAAGGAAGTACAACAACAAAATAATAAGCCAGCTGTTAATTACGACGCTTATCAGCGAATTTTTAATCATGATTTTAATATTGGCTTTTTTAGGCCGAAGAAAGACCTTTGTGACCAATGCGTTGCATACGAAAATGCATCAGAAACAGAAAAAGTCAAATTATACGACAGCTACAAGGTTCACCAAGAAGAGAAGAGTTTGAGCAGGATTGAAAAAGATAGAGACATGAAATGTCAAGAAAGCACAAAGATTGTATGTACCTACGACTTACAAGCAGTCTTGCCATGCCCTTTAGGAAATTCATCAGCTTTTTTTATAAATCAAGGCTAAATTGTTACAATTTTACTATTTCCAATGCAAAACATAAGGAAACTACATGCTATTTTTGGCATGAAGGCTTAGGCAACAGAGGATCTATAGAAATAGGATCTTGTGTGTACTCCTATTTGTTAGAAGTTGCTAATAAGCATCCTGGCTGTGACATAATTTTTTATTCTGACAATTGCTGCGGGCAGCAAAAAAATAGATTTGTATTTGCGATGTACCATTTCGCAGTAACAAAATTAAACATAAATTCCATACAACATAACTTTTTGATACGTGGGCACACACAAAACGAAGGCGACACTGCGCATTCAGTGATCGAGAAAGCCATTACTAGAGCAAAAAAATCTGGTCCCATCTATATTCCTGAACAATACATATCCATAATACGCGGAGCGAAGAAGACAGGGAAACCATTTTTGGTGAGAGAAATGAACTACAGTGATTTCGTCGATCTTAAATCTTTGACAGATAGCATAAACTTTAACATGAGCAAAAATTTGAATGGGGATGCAATTAAAATAAGCGAAATTATGAGTATTAAGTTTATTAAAAATTGCGCCAATTATCAATATCGAACAACCTATAAGACTGAAAACTGGGAGGAGGCGAAAGCTATAATAGAACCAAATAGAAATAACTTACGTCGAGGTCGAGGCAATGTTACAAGCATAAACGAGGTCGTTTTGAAACCAGCGTATACCTCGAAGATTCCTATTACAGAACGCAAAAAGCGCGACCTTTTGAGTTTGATAGAAACAAACATAGTACCAAGATACTATGAAAAGTTCTTTAGAGATCTCATTTAATTTTATTAAACTATTAGATATTATAAGTGTTGAAAACAAATTTAATATTTTGTTACGTTACAAATGTATGTTTAATTGATGCTAATTGTTTTGAAGAATTTAGTAAGTGATTCCTTATACTACACACATAAGAATTATTATAGATATAGGTGATTTACTCGCTGTGATGTCATAAGTCTGATTAAACTTAGAATTCAGATAGTAACTAGATCTAAGAGCATTGGTTCTGAACCCAAAGTTATTTTTAATTTTAATTGTAAGTAAATATTAAATTAAGTTGTAACCGACTCTAAGATAAAAAGGGTATACGTACTTACCTAAAATTTTCTTTTAGTTCTAATAGGATTATTAAGTTTAGTAAGTTTTCAGTCTTACACTATTAACTTACTAATATTTTAAACAGTTCAAACATTTTCGTCAACCGGCGGGATTCGAACCCACATCATCCATAGTTCTAGCCACTCTACACACTCTTTACACTATTAACTTTTCATTACTTGATTTTTTATTCTTTTTGTACTACTCTTATGTAGAAATATTAAGAAGTACAAAGTTTCTTATGTTTATTTTGAAGAATTTTGACTTACTCTATTTCTTTCGTTAATAACAGTGCGTATTTGTGATTTAAAATAAAACTTAGTAAACAATTTGTTCTTGTTTTCTTTTAAACTCATTGCGACATAACTACAGTTATATTTTTTCGTTAGAGCCACAACGTCACTTCTGAGGGAGTTGGAAGGATTAAATAATGATTATAGTATATTTTTTTCAATATACATTGATTAATATGTATTCAAAAGTAAAGTTAAAGGTTGACGTTGCAGTATGAGCTATTCATCTCATCTATATATTCTTAAGTCATTGTTTTGTGAGGTGTCAAAGTTTTAAATGCTTCTCCTGGTAAACTATGTTTTTGCATAAGTGACAGTGTCGCACCGGGGGTGCGATTACAGTGCTGCATCAGTAGTTGATCTACCTTTGGTGAAACCGAACTGGTGATTATGTAATAATTTATTTGTGTTGAAATATGAAACCAATTGGTTTAGCATGATTTTTTCAAATATTTTGCTAACGCAAGGTAGTATAGTAACAGGTCTATAATTACCAGGATCAGTTCTATCACCAGCTTTAAACAACGGCACTGTTCTACCATGTTTCATTAAGCTCGGAAACGTACCTTTTATAATGGAATGGAATGTAGCGAGATAAGGGGCAATTTTGTCGATAACGCTTTGAATAACTTTAACGGATAATCCCCATAAATCTTCCGTCTTTTTAACTTTAATTTCTTTAAACGTCTTCAAAATAGTGTGTGCTGTAATTTCCCGAAAAGAAAAATTTGCTGTGGGTGCGTCTACATTACTTTTTAATACGTCTTCTGCCAGTGATGGCATACAAGTTAGATGCTTAGTTGTCGAAATTGGTATGTCAGCAAAGTATGTTTCAAATGTGTGAGATATTTGAATTTTGTCTGTTATTGCTTTATAACCTATCATCAATTTAGAACATTTTTCTTGTTTTTGAGATCTACCCGTCTCTTTGTTTATGATGTTCCAAGTAGATTTAATAATATTGTCAGAATTTTTGAGCTTATTTCTGATAAAGATGGCTTTGGCATGAGCACACGCCTTTTTAAAAATATTTGAATAACGCTGTATGTAGTTTTTAGTAGCTTCATCCGGACATAATGTCTTTAACTCGTATAAACCGTATAAAATATTTCGACTAATAAACAATCCAGGAGTAGCCCACTCGGCAAATTTGGGTTTGCTGTTTACATTAACTTCTTTGGTTTTAAATATAGAATTGTATTCATTCTGGAACATTTAAAAAAAGTTGTTATAACTATAGTCAGGATTATTAAATATGATGTCAGAATTAAAATTTATGAAATATTTGTCAATTGATTTTTAACAATTCTATGCGATCCTGTGTAATAGGTCTCGTTATTAGTTTTACCTCATTTTTTTGTATATGGGTAGGTAAGGTAATACTTAGTCCCCTATGGTCCGATCTTAAGCGATCTAGGATTTTGCTATCTTGGTATTTACAGTTGACGTAAATATTATCAATACATGTTGTTATAAAACAAACAATCGCGTTATTTCTCAAATGTCAACTCGAGCCTTTTATTATTTTGAAGACTATAACAGCTAGATGTCTTGGTTAGAATATAATTTATAATTATATACATGTTACCTTGCGCAAAAATATAAAATCAATGAGACACCGAAGTATGCCGTCATGGCATATAGCCAGACGTCAACGGTATAGGGCAACAGAAAAGAAAAAAACTCTGGCTGCTTTTTCTGCTCCTGGACGTACAGGATACTTATGCCTAATGACATAATTGGAACAGAGAAATCGATCACTTTCTTTCTCTCCTCGGTGATAGTGAAGTCACATACGGCCAAATCAATTTTCTGAAAAAAAAAGCGATTTAACGAAAATTTACGTTTCATAAAGTTTCGAAAAAAAAAAATGCTCTTTAAATTCTGGGGTGCTGGTATAATGTCATAAAGAAGAATTTCGATTACGTAAAATACCTTAAAATGTTACAAGTAACAGTTCCTTTATAATTGTACTAAATTATTTTTAATACCTTGTCCAATAATTGCCCAATCATTCCGATCCATTTTTTTTCTTTTTCCTGATACTTTCCTTGAGGCTGGGAGATGTCGTCGTCAAAGACGTATGTGTAATCGAATTTTTCTTTTTTAAAGTATTCAAAAATGTTTTCGACCAGGTCTACGACAAAGCCTTCGTACTTTTTCCCTTCGTCAGTTTCTTCGCAATTTTTTTTAATACATGAGAAGTAAGGTTTGTTGACAGCAGACATTATCTGTGAATGCAAAAAGTAAATTTTCAAGAAAATAATAATATATCAAGTGCGTAAACTTATGTAAACAGCTAATTTCATAATATTACAAAAATTAAGGGTCGGTTTTGACATAATTTGAGAAATACTTGAAAAATTTAACGCGCATTTTTTTTGTGTTCTAAAAATACATTACACAATTAACTATTATTGTCAAAGTCAAAGTCAAAGTACTTTATTCATAAATGTACAATTTACACGTCAATAAATAAAAAAATAAAACAAAAGAAAGAGCATACAAATTGTATACATTTTCAAAGTTTGAAATGACTACTTTACTGTATTATAATAATTATTGTTACAACGATACTGAATTCTGGCCTATTTCTGTCACATAAACTAGTAAGATAAGAACGCTTTTAAATCTTTTGTTTGAATTAAATATTACTGAGTAGATAGGTAGATAGGTACGATTTTGTTTTGAAATCTCGTGAGAAGCTTTTATTTATTTTTTTCGTGGTGAAGGAGTAGCCCACGAAGACCTGTTTTTGTCACTTGTTGCTCACAACTGACAAAACTTCTAGCAAGCATTTGGTAGTGTTCTATTCGGCATTGATTCCATAAAGGAATTGATACCATAGAGCTAGCAAAACTGAAATAGTTTGCGAGCAAAATCTTCCCCCTGCTTCTAGATCGCTTCACTTTGGTAGGCGTAGATTCATGTTGAAACACCCAATTCGTCAATTGGCGCTTTGTTTCTGGATCGCATTGATCAATTCAGGACTCATCACCTGTAACGATGCCGTAAATACGCCGAGACGAACCTCTTTCCAATTTGTCTATCATAAAATATCACAGCACTATTCCACCCGGGCCTTCTGCTTCTGTGCACTGCGTGAGACTATCCTCCTCACGCGAAGATGCACGTGTAGAATCTTGTGAATGTTTCCCTATCCAATCTGCAGTATATGTCGAATCTCCTGATACCTATCGCACTTATCGTTTATATACTTATCGTTTTGAATTAATGTTTCTACTGCTTGCACATTTAATTCCGTAAAAGCTGTGAAAGGGCGACCACTTCTTTCTTCGTACCCCAAAGATAGCCGACCGCGCTTAAATTCGTTATACCAACGACACACCTTGTTACCTTGGAATCCATGAATGTCATTTGAAGTTTCTCGTACGATTCGTCCGGTTTCAGGCGACACTAACTTGAAATCGTAACAATCATTGCGCGAAAAAGTTCCTGGCGCAGATCCATTTTTCAATGAGACAAGTTAATTTAAAATTAGTAATGATTAGTAATATGATTACTTACCCGGAATACTTTTTTGGTTGTTGGTTTTGATTGTATTTCGGAAGTCGATAGTGTTTGAGTAATTTCCGCTGTATTTGACTCCCATTGACCAATTCTTTGTAGATCGCCGTTCACAGGTTTTTCATAAATGAATAGAGTGTAATTAACTCTCTGTCCTCTCTCATTGAAAAATATTTTTCCCGTGGCGCCATCCGTTTCTGTCTGTTTGAAATAATTAGTTTTAAATACACACTAATACACACTACATACACACGGTATGAAACAAAAATGTTATCAGATCTGTGTATGTAGTGTAGTTTAGTTCTCATTAGAATTTAAAATTGTTAATAAATGCTCTGTAAAAATATACGAGTATATTTGTTTTAACCTTATAGTATAGAGTAACAAGACGAGAAGGAGATGTGCCTGATAGCTAGCAATATGCCTGTCTATAACAGCACAACGGCACGGAACTATTGGAACATGAAGTCAAATTCATTACATAGCTCTGTTCTGCGCTCATTACCCAGAAATACTAGATGAGCTCTATGCCCTGTAATTTCAATGGAAACATTGCCCTTCAAACTAGAACACACTGATCTTTTCAAATTAATGTTTGGCGATAGAATAACTGTCAAAGGTGTGGTACTTCGGACTGGACTCGGCAAAGAGACAAACCACTACAAAAATGTCAATAGGGTTATTTTACGTAAAATGTACCGTCAGTATCAGCTCCTGAAGTTTTGCGCCATGCTCCCAAGCCGTCGCGCTGTCGCCACATATGGAGTTCTCAGGCGCTGCGGTATCATTGGTTATCGGTGACAGGTACTCTTTCAGGGCCGTGACTGCGTTCACTAAGTGGTTTGCTATGTCGTCTAACAGCACCGTCTCAAGCTGCAATCACAAAACTATTGAAACACTAACCCACTTCGCACAAAGTGCTCCAAAAACATTTTCTTTACTAAGAATTTATTATTAGTTACTAGTACTACCTACTACATTACTACTAGTTTTCAGACATAAGTTTTCATTATACGAGTATGTGCCTAATTGTGATGGTGGTCATTTGTTAAGTCATAATATTTTTTACAGCATAGAGTGAGGACACGAGCAGGACATATGTCTGATGGTAAGCATCACAACATAACAACAAAGTACCTATCTCGTAGCTACTGCAACATGAAGAGCTCAAATCATTACTCAGCATTGCAACTGCACTAGTCACTCAGAGAAATGAGCTGATATATCTCTATGTCCTGCAATTTCTCGGTAAAGATTGTCCTTCAAACCGGAACATTAACTGGCAGTATTCATCAATCACACTTACATAATTCAAAACCAACAGGTTTCTAGATAGCCATAGCCTCTAGTAAAATAAAAAATCTAGTAAGTCATAGGGGCAATTGACAAAATTGACAAAAATGAAATTGTATAGTACCTAAGCAGCTTGGAATTTTAGTATTACACATCAGTAATGTAGCATACACAATCAGTCATCAATTTAACCACTGATATATTGCTATTAAGCATGTTGGTGATCGAAGTCACAAGATTTCAGTCATCCAAAAAACGTCATACGCGCTGCCCCGCTTCGCTGCCGCTCCAACGCTACGTCACTACACCACTAAGCCTCTTCATTAGCATGTCGGTATCGCAGACCCATAACATTTTCCTCTACCAAGAAATACTCGCCGCAGCTAACTGCATAATCGATAAGGCCGTCATTTATGGTACTAGGTTAAGTTATTTTCTGTATTATATTTTTCGCTGTTTTTATGATAGTATAGAGTTACGAGACGAGCAGCACATATGCCTGATGGTAAGCAACATGCCTGCCGCATATTAGCACAGTGACACGCAGCTATTGGAACACGAAGAGTCCGAATCATTACCTAGCACTGCACTGCGCTCGTCAACCAGATATATCAGATGTATTATCTCTATGGTCTGTAATTTCACAGTAATGTTTTCACATCACTGCACCAAATTTATTTCTAGTGTCCATAATAAAGTGTTTCTGTTAATGTGTCTGTTTAAGCACCATTGTGTTTAAGTAATATTGTACTAAATATAGTTTACCAACCTTAAAGTCTTGAACAGACAGTGTCCGAGTGGATATCAACTCGGGCTCCACCCATTTACCGACTCTGGCGCTCATATCTGGTCTATCGTTGGCCACGAGACTCAACCAAGTGCTGTTACACTCGCGGTTGGTCACATCTCTCGCAACCGTTGATACGTCCAGTGAGGTGAATATGTAATGCTGTAAAAACATCGTGCATAAATGCTTTCTATTCATGTTCAGGAACATGATCAGTAAATTCCCTCTGAGGCAGTTGTCTCACCGGCAACGATGAAAGAGTAACGAGTAGAGCTAGAATTAGAAACGAGTTGGCGAGCCGCGCGGAGCGAGTGCGTATTTCCGATAGTTGAGTAGCTCGGCTATACGCAAGTGTGCGTGTGAGGCGAGAGATTGCTCGCATCACTTGCATCTTTCAGATCCGCACTGTAGAGAAATGACCGCTGGTTGCTCTCTCAGCGTGTTCTAATCGCTGAGCGAGTGTTATCTTTCATAGCTCTTGTCGCTCAGCGACAAACTAGTGAAGCGAGGGCTCGCCGGCAGTGTGAACAGTCAGCGATCAACTGTTTGTATATGCATCTTTTTTATTTACACGGAATGTATATCTATTGTACGTTTCTTGAGCAAGAAAATAGTCGAAAATAGTCTGCGGTGGGACAACTGCCTACGGTTCGCGCCGCGACCGCGACATGAGATCGAGACAGGAGACAGAGACCGGAGGCCGCGACAGGCGCTTGAACATTGTCTCCGGTCTCCGGTCGCTGTGCGAACTGGCGGGCGCCTTACAAAGCCATAATGTGAAGTGCCTGTCGCGGTCTCCGGTCTCGTTCTCCTGTCTCGTTCTCCTGTCATGGTCGTTAGAGTATTTTGTGGATTTCCTCCTACCGGCTTCTATTCGAGCGTTTAATCTCCTTGATAATATATTACCTGATAATGTCCTGCCATATCTTGTGATTCAGCTTCGTCTAAATACTTTTTAATGTTTTCCACCTCACAATCAAGTAATATTCGACTGTCGGATGTGTGCAATTGTTTGAAAATCTGAAAATAATCATTAAAAAAAATACATTATAAGTTCATCACAAAACATAATAAAGTTGCCAAGTGCGAGTTGGACTCGCCCATGAAAGGTTCCATAGCAACAAGTAGCATAATATAAAAATGCTTTTAGTTCTTCGTAACTTTGATCGTTGTTTTAATAATACTGTATTTATGACGATTACAAAAAACTGCTTACTAGATCTTGTTCAGACCAAAGTTTGGAAGTTTGCATACTAAAGTACATCAGGTTATGGAATGCGAGGCCTGAGTGGGTTTGTGTCAATCTTGGTGTCTTCAAATCCAGTTTCTTCTGAAACTGATTCACTCTGGATAAACCTATAAAGGAAAGCACGCTCCATCGTAGATCGCATCGTCGCTTAACATCAGGCGAGATGGTGATCAAATGCGAAACTACTATAGTTAAAAGAAAACATCATTTTCTTTTTAATTTTGTCATTCTTTTATTTTGGAAGTAACAGGGGCAATTTACCACATTTTTGTAATTCTTAAAGACAGCAAAAAATTTAATTTCAGTTTTAATATGGGGCACCCAAAATTTATTGTTTTATTTTTGTGTGAAAATCTTACCACGGTTCACAGAATATATCTAACTTACGCTATAAGCTATAACACGTTATTATAGGTTTTATAGCTTCGGAAAAAAGTGGCTGTGACACACGGACGGGTAAACTCAAACGGACAAATTCAAAGGTAATCAAAGGTATTGAAAGGAATTTACAGATTTTCTTTTTATAAGTATAGAGTGACGAGACAAGTGATCTATTAATGCCTTGTAATTTTTTGGCAATTTTGTTCTTCGAACCAGAACACAATGACGTTTGCGTATTACTACTTGGCTGCAGCATAACTGGCAAAGGTACTTCTGAACTACTATGTCACTTTGTCTACTCTAAAGGAAAAACATTGGCCTCATTCTCACCTTCCATACAGTCCCACATATTCTAATCTCTTGTCATCTCATCTCGATCAAAACGGAAAAAATAACATTGCCGTATAATATGTCTACACATATGTAGAAGGGTCGCACGCAAGAAGGTCGTACACATAGAAGGGTCGCTCGCAACAAGGGTCAAAGTCGTACGCAAAGACTGTCGTATTTGAAACTAACGGTCCGCCCCGGCTTTGCCCGTGGGACATGTAATATAGCCTATAACACTCAGGACTCACGTACATAGGTATATACGGTACCAACTGTCAAAGATTTTTTAAATCGGTCCAGTCGTTCCTGAGATTAGCGCTTTCAAACTAACAAGCTATTCAGCTTTATAATATTAGGATAGAAATAGATAGGAAATGGCAAGATGATTGCATCTTGTCATTTTCCCACCACCCAGCAGTTTACGGGTTGTCAGGGGAGGTGACCACTAAAAGTAAACTTCAAATGTGCCAACTAGGAGTCAGCGTACGATTTCGTAGCAATGGCCTTTCGGCCAGTTCTTTGGGTTTTGAAGATTAATTTGTCCCAGATTCCATGATGCAAATTGTGGGAAAACGCGGTTATCACAGGTCATGTTGGTTCATTATCCAACAAGTGAGCCTGTGAGCATGAAAATTAAGAATATGTTGCGTGAATTGAGTGCAAGGGAGGGAGTTTTAGATAAGTTAATGTTATTTATACCGATTCACTATATCAAGTGATTTAGTTAAAAAAATCTGCTCTGTAGAAAAATAAAATTGAACAAGGAGTAAATATAAGTAATGACAACATAAATGCATACGATTTGGATATATAGGTATATACATCACATTCCTGTGCCTGTATTAAGCGGAAGTACACGTGTTTACTCACATTTATTACGAAACGTTTACTGCGCCCAGTATATGACAAAGAACGTTACAACGCAGAGCAAAAAATAGGAGAAATCATTACTGTCAACACTACATATGAACAAAAAATAAATTATAAGATCTTAGCACCTATTTTATTGAGTCTAACGTTTTTAAACCTAGTTTCAGAGAATGTGATGGATTATGACCTTGACTCTCTCCTTGCGAGAGAAGGCCCCGAGTCCCGGCAGTGGGAATTAGTGGGCATTTTATGAATGTTATGTTATAGAAAATATAGTTTCGTTAAAAAATATGCAAAATTGTTATAAATCTAACTTGAATTGATTGAAATAGTGAATCCTAACTTGTATTTTAACTTGACGGTAAGTATATTTGGCGTCACAAGCTCCGAAAATTTCTACACCGGTATAACTTTACGCAAACATTTATTTACAGGTTTTTCGTTTGCGTACATAAGTCTTATACCAAGAAATGTTTGGAAAACAGCGACATTCATGGAATAGATTGGTAATTTTATCTTTCACGATATTTAGATTAGCATTGCACTAGCAATTTTTAAAGACTGCGAATATTACGCCTCATTTTCAACTTAATATAAGTTTTGTGTAAATATTTTATCCATTAAAAATATTCACATTTCAGAGGTGTTTGATTTAAATGCCAAGGGAGGTAAAACGTGGCGACGGCGACGCGACGTAGGCATTTTACCGCCGTTCTTCTACAGCAGTTTTCTGATTCTAATGATTCGGTCAAGGAATCCATTAATATTTATGAAGTTAATCCGAAATATAAAAGTCTTGGAAGAAACTGGATCCAATTTCACAGGCATTATTAATATAAAAAGATTGTAAATGATATTGTTTTTAATTTTGTCGAGGGCTGTGCGCGGTAGTTTGATCCATTGTCGTGGATCACTTTTGCGAGAGAATGTTTTTCTTTCAATCCAACTACCAGTTTCTAAGACTAACGCGATCGAACAATTGTTTGTTCGAATGACATGATCTCTCTCTTCGAATGAAATAATGTTTCTAGTAGTATTTTAGTTTGACAAAATATTTATTTTACGTTTTAATGTTTTAATTATAAACTTTCTTCATAGGTTTACGTTATGAGCGGTAAAGTAAATTTTGTTCCTTAAAAGTAAACATTTCGGTTTCAACCCCAGTTAAAAAAAATGTAAATCATCACTTCCTGATAGTTTTGTGCTCGACTTATGTAAGTCTGGAAAATCCGTTTTTGTTTTTTTAAAGATGGATAAAGCATAGGACTCTTAGAGACTAAGGGGCAGGGGTTTTTAATATAGGTACGTAGTTAATACTTAGAACTCAAGACAAGTACTTACTTTTTTGTTGTTACCTTCAGGGTTGAGTCTTCGAACTGTGATCGGAAATTGATCCGTATAATTAGCTAAGATTTTTTGTATGCGCATGAGTCCTAAAACATAGAATAAATATTGAAATAAAATATAACATACATATAACAACAGACAGCAAACTTTTGCGTTTTTAACGAAAATGTAGTTATTTGAATTTATTTTGGTGCATGATGGCTGCAGGCTGAAGAATGTCTTCAATGTTAAAGTAATACTTACAGTTTATTCATTGTAATTTACTAGTTTTATCGAAATGTATGTACAAAAAAGCCAAGTATCCTATTTGGTCTGATATCGCGACATAGCAAACCACATAGTAAAAGCTACACACCAAAGTATAATACCTTACCAAAATCATCTTCATATAAAGCCGCAAAGTTTTCCCAATTGTAATACTTCAGTAGTTTTGCGAAAGCTACATGAATTTCGTTTGAATTAGGAAAAAAGTTTATGGTAATATCTTTAAACTCCAGTTTTTCTTCTGCGTCATTTTCGCCTTCATTTGCTTCATCATCTTTTTCGCTTTCTGCTCCTTCTTCTTCTTCTTCTCCTTCTTCTCCTCCGTCTTCTTCATTTTCTTCTTCTGTTTGCTCTTCTTCTTCATTTCCTTCATCTCCGTTTTCTATTTCGTCTAGATTAAATTCTTCGTCTTCATCAAAATCCTCAGAAAAAGTTTCAGCATCTGAGGTAAGATCTATCAGTTGCCACGAAGCCTGGATGTGTGGTATATTTGCTATCGTGCATTGATCTCGTACTAAGCCATCGGATATCGGATTTTGGGGTCCAATTACTGCTATTGGCCTAGCATCTTTGTTCTTACATACTGTAAATAACAATTGTTAAAAACTCCGTAACTTAATAATGGCTTATTAATTTTCTCATTACCGGCTATTGACTAGACTATGGTTAATTTGTAAGTTACGTCCTTGAGCTCCCATGGCAGTCTTCTAGTACCATCATCTAACCAGCTCTATAGTACCCTATTAATGCATTGTCACTTAAGTTACATAGGTGTACCAAATTTCAGCTCAATCGATAACCAGGAAGTGTTTAAAATTTTACTGGTTAGATTCTATTACAGACAGACATAGAACAGGCCAAACTAAATCAAAGCCTGTAAAAAATACTTACGTTCTCGCCACATAGAATAGCTGTCAGGTCTACTCGGCTGTACGACGATAGGGTCCATCTTGACCTCTTCATTGGTACTGTGACGCACGCTCTCGTCAAACGCATTCAGTGAAACGGTGTTGTTACTCTCGAAAATACCAACTGAAAAAAATCGAGTAACACACATAAAAAATAAAGTAGCCAAGTGCGAGTTGGACTCGCCCATGAAGGGTTCCGTTGCATCAAGTAACATAATATACATAGTACACATAGTTTTTTTAGTTCGTTGTAACTTTGATCGAAGTTTTAATAATAATGTATTTATGACGTACTAAAAAAAAACTACTCATCAGATCGACTTCAAACCAATTTTCTTTGGTAGTTTGCATGGTAATGTACATAATGTATTTTTTTTAGTTTTTTATTCTCTTATTTTAGAAGTTAGAGGGGGGGGGGACACACACCACTTTGGAAATGTCTCTCGCGCAAATTATTCAGTGTAGACAAAAACTATATTAGAAACCTCAACATCATTTTTGAAGACCTATCGATAGACATGCCAAAAGTGTAGGTTTGATGAAAAAAAATTTTTTGAGTTTCAGTTCTAAGTATGGGGGGCAACCCTAATTTTTTTTTTTTTTATTTTTTTTTGTAAAAATCTTAATGCAGTTCACAGAATACATCTACTTACCAAATTTCAATAGTGTAGTTCTCATAGTTTCGGCAAAAAGTGGCTGTGACATACGGACGGACAGACAGACAGACAGACAGACACGACGAATCTATAAGGGTTCCGTTTTTACGTTTTACGGAACTCTAATGATGGTTGAATTGGCAACCTCCTCCTTTTTGGAAGTCGGCTAAAAACAATTATTTACAAAAAAAAATACGAAGAAAACAACGTTGAAAACTGTCTAAATCAAGCTTTTATTTCGAAATGCGAATCGCATGTATGATTCACAGCAATATAGCTTATTTTTGGTAAAATACTGGGCATAATTCGCGTTATAGAACGGGATAATCTATTAAAGAAGGAGTGAATGGTAAAGTTGGACTATGTGCGTAAATTTTATCCCGGATATGCAGATCTCTAATGACATAAAATACGAAGATTGAAAAGTGAAAGCTTCTTTTTTACATGTTAATTTGATTACAGTAATCTCACGCGCTAGTGCACTTAAATATGAACAATTTTGCCAAAGTCCTGGTCACAATATTCTGGATTGTAGACCAAACTGACTGCTAATCAATATAAAACTATTGATCTTATTGTACCTTTAAATTTAGTACTGTACGTGAAACAAATATAACTAAACAGAACATACACTTTTTCGAACTTTAAACAGAATATTCATAAAATAAGTTTGAATAGGACCACATTGTTATTTTGAGAAACTGGTATTACATGATTATTTGTTCTACATTTCAGGGAAGCCAACACCACTTTCTAACTTAGGCTTACTTTTCGTGTGAAGACGTAATTAATTAACCATCGTGTAGCTCGTAACGATTGCGAGTTATGAGCTTAAAAAGTTACTATTAAAGGTAAAGACAAATATAGGTTAAGGACTTCGTAATTTTAAAACCTTATTTTACAAAACACTGGATTGTTTTGGACAGGTGTGTTGTGTACCATCAAACATCCGTTCTGGTAGTCATTCCACACACATGAGAAATAATTTATTTTTTACGAAAACACCAATTTCAGTTTAAAATTAAATTCGGACACTCGATCAAATTTAATTTCATAAGAATCAATCACTACGTCTTGTAAATAAACGAAAGCAAGTTTTAGTTTTGTTCATATTTCAAAAACAACTATACCGATCTACATAAAATTTAAATGGAGCCTCCTCTGAACTAAGATCTATCAAACAAAAAATAACCATCTAAATCTTCGGCGTTATTGAGTGACATACATACAAAAACACACAACTGAATTGAGAACCTCTTCTTTTTTTAAATCGGTTAAAAAACTAGCAAACAGCAGCAGACTAAATATTATGACACGAAAGTATAGTCACGTGGCTCTTCACGTGACATACCTACTCACCTATTTCGTACGCGCTCACTGTCTTCATGTCATATAAAAACTCTGCACTGCTCCCTCGCACTGACACAAACAATAACAAGTAAATGCACCACATTTTCAAAATTCAAAATGAAGATTGGTATAAAATTAAACCATAGTTTAGTCACAATAACAACTGTGTCCCTGCAGACCGAAAAGCGCGTCTGGTTAACGCTCTACCGGGACAAAATTAACTTGGCAGAACAAAAAATACGTGGAGACGCTTTGGTTTATTTTATCTCAAACTCTGATTTTAAATCAGGTTGAAGAGTACGTCATAGTATCATAGATGGAACGAGCAACCAGACGCACGATAGTAAGCTTATCAATTACAGTAGAAGTGAGAAGATTATGAAGCTCGTCAAAACAAAGCACCATGTTCAATAAATAGAGAATAAATCAATTCAATTAATTTATTTGAACCATTGATAAGATAAGATGATAATTATGTTTCGTGACCTTACACAATATTGTTAAAGTACAGTTCATAAATTTACTGTATAGGGGCAAAACGATCAAAAATAATAAAGTATTTTATAATTCTCAAGACATTCAAAATAAATTGACTATTGGAGATTAATATCACTTGGTAACGTCGGATTACCGGAATTTAAAGTAAGAATAATTAATTTATTATCTTAAGCGTCTATGATTTCACTCATAGCGGTTATCGTTAATTTGTGTCTCAGAAAAGTTTGCGTAGTACTAACTCTACTCTTGCCTGCAGAATAATAAAAATCAACAGTTGTTTTATTATTTTATCACAGAAAAATCAAGTACACCAACAAAATGTCTACAGTTACAATTAGTAAATAGGTAAACTTTTAATTTTATCAGTATAACGTAAAACAAAAGACTTTGTATTTGTGTTCTCCCAGACTCTACAAAAAGGATCCATTATAGCACTTACTAGCTTACTAGCGTTACTAGCATAATTTCGTCGTAATATATTATACGTTCAAACGTAATCTTTACGTTCCTAGAAGTTACTATAGAAAATACTTTAACATATTTTTTTCCATTCAAATTTATCATTAAACTATGGAAAACAATCAATGGAGTCGCAAAGAGGTGAAAACTATGCGACGCGACGTCGCGGCGATCTGACCTAATACTGTTTTCTAAAAATATCCCTTTCAGACAGAGTGCTTACAAAACCACGATAGCACGTGCAGCCAAACTGGAGTTATCCACTAACAAATGATTTTAAAATGTTGGTGAAATTTTATTACGCTGTATTTTTTGTAATTTTAATTTGTGCTACAAACAACGCCACCAAGCATGCCACTGCTAGAACTATCGCGCCCATTGGTGAGTACAAAAATTTGTTTGTTTACTTTTAATCCAAAACATTTTTGAAAGTG
Source organism: Ectropis crepuscularia (assembly GCA_963693475.1). Lineage (NCBI taxonomy): Eukaryota > Metazoa > Arthropoda > Insecta > Lepidoptera > Geometridae > Ectropis > Ectropis crepuscularia. The sequence continues at coordinate 15,910,594 of OY856353.1, read as the reverse complement.
TAAATTTGTCTGAGGCTTTATCACTTACCTCAAATTATTAAGAATTCGGAGAAATAATAAAATGAAAAACAGAGGAATCCGAATTCCTGTTTTTTTTCATTTTAAGCGATGAGAAAGAGAGGGAGACAGAAATAAAAACTACTATAGCAAAGTCATAGCATAATAAAAAGAAAATTGAAAGGAATGTGGTCACAACCACAGTCTAGCAATTTAGCTAGCCGGTAGATGCCGGTAGAAGAGTAGAAGGAAACTTCTGCATTAGTAAACTAAACAAAGACTCTCGTCATAAATTACTACATTTACTGTGGCTTAATAGTGGAATTAGTCCCCCTAATTAGAAACGTGGGTGTATATTGTGTTTGGCAGTTAACTCGTCAATATGGTGCATGAAATTGCATTGATATATGTGCTGGTAACATAAATAGCTGTGTGCTCTTGTGCTGCTAACCGGCATGTTATTTACCATTAAGCGCATGTCTTGCTCATGGCATCACAATATTGAGTACTAAAGTTTAAGTGGAGGACTTATTCCACTATTTGATTTCAACGCAAAATCCTGTAATTAATAATTTTAGAAAACCACATTTAAGAAAATGCTTATCAAGAACTATTGATTTGTTCATTCAGAATAATAATTCGCTAGCAGCGATAAGACCGCCGCGCCGGTTGTTTCACTAGTTTTAGTGATGCCATAAATTGAATGTACAATTTTAGTGACGTAAACGTTAATTAATTTTCATTCATTCATAATAGTTTTAGTTTGTGTTGTAAGAAAAGCTTTACAAAATCACAGAAATTTTAATTAAATTTGAGGTAATCACGGTATTCATTCCATATTTTTTTCTTTCCTATAACTTTGTTAACAATAACAATTGAAATCTGAGTACCACCATCTAGTGTCAAGATTTGTCTATACTCTATTTTTAAGGTTTTAAGCTCTCAAATCCTAAACATCCGGCTTGCCATATTCTAAATCAAGGTTTATAGTCCCCAGTGCAACGAACAAATTTTTTTTGACACGTATCCATTTGGATAGAAATAAACCATCGGATGTGCCCTGGGCACCTTGAAATTGGTAATACACTGCGTCTCGGTGTGTAGCGTAAGTAGTTTACACACCACTAGTCTACTTGACCCCTAGAATCGCTAGCGGCGAGGTATGCTGTGGTTCTACTTATTTTGGTTGTTGACAACAAATAGTGATAGGTAAAAACGTCCGGTGTTCACAGCTTCCTGCAGCCGGCTAGAACGGAAAGAGTGAGCTCACTCTTCCCAATGATGATATAATTCCGTGCGCATGAAGTTCGAGAGGGCATATCCAATGGTTTATACCGATGTACTATTGTAACTATAATACTTTGTTAGAACCTTCTTTCCGACAAAATTCCTAATGCGAAAACCTTTGGCGCTGCTGCGTTTTCTAATGACGTCATATCGACATTTTCGGGGTGGTGGACTCTCCATACGAATGATTTTTGTCGGAGAAGTTGACCGCAATTTTTAAATTAACGTAACGGGTAACGCAATAGTCCCCACTATAACGTTAGCCAAAATCATGTCAAATGTTTTACCAAAGTCAAATAATCATACGAACTCAAAGATAGAGCTTAAGCCAAGTTTTGAAGCACGGCATTTATGTTTGAGTGGATAACTTTGTAAGTTTTATAATCTAGTCTTATGGTTGAAAATCGTGATCTAGTTCAATCGCAATGAAGTTAGTATTACATCGATACATAATAATACTGTATATTATATTTATATATTTTTATGGTGGGGCTACAATAGTTTATTACATAATAATAAATACAATTTATGCGAATCATTCGCTGTAGTTTTTATTAGAAATCATAGGCTGCATTTGATATTAACTTAATATATATTTTCAACTGATTTGCTTTGATTTCAGGCGGACTATTCAATTATCACAGTCTTAATAGCTCTTGGAAAGTCTTTAAGAACATAGCACCAGAGAACAACATGAAAGCCTATATAGGCTTTGACCTCCAATCGAAGGTGCTGGATACATACTCGACGTCTTTAGAGCGTATGTAAAGTTGATTTCAGTATTATGTATACTAATCAATCATCATCACTATCAATAGTAGTAGCACAGTATAAAGAAATACTACCAGTAGTTCATCGCCTTTGATCTTGGGAAAAACGCCGATAGTGTCTACCCAGGGGTAGGGTTGTCGCAATTTTAAAAACGTGGCACCAAAATGAAATTAAAACATACGTAAGACATCAGCCCTGAGCCGCGCTCCTGCAATTCTAACATTTTAATGTAGGCAATGCAGGAGCGCGCTTCCCGCGTCTCACCCCGCACGCCCCACACAATAGGGTACAGTCCTCAGAAAAACTAAGTAGCCCGTTAGTTTGATTGCCAAAAAATATTGTACACGTATTTTTTCTTTTGTTTCACAAACAAAAAATGACGAAGATACAGCGCTTCAAAGTTTCGTGTGACGTCACTTGTGAGTACGATTTTTACTCACGAGTGACGTCGCGACCCCCCACTCTCGAAGTTTGTTGGTCTATATCTTTGACGATTTTTAATATTATGAAAAAACAATAATACGTGTCCAATATTTTTCCATGATCTAGCTGACGGACTAATTAGGATGGTGTATTTTTGACCCAGTCCGGTACCCTATTGCCCCGTCTAGACGGCTTCGTCGAACGACCACAGGCTTTATCAATAAACAAAAGGTGTTATTAATGCGTGTGTGTCAAATACATATACCTAGTGTATACAGGGTTTTTGGTAATCAACCTGCATCCTTGTAAGGAGTTGTTAAGTACATTAAAAACGTCTACTTTTGTTCTAAAGTTTGTAAAAAATAGTTTATTATTTTTCCATAAAAAATGTACAAGTATTTTCCCGGTCTAAAAGCATCGCATTCTTCGTAATAATTCGTAACAAGAGCGCGCGCGCTCTGTAACGTCGATAAATAGGGGATGATTGCCCCCTTAGATTGGTCTATCTTATTGGAAAAAGCAACAAAATAGTTGTCTGACGAACATATTTACAAATGGAGCATGAGAATTGAAGTGAAGTTAAATTATTATTTTGGAGTTGTTAAGCAAAACGGCTGACGGAAAGTGTCTGGGAGTATTGGGACCTTGTTTTTAAGGATATTGGCTACAACATACGTGAAAATCACTTATTAGAAAATACGTGTAGTATGTAATGTTTGTATGTACCTTCATTACCCCATATCTCAAAATTAGCCGTCTAAGCAAAGTTAGCGAGTAAGCATGTGTTCTTAGTACTTACTAACTCTACTCAATCGTCCACATTTCATTCATCAGAAAATAGGTGACGTCTGGGAGCTCTGGGATCTCGGACTATAACAAGTAGAGATACAAGACTGGGTAAGTGCGGTTATTCGGATAACATTTGCCTTTGAAAGGATTTCTTTGGCGCATGAGTTATCTTTACAATGTTTTCCTTTACCATAACAGTCAGTGACAATGCCAAACTTGTACGAGTACATTTAAACTAGAAATCCAAAACACGAGATGTTTAGATGGGTTTCAAACTTACAGCCTTTTTTTTATAAATAATGACGAGACGAGCAGGACATGTGCCTGATGGTAAGCAACATGCCTGCCAAATAACAGCACAGTGACACGCAGCTATTGGACCATGAAGAGTCCAAATCATTAACTAGCACTGGACTGCGCTCGTCACCCAGAGATCTAAGTTGTTATATCTCTAAGCCCTGTAATTACACTGGAAACATTGCCATTCAAACTGGAACACAGTAATGTTTGCACATTACTGCTTGGCGGTAGAATAACTGGCAAAGGTGTGGTACTTCCCCAGGCGGACTCTGCCAAGAGTCCTACCACTACTAAAAAGCCTTGTGAAATTGGACCTATCCTACCAATGCCAATATACCAATGAACTATCACGAGTTAAATCTGCCAATGCGTTTTAAAATATATTTTTGTTTACAGTGTGCGATTTTACTACAAATAATAAAAGATTTGTGGCGCTCGTCGATGCAAGACCTACAGACGGAATATGTGATATTGTTTGTCTTCTATGTAACAAATACAATGTAAGTGAAATGTTTTAAGTTTTGAATTTATGTATTATCTAGAGCCATTTTGAACTGAACATACAAAATAAACTAGCAGTTAGAGTTATAAACGAAGATGTCAAGATCGAGACATTGGTATTAAAATGTATATCTGGCGTACAATGCGAAATTCTTTGTTTGTTGGTAAGTGGACATTTGACTAAACAAGTACCTGGGTGACCGAGCTTTGCTCGGTTTAAATACTAAATATACTTAGATACCTAAAGATAAAATACTCCAAGAAATAGATTTTCTTAAAAAAAATGAATTGAAAAAAAAAAGAGAACCCGTCTGGATTCGAACCCGGAGCTACTAATTCGTGACCGCTATGAGCGCCCGACTTCCCGTCTGAGCTAATTATGCTGTCGCGTCACGCGGCGAAATTTACCTTCACATTCTAATGTCTAATGTGACAGTTTTTCATTGTCTAAAAACGCGTATAATATGCGTTTTTTTTAAATAAGACCTAGTTAGATCGATTTATCGTCCCCGAAATCCCCTGCATACATAATTTCATGAAAATCCGTCGAGCCGTTTCCGAGATTCAGATTCTATATATATAAACATATTTATATAGGTACAAGAATTGCTCGTTCAAAGGTATAAGATTTTTTTAAATAAGACCTAGTTAGATCGATTTATCGTCCCCGAAATCCCCTGCATACATAATTTCATGAAAATCCGTCGAGCCGTTTCCGAGATTCAGATTCTATATATATATATACATATTTATATCGGTACAAGAATTGCTCGTTTAAAGGTATAAGACATGATTTGTGTAGTGTGGAAATGTCTTTACCAATATGGAGTTTATTTTGCTTTAGGTAATATTCAAACGTTACTGTGTTCCGGAATCCGGAACACATACATTTACATATGAAAGCCAACGTTTCCACGGAGTTTACAGATCAAAGGGATCAATCACGATAGATATTATCTCTGGGCGAAGACCGCAGTACAATGCTGGGTAGTAATTTGGACTGTTAAGTACTGTACAGTATCAGGCTCGAATAATGCTCGTCCCATCAAGTAGAAAATATAAAGCTTCAGTTTTAAAATTTATTATGATAGGACCATAATAAATTTCAAAACTGGACCTTTATTTTTTCTACATAGTGACGGGCCGAGCATTATACGCGCATGGTCTCGAAAAATTCTAGGATCGTGCAAGTTTCCTAAAAATGCTTTCTTTCACCCTCAAAACCAGTGGTGATGACAAAATTGTATATCTGTAGGTACTTGAAAAAATATTCAGAACTGCAAGCGGGATTAGAAACTACTACGTCATGCTTGTAAATTGTGTATTTTAGCGACAAGGCTACCATGGATTTCTCCGTTAAAAAATAGTTAACTAGCAGTGTCCTGCGGTTATCCCCGCGTAGTTTCCAATCCCGTTTTTTACCCGGTATAAAAAGTAGACTATGCGTTGTTCCAGACCATTATCTATCTCTGTACCAAATTTCATCCAAATCCCTTTAGTAGTTTTTGCGTGAAAGAGAAACAAACATTATGTACATTCATAATATATTGTCACAAACTTTCGCGTATATGATGTCGGTAGGAAATTATTGGATTTAAGAATTTGAGTTTAGAAAGGTCTTGTTAACATTTTATTTATTCTTTGTTTTCAGATTGCACATTTGTCTGTCGGATGGGAACCCATAGAATCGTTAGAAGAAAATCCTTTCACATTTTCATACTTCCCACCGTTAGATGTTTTGTCGAAAGCTTACACTGAACTAACGAAACATTTAGGCTACGATAAATTCACCATATTCTATGAAGATGAAGGAAGTAAGTGTTTGCATGACATTATGACCATAATATTGATTTAACTTTCATTACTATGAACACGGCATTATGCTTTTTTTTTTAAAGATAACTATGGTAGTTGGCACATTTTAGGCTAGCGTAAAAGGCACATTTTTTTTTATAAATAAAGAGTGACGAGACGAGCGGGGCATGTGCCTGATGGTAAGCAACATGCCTGCCACATAACAGCACAGTGACACGCAGCTATTGGAACATGAAAAGTCCAAATCATTACCTAGCACTGCACTGAGCCCGTCACCCAGAGGTCTAAGTTGTTATATCTCTAAGCCCTGTAATTTCTCTGGAAACATTGACCTTCAACCCGGAGTACAGTAATGTTTGCACATTACTGCTTGGCGGTAGAATAACTGGCAAAGGTGTGGTCGTTCCCCAGGCAGACTCTGCCAAGAGTCCTACCACTACAAAAATGGTACCACTAAATACATGGACCTACTAAGCTACTAACTTAATCTTTCTTACTATAAATAAATATATACGCACATTCGTATAGCATATCTGAAAGCATGCCATGTACATACCATACTCACCTACCAAGAACTGGAATGTAGAATAATAGAATTTGTTTGTGAAAATGAATTTGTAAAAACAAGTATAGTCGCGAAATTTATTACCCGAGTGGTAATGTAATCTGGCTGTCTCCAAGTTGTGAGTGCCGATTTGTGGAACTAATGTAATGTTTTTCGCTTTCTGGCGTTAGCTAACTTATTTTTGACATTGATACGTATTATTTATTTAACGGCGCGACGTCTACTGATTATTATTTGTAGAGGAATAATCAAGTAAGTAAGTAAGAGGAATTGATTTGAAAAGGAAGGCGGATGCCTAGTTCGAGAGACTGGTACTTGTGTCGACTGCCTTTTGACCTGACAACGTCTTATAAATTGGTTTGCCGGGTGACACTTCAAGAAACTGCGTTACGCTCCGCTCACGTTATGCGCTCACAATGAGAGCGAGTGAGAGGGACGCGTGCCTTTCACTTTTTATGTCTGTCTCTCTCGCTCTTAGGCGGGCTAACCACTCAAAGTCGTTGTCACGTAAAACTTTCGCCCGTATACCGACTTTACAGGCAACCAATTTTTTTTTGGGCCTAGAAGCTACCTACCTATCTACCTCACTGATGACCAGGTCACGATTTCAGGGTTTCTTTTTATAATTATGTTGAGTAGCTAACGTCAATTTCAGCTCAGTATAAGGTGTTCTACTTCACCACGTAGTTGAAAAAAACTTTGGATTTTATAATTATATTTTTTTCATTTTTCAGCTTTCCTTCGTCTTCAAGACGTAATAAATTCTTGGTCTAACATAAAAGAACCAATTTTATTTCGGCAAATCGACCCTGACGGTGACAATAGGGAAATTTTCAAAAGTATCTTTAAAGTAGAACACATGACTTATCATATACTGGATTGCCAAGTGGATAATACTTTGAAATATTTAAGAGAAATCATAGAAGTTGAGGATTCGACGTTGTACCAGGTAGGAATGCTATGTGAAAAAGTTCCTAATAAAATGTGAGGTATAGAAAATATTATACAGGACTTATCGTTGTTTAAAAGTTGTTAATTACTTCCTGGCATTTCAGTCGCATTCCAAAAGGTCGTGGTTACGGAGTCAATAGCGTCGCGAGGTAATAAAACATTTAGATCTCGATTAATGTCAAAATATGTTGAAATCGTGGAAATTTTGTTGTGCACAACAGCCATACCTACTATCACTACGAGACCACGAGACCACGAGCGATACCTACTAAAACGCGGTACCTACCTCGACGTTTCAGCAGCGTTATAACAGCTCAAGTCTTCTACCGCTTAACTGAATCGGCTATGGCTTTGCTTTTGCCATCTCTATCATTTCAAACGCAAAGAAAAGAGAGAGAAATATTAAAGCTTTCGTTCGGCGGTAGACCCCCAGGTCACTAGAAGGCTGACTAACTATTGTGATGCTATCGAGATGTAGAGGTAATAAAATAATATCTAAAGTTAAACTGTTAAGTCCTGTGTTATATTTTCAGTTATACAAATTGCAAAAGCTCGAAAACAATAAGTATTTCAAATTATAATTTTTTGCAGAGTTTTATCCTGTCAAACCTTGACGCTTACACTTTAGACCTTCGAGAAGTACCTGAGTTCAAAGCAAACGTGTCAGTTTTGCATCTGGCTACAAATGCCCAAAGTGTAGACAGGTGGAACGACATTGGCATGAGTGCGTCATCGGTTTTGGTAAGATTCAAAATATTTCAGAAATTTAGTTTTTTAACTTTAACAAGAACTACACGTTGAATTGCAATTATGTGATTTTTAGGGACTATTATAAAATGAGTACTTTATGTTTCTACTGCTGAAATGTTGTAGTTGTTAGACTCTTTAGAGAGACCAGGCGATGTACCACTCTTCTGTTAGTTATGCTACCTCCCAAACAGTAACGTGCAAATTTTACTATTTTTTTCAAATTTGAAGGGCAATACTAGATAAATCACAATACTTTTCATATTCAAATAGCTGCGTAGTTTTGTGCTATTATAAGAAAATGTGCTGCGTACTGTCTGGGGAATTTTTTGTTCATTTCGTCACTTTATAGTATGTAAAACCATTGACTCATTGGTTTGTCAGGAGCGAGGATGACGCGTATCCTCGAAAATATAATTTTTAGAATACGTCGGCTGTTTGACGAAGTTTTATCAACGTTACCGCCAATGGCAAAAACGTGTAACCGGGGTTTGAATCTGCAACGTCACTGTTGTGCATTCAAATGTTCTCGCCGACTTTTTAACACGGAAAGTATTTAGGAGTTACGCAATATCCGTTACTAAGACGAAACTGACTCGTTATATTCACCATGATTTTTTTGGACCAGCTCTCATAAAAAAAGGTTCCTTACAAAATAGACGAAGACGACCGGGAACTCGACAAAATGTATGAAAAACTAGCAGCGGCCCGCGATTTACCAATATACATAGGTACCAATTTCCACCCAAATCCCTTCAGTAGTTTTTGCGTGAAAGAGCGACAAACATCCCCCTACATACACACAACTTTAGCGCTGATACCTAATATTAGTGTGACAGAGTACTCTTTATTTTGATAAAATGTAGCTTCCCTACACATTTAATGATTTTTTTTAATTCTATGCGCACGATGTGTCGGCTAAATACTAGTCACACATAAATCCGTGAAAAAATTAAAGTGTTGAAATGTGCTGATAGCTTTTTTTCTGATTACAGCTAGAGACGGCGTTAACAGCCGATGCTTTGGAACATTTAGAAAAAGCGGTGAAAGCTATGATTACCGAATTAAATCCGAGTTCCTCATATGTGAAAAAAATTCGCAACCCACCGGAGCTATGTCTTCAAAACAACGAAGCTGATTACATACCACTTGCCTGGCCTTTGGGTGAAAGGCTGAAATACGCTTTAACTCAGGTACTATGATCAACATTACATTACATTTTTTTTGAAATAGGGCAGAGCCTTTATTAACAAAACTAAAATACAATGAGAACTACACTACGCTACATACCTAACAACTACTTACACTAAGCACACCTGAATTATCTATAGACCAATGAAGATCTACAGATAATCAAGATGTTCAAGCCCACTACCAATCGGAAGCGTACCCAGCATGCTGGCGGCATTACCACGCTGAATGGCAATGCTTATGCGTTGGGCCAAATAAACGCCAGCATTTTGGTCACGCGTCGCATCGACCAAGCGTTCGGAAAGGCTTTTGAAGATGAGGTGAGCTCCCGGCCCCCACGGACCCAATGTCTCAACCCCAAAGGGCTCAAATATGTAACCTCTTCCGAGGGTTGCATATTTGCGCCGTTTGAGTCGCTCAGCTGAATTAGCCGCTGCACCAGCCTTACAATGTGTCTCTGGAAGATGTGATGGTGCCAGAGTATCGACGCAAGTTGCGTCCCACACTAGGGGCCGACCCAACTTCCAAGGCACAACAGTCATGCCGTCAGGTCTTTTGCCATCGTCACGCGCAAGCCCACACTCGGTTCGAGTATGGCTGGGACATTGGCGGTGGAAAAAGCCCGGCGTATGATGTCGTTCAGGCTGGCGTGGCGGCCAATACGACCTGCTCTTTTCGAGCAAGAGAGACCGTGGTGACCGAGTTGGTCGACGGCAGTACCACAATGGCAGCGATGGGCTTCATAGCACCTCGCACCCAAGCGCAAGCTAACAGCTAGACGAAATGCAGTTGGATCTAATAGGCTACCGGTATTGAAAGATGGCAAAGCTTGTAACCAAAGGCCCGATTCCCACACAGACACAGCAAGGATACGAGCACGATCCGCGATACTAGGACACGTATCGAGAAGAGAGTTCCGTGCTAGATCGCAGATCGGTCGATCCCACTGTCTCTGAGATGACAGACATCTGGGGAAATCGTTGTTTGGACAAGCCAGCCTCCAAGCATTCTTAGCCTCGCACAAATTAACTACTACTACATCAGAATATTCCGAATGGCCTAAAGAGGGTGCGAGAATTTTGTCTATTAGATTTTGAGTACTATGAACTGAGGACAAGAATGCCGGTAAAGCTACACTTGAAATTTGGCGGACCCCTAGGCTTCCCAACCGTATGGGTAGTGAGGCTTGTGACCAGGCCCTCCCACTAAGATCCACATTCAACACCGATATTAGAGATTCCTTTACGACATTGACATTACATTACATTACATTACATTACATTACATTACATTACATTACATTACATTACATTACATTACATTACATTACATTACATTACATTACATTACATTACATTACATTACATTACATTACATTACATTACATTACATTACATTACATTACATTACATTACATTACATTACATTACATTACATTACATTACATTACATTACATTACATTACATTACATTACATTACATTACATTACATTACATTACATTACATTACATTACATTACATTACATTACATTACATTACATTACATTACATTACATTACATTACATTACATTACATTACATTACATTACATTACATTACATTACATTACATTACATTACATTACATTACATTACATTACATTACATTACATTACATTACATTACATTACATTACATTACATTACATTACATTACATTACATTACATTACATTACATTACATTACATTACATTACATTACATTACATTACATTACATTACATTACATTACATTACATTACATTACATTACATTACATTACATTACATTACATTACATTACATTACATTACATTACATTACATTACATTACATTACATTACATTACATTACATTACATTACATTACATTACATTACATTACATTACATTACATTACATTACATTACATTACATTACATTACATTACATTACATTACATTACATTACATTACATTACATTACATTACATTACATTACATTACATTACATTACATTACATTACATTACATTACATTACATTACATTACATTACATTACATTACATTACATTACATTACATTACATTACATTACATTACATTACATTACATTACATTACATTACATTACATTACATTACATTACATTACATTACATTACATTACATTACATTACATTACATTACATTACATTACATTACATTACATTACATTACATTACATTACATTACATTACATTACATTACATTACATTACATTACATTACATTACATTACATTACATTACATTACATTACATTACATTACATTACATTACATTACATTACATTACATTACATTACATTACATTACATTACATTACATTACATTACATTACATTACATTACATTACATTACATTACATTACATTACATTACATTACATTACATTACATTACATTACATTACATTACATTACATTACATTACATTACATTATGATGTAACGATGAGAAACTATAACGATGATGCTTAATATTTTGGTTTTGTGAGTTCGACTCCCACCCAGTGCAGATATTTGTGTGATGAATTCAATTTGAATGCCAATGAATTATAAGTACCTGGGTCACCGAGCTTTGCTCGGTTTAAATACTAAAAATACAAAGATATTCTTAAAAAAAAAATACTTGAAAAAAGAAGAGAAGCCGTCTAGATTCGAACCCGCAGCTATTAATTTCAGACCGCCATGAACGCCCGACTTCCCGGCTGAGCCAACTATGCTGTCGCGTCATGTGGCGAAATTTACCTTTGCATTCTAATGTGACAGTTTTTCATTGTCTAAAAACGCACATAATATGCGATTTTTTTAAATGTAACCTAGTTAGATCGATTTATCGTCCCCGAAACACCCTGCATACTTAATTTCATAAATATCGTTCCAGCCGTTTCCGAAATTCAGATTATATATATTTATATATACATATATAGGTACAAGAATTGCTCGTTTAAAGGTATAAGATAAGATAATTCATTGGTAACAACCAAAAACATAATAATACATTATTTTGTCTATACAATATCAAATAAGTTACACCATCCCCGAGCCGTTCCCGGTGCAAAGGTACCTAGGCTACATTTCCAAGCTGAATGACGATAGCCATCTTTTGCTCCAGAAACTTTGACACAAGTTATTCAATATTCAATTTTTAGTAGATTTTTTGAATTTTAACAAGTAATCTAAGACGACCTTTAGTAATCTAAGACGACCTTTTGATCACAAGACATAAGAGCAACAGATTACCATTTTTATCACACACCAAAATTTTCATATATTTTTTTAATAAAAAATAAAATCCGTGTCTCTATGTTTGTGGTCGTACTACTTACAACTCAAAGGCATTTTTTAACATTGTTTTGTGTATTTGGTATTTTGTGAACCCGTTGTAAAATGTTTTTCAGTAGTTTGCGGCTATTTTTTTATTGATCATGAATTTATTATTTTTGTGTAAACGATATCCAAAATATGTAAGTGACGTTCATTCACACGAAGTAATTTGAATGAATTGCCGCTTTCTTGGCTTCAAGATTTATATAACCAGTGTGTAAATTAAGGTAATAAACTACAGCTCCACTATTATTCATATTTAACAGCACACGTATAGAGGATTCACTGGAAATATTGAATTTGATAAAAATGGAAAAAGAACAAACTTTGAGTTGCATTATTCAAAAATCAATCAGGAAAACCAATTTACTCGTGTCGGTGTATGGGACTCAAAAACTAATATACTTACTGGTCACGATGAAGATGTCTCAAGTCGAGCAACGAGTCGACAAGAAAATTCAATTATAAGGGTAAGTCACAAACCAAATGAAATAAAAATTTTGTTCAACTAAAATGTTGTGTTTACTTAATTCACTTCATTTTAACAGACTTCAAAAAGGAAGAGGTTCTCAATTCGTTTTTTTTGTATGTATGTTACGCGATAGCTCCGCCGCCTAGCGCATTAATAACACTACGACCCAGTGGTCGTACACTTATTTTTTTTTTTTTTTTTTTTTATAGCATACAGTGACGAGACGAGCAGATCATGTGCCTGATGGTAAGCAACATGCCTGCCACATAACAGCACAGTAACACGCAGCTATTGGAACATGATAGTCCAAATCATCACCTAGCACTGCACTGCGCTCGTCACCCAGAGATCTAAGATATTATGTCTCTAAGCCCTGTAATTTCTCTGGAATCATTGCCCTTCAAACCGGAACACAGTAATGTTTGCACATTACTGCTTGGCAGCAGAATATTTGGCAAAGGTGTGGTACTTCCCCAGGCGGACTCTGCTAAGAGTCCTACCACTACTATACTAGAGTACTACTTGTAGTAGTACTTTTAACAGTAATCGTAATTGCTTTTGTATAGAGAGTATTTTGTCAATTTATAAAATGTTTTCTGATATTCTATATTTATAATCTAAAATAATCAACAAAATACTTATTTATCTACTTCAGTAATTTACTGCTTCGTCTTCGTTTATTTTCGTTTCTGCTTTTCCATTCAACGGTTTCCTGGTACGAGGTTGCCGGCTTTTCTGAACTTTCAGAAACTTTTACGAAATAAAGAATCTATCTTTTATAACGAATGGTGACATAAAAATATTTGGTTATATTCAACAAAAGTGAATTAATTAAGTTATTATGATTAACAAATTATTTTTTTCCAAAGAGTACATTCTTTGGTCTTCATTTAATTAATATCAGGAAGTTTGGAATTGGTAAGTTAATTTAGTCTGTTTGTGATGTTGATCTGTGTTTAACGAAACATATTATTGAAATTTCGTCATCATCATTCATAGCTTTCCTGATTCCACTGCTAAGTATAGGCTTCTTTCCTAAGTATGCATTTTCTTCGGTTCTGTGTAAATGGAGTTCAGGTTTGACCCGCGACAGTAACTTTGCCATCGACACATCTTCGTCATAACTTGCCAGTGAACGTTTGATGCTGCATTCCGCATTGGTTGCTTTGCTTGCTGTAGTTTCCATCCCGGCACCTAACAGGATATCCTGGACGTCAACACATAAATTATGGAAATGAAAACATGTAGCTTCTAATTTCTAGGTCATCGTGAAGTTAGGTGAACCATACGCCATTGAATATACTACACCTGAGGACGAAACAGCGCTGAAAGGTTACGCAATAGATCTGGTGGATAGAATTTTTCTGGTTATCAAAACAATAAAGAAGAAAGACTATCCGTATGTGGTGACTGGAATGAGATCAGAATACGGTCGAAAACTTGAGGGGTCGAAGAAGTATGATGGGATAATTGGAGAGTTGATGGAACACGTAAGTTGTCAAGAAAATGTGTTCATATACATACAATAATTAATAAAATTAGTACTCTGACTTACTCGTACTGTTATCTATTTTGAGGAGACACCATGACAAATACAATTTGATATAGCGACTATAATATAATAAAAATAAATAAATATTGGTGGACAATTCACACACAACACCGCTATAATATAATGATATCAAAGCATGCATTCAGTCCATTTAGTTGATGTGTAAGAAAATGGACCGATATATACACCAGCTCTTGGTAACATCAAGAATTATAATTTGCATATTTTTCTCAGTTCAAAACCGTACATCGAATGCATTTTTATTACGAAGAACACATTTTGCACACTTAACTCCACCCAGCGCCTGGTCTACATACTCGTAGCTTACATGAGCTATAAATTTGTCAAATCGGCTTAAAAACCTTTAAAGTTTGTGACGTCACAAACCTAAAAAGAAAAAAATTTAGCTTCTCCGTCGAATTGCCATTAATTACCCAAGATGTGTCTAGTGTACATACTTAAACATCACCACGGAGCTTAATGATGAAGAGAAACATTGTGAGGAAACCGGCATGCCCCTAGAAATACTTTTATGTAAAGACCTTGCATCCTCCACCAACCTACACTTTCCCAGCGTGGAGGACTACAGCTAGCTCAATCACGACGCAACGGCTGAAAGGATCGGTTTGAAATTTGGAACAGTGTCAGTTTATGTTCTTGGATAACACATAGGCTACTTTTTATCACAGAAAATAATAGGAACGGGATCTACGAGGATAAAACTGCTGGACGCTGCTAGTTTGAGTATAATAGTACCAGAAACGAATACTAACAGCGTTCCCCGGATTTAACTGCGTAGTTCCTTTTTCCGCAATAAAAGGTAGTCTATGTGTTATTTTAGACTTTTATTTATGTTCCCAATTTCAATCCGATTCGTTCAGCCGTCGGAAGATTATTGAGCATCAAACATCCTAACTTTAACATTGATACAGTTGGATAACAATTACATTTTATGTTAATTTCAGAGAGCAGACATGGCTGTCGGTGATTTGACTATATCGTTAGACAGAAATGCTGTAGTTGATTTTTCTGTTCCGTTCATGACTTTGGGTATTAGCATGATGATGAGAGAACCAGAAGAAGTAGCACCGCAAATGTTCTCGTTTCTTTTACCTCTGTCTTTGGAAGTGTGGCTTTGTTTAGCATCCGTGTTCATGATCGTATCGTTCCTTCTACTTATCTGCGCACGGTAAGAGTTTTTCAATTTATAAGTTATTGAGACTTAAATAGCTGTGAGTGTGGTACATAGCCGCAGGACGTCAGTTTTGCGGTTGATTGGGTCGTTTGGGTGGAGAGGTTCACGTGCGGCGACCACGTACCGGAATACGCAGCGATGGCAGACAAGATGGATTGACGATCTGACGAAGGTCACCAGGAATCGTTGGATTCGGGTGGCGCAAGACCGGTCTTTGTGGAGATCTTTGGGGGAGGCCTTTGTCCAGCAGTGGAAGTCATTTGGATGATATGATATTAGATAGATAACTCTTTATTGTGACACAAAAACAGAAATATTACAGTAAAACAGTTACGAACTAGCACCACAAATGGCGGCCTTATTGCTTCGAGCAATCTCTCCCAAGCAACCAGCTTAAAAGAAATTCGCCTACTTACATCGTTAGGCGAAGCGAGGTGACATTTTTCCCAATACTACTATACTATATAAAACAAATTAATACGTAATATACATAAACATCCAAAGGTAATATCCAACTATAATATAACAATAACAATAGTTACTCTAAAACATAGTTAAATACAACTTATATTAATTAGGTAAACAAAACGGTATGATGATGACGACAAGTAACTCAATAGCGTGGTTAAATGGTAGCGAGTTTCTTAAATTTCGATGTGGTTTCAGGCACCATGTTCACGTGTAATATTGAGGACTTGATTCACTGTACATTCACGGCATATAATAATGCCGTAGTTATAAAACCATACTGATCTTAAAATTGTACTGTAAAAAAAACATTATTATTTACGCACGCTTAATAATAAAGAGAATTATCTCAAAAATTAAGAATTTTGGGAAATGGCGTTTAAAGTTTAGTCTGTTCGACCAGGAGCACAAAATATTAAAAATAATTGATAAATGTCGTATTTTTTCAAAACAAAAGAAGAGTAGATAAAAGTAGAAATCCTAACCTTTAATCTGGTATATCAATGTCCATTCTACATTTATGAAAACCCTGAAAAAAAGTGAAAAGAAGAAAAACCCTCGGACTTATTTCAGTTTATGACAAAACTTAAGTAGTAGTTTAATAATAAACTGAAATATCTCAAAATATTTCACAAAAGAAACAAAATATTTTAAAACAAGACTGAAATAAGTGCAAATGTCCATTTGGCAATAAAACAAGCTTAAATACTAAATGAAGTTACATCAAAATATTGCACTTTATGATTGTAAATTAATAAATAAAATACTCACGTTTTAACTTTTAAACAGCAATTATTCGACTTTTGACAGACATCATGGCCGATCCGTTTGGAACGAAAGAGACGATCGATCTTCCGTTTCACTCAAAATCGTTCGAATTTAACGGCTGTCGAGTCTATCCTATTCTTTTCGTATTGTTATTGCGTTTTATTACAAAAACTCGATTTCCCCAATTTTTCAGTTATTTCTCTTTATTATTAAGCGTGCGATTTGTTCCTGTTTAGGATGAGTGAAGATGATTGGGTGAATCCCCATCCCTGCAATCAAAACCCAGAGAATCTTCAAAATATATGGAGCTTTTACAACTGTATGTGGTTGTGCATAGGAGCTATCATGTGTCAAGGCTGTGATATTATGCCTAGGTAAGTAAGAAAATTTGGTAAGGAATCTCTGTTTATGTTTAAAAATTGAGTGACGAGTGCAGTGCGGTGCTAAGAAGTGATTTGGACTATTCATGCAAAGAACATGCTGCTATGTGCAGGCCTGTAGTTTTTTATAAGGCCAGTATATGTATGACTTTTCCCATCAATACGTCATAAAAACTCACAAAAACTTACTTCCGTTAAAGGCCAGGTGAGCCCTTAGTGATTTAATACCTGTTATCCTAATTTTCCCGCTGTTTTAATTTTTAAACAAATATATCAGGTGCTATTCCAGACTACAATATCAATGTGTTCCAAATTTCAATACAAGTTTGTTCCGACGTGATTGAGCAAATTTCCTCGTATTTAGTATTAGTAAGAAGTAACATGGTTATTTTTAAACTATTTATCCTAACTTAAATACTAAACTAAATGTCACCGCCGCAATGTAGCAGAGCAAGCAAGCCTCAGACTTCCGGTAGTTGGGGTTGCACAGTGTGGAACTTTGCTGATACCTACTGTGCCGAGCATAACCACATTTTGCATTGGACCTTCACCCTGGTTTCATTAGTGAAAGGCTTTTAAGATGTAAGATGAGACTTTTCGTTGTAAGACTGACCGCACCAACACGTGATTGTAGAATCAACATCTAAAATAGATACCTTCTTTAACCAAGTCAGGGTACATACTTTCTACGGTACATACTTCATTGTACATACTGAATTTGTGAAAGAAAATTTCTGAAGGATTATTATAATTCTTTCAGGGCAGCAGGATCCCGCTGGATATCAGGCATGTGGTGGTTCTTTGCTTTGATTATAACATCATCTTACACAGCGAATATGTCCACCTTCCTGAGCGAAGGCCGTCGAAGTGATGACATCAAAGATGTTAAAAGCCTTGCGGAACAAAACAAAGTGACATATGGAACTGTAGAAAATGCATCTACGTATTTGTTCTTCATGGTGAGAATAACAATCGGCTCATTGAATACTTTTAAATGAGCAATTCTTGTAATTATACAATATAATATTGAAAAATAATACACAGATGGCCGAGCTTTCCTCAGTTAAAGCACGGATCGACGTTTTTTAAAAATGAAACCTGATGCGATCGATATTTCGCCTCCGAAATCCCCTGCATACAAAATTTAATGAAAATCGTTGAGCCATACATACTTTTTTGGAGACGGGAAAAACAATTAATTTCAATTAAGTAGTTAGCGACCCCTCTGTATATTATAAGTTTACTTATTGTATCTTCACTTCTGTCGGCACTCCCGGAGTGCCACTGTTTTTAACTGGTCAGTAACTTACCCCAACTGTATAAATGTGTATTATTAAAAGAATTGTTGAATCAATATTTTAGAATGCAAACGACACTACGTACCAAAAAATTTGGCAAGTGATGAGTTCGGCGAAGCCAACAGTTTTCGCAAAAGACAACGAGGCAGGAAAAGACCGTGTTTCAAGGAGCAATGGAAAATTTGCTTTCTTCATGGAATCCACACAAATAGACTACTACACAAAACGAGATTGCCGTTTGAAGATGGTCGGATCCGAACTCGACTCCAAGGAATACGGAATCGCCTTTCCAAAAAGTAAGAGCAATAAGTATTATTAAATTACTAGTATATTTCGTCCACATTTGTTTTGTTTTCGGGCTATGCGAATGTGTTTTCTGAGTGGGTATTTACATTCTTGGTGTCTTCAGGTCGAGAGTATTCATGTTTCCAGAGAAATTACACAGAAAACAGATCAATCATCTAATGAATCACGGTGACGAGCGCAATGTAGTGCTAGGCAGTTATTTTGACTACTATTCATGTTGAAATAGCTGCGGAACAATGTGCGGAATAATATGCTAATGTCACTAAAGAGAGAAAGGCTAATAGAGTTATTTTTGCGGTTCACTAATGTTTCACAGACATCATTTTTTGACAAAAAACGACTTCAAAACCAACCAATCGTATACAATATTCATTGCAAAGATTTTACAATACAAAAATGTTTCATTTTAAAAACAAAATTTTGCATAATGTTTATGTCAAAACTATACACTTAAAATGTTTTATTTTACAAACCATCATTTTATAACTAATTATATTATGACAACCGTTTCACTTAGGGCTACACACAAAACTGCGATGCGATACGACACCGCATCGCAGCAACCTGCGATGCTAATTGCTCCGGTGCTGTGGCAAACCGTTAGTCAGGGTAACCATACCTTCATAGTCAGCCCGTGTTGGACGTGTTTTTCGGAAGCGTAACATGGATCGCAAAAAGATTGTTGCACTGCTGTTATTGTTAAATAGATATGAAAGAAGAAGAAGATTTTGGGTTCATCCATTTATTACGATTATGAATGTTGATGGGAACGACGGGAACTATTTTACTTACAAGTATTATAGGTTGAGAATAGAAGAAGATATTTTTTTTCATTATTTTAGAAAGACCATATTATCTTCATTTGAAGAGCGTTTTTCTCTTCTGTCTCAAAACTAACTAAAATGGTGTCACCAAGTATGACGTAATATAGCAAGAATGCGCGATGCGAATCAAAAGCGGAAGTTCTTGCGATGCATTCGTGCGAATTCGCAGATATTTGCGATGCGATGCGAATTCGTGGTTTTGTGTGGGAGCCCTTAGACAATACGACTTACATTTTGTTTTTGTACATTTTTTATTTCATAAATCATTCATTTTACAAATATAACATTTACCAAAATGAAATATGGAACAAATATTTTAAAAGTATCCGATTTATACCCGACCGTATATAGCTTTTTTGTATAATAATAACCATTTCACTACCCGTTAGTTTATCTAACGTGTTGGCGATCGGTGCCTATGCCGGAAGCGTTTGAAGAAACGCTGTCATTGGCTGTCCGGAGCTAAGAATACGTCATCAGCGGAAGCGCGTGGCGCCGCCAAGCGGAGAAGAAACGGACTACGGACTGCAGACTTCGCCGTAAAAACTTATAAAAACTCCCTGCGAGGATCAAAATGTCTCTTTCTATTTCTGAATTTTGTACTGTAACTATCTCCAGTTAACGTAATATAGTTATACAAGTTATTTGACTTGTTTTATTTATTGCCAAGTATAGAAGTTTCTTACATCAGAAGTGACAAAGCAACCCTACGCTCAATGGATAAACGAAGAAAACTTGGTAAATCCAGGCAAAAACGAGCGCCATCCACATCCAGCTCGAGCAGCACGAGCTCCCGCGGACGGACTCCGTCACCTCCGCACAAACGAAGGAAAAGGTACCACGTGGCGTTGCCGCGCCTGCGGATCCTGTGAGTAGTAATAATGCATTTACTCCGAATAACATAATTCCAGAATTTGATCCCATAAAAATATTGTCACTAAATTTGATAATCAAGAAACAAAATGATTTTCTCTGATTTGCGAAGTAAGTTCGTTAAGTTGATAAATATGAATGGGCTTAGCCACGGCAAAAAAATAAAATCTATGCCATGATGATTTTATTGACACTGGCAGCAGTTGTTCACAGAATCCAGAAATTTTAGTTGTGTAAAATTTGTTACCCTCAAAAATTGTGTAAGAAGGTTTTCGAAGCAGAATCTAAAGTTTGTGTTGTGACGCATATAGTAGATATAAATTTACAAATGGATGATGTTCACTTGACTGATATTGATTTCTATGTGATAAAAGTTTTAGATGATTGTGTAGCTTCTAATTATCTGAGTTAGGTAAAGTAAATAACCAACAAATGACAATATATATTTAGTAACGGACATTGTCGAAGCAAATATGAAATTGCTACGACCGGTATTGCAACTATTTCGCAGAAATGGGCTAATTTAAAAAACGAAAACTTTTTTTTTTAAACTGAGATAGACTTTCTAGGTTATTCGAGCTTTCTAGGCGGTTCGGGTACAAGACCCTGAAATAGCTAAGATCAAAGAAACATTGGAATCAGGAGAAGCCGACCAAAGTAATAAAGACATTTTTGACAATTACGAACTACTAGGATTTAACGTTTACCGAAGAACGTCCCAAGGTCGTCATTGGGATACCTATACCAAAGAAATGTATTTGGCAAGTTGTAAAATTTTATTACGACAATCTGGGCCATTTTTCCGTAGACAAGACTATTGAACATGTAGCTTATAGGAATATTGGCTTATAGGTGTATATAACGTCGAAAGTCATTAAAGAATTAGAGGGTATTTCAAAAATCTTTGGTAATACCAAGTAAAGTATTTCGTTGGCAACCGATAAATGGGACCAATGTGTGAAAAATTTATAATAAGATATACCTAAATAGTACTATTAATAAAAATCGGATGCAAGACTACAAAACCAAAGATTCGATAAATCCCGCACCAAGGCGAAAATATATGACGTGGGCGATTTAGTATTAGTTAAAATTTTAAGCATAAAATTATTAAGTACCTGTGTTTAAAGGACCTTTCCGCGTAAAAAAAGGTTCTAGGAAATGACAGATATGAGGTGGCGGATGTCGAGGAAAGTGAAAAGAGTAATAAGCCTTTTACACTGGAGTAGCCGCCGCAGAAAATATTAAGTCATGGATTCGCATTAATGATTGGGAAGCTGACTAATTACCATGTTGGCGAGCTGAAAATGATAACGTATTTATTAGACGTAAAATAGGTATTTATGTTTCAGTATTACTATAACTACATTTCAGAAAGAAGATTTAATAAAAAAGGTCATTGTGCGAGTCTAGATAAAATTCTAACATAATTCCCGCAATCTTAATTGATGCATTACTCAAAAATTTTGATGAAAGTTAGTCCGAGAGATGTGTATTAAAGCAGAGCATTAATTTGGTACCCTTAAGTGAGATACATTTCTTTAAGTGCAAATAATGCGACTGCCGAATATATGTTATCACTTCGTTTCTCGAGTTGTGCATTAACTTGGTACGCTTAAGAGAGGTGAATCCCTTTGAGTGCAAGTAATGTGACAGCTGGTCTAGAATTAACTGGTTTCCTTAAGTGTGGTATAATCCCTTTAAGCGAAGACTGGTCTAGAATTAAATGGTTTCCTTAAGTGTGGTATAATCCCTTTAAGAGAATGAAGACTGGTCTAGAATTAACTGGTTTCCTTAAGTGTGGTATAATCCCTTTAAGAGAATGAAGACTGGTCTAGAATTAACTGGTTTCCTTAAGTGTGGTATAATCCCTTTAAGTGAAGACTGGTCTAGAATTAACTGGTTTCCTTAAGTGTGGTATAATCCCTTTAAGTGAAGACTGATAAAATAATAAGACGAATCAAGAATTCAAGATAACGAATAATATAATAAGAATGTTAATTCAGTAAAACTCTCGGTCTAACCAGAACACGTTACTCGCCTAACAAGAAAAGCCAATAATACAATTTTCGAAAAGAATAGAAATGGATTGTCATGGAGAAATTATTCGTATATAAAAAAAATGTATAATGTTTCAGAATTTTGTCTAAACTCGTGTGGTGTCTGGGGCATACACCTTGCAGCATGGCCGTGTTGGCGATCGGTGCCTATGCCGGAAGCGTTTGAAGAAACGCTGTCATTGGCTGTCCGGAGCTAAGAATACGTCATCAGCGGAAGCGCGTGGCGCCGCCAAGCGGAGAAGAAACGGACTACGGACTGCAGACTTCGCCGTAAAAACTTATAAAAACTCCCTGCGAGGATCAAAATGTCTCTTTCTATTTCTGAATTTTGTACTGTAACTATCTCCAGTTAACGTAATATAGTTATACAAGTTATTTGACTTGTTTTATTTATTGCCAAGTATAGAAGTTTCTTACAAACGTTGGTTATGATATATCGATTTGTAAAAAAAAGTTTGTGAAACGAAACGGATACCTATTTTTGCATGTATAATATTACTCAGGATTTTTAACATTTTGTTATTTGTATTACAGGTTCTCCATTTAAAGGTGACATAGACTATGGCATATTATATTTGCAAGAAAATGGAACATTACAAAAATTGAGACAAAAATGGTGGGAAACAGAAAATAAAAAAGATTATGTTTGTGAGGTAGGTTTAGGCTTAAAATAAATAAATACTAACCTCGTGGCTCAGCCAGTAATAATCTGCTCACAGATCAGTCTGCCGTGGATTTTTCAACTACGAAAAACATTAAATTTGTGTGATGAATATGGATGATTATCCTCTGTCTGGCTGTATTATTAGCGTGTTTAGGAATGGGTAAAAAATAAACCATTCTTATTAGTCTGTCAGCTAGATCATGGAAAAATATGGGACACGTATTTTTATTTTATCAAATTATTATTAAAAATCGACAAAGATAAATAGATCATCAAACTTCCAGAGGGGGTCGTGATATCACTTGTGAATTAAAATAGTACTCAGAAGTGACGTCACGCGAAACGTCTAAGGACTGCATATCTATATCTACTGTATCTTCGTCAGTTATTGTTTGTGAGTTAAAAGAAAAATCCGTGTACAATAGCAATGTATATAAATATAATATACATTTTAGTAATGTAACTGACGGACTAGTTAGTTTTTTTAAGGATTGTACCCTATTGGAGTAGGTATATAAATATCTAATATCAGCTACTATCTTGGTCTAGTCAGGGGAACGGCAACTATCGATTCGGAACCCCTGGTTTTAATCTCATGCGCACTACTCTCTTTTCGAAGTCATGAGTCATGCACGCGAATATTAAAACGGTGAAGCAGAAAATCGCTAGGAAACCTCCTTGTCGCAGAAGAGTTAATTTTTCAACGGCAAGTGAAGTCTGCCAACCCACAACTTGGTCAGCGTAGAGGACTATTGCCTAAATCTTGGTTAGGGAAATACCGTGTCCCAGTAACTCTAAAGGCTGATACGAGCATGTCCATCTCGCTTCTATAATACAAGTTTTGCTTAGTTTTCTGGTTAGGGTTGTATGAAAAAATGACGACCAATATCAACTTATTCATTTTATTCCACGCACAGCTTATTTGAATCCTGATAATTATATAGGTACATAGTTCTTGATTTTCTAACGGCTGTATCGACTAAGTATTAATGAATTTTTCAACGTTTTATATCACTTTTTTCAGGACGATAAAAAGACAGAAGATAATGGTTCTCTCAAAATGAAGAACACAAGTGGAATATTCATGGTGCTTGGCCTTGGAGGGGTAGTGGGGCTCATCATCGCTGCAATCGACTTCTTATTGAACGCTGAAGACATCAGTGTTAAAGAGAAGGTAAGTTTTTCAGCTTCACTTCATTTAAATGTGATACAGAATGTACCACATGATCTTGGGGTAATGGTAAGTGGTGTGGAATCTTGTGGTATCAGAATATTTATAATTTTCAATCGAATTCCCACATATCTATCTCTATTATTTCTATCGAAATGCTCGTAGCTCGATAAAGCGACATCGTTTCATGGTTGATGTTCCAAAGACACGAACGAAGAGATTTGACTCTACTTTTGTGTTAAGAACGTCTAGGCTGTGGAATACGTTGCCTGAGTTAGTTTTCCTCTATGGTTACAATCTTTGTGTCTTCAAATCGAGAGTGAATTGGTTTCTTCTACATAAGTAAACACGCACCATCGTAGACCACATCGTCGCTTAACATCAGGCGAGATGGCGGTCAAGTGTAAACCTATAATAGTAAAAAAAAATATCTTCTTACCGAGATTCCAAGCTAAACATATGTATTCGCAATTTGATTGTATTACTTAGCACTGCGATTAGTTTTTAATTCAATTCTAGTAAGTAGTATACAATTTTTTTGTCGCAATGAATTACATTTAATATTACAGTAGGAGTTAGTTACCCCTTTCGCGACTAGACGAGACTCAACATCTAGCCGATTTCTGCCTTGTAAAACAAAGAACTGTGTAAACGGGTTATCTTTAGGATCTACAAAGCCCTGATGATTAGTACAGACTCTGGTCATAATGATCGTACAATTAGTTTCTCATCGAGACTGAAAAAAAATTGCTGTAGAGATCTAGAAGAAGCTGATCTAACTAAACTATATTGCATTTTTTGTAACATGGAGTAGTGCGGTAGTAAGCAGGACTTGCGCCTGATGATAAGCCATACACACGTCTGTCCACAACATCACATTGCCAGATTGCTACGCAGCCACTATAACCAAAGAATAAAATATTACCAAAGCTCACTAGCACTGCATAGCTGCTGCTCACCCAGATTTATCTCTTTTCCTTGCAATTTCTATTGAAACATGTCCTTTCAAACCAGAAATCAGTTATATTGCTCCTTGGCGATGGAAAAGCTGACAAAGGCAAGCAACTTCAGCAAGCGGACTCTGCCAAGAATCCCGAATGGTTCGAAAAAATGTAATTGTTGATTGGGTAAACGGGTAACTTACGTGTAATAAGGTCGGTCAATCCGACTCGAGTTTCGGCCGCGTCTGGCGGCCTTTTTCAAGGAGAGTGTACGCGCACGATGGCTTCCCGTTTCGCACTGAGTGCCAATATGTGTAACAACTACGTTAATTTTAGTACTAAAATGTAATTGTTGTTTATGGTTCCAGGTATCGTTCCGTGAAGCGTTGCTGAGCGAGTGGCGCGCGTCCATGGATCCGAAGCAACTGCATCGGCTGGCCGCCCCCCCGCGCTCCGCACAACCTTCCACCGGATCGCCCTCCCCCCACCCTCGCGAGCGGTCCCAGTCTCGCGCCGTCTCTGTGCTCAGGGCTGCGTCTTCTTTCATCAACTTCGACGAGATTTACTGAATGTACTGAATAAATATTATGACCAGTGTCTTACTTAAGCCTCACTAAATATCTATCGAATATTACAATTGTAGAAGTACCAGCGGTCCGCCCAGGCTTCGACCGTGATACGTATTATATAGCCTATGAGTAGCACTCAAGAGATCACGTAGATGCATATCAGACGGTGAATGATTTTTTGAAATCGGTCCAGTAGTTCCTCAGATTAGCGCGTTCAAACGAAATATCTCATCAGCTTTGTAATATAAGTCTAGACACACGGCAGTGTGGCCAGCCAAGATCATTCAAGAAAACTGGCGAGCCGCACCATGTGTGATATTACACGAACCATTTGCTACTTTTGTCTTTATAGATTACATCAGCTATCTAGCTCCCATTATAAAAACTTTCCTTAGTTTGGAGCTAGATGGTGTTGTGTGGGATATGTCCATCGATATTTATTTTAATTGAATAACTTTAATAAAACCGGCCAAGTGCGGCTCGCAAGCGTTTCATACCATTATCCATAAAAACGGCAAAAAATCATGTATGTCGTGTGGGAGCCCCCTTAAATTGTTGTTTTAATTTAATTATTTATGTCTAAAGTGAATATGTAACAAATAAAGTCAATATGTAATATTCTGTGAATATTTAAAGTGTATACCGGTTGCTGTTATCAATATCAAATCACGTTTGTTATATGAGAGCCCTCCTAAATATTTGTTTTATTCTGTTTTTAGTATTTATCGTTATAGCGGCCACAGAAGTACATCATCTGTGAAAATTTCAACTGTATAACTACCACTATTCATGAAATGGTACCGCGTGGTGACAGCCGTATAGTAGCCGGACAGACAGACAGACAGGGGAATTTTAGCAACAGGATCTAATAGGGTCCCGTTTTACCCTTTGGGTACGGAACCCTAAAAAGCACACACTACGTAATGTAGAAAACATAAGTTGCTTTCAACGCTTTGTGTTTCAGTGCTCCACATAGATTTTCATTTGTATTTATACTAACTGGCCACGCAAACGTTTCCCTGTTATTAAACTATCAACCAAACGCGTCTATAAAAAAAATATAATAACAAATAAAAAAATGAATATTAGAGACAGGAGGGCGAAAAATAATTTACGACCTATTGTCTTAACTACCAACGACACAAAAAAAAAGATTGGTGGAATTGCAAAAAACAAAAAAACACCAAGATCATGACACGAGATTTTGTAGATTTATGTAGATTATTTAATTATTGTTACACTTAATTTATAAGTCTGTACATGATTATATCTATGTTAAATGCTGGATTCAGAAATTATAATGTCTAGTTTAACTAAAAAGGTTGGGTTTATTTACCATATTCCTACGTAATACTAAGCAGTAATCCACTTATACGCTGCTACACTTGCTCACCATCAGGATCCAGTCCGGTTCGTATCGTTTTATTAAACAAAATACAGAGATGTTTTGTTAAAAAAGATCTATAAAATGAGAACAATGTAATAAATAAGGCAAAAAGTCGTCGTATTTAGTAACCTAAAAATGTTTTCACGTTTGAGCGTCTACACAGGTTATCCAAGGTAACTAGCTAACGGGAGTAGCTCAAAATATCTATCAATAGGATGAATACCGTTACAAATAATATATAATAATTTTGAATTTGTAGTTTCCCTCGACCATTGCATAGATTGAGTCCCTTGTGATTGTATTGATTGTCCCTTCTATTGAGCTTTCAGACGTGCAATAAAATGTCATAGCCTTTCATATTACTACGTTTTAAATTTCAAACACAGACAACTCCATCATCAGATAGAACGCAGAAACACGTACGAAGAGGACTGATGAAATAAGATTTAGGAATATTATTACCTATTATTTATAAATTAAGGATTTAAAATTGTTAGTGGTTATAATACTAGCAGTGCCTCATAGTCTTTTCCACGTATGTCCAGTTCTCAAAATTTTACCGAGATAAAAAGTGGCTTAGATATGTTGTGCTAATCTAGACTAAAATTAATCTGCATTTCAACTCGATCAGGTGACCTGACGTCGCTGGCCAAAAAATAATCAACTTTCCAAATTAATAATAATGAATGGGATTAAAACCATATTTAAAAAAAAAAGGCTTAACTTTAATCTCTTTAAATTCAAAATCTGTTTAAAAATGCCGATGTTTGAATTAGACACATTGATAACATGACAATAATGTTATTTTCTATTTGAAAGTTTTAACCATTGTTGTCGAAATCTTTCTTGCCATTTTGTCATCATTATAAAGTTTAATAATGTAACATCACTTGAAGAGTTCTATTTGGAATAGGTCCACAGCAGAGCGAAGTACTGAAGATGCTCTGGAGGCGTTGGGTTCAGAAGCCGAAGACGACGGTCGCGAATGTTTTACTGGTTTTTCCATCTCCCAGAATCTCATGGCGAAAGTAAATTCTGCCCAGAATGCTTCGGATTGCGTCATCTGAGAAATAATACATTTGATTTCTTATTTTATTTTACAAGGTGGACGAGAGTAGTGCAGAGGGTTCCATCATCATATCCCATAGTAATTAGAATTAATAAGAAATGAGACAGTGAGTATTATTTTATTAGGAGCCTCTTCAACTTAGCAATTAATAATAACTGACCAATCACACATAGTTTTAGTCTGATTTCATGTATATTTACATGAAATCGTGTCGAATCGAGACGTGTCACGTGAGTATTTTTTCCAAATGTAATTGTATAAGGTTGGTACTACCGTTTAACGGTATAAGAAATCAACGTGGGGAAACCGCATTTTTGAAGAATTGTTTGAGGACTTACTTTTTGTTCTATGGCGACTTCTCTGACATGCCACAGAAACTCGAGCATACCCATAACAGCGGCCATAGCACATCCAATACCCAGCACCACAAACACGCCACCGACGTTGCTGACCCCCAGCTCTGCTGCACTTCCTCCTTCCTCCTTTTCAGCCTCAGTCTGAAAGTAACATTTCAGTTTAAGTAAATTTAATAAGCGGCCAGAATTTCCATTCGATACCAGTAAACAAAAGCATAGCATAAATATCCCATTTTTGTTATAACTACTACTTGGAGTCGTGACTTTCTTGGTTAAAGGTATATAGTCACAGAGGCAAGTGTGGATTTTCGGATTACACAGGTCGTCCAAAGACTTCTTTCTTGGGAAATGCTAGTTTCTTCACGCTGGGTTTTCAATCACTACTAAAGTTAGGGGTTATTTTAACATCTGTGTTTGGAAAAATACTTAAAGGCACAACGTGATTCAATTTTTTTTAATTTCACCTGTGTGAAATTGTACATTATCGGCACTAGGCCGCCACGACATTCTATAAAACAATACGTAATGGGGCCTTATGGTTTGTTCCGTATAATCGGGCAACATTATATCGGCCATCGAAAATATAGCGGATCTACGTTTGACAGCCGGCTGTCACTTATACGTTGTCTCTGGTCGCGGGAACGACAATGACGGGTTGTTTTTTCTAAACTGGTGTTTTTCGGGATAAAAGCTTTAATATTGTGCGGGAACACGTTATTAACATTAATTGTGACTACTGGATTAGTGCTGGACTATTAATTGTGAAGTGGCTGCTGGATTGGCCGCTTCTAGAACGCAGGATCGTTCTGGGGCGGGAGATCGTCTACGGAATCTGTCTGGTTTGGTTTCCATATTCCCCTTTGCTCCCGTTCCTTATTCCTCTCGACCAAACTGGGCTTTGGACGACGCCGGGAACCCTACGTAAGTGATTTCTTTTCGGTAACTTGTTTGCAATTAGGGGGTAAATATTAAAATCGGTATAAAAGCAAAATAATAATGTTCTCGACTTGCTATGGGCCCCAAGTCGGTAATTTCTGGATAAAATACTATACATTTTTTGGTAGCAGAGCGTAGTTAGCCGTAAATACCCCTTTTTTGTTTTTAGTTTTCTGGGAAAATATATCGGGTAGGCCAGATATTTGGGGGTTCCCAGTTTATAATTTCTCCCCAAACTGTCGGGAAATTAGTATTAAGTGGTATCCGGTTTAATAGGTTGCGGATATATTTGTTGTGACATTGTCCGAACTTTAGGTTGGTTTAAATTTAAATTTAAAAATGGCTTCGGATTTGGCCAACCAGCTCCGATGGTTCGAATCCTTACAAGGATTGGTCGGCCGGAGAGACCGGGAGGAGGCGCTGCTAAACAGGGCAGAACAGCTCGACAGGCGCCTGGAGGTCGCTGAGAGGAGCACAGGATTGCTGCGGGATGCAAGGCCGCCTCCACCTGAGGACCAGATGGAGAGGATTGACGCGGACATGCGGCGCATCCTGGATGTGTACGACGAGGTCTCCGAAAGGGTTCGCCAGCTGGAGAGGTCTCGTCAGGGAAGGGCGAGCTCGGGACCCGTCATCAGGGATGCGGGCTCGGGTGTAGTGGGACGCCTTCCCACTCTGGACTTGCCCAGGTTTACAGGGAACCTGCGGGAGTGGAGCGGCTTCCGGAGTATGTTCGCCTCTCTCGTAGATTCACGCACCGACTTGACGAGGGCGGAGAAACTGGCGTATCTCCGCACGTCACTGGAGGGTGAGGCACTCTCCCTGATCCAGCACCTGGAGCTGGACGACGACAACTTCGGCACGGCGATGGAGTTGCTGGAGACGAGGTTCCAAAACCCTCGGCTCCTCGCCGACGCTCACGTGTCCCAAATACTGGGGCTGCCGAAGGTGACTGAGAGGTCTCAGTTGAGGCCGCTAATCCTCACGCCCGTGAAGGTGGCGTACAACGCCTTGCGCAGCTTGGGACTGCCAGTGGAACACTGGTCGTTTCTGCTGGTCCACATCCTGCTGGGCAAGGTGCCGCTGGAGTTGCGCGCCCGATTCGAGCGGGAAAGGGGCCTTCACGCAGACCCGAAGGTCTTCCCCACGTTTGAGGAGCTACTTCGGGTCCTGGAGTGGGAGGCGAGGATGGCAGAGTCGGCGCCTCAGGAGGCGCAGCCCGCCGCGTCAGCTCGTGGCCCTGCCGGAACAGGACCGCGACCTACCAATTCCCGCACTCAGGGTGGGGTAAAGCGGACGGCGACGGTGACGACTGCGTCGGAGCAGGAGTGCCCAGCTTCACGCGCTGGTGCAGTGTCCGGCCCTGCTTGCGAGGACGACTTCCGACCGACGAGGAATCGTTCGGCGGTTGCGTCGGTGCTACGGGTGCCTGGGGGGTCATTTGTACAATGACTGCCCCACGGCACGGCCGTGTCCTGGGTGTGGGGGACCACACCACCAGCTCTTGTGCACCAGGAGCGATGGTGCTGGTCGACAGCCCTCAGGGAGGGGGCCCTGTACAACAATGAAGTGGCTACAGCGTGGAGCACACCCCCTCCACCCCAACTCCCGGCAGCACCGGGCAGCCCAACAAGGGGCGTCCTACACGTGGCTCGGTCACTGACCTCAAAGCCCGCGCGGACGCGGGCGAACTGGAGAGGTGGAAGGGTGATACAGGAGTCACCACGGGGGCCACCTCCCCAGCGTTATCCTTCTCCGCCGCTGGATCCGCGACCAATGGAATGGAGGGCGTACACGCCTCCCCTCCATGAACATCCGAGGCTGGATTACCACCCGCCCTACTTTAGGTACGGCAGGGCAGCTGGATATGCCCCGCCTCCGATGGCCCTTTGCACTCGGCAGCCATACTGGGCTGGGCCCGGTAGTCCGACGGGTTCGGACGGGCCTCGGAGGGATTGACTAGCCTCCGTTTCCTTGGCACAGGATCAACCGGTGGTCTTGCTGCCCACCCTCTGGTTAAGGGTTTGGGGTCCAAGAGGCGACTACGTCCGGATACGAGCGCTCTTGGACACAGGGTCCCAGGGGTGTATTCTGACAACCCGGGTTGCTCATCGCCTGGGCCTGGCTAGGTTTCCGTCACCGACTCCGTTGCGAGGAGTCGGGAACACAGAGGTGCGGTTGGCTGGACAGACCCGCCTCTCCTTCTCGTCCGTACATTCATATTCGGAAAGGATTGCGGTCAGAGCCACCGTCATGGATTCGGTTGTCGGTTGGCTTCCTCAGGCGGACATAGATCCGGATCTTTTGTCCTGTACTAAGGGTCTCAGGTTGGCGGATCCCCGCTTCGGGATGGCGGGTCCGGTAGACCTTTTGTTGGGTTCTGATGTACTGGGTTACATCATGAACGGCAAGCCTAGACTGCTGGATCAGTCTTCGCTGATGGCGCTGCCCACCATCTACGGGAACGCCATTTTGGGAATGGTGGATGAGTGGCAGCAGTCGAATCAGGCTTCTTTTACGGGAACGGCCCTCGCTCGTGAGAACTTTTATCAGGCTCACACTCGGAGAATGGTTTCTGGGCGATTGGAGACTAGGCTGCCTTTCCGGGATAACCCCCCGCGTCTGGGCCAGTCTCGATCATTGGCCGAGAAAAGGCTCAGGTCCATGGAGCGACGTACTTCCTGTACTTCGGGAAAAGTACATCGAGTTCATGAGGGAGTATGAGGCACTGGGCCACATGTCTCCGGCTCGCGACGACTGGTCGACCATGGACCACTACTTTTTGCCTCATCACGCTGTTTTGAAAGCGTCGACAGGCAAACTCAGGACGGTGTTCGATGGATCCGCTCCGACTTCGACAGGAGTGTCACTGAACCAGTGCCTCCACGCTGGACCGAAGTTACATCGGGATATTGTAGACATCATCCTGAATTTCCGTAGGCATCAGGTGGTGTTGGGAGCGGACATCCGTATGATGTTCCGACAAACGGTCATACACCCCGAGGACAGGAGGTTCCAGTTGATCCTCTGGCGGGAAAGTCCTCAGGACCCTATGATGGTGTATGAGTTGAACACCAACACCTATGGGTTGAGATCAAGCCCCTTCATTGCGATCCGCTCACTGCTGGAGTTGGCGGAGCAAGAACGGGCTCGGTACCCACGCGCAGTCGCAGTTCTGGAACGCGACCTGTACGTGGACGACGTTTGCACTGGTGCGCAGACGGTGGAGGAAGCTCTGTTGCTCCGGGATGAGCTTACAGAGCTTCTCGCATCTGGAGGCTATGAGCTTCGGAAATGGCTCTCTAACGACCCCAACGTCCTGGCTGGTATCCCGGACGATCACCAGCAGGATCCGGGGCTCTTCGAGGAAGGTGACGATCCGCACGGGATTGCGGTTCTGGGCATGCAGTATCAACCGGTTGCTGACATCTTCACCTTTCGGGTGGCACTGGAAGCCACACGCGCGTGGACAAAACGGACGGTTTTGTCCACCATCGCCAGGATGTTTGATCCAAACGGTTGGATCAGTCCGGTTCTGTTCGCAGCCAAGTGTCTGTTACAGCGACTTTGGACTCTGAAAGTCTCATGGGACGACCCCCTGGTCGGAGACTCGCTTAACATTTGGCTTCGTTTAATATCTGACCTCGAAACGGTCAATCGAGTGGCGTTGCCCCGTCGCATTCTGCCACCAGGCTGTAGCCGGATCAGCCTGCACGGGTTCTGTGATGCGTCCGAGCTGGGCTATGCCGCATCTGTGTACTTGCGTACAGTTGACGCTGGAGGCCACGTCAATGTCACGCTCTTATTGGGGAAGAGCAAGGTAGCTCCTATCAGGACACGACTCACTATTCCGAAACTGGAATTGAGCGGAGCCACATTACTTGCTCGGCTGCTTAAGCACGTATATCAGGAACTGTCCACCTCGATAGACATCCGGAAGGTCTGTGCGTGGTCAGACAGTCAGGTCGTACTTGCCTGGTTAAGAGCAGCCCCTCACACTTTGGAGACCTTTGTGGGAAATCGGGTTTCCCAAATCCAAAACAATGGACTGGACATTGTTTGGAGACATGTCCCGGGTGAGTTGAACCCCGCTGACTGTGCTTCGCGCGGCTGTTCCGCACCGGAGCTAGTTGATCACCCCTTATGGTGGGGTCCGGACTGGCTGCGGGAGCCAGAAGCTTCCTGGCCAGCTCTCGGCGCGGACTCGGAGCGAGCGGAGCTGCCCGGAGTCCGCGTGCATGCGATTGTGGCGGAAGTGCCCCCAGACCCTGATTGGTTGACGGGTCGTTACAGCAAGCTGGATAAATTGCTGGGGGTAACTAGCTGGATTAAGCGCTTCATCCACAACTGTCGTCACCCTCGTCAGAGGAGGAGTGACCAGATCGTCACTGTGGAGCAGCGTCGGAGTTCCTTGCTGCACCTCATTCGGCTGGTACAGGGTGAGAGGTTTCCGACGGAACTTGAGGCGCTGCGCTGCGGACGCGCTCGCTTGAAGGGTGCGGTCGCCAAGTTGAACCCTTTCACAGATCAGGATGGTCTTCTGCGCGTAGGAGGTCGGCTCCGGAAAGCCAACCTGCCGTACGGCAGCAGGCACCCCCTGTTGCTACCGAAAGGAGGTCCTCTGGTGGACCTGCTGATCACCGATCGGCATATCGGTAACGCGCACGCTGGATGTGGCGCGCTTCTCGCTGTGTTGCAGCGTGAATTCTGGATCTTGTCGGCTCGCAGGGCGGTCCGAAAGGGGCTGTTTAGATGTGTCCCTTGTTATAGGCTCAAGGCGTCTACCATGCAGCCCATGATGGGAGATCTTCCTCCGGATAGGATTTCTCCCTCGAGGCCGTTCGACGGGGTCGGAACGGACTTCGCTGGGCCCTTCTCGGTCAAGTCATCGACGTTGCGTAACGCCAAGGTCGTTAAAGCCTACCTGTGCGTCTTTGTGTGTTTGACCACCAAAGCAGTCCACCTGGAGCTGGTCTCTGCGCTGTCTACGGAGGCCTTTGTCGCGGCGCTGGATCGCTTTGTAGCGCGAAGAGGAGTACCCTCTTTAATACGTTCGGACAATGGCACAAATTATCGAGGGGCGGCGAATTATTTACGCGAAGTTAATAATTTTTTAAATTCTGGTAATAATAGTTTAAGTCTGGCTCTCGCCCAGCGGGGAATCAGCTGGCAATTTAGTGTGCCGGCCTGTCCTCACTGGGGAGGAATTTTTGAGGCTGCGGTGAAGTCTGCTAAAACCCATCTCCGCCGTGTCATCGGGGAGACCGTGTTAACTTGGGAAGAGTTAGTCACGGTACTATGCCGCGTGGAGGCAGTGCTTAATTCCCGTCCTCTCTGTCCAATCTCGCCTGACCCTAACGATCTAGAAGTCTTGACGCCGGGTCACTTCTTGATCGGTCAGCCTTTAACCGCGTTGCCGGAGTATCCCTGGAAGGATGAGCGCCCCGGACGCCTGTCCCGTTTTCAGTTATTGCAGCAAATAAGTCAAGACTTCTGGAGGCGCTGGTCGGCCGAGTACTTGCATCTGTTGCAACAACGGGTAAAATGGACAGATAGGACGGAGGCCCCTCGGGAAGGGGACTTAGTATTATTAAAAGAGGCAAATGTGGCCCCCCTACTCTGGCGTAGGGGACGTATTTTAAAATTGATATCTGGTCCTGATGGCACACCCCGCGTGGCGGAGATTCTGGTTTCTGGTTCCAGACTTCAGCGCGCGGTGTCCTCTCTGGCACGCTTGCCTCTTTATTAGATATACGTATTTTTCATGGTTAAAAATTTATTTAATTTTATTGCTATTTTTGGTAAAGTTTATTTTTGGTTTGATTTCCACTTTCGGGTCAAAGTTGGGAATTTCGTTTTATTTGGGGTCCGGATACTACTAAATACTGGTTTCTAAAATTGAGCTGGAGTTCAATTGGTCGGGGGTTTTGTTCCGTATAATCGGGCAACATTATATCGGCCATCGAAAATATAGCGGATCTACGTTTGACAGCCGGCTGTCACTTATACGTTGTCTCTGGTCGCGGGAACGACAATGACGGGTTGTTTTTTCTAAACTGGTGTTTTTCGGGATAAAAGCTTTAATATTGTGCGGGAACACGTTATTAACATTAATTGTGACTACTGGATTAGTGCTGGACTATTAATTGTGAAGTGGCTGCTGGATTGGCCGCTTCTAGAACGCAGGATCGTTCTGGGGCGGGAGATCGTCTACGGAATCTGTCTGGTTTGGTTTCCATATTCCCCTTTGCTCCCGTTCCTTATTCCTCTCGACCAAACTGGGCTTTGGACGACGCCGGGAACCCTACGTAAGTGATTTCTTTTCGGTAACTTGTTTGCAATTAGGGGGTAAATATTAAAATCGGTATAAAAGCAAAATAATAATGTTCTAGACTTGCTATGGGCCCCAAGTCGGTAATTTCTGGATAAAATACTATACATGGTTTAACCCGCGTAGTTCTGGATTTGGTACCTTTTTTGCGATTGAATTCTAAACTGAACGAAATTTCATCAAAACCTATCTTACTCGAGTAACGAACATCAAATCGTTTCGTTTATAGAATTCGTCTATAGAAATTCGATTGCAATTTTTCCTGTTTTGCAGTTACAGACATTAATAATAAAAATACCATGCTGGGTCCACACCACCTCTTGAAATATTTTATTACGTTTATTTAAAAAAAAAGTATTCAGCATAATCATGAAAGGGTCATACGATTTCAAACTTACTTCACAGGCAGCCTCAGGTGGAAGTTGCCACCAACGATTTTTGAGTTCAACCAATTTTCCGCTTTCCGCCAATTTCAGTACTGCATTATCGATTGCTGTGCGATATGATGCCCCTGAAAGTAATTTTTTCATACATTATTAAGTTCATGCAGTTCCATCTAATTTCAATACATTTAGGTATTTGATTGGAAGGGTAGTAGTTAGTGCAGTAAAAATAGTCAGGAATAAAATATTTATTCGACATATCACAGTTGTTTATTATACCTACTAATGTTGTCAGTTAA
Source organism: Ectropis crepuscularia (assembly GCA_963693475.1). Taxonomy (NCBI): domain Eukaryota; kingdom Metazoa; phylum Arthropoda; class Insecta; order Lepidoptera; family Geometridae; genus Ectropis; species Ectropis crepuscularia. The sequence goes on along the minus strand of OY856353.1, from coordinate 15,873,600 downwards.
GGGATATTTACCGAGGTTAAATGGTGCAGCAAGTTCTCTGACGAATAGCAGGAGTTATCAGAAAGTGACTGACCACAGCAAGACATATTGAACGTTCACAGTATTTTGGGACGATTACTACTGTCAGTCGAATTTAAACGTAATTATCGACAAAACGCGCTGCGATACGCTATCATTGTTTTTGTTATATGGGGCACTATTTAAACACCCATTTTAATTTCCAAAACATCGTAAATATAGGATTCTACGAAATTCAAAGTCTATAACCGTCATCTCAATTGAAACTCCATTGTTTCGATGGTTTCCCTGACCATCCTCGATAGGTAATGGCAATCGGAGGACAAGGTGTGGTCGAAGGCTTATGAAGTTCAATCTAGTTGTTAGGACCTGGACGTCTACTCTCTTTCTACGAAAACGTAATTTCGAAATAAACTCACGACTTTCCTACCTTAACCTTTTCCGTCGTTTTGTCCGACGGAATGTTCTAAGCCTACTTACTCTAATTAGAGTAGGCTTAGAACATTTAATCAACGTCAAACATAAAAACGTCAAACAATGTTCTATCGGACGAAACGAAGTAGAACTGGAGTAGGAAAGTCGAGAGTTTTTTTTTCGAAATTACGTTTTCGTAGAAAGAGAGTAGACGTCCTGAGTATAACAAGAAGTGGTAACTACTGTTAAAATTGTATATACCTAAATTTTTTCCAGTGTTTAGAAACTTTCATGTCAACTTCTGTCATTCGTTCATCATCATCATCATCATCAGCCTGTGTTCGTCCACTGCTGGACATAGGCCTCTCCTATAATACGCCACTCAGCCCGATCCTCGGTCTTATGTTTCACTACGTTTGCCGATTCGCGGTCTCCACTCCAAAACCCGTCTACCCCAACGGTTATCGGGTCTGCGACAGATGTGACCGGCCCATTGCCACTTCAGTTTGCTAATACTCTGAGCTATGTCGGTGACTTTAGTTCTCTGACGAATTACTTCATTACGAATGCAATCCCTCAGAGAAACTCCAAGCATAGCCCGTTCCATAGCTCGCTGAGCGACTTTGAGCTTTCGGACCATTTTGACTGTCAGTGTCCACGTTTCAGCACCGTAGGTCATAAAGGGTAGGACGCACTGGCTGTACACTTTTGTTTTGAGACTTTGTGGGATGGGTGACGAGAAGACCCGACCAAGTTTGCCAAACGCTGCCGAGCCCAACTGGATTCTTCTCATGGCCTCACTCTCAAAGCTACATCTACCTAGTTCGAGCATCTGCCCTAAGTAGACATATCTCCGACCCATTTCGAGAGTGGTTCCACTTACGGCAATTAGCCTCGGAGCAACGAACTCGTTGCACATGACTTTGGTTTTATCCAAATTCATCCGAATGCCGATGCGTTGAGAAGCGTTAGCTAGGCTGTCCAGCATCCACTGCATATCCTCCAGCGACTCTGCCATAATGACGATGTCGTCAGCAAATCGTAGGTGAAAGATGTATTCGCCATTGATGTTTAGTCAATGCCAAGCCATAGATGATGTCCAACCCAATCCAGCGTCTTAAACATATCCTCTAGTGCGTTTGATAACAATTTCGGGGAAATAACATCCCCTTGCCTCACGCCTCTATGCAGAGGAATATGTTTTGTCTGCTAATCTTGGATTTGGACCGCCAGCGTCCGTTTGGATCGTAGCGGCGTCGTATAAACACCTCATCACCTCGATGTATCGCCAATCGACTTGGCATCGCTGTAAGGACTCCAGAACAGCCCAGGTTTCGACCGAGTTGAACGCCTTCTCATAGTCCACAAACGCTAAGCAAAGTGGCCGATTGTACTCCTTTGTCTTTTGTACAATCTGCCGTACCGTGTGAATGTGGTCTAGGGTGCTGTACCCACTTCAAAACCCGGCTTGTTCAGGAGGCAGAAACTCATCGAGTCTTCGGGCGAGACGGTTCGTCATAACTCTCGAAAACATCGATAATTCTTCAAAAAGGTCTTCTCTCCCTTTTTAAAGAATAGGATGACCACACTTCTGTGCCATGCCTGTGGAGTTCTCCCGGTAAAGAGGACGGCATTAAACAGTTCTTGGAGTTTTTTTATAAGTGGAGCACCACCAGCCTTTAAGAGCTCTGTTGTAATTCCGTCCTCGCCCGCGGCTTTTCCATTTTTAAGTTGCTCAAGAGCCATCACGATTTCGTCCATACTTATTTCTGGCATTTCTTCAGTGTAGTGGCGAGTCAAAGTAGCTCTTTTGTCCTCGTTATGTGGGAGATGGGGAGCATGCGATGCGTACAGCTGGCTGTAAAAGTCTTCCACTTCCGCGAGAATATCAGCTTTGGATGAAACGACTCTCCCCGTCGAGGTAGTTAACTTCGTCATTCTAATAATATCATTCGTTAATTGATAATAATATGGTAAGTATAAAAAATTATTGAAATCATAGTCACCGAATGGCAAGGCAATTCCATATCCTTTCGAATCTAATAGTCCTCCCACTTGCATTAAATTGCAGTGCCTCTCAAGCTGGTATTCTATTGCAGTTGATTCCATAAAGAACGCATAACCTCTGTTGCTTCGCATAACCCTCTCCAATCCTTCGTCATTGTTTTTCATGAAAACGGATGGACGGGAGAACTCCATTGCTGACCACATTCTCTGGTATGTAGAGCCCTTTGATCGCTAGAAGTAAAAAAAAGAAACTAAACAAGATTACGTAGAATGCCGGTACTAAGCTAAAAATTAAAGGATTTTGTAATAAGAAGATCTAAAGTTTGAAATACTTTGCCTGATGAATCGGTTTCTTCTAAGTTAGCCCGCTACATCAAGGACCGGATTATCGCTTAACTTGAGATGATATGGGGTCAAGTGCCAACATGTCGTCAATAAAACAAAAGAAACGTGACATAGCACTCAATGCTAAATGTTGCTTACCATCAGGCACATGTCCTGCTCGTCTCGTCACTCTTTATTAAAAAAAAAAATGAAAAATTTTTTTTTTATTAAGCATAACAACAAACCAACAATAAAGCAGGCACTGTGGAATTGAAGAATTTAAATTTATCCAAAAAAACAAAAACCGACTTCAATTTAAAATTTAATTCTGACCCGACAAAATGTTAGTAAAAATTATGTCTACGTCGGCGTCGTCCAGATTAGTGAGCAAATTTTCGTTTTATATTGATATTACATCTTACATCGAAATATCGAGAACTCGCTCCACTACACAACAACGAAAAACGTACTGGAACTGGTAACACTAGTTTGGAAAAAAAATTGGCAGTCATAGGACCTGCCGATAGAAGTGAAAACTTATAACTCAGAATTTGATAGCTTACTTTGGAAACTACACGGGTGTACCGGAAGTTTTCACTTCAAAATACTTGGGAGGTGTCAAGGGGCATTCTGATGGAACGAAGTTGTACAAAATATTGCAACTCTTTACTGTTTCTGTTGCCTTGGTACTGGTACCTAGGGGCAAACGCAACTCTTTTATATTTCTGTTGTTCTGGTATCTGGAGATAAACGCTGGGCTGTTGGAGGTAGGTAATCGAAACTCTTTACTGTTTCTGTTGCCCTGGTACCTACCTGGCCGTCGTTACCGAGTTTACCCGAAGATTTCTTATCATATCTGAGCGTGACGATTGATGAATCCATTTCACAGCCCACGAAAATTCTGTGTATAGCGCGCCTAAAGAAGTTTTCACTTCAAAAAACACGTAAAGTAATACGAGCAAGAAATGCGCCTGATAGTACGCCACGTCTGCCCAAAACTATTGTTAGTTGTATAGTTATTTGAACCTACCTGGCGCTACACTGCGCTTGTTACCCGGAGATATTAGATTATTAGATTTTGCCCTGTAATTTCTCTGGAAATATTGCCCTTCAAACTGGAATACAGTAATATCAGCATATTATTTGCTTGGTAGTAGAATAACTGTATTCGGCCACTGCTGGACATATGCCTCTCCCATAACACGCAAGGCAAATCGATCTGGCAAGGTGTTGTTCTCAATGTGTCAACGCCAAGTGTACTTCCCCAAGCGGACTCTGCAAAGAGTTCTACCACAAAAAAAGTAGTTTAATCGATTTATTTACTTGTATTGAAGAACCGCGACAGCTAAAAATATTTAACTAGCTAAATTGTGTGCCAAAGCGCTTAAAAAAAAGTTAAAGTTACCTTGAAAAAGAAATAAGTTGAACCGCCTTCTACAGTTCCATATTTGATTTTGGTCTGCATGGCCAAGTCTTCAGCACTCTTGATGGAGTCATCCATAGCTGCGTTGGTGAGAAACGCAGCAAGATTCGCCGTATAAGAGGAACACATGATAAGAGCAAAGAACCACCACATACCGCACACCCATCTAGTGGAGTACCCCCTGATCGAAAACAAACACTTTAAAATTCAAGAATCGTTTATTCTTTCGACAAAGTTTTTTCTTTCGTTAGTGCTTTTACTGGCGTATTCTTAAAGTTTGTTTAAAAGGCTTGCGTAGGCTAAAAAGCTTTCAAATTTCTTAGTAAAATCAAATCCGCATAGCATTTTTCGACATCAATCGAACTCAAAGGGTAATTTGTTTCTTAATATGGCGGATAGAATTGCTTAAATATGTGCAATCACATTTTTCATAACAAACATTTATATATTTGTAACAGCTGAATGGCTTTCAATGAACATAAATACGTAGTTAATGGATACAGTATCTGGAATAATACAGGCTATTCTTTTATCCCGTTTAAGATAATGGTTATCGCCACTGGTTACACCGCGGGAAAAAGCAAGCATAATCTAAATATGTTCAGGATTTTTTATTTCGAAACAGTCTGGCACATGTTTTGACATAAATCGAACAGAATAATAGTTAAACATCCTGCTAATATTATAAATGGGAAAGTTTGAATGTTTAGATGTTTGGATTTTTTAGATGTTTGGTTACTCACGCCGGAACGTATGAACGGATCGGAACGAAGTCTGTAACACAGTTATTTAGATTGGCTACTTTTTATTTCAGGAAAGTAACGGGAATAGGAACTGGGCGAGAAAAACCAAGGAGCGCTGCTAGTAGTATATACAACTTGACGACCAGATATTTTTTTTTCAGCTACATTCCTCGAATATACTTACTGATATTCGAGGAAAACTCTAATGAAATATTTTTCTACTTAAAAGACATAAATTAATTTGCTTTCGGTATTTTTGAGGTTTCGTCTGCTACGAGTATCAAGGTCACTAATGAACGGTTAAGGAAAAATGTACATTTTAGTAATAGACTTACTTATGTGTTACATAAAATTATTATACCTTTACACCGTCTATTTGATCCAATAATCTAACTGAAAGTGATATATGTATATATATTGTGTATATATATTGTATAGTGATATATATTGTAGCTAATACGCAATAGAAGATTCCATTCCCGCTACAAGAAACAACCATACGTGGGATCGATATATCGTCAACTTTAGGTATGTTTGAACATAAACTTAATATGACTTTATCTGAACTGTCTGAATTTAAATAAAAGCGATTCCCGATATAAAAGTTGACAGTGCGGGGGTTCGATCTCCTCTAAATTTGAAACTTTCGTGAAGGAAAACATGGCTTAGTTGGCTGTAAGTCTGCTTGCGAAGTCGTAGGTCGTAGGTTTGATTCCTATTCGGGGCAAATATTTGAATAATGAATATAAATTTTTGTTTCTGCTTCTAGATGTTTCTATGTGTTAAGTACACCTAAGTTTGTATTTACAACCATATCGGTTTTATGATATCAGTATTATGTCAGGTATCTCTAGGCTCCCAAAGTTCAAGTTTTGCGTAATTTGGGGCGAGATGGTGTTGTGTGAGAAATATCTAACACAATATGTATTATACAATATTTATCTAAAAAAAATCCATGTGAGTTCTGACATATTCCTAGGAAATGTCTGTCTATCGTGACTAACGACGTCTGCCAATCTGTCTTTGGTGAGAAGGGTGATAATAGCTGACTTATTTACTTTAGTTCAAAAGCCCCGAGTTTCAGCAATTGAAACACTATTCAGTGTGCAACTGATCTGTATGATCTCATACCACCTTGCCCTTTTTTCTATTGGACTTCTCGTAGCTCGAAAAAGCGGCACAATTTCATGGTTGATATTCCAAAGCCACGGACGAACAGGTTGGACTCTACTTTTGTGATAAGAACGTCTGGGCTGTTGAATGAGTTGCCGGAGTGGGTTTTTCCTGATAATCTTGGTGTCTTCAAATCGAGAGTGAATCGGTTTCTTATAGGTAAACACGCTCCATCGTAGACCGCATCGTTGGTTAACATCAGGCGAGATGGCAGTCAAGTGTAAACCTATAAAAGTTAAAAAAGTCTGTTAGTGATTATTATTGTGAACAAATACTTACTTGGGTAAAATATCAGAACCTTGAGTCATAATGGATCCCATGGTCAGCCAACAGGAGTTCTTGATATGCCAAATATTTTCTAATTCTTCAGGGGATTTGTCACAGGGATGGGGGTTTTCCCAGTCGTTTGGAGCCATCCTAAAAAAATGTTTTTTAACAATAACGTTTAGTTCAAACAATATTTTTGCACGAGAGTATATTTTATTTTGATTTCTACAGTTACTACTTTGGCTACAAGTCAGAAATAGTTTAAAAAGTTAAGTAAAATGACGACATAGTACTCCCTACTATCCTGATAATATTATGGCCTTAAAAGTTTGGATGTTTGTTGCCCAATCACGGCAGAACGTCTGAACAGATCTTGTTGAAATTTGGAACACTGTTATACTACTGGAATTACTCCACCTAAGTGACTTTTATAACAGAATAATAATAGTTTAAAAAACTAAAAAACACGCTTTTAGCACGCACTAAAAATTACAAAATGTCCGCCATGTTGGATTTAAGTCACGTGACTATTTTTTTCGTATTTCTGATAGCAAACCCTTTCATTTGATACCCATATCATGAGGGTGCATTTCAAATAGCCTGTCTGGCATCTTGGACGTCCGCCACATTGCATTTAAGTCACGTGACTATTTTTTTCATATTTCTGACAGCAAACCTTTTCATTTGATATGCATATCATGGGGGTGGATTTCAAACAGCCAGTCCGCCATCTTGGGGAGGCCGCCATATTAATTTCGTAATGACGTTTTTAGCTAGTCATGTATTGTCATTAGAACTCAGAGCATGTGCAAAATTTCATCCTAATCGAAGACCGGGAAGTGGGTCAAATTAAGATTCCAAGATTTTCCTACATACATAGTTACAAGTGAAGCTAATAATAAAAGCGTGTTAAAAAACGGAAACTAGACTGCGCGAATTAAACTGAAAGACTGCTAGTATGAATTAAAACGTTGCTTTAATTAGTAAATCCAGCAGCAAACCTATTTGAGGTTTATTTGTTTGCTCTGCTATCATTAGAATTAAATCATAGTGATACGTTTATGAGTAAATGTATTTTTAGTTTCAACATCGTTGAACTATTTTGCACACTGAAATCGCTAAACGTGACTTCTTATTCATAAAGTTGTTTGTTTACTACGTCGTTCTAACGTAAATAGTAAATTCACAAAATTTTGCCATGAAATATACGTAAATTTATTTGTTGGCTTACCGTAATATTCCTATAAGTACTATGTTTAAATATTTAAATATGCCTAATATTATGATTTGTACATCAGAAAACATGATTGAAATGACATTACAAAACTTGGCTTTGCGAGCCATGTAATACGCTCGGACAACCGAACTTAGAGCGACCGTTGACGAAGACGTCAAAAAAGATGATAATAAATTAAAAAATTTTTTTGCAAAAAACGTGATCAATCATATTAAATCCATTTTTGTTTTAATTAATAGTGACAGGACGAACAAAACATGCGCCCGATAGTTACAACACACCTCTGCAACACAGTGCCACGCAGCTATTTGAACTTAAAAGGTTAACCGATTGACGCACCGTGGTAATTATAATAACACAATAATTGAAACTGAAATACCTCGCCAGTAAATGAAGTAGCAGCGAGACCATTAGGTAAGCGCCGCCCATGTAAATCCACACGTCAACCGAGAACGGCGACAGAAAGGAGAAAAGCTCCGGGTCTGGAGGAGTCGCCTTCGAATACAGAATACTAATGCCCAAAGTCATGAAGGGCGTAGTGAAATCCACGTAAGCCCTCCGCTCGTAAGTGATAGTCAGGTCGCAAATTGCTAAGTCGGCTTTCTGGAACGTTAAAGTTATTGTTAAACAGGAATTGTGGGCTTTCTACATATCAAAATCAAAATCAAAATTTATTTATTTCAATTAGGTATTACAAAATACACTTATGAATTGTCATTAAATTACTACCATACAATTATAATAAAAAATTGCATATCAATAGGTTCATAAGCCAATATAAAATTAAAATAAAGTATGTCATTAATTTTCACAGTATAAACAAAACGAATTATAAAAAATAAGGTAATAATATGAAAAATGTATAAATTGCGGAAGTATAGAAATAGGAAGATACCAACAATGTATTTCCCTCCGTTTAGTTCATGTCAAATTTAAAATTTCGCCATGTCAATTCGTCACTTATAAATTACCAACGTCATAATATGCCTTTTCTACTAATAGTTTCTTTAATGCCGTTTTAAAATTAATATCGCTAAGATTTGTTAGCGTGTCTGGTAGAATATTATAAAATCTGATACAATTAACTTTGAAAGATTTATTTATTTTAGTCAGTCTGGACCACGGAACTGCGTACTTATTTCTCGTTCTAGTATTATATTTATGGCAAGCTCCCTGTCTCGCAAAATTGTTCAGATTTCTTCTAGCATATAATATACACGACAATATATATTCACACGGCATTGTCAAAATATTGATAGACTTAAATATCTGCCTCAGATATGCTCTAGGTCTAAGTCCATAAATCGCTCTAATAGCTCTTTTTTGCAGAATGAAGATAGATTTTGCATCTGGCGAATTTCCCCACAAAAGTATACAATAATTCATTATGGAATGAAAATATCCAAAGTACACAGTTCTCGCAGTATGTATGTCGGAACACTCTCTTATCTTTCTTATTGCATAAGCGGCTGAACTAAGTTTCCCCGATATATTTTTAATGTGAGGGCCCCATTGTAATTTTGTGTCCAAAATCACACCCAGGAATTTTGTATCAGCAGAAACACTCAATGTACTACTATTTATATTGAGTGTGTTTAGCATTCTAGATGTATTATTTGCTAACGTAAAAATGACACAGTTGGTTTTCTGCGTATTTAGGGCTAAGTTATTAATACTGAACCATCTAGAAATTTCAGCTAAAGCTTTGCTAATCTCATCCACGTCGGTGGCTTTACGGCTGATATCAAATTGTAGTGAAGTGTCATCAGCAAATAGTACTATTTTTGCAAACTTTTCGACAAAGAAGGGCAAGTCATTTATATACACCAAAAACAAGAATGGTCCAAGGATTGAACCTTGGGGAACTCCGACATCCACAATCATAGCATCGGAGAGTACATCATTTATCTGCACTTGCATTTTTCTAGCAGACATATACGATTTAAGTAGTTCAAGAGAACCACCTCTGACCCCGTAGTGGTTTAACTTTCCTAACAGTATTTTGTGGTCTACGCAGTCGAAAGCCGCAAAAAATACCAATCACGTCCTTTGAGTTTTCCCAGTTGTCATATATGTATTCCACAAACGTTGTTATAGCATCTGCTGTTGAGCGACCCTTTGAAAATCCAAACTGTATAACATACAGTATGCGTTTACAGTTAAAAAAGGAGCTAAGCTGACTCAGTAGAATTTTCTCAAAAATTTTACTTAAAACAGGTAAGATGGATATTGGCCTATAGTTACCTGGCTCTTTTGCGTCTCCGCTTTTAAATAGAGGCAAGATTTTAGCACACTTCATCAGATCCGGAAATACATTCTGCTCAATACACTCATTAAATATATTCGTAAGGTATGGTGCCAAAGTGTCTATAATGTTTGAGACAAATTTGACCGACATACCACAAATATCCTCTGAACTTTTAGGTTTTAGAGAGCTAAAAGTTTTCGTGATAACACTCGGTACGATCTGATGAAAGCAAAAGTCAAACGGATTACTGGCGACATTTTGCTTCAGAAACTCTAATGCTAAACTGTGATTAGTACCTAGATTTTTGGTAGTTTCAGATGGTATACTGTTAAAAAAATCAACAAACTTATTTGCAACATCTGAACCGTTACTAATTACTACACCATTATGATTTAGTTTAATGTTCGGTTTTTGTTGATTTGATTTGCCAGTAACTTGATTGATTATTGACCATGTAGTTTTTACTTTATTAGTTGATGTTCCGATCTGGTTCCTAATGATCATATTTTTTTTTGTATAAACTGGAAGGTGTACGGTAATTTTGAGACGGACTCCAAATACAAAGTAAACTAAACCTGAGCTCAATAGTAAGTATCTGTATGATGATGGCATTATACCTTGTCAGTACGTTTTATGGGGTCAAAGCTTTTACAGTGTAAAAATAAAATCAGTGACCCCATGATGTTGTTGCTATTTTTTATATTATATTGAGAGACAGGGTGAGCCAATGGTAAAGAACACGCCTGCCCATAAAATCAAAATGCCATGCCATTGGAGCATGAAGAGTCCAACATAATTCAAATAATTTGTCTCTTTGACTTGTATCTGGTAATAAATTATGTACCTCCAATAAACATGTTTTATTATTGACTACAACTAAAAATGGACTGCATATTTTACTATGAAACCTTGTTTACCTGTATAACTGTATGTGTATAATTAGGTATTGAAAATTACTGTTGTTTATTTTAGGCTGTTACGTTTAACTAATTTATTTTACTTTATCTTGGCAATGAGCTTAGATACTTAAATTATGGGGCAGGTAATCACAATATTTGAATATAAGCATTCGCAGACGCTATACTAAAAAAAAAATGATACTAAGATAGAGTAGATAATTTTTACAGTTGAACCCATTCTTATGTAGTGAGTGACATAACCATTGTACTACAAATGTAATATACAGGCATGTAGTTATAGATATATTATTGTTCCGGTTTAAAGGGCAATGTTTCCAGAGAAATTACTACAGGGCTTAGAGATAATAATATCTTAGATCTCTGAATGACCAGCGCAGTGCAGTGCTAGGAAATGATTTGGACTCTTCATGTTCCAATGTGTCACTGTGCTGTTACGTGGCAGACATGTTGCTTACCGTCAGGCACATGTCCTGCTCGCCTTGTCATTCGTTATTTAAAAAAAAAAACCTATTCTTATCCAGTGCCATAGCCATTGTACTTTAAATATACAGGAAAGTATGCAGTTATATATATACATAGAACTGTTTCAGTTCTATTGAAAACAAGCGTTTAAGTTATCACGGTTTACAATAAATAAATATAGTACTGACCCGCTCCAAAAGATGTCCGATTAGTCCGTCCCACTTCTGCGTATCTTTATTATAAGAACCGTACTTATTTTCTGGCACGATCTCCAGTTCGTAGTTGAGATGCAAGGTCTCCTTCAATATTTCGTGTATTAAATCTTTGGAATAACCTTCATACCGATCATTTCCAGTCAACACCTCGCCTCGTTTAGGCACTTTTTCCACTAAGTACGGGGCACCGATGCGTGAGACGACTTTGAAGGTTTTATTTTGCCATTTTTCTGCTAAAAGGTCCGAAATTTCGTTTATAGATCGATCGTATAGGAACTCTGTGTCTGGGTTCCATTTGGCGATTCTGTTAAAGCCACTGTTGGATAGTTCCATCACTTCGACGTTGAATTTTGTCCGTTCACCAGTTATGTTGTTTATGGTGATTTGGTCTGTTATACCAGTTATTGAATGCTGAAAAAAAAACAATGTGAAATAATCTATAATATATGTCGACAAAATTAGTGGATAGAATGAGATTTTATTACTTATGTGGGAATCTATGTAGCAATTATGAATGGAGAGTGGATCTCTCCAATTGCGAAGTGGAAGCACCCACAAAGATCGTGAAGAATTCTATTTATAGCTTGAACTTCTCAAAGGGCAAGTGCCTTTATTTATACAGCATGAAAATGTAATGTAACTATTTGTATGCGTGTGTAGGTGTTTGTGACTCGGACCTATTCTAGGATGTTAATTTTATGTACCTATCTACCTGCCTTTTTTTTAAACTTTAAGGGTTGCGGGTAATATTGTGGAACTCATCGGTATAAATCAATGGATATGCCCTCCCAAACTACAGACGCACGGAATTATGCTATCGTTGGGAAGAGTGAGCTCACTCTTTCCGTTTTAGTCGATTGTAGGAATTTGTGAACGCCGGACATTAAACCTATGGCTATTCGTTGTCAACAATATTGATGTCCACCAATATTTATTTATTTAACAACCAAAATAAGTAGAAGCAAAATACCTCGCCGCTAGCGATTCTAGGGGTCAAGTAAATAAAATTGGTAGTTGTAAACCACTCACGCTGCATACAGAGACCCAATTTGTTAACAATTTCAAGGTACTCAGAGCACATCTTTTTATTTATATCGATGGTAGAACTAACATTAAACAACTCACTATTTTCCCATGCCTGAGATGGGGGTAATTCAATACGCTGACAAGACTATACAAGCTGATGTATTGTGTAACATTACATGTTGTTCAATACTGAAATTCTAAGTTAATGGGTTGTTACTTACTTCCATCGGCAACTACTAGGTAGGTTCTGCCAGTTTCTTTTAAAGTTTAAAGTAAATAGTGATGATAAGACTATTAAATGTTTACTCAACTGTTAGCAAATGTTCAATAAAGACATCCCCCACTGTCCACTGGTCTTCAGAACCGCACTCGATGGCCTGCGCTTCCAACTTGAACTCTTCTGGGCAGCTTTCTATCGCATCTGTGATGAGCTTGGCTGCGTCGTTAGCTAGTGCTACTTCTACCTGCAATTAAATAAAATAAATATTGGTAGACATTTCATTTTTTAGAAGTTACGCTGGTCTAGAAGTTACGGCTGGTCTAGTCGGGAGAACGGCGCCTGCCGACCCGGAGACCCTGGGTTCAAACCCCAGACGCACCACAGTTTTTTCGAAGTCATGTGCGCAATGCCGCTAACTTAAAACGGCGAGGGAAAACATCGTGAGGAAACCGACATGTATCTAGAATAACCCGCACTGGGCCAGCGTGGTGGATTATGGCCTTAACTATCTCCTTGCGAGAGAAGGCCCCGAGATGCCCCGAGTCCCAAGAGTGGGAACATTTTGTGGGCTGTTGATGATGATGATCATGAGACATTTCAGACACAGAACTATCTACCCCCAAACCAAGCAAATCTTGTACTGTGGGAGTTAGAAATAATACTTTTTTTTAATACACACTTATTTATACATACTCGTAGAAAACATTCACGCACAGTACAGTCAACTACAAATAAAAAATAAATTGCTGGCTTTATTGTTTCAAGTAGTATCTTCCAGGCAACATTGTACGGAATAGCATATAGTTTCAGGAAGAATTATAAAATGTTAGACAAATAAAAATTCTTGGTCTCAGTAAATTGTGCTCGTGTTACGTTTGACGTCATGTGAAATGATTCACAAGCAGACTCTAATTTATTTACCTTAGAAAACGAGGCAAAGAAAACGAAAGCTGAAGATATCTTCAGCTCCTACCATAATCGAACGACTTCCCTGATTTGACGTCCAATCAGAAACGTTGCTTAGATTTTTCTAATCATTATTTAGGCCTGATTTCCATTGAGATGAAGACAATAAGACAATAAAGATGTGAATTGTAGACGAGTGTTGAGCTTTACTAAAAAAGATATACCGTTATCCTGACTCACAAATGAGTTTATACTTTTCTCTTTCGTCATTCCCTTCGGCTTTTCAATTTAGATTCGTCTAAATATTACCGTTCTAATATTGGGATAACGTCCAAAATAGAAAATGAATTCCTGTCCCAGCTATTTCTGCCGTTTTGTAGGACAGTCACGTTTATAGGTACGGGACTAAAACGTCGCTTTAAAAAGATAATTTAATGGTGATATCTCTGGAAAGGTCAAATTAAGTTTCATCTTCATTTTTGGAAATAAAGTCGATACTTATTTGGTTTATTTTTGATAGTATCGCCTTAGAGTGTTTAATGAAAAACAATTCATGATTGTTAACACCATTGAATAAAATATGGGTACAATATAAGCAAATAACAATGCAACAACACATTTGACAGTGTAATTGCTGAAAGCAATGTCTTGCAGAAAGCAATGTCTTGCAGGCAACCTAGAGTTGCCCAACTCCGACCAACCTAGTCATCTACCTATTTGGCTAAAATCATGGAATTTAAATTTACTTATATAGGTACACCATAAGTGTTATTGTCACAAAATGTAAACAAATGTAGGTATGGGGATTGCATAGTTCTCGTAGAAAATGAAAAATGAATATGGTAAGTAAATTAAATCAGGTGTGTTCTTACGTAACAGGTGTATGTGCGTAAGTGAAGTTATTTAGTAACATAATATCCTATATACTATTGAGCAATAACATTTTTTATTTGATAGAAAATAAATTGTAGGTTTATATTAGTTGGCCGCTGCGCTTTCTGCGCAAACCCAACGTTTATAGGCAGTAGAGGTCACTTAAAGCAAACTTCCGTAGCTCCCTATTGAAGAAAATATACAGATAAGCAGTAATATACACAAAAAAAAACTTTACGAAGTTAAAGTGATGGGACCAGCCAGTGTTTCTGATTCTAACGCTCATGTTTTTTTACTATTGTAGGTTTTCATTTGACCACCATCTAGCTTGATGTTCAGCGACGACAGGATCTACGATGGAGCGCATATCTACATAGAAGAAACTGATTCACTCTCGATTGAAAACACCAAGATTATAACAACAGGGAACAGTCCGCTCAAGGAATCCATTCTACAGCCTAGATGTTCTTATCACAATAATAGAGTCAAACCCACCGGGGGGTCTACCGCCTAACGAAACACGCTTTGATGCTTTGACGCTTTGGCATAGCCGTCTCTTTCATTTCAAGGGAGAAGAAAAGAGACAGCAATGTCAAAGCATCAAAGCGTCAAAGCGTTTTTTGTTAGGCGGTAGAAGCGCCGGTCAAAGCTCTGCCAAACATACATACGTATCTGTATCAAACGTGCCACTATTTGATTGAACACGATGAGTACAAATCTCTGCCTAGCACTACATTGCTTTCGTCACCAAGACCAATAAGATAGTTTATCTATTGCCCTGTACTTTTTCTCGAAATGTTGCCTTTCAAACCAGATAGAAGACAATTTCAACAAAAAATAAGAAATGGATTATCTACTATATTTGAGTTCAGGAACATAATAACTCTGTAGCATTCATTGTTGCATAAAGTTATTAAGAAACGGTTTGCTCGTTAAAAAAAGTAATCATCATCATCATATCAGCCGAAAGACGTCCACTGCAGGACAAAGGCCTCCCCCAAAGATATCCACAAAGATCTGTCCTGCGCTGCCCGCATCCAACGATTTCCGGCGACCTTTACCAGATCATCGGTCCATCTTGTGGGGGGCCTGCCAACGCTGCGTCTTCCGGTACGCGGTCGCCACTCGAGAACCTTTCCGCCCCAACGGCCATCGGTTCTGCGAGCTATGTGCCCTGCCCACTGCCACTTAAGTTTAGCAACTCGTTGAGCTATGTCGGTTACCTTGGTTCTCCTGCGGATTTCCTCATTTCTGATTCTATCGCGCAGGGAAACTCCGAGCATAGCTCTTTCCATTGCCCTTTGGGTGACTTTGAGCCTTCTTATGAGGCCCATAGTAAGCGACCACGTCTCTGTTCCGTATGTCATCGCTGGCAACACACACTGGTCAAAGACTTTCGTCTTGAGACACTGCGGTAGTTTGGACGAGAAGATATTACGTAGTTTCCCGAACGCTGCCCAGCCGAGTTGGATTCGACGAGTGACCTCTTTCTCGAAGTTGGATCTACCTAATTGGACTGTTTGTCCTAGGTAAACGTATTCGTCAACAACCTCGAGCGTAGAGAGTCCTACTTTAAGAGGAGTGGGTACAACATGGTTATTTGACATGATTTTTGTCTTATCCATGTTCATTTTAAGACCCACTTTTTCAGAGGCTCTACTGAGGTCATTTAGCATTCTGCCGAGGTCGTCCAGGGTTTCAGCCATGACCACGATATCATCGGCAAAACGGAGGTTGGTCATGTACTCACCATTTATGTTGATGCCGAGTCCGTTCCAGTCCAGAAGTTTGAAGACGTCTTCCAGTGCGTCTGTCTGTCAGTCTGGAAAAAAAGTAAAACTAGCAATAATTAAAAGATACTTACGGTGATTTCATGAGTCTCTTGTGGTATTTTAACTTGGTCAGATGCTCGGGTCTTCCAATCGGTCAAGTACGAACGTGTGCGTGGATCGGAGTGATCGAAAATACGGAGACATGTTACATTAGATAACCCGTAACGCAGCTCTGCGAGGTCCAGTGTGTGAGCGTCCAGAGATGTTAGCACGTAACTCTGTGGAACACATTTGACAAGATTTGAACGTTTTATGACAAGACATAATGAGAGAAATCATAAAAAGATTTCGGTCCGGAGCCAGGTATATGAAACACATATATTTACCCATAAATTATACAGTTCAAAATATTCCCAGAGATAATGTAAATGCCATTTTTATGATTTTTTTCTAACGTTTTAATTACATAGAAAAGTGGAGCCAAATTACAACGAATTGGTATCCAAGAGATGGCAAAAGACGTTGGGGACGACAACTAAAGCGCTGGGAAGATGAGCTGAAGCTTACTGCGGGACCTACATGAAAGAGAGCTGCTCAAGACAGGAAGCAATGAAAAATACTGAAAGAGGCTTTTGCCAACAGGCAAACTGAGTTGAAAGACATCCTATAGCCAAACAAACCAAAAAATGAAGCTAAAAAGAACAAACCTCTCACCCAGTTTAACGGGCTAAATAAATATATCTATACTAATATTATAAAGCTGAAGAGTTTGTTTGTTTGAACGCTAGGATCTCGGAAACTACTGGACCGATACGAAAGATTCTTTTTTTGTTGGATACTCCATTTATCGAGGAAGGCTATAGGGTATATAACATTACGCTACTATCAATAGGTACGGAGTATGAGTGAAGAATGTAAAGAAAACGGGGAAAAATATTTCTCTTCGAGAGCTTTAGTTCCGTGAATTTAAATTCTCTTTGGTCGTTGAAGTCTGTGACGGCGCGTGTCTACATTTAAAGTTTGTGTCATTTGAAGTAATCAAAACAACAATGCATTGTTGCTTATTTACGTATTTTTAGGGTTTCGTAAAACGTAATAAAGTGGCCAGCAATGGATATTTTAGTATGGATTTTCCTCAAATAGACGCGGGTGAAACCGCGGGGCACAGCTAGTAATTACATAAATGGCATTATTACATTACATATTATTTGTAATGCGTGCTCATCACTGAAAAAAGGCCGCAGAACGCGGTTGAATCTAAGTCGCATTCAATAGACCATGCCCGTATAATAATACTGATTTGTATCATAGAACAGGTTTAAGTACCTTGTGAGAGAAAACCCTGAGTCCTAGCATTGGGAAAATAAAGTGCGCTACGTATGCTACAAATACTGATATCTCTGTAAGATTTCAGAGTCGGTTCCAGTGTAATAGATAGTTGTGAAAAATGGTGAGTAAGTATAGTTTTTTTTTTACATTTCCACTTTGCTACAGTAATTGTACGTAAGACTACAAATTATCTTAATGATGTCGCTTAACAGCTTTGATGTCGCAGAACTTAGACAATCCAAAAGAATCTAATTCATTTAAGAAACCAAACTAAATCAAAACAATAATTGCTAACTCCGTTATTGTCGAAAGGCGTAGGAAATGAATACCAAATTACTTATTACGCTACGACGTAAAATACTAGAATAGGCTAAATTGTGATTAAGAGGTAAACTCATTTGTGAGAATAATTAAGTGATATTAGAACAAAAAGTAAATTAAGGTTTTCAGGGAAATTCACCTAAATGATACATTCAAATAAACGATTAGAGTAAGTGCGTAAGAAGCGAAAAATGTTAGCGAATACAATTTGGATTTATATTAAAGTTGGAACTTTATTTCTGTAAACTAGCCAAGCAGTAATGCGCAAACATTACTGTGTTCCGGTTTGAAGGGCAATGTTTCCAGAGAAATTACAGGGCTGAGAGATAACATCTTAGATCTCTGGGTGACGAGCGCAGTGCAGTGCTAGGTAATGATTTGGACTCCTGGAGTGATGTTCCAATAGCTGCGTGTCACTGTCCTGTTATGTGGCAGGCATGTTGCTTACCATCAGGCACATGTCCTGCTCGTCTTGTCATTCTTTATTAAAAAAAAACTTTATGGCTAAATGATGCTAGGTATCGAAGACTTGGCTTTTGTTTAAAACTAGATGTAAGTACTACGGTAAATAGCTTACGCTCTTTTTTATGGATTAGTACAGTGACACGTAGCTATTGGAACATAAAGAGTCCAAATCATTACCAAGCACTGCACTGCTCTCGTCACCCAGAGATATGCGATGTTTAATCTATATGCCCTGTAATTTCATTGGAAACACTGCCCATCAAACCGGAGCACAATAATGTTTGCACATTACTGCTTGGCGGTAGCATAGCTAGCATAGGTGTGATACTTCCTCATTCAAATCATTAGTTGCTCTTTGATGCTCTTTTTTTTAAATTGACGTGTAAATTGTTCATTTATCAATTAAGAACTTTGACTTTGACTTTAATCATTCACGAATACAATATCGATATTAGGTGTCGTGTTATTTGGTGCGATAAAAAGTGCGGAAACTGCGCGGTTGAAACCGCGGAGCACTAATAGTTATTTACAATGATAACCTTGTACTGTTTTCTGCGTAACAAAAGGAGCGGATTTATTTAAAAAAACTGGCTTTTATGGTGTTCGGTATGGTGCTTATTATCTTTCACGTGGTTTTAACGTTTCATTTTTTTTACTATTTTTTTGTCAATGTTGATAGTGTGTCATATGTAGGTAATGTGTTTATTGACGTACGTATTTGAAGACAATTCACATGCGGAAAAATAACAGTTAAGTTTTTATATTTTGTTATTGCATTTTTACACATTGCAACTTTGCTATTGATTCTCTAATTATTTTTATAACATATTTGCTCGTAAAGGGTCTCTTATTGGACCAATTTCTGTATCGTAATGTATCTTATTACGTACTTGTGCTGTAATGTGTAATGTAAAACGCACGGTTTCAAAATGCTCCGTCCACAGACTAGGTAGAGAGATATGCTCCGTCTAAAACGAACGGTACCTTTTTAAATCTTAGTAAAGAGTTTTAATGTCAAAAAAGTGTGGTCAACATTTAATGAATAAAATTAACTCTGAGAGGTCAAATATAATAAAGGATTATTTAATTCGTTAATTTAATTAATTTTGACCCTAAATGACTTTAATTTTTCTGTATTAATTTACATATAATAAACAAAACACAAAAATATTCATTTACTTTATTACTAATGGCATACCGGCTGGTTCTGTGCCGTTGCTTAAAAAAAAAGGTGCCGATGCGCGTGCATTGCTAATCTGTGATCCATAGTGATTACTTACTCTGTGCTGTGATCTGTGATCAAGTAAATATTATTCCGCGCCTTTTTTTTCGCTGTATTGTTTTTATTTGAAAATATCATCAGAGTTTTGTTTATTTCCTCGCAAATATGTTATAAAACGTCGTATGACATACGTGCGCTTTGAAAATTACAGCCAACAATAAATCCTCGGCTGTAGTTATCAACTTACCGCACTTTATATCATAATGTACTATTACGCATTATATTTAAACACGCCAGAGTAAGCCATTACATCTACTGCACAAGTTAAATATGTGTATTTCTAAATTAAATGGAATAAAAAACGTTTTTGATGAGAACGTCTAGGTTCTGGAATGCGTTGCTTGAGTGGAAAACACACTCAAGCAAGCTTGGTGTCTTCAAATAGGTTTCTTCTGGGCAAGCTCGCTCCATCGTAGATCGCATCGTCGTGACTCGACGCGTCACTTAGCATCAGGCGCGATGGTGGTCAAGTGCGAACCTATAATAGTTAATTAAGTTAAGTAGTGGTAGGACTCTTAGCAGAGTCCGCCTGGGGAAGTACCACACCTTTGCCTAATATTCTACCGCCAAGCAGTAATGTGCAAACATTACTGTATTCCGGTTTGAAGGGCAATGATTTCAGAGAAATTACAGGGCTGAGAGACATAATATCTTAGATCTCTGGGTGACGAGCGCAGTGCAGTGCTAGGTAATGATTTGGACTATCATGTTCCAATAGCTGCGTGTTACTGTGCTGTTATGTGGCAGGCATGTTGCTTACCATCAGGCACATGACCTGCTCGTCTCGTCACTCTATGCTATAAAAAAAAAAAAAAGTTAAAGGTTATGGAAATGCAGTGCTAAAAATCACTACCACCATCTAGCATGTCGTTTAGAACTTCTTGCCTTTTCTGAAAATATCTCGTTGGATTTTTTTATTATTTCTATTCTTGATTTACTATTTTCTATAGAGTTTCAATTCAATTCATCAATGTCTGATACAATAAACTGTGAGTTTTACTTAAATAATTACTTGAGAATTTGCCAGCAACATTTGTTAGATTTGATTGGAAAGTGCGTTTTAAGTCTGAGGTTTTAAGATTAAGAACTAACTTAACTTTAAGTTTAATTTATTTGCACGTCAAATATTCACCGCTGTTAGGAATTTAGGGCGGGTTAGGAAGTTTTTTGCGTCGGCGGATGTAGTTCCTTGAATACAAAATGTGACCGAAAGTATCAAGTAATTTTTTACATCATTCATAAAACAAAATTATTATGTTTATGAAATAAGTCTTCAAGTCCCAGCCGCAGGCGTGTCTGTTCTCCGCAAAAAGGAGTCAATTTCAACAGACTTCGTTCGAATTCGAAGTACGGAGCGGCATCGTTTCATGGTTGATGTTCCAAAGACACGGATGAAGACGGTTGACTCTGGTGATAGGAACGTCTAGGCTGTGGAATGAGTTGCCTGAGTGTGTTTTACTCGATAGCTTCCCGATTCATTCTCCATTTGAAGATCTTCAAATGGAGAATAAGCCGATTTCTTCTAGGTAAACACCCCTCATCGTAGAACGCAACAGGTGTGATGGCGGTCAAGGGTATTCTATAAAAGTTAAAAAAAGGCCGTGAGATCATAATGTTGGTGATGTATTCTGTAAGTAGAATTGTTTACTCTCAAATACTTACCATATAGTCCTCAAAAAAATTCACGTCATTGGCTTGTCGTAAATAATCTAGTACTCTCTCTGAAGGGCAGTCCAGTACTACTCTGGTCTCTCCAATGGCTTTTAGTGACTTTAGCAATGTACGATTATCTTCGCCCGGGATAAGCCTTCTAACTCGCCATTTTACCTCAGCATTCGAGAGCTTTAGTACCTCTTGCAATCTTATTAGACCTGTTAATTAGATAAACAAAACATTAAACTATGTATACTTAGATGGTTGTTGCTCAATCACGTCGGAAATACTGATCGAATCGATTTGAAATATAGATAGATTATACGTGGAAATAGCAAGAGTGCTACTTTGAATGCCGAAATAATGTTTTGAGCAAATACTATATAAATAAAGTCTTTTTCAATTCAATAATTCTACCCGTCTATGGTTATAATAACAAATTAGTTAAATTCTAGTTGTATCCACTTGTACCTACTCACCGTTGTTTCTACAGGATTGCAACGAATGTTGATAAAATGTAGCTTTTTCAATTTTATTATAATTAAAGTATTGCAAAGTATTTGATCGCGATTTACCTTTAAATCATTAGTTTAATTACCTCGCCGGCAACATTCAATACTTACCAAAATCATCGTCGTAGAGCAAAGTGTAAGAGTTCCAGTCACTATCCTTAATAAAGAGTGCAATTGCTTGCGATAATGCTACTGCTTCAGGGTACAAATTGATGGATGGAGGACTTGGGCGCTCTAATCCTCTCTCTGGTGGCGGTTTCCATGTAGCCTGTACACCCATTAAGAAATATATGATTAGAAAACTCTTAATTATAAGTCACGACACAAAATACACTTAAACTACTATAAAAAAACGATTTCATTCAATTTTCATTCAATTATCACTTACACACAGCCTTATCGCTTAGAGCTATCTATATCTTCCAGGCAACCGTGCTTGGATAGGATACGAAAGATAAAAGTGTAAGAATTAACAATGACCTTAACATTTACGTTTTAGCTTCATATTACACTTGTATGGATAAAATATGGTATAACGATACACTTTCGCGACTGGAACTCATATTGAAAACATTATAGAGATTTAAATTGCTATTTAAATGATTATTATTAACTATTACCTCTTGACGTTTCAGTCGCGTTACAGAAGTAACTAGAAGACTCAAATTAAAAAAAATTGGTAGTCATAGGAACTGCCGATAGAAGTGAAAACTTATAACTCAGAATTTGATAGCCTACTTTGGAAACTACACGGGTGTACTGGAAGTCGTGGCCTGACCATCATGGCATGGCCATCTAGAAATGCGTTAGCATTTCCCATTGGCTCACGCATTTCTAGATGGTCATGCCGTGATGGTTAGGCCACGCCCTTTCAGCATTTACCATTGGCTGACGCATTTCTAGATGGCCAATGGCCGTGGCCCCGAGTTTACCCGAAGATTTCTTATCATACCCGAGCGTGACGCTAGAATTCAATTCACACCCCACGAAAAATCTGTCTAAAAGCGCGCCTGCGCGCCAAAAGAAGTTTTCACTTCAAAATACTTGTGGGAGGTGTCAAGGGACATTCTGACGGAACGAAGTTGTACAAAATATTGCAACTCTTTACTGTTTCTATTGCCCTGGTACTGATACCTAGGGGCAAACGCAACTCTTTTATATTTCTGTTGTCCTGGTATCTGGAGATAAACGCTGGGCTGTTGGAGGTAGGTAGGAGGTAATCAAAATTCTTTACTGTTTCTGTTGCCCTGGTACCTTCCTGGCCGTTTTTACCGAGTTTACCCGAAGATTTCTTATCATATCCGAGCGTGACGATTGATGAATCCATTTCACAGCCCACGAAAATTCTGTCTATAGCGCGCCTAAAGAAGTTTTCACTTCAAAAATAATTTAGTTCGCTATGAAGGCCCATGAAATATTCAAATCGGGAAGTTTAGAATACTGTGTGATGTGTTAAATTAATAATATAATTTGTTTAATAGAATGACGGGACCAGCTGGTTAAGCGTATAATCAGAAGCGTGCTACACTGAACAAAATTTAAACATGAAGATCCAACATCGCACTCGTGACGAGCGCGATAGCATAGGTATAGCAGGTGTACTAGAGATATAAGATGGTTATACATCTTTTTTTGCTCTGTAATTTCTCTAGAAATATTGGCCTTCAAATCGGAAAAGTAATGTTTGCACATTGCAGCTTGTCAGAAGGATAACTGGCAAAGGTGTACTTCAACTGGTGTACTAGTCACATAGGTGGTTCTTTCCCAGATAAACTCTGCAAAACGTCCTACCACTACCAAAAACTTTTTTTTTTTTTTTAACAAAATCCCACCACCTCGGAAAGAGGATTTTGCTCTTCGATATGATTCGATATCTTCTAGTGCAAAAGCCGTTTCTATCCTCTAGAGAATAAAGTGAATTTGAATTTAGAACATCATGCGCATTAGGTTTGTGAATTCGAAATATCATTAAACTTATTTACTTCAACCTCCTTGATGCCAAATGACATTTTTCAAACTGGGCTATCCGTGGACATCACGTTCTTGACAATTTGAGTAGGTAAGTCAAAAAATCGATTAATTTTTGTCAAGAATTATCATGCATTATTTTAGTACCCAAATTAATAAACTTAAAGTTCACAATTTAAGTATTTTAATCATTCCGACCTCTCAGCCAATTAAATTGCCAGTCTATAATTTTAATATTCAGCTTTGACTTATATTGATTAATGCCAATTTAATCTTTAAATCGATACAAAAAAGTCACGTTTTGACAGTTATGCGTGAATTAAATCGTATCAATTAATATCGTATTTAAGTTGTTTTTCAGCTACACTAAGCTAGGCTTTTTTGTGTTATGGTTTTTCATCGCACCAACTTTCACTTTACGATACTACTAGAATCCTTAAAGCACGAGAAGCAAAATCACCTACTAATGCTAAATAAATAATGAACAATAATTCTGTAGAGCAGTATTAATAATCGTCTACCCATTGTGTCAACTTGTGAATATTTTAGTTGTTGTCTTAAACAATTGCCATCATAATATAATAGTGTCGATTTTAACCACACGATCATTACCGATTTTTTAAAATCAATACTAAGACATTTTTAAAATATTTATAGCCAAAACTTAATGTAGATCATAATACCTATGTCTCGACAAGTTACACAATTATTAAAGTACAGTTATAGTTAGTTAGGGAAAAAATTATTAATAACAATAAATTTAAAGTAATATAAAATTCTTAAGACATTCATAGTATAAATAATAATTTAGATCGTGATCATGTTTCGTGTCATGTTCACAATATAAGTTCAAATCGTGACATTTTATTAACTGTTTTCAAAATTAAATAGTCGTACAGGTTGCAACACTGAAAATATAAATAGGCACTAAATCCTTAATAGAGGGGTAACAGGCAAGCAAATATTATGCTGTACGGATTGTTTGCACCTATTGTCTTCGATGTCAGATGCTATCATAATCATAAGTTAAGCACTCTTTCACAGTGTTCAAGGTTCGATTTGAAAGAAAGTTGTTTCACTTTATTCAAAAACATGGCATGGTAGAGTTTTATAATCTTCTGACAACTTATTGTAAAGGACTAGACCGGAACGACGGACTTGGACTGGACCCATGTTTGTTGGAAGTGTTTTTGCCATTGCTAGCCTGTAACAAGTTTGCTAGTCTAAGTCTTCCGAAACATGACATCTAAGGAAGCATCTTCGTAGTTCGTAGGTAGGGTAGGAGTAGGTATATGAAATGCTTGAGGGACATGCTTGAAATAAAATATTGTGATCGTCTCAGAAACACAAATATTTAAAGGCGTATACAATTCGTTCATCAAAGTAAATATAACTGCGTTGCTACTTCAACAAAAGCAAAGAGCTATTGCAACAAATAAGGAACCATTTTATCTTGCGAATAAGTAAACTTTTCTGCAGAAAATAAGTTGAATACTTCGAAAGACGCACTCCAGGAAATTTCCTGGTATCTTCTAAGTTATATTTTATCAATTTGAACTTATTTCGTTATATTCACTTCCTGTCTAACTTCGTGATTGCTTACTCGACTGTCTCCTACCCAATAAACAGGGAAGGAAGACAGACAGCGCACTGTCTGTGTAGATTTTTATCATTCAGTAGTATGAAAATTTGTGCTTGTAAAATATTGAACACTTTATAATAAGACTTTTTTTTAAATAGGACATTGCATTAATTTGCCATCTACCATCAGTGTCTTGATCTTTGTTCCAAGTTAACTATTCACCAAGTTCACCAAGCTCCCGAAAGTTTTCATTTATGTGAAATTTGGTTCAACTTGAGAAATAACACAGTTAATACCTCAACTTATGGTTGCTTTTAAACGTATCAGTTAATTTATAAAACTGAATTAATAATGAAAACTTCACTACGTTTCAAGCTTAACTAATTACTCACTAAAAATATCAAAATTATCCAAAAGTCTACGAGATAATGTTCAATTTAACAGTCCTACTAATATTTAAAATGCGAATGTTTCGATATTTCGATGTTTGTTGCTCACGTTAGAAGAACTGAGCAAGCAGATTAAACTTTGATCTGATTTTGGAATAGATTAAATTAGTTTAGTGTGAATTAGTTTTCGTCCCGAAAGCTTTAAAATTTTCTTTACGAATAGCTCCATTAAATTCTACGCAAACGAAGTAAATGGTGAGCACCAGCACCATAGATTTAGTAAAATAAACCCTTTGACTAGCACAGTCTAGTAGTATGTCTTTATACTGTGACACTAGTGAATATATATGCACCACAGTGCCATGAACAGAATATGTCAAAAACACAATATAAATTTACACATCGTCTACAATTCGTTGCAGCTGTCGTATTCAGTGCTAAGCCAAACAATTCCAGTGAATTTCCTGCAGAAATTTCACAATTTCACACTGAATATGACTCCAATCTTCAAATTCCAGATAAAACTAAACTCGTAACGGCATACGGAAGCGTGTATGCAAATCAATCCAATATGGGGTCGTATGCAGGGTACGGAAATCAGAATAGCCCAGCATTGCACCACCGGTATTGGATCGGAAGGCGATCGCGATCGATTGTAGAATGAGGCCCAGTATTCTATTTAGAGGTAGTTTTTGCATTTAAAATGTTTTGTAAATTATTTTAAATCAGTGCCGAAAATATTAATTAGTTGGTGTTTAGTTTTGATGTCTTTTTTATTAAGCTAATTATAATCAAATAAGTTTATTATGAAAATTATAAGACAACAAGCAGTTAAGCACGTTAACGTTAAACAGAATTCAACCAAAACAGGACTACCGAAATCAAATTTAGATCTTTGGTTTCTGATTCATAGCGTTGGGTCAAATTCAAAATCGAACCATTTCAGAGTTGTAAAAACTTATTATTACAATTAAATAACTTATTGAGATATTACTTACAATTTTAATAATCAATGTATCCTAACTGCTACTATTGAGTCCGAGTACGTACATGAATCACCATATATAAAAAAATTAAAAAAATGGTAAAAATAGTAATATTTGCGGTATTACGAAAAATTCTGTAATTAACACCAGATTGCAGAATTTTCCAGCATTTTCATCGAAAATATGCATACGGCTGTATGTATATTTTCGATGAAAAAAGATATGTAAAGATATGTCCAATTAATTTTAGTTAAATTAATTAGATTAAGCCTCAGCCGCCTTCCGTTTTTTTCAGTTTGATACTACCAAAAAGTGAGATCACTTGGACGCTCTCTTCTCATAAATAACTAAGAAAGTATTAGGCATTTATTAGCACGTCATCATCTAGCTCTAGTGTATCATCCATCATATTCTGGACTGATTTTTTAAGCCAACCCATTTGTCATAAATTTGTAGACATATTAAATTGAATATAAAATGCTTTTCATCCAATAAACAGCTCGGTGAAGGTATTTGTGTAGTGGGATCTCCTACTATAAGCAAACTATGAAAGGAGGGCCGTTAAGTACGGCTGACCTTAAGTACGGCTGGTCCGACTATTTCACTTGTGAGAAACATGTTAATTATTTCAAAATTGTAACAAACAAGTTTGATTGTTATAACAGATTACTCAATACCTACAATATTTACAATTGAATCAATCTACTGTTGACTTACATAAACGTGAGGAATCCTAGCGGCTCGGCAATGCGACTCTACCGCTATAGCAGAGACTGGGTCACTAGGTCCGAATATTGCGACTACTCCTTCACCGATCAATTGACAAGCTGTCAACAAACGGTATCGTTATATTTATTATTTATTTTATTTATTTATATGTACTGCACATACTGAATGTCGATATAATATGTCTTTAAATGTCGGTTGACGACCTAATAGACATTTTATGTGAAGTCAATAACAGTGGTAAGTGAATGAAAAAAAGAGTTTCAAAAATGAAATCGGAGTGTCTTTTCAAAAAGCTAGTTCATGCAGAACCGTGCTTGAACGATTTGCGTTTAATGTCTTACCTGCTTTGGCGGCTGCAAAACTGTCGCCATAGGGAGCATATAAAGGTTTCAAAACGAAATGATAACGTTCGCTCTCCATTGAAGCTCGAGCAAGGGATGAGGCAAACGCTACTTCTGTCATTGTGTTCGGTGAAAATATTGCTCCTGAAACAGTTTTAGTGACACAGTTTTAGTTCCTTATATTTCATCTCGGAATCTAATGGAGTCATCTAAATTTCTGTCAGTACCTGTGAGCGTACTCGTAATAAGTTATGATACCTCAAATGTCACATTTGTCAACGTGATGTCTAGATGTTCTTATCATTATTTTAATCGTGTCATGCACATCATATTTAGCTAAAAAATGTATTTTCACTGGTAACAAAACCGACATATCATAAAAAAAATGTCATAGGCCGTTTGACTTACCTATGTATACATTATGTGAGCGTACTTATATACGCTCACATTTGACACATGTGACAAATTTATTAAATAAAATTGAAATATATTTTTGTTGTATTAAAATAACCGCATTTTACTACATGCATATGAATGTACAGACGGTATATAATATCATATATCAAAATATTTATATTTAAATTTTTGTGTGTCTGTTTGTTCCCGCTAATCACCAAAATGGCTTGACCCATTATGACGGGGTTTTCATTAATGATAGCTGATGTTCTAATGCATAACTAAGGCTACTCTTACTACCCGCGTAAAACCACACTCGCAGATAGTATAAATTTAGTAGAGGGATAGTTTATTTATTTAGCGTTTCATTAACTTGGAACATAAAATTAACTTTTGTTTCGAACTATTTAATAGTGGTATTCACAAATTATGCTGACCTTAAGGCTGTCGTACTAGTTTTAAGATTATAAATTGTTTGGACTTCAAAACTATTATTTGTTGTGTTTAATAAAGAAAATGTAGATAACTAGTTGGTAAATCTTTTTTTTTATTAGCAAATAATTTCAGTTTTGTTCATCATGAACGCGAATTAAAACTCGTGATGTCTAAAACGACGTTAACATTTAGATATTCTTGTTTTCTTACCTATATTTATTGGCGTTTTCAGTGTCTCAAAGTTACGAAACACAGCTCCAGTGTCCCCGAGGGTTAATATCATTACAACAGCCACGTATTTTTCTGTGAACAGTACACAAATCACGTTTTTGAAGAAATACACTCTTAGTAATTTTCTTTAGAGTTTACACTCTTAATACTTATTTTTATAGTTTACACTCTCAGTAATTGTCTTCAAACCGACTTCAAAACACAAGAGGTTTTCAATTTGACTGTCTGTTTTTTATGTTTGTGCCGCGATTTTAGCGCCTATTATTAATCGATTTTGATGATATTTGTTTAGTTTAGTAAATAATGCGTCTAAAATTCAGTTAAGGTTTCACATATTTGTTACAAATTGATTCAGTGAGAAAAAACAAACATTTTGTCAAATTCAATTTACTCAACCTATTAATATTATAAAAATACATTTAATGAATAAATAATATATTCCTAGTAAATCATACACGTGAAAATGTTTTTGTATCGGTGTTTGTTATTCTTTTAACTAAAAATACTGAAGGGATCCCAATAAAATTTGGCGCCTACATAGATAAATGGAAAAACACAATAAAAATAATGAGATCGGTAAAAACCCCAGCGTAAACACGGGATGCTAGTATTTATATGCTAGTATACTGGTACTAAGGTAGTAATAGTTTATACTTAGATACCAGTATTTAATGCAAATATAATTTAATTTTCTTCGTAAAAACAAACAACGACTTCAGTTTTATTTAAAATTAGACTCAAACACAATACTACATTTCATAAATAAATGATGATTGTTGGAGGAAACGAACTAAACCAATTTCGACCAAATTGATTTGTGACCACCTCTAAAGTTTGATATACCTACCAAACAAAAACGAATCATCAAACCCGATTCACGATTAGCGGAGGTATCGCGTAGCAGACATACAAAAAACCAACCTCCAAACTTTTTTAAGCCGGTTAAAAACATGTACTTTTTGCAAATTAAAGATGGTTGGTTGTCTGGTTTTCAGACAAAACGAATTTTCTTATTCGTAGGTTTAGTTTCGACACTTTCAAACTTAAATTCAGGATATTTACCGAATTACAGTAAATGACAGACAGAAACACTTTATTATGCACACCAGTGAGTTGCAAACAACTAAACAATACAATAATATCTTGTTATCTAATTGGTAGATAGCATAAATGGTAAATATTTCATTTGCTCCTATAACAATTTATTTTTGGTCCTAACGAGTCCATTATCACAGCGTGTAGATAATGGACAATTTGGGAATCCAGGGATCAATTTTACGGACATCCCTAAACCTTGAAATAACTAATAGTCCCGTACTGTTTATCTTACGAAGCAAAAGTTTGATACTTGCCTCGCGAGAGGAACATTTTGCGTTTTGTCGGAGTCAAGATTGGCAAACTGGAACAATGAGATTCGGTGCACAGCTGTCGTGTTCACAAGTTTGTTAGCGGTTTATTCGATACATGGCCAACAACCGAACACGATTCTGCGGTTTCTTGACACTTAGTGACGGTCACTTCACTTCACTTTCGCTTCTTCACTCACACTTTCGAACTTGCTCATCACTACTGCACAATAGTACCTACATTTTGTTCTGCTTATGAAGTTAGATACGAGTACGCAGCATTGCCAATAGCTCGACAATAAATAGATCTAGATAAGTAGGGCGAATAATTTATTTCACGCCCGTTTCGAAGTAATTAGGTTTTGATTCATTGGTTTTCGATAACCCGAGATTGGATCGGATTCCATTAGTAAACCTTGTGGAGGCTATAATTTGAGACGCGAAATTTCGTGCCCCGAAATTCGAGTGTCGCTTATTGAACAAAAAGGGGATAATAAAAGCCTTGAGTTAGTGACAGCCTTAAAAAAGTTTAATTATAGCAACTTGGTAAAAAGAATATTGATTCTGTTCTAAAGCCCCTGTGCGAAATCAAACCAAGACGAACGAATTAGGCTCTTTTGGGATTACGTGGATCTAATTTGTTCAAGCCAGAAAAGAGTTTGCAGAGCTTAGGTAAATTAAATTGCGTATACGTAA
This sequence comes from Ectropis crepuscularia, assembly GCA_963693475.1. Lineage (NCBI taxonomy): Eukaryota > Metazoa > Arthropoda > Insecta > Lepidoptera > Geometridae > Ectropis > Ectropis crepuscularia. Next base: position 15,842,691 of record OY856353.1, on the reverse strand, counting down.
GTGATGGTATTACGGATATGAACGTAGTACGTAAGTAGGTATTAACTTTGCCGATAGAAAAAGGTACTTAATTTGAAATTTATAATGGAGGTTTCATTCTAGGCAATAGCAGTTATAAAATATTTTTTCCTAATGTAAAATACCACAGACAATTTTCAAACTGAATACTACCTGGGTGGATTATGCAAACGTGCGAGCAAACTGAAACTGGATCAGAACGAAAAAGGAAACGTACAGTTACTGAAATAGGAACTTTTTTGTTTTGAGACAAGTATCGTGTTCTTCAAAACTTATACACACGTCAAAGTATATCGCCTGAGACGATATTTTAAAAATAACTCTATCAAACATTTTTGATTTTGTGCTCGAGTAAAAATTACTTGAACAATGTAGCACTAGCATTGTATGTCTATTGCATAAAAGTGGTCAGGAGCGAATGATATTCATGAATGATGCCGCCAGGCGCACTCATAGCAGGTGAGCTGAATTGTCAGGTCATTTGGATGCAGTCCAGTCTCGTGGCCTACTATCACATTTATTCCACCTACCACATTACTCGTGTCATGTGGCTATAATTAATGACTACTATATTTAGCCAATAGTTTTAGAGAAACTCCAATGTTTTTGACAAACACGACGGTGGCGACGCATTTTAAGTTGCTTTAAAAATCACTTCACCATATTTTCTCAAATAGCCGAACAAAAAAGGAGGTATTAAAATAGAGACAACTAATTCTCCGGGAGAAGGAGATTGCGTAATCAATAAACGATTTGTCATTTAAGAGTCTTTGAGATTTTTTTCTAAAACCCTTTTAAAACCGGATTAAAAGGATTTACAATTTGCATAAACTCTTTTCATCCTTTCTCAGTTTTTAGAATGGAATAGGAATTTAATTTTGTGTAATCAGGGGCTAATTATGTATAGAAATAGAACCTTTGAAAATCAGTAAAAGTTCCTTAATTAACATCCACTTTGAAAAATTGCATTGAAAATAAATTTATATTTTTTCATGTTAATGTTCAGAGTTTAGCTAAATTTAGATTTACAACATATTATATTTATGGAACATTAACCAGATTTAAAAGCCATTTTATACTTAAATAAAGTGGCCAAGTGCGAGTTGGAGTCGCCCATGAAGGGGTCCGTTGCAGCAAGTAACATAATATACATAGTACACATAGTTCTTGTAGTTCGTTGTAACTTTGATCGAAGTTTCAATAATAGTGTATATATGACGTACTAAAAAAAAAGTACTCATCAGATCGAGTTCAAACTAATTTTCGTTGGTAGTTTACATGGTAATGTACATCATATATTTTTTTTAGATTTTTCACTCTCTTACTTTAGAAGTTAGAGGGGGGGGGGGACACACATTTTACCACTTTGGAAGTGTCTCTCGCGCAAATTATTCAGTGTAGACGAAAATAATTTTAGAAACCTTAACATCATTTTTGAAGACCTATCGATAGACACCCCACACGTGTAGGTATGACGAAAATATTTTTTTTTAGTTTCAGTTCTCAGTATGGGGGGCAACCCTAATTTTTCTTTTTTTTTAATTTTTTTGTTCAAATCTTAATGCGGTTCACAGAATACATCTATGTACCAAGTTTCAACAGTGTAGTTCTCATAGTTTCGTCAAAAAGTGGCTGTGACATACGGACGGACAGACAGACAGACAGACATGACGAATCTATAAGGGTTCAGTTTTTACGTTTTACGGAACCCTAAAAAGGTGTTTTATACTTATACTTCCGAAGAATACATTTATACAGTCGTATTTGTTCCTCTACGTATGTTCTCGGTGGGTGTCTAAATGAGGCGTAATACCTACGACGTCGTTGTGTGAATTAATTATGGTAGATTAGAATAGCAGCTTTGGGGCGAACTTCAGCACTTGTACGGAATTGGAAGCCCTAATTAATCTGTCTAATTTCCTCGTCTTTGCGGCGACTCTTACCCGCAACATCTTGAGCTAATGTTACCACATAGTCAGAACAGAGGTATTTTAGTAACAAAAAAGTGGAACAAAGTTGTTAAGCTGATATTTTTGTATTTGGAAGTCAGTTTTGATTACGTATGTGAGTCATTTTATTTCAATTTATAGGTACATCGTTTTGTCGATGTGGCGTGGGAATAAAATGCAGGCGTTTGTTTGCCTCAACGTATTATTGCAGATAGCATTGCCATCCAGTGTAAATCCCGCAAGCATGCTGGTCACACATCCGACTGGTAGTGGGCTTGATTATCTTGAGACCTTCATCGATCCATGGCTAGGTCAGATAGGCTAAGTACAAGATTTGGTTAAGTATATAGTGTATTGGAGTCCTGAAAAAAGGCGCTATTTATAAATAAATAAACACGTAACTGACATATAGTAGGCACGAAATTTTAAATTGTATGTACTCCCATAGATTTTTTTGTAGTATCGAACTGTCGGTTACTCTAATGAAATTTGATAGGTACCTAGGAAAAATGATTATAACGTTTTTCCATTAAAACCGTGTTAATAGCTCACTGTGATTATTTCGTAATCGCGTAAATTAATGACGAGGTTTTCGATTCGTTGGTCTGTTTGTGCGACATATAGCAGATACATTTACGTGATATTCATGTTTACTGTTTATCATAGGGTTACCTACTATTTATTATTTTAGGGTCTGCTATCAATATGGAAAATGAAACAAAATAAACGACGACCTATATGAAGCTACAGTGGTCTCTACTTCTCCATTTTCTTTTTTAGACTTCATATCCGAATAATTTTATCTGTTACTTGCCTACTATTTGCATCTCTTTTAAACGTATGTAAGAGAAATAATACATATAATTCGTATTGTTGGCGTTACTGTAGTTCGTCGGATCACATCATAATATATTATTTATTCCCAGAAAAATTAAACAACCAACTTCAATTAAAAAAATAAACTCATGCAGTTCATCACTTATTTTAGTAAAATTATTAATAAACGATTTTTTACAATTCACACGTAACACCATTTGACCCCAAAGCCACCATCACCATCACCATCTGACTAGGCATAGCTTGTACTATGGCGATATATAATACTTATAATTATAATTATTAATACTTATATAATTTTAATAGGTACATACTTATTATAGATAGTATATATATTATACATAGAAACACCAAGACACTGTGCAAACATTCATCACTCAAATATTTGCACTGGGTGGGAATCGAACCTACGACCCTCGGCTTCGCAGGCAGAGCTACTACCCACTAAGCCACGACGCCAGTCGAATTAATCACCTCTGTATGTTTTTAGGGTTCCGTAAAACGTAAAAACGGAACCCTTCTAGATTCGTCATGTCTGTCTGTCTGTCCGTCCGTATGTCACAGCCACTTTTTGCCGAAACTATGAGAACTACACTGTTGAAACTTGGTAAGCAGATGTATTCTGTGAACCGTATTAAGATTTGAACAAAAAAATAAAAAAAAATAAAAATTAGGGTTGCCCATACTGAGAACTGAAACTCAAAATTTTTTTTTTACAAACCTACACATGTGGGGTGTCTATCGATAGGTCTTCAAAAATGATGTTGAGGTTTCTAATATAATTTTCGTCTACACTGAATAATTTGCGCGAGAGACACTTTCAAAGTGGTAAAATGTGTGCCCCCCCCCCTCTAACTTCTAAAGTAAGAGAATGAAAAATCAAAAAAAAATATATGATGTACATTACTATGTAAACTACCAACGAAAATTAGTTTGAACTCGATCTAATGTGTAGGTACTTTTTTTTATTACGTCATAAATACACTATTATTGAAACTTCGATCAAAGTTACAACGAACTACAAGAACTAATGTGTACTATGTATATTATGTTACTTGCTGCAACGGAACCCTTCATGGGCGACTCCAACTCGCACTTGGCCACTTTATTATTGTTGTTATCATAAAAACTGCTTCACGGGTTTCGATAAAATGTAAACGCGAACATCTCTGAACCCACCAAACAAAAAGAGACCATCACAACCGGTTCATAAATGATGAAGTTATTCGCGTAAACACATGAAAACATATATTTATAAATATGTTCAAATTGAGAAACCTCTATTAATATTTCGAAATTTTTAAAAAGAAGATGCAGTTTATTAATTAGAAATGTAATAAACTGCATCTTATTTTACGTCATATATTTTACGTGTTGTACTCACCACTATACGAACACAAACGGATCAAGAACAAGATTTATGTTCATCTGGATATTATTAAACATAAAATTTTATAGTGTTACGTAGCTTGATCTAACTCGAGAGTGGTAATGGTTGCGCCTGTGGCTTCCGCAGTTCTTTATCGAAGATGGCAAAAGTAGAAATGGTAAAACTTTTGATGTCTCTTCGTAGGTATCTATTAGGATTTGGCCGAAGATTACGCAATTTCAATTGAAAATAAGTATAGCTTTAAAAAAATTGTGAGAATTACGACACTAGTTTTTTTTGTGAAACGTATTGAACACCACTTTCAAGAAGTTTTAGAAATCTTAAAGCACAAATGTTTACTGTATTAACACAACTTATTAAAATTACTTGTTTTTACTGAAAAACATAATTTTGTGCTTATTTGTAGTAATTTTTCCCCGTTTGCAATCAGTTACAAACTAAGAAAAGCTTGTATGTAAGTACTACGGCTCAGACAGCTAAGACTCCGACCGTTCCCTCATAAAGAGAGAGCCAATGCTATTGATGTTTAACTACGCTGGTCAAGGGCGTGTTGACGGATAACAAAGTCCTAGCTAACATGTATTTTTCGAAATATGTATTTTTCGAAATAAGCCTATTTCTTCACGATGTTTTTCTTCACCTTTCAAGCTAGTGGTGATGAAAATCTCATATTTCATTTATATCACTTATATTAATATTTGGAAAAATACTCTGTGATGCAGGCGGGATTTGAAACGCATGGTATGGCATAACGTATATTATACATATCATATATTATATCTATTCAAATAAATAAAATTTAAGTGTCTGTTTGTAATATTAATATTACCAATTTTACTACATGCATGTGAAAGTATAGATACCTATACCAACATATATTTTTTACAATGTTTGTTTGTCTGTGTCTGTTTGTGTTGTTTTTCCGGCTAATCTCGCAAACAGCTGGACCGAATACGACGATACTTTCACTACCAGGTGGCTGATGTCATAGTTCTAAGGCATGATATATATATGTAGGCTACTCTTACTTGACCAAAATAATTAGGGTCTGTGAAAAAACAGAAAGTCTTAAAACACGGGCAATAAACACCACGGGCACAACATAACTAGTACGTTATAATATTCGCCATGCTGGCCACAAAAAAAAAAATTACAGAAATCAAAATAGTATCCACAATCACACATTTTATCTTACAAAGGAAATTGCTGTGCATATCTAGTAGGACTTATGTTACAACTTGCCTCTGTTATTCAGAGTTTTGTTGAACCTAAATACAAAGTTTTGCTAGTTCTTTCTAGTTCATAATAGAAAGTTCCAGAACAGCTCAACAGCTTCGCTTCGAAACTCACAAGTCCAGCTGTATTCAAGTGAGGTCGGACGACAAACTTGCCGAAGAAAATAGAATAGTTAAAACTGGGTTACGTCTAATAAACATTCATCTCAAATAACTATACAATAAGAACTCTCAAAACTCCAAAAGTTATTTTAGTTTTCGTAGTCGTTTTAAATATCCATCGAAATAAATATTCGCCAGTAGGTACTTTTTTTTACATAGTCTCATCAAAACCTTGAAAAAAAAATATTAATTAAAGCTTGTACCGAGGAAACCGGATATCTGATAACATACACAGTATTAATCATCCAAATTTTTGATCTTCGCGTTATTTTTTTTGCTTAGTCTTTTTTTTATTGATAAGTTTACCCTTGACTGCCACCTTGACTCATGTGAAGATACCAACTAGTTTACACACAAAGGAGCGCAATTATCTACAAAAATAAATTCAGTTTAGACTTAAATACATCGTGGTTATATAAGTACATCGGAGATAACCAATGAATATCTTTATTTAACAAAGACAACTATTGTTCCGTGAAAATAACGCAAAGAAACAATTTTACATGTTGTTTTTGAATGCAGAGGACTACAACACAGAAGAATTTTTACCAAATCGAAAGAAAATTCTTAGTTTAGCAGATTTTCTTAACTGATATAAAAACTAAAGGATATCAGTAAGCACAAAACAAACGCGATCAATTTCAACTTGTCCTCGGAACAGAATCCAGTCGTATATCGTTGGAGATTTGAACAGTTTGCAAACATTTCGGGGTAACATAGCTTGTGCCCGTCACATGTTACCCTGGCATGAAGCCAGACTTCAGGTGCACTTTGTGTCATCGCTTATGACTAAGCGCCACTATCGATTCTTACTACAGAATGCTTTGGTGTAACGATGAAGTTTAACCTTTTTGTCATAGGCCTTGTTACGTGGAGTTCGTTGAGTGGACTTTAGATAAAGGAATCTATCGAAAGTACTTACATACGTACCTTTACCTGTTGAATAATGGATCTTCGTCCCCTTCAGCTTTATTTGAATCGGATTTAATGATGTTTACCATCACATATTTCAGGTAACTCAGAAAAAGTGATGACTAGAAAGGGCCGTGTCCAATTCCCCGTTTTGAAGCAGAAATTTACTAACTTTGAATTGCGAAAACATAATCATCTGTCTATTAAAATGGATCATTACGATAACATTTCCGTCAAATGCTAACTATATTGTGCTAGTAGTACCCCGCGGCTTTATTCGCGTAGTTTCCGCTCCTGTTATTTTATTAGGTCAAAGATTACCCTATGTATTATTTCAGATTATTATCTACAAGTATCTTTGTAGTACATTTTATACAGATCCCTTTAGTTGGTTTTGCATGACAGAGTTTTGTGCATTCTCATAAACGTTTGTATTTGTAATATGAGGAGGCCTGTAACTTATTTTAATGTTTAACATTACTGTAATATTGTATGTCTAAAGATGACTTTCAAAATTGTTTCACGAAATAAAGAGGCTATTTCTAGCTTGTCTGTCACGATAATAATAATCTTTAGTTTAGTTGGTGTAGTTTTGTACTTTTGCGTACAGAAAAATACATATTGGCCCGCATTTTCATCCACGTAATTCTGATTCCGTAAATTTGCGATAAAATGTAAGGTTTTATTCAGATTGTAATGTTTATCGTACCAAATTTCATCCAGCACCATTTAATGCTTTTCTATGAGTAACAAACATTAACACTCATTCATCTACACACAAAAACATCCTCAATTATAAAATTGATACGGTTTCTTGCGTACCCTCCGTAATACATAGATACGTGGATCGGATTACCAAGTTTTACCCGAATATGTTCGTAATACGTATTTTGCTGTTGTTTGTGAGTGCTTTGTTTGTTCCAAAAGCATCTATTTTGTCGTAGACAATGGACAGGAAAAATAAATTACGTAGTGAATTCTTGACGTAAAAAACGTAAATAAAGTTGTGTTTCGTTTTGTTATATTTACTAAGAAGTTTTGTAATAAGTGATGGCCCTATAAAAATTACTCCAAGGATAAACGTCTCCGTAAATGTCGCGTGATATTTATGCCTATCGAAAGTATAACAATCCGCTAGGGCCAATGGGCCAAAGTTACGGCTGGTCAAGTCGGGAGAACGGCGACCGATCCGGAGACCCCGGGTTCAAAATCACGCGCACCACTAACTTTTCGAAGTCACGTGCGTAATGCCGCTACCTCAAAACGGTGAAGGAAAACATCGTGAGGAAACCGACATGTACCTAGAATCTTTCGAAGTCATGTATCATCCACCAACCCACAATGAGCCAGCGTGGTGGATTATGGCCTTGACTCTCTCCTTGCGAGAGAAGGCCCCGAGTCCCAGCAGTGGGAACATTTAGTGGGCTGTTTATGCAATGTTCCTATTTTCCATAATAGTTCAAATTTAACTGAAATCTAGTTTTAGATTAACTTAATAAAACATACGACATAAATTATTTAAAGCTGTAAATGAACTGCTAGGTACTTACTTGGCTGCAAACAATTCGTAACTAAATTACATTTAAATGCGAAGGGGCAAAAAGCTTGTTTTTATTTATGTAAGTGTTAATTATATGTTCGCCTTGGGTGTTGCATGCAGGAGAACGCAATTTCCTAGCACTCAAATGGTTTCCCGGTCCCAGGGGACACAGGGGTAGGACGGGGGAGGGGGTTCATTTCCTCGTGATAAAGCACTTCGAATATATGTTAATTTCGTGCCGTGTTAACTTGTGACGCTTAATTTATATTTACACCTTTCATGTGGTGTTCCTGTTTACAAATAAATTTTGTTTTAAATTTGCTAACGGTTTTGTAATTGGTAACTAAGGTGGCCAGTTCCAACTGAACGTTACCTTGTGGTACGGATGAAATAGAAAATGGAGCCTCGGCCGGGAGGAGGCGGCTTAGGCAAATGGCAATAAGGCAAAGAATCGATGTCGAGTCGATTACTAGCGGAATCCCAACTGGTAGTGATCGGCTCAACAGACGAGCACTAACTAGTATTAGGTTTAAAATGTTCCCAACTCCCCCCTTATTTTCCTCTTCTTCTGATTATCCAAGAAATATGTGAACATAAATTAGATTTGAAATGACAAAAGTCACGGACCCCGGAGTCTGTGGAGTAGCAATTTTGAATAAAAAAAAAAAAAAAATGGATGCTGGAAATAATTACTCAATAATTACTACAATAAGAACTATATACAGCTATGTCAGACGTGAGGTGAGGTAGGTTTATTCAATGTTTTTAATTTTTATCTACACTTAAAAGGTTTTTGATTAAACACCATACCGCTCGGTGTTAATCTACGATGCAGTTCAAGATGGAGTACCCCAACTTAGAAGAAACCGATTCACTCTGGACTTGACGAAACCCAAATTATACCCATTGAAGTGAGTGATTATGTATGTATGTATTTTACAGAAATAAAATACTTTTTGCAATTTTTATCTATTTGTTAGCAATACTACCTCCCATGAGTTACCTACCCATTGCCTTAATTAAACATGTGTAACAACTTCTTTAATTTTCATACTAAAATACTACTTACCTTAATAGACTACAGGCCCGTGAACAAAGTTTACGGGTCAAATGAACCTCCAAGAGACCTATGTAGGATGATAGAAGGGTATAAAGTAGTAAGATTCAGCACTATCCCGTCACTTGTAAGCTGTCCAACTGCGTTGCGAAATAATGGATTAAAAGAGGTATTGAAACTGTATGGAACCTATGCCGTACATAACCAATTGACCAAATTTACTCTATACATCGTGTTATTATTCCGCAACGCCGTACAAAAATCATGCGACAAGGAGAACTGATCGAGGATTGCAACCCCCCCTCTTCAACTACACTCAGTTGGACAGCTTACAAGTGACGGGATAGTGCTGAATTTTATTACTTTATACCCTTCTATCATCCTACATAGGTCTCCTGGTGGTTCATTTGACCAGTAAATTTTGTTCACGGGCATGTAGTCTTTATAAGAAAGAATTAAAATCGTATATCATCCCGCGCCATCTTCATTATAGAAGTATTCTAAAATCGAAGTATTTTCCCGGGATAAAAAGTTGCGTATATATGTTATTCCAGACTATTATCTATCTTTATACGTATGTAATTTATCATCCAAATCTCTTAAGTAGTTATTGCTTGAAAGAGTTAGTCTTTATATAGGTACACTAGCAGTGCCCCGCGATTTTAACCACGTAGTTCCCGTTTCCGTCGTTCTCGTTATTTTCCCGGGATAAAAAGTAGCATATGTGTTCTTCCAGACTATAATCTAACTGTATTCCAAATTTCAGCCTGATCCGTTCATACGTTACGACGTGATTGAGCAACAAACGTCCAACCATCCAAACAACTAAATATCCAAACATCCATACTTTGACATTATTTATAATTATTGACTATTGGGATATATGTACATTTTCGCATCTTTAATAGAAGTATTAGTCGTATAAATAGGAGTAGGTATTCACGTATTCGAAACATACCTAGTTACTCCATAAAGCAAAACACACAAACGATGCTTTCAAATACTGTGACCCTCATCACAACAATGATTAGCAAAAACTGTTTGAAGCCAACGTTCCGTTCTTCCAAGGTCACTATTGGGCCATGTAGGAACATTACTCAACACCCGCTGTCAATGGTGGAATAATGTTTTATGGAGGTCACGAGGACGAAAATTGAGTCCTTTGTTCTTCAGAAAGCTTTTTGTTACAAGGAATTTAAACCAATTATTATGAATAATACTGTAAATAGAAAAATGTTTGATGTACATTCAAATGTAACGTATTTTAAACAGACTTCAAAAAGGAGGAATTTCTAAATTGAGTTTTTTTTATAGTATTGAATGACGAGACGAGCAGGCCATGTGCCTGTTGGTATGCAACATGCCTGTCACATAACAGCACAGTGACACACAGCTATTGGAACATGAAGAGTCCAAATCATTACCTAGCACTGCGCTGCGCTCGTCACCCAGAGATCTAAGGTGTTATATATCTCTAAACCCAGTAATTTCTCTGGAAACATTGCCCTTCAAACCAGAACACAGTAATGCTTACACATAACTGCTGGGCGGTAGAATGACTGGCAAAGGTGTGGTACTTCCCCAGGCGGACTCTGCCAAGAGCCCTACCACTACTAAATACTACTAAGTACTACTAGACCACTACTAGAGTTGTATGTATTTTTTGCATGTATGTTTGCATGTATTCACAATGCGTGGCAGCTATCTCCGCGAATTGTGAATCAATTTTGGTGTTTTTTTTGTTTAGTAGATCATAGTGCAGAGGTCAATATCAACTTTGACGACATCGGTGAGGTGGTATTTTAATACGAACAAAAAACTTTCATTCACGGGGTAGGCCCGATGAGTTAGCGATGGCGTATTAAGACTGACCTCGTGGCTTAGTGGGTAGTAGCTCTGCCTGCGAAGCTGAGGGTCGTGGGTTCGATTCCCACCCAGTGCAAATATTTGTGTGATGAATTCAAATGTTTGCACTGTGTCTGGGTGTTTCTATGTATAATAAGTATGTATTTAAAATTATATAAGTATTATATCAGCTATCTGGCCGCCATAGTACAAGCTTTGCTTAGTTTGGGGTCAGATGGTGTTGTGTGTGATGTCCACTAATATTTATTATATTATTATTATATTCATCTTCTTATGAATTTTGGTCGAGTTTCTGAATTTAATTTTAAATTGAAGTCGGTTTTTGTTATTTTGGAGAAAATAAATTATCTAGTAACTAGGAGTCTCGTAGTGACGAGGTAAATACCTGACCTTTGTGCCGTTCAACCGCGAGCAGGGGCACCACGACAGGTCAAATCGGTTGAATGATCTGACATCGCAGTTCATTATTGCATAAAATAGACAAATAAGCAAAATGATTTACTTATATTAATATTAAGATTACGTTAATGTTGGGATGTTTGTTTCTCAATCAAACGCAAACCGTTCAAGCATTGCAATATGCTGAAATTTATTACTCGTAGGTCCTTATACATGAAATTGGCGTTTTGTCGCACTGGCCCCTTTGATCTCAAATATCTCCTCGTATGTTGAGAATTCCCATTTCCAACTGATACAGCTATTTACTCGTGACCGTGTTGTGATTTAAAACCCGTAATTCATTTATTTTTTCCTCTATTGTTTGTTTTTTCGGTGTCTTAGTTTACAAAATGGAAAACTTGTAATATCGCGTTATTATTACCTACCTATTATAGCCAGTGCGTTAGTAGACAAACACACAGTATTATTATAAGAATACTGTGTGTTTGTCTACTAAAATGCACTAATATGTACGTACTTGTTGAGTGCGGTAATTATTAAGCATGGTAAGTATAAAGAATAATTTCAAATATGCTTCTAATCTAATAAATATCTTCGTTTTTTAACTACACTAAGACAAATGACAAAAAGTCTAATAAAAACGAATAGGAAGCAATTATTATTATTATCCATTCACTGATAATAATATTTTCATCTAAGTTTTAATTAATTAAGAAATATTTTATTTATTTAATATAGGGTTTTATTACAAAGGATGGTTCTTCAGATATCTCTACTCTACCTGTCGAAGCTTGGGCTAGCGCAAAAGACGCAGAACCCTAAAAATCTTAACTTACTAACTATATATTGATTCTTACTCCAATAATAAGGAATATTATGATATAAAAAGACAATCAAACGCATAAACAACCTTTTATTCAGAGAAGAACAGCAGAGCTGTTACTGTATCAGATCAGAATCTGATACAGTAACAGCGACAATGACATAACGGATCCGACGATACTGCATTTCAACACTTTAATAACAGTTTATATAAATCGTTAAAGTTGTTTTCGATAAATTAACCGTTTGTAGTTTCCAAAACAAAGAAAACAACTTTGTTTTCTATTCTATTTTTCAAAACTTTCGTATTAACCAATGTATTTCGTATATCCCATTCTAGCACCAGTATAAATATGATGAGAACATTGACTTGAAGTTCGTAACAGAAGTTTTGTACAAAAATACCCATAAATATGCAATATTGTGAATAAAACGTCGTACAAAACTGAAAGTATGTCGTGCTCTATATTTCCGACATAAGTATGCTTACTATAAAAGTTTAAGTAGATTTGGGCCTTGCATCTTCTTTTCTGTCTAGCCCAAAAAATTGGTAGGCTTATAGTAGGTATTAGCTGACATGTTTGCATACATGGTTATAGATTATCTATTATTATTATTATTTGTTATTATAATAACAATGTAAATTATTAAGTTACATACAGATAAATATTAATAATCAATTGGAATGAGTTTTACAGCGCGAAAGGCAGAATTTAAATTTAAATTAATTATGAAATCTAGCAGTGGTAAATAGCGTTTAAACTAACATATTTTTCAGTAGACTATATTATAATTTGTTTAAATTAAAGTTTATAAGTACGTACATATAAATATATAAATTAAAGTTTATAAGTACGTACATATATATAATTAACTAAGTATTAGACATATTATTTGTATAAGTGAACTGGCTCTCATGGTACAAAAAGGCTTAGTTTGGGCACAGATCAGAAATAATAGTTACTTCGTTTGGGGCTAGATGGTGTAACGTGGGTTTTTTTTATTCAAATGCCATATTTAAGCCCTGTTCAACGCGCATAATATGCGTTTTTAAAAAATGAAACCTGCAGGGGGTTTCGGGGACGATACATCGATCTAACTATAGATCGATGTATCGTCCCCGAAACCCCCTGCATACATAATTTCATGAAAATAGTTCGAGCCGTTTCCGAGATTCAGATTCTATATATATATATATATTATATACAAGAATTGCTCGTTTAAAGGTATAAGATTACTAAAGGTATACATAAATATGTACATCGATGATATTTTCTTTCATTCTGAAACCTCGCTACCTATTATTTGTAAGGCTACACACTTTTAAATTAGTTCTCAGACGATTTATTATTTTCAGTTTAGCAATTTGATTTCTTTTATTGATGTTTGATTTTTCAGAGAAAACCAATCATAGTTACATCAACAACCAACGAAGTAATGATACCATTCCGTGAAAACATACATTTATAGTGTTATACAAGTGCGAGTCGGACTCGCCCATGAAGGGTTCCGTAGCAGCAAGTTCCAGTAATAGGGTCCCGTTTTTACCCTTTGGGTACGGAACCCTAAAAAGTACTAGATCGAGTTCAAACTAATTTTCGTTGGAAGTTTGTATGATAATGTACATCATAAATATATTGTTTTAGTTTTATCATTTACTTATTTTAGAAGTTACAAGGAGGGACACACATTTTACCACTTTGGAAGTGTCTCTCGCGCAAATTATTTAGAGTAGAAAAAAAAAGACATTTACAAAAAATTTTTGAGTTTCATTTCTAAGTATGGGGCACCCCCAGAATTCGTTTTTTTTTATTTTTGTGTAAAAAAAATAATGCGGTTTACAGAATACATCTACTTACCAAGTTTCGACAGTTTAGTTCTCATAGTTTCGGCAAAAAGTGTCTGTGACATACGGAATGACAGACAGATAGACAGACATGACGAATCTGTAAGGGTTCCGTTTTTCCGTTTTACGGAACCCTAAAAACATTGTATTTTCAACCTAGCATTATTGAGTGTATTATTTTGTTTTGATGTGTCAATAAAGAATATCTAAAATTAAGAGATAGTCGTAGGAAAAGCAAGCTCTGCGTCTGATGGTGTGTAGTGCGCCTGCCCATGATGTAATAAATATCCTTAGGTGATGATGTCCTGTTCGGGAAAAGCAGTGGTGTCCAAAACTGGAACTGGAACAAAAGCTATATGGAAAGAACGTACAATTTCAAAATAATTAGAGCATAGGTTCTGATACCGTCTGCAACTCTGAGTTTTTTCCAAGTATACATAACAGATTTCTCAGCACCACCACTTTTAAAGGCGAAGGAAAACACTGTGAGGAAGGAAAAGGTAAATTTCGAGGAAATATGTTATACGCATTTGGCCAACCTGATGGTTTATGCCCTTGACTCTCTTCTCGTGAGGGAAGGCTGCGAGTCACAGCAGTGGATAACCTGAAGTTTACTGTAATAAGCATATCATGAACTGATCATGTCATGTCATGTACCTATGCAGAATAGACTGTGTGCGAGTGACGAGATTGCATTCTATCATATAATTGTTTTTTTTTTTTTTTCACACACAACACCATCTGACCCCAAACTAAGCAAAGCTTGTATGATGGCGGCCAGATCGCTGATATAATACTTATATAGTTTTAAATACATACTTATTATACATAGAAACACCCAGACACAGTGCAAACATTTGAATTCATCACACAAATATTTGCACTGGGTGGGAATCGAACCCACGACCCTCGGCTTCGCAGGCAGAGATACTACCAACTAAGCCACGAGGCCAGTCAATCAAATATCAGAGTGAGAGCTGGTAACAAAACACAATGTTTAAATGTGCTCTCAAATATTTTTTTCAGCAGGTAGATGTAGGCATCAGAGATAGCTTTTCACAGTTTCTCATACATGTCAAGTCACCCCATCCGCCTTCGTCGGAAAACTCATAATTTTACTGCTTTCATATTTTAATCCTACTACTTCATGCTAACTGAAAGACTGTTAGGCATATCTGAAAGACACTCGTGTTTTATCAGATCATGACAAAACTCTGTTTTCTAAATATCTGATATTTTCCTGGGCTGTTCTTGCAAAATGTCTAAAATTACAGTATCTACGAGTACTACTTTAGTCTACCAGTCTAGGAATTTGTGCAATATTTTCGACTTCTCTACCCGCCCGTTTCAGTTCCGCTAGTGTGTTAGTTTCAGGCCAAGACTTTACTGAGTAGATCTGACTGCTTATTTCCTCTTGAACTCAATTGTGTTCAAAAAGACCCTAGAGAATTGGAATAAGCTATTATTTTGCTGACACGGTAGCTGACCGCTTGGCAAATAGCCAGAGAATCTGCGGCCCAATTTTTGTTCAACTTTTTTGAACGATTCGTGGCATAATTTGAATAACTCCACCCTACTAAAATACAGCGCAGGTCACACCACGCCAACTGGAGCTTGTGGGCATAATTTGTTCACTTGCTGTGAGTGATATAGAATTGTGTACAAAGTTAAGTTGAATAGACAGATTCTGGGTAAACGTGCTTCAACTTCAATCACAGCGTCGCTTAACTTTAGGCGAGTTGTTGGTGAGATACAGATATAGATCTGCAACAGACCTACAAAATACTCATTAACTTACTACTGTTAACATTCTTTAAATACAAACTATAAAAAAGTATGTGGAATTGAATTTTTAAATAGTGTCCACCTACATTTATGTACGTATGTGTCTGTTTGGTTTATTTACTTCTACATTATCTATACTAATATTACAAAGAAGTAAAGTTTGTGTGTTTGTTAAATTGTAAGGGGTAATTTTGGGATCTACTGAACCGATTTTAAAAATTCTTTCACCAATAGAAAGCCACATTATTGCTGAGTGTCATAGGCTCCGAACAAAGCCGGAACGGGCCGCTAGTTTTATATAAATATGTATGTATCTGTGTAAGTCCTGCGACATTTAAGTCACAATTACATATGTTACTTACTAATATAACTGAATTTTGTTTATTTTTAAATTAAGTGCAATAAAGAGTTAATCTATCTATTATTATTATTTAAAGACGACAGGTTGTGGTTTCGTAACTGTGTAATTTTGCATGTATATTATGATCCCGCAAATTTTTGTAACGGCTGAAATAATTATAATAGAATGGGATGGACAAAATCCTTGGAAAAACTCATGACCTGGTGAATAACAAAGATCTAAGATAGATAGTTTAACAAAGGATTCTTAAAAATGTTTGTTCATACATTTCAAGTGGTTTAATGGGTTTGAGTAAAAATAAAAAGATATATAGCGTGTACATTAGCTGGATTAACATGTTGTATCGTGAAAAACTGTTAGTACACCGCCCAGTTAGCTGAAAATAATTGCACTAAAACAACAAAAGATGAGTAAAGTGTTTGACACAGTGTGGCCAGTACTTAAATATCAAGATATACCACAGTTCACAGCAGTTTGTTTGGTGAAATATGACTTTGAATGGACCAGTTTTTTTAACTTTTTTGAGAACCAACCTTTTGATATTTACCTTTAGATTTTCAGTATGAAGCTGGCAAAATTGTGGGAAAGGCAAGAAGAACTAATATTTCAAAGACTCGATAATGTTAATTAACTTTGAATTCAATGTTATCACTGGTGCAATAATTTTACTACAATACGAATAATATATAAGTCAAGCTACATACAACGCATGTTTGAACAATGCACACATAGACATTGCTCACAGACACGATATATCGAAACAGTTGGGAACTGTAGGTTCTTAAACAAGTTGCACACGGGCTCAGACATGCATCTTGTGTTTATTGTGCAAAGGTGGAGAAACGAAAAAGGAGTTATCAGTTATAATAACTCCTTGTCATTAAATGTTTCAGTTTGCCTTAATGACATTTATAATAAACTAGCGGCCCATTCCGGCTGCCCATTCGGATATTGTCATTTAAAGACTATTAAAAGAAATAAAAACTATCCTATCTCTCAAGTTGGACCAGACTGCTCACGGTGTGCCAATTTAATTAAAAATCGGTTAAGTAGTTTAGGAATCTATCGCGGACAAACATCGTGACAGGAGATTTATATATATAACTAGCGGCCCGTTCTGGCTTCGCTCGGATTTCGTCATATAAGGACTATTAATCGAAAAAAAAAACTATCCTATCTCTCAAGTTGGACCAGACTGCTCACGGTGTGCCAATTTAATTTAAAATCGGTTAAGTAGTTTAGGAATCTATCGCGGACAAACATCGTGACAGGAGATTTATATATATTACTAGCGGCCCGTTCTGGCTTCGCTCGGATTTCGTCATATAAGGACTATTAATCGAAAAAAAAACTATCCTATCTCTCAAGTTGGACCAGACTGCTCACGGTGTGCCAATTTAATTTAAAATCGGTTAAGTAGTTTAGGAATCCATCGCGGACAAACATCGTGACAGGAGATTTATATATATTAAGATAAGAAGATTATCAAGTAAGTATTTTAGTTTTTGGTTAGAGCAGATAACTTTTTTCTTTTCTCAGGAAAAATATCAAGGAGTTGATAGCCCCAGCGCGACCGCCCGCCGAGCATATATTTGTATGATGAGAAGATACCTACTTGAGATTGACTTCTGTGTTCTGATTGTTTTGTGCTTAATGACCCTGTGACTGTTAGATAGATTTAACATTTTAACAAACTTAACTGGCATGACAAAAAGATATAAATGTCGCTACTACGTCTTTTCGCCTTACATAAAAAATGAGATTAACATGGTCAATTCTCGGTTTAGGCAAGGGCACAGATAAGAAAATAGTGACCAGGGCACGTTATTTTGTATTATAATCTAACAATCAAGCCAGGATAAGAAATTGTTCACGTTTTGATGCTATACCTTCTTAACAAAACTAAAATACAATGAGAACTACACTACGCTACATACCTAACTAACTATCCTGCATTATCCATAGACCAATGAATGTCTACAGATAATCAAGATGTTCAAATCCACTACCAATCGGAAGCGTGCCCAGCATGCTGGCGGCATTACCACGCTGAATGGCAATGCTTATGCGTTGGGCCAAATAAACGCCAGCATTTTGGTCACGCGTCGCGTCGACCAAGCGCAAGACGTGGTTTGAGTATGACTGGGACATTGGCGGTGGAAAAAGCCCGGCGTATGATGTCATTCAAGCTAGCGTGGCGGCCAATAATACGACCCGTGCTTTTCGAGCAAAAGAACTGCGGTGACCGAGTTGGTCGACGGCAGTACCACAATGGTAGCGATGGGCTTCATAGCACCTCGCACCCAAGCGTAAGCTAACAGCTAGACAAAATGCAGGTGGATCTAATAGGCTACCGGTATTGAAAGATGGCAAAGCTTGTAACCAAAGGCCCGATTCCCACACATCGCGAGGACTTTACGAGGGCGATCCGCGATAGTTGGACACGTATTGAGAAGAGAGTTCCGTGCTCCGTGCTGACACGTCGTTTCTGTTTATGTTTAAAAGACCGAAAGAACTTTCTGCTAATTTAATATTACGAAAGTCATGTAGTAGTAGGTAGTAATTTACTAAAACCTCGTCAGTATTACAAAGCATGTCAAATCTTTATTTATTTTTATTTGGTCTGCAGTACCTACCACATTTCGAAAAATATTATTAGATATTTAAATAAATCGATATATTATGCTGAAATTGTTGAGCACGTGTGGGTATAATGTACCTACACGTGTCGACCAAAACATTCTCATTGACACAAACATAATACAAATAGATTTATTCAGTTTCAAAGCCTCAGATACCGACGAATATGTCCTTTGATATAAAGAAAATGTATTGAACGGTTTATATAGTTACGTAGTTACACATGCCTATACCTTTTATGCCTTGAGGCAGAAGAGGAGGCTCACTCATGTATTCAATTGTAAGTATATTATATACTTCTTGGTATAAATGAGGATGAGAAAACAATAGTCTGTCACAGAACCGCGTAATTGAGACAGATATAGACATAACTATAAATTATTCGGGATGTAATGTTATCCTTGATTAGTTACACTTTGCTGTGTAAACTTCAGCTTAACAACCGGATCTATGGGTAAATCCAGGTAATATTATATATTTAATTCAGATCTGTTCAGCCGTTACTTAGAAATGTAACCGGATCTATGGGTAAATCCAGGTAATATTATATATTTAATTCAGATCTGGTCAGCCGTTACTTATTTACATACTTGACCTATGGGTAAATCCAGGTAATATTGTATATTTAATTCAGATCTGTTCAGCCGTTACTTAGATACATACTTACAAACACATATATTTTTATCTTTATAATATTAATGTAACATTTCTTGAATAAGATTCCTATAAAGTAGTGCTATTTTAGCTTGTAAAGTTACAGCTGGTCTAGTCAGGGGAACTACGTCTACCCATTCTGGACCCTTGGTTTGAATCTCACGCGGGCTTCTTTCTTTTCAAAGTTGTACGCAATGGACGTACTTACGTAACTTAAAAACGGTGAAGGCATCATAATGTAACCTGCTTGTCGAAGAAGGCTTCTCAAAGAGAAGTGTAGTCTACTAATCCGTAACTTGACCAGTGTTATTATCTATTCTATGCCAGTGTGGTGGGTTATAACCTAAATCCCCCTACATGGTTAAGGGGAGACTTGTGCCGCAGCAGTGAAGATTCTCTGGGTTGATACGGAAAACGCTTTTGTACTTTTTCGTAAATAAAAGTCGTTAATATTGTAAAAGCTCAAATGTAAGGTTGGAAAAAAAAATGCAAAACGAGTTGAATGAAAGAAGTTTACAATCGTTAGTTCCAAATTTAAAATCAAACATGATTTACCATTTTCTAACAGCTGAATACTTCCAAATAAAAGTTGTAAATAAAAAACTATATTACCTACTTTTATATCGTGTCACAAAAAAAAATTGGAAAAAGCAGAGGTTCTCAAAACGTTGATCAGAAACTTGTGTCTATTAATATACCTAATTAAACGTTTTTAGGATGACAAATAGATGAAAAATATTAAATAAGTGGTACGCTTACAGGTTTAAAGGATGAGTAGACCTATTAAATTTCCCAAACAAAATGAAACATGAACGCCAACTGGGCAGCAGTTTCAAACTATTACTGAACGGTTTTTTATTCACCTCACTTTCTCAAAAAGCCTAATTCTTAGTTTTCTATTGGAGGTACAAAGTTTGGAAACTCTTGACATCTTAATTATTTCTTATTCTTCTTCTTATTTATTACCTTTACATGGAGTTACCGAAAAACAAAATATTTCACTTTGCTAACCATTATTACGAGTACACAAACTTGACGAAGTCCTTAAAGAAATAAGCAAACAGAGAGTGTTGTGCCTTTGTTTTCATAAAAATAAAATAAAAAGGGCTAGGAGAAGCTCCGTGATAAAAAGAATCTGAAATATTCCTCGCAAGTTCTCACAAACATATGTAAGCGTATCAACGCCAAGAATTTTGATCACAAACACTAGTCATATCCGTTCTCTTTCAGCATTGTATTCGGCGATCATGTTTATTTTCTAAGGCAATATTTGCAAATCGTTCCAGCTGTCGGCGTGGGAAATAGGGATGTCAACGGGCAAGTACCCGAACGATATTTTATTACATCGTCTCGGGACAGCAGTGGAAAATCGCTTATGTGCGTGAGCTTAATGGTGTTGAAAAGATTTATGGCACAACCCTTGCACACTCCTACAGATTAACCCCTAACAGTGACGCAATAGTGAGGCGATAACTCTTCAGGATCAGTGAACGACGGATGTGCGACGTCCGTTATGCGAGCTTTTGAAATACCACATGCTTTTGAAATCTATTTTGTGTAGATTTTTTCTGAATTTTGTGAATAGCCATGAATTTGTTATGCATGAAATTGTTTTTATTTTATGGTCCACGCTGTTATGATAAATGTGTTGAATAGGTTTCCAGATATATGGCACAAACATTGTGACACTGAGAGTTACGTTTCTATAGTGCAACGATATATCAAAATCAGTTGTAATCTATCAAAAGTCTTAAAACGTAAAATAAAGTTTAATAACGCATTGGTTACATAGAGATAATAATGTTAATAACTTATTGTTAGGAACTCCTAACCTAACTGTTGGTAGCGATCCTTAGACATGATCTCGAGAAGGAAGGAGGGATTTTCGTTTGATACGCTTTCATTATATTTTTCTGAAGTCCACTATATTATTTTTTTAGGACCACGCGGTATTTATATTTGTCTAATTGTTGAACAAGCGCGATAATTGACGGGCTGTGACGACATGATATTAAAAATTTAAGATTCGAGTTAGGATCAAGTGTTAGTCGTGAGAAACCTAATATTTATGTTCTGCAAAGATGTTTGTTTCATTTTAAAACTTTATACGAACAAGTGGCTTCTACTGCTTGTTGATGTTTTCATACCAGTTTTATATTAAACTGCTCTACTGTATGGGAGTTTTCATCAAGGTAATATTAGCTAGGTGGCCTATAATTATATAGACAGGTAACATTTTCGGGCTGCTGAGAGTCTGGTTTTTCTCGAAATAGGAAACATTTTAAGTACAATCTCTCCACAGGCCTGGTACGGATTGGTGGAGGACGTATTTTCTCAAAACATTGTTTTTGAACATGCTGGGCTCTTTACACTATTTTTATTTACTGTTAAAATCTTCAATGCTTACTTTAACATCTGCATAGGAGGATCTAAAAACTTATTCACCTTGTTTTTTTTATTACTTTTATAGTGTTATGCTTGACCGCCATCTTGCCTGAAGTTAAGCGACGATACGGTCTACGATAGAGCGTGCTTGCTTAAAAAACCATAGCATCTGCATAAAACGTCGCGTCTCTATATGTACTACCGAGGCTTATCACACTTAAAATACTAATCAAATTAAATACCTCAAGAAGCAATTACTTTAATACAATAAAATTTCGCACAGTACCATAACTATCACCTATTTTGTATTGCTTATTAGAACGTCACAATGAAAACACTTCTAAAACAAGTATATAGCTCCAATTGATACATAGGTACAATGGTTTAATAGAAACAATAACCAAAATCAATGTAATCTGACGTAAAACGGATGAATACTCCAACATTAGATCAAAGGACATCGAATATCCCTCACGCCTACACACTTATAGAACTACGGAATTAATTGATCTCGCTTTGACCCCGGATGTACAACACCCAACCGTGAAATATCCTGATTAGTAGCAAACGGCTACGAACTACCAATAGGCTAGCGACCAAATTACACAGATCTCTACATATTGTTTGTCCAATTCATCCCGTGTTAGAAGTCAAGGGATACCAGAGCTCTTGTTATTTGGCTACTAAGCCGATGTTTGGTTTGGCAGCAACAGTCTTATCATTTACCTACCTATTGGCTAATTCTAAACGTGTTTGTTAGGAAAAAAGAACTACCGAAACATTTAATATGTTTTTTTCGGCCTTTACGGGACCAAAATAAAAGATTAAAGACTGAAACGGCAGCATTTTCATGTGTTTTTAGGGTTTTATATTATAGGGTTAGTTTTATGTACACACTTTGTCAACTAAACTCTAGAAAGATTTCAGAGTTACTGTTTAGTAAAATAATGCTAACATAAATGCTATTTATAGATGTTTTTACAATAAATATAAACTAGTACATTAATATTTAAACAACATGCGAGTCAGACTCTCCCATGAAGGGTTCCGTACCAGCAAGCAACATAATACATAAGTTCTTGTAGTTCGTTGTAACTTTTAACGATGTTTTAATAACAGTGTATTTATGACGTATTAAAAAACTACTTATAAGTAGATCAGAGTTCAAACCAATTTTGATTGGAAGTTTGTATGGTAATGTACATCATGTATATATTTTTTTGAGTTTTATAATTCTTTCATTTTAGAAGTCACAGGTTACACACATTTTACCACTTTGGAAGTGTCTCTCGCGCAAATTATTCTATCGTGTACAATGATATTAGAAACCTCAACATAATATTTGAAGACCTATCCATAGACACCCTACACGTATGGGTTTGACGAATCTATAAGGGTTCCGTTTTTACGTTTTATGGAACCCTAAAAAGACTGCATTAATCTAAAATTGTTTGTGTTATGTTTTTCAACCCTGACAGGGTTGTTTATGCTCAAAAAAAAAAATTAAACAATAACAGTCATAACTATCTTGCTCGTAATATCACAACCTACTTTGTGTATCTAAACACGATATGACTGCTCTTTTCTACAAAACTTCTAAATTGTAAACAGTTAGACGTGTATAGTTTAAGGCGGTAAAAACTTCCTTTTGTTGTTGGTTTACAAAAAAACGCGTGTTTCAAAAATAGTTAGATACAAAAAGTTTTTGGAACAGAACCTATTTACTTCTAATATACGAGTACTTTTCGTTTAACCCATAAGTTTAAAAAAAGATTTTCCGTAATTTTTTATTTCATGGCAATACACGGCGGCGTCTTATATTATCTAATCTATGGCGGTGTGTTGTTATTTTTTCTGCAAGTATTTTCATATTTTCTTAACTCACTTTTCGTAAAAATTTATATAAATGTGGAAACTGGTGCATGTGAATTGTTCGTCATGTTTGAATAAGTGCTATACAAATCTTGCCTACTGCATGACTGTCCTGACAGTCACTCTATACATGGTTCAAGCTTAGTCTTGCCCTTCAATCTCGATAACTATTTGCTACCCTTGCTGTCTATGATGAGAATACTTCCAGCTTCGGTAGTTTCGGGCTTAATTCAGCTTGGTTATCAAGATTTCCAATCCTGACCCTCAGTGGAGACATCAATCTGCTGTTAGGTGCACTTTTGTCATCGTCAGGACGATCAGCAAAGCAGTCATTACAGACCAGTAATTCACTATTAGTTAGATCGTGAATCTCCTAGTCGGACACCAACTCTTCAGCACTTCGAAAACAGTCGAAGATGATTCGATTAAATTTAAAAAAATACAGACATCGCAGGATGGTATGAGATGAGACAACACGAGAGGTAACCTAATCATCAGATTTACATTTTGCAGCTTTATTACGTTTCTAGAATAATCTGCTGAGGTGTATAGATGGAAGCCCGTATTTGTTCCGTATATCACGAAGGTTGGTAAAACGCAAAGCGAATCGGCCCGTGGAATTGGTTTTGATAGAATTCTCGCCATCGTTCTGTTATTTGACGAAATATTGAACTTCATCTTCTTCGCATTTAAAAATTTTTAATCTGTTTCCATTAGTAATGAGTAAGACCGTAGTGAGCGGAGTAAATTATTATTTGAATGGTAAATAGAAAATGATTAGAAGTATGACGGGAGGTAACAACAAACACGCAGTGTCGAGTCAAATGTGATTTATAAATCAGGATCAAATACAGCAGAGACAAACTTTTCTCGCAAGTACTTGAATACTAGTGCCCCTCCAATTGTGCTTGTGTGTTGCCATCGTATTACATGATATTTTCATGATGGTACGGGTAGATATGAAACTTGGTAAATCAGCGGCGAGTTGATGATGATGTAGAAGAAATGCATTTACGCACCATCCGCCGTGCAAGAACACGGCAAGTGTGTTAGACTCGACACCTTTGAATGATAGTGGTGCCCTCCTACCGACTAAAACCCCAAAAGACTTTCCGGCATGCCTTGGGACGGAGTCTCGGGACCGCTACCACACTCGATCACACCAGGCTGACGATACTTCCGCTACAGAAGTAAAATTTTAATGACGATATTTTGACACACTTTTAACAGCGATTTTTTTTTATGCAAGTACTGTCGTGCATATGAAATATGTGCTTACTCGTAAGTGGCGCCGTGCGCCACTGAATTTGATCAGTTGCTCGGATCCTAGCGGTGGCATTGTCAAAAGCCGAGTGAAAATAAATTCCCCTAGAGGCTTACGTTTTCCATACGTAGAATAGGAATTAAACGTAAAACGAGCTCGCATATGATACACGCGTTTAATTAGCCGGGAACATGGCGCGTTTATTCGAAATTGTTTTCTGCCTCGAATGTTTTGTGTCACTCGTTGTGTCAGGTTATTTAAGTCTCGTAACGTTCATTAATGTAGGATATGTGTCTATCGGATAACGTAAACGTTGTAATGTGAGATGGAACTTGATGGCATGATCGTGGGACCCACTCTACCACCAGGGGTAGGCCTAGTGATATGGTGGGTCCGTCATGGAAATACTTCTGACTTTATACGCGGAAGCTCGAAGATTCAGATGCATCTTTGCTTCAGACGCTTTTAGACTCTTGCATCTGTGACTCCAAGTGTTCATCATATAAAAGTTTGTCATTGTAAGGTGCTTCCATGGCAAAGGAAAACATTGTGACCACAATGTACTTCAACGAGCAATGAATACATGTAAATCATCTCAATATAAACTTGGCAAGCATCATGGATTATGGTACTCGTTATAACCTTTCGATGTACAAACATGAAGTGGGCTACTTATGCTGTGCAGTAGTTAAGTCTTTGAGCTGTGTGTGTTAAAGAAGCAGACTGCTTTAACCATGAACGAGTCCAGTAAGTTTGGTATTAGTCATAATTATTTTTCTAAACAGTTTAATTGAGAGATGGTTTATACGAGAAATCGGGGAACTTACATAAAAGTATATGTTTGTCGAATTAAAATCCTCCTCCATTTCTTAAGTTGGTTTAAAAATTCAAACAAAAAATAAACTGGTCATACCATTGCTAACTTAGCTTCACAAAGCGTCGTTAAATTTCCAATAAACAGAAAGTTAATTAACAACAGAACGGTCTATATCTATGGCCATCATTAATTCAAATGGCAAGTTCAAAATTAAACGCAGTCAATATTTGGCAAACAAACACTCCCAAATTTAATTTTATTGTGTGTTCCAGTGCATAATAATGTAACTCAAAACTCGACTGAGCGTAGATTAGAGAGATAGAACACGAATGGCGAGATTATTTAGCGAATATTTAGAGAATTTGTTTGCAAAACGCAGCGTTTAGAGCTGTCAGCGGTACGGGAGCGCAAATAAATGGTGGTTCAAAACACACTGTTTAATAGTTTTGTGGTTTTGAGTAAACACTCTGCCGTTTGAATAGCGTTCGTTTGTTATGATACTGTTCCAGTTTTAGTTATAGTTTTTGCTGAATGGACGTATTTGTGCATATATTTGGAATTTTATTGCTGTGCGCTGTTAGTTATTAATCGAAACAATGGAGGCGGTTGCTAATTAATATTGTATACCTACTAGTTAACCTTACAACCTACAGACATGAATGAATGAATGAAAATTCTTTATTGTTCACACCATATAGGATACATTGTTTTACCATATGAGCAATCAACCGAATTATATGTCCAAGTTAAGGGACACATGATGTAAATGATTTCAGCTTAGTGTACATAGTTAACTATGGTTACATTTTTCATACCGTGTTTTGAAAATCGTGTTGACCCATTTTAGCAGTATGTACCTACCTACAACCGCTAGCATAGTGATACGAGATTTTATTAGGATTATGTTGCAAAAAATAAACTGTGTTCGAAGACATTATTATTATATATGTTTTAAGTTATTGGACTCTGGAGGTCGATTTCAAAATTTTATTTACTTTGTCGCCGGATAATGTTGTTCCATAAAAATCAAAAACATAAGATTATCGCTATACTACAAATTATGACTATAAGTCTGTATTATCTATTCTATGCTATAAGGCCAGTTTGGTCTATTTTAGTTAATTGCATATTTGAAAATAATATGTAAATTTGACTTTACTCGAAATGTATTTGGTTCGCATAAGTTTAAAGGAAGTGATCGAAATCGAGTAAATTAATAGCTAGTTCTAAAACTATACTTAAGATCTATTTTAGAAAACCTCTATAGTTATTTCTATTACTTACTAGGTACAAATTAATGTTAACTAAGTTATGCTCTCAGAATTGGCCCTATTGTAACACTAAATTTTTCCGAGTCTCTGTTGCCTTAGTAAAAATAAAAGCATTTTGTACAGTAAAATAAAATAAGAGATACAAAGAAGTAACTGAAAATGGTCGTCCAAGCTTTAAAAAGCAAAACTCATTTCCGTTTCGTTAAATTAAAATCGTACATTCACAAGAGGCCGCCCATCCGTTTTGTAAGGAACATTTGAAAGCAAAAGCTTCGCATAACCAGATTTAATGTGGTATTTTTACATTTTCATCCTTCCAACACTCTTATTACGTTCGTGATGAATCGCTGAAACATTTTCATACTGTTATTAGTCATGCCTCGCGGTTTTATCTGTAGCAGCACCTAAATTTTGTAATGATGTTAAAGCGACGTTCTAGCTACAAAAATCCGGCTCCGTTTTCACGCGTAATAATTTCCGCCTGACAAATAATTTAATAATCCTGACAAGTAAGTTGTAAGAGCGTAGTGTTCATCATACCTAATATGTCACTTAGTCCGTTTGTCACTTTAGTATTTCCAACGTCCACTGCTGCTTTCCTAACATTCTTACTACATCTAAGCTCAAGGTGCTCTACACTACGTGTCGGTAATGATTCACAATCTTCACCCATCAATTCCAACGATTATGGTTTTCTGAAAAATATGACCAACCCACTGCCACTTTGACTTGATAATGCAGCTTGCAAATTTAAAGTGGGTCCATTACCAACCACTTTGACCACTATATCGTCTGTACAGGTATAATTAACAGGTATTCTTATTATTTTTTTAATAAAGCGTGACGAGACGTACAGGACATGTGCCTGATGGTAAGCAAATAAAGAATTGTACCTATCACTGTGTATGTGATAGGTACTATGGTTTACCATGCCTGTACAAAATTAGAAAACAAATGTCTAAGTAATAATAAACTAGGCATAATTAAAATGTTTCTATGATTTATGCTCAAATGAATATTTATATCGATATTTTCCACACAACACCATTTAGCCATAAACTGAGCAAAGTTTTATCATTGAGTCATATAAGTCAGATGACTAAATAAATGTGTCTTGGGTGGAAACTAAACCCATGACCTACGACTTAGAATGTAGACTCACTACTAACTGCGCAATTCAATAGAACTTAGCTATCTATAACTATAGTATGTACTTATTCTAACACTAGCAGCCCATTCCGGCTGCGCTCGGATATTGTCATTTAAAGACTATTAATCGAAATTTGACTCCCCCCCGTACCCCAGTGCCGCTTACATGGAGCCTACATCGCATGCTGGCTAGCTGAGCGCGGTGAGCGACAACCACGCGACTATTTTCTAATACTTGCATTTTTAAACTCGTGATATCTTCCGAATGAAATGTCCGAATTGAATAATTCAAAAAGTTATAAAAAGGTATTAAAGCTTTCTTAAATATAAAGTAATTTATTTTGATGAGGATTAATACCAATAATACCAAGGTACAAATGAAGAGCCTTTTCAAGAGGCGGCATATATAAATTAATATTTTAGAATAAAAAACTGCTTACTGTGACATAACTATAATATTTAGACATATGCTGTCGCGACACTTTTTGTAGATAATAATGAGTTCTGCAAAGTCGTAGTAAATTATTTTGTTCTATCATCAATAGTTTTCGCAGCGCACGCGACGTAAGGAATTTTTCAGGTCATTTTTTTACACCTTATGTTACATTATTGGAGTTTTAGTAAGGATCCCTATTTTTTTTTTAAATATAATACAGCCTTTGTTACTCGGGAATAATGTAGCTTTCCAAAGGTGAAAGAATTTTTGAAATCGGTCCAGTAGTTTCGGAGCCTATTCATAACAAACAAACAAACAAACAAATCTTTCCTCTTTATAATATTAGTATAGACTATAATCTGACAATCTACATTGAGCCGGCGATTATGACCAGCCTCACTTGGTCTAACATAATTCATTTGATACCGTATCACGGTATACGAGGAAACGACACCGGTGACCCGGTTTTGATAAATTATGCGCCTGTCATGCGTCCCGCCGCCTATCATCGATGTGACGACTGAATCACACCCAATTTACTCTTCTGACGCTTCTATGAAAGAAAATATGACGCTATCGCTTACTTCTCATGTTTCTTTAATATTGCGATCGTTATCCGCATATATTTTGGTATCTCAACAACATAAATCTTCACTAGGTACTTTACACATATTTTTGAACTTAGAGATTTCAATGTTTTTTTTCGGTTCGGACTTTAGGCTGTGGATATCTTTCTGATCACTGCAGGATCTAAATGCTGTAATAATGCATTTCCAACGTAAAAACAAAGGGAGCAATCAAACGGCCTCGCTTCACTCCACTGGTAATCGAAATTTCGTCAAAAGGTTCATTCTCCAACACACACACTACATAGACGATACATGGAATTTACCCGAATCGGTGTTTAATTATTATATCGGCTGTCAGTACCTACAAGCCTAACGTAATTTAGAGTTAGATAGTGTTCTATGAAAAACGTCCAACAATATTAATTTTGGAACAAAGTTTCTTATGGCTCAGATGAGATAGAAAGATATATCTATATATCTCCTCTTAGCCATAAGAAACTTTATAAACGACAAAATTTATATAGGTCTACCTCTGAGCTATGTATGATCTACCAAATAAAATATAATTCATCAAAATCTATTCAAGATTGCCGGCGCTATCTCGTAACATACATACAAAAAAAATACAACCTAATCCCTATAGGGATCTGTAATAAATTTGGGAATAAAACCGTACGAAGAATATGTAACAAAAGTGACGCGTAGGTATATATTGGTTACTAACCGACTTCTGAAAATTATTTAGGAGGTTATTAATTAGGTTGTATTTTTTTTTGTATGTATGTTACGAGATAGCGCCGGCAATCGTGAATAGATTTTGATGAATTTTATTTTATTTGGTAGATCATACATAGCTCAGAGTCCTATATAAATTTTGTCGAAATCGGTGTTGCGGTTTTGGAAATATGAACCAAAAACTAAAATTTGCGTTTACATTTTTAGACGATATGGTGATAGATTCTTATAAAATTTGGTCGAGTGTCTAAATATAACTTTCAATCGAAGTCGGTTTTTGTTTCTTTGAAGAAAATAATTATTTTAATTTAGTCTTGACCATGGATATAGCCGCGTAAAAATTGCCCGAGACCTGTAATGTCAAGTATGACTTTCGAATGATCAGACCATAAATAATAAGTATAAGCATTTTTTTGCTAATTGTGTTGCTCGTGTATTATCCGAAGGAACTTCGTTCTTACCTGGTTTACAGTGACACCACATGATTTTTGAAGTGAAAACTTCTTTTGGCGCGCCTAGACAGATTTTTCGTGGGGTGTGAATTGAATTCTACCGTCACGCGTCATATGATAAGAATCTTCGGGTAAACTCGGGACCATGGGAAATGCTTATAGGGCGTGGTTTGGCCGCCATGTCATGGCCATCTAGAAATGCGTAAGCCAATAGGAAATGCTGATGCATTTCTAGATGGCCATGCCATGATGTCCAGGCCACGCCCTCCGGTTGCACCCGTGTAGTTTCCAAAGTAAGCTATCAAATTCTCAGTTATAAGTTTTCACTTCTATCGGCAGTTCCTATGACTGCCTATTTTTTTTGTATACGTTTTAAAAATATTGTTTCGCGCCGATGTATAGAAAACATCTTTCATGAACTGTTTAATTGTAATTGATTTAATATTATTAAAACCCATGTTACTTTTCTCTGTAATAAGAAATAGGCGAGAGTGTAATGAAACCAAACGTATTGAAGTTCTAAGTAACTTGAGATGTTTCACTCTGATCTGTTAAGAACTTAGTGAAAGAGATAATTAATTCATAACCTTGCTAATGACAGTTTAGAGTTAGAATTTGGATAATAAAATCGTTTTTTACGTTTAAGTGAATAATTAATTATAATGGATGTAGATGAGTTAAAACAAATGAAAAGATAAGGAAGGAGAGGATAAAGAGGGTCAAATATGTTTTGATCAACTATTAAGTGAAATTATGGGGCAAGAGTTAAATAATTATATATCGGCGGGTGAGGAGAGCCCACTAAAATAATAAATGTTCCCATTGCTGGGACTCAGGGTCTTCTCTCGCAAGGAGAGAGTTAAGGTCATAATCCACCACTTTGGCCCCGTGCGTAGACGACGAATACTATTATTATTTATTTTGGTACTGTAATAACCACGTAATAACATACATGCGATACTTATTTTATTACGCTAATAATATATACACGATTCTTACTTTATGTATGAATATTTTTCATAAAACTACATTGAAATAATAATAATAATTAGAGACACATTGTATAACCACGGTAAATATACCGAAAATAATAAAGGTGCCATTTAAAACGCATACCTTTTTTTTCTAATATACTTTGTCAAAATGAATTTATCATAATATATGTATAGTGTTATAATGTAACTTTTGCATAATCGTTTTTTGACATAATTTGTTTTAAGCATAACAATCTAATGTAATACATTCAATTAGACTATTGATGAGACGCATAATAGTGTTTAGGGATATTGTTGAGATGCTTAAATAAAATAAGTCTTTAGGATTTATTTATTTATTTGTTGTGCTACTAAATAGAGGCCCAAGTTACAAACGACTAGGACCCAACTCGGAGCACCCCGACTCCATCTAGTTTTGTCTCAACTACCCCTTGAGTGTATATAAAATATGCGGGAGCCAGAAGCTCAAAGGAGTTCCTGAGTGGAGTAAGCCATGCAAGGCCTAGCGAAGTGAAGGATGGGAGATGGTGAGCGAAGCGAGCCGGCGACCTCCGTAGTAGAGCGCAATCCGAGTATAGAGAAGCAACACTCAGGGCTGACCGCAGAGCTTCTGGCGGGAGCCCACCCACTCGGAGTTAAAATGTGTATTTTTTTTACCGTACCGTCCGCTATTCTCAATGTGTGCCTTTAAGCATTATGATAAGTTATTTTTATGTGTGTAGTTATGCTAGTAAAAATTATGCGAAAACAGTTATGCGTTTAGTTGTTATGGTAAATTATCGTTAGTCCTAAAACGTCATGTCTACTTTAATTAGTACAAAAATTGTTATGCTACCACATATAGACCCAAATAACAATACTTAACTTAATAATTGATATTTGTTTTTTGGGGCACGCTAATTCTCTATAGTTGTAAGTCTATAATATTTTGGAAAAGTTACTTACCAAGTTTTTGAAATTCTTTAATTTTTCAGTTTTGAGAAATTGTTCGATATATTCGAAATTCTCTTTAATGCTTCCATGCGCCTCTACGAAAAAACCCTATACTACGATTTTTTTACGGAAATATATCATTTTCTTAAACTATTACCCATAACTTCAGATCATCCAAGATTCATATCAAGTCCTAGATGCTAAATTATAAATTATAATCTTATATATAAAATTCTCGTGTCACAGTGTTTGTTTCCTTACTCCTCCGAAACGGCTTTACTGATTTTAACCAAATTTTATATGCATATTCTGTAGGTATGAGAATCGGCTACTAGCTATTTTTCATACCCCTAAGTGACAAGGGTTGTTCACTAAGGCAAAACAACGTTTGCGGGGTCAGCTAGTATAATATAATATTGAAACAAAACTGAGTAATATAGCTGGTTAAATAATAATTTTTGCAATACGCCATTTTAAAAACGTGTCTTCAGTGTATTTCTATAATCCATGGCTAGAACTGCCTCTATTTTTTAGCAAACCAAAGAGCAAAGCGAAATGAAATTTATCCGAACAATTTAATTTAATAAAACGTACCTACTACAGTGCTTCAGTTATTATTTTCGCCACATCTTTTATAAAACGCTCACATATAAGATTTGTCAGAGCTCATATATTCCACTTTGTATGGAGTGGAGCGGAATGAATCTTGTATTAAGACATAAAATATGAATTTTCCACATTCGTCTCTCTGCTTTGGTATGAGTATCTTTATATTTTCAGGAATGTGTAGGTGGAAACAATATTACCTAATCATTCACTAGTTCAGAGTTGGTGAGATGAAGCTAAATTGGATTATAAGTTATAGCTTATGCCTACGGCTACGGTTTCACATGCGTAGGTTTCACTATTGGAATAATTACGAATGTAAAGCAGACCTGAATTTCACCACTATATGCGGAAGCACAATTTCCTACCTAACGAACGTAATTTCTACATGTCACTGAACATTATTTGTGTTTCGGTATTGCCATCAACTTATTCGCTATCCAGACTAAATGTTGTGGATACCGAATACCAAGTAAAACGATAAGACTAGTGAAACAGCTGGCGTCCTTATCGCTGAAAGCGAGATTTTTTCCCGGCAATCTTGAGATGGGCAAGTATCTTGAAAAACTTAAAGCGTGGTGCGCAGAAACGACTATTGATTTAATATGATTACGACATAAACCCCATTCTAAAAGTTTGACATACCATTACTTAGACTACACGAAAACAGATTACAAGAAGAATTAAACTGAAGTTAGTTACGATGTATACTAATGTGTTGACGTATTTCAGGGTATCGGTTTTTCGTGACGATACACGAGCACATCGTAAAACACTACTTTCACAATTTTTTTTAAAAACAATAATGTTTTATAAAATGTAGTTTGGTCAATAATAAAATAATATGCCTTACGGCAAACATGCTATTCGTTAAACTGAACGGCATCAGTAAAATTTTGTGACACATTTACATTCTTAGCAACGGAGCGGTATATTTTGAAAATAGGATCATTATTTTAAACCGGGCTCATTCAAACTCCTGAACAATTCCTCTGGGCGTATCTAAACAAGCATCGTGTGGACAAGTAGATCTTTAACTGGATCAAACCAACTTAATCGTTGCTTTGTTTACTGAACAAAATAGCGTTCGATTTTAAGATTCTGTACAAAAACATGGACCCTAATTTGTAAAACTGTGTCTACGATATTTGAACTCCCTTGTTTTCAAACCGTAATAGGTAATTGAATTAACAAAATAGTAAATTATATGGGAGAAAAAAAAAAAAGAACCAATCCTTTTTAGAGAGGTCTGTTATAAGCTGTATCAAGGACACGGTAATCCAGATAAGCTTGTCAGTATTATTAGGTGGATATTTTGTACAATACTTAACATCAAAAACTGATGAACGTGGCCCCGTGGTAGCAATTTTGGCAACAATATAGCGAAATTCAGTCAATATTTGTTGTGTTACGGCACTTAGCAGTGCAGATGCAGAATTTGGTCATCACTGTTGGATTTAGCAGAAAAGGACATTGTGAAGAAACCGGAATTTTCAAAGAAAGGCATCTTTTAAGAACATTCGTCATTTGGCTAGCGTGGCGGATTATGACCTTGAGTTCCTCCGTGTGAAAGAAAGACTCTTTCTTATCTCAGCAGTTTTTTAACTGTTATTTGTTTTCACTTGACCGCTATCTCATTTGGTGTTAAGCGACGATTCACTCTCGATTTAAAAGCATTAAGATTGTAAATATTGGTAAACCCACTCAGGCAACGCATTCCACAGCCTACGTTCCACGTTCTTATCACAAAAAAATGTTTGCCTGTAAAGTCGGTTTACTGACGATAGAACGTGACAACGTCTTAAGAAAATACTGATGGAATGGTAGCATTTTTCAATTCTTTTGAAAAATGATACCATTCCATCAGTATTTTCATTTGTTTAATAGATTTGTATGTAAAAAGTAATCAGTAGAATTTAGTCATTTTCAATCAAAACAATGCAAAAAAGCTTTTAGATGCCGGGGATCGAATCCGGGGCATTTCACATGCAAAGCGAACGCTCTACCACTGAGCTACATCCCCACTTAAAATATCGTCCGATACAACCCTTCGTAGGAAGCTTGAAATTGGCGGGGGGTGGGGAGTGTCCGTTCTATCTATATTATCTATTCTATGCCGGAGTTCAGAAAATTGGACGCTTTATGGATTATTAATAATCTACTTCCGGAAATATCTAATGATAAATACTTAAAAGCTTATGACGATTTTGATCAATAGAAAACAACAAGAAAAGTGAATTGTCTCGCACACGATATGAAAAGTAGAGTATTCACCTCAGGCATTACCAGGCCTATTACACAAGGCAGTGCTTTACTCCCTTGGTGAATAATCTACTATTAAATCATAGTTACGCTCGATAATTATTTCGATTGAATAGTAAAGCCATCGATTTTTTACTCATCGTAAAATAGTTCTGTTAACTTATTGTTTTAATTTTGTCAATTATAGCATAACCTACAATCGCTGCACTAGCGGACCGATGCTATTCATTTTAATGATGAAAGCACGAATATTCGACAATATATCACTGAATATATAATTAATATCGACATAATCATTACCTTTATCGCTGTAATTATCGTTGCTTCACTTTTCACTTTTCACTGCACTTGATTTCATATTCAGTGAAATCATAATGTTTTTGTTCTATTATTTTCATGATCTATCATCTATCATTTCAACCGAATAAAAAAAATCTGGTAATACGATTCATAATCTGCATCTGCCATCTATCGCTAGATCGACCGATACAGTATAGATGGCGCTAAAACAATATGTTTTAAATCACTCATATCTTCAATTGATGTTTAAAACAAATTGTTACATACTAAAATAATTAACTGTTGTTTTTTTTTCAGATATTTGTTAGACAACGCGATCATTATAAAAGACCGCCGTGTTTTAGACATCGGAGCCGTCTTTTATTCCGCTTTTATTGATAGTCGTTGTCAAATTGTCCTGTATTTAAAATTGTTTTGCTTTACAAAAAGTAATCAGTAGAATTTAGTCATTTTCAATCAAAACAATGCAAAAAACAATGCAAAAAGAAAATTTTAATTTAATTTGTTTAATAGATTTGTATGTAAAAAGTAATCAGTAGAATTTAGTCATTTTCAATCAAAACAATGCAAAAAAGCTTTTATATGCCGGGGATCGAACCCGGGGCATTTCACATGCAAAGCGAACGCTCTACCACTGAGCTACATCCTCGCTTGAACTACTGGTCGAAATAATTAATACAACTGTAACAAGGTAACGACCGACGGTCGTTACCTTCCAAGGTAACGCTACATGACGTCATGTTTTGCGGGCGTACAGCCGGCTTCATCGAATTATAAGACGTTATCACGTCAAAAATAAAGTGAAACGTCTTCGTCGTTGCATTTTTGTAGCTGCTAAAATTGACCAACAGGTACCTACTACGTAATACATTATAAGAAGATACATATTATTATGCAATATAATTACGGTTGCTTATGATTCACTTTATAACTTTGGAATCGGTAGCTGTAACTATTACTAGTTGTAAAGGCAATTCCATTATTCAAAAGTTTACCAATCGAAAAGGATTGATGATCAAAAAATTACTACTAACTGAATATAAACTGAAATTAGAACTCAAATTACTAGTTTGGCTATACAAACAATCACTGTGCCGTTCTAGTCTCCTAACCCTTAAATCGATTCAAGGAACCGTAACTCTATTGATGGGTACAAAACTGTTACAAAGGGCGTATGACGATTTTCTCCTTTCATTTCTGTAAAAGGAATATCCTTGAAAAATGTGTTATTGTTGTGTCGCTGTAATCTTTGATATTATCTTCAGAGTGACGTGTTTGAAATGTGTTTCAAACATTGGTGTTATGAGGATCCAGTCTTTATAAGAAATAACGATTGAGCAATACAGAAAAATGTAATTGTCTGTAACCTACAGTTTTTATTGTGTATTGTAATGTAGGTAGGAGCGGCGCGAGTAACAACAGCGGTGGTTAAACGCGCACTGATTTCAGTGGCGGTCGCTATAACTATGTAGGTACATATACAAATATACATATGTAGGTGTCGCAGCCGGATTGTATTATTCGCCGTATTACATTACGGCTAGCCGTTTTGAAAAACAGGGCCGTTTTGTAATGCGGCGATTCCACGATTAGCCGGATCGTCATTGCGATACGTTCTTCAATAATAAGGCGGCACACGTGTAGCCGCATTGTATTACTACTTAAATTGTAGGGTGGCCATACTTACATAACAAACAATGTTTAAAATGAAAATTATTTTGATGCATCAGCAAAAGCTGACAGATTACTTCTTACGATATTTATTACCTTTTTTTTACAACATTTTACCTCTCAGATAATGCTTGAAAGACCCTAACTTGATATTGGTGACTGTACACCTAAGAAACATGGTGCACTTACCTACACTTCCTTAGACAATTGTCTATCATTGACATTTGACTCCGGGTGGGCTCCCGCCAGAAACTCTGCGGTCAGCCCTAAGTGTCGCTTCTTCATACTCGGCCTGCGCTCCACTACGGAGGTCTCGCATGGCTCGCTCCACTCAGGACCTCCCTTGAGGTTCTGGCTCCCGTATTTTTTAAATACACTCTAGGGGTAGGGAACTGGCGCCCATACGATTCCATAATGTCAAGTGCCTGTCGCGGTCTCCGGTCGCGTTCTCCTGTCGCGGTCTCCGGTCGCGTTCTCCTGTCGCGGTCTCAGCGCGAGCTTGCACCTTCTTTTTTAGGGTTCCGTAAAACGTAAAAACGGAACCCTTATAGATTCGTCATGTCTGTCTGTCTGTCTGTCTGTCCGTCCGTATGTCACAGCCACTTTTTGCCGAAACTATGAGAACTACACTGTTGAAACTTGGTAAGTAGATGTATTCTGTGAACCGCATTAAGATTTGAACAAAAAAAATAAAAAGAAATAAAAATTAGGGTTGCCCCCCATACTGAGAACTGAAACTCAAAAATTTTTTTTTCATCAAACCTACACGTGTGTGGTGTCTATCGATAGGTCTTCAAAAATGATGTTGAGGTTTTTAAAATCATTTTCGTCTATACTGAATAATTTGCGCGAGATACACTTCCAAAGTGGTAAAATGTGTGTCCCCCTCTAACTTCTAAAGTAAGAGAATGAAAAATCTAAAAAAAATATATGATGTACATTACCATGTAAACTACCAACGAAAATTAGTTTGAACTCGAGCTGATGAGTAGTTTTTTTTTAATACGTCATAAATACACTATTATTGAAACTTCGATCAAAGTTACAACGAACTACAAGAACTATGTGTACTATGTATATTATGTTACTTGCTGCAACGGAACCCTTCATCGAGTCCAACTCGCACTTGGCCACTTTATTATAGCATAGAGTGACGAGACGAGCAGGACATGTGCCTGATGGTAAGCAACAAGCCTGCCCATAACAGCACAGT
Source organism: Ectropis crepuscularia (assembly GCA_963693475.1). Taxonomy (NCBI): domain Eukaryota; kingdom Metazoa; phylum Arthropoda; class Insecta; order Lepidoptera; family Geometridae; genus Ectropis; species Ectropis crepuscularia. The sequence continues at coordinate 15,804,288 of OY856353.1, read as the reverse complement.
GTGACACAGCTATTGGAACATGAAGAATCCAAATCATTGTCTAGCAGCACTGTTCTCGTCAACCAGAGAAACAAACCCTTCAAGCCGGTTAACAGTAATGTTTGCAATTTACTTCTTGGCGGTAGAATAATTGGCATAGGTGCGGTACTGCCACAGACGGACTCTACTAAGAGTCTTACCACTACCAACATCACAATATCGAGAAGTAATCTTGATCATTTGTTATTCGTGTCTGTGTGTATAATTATTAATCTTGTTATTTTCCTTGTTCTATTACCTATTAGTTCCAAAGAAGCTTCGAAATATGCACGAAGGAGACATACACGCTTATAGGTAGGCACGCACATTTAACTTGTTATCATGTTTAGATCATCGTAGGTAGATAGATTACGTATTACGATCTATCGTATCTGTATGAAAGCTAACATTGACTCGCACTAACATTACCAAAAGCTACGAGTATCTAGGCAAAATTGCCGGCTTTTTGGAACCGTAAAAACCTAAAATACCATAACTGTGGGTAGCTAGAAAATACTTTTACGTCTAAACCGCCGGGTAGTCACAAAAATGTATAAATCCGCCACAAACACTATCTGTTCCATGAGTGCTCGTATAAAATTATGGTTCGATCGCAAACGGCAAAACTCTGGCTTTTCTCAAAACTGATCCCCAAGGCGTTCGAGTCACATCGTCAATCTCGCCGTATCGCTGGCTTTCGTCAAACCTACTACAAACTTGTCCGGCTTCAGATAGCATAGGAGCTACGGTTTGTGACTTTAAGGTTAAGATTCTACGTGAATATTATGATCGAAGATTTTGTGCTATATTCTATTTAATAGGTGTGAATTTGTGTGAATTTGGTGTAAATTTAATAATATTTGATGTGATTTTTGTTATAATCGGTTAAGCAACGTTAGAAAAAAAAACTACCAAATCAATTCATTTTAAAGAATGTCTGAGTTTTAAAGAGCATTAGTAAGATACAGTATTGACTGGCCTCGTGGCTTAGTGAGTAGTAGCTCTGCCTGCGAAGCCGAGGATCGTGGGTTCCATTCCCACCCAGTGCAAATATTTGTGTATTGAATTCAAACTGTGCTGCACAAAACAAACAAACAAACTGCACTGTGTCTGGGTGTTTCTATGTATAATAAGTATGTATTTAAAAACTATATTAGTATTCAGTATATCAGCTATCTGGCCGCAATCATTCAAGCTTTACTTAGTTTGGGGTCAGATGGTGTTGTGGGTAAAAAAAAAATACGACGTAGGTATTCAAATTAATATTCGTCGATGGTCATCTATTCTATGTTTAATTTTTAATACGAGTAAAAAGTTATTTAAGCAAGTTTTTTGAACTAGGACTTGTAACCCGTAATTGGGAATTAAATATTAAATCCAGACTATGGTCTGGAACAATGGTAATTTGGAACTAAGAAATCTTTCTTAGTATATTTTCACTGAATTCTAAATTTCAGCTTGATTCATTAAATTCTTACGACATTTATGGGCTACAAACATCAAAGTTCCACATTTATGATTTGAATAAGACTAAACTATTTACAAACCACATACCAGTTATAATTGAAATACACTGAGAATATCTGAACTATGTATAGACCGAAGAACGTCTAGAAATAATCCAGATGCTCAAACCTATTACCAGTCGAAATTGTACCCAGTGTAATTGAATTGAAAAGCGTTATTTGGTAGCAGAATAATGTTCTTTGGGAGAAAAAATTGAAAGAAACGGTTCGGCCTATTTTGTGGTTGAATGTTGTTCTGCTTAATTATTTGAAACTATTTTTGCGAGCCATTCGTAAATTATCGTGAGTATTTATTTTTGATTAATTCATAGGCAACTCACGTATCCAGTCAGTCCAATCTGATTTAAGTTTCAACCAACATTACCGCTCTTCTGTAACTAATTACATGCAAATGTGTGTAAGATAGAGTAATTTTAAAAATTTTAGTATCCTAAATTTTTTACACTTTTTCAGCGAAATAGATTATGCATCTATTTTCTCGCAAAGACTATTCCTCTGAGAGTACAGATGTAACCACGGGCGCTGCCAGTAGAGAATATATTTACCTAGAAAATGTATTTACATAGGTTGGCCATTAGACTCCATTGCTCCCCACTTATTTATCCCGGAAGATCCCAAGGGACCAGCAGGCGTTGTGCCTTTGTGTCCATATGCCGGTACGTCATTTTTTATGCGAACATGTACGCCCAGATAAAAAATACAAGCCCACGCTACAGTGCTACATCACAGTGTCGGGGGAAATGATTGTTTGTCTAGAAACGTATACGTTAGACTCCTTTATTCATAAAGAATTTCATTCGTAAACAACTGTTGAAAACCTGTAGACTAGTTTACCCGGGGCTTTGATGTGTAAATTGTACATTTATTAATAAAGAACTTTGACTTTGGACTGTAGTGGAGCCTAGCCAACTTTAATTGAAGTGATAGGACGGGAGGATAGGTTTGTCTGGAGGAGTACCTTTGTTAGTTACTCTACTATCAAACAATAATGTGCAAATAAAACGGCAATGTGCAATGTTTCGGTTAAAAGCTATGTTCACAGTGACATTAATTGTAGGGTAAATAGATAAACTGTCTTACATCTCAAAGTGATGAACATAGTTTGGTGCTAGGAAAATTATATATCAAAATGTATATATAATGAATCGAAAATGATACCAATAAAATTGCGCAATTATTTAGCAGCTTTATGTTGAATTAGCTGTGTAGTACAATGATGTTATGGGTACGTGTGTTGCTTACTGTCTTGCTTATCCAGTAAATTTGATTTAAAAACGTACATTTTCGCTCCATTCATATTTTATCGTATATGTTCATGTACAATACAATAACTTCAATCTAGTTTGTCCATACAAAATTGACTCATGTCATTAAACATTAAATTTCAAGTACTTTTCACTTATCTACACCCGGAGTTGTATGACAAAAGTGTTATAATTTACCAAAGTCTACTTTGTAAGTTACAGATTGAAATCAGGCGTGAATATAAATTTCATGACAGCTGCAGTAACATTCCCCTGACTATGTTGCGATTTGCAAATCTAGTATCTCTTAACAACTCGTTCAGGCTTTGGCCGCATGGGAAATATTTCAACCATTTTCGATGTTGACGTTTATGGCACATCCTCTGATATACAATGTAAATACTGGAGTCGCCCTCTTTAGCTCAAGGTTACCAGACGCACGGCGCTTCAATCGCACATTGTATAGTAAGATGAAAAAATTGTATAAAAAGTCGGGTAGTTTCATTTTTTCGCCACAAACCACGATTTGTAACGCAGAGTACTACCAGCTATATAAAATGAACGTATCAGCAAAAAGATCCCACATTTCAGTGTCGACACAATAATATTTATGAAGGAAACTTTTCGTTGATGCTGATAGGAACACGGTACCTACTGGCCAAACAAACACATACTGAAGCCTTTTAAAAACGATAAACTGAAGGAATGACTGGAACAAATTTCGCCGAATTCTTATTTAGAATCTATTATTTCTTTTATTTTGTTCATAAATATGAGTGAGCTTCTAAGGTGAAGAAAAATAAAAAAATATTTAGTTTTGTGACTATAATAAATATAATATATAATAATCATTTGTAATAAAAAAAATATTCGCCAAATGATTTGCTAGAGTGAAAATCTCATGAACCATTTGGCCAGATTGGCAACAATTTTAAGATTTCGTTAACGCTGGAGGAGCAAAAGAAAATCGTGAAATTGCGATAAAGAACACCTTAAAATTATCCCATAGAAACAAAGGAATAAATTAAAGTACTTGTCCTGGCTGTAAAAATATTTAAAATTTGACTTTTTTTTCTAATGGTCTCTTCTAACAGAACAAAATGGGTTGGGGCAGCTAGTGTAAAACAAATGTTGACATCTTAAGTACTTGAGAAAAACGAGGCGAAGGAGACGAACAAGTGAAATACATTAAAATATCTTAGCTGTAATAAAAATTCTTTAAATGTTAACGGTATCATTAAAACGGTTTGTTTCAGTAGACATTCATCAGCGGTGGTTTAATTAAAAGGAGAGTCTTGCCTCTTGCGGCATCCCCTTGCCGTTTGCTGACCTAACTGGTAAATGGGAACTCCATTAATTTATGCTAAACGCTTCTGGTTGCTGCAAGTATTACAACCCGCTTTGGCGTACAAAATATATCGACCTATACCCAGTTACGTTAAACGCCCCCGTCTTAAAGCGAAATTAAATGGAGAAATTTTGCTAAGAAGTGTTGGCGTAGTAGAAAGCCTAGTGGTTTTATAAAGGCCATGATAGCTTAGTAGCGTAAACTTTTGGTTTTACAATTGTGTGTTTGAATCTGTTGGTTTTAACCTAAACCATCTTCAAGAAACGTGCATGCTTCAAGAACGATACTATTTGACGAGATGCGTTCAACACTAACCTGCGCCTGCGCTTGGCCAGCGTAGTGGAGCCTTGACTATCTCATTGTAAGAGAAGGCTTCAAGTCCCACTCGTGAAATTTGAATTGGTACCTATTGTGAATGTACAATGTACATAGCAGAATGACACATGATATACTTGCCATTGTGAACAACTTTCATTAAAATATCACTTCCAATAAATCTACGAACGTAAAAAAGCTGTAGGTACATTGCATTTTCTTAAGTTCAAGTAGAAAATTTACCACCTGATTCTATTAGATCTATCTTAAAGTGGTAAAATAAAATTCTTGCAGGTATTTGTTTACTGCACGATACGATTGTATCGTGGAAGTTCCTTTTGAGTCTAAAATGGTTTTCATAATATTTCAACTGTTTTCGATAGAGAATGAGATAACTTGCCCTGTGTTTGAAATTTGCGTTTACCTAAATTCGCAATATTTACCTACTTACTTGAAAGTTCACGTTCAAGCAGACTTCAAATGGCTCGGTAAGTTGTGGAAGTATTCATATATATTTGAAATCATGCAATTTTTTTTAATAATAATAATCAGTAACATCACCTGCTGGCATAGCAAGATTAATTGAAAGCTTTGAAATACATACACGTGATTTCTTGGTTTTCATAATTATCATTTATGAACATAATTTAAGATATAATAATTTTTAAGTAAATTTCAATCATCATAAGTCTTTTCTTTCGAAAATATAAAATCATGTTTTACACATAATATGCATTTTCGAATGAAATAACAAAATATTAATTAATATTATTTATAAGTGACGATTTCAAAACAAACTAGGCATATTAATTTTCATTCAAAATAATTACGAACAAAGTACATGATGTATTTTGAACCCAAACTAATGTAATTATTCTGATAAACAAAAAGAAAAAGCTTTTCTACCTAACAAACCTAGCTAAATGAAATAATACTGAAAACGATTTTTGTATATTATTCCAAAACAGATGTTAGGCAGATCTTTTTTTCTGATAACTAGGTACATATAAGACTTTGTACAAGAGAAACTTCTACTCTCGTAAGCAATGTTTGACTTGGGTCCGCATTTTTCTTGTTTGTCTACTTAGATGAAAACACATGAAAGGAAAACGGATGGAGGTCAAACATTGCATTTATGTGCGGGGGAAGTTTAACATCGGTGTTACAGCGGCTACGAATATTTACGAGTTTTGTACCCTATTAAAATATTTTACAGCCTCGAAGTTTACTACTTACATTTTGAGAACAATTCGCTTGTTTTACCGACGTTCGTAAAATTAGGGTGAGTAGAAATGAGCAGTAATATAATAGAACTATAGATATAAGTGTAACTATTGGATTGGACGAATTCCTTGCTGCAAATGCCCCTGTGAAGCAATAAAAAAGAAGTTATTGCCAGTTTCTTATTCCGAATGACTATAAATTTGGCTTCCGAATGTATCGGATCTCTAGGCTGTGTCGTAGCTTGTTCTTATCCAACACCATACAAAATAGGAATCGAAGACTTCGGATCGGACAAAGTTTGCAAAGATTTACTGTGCGTTTGAAACATTAACTAGTTCTTGTGTAAATTTGTTGATATCTAAACTTCCTGCTAATATTATAAACGCAAAAGATGGTTCGACGCAAAATATTATAAGCATTGCCATTCAGCGTTATAATGCCGCCAGCATGTTGGACATGCTTCCGACTGCTTGACAGTCTCGATTATTATCTTTAGACCTTTATTAGTTTTCTAGATAATTCAGATAAATATGTTAACGTAACTAGTTAGTTAGGTATGTAGAATAGTTTTCGTACTAATTTAGTTTCGGAAAGAAAAACATTGCCTATTAAAAAAACTTAATAACGTAACTGTAACTTAATAACGTTGGAATGGCTAGCACATTGATATTATTTTAGTCAAGGAAAAGTCACGGAATCTGTAACTACAAGGGATAAAATCGCAGGGCACTGCTAGTATGTCATAAAGAGAGAATGCCGATGTCAATTGTATTTATACCACTCTCATAATATCGATATATCTTACACCATTAGAAGGAAGGTATTATAGTTCTTGAACTAGGCTATATTTAATGTGTATAAGTACAAAAGTTATTGTGGTAATTGGCCCGTTGTTGCGACGTTGTGCGAAGTTGCGACGATGACTTTTCTAAACTTCTATACTAATGTGATAAAGAGGAAAGATTTATATTTTTGTATGTTTATAACGAATAAACTCAATACCTACTGGATCGATTAAAGACAAAATCTGGGATGGTTTGAGGAGATCGGAAAACGCCATTTAGAAATTCATGTTTAGTGGATTACTGTGGGCGCACTTTTTTTAAATCATCTTAATCGAAAACAGTGATGTACCGATGTAGGTATGTTCATCAATCATCATGAACAGCCCACTAAATGTTCCCACTGCTGGGACTCGGGGCCTTCTCTCGCAAGGAGAGAGTTAAGACCATAATCCACCACGCTGGCCCAGTGCGGGTTGGCGACTGACTTCGAAAGATTCGAAGTACATGTCGGTTTCCTCACGATGTTTTCCGTCACCGTATTAAGTTAGCGGCATTGCGCACATGACTTCGAAAAGACAGTGGTGCGTGTGGGGTTTGAACCCGGGGTCTCCAGATCGGCAGGCGCCGTTCTCCCGACTAGACCAGCCGTAACTTATGTATGTTATGACGTTAATATTGCATGCATGGCAGAACTATTGATTACATAGCAAAAAAACAATAAATAGGGACCTATTGGTTGACATTTCACACAGAACACCATCTAACCCCAAACTAAGAAAAGTTTGTTCTAATTTCAAAGATCATTTATCAATTTATTTACAACAAACTTGCAAATTCTATACTTCCGACTATTATTATGGATATATCACTATAACAATTTTCGAAATGTTAGAATGCCGGACCAAAATTAGGACATGAAAAATATTTGTTATTTGTCCTGGTTAATTAATGAAGATTCTTAATTGTTTTTACCATTAAAACGATCCTTACAATTTAGAAAAACGGTAAGACTAGAAAACCAAAAGTTGTGGTTGTGTGAATAATCTCAGAAACATTTTCAAATGGTGGGAATCGAACCCACGACCCAGGACTTACCACCACCAACGAAGCCACCAGACCAGCCAATTGTTGATATTTTTGTATTAAACATAAAATTGGTTTCTAATTCTATGCTATTTTTACATAGACCAAAGTAATTATATAAATTACCGTCGACAAGTTGTACATGTATAACGTTAATAAAACGCAAAATCAAAAATGGGGCTGCTATTAAATGAACTAGTTTTGCAGCCTCTGCAGCAGAAGGACAGATACGCAAAATCCCGGAATAGCAAAATCCCAGATTAGCAGAAGGACAGATTAGCATAAAGACAGATAATGTACATACTGTCGAGATACAAACCCTATTAACCTTATTATCAATATTGACCTCTTTCTCTATACACCACTTTAATTGTCATAAATAGTGAAGATAATCTATTTACTTGTCACAGATTACAGAAATAAACACAGATGGAACCTTCGTGAACAGCACTGTGAGGCCCGTAATTAGTCATGTTGACGTAAAATTGGCAAATCAACGTTCCAAATTACTTGTATAATGTTGTCAGTCTTAAGAAAAAAGTCCCACTATTGTTGTCTTAGCTTGGGAAATTTTCACGTATAATAAACACATCAATTGATATTTTAAAATATTAAAATTATTACACCGATTATGCAAGGATTTCTTGTTACTACTATTTCCATTCTATGAAGAAAATAATTTTGATTTTGCATGCAACTAGAAATTAACTTGAATCGCAAATAATAAAATTAGTGTAATTTACTCGCTTAGATAGGTTAAACAAAAATTAAAACAACCATCTTTACCACCAAGCTATTTTTGATACAATGCATATAGGCTACCTGTATGTTATGGTTGCAGGTTGCGCAGGACCGTTCGTTGTGGAAATCTAGGGGGGAGGCCTATGTCCAGCAGTGGACGTCTTACGGCTGATGATGATGATGACGATGATGTTATAGGTCCAAACAACAAATAAAAAAAAACTTTAACGTTAATCATTTTAACAGTTCACTTATTACACACCTTTTTTTTTGACAAAACAAGACTTTAAAATCAAGTAACCGTATAATATTAAAAAACTTTTCAATTTAAAAATATTTCATTTTACAAACAACGTTATGCATAATATTAACTTCAAAAATATCTTCCTTCAACAAATGTTTTATTTTATAAACCATCATTTTATAACCAATTATATAGCCACCGTTTCACTTAGATAATATACCTATCGAATGACATTACAATATAATACAAAACACTTTATTGGCACCATAAACAATTGACAAGAAGTAACACATATAATAACAAAACAAAATGGACACAAAAGGCGATCTTGTCGCTAAAAGCGATCTCTTGCATATAACCTTTTGATTCATGAGGAAACAAAATTTGTAATATTTTGGGCAGTAGTGCAACTAACGAAATAAATAAATACACAAACAAATTTTATGATGTATTAATGATTTTGTTTTTTGTACATTTTTATGTCATAAATTACTCATTTTACAAATTTAACATGTACCAAAATTAAATTTGAAATTAAATTCAATTGAATAATACAATGCCCATCAATAAGTGTACGAGTATCTAAAAAAATATATAATCTATATTTTACCTTAAATTCAGGGAAAATAATTTCCATTTAGTATCGCCACACTAACCTATTTTCGTTGAGGTGTTGTGTTCCATTCATCACCAAAATGAAATCGCCTAAATTATATAAATAACAGTAAAAATATTTATTTTTTCATATTCAATTTTTCCTATGAAATTATATTCCTCGTTTCTTTTTTTGTTTTTGGGAACATTGTTTGCAATGTTTGAAGACACAAGACGGCATATTTTAAAATAAAACTTAAAATCACACGGGACGCCCGAACAACACGGAAGTCCGTTTCATACTGACTGGAGTTTGTATTTGCTGCGGCGTTTGTATTTCCTTTGTCTGCTTCAGTAGCTCTGTTCTGCGCGCTCCATCTGGTTTTATTTCTGTAATCTGTGTTACTTGTGATCTCTTTCTATATACAATCTACATGGCTACTTTTATTTGTCAAAATAATCAAGTTGATCTATTTTCAATTAATTTATAAATCAATATGTGTGTACAAAATAAAATCAAAATGTGACTTTCATTTGATTTTTGACATGAAAGACATTTTCCTCATTAATGAATTAATAATTATAATACTTAAATATTACATTAATTATGGATCAAGCTGGTGCCAGTGACGGTGCATTGTATGTTAAATTTATTTGAAGTCAAAAAGGTAAAAGTGTTTTGTTACATGCCGGCCACAGATATAATTTTGTGAAGAAAAATGAGAGTGGGACCACAAATTGGCGTTGCTACAACAAGAAACAATGTAGTACATCTATTACGTTGAATGAGAAAAATGATATTATAAGAGAATCGAAGCATTCTTGCATTCCTGATTTTCAACGTAATACGACGGATGCAATATTAGACCAGTGCCCTTGCACTGGTCTAATATTAAGAATTGTGAATTTGAATTGAGATTGAAGAAGTGTGTAAAAACTTTGAACCAATTCAGAAAGTATTTGAAAACTACATATATAAGATAAAAGAAGAATCGCATTCGCTGGCAATTGATGATGATGATTTCCCGGTATTTTCTACAAAAAGGGACACTCTATATAGATCGCGACGAAAATATCTAAAAGTCACTGAATGTAAAGATATAAAGAAAATAAAATTGCCACACTGTTTAGTGGATAATTTTTTTTTTATGATGATGGTGTGGATGAAAAAATTATAATTTTTGGAACTCCGCTGGCTAAGCAACTTTTAATAAAATACAAAGTATATTACGGCGATGGGACATTTAAGGTAACACCGACACCCTTTTATCAACTTTATACCTTGCACGTAGACATTACGAATAATGACGAAGACACTGTCAGTTTTGTACCCCTTCTTTACATTATATTACCAAACAAATCAGAAACTACGTATAGGAGACTTTTTTAATACTGAGAGACCAATTTAAAATGGATATTACAACCTACAAATGTGATTTTGAATTGGCAACCATAAATGCCGTCAAACATATTTATCCACACGTCACTATCAAGGGTTGTTATTATCACTTTGTTAAGAATGTCTGGAAGATGGGTAAAAAAATTGGGTTAACTCTAGTTAAAGATGGTCACAAAATAATAAAATTGTGCACACAGTTACCTCTTTTGCCACCAGTTCTGATTCCGGAAGCCTATCTTAGCATATGTGATTTGTGTCCCGAAAAACCAGAATTCAACGAGTTTCAAAAGTATTTCAATAACCAGTGGATCCTCAAAATAACAAAGGATATTCTTAGCTGTCACAAAGAAAAATTTAGAACAACAAATGGTGTAGAAGGATGGCATCGGAGGATTAACACAAAAATACCTGCGAAACCTTCACTCTTCCTGTTTGTTCAGCTATTAAAAAAAGAAGCATATTTTCAAGATCTGAAGTTGACCGGCAATAGTAAAACACAAAAACGTTCATATCATACTACATTGAAGGATAAAAAAATTGATCAAGTTATCACGAGTTTATTCACTGATAAAATTTCTGCATTAGAATGTTTGATACGTTTGGCCAAAGTTGCAAAAACGATTTAACTCTTTGTTCTCCTTATGTACGTACCTATGTAATTTTTTTTTGTTATGAAGTTAACTTTAAAATGTTATTTTGTTTCTGTTTGTGTCTGTATTTCTGTCTTTATGCTAATCTGTCCTCCTGCTAATCTGGGATTTTGCTATTCCGGGATTTTGCGTATCTGTCCTTCTGCGGCAGAGGCGTTTTATTGCAATGAAATTTATAAAAGTGATGGCAGCCTCTGACGGATATCATTGTTTATTTTAAGTTTTGTGTGAATCAGGTATCTCACGCTACATTTGCTCTTTAAGTTGGAGATTTTTGAATTATGTATCCCTTTTTAATTACTTTGTAACCGCCGCGTTGTGAGTTTTCAATTTTTGAAGTGAAAACTTCTTTAGGCGCGCTATAAACCGAATTTTCGTGGGCTGTGAAATGAATTCATCAATCGTCACGCTTGGATATGATAATGGATCGGATCGGATATGAAATCTTCGGGTAAACTCGGTAAAAACGGCCAGGTAGGTACCAGGGCAACAGAAACAGTAAAGAGTTTCGATTACCTACCTCCAACAGCCCAGCGTTTATCTCCAGATACCTGGACAACAGAAATATAAAAGAGTTGCGTTTGCCCCTAGGCACAGATCAGAAAATAGTTCCCTAGGTACCAGTACCAGGGCAACAGCAAGTTTTCACTTCTATCGGCAGTTCCTATGACTGCCAATTTTTTGTTTAATTTTGCGTTTTATTTGAAACTTTTTAGAGAGCATAGATATATTTTTTTAAGTACCTTCTGTTATTGTTCTACTTACCCGTTGAGTTCAATCGAGTTTTCTTATTGAACTATAGCAGCTACGACGAAATAAAATATTTATCTGCAGTGCCCCCTAGAAATAATAGGTATTTTTACGCCAATTTAAGAACCTTCACTAACGAACTACAAGCCCTTCACTGAAAACTGCATCAAAATCGGACTTTTAGATTTACTAAAAAAATCGGACTAGTAATTTTGGAGAAAAATGGCAACATTGTCATGCCCATAAATATTTACTGCTACCTCCTAGTGAGTTGTCGCCGTAAAATACAGTTTTAAATATGCACCAATTAAACTTAAACCTATTACTGAAAACTGCATCAAAATCGGACAAGTAGTTTTGGAGAATAAAGTAGCCAAGTGCGAGTTGGACTCGCCCATGAAGGGTTCCGTTCCAGCAAGTAACATAATATACATAGTACACATAGTTCTTGTAGTTCGTTGTAACTTTGATCGAAGTTTTAATAATAGTGTATTTATGACGTACTAAAAAAAAACTACTCATCAGATCGAGTTCAAACTAATTTTCGTTGGTAGTTTTCATGGTAATGTACATCATATATATTTTTTTGTTTTTTCATTCTCTTACTTTAGAAGTTAGAGGGGGGGGGACACACATTTTACCACTTTGGAAGCGTCTCTCGCGCAAGTTATTCAGTGTAGACAAAAATTATATTCGAAACCTCAACATCATTTTTTAAGACCTATCGATAGACACCCCCTGTGTAGACACGTGTAGGTTTGATGAAAAAAATATTTTTGACCTTCAGTTCTCAGTATGGGGGGCAACCCTAATTTTTGTTTTTCTTTTAAACTTTTGTAAAAATCTTAATGCGGTTCACAGAATACATCTACTTACCAAGTTTCAACAGTGTAGTTCTCATAGTTTCGGCAAAAAGTGGCTGTGACATACGGACGGACAGACAGACAGACAGACAGACATGACGAATCTATAAGGGTTCCGTTTTTACGTTTTACGGAACCCTAAAAATGGCAATATGTGTGTTTACACAAACATCCTCTCACCCCATATATACCGTCTCCTTTCCGTCGCCGGTTAAAACAACCAAATTACAAACTTTTATTGTTTCCATTTTCGTTTAAAATGAATGAGAACAACATACAGTTTAATAAAGTTGCTACACAAAAGAGTTTGAGTAAAATACACACCCGCTTTGCCTATTAAAAGTTTATTTTGTAGGAACTGGCCGGTGCCTACAGAAAATAAACTCGGTATCTAGAAGTTGTTCTTAGCTTCAGCGCTCATTTTAGTTCATGGCAAAAGTTTCGTTGGGCTTTCATCGGTTTGTAAGCTGCAATATACAACGTGGTGGATTTACCCCCAACAGTCCATTCTAACACTGATGTAGACTTCATCACCCAAGGTCTCATTCCTCTCAGCACGGTAGATCACGAGATAATTCGAGTCAAAGTTTCACGTAAAATTCCCACCAAATCACCAGCTTCAACCCTAAAGCATGTACAGCAGACAAACGACCTTGCCACCGACGCCGCGACATCGTACAAAAATCCGTGCGGAGATCTGGCCATTAGGGGTAAGTATGTCAAATGAAATAACAACCAAAAAAATTTTTTTTTTTTTTGGAATATTTTTTTTAGCTTTCATGCCTAATTTTCACATACATGATTCAAAACTTAATGTAGATGAACTACCATAAATATTGTTGCACCTTTCTGCAAAACCTTGTATATCCTAGTAATATTTTATATGCGAAAATTTGTGAGGATGGATGGATGTTTGTTAACCTTTCACGCAGAAACTACTGAAGGGATCTGGATGAAACTTGGTACATAGATAGATAATAGGCTGGATTAGTACATAGGTTAAATTTTTTCCTAGGAAAATAATGGAGTAGGGAACAACGCGGGTAAAACCGTGGAGCGCTACGAGACCAGAATAAGTGCATCGTATATAAATACTACCAGTGCACAGATGGTTTGCCCGCGTGGTCCCCATTCACGTAATAAGAAATGCCCTATTTGTTATTTCAGAAGATAATCTAACTGTGTTCCAAATTTTAACCTTATCTATTCAGCTGTTCCGACGAGAATGATTAACATACATCCAAACCTTTGCATTTATAATATTAGTTTATATTTAAGGCTCCGCTGAACACTATTGTTATACTAAAAGAGGTTGGCATGTATATGCCTCTTAGCGTTGAAATTTTTGAAGTCCTTAGAAGATTTGGTTCCAGCGAAGTTTTCCCCTTAAAGTACTAGTCCTTAAAGTAAAGCCACTGGTGATTTGGGTAGACGGATAAAGAAACGCTTTATCGCACATACATTAATTATAAACACTCCAAGACAAAACCTATTTATAAAAGCCATTGGTGATATTGTCACTAAAATCGATCGCTTCCACGCTTAGACCAACTATGGTCTAATTATCTCTGTCTGCAAATCTTGTTCTAAGCCAATGTAAGTCATCACACTAAACCGGTATTTAACAGCGAAAATGAGTTAAAAAACGTTTTAACTATGTCTATATATATATTATTTTCTTATGTTAACGACGGGACAAAAAAGGTGGAAAAATTATCGCACTGCTGTCTGCGCTACGTGTGATAGGCTGTCATTAAAAGTTGGTTTCAAATTGTAATTACTCAAACGTGTGGCGGTATCGGCACGTCCTAACCATTAAACGCGGTCGCCGCCTGTATTACCTACGTTTGTCATGTTCAGACACATTTTCACTTATTTACGTAAAATTTTCAGAGATTTTAAACTTTTTACGCTTATATTTGGCTTAGGCCTGAAGGACAAATAGGCGACTCAACAAATAACTCTAAAGTATGTCATGATTTGATACAATACTTATTTAACTAATGGCTCTAAAGGAGACATGATCTAATAATGCAAGAGATAGCAAGATAGCCGTATAGACTTAGAGTGGAATAAGTTGCCAGGATCATTGTTCCATGAGAGGCACAATATTAATTTTTTCAAGAACAGAGTGAAAAAGAGTCATAAGAGTGAACTTTTATTGTGTGAACTGCGTCTAAAAGTTGGGGGTAAGGGACTGGATAAGCTCAGTGAAAGGACAAGGGCCGCGATGTGGTCACAGATGCGGAATTGCGGCTACCTCTAACCGCGGTCTTGAGGGCGGACCTCTCACGGCTAAGCCAAAATGCTTGATGGTGAGAGGTCGTGTCAGGCGGAGGAACATTTCCCCGAGAAAGTGGCACACGTTCTTCACCAGAGCTAAATGCTGGATTTTATCGGTATAGCGGTATTGAACGAATGATTAAAAAAAAAAATTGTGACATTGTGTTTCCAACCAAAACAAGTTGAAATTTAAATGAATGCGAGTAAATATTGATATATTAAATTGGACTTACTTAAATGATATATTAAATGTATCTTAAGTAGATAACAATGTGTGCTGGCGGGACCTAAAGAGCTAATATAAATAGACCATTAATTGAAGACAATTACATGATGTGTAGAGAAAGAAATTAAAAAAAAAAACAAAGTGCAAGCTTCAAACAGTTCCAAGCTCCCTCTGTCGACCGCACGCCCTCATTTCCGTGATTATTACGCCAACTGTGGTTTACTTTCAATTTACACGACACAATATACGAAGCTGAACAAGCGGAGGCATAGACTGTATTCGAATGGAGGCGATATGTAGACTATATTTTAATTATAATATTTATAATTAACCAGTGCCCACGGTTTCACCTGCGTAATTTCCGTTATTTTCCCGGGATGAAAAGTAGTATATATATTACTTCAGACTAAAATCTATAGGTATGTGTTCCAAATTTCAATCTTATTCGTTCAGGCCTTTCGACGTGATTAAGCAAGAAACATCCAAATACCTAAACTTTCGCATTTAAAATATTAGTAGGAAGTAGGATGGTAGGATGTTTCTTTTTTAATTCTTCTATCGCAAGTATAAAGTAAATAACATAAGTATAAGTGTAAAAAGTTGTATGCCTGTTGCTCACTAAAGTCAGAACAATTATCCGGATCCGATGCCCATTCCCTAAACCCAGCACCTCAGTTACGTCGGTGCTGATACATCACGCTACTTATATCGTCTTACATGGCCACATCGTCATCGGCTTGGAGGCAAAACTATCGGTCGTCTATACCGGCCCCACCGTGGATTCGTCTTAGCTTCACACCATGGGTGAACAGGCCACGGCTACTCAGCCTTAGTAGCTGTGCTTGGCCTCATGCTGCTTGCCTGCCTACTTCATCAATGCAGGATCCCCCCTAAGGGGGAGAGGGGATAAGTGTTTTGCCTACCTTACTGAAAATGAGCCAAGTCGAGCATGTACATTTTTTGTTTCAACTTCAGTGAATTTGCACTGACGTCGCGCGACCGAAAGTAACATTGTGTGTCTTTTACAGACGTGTGTGTTTTAGGTTGTGTCCCCATCGCTGTACATTACAGTTTATTACGACAAGATAATGAGAATGTGTCTTATAATTGTCCATAAACAACGCGCGCACTCCGTTTGGCGCAGATTTGGGGGTTAATTTTCTAAGTCCTTCTTTATGAAAATGCTTCCAAGGCGCTTACTGGTGATCACGGTCGTGAAACGATTTCCCTTGCCAAATTAGATACTAAGTTCATTGACTGAGTTTACACGTAGGCATATTTATTTTATCGCAAAGCTGGTACCCGTGACTGCTTGTAAAATTTATTCTTCCATTTCTCCAGATAATAGTTAGTCTTTTAGTCGCAAACAACAATTATAATTTAGTATAAATATAGAAATAGATATTGGTGGACAATTCACACACAACACCATCTGACCACAAACTAAGCAAAGCTTGTACTATGGCGGCCAGATAGCCGATTTAATACATAATATATAGTTTTGAAACAAACTTATCTTATATATAAAATTCTCGTGTCACAGTGTTTGTTTCCTTACTACTCCGAAACGGCTTTACTGATTGTAACCAAATTTTATATGCATATTCAGTAGGTCTGAGAATCGGCTACTAGCTATTTTTCATACCCCTAAGTGTTAGGGGTTGTTCACCCCAAACATTTTTTTTTTAATTTTTCATCAATTTTTTTTGTTTTTATTTTTTTATAATGTGGCGTTAAAAAATACATACAACCCTAAATTTTTACCCTTTTATCACCAACCCCTGTTTTTTTATAGCCATTTTAGTAATTTAATCATTTGACAGTGAACTCCTAAACGACGGGTCCGATTTGAATGTTTTTTTTTTGTGTGTGTATTCGAAGATGGTTTATATTCACAAATAAGACCGGCAGATGGCGCTGCAGACAGTGTCTAGGTTATTTCCGAGCGAAGCCGGAACGGGCCGCTAGTTATAGATAGGAACACCCAGACACAGTACATATATTTGAATTCATCACACAAATATTTGCACTGGGTGGGAATCGAACCCACGACCCTCGGTTTTGCAGGCAGAGTTACTACCCACTAAGCTACGAGGCCATTCATTTTTATTTACTACGTACCTATAACAAAAGTAAATCTTCTTATATATAAAATTCTCGTGTCACAGTGTTTGTTTCCTTACTCCTCCGAAACGGCTTGACTGATTTTTACCAAATTTTATGTGCATATTCAGTAGGTCTGAGAATCGGCTACTAGCTATTTTTCATAGCCCTAAGTGTTAAGGGTTGTTCACCCCAAACATTTTTTTTTTAATGTTTGGACAAAAATTTATGTTTTTATTTTTTTATGATGTGGCGTTAAAAAATACATGCAACCCTGCATTTTTACCCTCTTATCACCAACCCCTATTTTTTAATAGTCATTTTAGTAA
The DNA here is from genome assembly GCA_963693475.1 of Ectropis crepuscularia. Taxonomy (NCBI): domain Eukaryota; kingdom Metazoa; phylum Arthropoda; class Insecta; order Lepidoptera; family Geometridae; genus Ectropis; species Ectropis crepuscularia. The sequence continues at coordinate 15,786,563 of OY856353.1, read as the reverse complement.
TTTAATCATTTGACAGTGAACTCCTCCTGAACGGCGGGACCGATTTGAATGACTTTTGTAAGTGTACAAGTGGATTCGAGGATGGTTTAGATTCACAAATAAGCCCGGCACATGGCGCTGCAGACAGTGTCTAGGTTATGATCCGAGCGAAGCCGGAACGGGCCGCTAGTTACTATCTAAACTTATATGAATTTATACAGTAGAAATAAATATTTCCCTAATACCAGACGCCATATATACGAAATAAACGAATTATATTGTGATCTTTGAATATGTAAAAAATACATGAAATAACTACTGGAAATATTTATTGACTTTGAAACATCGTAAAGGGCAATTTTTGCCGATATTTTTCCCACACTGCACCTAATCCTCGAAATAGATAGTACCTTCGCAAATGGCTTCTGCGTTGCAAATAGCCGTGATAAGGAAAAAAAACACAAATAACGTAATTACTGATAGAAGGCGATGGAAGGCGATAGGGGGAAATCAAATGAGGTTTTATGGAAGTATACAACAAAGTTTTTATTGTCACACTAATTTTATCTACCAGTATTGCCACTTATAACTTTCCGTAAATCGTCGCATTGAAATTAAGCAACGTAAGTCTAACAGTAAATTATTTGTTTACCACAGTAAAAAATAATTATTTGTTCTTGAACGACATAGTATTCCAATTTCTTTGGTGATACTTGAAAGTCCTTAATATCATTAATATCTGAATAAAACAAAGCATGTCCGAATTAATTTGATTAACTGTTTTCCTATTAAATTAACAAGGAAAGGAAAGCATAACAAATTTATGTTGTGCTACACATTATTATATTGCGTAGCGCATGTAGCACTCGTAGCGTTCGTCGCAGATGCTACGAAGCGTAAACGCCACTCGGGTTATTGTGAGTACGACGACGGATTTCAAAAAGGTTCGCTCTTTCTAACCGGAAGAGGAAGCCCATATTCAATGCGTATTGTTGAAGTTATTGAAAGAGTTTTTTTTTATTTTGCAACCGCTTTTTGCTTTGCGTGTACCTTTAGTTTTCATCCCTTAAGTTGTAGGCGTTGGGTAAATATTTGGTGTTGTTCTGAGTAAATTAATTTATTCTCCGTATTTGGGTTATTTGTTTTTATTTTTAAAAAGGTGGTAACTACTTTTTTGTCAAAATTATAACTGCCTGTATCAAATTTTAGAATTTTAGGTATCAGTATATATAATGTATCTTTATTTATGCATGTATACAGTTACTTTTTGTGTCACAAGTCTTTAAAGGACATTTTTCTTTGAACATTTTTCTTCATCGTCTAAGGTGTTGAAGCCTGTTTAATTTGTGCAACACAATTAAACATTCAGTAAAATAATTTGATACAGATCAAACCGACTCATATTGCTTCTAAAATCTAATCATTCTATTTATATTGTAAATATCAATGTTTGGATGTTTGTTGTTCAATCACGTCTGAACGGATCGGGCTGAAATTTAAAACACAATTAGATTATAATCTGGAAATACATATAATACTTTTTATCCCAAGAAAGTAACAGTAACTATGCGTGTACAACCTCGGGTCGCAACTAGTACATTATAAATCTACGCTGTTCGATCTTACAATTTAAAACTTACCATCAAATTTAAAAAGTATCTGTATCACATATTGCACTATCGTTCCTTATCATAAACTGTAGTACCGTTACTACAAATATGCAACTTATGCAGCTTATGTATCTATATTTAAAACTATGCAACATTGTATCAATAATATTAACAAAACAATAGACGTTAAGTACACCGAATTACACCGCTATGTGCTTAAAATCCTCGCTTTATGAAATTAATCCGAGTAACAATGTCCACGAATCCAGCGCTATGAATATAAAATGTTTGTTCAGTTAGATACAACGAACGTTTGCCGTGTTCCGTAAACACCGTAAAAGTACAAATTATCTAAGGGACACGGCGTGAGGCGCAAAAACAACCTGCCATTTCGTTCTAGCTAATGTACTTACGTTGAATCGTCCATGCCCTCGGGACCACGCGCCTATCACTTGGTTAGTCTGACACTCGGAACACTCCACCAATTTCCACCGAACAAAATAACGTGCAAACTAATCTTATTTTATACGCTACGTGGGTCTGCTTTCTATAAAATACGAGGTTATAACTCAATTTATCCCTTTGCTATTATTTTTTTCCTCGACTATATAAAATTCCCTTAAGTGTTTCATCGGACTCGCAGGGTAAAGAGGATTCGTCGCCCTCTATGCTTCTTAAGTCATTTCTCGTAACACGTTTTCTTTGTTACGAGTGATTTAGTGCTTTCTCTTCCAACGTTTTGGTCCTGTACCGTTATTTTGTTTCCAACTTGCTTCTTAAACAAAAAAAATGTCAGGCTATTTTTTTACAATGGCTTTTTAATGAGTCGATTTCAAGAGACTAAAAATACTTGAAATAATTTTGAAATGATGCCCCTATTACGCTTAATATGACTAACATAATTATTTTGTCCCTTTTTTGTGTGAGCGAAGTCTATTTACATACGTCCGCCGTGCAGGGATACGGTTGATGTGTCGGGCTCGATATTACTAAAAGTGGTGCCCCTATGAACTAAAACCCCTACATCTTTCTTTGGCATGACTTGGGTCAAAGCCGCGGGGTTGCTGTCGTACTGTCGCACGATCCTAGCACCGGTGAAGCCTTGGCGGGCTCGCGTCGCAGGATTCGGAACCCCGCTTCAGTGACGCACCGGAAGCCAACGGCGCGTCACTGCCATAATCGGAAATAAAATAGACTCATTAATATTTTCATAATGAAGCTGATTAGTTCTGCTAAAACACTCTTTGCAATGACACGGAGATAGAGAACTTCATAAATAAGTAAGTATTTAAAAATATGACAGTATTATATCAGCTATCTGGCTCCAATAATACAAGCATTGCTTAGTGTAGGACTAGATGATGAAGATGATGTTATGTGTAAAATGTCCACCAATGTTTATTTATTTAAAATTTACAACAAATGGCCTATTATGACTTGGCTAGTGATATCCTAGATAAATGTTATTTGTAATGTTGTTGTTAGTAATCCTTGCACAATAATTTTAGAATTATTGTAAAAGTTCGTACTCAGTAGTACACAGAGTTACAACCAGGATTTGAATCCACGATTTAAAGCTTGGGGTCGGTTTTCTGGCCTATCCTATATTAGGCTAATCAAGAGTGAATTGGTTTTTTAGGGGATCTTTAAGGGTTCCGTTTTAACGTTTTACGGAAAAACGTTAAAACGGAACCCTTATAGATTCGTCATTTCTGACTGTCTGTCCGTACGTATGTTACAGACTCTTTATTCCGAAACTATAAGAACTATATTGTTGAAACTTGGTAAGTAGATGTAGGTATATTGTAAACCGCATTAAGATTTTTACATAAAAATATTAAAACAATTTGGGGATGCCCCATACTCAAAAATTGATTTTTCATCAAACGTGTGGGGTGTCTATGGATAAGTATTCAAAAATTATGTTGAAGTTTCTAACATCATTTTCATATACTTAATAATTTGCGCGAGAGACACTTCCAAAGTGGTACAATGTGTGCCCCTGTAACTTCTAAAGTAAGAGAATGATAAAACTAAAAAAATATATAATGTACATTACCATGCAAACTTCCAACGAAAATTTCGATTCTTTTTTGTACGTCATAAATACACTATTATTAAAACATCGATCAAAGTTGCAACGAACTACAAGAACTTATGTATTTACTTGCTGTTACGGAACCCTTCATGGGCGAGTCCGGCTCGCACTTGGTTGCTTTTATTTTGGGTAAGCACGCGACGCGATAGTGCTCAAGTGCGAATCTATTATTATAGTTAAAAAAACAATCACGGTACTAATTACGCACGATTGGTTTCGAGTTAATACTTTTACGCAAATAATCAAGACTATGTGAACATTTATTTGTAAGACATCCAATAAAGCTCCAATATCGTGGTGGTACGAGTATACTGGCAAAAAAGTAGATTTTTAGAAGTGAGTGAGAAGGTCTGAGGCAGTGCCGGATTTAGGGGAGGGCAAACGGGGCATAGGCCCCGGGGAATCCACAACAGACACTTCGGAAAAAAAAATTTTCGACAGTAAACATCTTTTACGTCAACTTTAAACCAATTGTTGTTCGGGTTTTTGCTGAGAAATCTCTTAACCTGGGGGGAGGGGTATTTCAATGTCCCCAACGAAGCTCCGCCCCGGGGCCTCCACACCTCTAAATCCGGTACTGGTTTGAAGTCTGAAGGCCACAAGTACCTACCTCAGATTATTGTTTTTAACAGACGCCCAAGTTTACCTTTACTTTACGTACTGGCTTTATAATGCAGGAAAACATCGTAAGAGAACTTGCATGTTACGAGAAAAACATATTTTTAGGACATGTCGTCCGGCAACCTGAACGATGCCAACGTGAACTTGATTCTATTGTACAGAGAATATTCTCCAATGTCCAGCAGTGGGCAAATAAATGTGTTTCAAGCTGTACATTTTAGCCAAGTTTCAATACAATCGTTATTACAAAGTATCCGGCTAAAACATTTTATCGGTTTGTTGTTAATAAATAAAAAAGCAGTTTACGCTTATAACAAAACAATATTTGCTAGGTGTTGAATTTTATGACGTTCTCTGTCGTTATCGGTCGGGTATAACTAGGGACATCTATATGCCGTATAAAAGTTATAAAGGTACCGTAAACAAGGGTAGACCCATTTAAGTGTAGGTATTTTCACCAGTCTTATCTGACCCTAAGCGTTAGTTGAATTTGCTTTCGAGCCGTTTGCATTAGGATTGTGTTTTGGCACTTCGCTTATTATCACTTTGACCTTTTGTTTAACTTTATCTGCTACATTAAATCGTAAATACCTAAACAAATATGTTAAAATTCACATAAATATTATTTTGTTAACTTTAACAACTACGTAGTTTTATTGTTGATTGTTTCAGTATTATTGGACTATTTGAGGAAATTTAATTTATGTTTACAATAAAAAACTAAGTAATTTAATTATTATCTTAAGAAAGCTTAATTCCTAGTTTCAGGTCTTTGTGTGGGGAATAAAAATGTTATAAGTTAATAACGAATAAAATTAAATACTATTTTGGGGAATTAATTTTCGCTATCGGTAAGGGCTTTTAATGCTCAGTGTGCGGATGGGAGTAAGTTGAGAAAACCAATAAAGAATTTCGGAGATACTGGTATTATGTTTTACTCTCCGAGACACAAAGTAAGGTCCTACCTTGAGAATTCAAAGTCCTCCGGCCGGTCACGTTATCGACGATGCTGTGATATGATGAACATCTTCAGTCACTAGCACAAGTCCTGTGCAAACCCATAATCACCAAAGTCCAATATTTTTTTACCAATAAAATAACTATTTAGATTTTATGTCGTCGATGGTGGTTCCTATCAACTTCTGTGCGATAATTAAATATTCTCTGCGTGTCACTCGAGCGGTGAATTGTCAGGTGAAGCATGTTGTGAAGTGACTCAGAAACTTTTAAACATAGAGCCCCTAAAAAATTGTGGGGATTTTTAATAGTCGCCATCGTTAAAGTTACGTAACTATAGAATCTGCGTGTAAAATACGTTTCGTTTCACGAGCTTACAATAGTGACACTATAAGGACAGGTTTCTAGTCAACAGCAAGCCAAAAAAACCTTAATTGTTGAAATTTTATAATACCTATCTGATTCCAATTTGGCAAGCGCTCCTCATTATCAGACACTTGTCTCGCTTACCTAGGCTCGGCTAGGTACAATGTAAACCTTCTCTCGTTCAAACCTTCTCTCACCTACCAACAAAAAAAAACATCAAAATTGTTTTAGCTGTTTTGGATAAGTATGAACATAAACGAGATTTAACACGAGATTTTATAAATGAGATGTACCTTATTTCTCAAAAATCAAGTTTAAAAAATAAAATTTACTTAATTATGTCCAGGAAAGGTTTGCGCTGCTCCTTTGATTAAAATATTTAAGCGTCACTGCGTCAAATTTAAAAAAATTGTGAGCACCGTGTGTATCTAAAAATTACAGAAAAAGTTTACTTTAGAATTAGTTATAATTTATAGCTCTTTGCTGAGCTAAGCTTTCAAGGTCTACTTTACTTAACAATTGATTATATACAAAGCGATGGGTTGAAATAAGTTGTCATTGTAGTAGAGAATTTGTGAAGCGTTTAAAAAACTCAACGTTCCAAAATAAAAATAAAACAACAAGATTTAATGTTTGGTATTTTTAATTTCTGTACTAATTTTAATCTATTCGACAACCTACTTTAGTACCTCTTAATAATTAGTACCTTAGTAACTAACTGAAGACACTGCCTTTTGCAACATAGTATTTAGTACTAAAGCAAAAGGTAGGGTTCCTTGAATTTGTAACAGCTTAGTTGGTTAAATAAATGATGTTTTAGTTTTATATTTAAACAAATTACTTATTCAGATTGAATTTTTTGTATTGTTGCCGCCATTATAATATGGTACAAATAACATAATAAATATAAAAGCTCAATCAATAAAAATCAAAAGTAGCAGCCATTTCGCTAAATATAACAATAATTAATCCAATTATAGTTTTAAAAATGGCTACTTATTCATCTATAGAATCAGCATTGATAACAGAACACCATTGCATCTTTTATGAGAGTTCTGTTGTCCTTACACCGAAATTGCGTTGAACAACGGTGACATGAAAAACAAATCTACATATTTGTTTTTCATGGGACCAAAAACGGATTGGGGCGGATTTTTCAAGTTAACATGACATTTTCAACGTGAATTGTGTCGACATTAATTATGCAATTAATTAATAGATTGCAATATTTGAGATGTAGATTATTTTTTTAAGTTCAATAAAACATAATGTTATGGTATGAAAAATTATCAGCAGAATATTAGTAATGCAATCAGGAGTACGATAGTCTCAAAAGAGAAAAAAAAAATTAACATTACTGGATGGACAATAATAGACTCCTAAAAGAACTTTTGTACGAAATAATATCAATAAAATATGCCACCGTTCACTAAAATCGGAAGTTCAGCAGCGGAAATCGACTTAAACTTACGAAAAGATTATATTGGCGGTCTAGTAAAAATAGCAACAGCGAAAGCAAGGTGGTATTAGATCATGCAGATCAGTTGCACCGTCTCCGAAGTGTATCCGATAAAAACCGATAAGCTAGCAATTTTGCGGTGATGATCAAGACTTTGAAGTCTTTTACGCACAAGAGTGTCATTGCCTAAGAGCCTTTTGGCAAGTATCTCGATCGATTGTAGAGTCTCCAGCTGATACTTAGCTGATGAATTTCTAATGAGAACAATTGGGAAGAGAATTGGATGCCTAAATCGTTGGAAGCCTAAATGGAATACTGCAAATAATTCTACTTTGAGGGATTGCTAATGATAAACAACGAGAAATGAGAGAACAGCACATTACAGCTTAATTTATGAGTGTAGGTAGCGGTAACAATAAAACAAGGTTCATAATAAAATGATTTACTTCATTTAAACTTTGAATGGAAACTTACAAAATATTGTACAGTAGAGATCAAAGATGTTTGGCACTGCTTGAGCCGCATTTCTGTTACGAGATTTTGCAGAAAGTGTTTTAGAAGGGTTTTGCCAAACTCAAAAACTTAATTGTGTGAAAAGTGAACTGTTTTTACTGTGAGGGTCTAATCTAAAACCTTAAAGTTGGCAGTCGGGCGTCCTAGCAAAGACGCCAACGTTGGCGCTAAGGTAAAAATGTTCGTCAATAAGAATACAATAAGTCCCTTCATGTATACTCTTTCTGCGTAATCTTGTAATTTCTTCATCCTAATGTCTGCTTAATTTTAGTTACAATGGTCGAGTTTTACTATAATAGTTACAAGATATTCTGCTAGGTTTAAATAAACGTTATTAGTTACAAATATTCGTAAAATGGCATCATCTACAATAGCGGATGCACTTACGAACCTAAAATCATTTAGTACCAATACCTCTTTATACCTAGATTTTTTTTCTAAAAATTATGAAAGCCAGATAATAAAAATACCACATAAATACGACGCGTTAATTTGGCGTCCTTGTCGCAAAAAATTAATGACCAGACAACCTTGTAATTATAGGTATATTTTTAGTAATTAAAATATAAATGCACGAGGTACGAGTACCGTTCAAAGTAAAAGATTTATAAATTTATCTAATCACTATTTGTATCATAACGAATCTTCGATGCACAGAAACAAATTTTAAACATATTTTACATTGTTAAGTATAGTTTCATCGGCAATCATCGTGAAATAGCGCAGTGATAGATTTATTGATGAAAAGTGAGGAACAATTAGATAACTCCCAACCTACGTCCGCCCGATAGGGGTAGGGGTAGGTATATTCAATGAAATTTACAATTTTAATTCATACTTATCAGTACTTTGTTATCTATTATCAATTAAATTTGTTTTAGACAAGACTTTATTTCGGACTAGAGGTGTTCCTACTTCTTGCAGGTCAAATTTTGTTATAACATTATCTAATGTGTATTTATAGATATATAGCATATGTTATAACTAAAACATATGTCGGATGATCTGAAGAGCTGTACCTTCTAATTTTGTAAGATGTATTGATATTGGTGCGGTACTTCCGAAGATTACCACACTCATATAAACATAACTGGCGAAATCGGTGTCTCCTTCTTTATAATATTAATATAAATGGCACGATACTTTGGCACATTTGATAAGTATTTGGCACTACTGTCAGACTAACTGTCACTTCGTTGATTATTTGTATTTATTCACTGGTTTACACCTGCAACTTTGCTGATAGTACAGTGATCTCTTAAAAATCTCACGTAACCACTAACCGTCGTATTAAAAATATTACTTAGACTAAGGCAGTTGTCTCACCGACAACGAATAACGAGTAGAGCTAGAATTAGAAACGAATTGGCGAGCCGCGGAGAGCGAGTGCGTAGTTCCGATAGTTGTGTAGCTCGTCTATAAGCGAGTGTGCGAATGAGGCGAGCAATTACTCGCATCACTCGCATCTTTCAGATCAGCACTGTAGAGAAATGACCGCTGGTTGCTCTCTCGGCGTGTTCTAATCGCTTAGCGAGTATCACTAAGCGAGTGTTATCTTTCATAGCTCTTGTCGCTCAGCGACAAACTAGTGAAGCGAGTGCTCGCCGGCAGTGTGAACAGTCAACGATCAACTGTTTGTATATGCATCTCATTTATTTACACGGAATGTATATCTATTGTACGTTTCTTGAGCGAGAAAATAGTCGATAGTTACTCATTTTCTCGTCGGCGGTGGGACAATTGCCTCACGCTTGTCGCTTTAAGTTTGTAAAATGTCAAGATGTGATTCTCATATTACAATTTGAGTGTTTGTACTCATGGAATAATAAATGAGAGATGAAAAATACCTAACGCATGTTAAAGGTAAAGATAGCGTGTTGGTTTGTATAATAAGCTTTTGAGTAAACATACGGCAGTTAAACATCGAGATTGAGATTGATTTTTCAAAAGTTGCATTATTTATACAACATGTCTTAAAACCTCACGTTGAATGGTTTAGACCTAGCGTGTGTCAGTCAGTCATTTATAGGTAAATCTTGAGAAATAACATCATATTTTTTCTATAATATATAATATAATAATTTATGAGCAACTTCATCGAATAAAATGTATTTACATATCATTAACAATATAGCTACATGCTACATATACAGTGCGTAGAATCCAACAAATTCTCGATTTCTTTTCATATAAGGAAAATGATTACTTAAATATTTGTGATTCATACTGAAACCCTTTGGCAAATGTATGTCAGTTTCTTGCTTTTATTTACATGTTTCGATTGATTATTATCTTGTTATTTTTAACTTTTTTTTTAATTGAATTACTGAAACAATTATTTATTTAAGTACATATTAGGCTCATAAATGTATCTTAAATTATTTATAAATCAAACAAAACATTTATTTATTTACTTACCTACATTATTTTTACATAACAACAATAAGAAATTTATTCTTTTAAATTATACGAGATCATAAAATTGTGAATTGATTGTTTCACAGAAATGCATCACAGGATTTTTTTTTTGTAATTATACGTGATTTGTCGTCATATTTAATATAATGACAAATTAGCAGTAAAAAACACAAAAATAAACGTAAAAACTATAACTACTACAGTAAAAGTAACAAATCAATATTTTATAAACAGCATTTAAAACTTAAAAAATATTACTGGTCAAATAAAAACTTCTCCACATCCCGACCTTATAATATACAATACACTAAACCTTAGTGTCATTTCACAACAAAACATTAGTTTCAAATTCACAAATGACTGCTACACTTACATTAAGATATGGATTATTTACATTAACCTTTAAAACTTTTTATCATTTACCTATTATTTATCTAAAATCGCAAATTGGCACATTTCTACACACCATTACTTACACAAACTCTTTTACAGTTGAGCTTTTCTACCTCACCACTTGAGCTTACGTACTGTTTTATATCTTATTAAATCTATTAAAAGAAATTGCATATTTTGTACATAAACAATAGTTCTGATTTCGCTCGCTTCGCTTAAATCGTACACTTAGTGAAAATATTGTCTTTAAAGCCTACACATCGCTTGGAGACGAGGAGGCCGGGTCTGGCCGCTAGTGAAGTTGGCTTTTTGTACTGAACCCGTAGTGAAGGTAGGGTGAAACCGCCCCATCCCTCGCTCCGCTCCCAGTTGCTCCGCTCGCTCCGCTCGGACACTTCAAAGCGGAGCGAAGCTCTGACGCCATTTCCGAACACAGAGAAGCCTGGCAAGAAAGCCGATGGGTAGAGTTTATTCATAATGGTTGATTACAGTAATTAAAAGAACATTACCTCTTCCTTCTAGGTTTTCATAGCAGCAGTAAAAGAAAAACATTTGAATTAGTTTCCTCAATGATTTAGCCATAAATACTACTACGTCGTTAGTAGACTAGCGCAGTTGTGGTAATGAAATTTGGTGTTTTAGCTACTCGAATAAAATTACTAATATGTGTGTCTGTGGCATGAGCACTCATGCTCGCTTAAGGGCTTCTTCTTGCGGTGGCGGCGTGGGGCGAGCCACTTACTCCCTTTCCCGAAATATAGTCGAGAAGAGCAATGGCTGACACATCTGTCATACGAATCTGTCGTAGTCGTGAACGAATGCTGCTTGTAGGAGCTGGGCTATTTGTGCCACACATGATACAAAGAAATTAAAGCTTAGGATTAAGTCTAATAAAAATATAAATACTGGCAAAGAGCTCGGGTCCTAAACCTGTGGTGCTATTAAAAAAAAACTACCCGATTTATTGCATTTACAGTGTATATGTGAGTAATAGTGAACAAAAAACTAGCGTCAAAAACGGATGTAATACGATGATTATTCAATCTGTACCACACAATTAGCTACGTCCTACTAAGCCTACATTCGCATATTATAATTAGGTATGTGAGATATTTGAAGCACGTTTGTTATGATAATTCGCTTATAACCAATGATTCCGTATCTAGCACACTCCACACGCATACACTCAAAGAAATAAGTAGTTTACCCATATCAGAAGTAGAACTAAAACAAATTAGGTAGACACTTAATAAATAATTCAAAGAGAAAATTCGGCACTGGCAAGCCTTGATTAAGCAAAGTTTGCCCACAAAAAGTAGGTCTTTTATATTATTCAAACACCTTTAGACTAAATTAGGAGCATGTTGCATAAATTCAGAAATAAAATTAGGCTTCCATTTCAGCTGGTGCTCATCAGAAAATCATATTTTTAGCGTAAAAAGTTTTATAGCCTCAGGCTTCTGAACTTCCGTTAAGGTAGACTTTCGTGTAATGCGCCACATGCAAGTACGTGTCAATGACGCAGCGCAATTTAGTATCTAATATCAACTACGAAAGAGGAAGACAAATATCAAAAATCGAGAAGTATTTTTTTTACAAAATACGAGTAAATTCGCTTGTTCGTGTTGGACCGCATATTACTTGATTTTGATAAGCAATGTGCAATGCAATTACCCGGTTTTTAGTATAGCGGATATAGTATGCTTACATAGAACGAACCTTTTATTTTAAGTTTAAGGAAATTTGAACCAATCGTTTTATATTAATAGCTTTGGTAGACGTAGAGTCACAGCGCTGAGAACGAATCTTTGGTAAATCTATAAACCTAATAAAAATCAACACGCTAATGAACCAAAAATAAAGTATCTAATGAATGCAAGTATTTCATTACAAAATATATTATAATTTAGACTTGACATGAACCAGAAATGAACTGTTTGAAATTGATCAGGAATTAGTGGTTTAGCTGCGCATTTGCAAAAATCCTTTCCACGTAACCTTAAGCAGTGGACTCGATTTCCACCCAAGACAAATATTTATGTATGTATATACAAGTTTGTTCCGTACCTAGTATTTTTATGTACGAGTATGTTAAGTATCATATAAGCTATCTGACCCCCATAGCAAAAGTTTTTCATAATAAGCTAGTGTTCTGTACAGAATGTGATTTTTTTCCGTCAGACAGATGTTGTCTTGTACACTCGTTTTAAATATATTACAAAAAAAAATGTTATTCTTTACCATTCTCGAAACCATTTGAAGACATACAATTAATTTATCAAAATCGGTCTATCCGTTTACGAGCAGATTAATCACAAACACACACATAAATCGTTTAAATATCTAAAGATTTACTATTTGTAATGCATATTATATTGAAGTCGCATGACTTAGAAGTCCACCTTAAGGAAGATTTTGTCAGATTCTTGTGTACAGTCTTAATTAGCAATTATATCGGAGCTCGCTTTACGTCCATCTCTCTTGAATAAATTACAATAACGGGAAAATTAGTGAAGCGAAAATCAGAGGGAAATTTTATCTGATTTAATTTTTAGGGCTCTTTGAGGTAAATTGGGAATTTATAACGGAAAGATAATAAACATTTTTTTCTCTAAAAGAATTGGACCATGGAGACCTTGGTTTTAAATTTTGTACTAAAAATATTTATAGAAGAGAAAAAAGAGGTTTCGGTGGTAATTTTAAAAGATTGCCGAAAAAAAGATTATCATTACAGTAAAAAAGGGTATACGCTAATGATACGCAGTTTATCTTTCGTCCTTCATTTAATTTGTATTAATTACCAATTAAAGAAAAAAGTATAGTTAAAAAACCGTTCAAATTACCAATATTTTTAACTCCAGGGTGAAAAATGAACTGTGTGTATAAAAACACATGTTTTCAGTAATTTAAGTTGAGACTGACTGACTAGACTGACAAACCAATCTCATCAAGAACAAGACATGCGCCTGATGGAAAGCCACACGTCTTATAACTATACTGTACCACGCAACAGTGCAAACATAGCACTGTACAGTCCGCGAGGTATAAGCTGAGCTTTGCATTAGTGTGAGTGATCACATGCATACGCATCTATTACCAAAAGTACAGTCAGACAACAAACTCTTAAACAACAAGCTGACATTAACTATCCAGGATCAATATGGTCATTGCGAAAAGAAGTATCTCTTTTAGGATTCAAATGGTCAAGGACAGAGAATAACAGAAAAAATTTAATGGAAAAGCATGAGATCCGTCACCTACGTATAACTTATTTACTTAAAATTTCCGAATACCGTATTCAGGGCAGGCCTATCGTTTATACCAATATACAATTGATACTGCATAATAAACAACGATTTATTGAATATAAAATTGACACCTTATTAAGAGAACATGGTCACAGCGTCCTGCGTCTGACTGTACTTTTGGTGATCACTCACACTAATGCAAAGCTCAGCTTATACCTCGCGGACTGTACTCTGCACCCAAAGATTTTTTTTTTGCCGTGTAATTCTTTTGAAAATGTTGAGTCTTACATCGGTAGTGAATAATAATTATAAAATTAGTGATATAAAGAATAACTCACTCTCTCATCAACGGCGACTTTACGTGACTTCCAGACGAACTCGCAGACGGCGATGACGCATGCGACGCCCATACCTCCCATGAGGACCACGAACACGCCGCCAACATTGGCCAGGCCCAGCTCATTGGCCGTGGAAGACGCCTTTGATGTTTCATCCTGTCATTTTATACATGTTGTAAAAGGTTTCAGAAATGTTGCCAATCTCTGATTGCAGGCTTTTTATTAATTACGTCCTGTAGTTTTACTGTAGATAACGATGTCGATTACATTAAATAGCAAATAGCTACCTTCCCCTTGAGTTGGGTTGTTAGACGAAGAAAGATTAATTCCGTGGCCGGCGTGAATAACTTGACATCTCGAGATGCATGATTTTTTTTTATTCGCTTAAACGATTTCTACAAGTTTTCTTTATATGTCAAAAAAAAGACAGCCCAAAATATACATAATTTTTTGAGATATGTCATTTCAAAAAAAGTTGATATCTCTGGAAGGCTCCAACTTTAGCGTGTTTAGGTTGACAAGTGCATATATTGACTTAGTGCCATCCTAGTCGTTACGTGCTAAAATTTACAACTCGACTTGTAAAATTGACGAATTCCTATCTGTGTGATACAAAACTGATATGTCTAAATGTTGAGTTATTCACACACGACATAATGTTCTTGAACTTGTGACATGTTAAGATGTCAAGTTATGGCCGGCCACACTAATGCCGGTAGTTTACTGATACGTCAAAATACCAACTTGTACTCAGCCATATCTTCGTCCATTCTTTTAAGATATGTTTATATTTCATTTTGTACACGGAACAATGTCCGAGTATTTAGTTTAGTTGTTTAGTTACAAACAAATCGGTTGTAATTTAAAGTGTGATTGTAACTTCCACAAATTTACTGAGAATGCGTAATCACTACAATAGGAATTTATATGACTACTAGCTGACCCCGCAAACGTGGTTTTGCCATATAAATTATTACATAGTGTTATAAGTTATATGGCATATAATATGGCAAACTATTACATGATGACAAAAAAGACGATAATTGATCAGTTATAGAGTGGGATGAAAAATGATTACATTACTAAAATGGCTATTTAAAAATAGGGGTTGGTGATAAAAGGGTAAAAATTTAGAGTTGTATGTACTTTTTTAATAAAAAAATAAAAAAAAAACACTTAGGGGTATGAAAAATAGCTAGTAGCCGGTTCTCAGACCTACTGAATATAAAATTTGGTAAAAATCAGTAAAGCCGTTTCGGAGGAGTAAGGAAACTAACACTGTGACACGAGAATTTTATTTATAAGATAAATACAAAAGTTAATATAAGCGCCATATCACCTTTAATGCGAGGAATAAAACTGAACGAAACGAATAAAACTCAATATTACTTTTATACGTTTATACTGTCACGTGATTTATACGCCAATAACAATACGCCACTAACGATGATACGCCAGGAACTGCAGAATTTTAAAATGTATGTATTAATAAAATACCCAAAACTATTAGATGACATGCCATAGACCAGAACAAAACCAATATTGATTCTGAAACCAATTTTTATCAAAGTAACGGCGAAGACAACATCCACGATCCCGATTGCATAATTGAAAAATAAGGAAATCACCAAAGAAGAATCAAATACCCGCTTTGATTCAACGCAAAACAGTACAGATTTATCAGATAGATTCATACCAAAATAATATAACTAGTTGAGACGATATTGAAAAGCTTGAAAGAATAGCAGGAGAGAAAAAATAAAGCATAAATATCGCTATCTATGAAACTCACTTGAAAAAGAAGTATGTGAGCACCAATAGGAACCTGAAAGAGCATATGACCTGAAAAAAACATGCTTAAAAACGGGCTGACAAGGAAAGGGGCGAAAAAGCATGCAATGCACCTGACTTCCAACAACTTCGCTTTGGAGTTTTAATCATGCTATCCACGATTTAGCCTCTGTTGAAGCGAAGGAGGTTTGTGCGGGACATAATAGTAAAATAAAATAATAGAAGTTATGTTTCTGCATTCATCATAATCAGCCCACGTTCGTCCACTGCTGGACATAGGCCTCTCCAATAATATGCCACAAAGCCTGATGCTTGGCTTTAGGTTTCCAACCACCAACAGCTTTCTTCCGTATAATAACCGTCCCTTTAACTAGTCTCAAGGCGTCCTACACTACGTTTGCCGATTCTAGGTCTCTATCTCTACTCTAAAACCCGTCTACTCCAACGATTATCAGCAGGTCTACTACGAAAACAAACTCCGAATGATCGGATCCGACCGACAGCTGAATCGGATTGTAGCCTACCACGAAAAACAGTCGGATCGATACATCTCGGTCGGAAGTTATAGACTTAGGTCGGATGAGGGTAGAATCGAACGAAACGGCCGATCTTATCAACCGACAGATTGTCTTTCGAGGTAGGAAAAGTCCATAAGTTCGGCCGATATATCGTTTATCGGACTTCGTAGTAGGCCTGCTGGTCTGCGGTAGATGTGACCGGCTCACTGCCACTTCTTTTACTAATACGCTTAGCTATGTCCGTGTCCGTGACTTAAAGTTCTCTGACAAATTACTTTATAGTGGATGAAATCTCTCAGAAAACCTCAAGCATAGCACTTTCCATAGCTCGCTGGGCGACTTTGAGCTTACGGACTATTTTCATTGTCAGTGGTTACGTTTCAGCACCGTAGGTCATAGCGGTTTGGATGCACTTGTTGTACACTGTTGTCTTTAGACACCGTGGGATGGGTTATAGAAGACTCGATGAAGTTTTCCAAATGCTGTTCAGCCCAATGGAATTTTCTTCATGTCCTCACTTTGAAAGATATTTCTATCCAGTTCGAGCGTCTGCCCTAGGCAAACATATCTCGAACAGTATCCACAGTTCCATTGACTGTAATCGGTTCAGGAGCAACAATCTAGATGCACATGACTTTGGTTTTGTCCAAGTTCATCCAGATACCGTTGCGTTGAGAAAAGTTAGCCAAGCCGTCCAGCACCAATTGTTAGTCTCCAGCCATTCAGGAATTATAAAAATGTCATCTGCAAATCGGACGTGAGAGATGGACTCACTATAGATGTTGTTATCACGTCTAGTGCAATCCAGCATCTTAAACATATCTTCTACTGCGTTGGAGAACAATTTTGGCGATATTTCATCCCCATGCCTCGATGCAGCGGAATATATTTTGCCTGCTGGTTTTGAACTTGAATCGTCCTCGTAGCGGCGTCATATTGACCCTTCATCACCTCAATGTTTCGCCAGTTAACCTGGGATCGCTGTAAGTATCACAAAAACGCCCAGGTTTTGGGGTCAAATGCATATCACAACGCTAACCAAAGGAGCAGATTGTACTCTTTGGTCTTCTGTAGAATCTGCAAGCGTGTGGATGGTGGTGCTATTACCACTTAAGAACCCGGCCCAATCCAGGAAGCTCCAACAAAAATAAAAGTATGATGGATCTTGAATTTGGGATGAGATTTTCAAGGATTTTTTTACATTAATATCAAAACTATTAATAAAGCGCTTTGTGGCCCAGATCTGGACGATGATAACCAAAATTTGCAAGATTTAAAATAATAATTATAATATTTTTACATATTCTTTGAAAACTATTAGATAAAACCTAATTCATAACTCTCAAATATATATTTTTTTTTACAATTGATCATTTAAATTTTATTTAATTTTAATTTTATTAAAAATTTAAAAATAAATTTCAAAACTTTTACAAATTTAGTGGTGAATAACTTGATAACTCTTGAAATAGTGAAAAATGTGCCCTGTAAGTCGAGTTGTTCATGTAAACACAAAAAAAAACAACATTTGATATGTCGATTATCACAAAAACCATAAATGATTTCATACATTTTAAGCCATCATTCGAAAAAGAGCACTAACTATCCATCAAAACAGTTTTGACCTGTACGCTTACTCCAAATACTGTCGCTACAGAAGATGTCAAACTTTCAAATGGCTGCCCTGTAAAATTGGCATTTCTGAGATGTCAAGTTATTCACGCCGTCCACGGAATTTCTTAATCGGACTGATAATTTCAGTGACGAGAATGTTCTAAACTTTAACACTGTTGTAAATATTTTAATTACAATGTCATATTATAAATTGGTACGCAAAATAGGGACGTATATTTATAAATTTCTCTATAACATTTACATTTTTAAGCTCAAGGTCCAAGACTATTTCAAAAATAAAAGTTATCCGACTATCACCCTTGTGGTTCATTATTATCTTTCAAGTTCCGTTGAACCCTGTATGTAATAAGCCAAGTTGATGCCATCACTACACGAGACAAAAAGCTCTCATCGCGACTGACTTACTTGGAAATTGTGAACAAAGAGAATACTTGTATCTCTAATTTGCAGAAACTTACTGTACTTAGGTACAATACGTGTCGTCTAAGTAAGTTAGCGTGTCTGGGTCATTTCATTATCTGAATACGCTCCTAACTCGCATATGGAATTGTCGCATTGGAATTGAACTCAACATTAAATTTTTTAAGCTACATTTTTTTATGATATCATGGTTATAAACTACACTAGTATTATCAGTTACGGGATATTTACCATGGTTATAACTCTGTATATTGGTTTTGTGTGAAAATCGACTGATTTTTTATTCAGTATAAATTGAACCATAACTTTGAACAGTCATGATTTCAGTCGCATCTTTCTTTTGTTTTTTAATAATACGAGTAAAAACTATAGTCCTACATACTGTACAGCTTTTTATATTCGTATTCCTCATGCTGTTTTAATTTCAAGCTCAACGAAATTATTTTTTTTTCAAGCAACGCAGTGGTCGAAAATATTAAAATATTACAAAGCACATCCATAGAATCCATACTTAAAATTATGCAGTAAATATTAAAATGACCGAGGTATGAGATGTGCTTAGTTTAGGGCCCAATGTCGTGAACATACTTGTACCCACACATACGGTTTATAGATCTGTAATGTTAGACTTCGAAGATTTATTCCTGTATCCTGTATTTCGTTATATATATAGTGTGTGAAATAAATTTCGTTTCACACTAGTTTTCGTAGTAAAATGTACCAGAACTAAATACAGAAGATATAACTAGTCAAGTCTATAAGTTTTTCCTTGTAAATGAGGTAGAAAAACGTCATCGACGCAGAAAAATAATAATGACAATTTCTTCGCATTGCTACGAAAGTTAATGATACGGTTTCCATTTATACGTACCCTACAGGATCCGCCGCCTCGTTTTTCCTTCCACCATTTTGTTTTCAAAATGTGCAATTTTCCCTCCTCCTGCAGTTTCAGCACGGCCCCACTAATAGCGGTGCGATATGGGGAGTCTGTGAAACGAAAATAATTAGGGTTCTATCGCACTAGGACACCAAATTTATTCACGCAAACTGGCATAAAATAGTATGAACGAAAGAGTTTACATATACTACGTAGGTATACAGTTAGAACAAACGCTTCACACAGAAAGCACAGGTCTGACCGCTCTTGTCTTGTCGCTCTTATGGAAGTGTCATACTTTTGTCGCGGCACATCACTATGTCGGATATTTGAAAGCAATCGTTACTGTTTACCATCCAAGAGAGGGTCTAGAATAAACTGCACAATTTAAATTTCCTTCCTTAGTACAGTCGAGGTAGACATAAAACTAGCCTGAAATAGAAAAAATTCCGGGAAGCGATTTTTTTTGATGAAACGTCGGGGAGGAAGTATAAATCTCGATTTTCTAACTAATCCCGGTAGAGGGTTCGCCACCATCTTGTTTTAAAGTTTTTGTGAAATAACTCGTTAATTTTCAACTTTAGAGCAAAAATGATGGTTAACAAAGTTGTTGGAAATTTAATCACTCACAAGTTTGATTCATATAGTTTTTACGCTAGGATCAATATTTGCAGAGTTATTCTATCAAGTTTATCAAAAAAATCGTAATGGGTGCAATTTTATTTTCTTCAACATTGGTTCTCGCACATTTTTTACTTATTTTAATTTTTAGTATTTGTTGTTACAGCGGCAATAGAAATACATAATCTGTAAAAATTTCAACTGTCTAGCTATCACCGTTCTTGAGATACAGTCTGGTGAGAGACGGACGGACGGACGGACGGACGGACGGATGGACAGCCAAGTCTCGGTAATAGGGTTCCGTTTTTACCCTTTGGGTACGGAACCCTAAAAAGTGCGAGAACCGAAGTTGAAGAAAATAAAATTCCACCCATTACGATTTTTTTGATAAACTTGATAGTATATTGATAAATTATACTATTGCAAATATTGATACTAGCGTAAAACCTCTATGAAGCAAACTTGTGAGAAATTAAATTTCCAACAATTTTGGTGACCATCATTTTTGCTCTAAAGTTGAAAATGAACGAGTTATTTCACAAAAACTTTAAAACAAGATGGCGGCAAACCCTCTACCGAGATTAGTTAGAAAATCGAGATTTATACTTCCAACAACCCTCCCCGACGTTTCATAAAAAAAAATCGCTCCCCGGAATTTTTTCTATTTCAATGTCTGCCCCGACCGTGCTACCTCGTCACACAGAGATGTAGAGCTGTTTTATCTCTATGCCCCGTAATTACACTGGCGACATTGCCCTTTAAATCGGAACACAGATAACTGGCATAGGTGTGGTACTTCCTCAGGGGGACTCTGCAAAGAGTCCTACCACTACAATATCTCAAGATGTCTATCTTGGGACATGTCATTTCCTTCAGTTAAAATCAGAAGTGAGAGATGAAACACTTGAAAAATACTAAAAAGTACAGGCGGGACTCAAACTTATGACCTCATAATTGTGAAATTAGACGATCTAGCCACTAAGCTATGGCTTCTCAGTTGACTTAAATAAAAAAAAGAGATTTATCAATTCAACCATGTAAATTTAAATATACTTTTTTAAGGACTTAAAGACGTAAAAAAGATATTGACGTTACGTTTCACGTTCGCCCATACTGTCGTTTAACATCAGGCGAAAATATATTCTAAAAAATGTGTTATTTTCCCTGAAATCGTAGTGGAGTTGAATCCTAAACGTACAATACCTTGTACCTATTTGATGGTATTAGCCATTCAAAATCTAATTACAGATGAAAGGACACTATACGGTCTCCCGTGTAAGCTAATGAACAGGCCGCTTGCCGAATATTATTCAAAATCAAATTATCTGCTTTATAGTGGCTAGGTAATTTGATTGGGGCCTTTATGCTGTAGTTTGAATGAAATGTTTGGAAGGGTCTACGTAGCAAAATGTGTTGGAATGTTGCTTTAAAACTATTTATAACTAAATGAATATAGGTTTGTGAGTGTTCATTGTTAAGGTCGCTCCCAATTAAGTTTTTGAAATAACTATTATTGCTATCTCAATAGATTCGTAATTTTTTTTAGTATAATGAATTTATTAGGTATGTTTAAAAAATACGATCATTTATCAAATGTCTTCGTTTATGAAATAAAAGAACAATGTTTTTGTAATCGAATTACAAAAAGATAATAAAAATAAGATAAAAAAATATATATTAGGATATTATTTTTCACTATTATTTCTTTGGAAGTGTTCTTGAAACGTTAGAAGGCACATTTGCAATATTTTTAAACTATCGCTACAGTACCTATTCAAGGTATTATCTATACTAGTATTATCAACTGTGGGATAGATTTCCCTATATTACGATGCATTTTCATGCGCCATGTTCACTGGTAAAATGACGAGCGACGGGAGTTAACACAAAAAATTCTAATCACGGACAGACATATCGAACTATCCTATTTCAAAGTCTTTTAGGACGATTACTATTGTTAGTCAAACTTTAACATAAACGTCGATAAAACACACTTACTTTTTTTGTTATTTGGATCCCAATATGAATAATTTTAAACATCCACATAATGACGATCGGAGAACAAGATCTTAGGTTTATGAATTTATTTTTTTATAAATATTATTATAAAGAATGACGAGACGAACATGACATGTGCCTGATGGTAAGCAACATGCCTGCCACATAACAGCACAGTGACACGTAGCTATTGGAACATGAAGAGTCCAAATCATAACCTAGCACTGCACTGCGCCCATCACCTAGAGATCTAAGATGTTATACTTCTAAGACCTGTAATTTCTCTGGAAACATTGCCCTTCAAACCGGAACACAGTAATGTTTGCACATTACTGCTTGGCGGTAGAATAACTGGCAAAGGTGTGGTACTTCCTCCTAGTCTAGCCGACTCCACCTAGTCTTGTCGCTATTACCCCTAGAGTGTATATAAAAAATGCGGCAGCCAGAAGCTCAAGGGAGGTCCTGAGTGGAGCGAACCATGCGAGGCCAAGCGTAGCGAAGGGGGAGGTGGCGAGCAAAGCGAACCGGCGCGGCGACCTCCATAGTGGAGCGCAGGTCGAGTATGGAGAAGCGACACTCAGGGCTGACCGCAGAGCTTCTGGCGGGAGCCCACCCGGAGTCAAAAAATGCACCATATATTTATCTTAGGTGTACCGTCTGCTTTTCTTAATGTGTGCCTTTGAACATTATGCTAAGTTATCTTTATGATATATATGGTCATGTTAGTAAATTGTGTATTTTGTGAAAACAGTTATGCGTTTAGTTGGAATGATAAATTATCATTAGTCCTAAAAACGTGATGCCTTCTTAAATTAGTACAAAAACTGTTATGCTACCACGTATAGACTCTATTTAACTACCTACCCACACTAAGAAAACTTATTGTGCAGATCTCGCTTATTAAAAGTTTTGGTGAAATGCTTATAATACGTAAAGTAAAATATTCAAGTCATCATAAAGGTAGTTTGAGTATCCTAAAGATAGCTTTGTTGATTCAGGTATCTGCAATCAATCAAACGTGAAAGTTTGAAGATTTAAAGGGCGTTGAGTTAAGTTTATACAGGGTTAAAAAAAAAGCTTAGCTTTGCCAAGAATGACGGAGTGTTTTCATTCAAAATGTTTAACTAAATATAGAAACCGTAAAACTCGTTGTGCTGTGGTTGTAACATTCTAAGTGTCTAGGTTTTCGCTTCTATCGGCAGTCCTTTATGCCTACCAAATTATTTTCCAAGTATATACATTTATTTGACATTTTCACTGGATTTGATAGGTACAAAAACCGTCATGACAAAATCGACATGTGCCGAAACATCTCAGAAGGCCATGTAGCATCCAACAAACTGGAGTGGTGACCTACAGTGCCAGTTGACTCTTCTTGTGAGAAAAGGCTAGCTAAAAAAAAATAGCTCCTATTTTTAGCGTTTTTCCTCATGCACATAAACTCGCACGCTTAAAAAAACTTCCATTTGCCGAAACATAACGCGGGCTAATTACATTCTGGGGCATTCAATTATAAAACTTAACTTAAAAATAATAAACGGTATACTGACTAGGTGGCATAGCGATTCCGTATCCCTTCGAGTCCAGCATTCCCCCGACTTGTGTGAGGTCGCAGTTTCTTTCCACCACGTACTCAATGGTCGTAGATTCCATCAGATAAGCGTAAGCCCCTTTCCCTCGAACGACCCTCTCTTCACCCTCCTTGTTAGTGGTCGCAAACACAGAGGGCCGTGCCGACTCCATAAACGACCACATACGTTGGTACGTCGAAAAATTCGAATCCTGTAGAATGATGATTCAATATAAACAAATGTTTTATTCAATTTACAAAAAAGACAAATGAAGACTGGATCAAAAATCAACCATTCTAATAAGTCCGTCAGCTAGATCATGAAAAATATACACTAAATGTATTTTTTGTCTGATCAAATTATAAAATAATATTCAAAGAACTAGATCATCAAATTTCCGGCGCGGAGGGTCGTGACGTCACTTGTGGGTAAAAACCGTACCCATAAGTGACGTCACTCAAAACTTCCAGGCACTGTATCTTCGTAATTTTTTGTTTGTGAAACAAAACAAAAAATACGTGTACAATTTTTTTAGCAATCTGACGGACTAATTCGTTTTTTTAGTCTTCTCGGGTATTACGTCAACAAAGTACATTTTAAGGTACATTTCCAATCCTACTCCTAACTTTCTTACTATATATATTATAACTACCAGCGCTCCGCGGTTTTCCTGTTATTTCCTGAGATAAAAAGTGCTGCCTATTTGTTATTACCGATTATAAATAATCTGTGTTCCAAATTTCAACCCGATCCGTTCAAACTTCCCGACGTGACTGAGCAACAAAGATCCAAACACTCAAACTTTTGCATTAATAATAATAGTAGGATGCAAAAGTTTTGATATAGGTACATATGTTGCTCAATCACGGAACGTGTGAACTTTGGAAAACCGAATATAGCCGGGAATGGCACGTATGCTACTTTTTATTCCCAAAAAACAACAATAACCATGATCACAGGTAAATCATTTAGCTAAATTCAGATGTTGAAATGGAATATTCCCGCAATTCATACACTTAGACGTAGTGTGACATAATACGAATAACTTGCCCTGAGTTGTGCCAGTCAGCCAAGTGCAAAGCTGCCTTGAGTTATACGCTCCTTCGTTTTGATCCTAAGTACCTACGAGTATGATGATAGCTATTGCAGCAGAAACTACATATAACTATTCATGGATATTTACCACAAAAGGTCATCTAACCCCAAATGAAGCGAGCTTGTGCTACTATGGAAGTCGAATAAAATTTAATTTTGCGGGCTTAGAACCAGATGGGTCGATGACATCTAGATCCATTGCGGACATTATGTGAATCAAATAGGCTTATAATTGAAAGTCAATTCAACCTGATGAGTATAATGATGATGGTTTTTATCGGAAATGTTTTTTACTGTAAACATTTATTCAAAATGACTATTGATGATTAGCTTTTTTGAAGCCCGTTCTAAAAACATTCAGTCGAAGAATAAGGAAACATTGAATAAGATTACACGAAGGTTAATTTATTTATTGCTCCTTATTTTATGGTCGAGAAAACAATACCTAGACAATAATAGACAATATCCTGATGAAACACAAGACGTTGGCGAAATTGTGCTCACCAAACATTTATCTCACACAAATATATATCACAACCAAATAGAAGCCAGAAATGAATCGAAGATGAAGAATCAGATGACATAAATAAAAACCAGAAATTAATAGAAGATGAGGAAGAAGAAGACTTTAATCAGCTGACTATTATTTAATTATTTTTTTTTATTTAAAAATTAAGACTAACAAATTGTCTTGCCAGACATATTGCATGCCTCTCGCAGAGGCCAGTTTGTATGGGGCAACTTTTAAAATGTTTATATAATGTAATGTTTAAAATTATCTTATCTTACCTACAAACAGCAATAAAGATTTTTGTATTTGTATTTGTATTTGTACCTACTTATTTTCGATCAACGATATTATTATTACGAAAGTGATATCCAAGGCTAGAACAAAATACGAAAAATATAATTTGTAAAATATATTTCGAAAAGGCGTTTGTAAGAAATGCCATTAGCTTAGGTATACTGACGCAAAGCAATTTCCAACACTTTTATAATAACCTTATTTATTTCGAAAAAAGCCACTGTACTAAAATGTTAATAAACGTTTTAAGAGCTTCATAAAGCTTATGTCCAGACATGTAATACAGAATACCGCACTAAGCGACCCTGAAAGTTTTTTGATTGCCCCGAGTTAATAGCCAATAAAGTTGGACTTCGCTCACAGTTGAAAACCTGACCGTTTTCATCGTTACAAATAAGCACACATTTTTATAGTGTCTTCATTGGACATTTGGTTCCACCGTCATATTACAAACATATAACTAAAACTTAGGCGAGCCTAAAACCAGTTTTTTTTTAATCAAGCCTAAGCAGTTCACTAAATGTTCCCACTGATGGTACTGGGGGTTTCAACACTGCCCCATTTAAAGATTGCACATTTAAAGATTCTTGTTGGAACATATCCACCCATTGTAAAAGTTGTTCAGATTGATGAGTACAACGATTCTTTTTCTAAGCGCGTTATACAGAACCCTGAGTTAGTGAGAATAGATACTCGTATTATTCTAGTGCATACCTACTTATTTTTAACACGCTTTTATTAGCTTCACCTGTATGTATGTATGTATGTATGTATGTATGTATGTATGTAACCGACCCCTTTGAGCTCGATTTTGTCCTACTTTGTACGATCAGATTTAATTCAAACTTTGCACACCTGTCAAAAGTCGATGACAATGCAATAATCCGATCGAAGCATCCGATTACCCTAATTAGATTCGTCAGGATTAATTAATTTCTTTCCGCATCCTTTGCATGCGAGTTTAACTCCATACAAACTGCTAACGATTCTGCGCATGCATTCTGTTGTATTTGTGTACCTACAGCGAGCGATGCATGCAACCGTAATGCTGCCTATACACACTGGGCCAGTGGAGGCCAACGCGAGTGTCGACAAAACGGCACGAGACAAAACGTAGCATCCACACACTGGCCCAGTGCAGACAAAAACAAGGTAGGCCAATAGGAGAACAGGACGGTACTCGCCGAGCGCCTTTGTTTTGTGCACAAAAACCGACACCGGTCACGAGAGACGAGTCGAGCAAAACAGCCCTATACACACTGGCCACTTGCCGTCACTCGGCCAGCGAGGCGAGCGACGCGAGTCATCACAAAACGACCCTCCACACACTGGCGTTGGCCTGCACTGGCCCAGTGTGTATGGGCAGCTTTAGAAAAACGACCGTTGCCATGGTTACGTTCGACGCCTAGAGGCCTCGTGTCTAGGGACTCCGGTGACACGCGCTCGCAGGAAATTTTAAAATCGACAAGTTATAACCTTTACCGTGGCCCTGAGAACGGGGATGGTTCATGCAACGTTCGCAAAAATTGTAACTGGAGTTATCGGAATTGGATTCCGCATCGTACCGCAAGTACGTGTAATAATGATTTTGTATGTAATTTTTCAAAGCAATCTGATCATAGTCGGAGAGCCAGTGGTACAGATTTTTCACGGAAACCCGATTATAGTCGGGGAGCCAGTGGTACAACTAATATTGTTCAATGTTTTTGTAATACCGGTGATTGTTTAGCGTTGGAAGACAATCGTGAGAGACCACTATGCCTACTACTACGCATGCGTACGTAAGTACGTCCGATTTTTTAAATTAAAATCTTGGGATTTAACGGTTCGGCTTTTCGTATACAGTTCCCAGCAAAATATAGCTATGGAACTGTTGAGCGACGAATGTTGCCATTAATCCTGAGTTGGGCGTCGACCGTCCACAAGATGCAATAAAAATTAACAGGAAGAACTCCACGTAACAGTGATGCATTGAATGAAATGATTCGATTACGAGATAAGCCATAAAATCTACATATATGTAAATAAGGTTGCACCTCTATGTGTCTCGCTGTTTATATTGGCATCATAGAAATCTTTGAATATGTGTTCTTAACCAAGACACAATCGGAACACATTTATACATATTGAGGGCGGTTGATAGTTAGCCAATCGAACTAAATAATATATAGTTTAAAAAAAATCACTAAAAAGTGAAAATCAGAAAAAGTGTCAAAGTGATGATTCTTCTACTCATTATATGTCAATAAAATGTTTATAATTATTGACACTATGCACCCCACGCTTTTTAACCGACTTTTTTACAAAAATGTACATTCATTTCTAATTTACAATATTCTTAATCCAAATTTGTTAAATTTTATTTTCTGATTTTTAGTTGGATTTTTTATGAAAGCGTGTTTTTTTTTAGTTTTTTAAACTATTATTTATTATACTTTGCAGGTTCGTATGAAAAAAAAACGTTTTACTAAAATTTGAAAATCAACTGAATGTCATGTTACTTTTACGTAAAAAACGTTGAACACATTTCTCTTGTAAACTTGGCAAAAATGTTGATAGATGCTACACATTTAGCAACAGTAAGTCAGACTGTAATATACTGCAAATTTTAAGTCTTCCAGAATAATCATGTTAACATACGAGATTGAAATCGCAACTTGTACTTAAGTAAATTTACTTTAGAGCAACCGTAGACTTACTACGGCGAATTTGCTTATGCGATTTCCTTAAAATGTTCCATTTGTGGAGTTTTCTCAACAAAATTTGCACTTACCCTGAAAAATGCAGCTGTAGATCCACCTTTTAGCGCTCCGTATTTGATTTTCGTTTGCTTGGCTAGATCTTCAGCGCTTTCAATTGGCGAGTCCATCCTTTCTACGGTCAAGAAGGCGGCCAAGTTTGCGGTATACGATGATATCATTATGAGAGTGAAAAACCACCACATTCCTGCCACCATTCTAGTCGAAACCGCTCTGATTGGAATGAAGATAAAAGTTAATTATATATACGTGTATGACTGGAGTCCACGCCACCACTTAGCCCGCCGGTGAAAATGTTAACTATTTTAGTTTTGTACAATAACTTTATTAAACCTTCGTAGAATTCGACAGTGGTGTTAATTTTATCAACGTTTATAAGTGGTGACGAAAACTTTAAGTCATCGCATTATTAAATGATAACATTTTTAACGTTCCCGTATTCCAAATTTCATTAAAATATAATTTTATTAAATATTGAGCTCAAAGAAAACAAATGTGACTTTAATTCATATTTGTTACGACGTTTAAATTTGAAGACATCATGCAAATAAACTTGGAATGCTTGAACAATCTAGCGTAAACATTATTCAACAAGATAGGCATTCTATCATAACGTTTACATTTAATATTTAAACTTAATTTGTTTGAATAAACATGAAGATAGATTTCACTTCTCAAACATTTGTAGCAATATAGGTAAACGAAGGCAAACTTGCAATGTGAGATCTGTCTTAATAACTTAGTCTAAGTAGTTTAAAACTTTGATGCAGCAAGCTGTGGATTCTACACAAGCACAATTGACACACAGGTGCAGAGTTATCAAACGTTGTTCAAGCTACATTATTCAATTAGCAACTAAGTCACCGGCTAAATATACTGGAATGGAAACGAGGGCTATTCGGGATTGCCGACACGTCTCTATTTAAATTGGACGCTCTAGGCGACTACCGATGCTTGAAATTCACAAAGGGCTGTGGTCGCTTTGAAACTAATTAGTGAAAGGGAGTTCTTCATCCAAGCTCTGCAACCGAAGGCTACATTTCCGTATTGTAATTACGCTGAGATTCGTCCGCTGGCTACGGCAATGTTTAAGTTTCTAGTCCGATTTGAGTTAGCTATTAGTGTGTTTGAACGGAAGTGTAGCCGCCGGTGGGGAGGCACTTACTTCGGCGCGATATCCGAACCTTGCTGCATCAAGGAGCCGATAGTGAACCACAGCGAGTTCAAGAGAGTGAACTGATTCTCCAGCACCTGTGGCTCGTCAAGACAGTTCCTGGGGCTGTCCCACTCGTACGGACTGAACCTGCGCCCAAACACCACTCTTTTACTTTTCATATTTTACACACTTCGCGAAGTTTCAATACCAGAAGCAATCTTATCCAACGATATACGGTAAAGCTCTCCGTTTCGGAGTTACGTGGAGTTTGTGCGGCGTGAGCTTTTATGTTAATGCCCATAAATAAGGAAGCAGGCACCTGTGATGGTGTTTTTCTACCCCATTGCCTTCTGTACTTTGCTGATGCACGCGGCATACTAAATCTATGGCCGCGACGTGACACAAACTTTGAAATAAAATCTTTTTTTCTTGTTCTTGTTTACGTTGAAATAATATGACAGAGTTCAACGTTTTAGGCCTTTTATTGTCGTGTCGCGAGTTGGTGAGACGTGTGAGAAAATGTCGCTTTTGTGAGACGAAAATAAAGGACTTTCTAAATTGTGTCAATCCTCATTCTCTTCGAGCGGATGAATGACTAAAGTTAGTATAACTTTACGTTTTTTTAAAGTTAGTTTACAAGATTGACGACGAGGCTCGAAGGCATCGCGGAAATAATTTGATATGAGTCGAGTGTTAACTTCCAAAGGATAACTTCCGGCATTGAAACTCACGCAGCGCCTCGTTGGATTCAACAGCCCCTTAACTTTTTAACCTTCTTATGACTTCGCTGAGGTTACTATACTTTGCTGTGGGAAATGAAACCTTTTGTAATTTGAAAAAACTTTTCCCATTCAATAACCATTTTATTACGCTTTTGTATTGGCAATTTTCGTACAAAAAATTTGACACCAGTATCTTTATTATTTTTTAGTCGTTCATCATCGCAATTTTAATAAAGACAATCACGATTAATTATTTATAGGTATATCGTGAACATGTTGTACTTACTTATATTTTTTTTTCGGAACACAATCACTTCGTAAATTATTTTCCCTTCGAAATGTGTATTACTTACAAAAAAGTACGAAAATTGACATTGCAAACACATGATTTCAATCCCACAACAATTAAGCCGTATTTAGACTCATGGTATCCTAAAAAGGCGTGCTAAATAAACCTTACTTGGGCAAAAAGTCACAGCTCTGTTGCATTAGCGATCCGATAGCAAACCATAAACAGTTTGCGAGGGAAAAAATGTTCTCCAATTTTTCTCCTTCAGGTGAATGAGTTTGATGCCATTCGTACGGAGTGAACCTATTGGACGGATACATTTAGGAAACGAGAATTGTTAGCGTCATTTATTACAGCGAGAAAAAATGTTTTGCAGCTGAAAAATACCTCATGAATATACTGGAGGCAGCTAGTCAAGAAATATCGAGGAGTGAGAAAGTAGGTACCCACTTTATCTAACAAACTTGAATTCTCTTTCATAGAAACGCTTTTATGATGCTATCTTTATACAAAATTATGAATAATACCTACAGCAATAAAGCTTTCGTGTTAGTTTTGAATAAGAATTTTTGCTCTACTTTTTAAAAATGTTTTAATTAGGATTTGTGTTTAATATTCTGTTACAATTTAAATTCATAACTAACCTACTCGCTTAATGAACTTTTAAAAATCACTTAAATTTTTCAACAGTCATATTCTATTCTGTTTTTATCTGTTTTATTTTATGTTTGTTATTATACCTGAATGATTAAGGCAATGAATAACAATTAGTTATTCAATCATATTGTATACATTCACTCCACACTCCGCACCACCACGGCCAAACATGAACTTCATGCAGTGAAATCACGGCTTAAAGAGTCGTGATTTCATTTATTTTACTTGTGAATAAAAATAATTATTTGATTTCCAAGGAATAAATTCCATCCACTTTAGAAAATTATTATCGTTAGAGACAAAATTCGAAATGTTGAAATTAAAATCAATAGTTAAGTAAAACATAGTTGTACTTTCACAACATACTTTAATAAATGTTTTTTTTAAACTAATTATATCTCTCTGAATGTTAATGTATTATTTTGTTTGAACTAAGAATTATAATGGTTGCAATATTTTTTTGTTCTGGCTAAAAGTATCGCTTTTATTTTATTGTCTAAACAAGTGATTGAAACACTGTAAGTCAGCTTTTTATCTCTATCTACCTTTAATTATTTTTCTATAGTTAATAAATATCATCTAGCTAGCACGTACCTTGCCAAAATGAATAGCAACACGGATACTCCCAAGTAAGCCGTCGCCATGTAAATCCACACATCCAGGGACAGAGGTGACAGGAACGAAAACAGGTTCGGAGGCTGCTTGATCGGTTTCCGATACAACACTGATATACCCAGGTTCATAAAGGGCATCGTAAAGTCTACCACTTGTTCCCTAGGAAAGATCAGTTGATTAATTTTCACGTAAGTAAAACTCTGATGTAGGTTGTACTACACCTAACCTAGTAGCAACTCTGCAGATATCCTACTAATATTATAAATGTCAATGTTTAGATTTTTGTTGCTCAATCACGTCGTAACGTCTGAACAGATCGGGCTGAACACAGGTATATTACAGTCTGGAAGAACACATAGGCTACTTTTTATACCGGGAAATGACAGGAACTACGCGGGTAAAACCGCGGGGCGCCGCTAATATTGAGATATATTACATTCTACTGGTATGGATACTCGGTGTGTAGTAGAGATATCATTCCGAGACAAACTAACAAAGACACCAAAAAGTGATATACACGTCAGAAGAGAATCTTCATGAAACAAAAAAATTACCTACGCTTACGAGAGAATAAAATAAATATAGAGTATCAGATGTACCTATTTAGGTATGAGTAAAATTAACAAAAATGTATCCTAAGTTTGAAAATTTTAATTATATGAAGTTTGATATAATATATACCTAGATGGAAGTAACAAATCGACATCAATTTGTCAAATTGTACCAATATTATGAATGCAGAAGTTTAGATGTTTGTAGCTCAATTAAGTCAGATGATTTAAACGGATCGGGTTGAAATTCGGAATACAATTAGAATAACGCAATATAATAATTTATGCAGGTTTTTATTACGTAAACATGAACTTTTTTTATTGTTGAACGAGAGAAACAGGACACGTGCCTGATGGTAAACAACATGCCTGCCCATAACAACACGGTGACACGCAGCTATTGAAACATGAAGGGTCCAAATCATTACCTACATACCTAGCACTGCACTTAGAGATATATTCTATCTAAATTACTGCGCGAATAAAACAGCTAGTAAATAACATAAAATAATTCACCAACGAATTTTCTATGAAAATACATAAAATTATTACTAGTGATTAATACCTCTACACATGGGATAAAAAGATTAAGAACCACTGTATAATTATTGTATTCTATCTTATTCTTTTGCACGCTAAATCCACTCAGAATGCTACTAAACAAGTTTAATTTCAAAATAATCATTATTGACTTAATCGTAACACACGTATAGTAAGTTTAACTCCTAAAAAATACGTGTATCATCCATTTCCGTTTTAATTGCCAAGCCTGTATCTTCATACTCATATATTATGTAAGAGCGCACCTATTGCGAATGGCAGCATATTGGATTTAGGATCACCAAGTCGAAAGGTCTCCGTGGTACGGTATTGTGTATGTGTGTGTACGTTCAATTTAAACGATACTCTGACTCCCGTTTTCCGGGTGGATATTGCTTCAATATCCAACAGCTGGTGAGTTTTCCTTAATACCTGATTTAGAAGCAGATATAATTTTGAAAACGACATTGGTTACATTTTCTCTAGTAGTTTCTGAATCAATTCTGAAAGTAATAGGTCACAGGACCGACCTAATGTAGGATACAAAGTTCACATTACATCCAGTATCTTGCAATTTCGTATCACTTTATTATTGCCATATACGACGTTGAAGAATACAAGTCAATATATTTCGATTTCATCATCGTCATCATTATCAGCCCGTGTTCGTCTACTGCTGGACATAGCCCTCTCCTATAATTCGCCACTCAGCCCGATCCTGTCTTACGTTTCCAACTGCCACCAGCCGTCTTTCGTATATCGTCACTCCATCTTGTCTCGGGGCGTCCTACACGGGAGCCTATTAGAACGCATAATTTTTTGTTCCTAATTTACTTTGTCATAATGAATGTAGCATAATGTATAGTGTCATAATGCAACTTTCGCATAATAATTTTTTGGCGTTATGTGTTTTAAGCATAACAATCTATTGTACTACATTTAATTCGACTATTGATGAGACGCATAATAGTTTTTAGGCATTTTTTTATTTGTTCTAATTTTTTTAAGGTGCCTTTTAAATCGCATATTATTTTTCCCCTAATTTACTTTGTCATAATGCATGTAGCATAATATATAGTGTCATAATGTAACTTTTGCATAATTGTTTTTTGGCGTAATGTGTTTTAATCATAAAAATCTATTGTACTACATTCGATTTGACTGTTGCTCAGACGCATTTAGGCATTTTTAAATTATTTGTTGTGCTACGTTATATATAACCAGGTTACATAGGACCCAGATCCATCTCGGAGCACCCCGATTCCACCTAGTCTTGTCGCTACAACCCCTAGAGTGTATTTAAAAAATGCGGGAGCCAGAAGCTCAAGGGAGGTCTTGAGTGGAGCGATCCATGGGAGGCCAAGCGTAGCGAAGGTGGGAGGTGGCGAGCGAAGCGAGCCGGCGACCTCCGTAGTGGAGCGCAGGCCGAGTATGGAGAAGCGACACTCAGGGCTGACCGCAGAGCTTCTGG
This sequence comes from Ectropis crepuscularia, assembly GCA_963693475.1. Lineage (NCBI taxonomy): Eukaryota > Metazoa > Arthropoda > Insecta > Lepidoptera > Geometridae > Ectropis > Ectropis crepuscularia. The sequence continues at coordinate 15,752,472 of OY856353.1, read as the reverse complement.
CGGGAGCCCACCCGGAGTCAAAAATTGCACCATATGTCTTAGCTGTATGTAGGTTTTTAAGTCCTAAAAACGTTGTCTACATAAATTAGTACGAAAATTGGTATACTACTGCATAAAGACCTTTTATTGTACCTACCATAAAAACGGTGTTTTTCATAAAAAATATGGTGTTATTTTCAGACCAACGATTCTTAATCCTCAAAATATACTAAATAATTTCACAGCAACAGTATGATATCACGAATGCGACAATGACAGATACTATAGGAATGATATTCCATTAAATTAGTAGATACCTACATTACGAATAATAAATATTGTAGTCAAGGTACCCACCCGCATTTCACACACCCGCTTATTTTATTTAATAATGTTGCTACAGTCCGCTCTTTGCACTTGTTTTTTAGTTAGGCGTTTAAAGTTTATGGCGTTGATCATTATGTTTAAGTATTGTTATGCTTTTCTCAATGTGTGCCTTTAAACAATATGCTATTTATAGTTATGCGTCGAAACATTATACTAAGTTATCTGTATGCTATATATGGCTATGCGTTTAAACTTATGCTAAGTTATCGTTATGTCATATATGGTTATGCTAGTTAACATTATGCGGAGACAGTTATGCGTTTAGTTGTTATGGTAAATTATCATTAGTCCTAAAAACGTTATGCCTACCTAAAATAGGACAAAAAATGTTATGCCACCCCATATAGACCCTCCTACACTACGATTACCGATTCGCGGTCTCCACTCCAGAACCCGTCTACCCCGGTTATCGGGTCTGCGACAGATTTGCGACAGATGTTAAATTTTGATTTAATATTATTAAAATAGTTTTTTGGGACTTATGACATAATAATATGAACATTTATTTTTATGAATATAAATAATTATGTCAATTGTGTAATGCATGTAACTAGCAGCACTCCGCTGTTATACTCGCGTGGTTCCAGCTCCTATTATTTTCCCCTAATTAAAGTAGTATATGTGCAATTCTACAGTTCAACTACAAGTTCAGTTCTACAAGTCTACAGTTTAACTGTATTCCAAATTTCAAGAAGATCTGTTTTTCTGTTCTGGCGTTATTGGATAACAAATAAATTGAGCATTTATACAGTTAAGAGAATTTCAATAGAGTTGGTGTTTTTTGTTCATGAATCATTTAGAAAAGAAATGTAATGATGTTGAAAATGTTCATTGAATGCTAAACAATGAACGGATCGGTGTTGCTTGTATAATAAGATAAAGGCAACTGAATGTTCATGATACCAATTCAGTGGGTACATCGCTTTTGCTATTTGCTATTGAGGTGTGCTCAAAATAATAGCAAAAAAGTCTGTTTGCCATTCACGGTTGGAATTAGTGAGGTCAATATTATGTACTCTAACCCTAACTAATAAAGTATCAATTTGAAATTTGACCCAACCCGTTTTAATGCCACTATTACTGCTAATATATAATTTCCATACACACGTTTAAAAATAATTATTTTTTGTGCCAAAATTCTGAGGTTCCAAAAAGACCTATCGATTGAACTTTCCGTTAACATATTATAAGTACAATAAAAAATTCGTATCATCAACAAATACAGTATTCGTGTCATCAATTTACCGATCATAAGTTATGGTGAGGTCAGCAATGGCGAGGTCCGCACGTTGTTCCAGTAACTCCCTTATCATTCCATCCCACTCTTTAGTCTCCCTGTTGTAGGACCCGTATCGACCGTCCGGAGCCAGCTTGAATGTATAATTGAAGCCCAGAATTTTAGATATCTCGTGAATAAGATCGATGGCGTAGCCCTCGAACTGCGCGTTGCCGATTAGTTTCTCACTCGCTTCCTTCCTCATGCAGTACGGGGCACTCTGGGGAACAAATAAAGCATTATTTACGGCTACCGCTTCTAAACCTTCCCTTTGAGACAATGGAAGATTAGAGTTGGAGGTTATTTGAAAGGCCGTTAGGAACTCCTTGTTTTCAAAGCGACTTTGTAAACATCCTTTAGAACCTCAGTTTTAGAATTGTAAACATAATATTTAAAGGTTGTTTTGTTGACTTGAAGTGTGAAAATTAATAATTACATGAATTATACAAAAAACAATACAAATAATTATTTAAATAATGTAGAGTGACAAGACGAACACGACAGGCATGCCTGCTCATAACAGCACAGTGCCTCATATATTATTATACACTATTTGGACTTTAAGAATCCAACGCAGTAGTCTACTGCGCTCGTTACCCAGAGATTAATTTCTTAGCCCTGTTCTTTCAATAGCAACGATGCTCATAAAAACACAGCAATATTAAGACGTTACTGCTTGGCGGCAGAATAACTGGCAAAGGTGTGTTACTTCCCCAAATGGACTCTGTAAAAAGTCCTACTTCTACAAGATTAACAAGCATATATAAGCATTACACGATATGAGATGTCAGAGTCAGCCTTAAAAACAAATATACGAAATACGAATGAACGTTTTACATAATGCGCAGTGAAGTTAAAGAGCGTACCCAGTAAACTTTTTTAGAAACGTGAGCGGTATTCAAATGAATATGTTTAGATATGAGTAAACAAGGTCTTTATTCGCGCAGTTTAGTCTACTTTCCTTTCGTTACTAAAGCTTCAGCATCAAGTCGTGAATACGGATGTCGCGCATGAATGTTTTCTCTTAGGGAATATATTTTTACAGTACGCCAGTCTACATAAATCCCCTTCTCCCGTCTCTCGGCATCCATGCGTATATGTACGATACGCTAATTTCGCTTTTGTAGGCCGCAAGAGAGCAGTAAAAAGTTTTGAAGATATAGAACACACAATTTATGGGTTTGCGCCCCAAAATCGTCAACGAGTAGGTGTAAGATGGCTGTCAAGCTGATGAATGTCGAATTAATTGATGATAGCGATTATTTTGTTTGTTTATTATTACACACAATACTTTTATCCCTTTCAGAAATAAACTAGTAAAGGACTAGATAAGTCGGCATTATAAACAATAAAAACGACAAGTAATCCAGTACTTAAATTACTACCTTAGTTTACTACTAGGTTAGTTTAGGTATCATCTCTTTTGTTATTATGTCTATTGCAAACCCCGTCTTCTGACTTCCCACTTTTCTAAGTTGCCTGGAAAATATCAGTACCGGCGATAAGATCGCCATCTATCGCACTAACATAGAGTGAATCAGCCTCTTGATATAATTGCCCTATTTAAGATACATAGAAGACAACCGCGAGCCTATCTTGGATAAAAAAAACCGTGCTGTATTATAAGTGTTAACATTGTTTCTAATAATAATAAATTGTAATGCATTGTTTTTAGTGTGTTCAATAAAGTGTAGGTATCTTGGAAAAAACATTTCTAAATACTCACCAATATTGTAGTGACAATCAGAGTTTTATTCTGCAGAATCTCAACGATTTGTTTCTGGTTGTCACCATAGGAGCGTGTATAGTTGACACCCTCGGATGAATTCCATGTTCCAGCTCGTTGGAGCCCGTCTCTAGTTAATTCGATTATGTCCAAAGTGAAATCGCTCCTGAATCCTTGATGGTCAAACTTTATCACCCCGGTTAAGCCTTTCATTTCAACCTGTTCAATGAAACAAAGTGTTACTAGTTGTTGTGTTTGTCAAGTTTACGGATTAATCGCCACGCTCAAACTTTAAGGTCGACTGATCACATCTCCGCAATTTCTACCTGGAAATACATTTAGTTAAATTTCGAATAAAAGCTGTTTGGTAAAACGAAAAGACTGCACGACGTTTTATGAAGACAAGATGAGCGTTTTTAGAATCATTTAACATAATGATCAAATTTTATGGCCCACTGAGTTGGAGAAATTCAAATGTAGCTTTTAAAAATGGGTACAATAATATATCACGACACATCCTCACGACGAAAAGAACATTTTGGTATATATTGCCTAAAACCAAGGAAAAATGCTCCTGATGTTTTTTTTATTTATCCTTAAAAAAAACTAAATTGCACCTATAGAACTGCAATTTTCTTGTCTTGTTGCGAAAATAACTTAATTCGTTGCGGGAAAGCCCTAACGTGATAAAAACCGGTAAGCCGTGATTCGATTTGAGCCATTATGATGAAAGTGGCTCAGTATTGTTGTGCTAATCCGTCAACCCGCGTCCTTGCTTATCCCTTGTTCCCTCAACTGGCGGCTTTGTAACCATTCCCTTAATAACAGCTTGTTACTGAAATGGTACTGTAGGTTAGTTTTAAGAGGCCAATTCATAACATTTCTGTCATTTAACTTACCTCTGTATATTTTGTACGTTTATTATTTTTAGAGTTTATTTATCGGCTCAGACGTCTGTTTTTAGAGAAGTTTTAGAGAAGTTTTATTGATTGCACGATTAAAAAAAAAAAACATTTTGTACAACAATAATTATTTTTTTGTAAGGTGTAGGGTGACGGGATGTGCAGGATGTGTACCTACGTGATTGTATCTAATACGGTAGCTTATAAGAGCTCAGTGTCATACATCTTTAATGGATCTAACAAATATTGTTTTTATTGCTATGACCTTTAGGTTCAACTAAGCCTTTATAAATGTTGCATATTGGAATTTTATAATTTAATAAAATTTTCCGCTTAAAAACCATTCAACATCCCTTGAAAATGAAACATAAAAACATTGAAAATGGTTCGGTTTTCTAAGATACTTACAATCTTCATGTAATTGATGAGGCTGTACCCGTGGGGCCACGTATCCTCCGCCTCGCAGGAGAGCGGTCGCACGTCGATCTGCTGCGATGTATCGAGGTCGTGGAGGGCTTTCGCGAACAAATGGACCGCGTCGTACATGAGAGCTGTCTCCGTCTGTTACAAAGAATGTTGATAAGAATTGTAAAGAACTTCTCTGATCATTAAATTAAGTAAAATCGAACATTGTTGTGACCTATCACGAGTTTCCACTACAGTAGTATTATTGTATAGTATACATAAAACAGCTTTGAAATATCGGGGACTTGATTTTTTTTTTTCGCGAGTAAAATTCGGAGTCAGTGTTGTGTCGCAAAAATACGCAATATTACTTAAAAGTTTCGGTTTTTTACCTTTATGAACGTCATGTTGTCCTGCAAGATATAAAATTAAAATTAATATCACATCAAAATTCATAAAAAGATAGAAAAAAGGTTTTTTACTTTAGCAGTGGTGTGTCCAAGTTGTAGCTTCCGCCCTTTTCTGGCTTCATCGTAGACCCAGTCCCTAACTACTCTTTGAACGTCAGCTCTGTCTGGGTCCAGTAACCTTAGGGCTGTTATATTTGTTCCGCCATACTTAAATTCTTCCAAATCTACGCTGTGAAGATCCTGAAAAGAAAAGACTTGGTTCCTTAAAAAAATCATATTATCAATGTAATATGCACACAATGTAATTTTTGTTCAAAATGATTATAAGTTTTCGTAAGACCATTGCTACAATCACAAAATAATCAATCAGGGATTTCAGTCACGAAACCGCTTATTAGAGATACAAGACCATTTTTCGCATCATTAAATAACGTGAGTTAAAATTGATCTGCGTTCGTTTACTAAACATGATCTAGCAAACGTAAGTGAACTTATTCGAAAATCTGTAGCTTAGTCCAATTAAGATATTAAATTATTAGGACTATCATACGGCACAACTATTTACACATTTTAAAGGCATCATTTGACCAAAACATTATACATTATCAGTCCAATATGAGCAAAGACCCGTTACGTGAAAAAGTGAGATGTTGCAAACCCCTACCACTACTACTAAGCCCTACCCTTACTGTACTAGCACCGCCCTGCGATGTTACTCGCGTAGTTCCCATTCCCGTTATTTTTCTGGGATAAATCTATGTTTTCTTCCAGACTATAATCTACCGTATTCCAAATTTCAGCCCGATCTGTTCATACGTCAAGACGTGATTGAACAACAAACCATACATTGACATTTATAATATTAGTTGGATTGTCGAATCGAAATGATCCTACTTTTTTCTAAACTCACCAATGAAGTGATGAGGTAGCTATGGTAATCAGACATCATTCCGATTTGTTGCGCTTGCTGCAGAACATCCCTAATCCTCTCTGTGGCGCAGTCCAGCACAATGTGAGATTCCGCGGAGTTTTTAATTTGTTTCAGTAAAGGCCTGCGGAGCGAAAACATTTTAAATTAAAATGGCTTAACTTCGATTTAAAAGCGGAATAAAAGCGAGCGGATTATCTCTCGGCATCTTGTCTATTGATTATTCAAGTTTGTTACGATGAAAAAGATGTTAACGAATTGATTGTTAAGTATTCTGTGTAAGATTTTATTACTTTGTTTAATTTATTCATTAATGTATTTGGTATACACTTTAAGTTGATTAAACGGTTTTTTTTATTTATTGTTATAGTTACATTTTAGTAATACCTTTGAATGTAGGTACAAAGTTAATTTCAATATGTTAAATGTTTGAAACACTTCATAATTTTTAAAGATCTCTTAACACAGCAATGACTTACTTTTATTTTGTTTATTTTATGTTTCGTATAATTATATCTGCAGCATAATGCACTAATTAGGTAAAAATAAATATTTAGGTCGTAAAGGAGTATTGGGATCATTTTCCAAAAGCAACATTGCATAAATAATTAACATTGAAACCGATCGATCACAAATGAACTTTCAGAAATAAAACTGGTTTATTAGTACCATTCATTCATTCATCAATCATGGAAATATATTCAAAAGAGATTTTTTGCTACATTTAAAATATTAATTTAGGTTTGCAGATACTAAAATTAAAAATAAAATAAGATAAAATTAGAGATGATTAATTATTGCCAAATCTGGTATTAGTAATGGCTATATTGCATTAGTTAAAAATTGTTTATTAGTGCCAGAACCCTTAGTATTTCATTATTTATTTCTGAGCAGGAAACTTCGAGAAAGAATTTTCGTACCCAAAGCCGCAGTCGAAGCACTGGTCGGCATGCCCAATAACAAGCAAACAAAAGACTAGCTAAAGCCGGTGCCACACCGAGAGTTTATAATTATTTTAAAGTTTATAATTATCCTTAAATTTTAAAGTGAGTTTGCAAGTGAGTGTAATGAATATGATAAATACCTGTAATCATGTGACTCTGGCAATTGTCTCACAGATACTGGTAGTTCTGAAGGTCCGTGTGCTTTGAGTAACTCCTGAAGCCTAACAAGCCCGTCACTGTTCTCATACACTATAGTGAATGATTTCCAACCCCAGGCCCTTACAAGATCCACGTAAGCCTGAAAAAGAATAAAACATTACAAACAAAATATTACTGGGCTATTTTTCGTCGATTAGTAGGTATAATGGACAAGTGCAACCCTATTATCGATAGTAAAAAAATCCACACTGGTCTCAGAAAGAGGTAGAAATACATACGTCATACCATCTGTTTCTCTGTCCAGGCATAAGTACCACATGTCAAGGTAAACATGCAAAAATTTTAGTAACTCATTGGCGATGGATTGACTACAAGACAATTAATGCCTCAGAATCCGACGGAAATTAATCAATTTTGAACGTTTCTGAGGACTTGATAAATTCACATCAGTCAATAAGTAAATATAATGTTTATAAATAGTCCAAGTTACATATTTGGTTATGGGTGATCTACATGATGTCATCAACACATATTGGCTCTCGGTAGTCTGCCTACATGAACAAGATAAAATAGGATTTATTGTTTAAATGTAGAAGAGAGCCTTTAAAGGACCGACTGATGTTACAATATTTAATGTGTGTTCGCAGATGCTGCCATGTCCATTTTAACTACAATGGATGTCCCTAATTGCGGATGTCCCGTCTTCCGCTTGGGTTCACGATTTCATTTATCCCCGAACAAAGGTTATGCATTTAATAGAAGGTCCTTACATATCTCTTACGACGGGCCTAAGGGAAATATTCCTTTGATAAAAATATTAGGATAACCTTTTGCAAACAGGTGACTAGGCATATGACGGGTAAGAAGACCTTATTTATGTGCCGTTGCCGTTCTTTGGGTTTTCCTGGGTTGGGAAAAATATGATTCATTTTGCTGTAAAAAATAACAATCAACATTCAATATTCTTTCTAGTGAAAAATAAATACGGTGTAGTCTATTTTCAGAAACATTTTACGGGAATTACTGACGACCTGATTGATCTGACTGACAGATTGACTTACGGCTTAATTATTTTTCATCAGTGTCATAACACATCATCTAATAACTAAATGTCTTCTAAACCAGTGCCCTATCATGATATCATGTAAATTGATAGATAATTGCAGATTTAAGAACCAATCATATAAAATTCAGGAATCCAATTGAGTAGCTCTGAATCATCAAAATTTTTGAAGGGGTTAAAGATATACGATAAAATTGGTGGGTGCCTTCCTAGCCTGATTGTTAAGATCATACCATAAACTATTTTTTTCAATTAGTATTTTCACCCACTAGATACTTAGGTCTACATAGTCGAAGTAATGTTTTTGTTAAATAAACTTTACATTTTTTCTTGCATACGTGAAATGTCAAGTTTCTTGCTGAAAAATATTTTTTTTAACCAGAAAAATCAAGCTTACTCGACTCAGTGCAGCAGGATGAGGATAAAGGTTCACCAAGCAAGATTCCCGTCTGGTTCTATAGTCCCATCTCGTCTCCAGATGTGGTAGTTCCATTGTGTCGCATATGGACTGCACATGTGCCGCGGCGGGTGCCGACTGCGGCCCAAATATAGCTGCGACACCACTTCGGAGCAGGTGACAAACTAAACAGAGTATCAAGATATTAACTGTCACATTTTAAAGATAGAAAGACATAGATGGATGGATAAATTAACTCTATTACCCATAATTTTAAGAAACGCACTCCACAAAACTTTAAACCTAAACAGAAAGTAGTAATTGCTGAGTTTATTCCTAAGAGCGATCCACGCAACCGTAGGATGGAAAAGGAGATATGAAAATAACATAATAGGCAGTACAAAATGAAATAAGAAGTGTTGTATAGGTACTTTTGTTATTTTAGTATGAAAACTAACGTGGTTATTACACATTTTAAACAAATACACGGGTAACTCACGTATAAAATAGTCAGAACAGTCCGACTCGAGTTTCGATCGCGTCCGGCGATCTTCTTCAGATCGCCGGATCTAACTGGAAGCAGGGATGGCGGGTAGCGAATGCATCGTCAAGGACGCGTCCAGCTTCGGTGGAGAGGGCGGCCACTTACCTGCCATATATTAAAGGAGTGACGGATAACATTGGACACTTGTTACGCCGAAGATATTGCATCAAGACAATGTTTCGTCCACTCAGGCAGTTAAGGCAAGTGGTACGCTCCCCAAAGGACAAAGACCCTTTGGGTGTGCCTGGGGTGTACATGATTCCCTGTGATTGCGGTAAAAGCTATGTAGGTGAAACACGTAGGAATGTGTCCACGAGGCTTACTGAACACATACGCGCGATTAAGAATTTGGACGGCAACAGCTCTGCGGTGGCGGAGCATGCTCTCTGTTCGGACGCTCAACACTTCATACGATTTGATAAGGCGGAGGTCCTGGCAAGGGAGAAGTATTTTATACCCCGTAAAGTCAGGGAGGCCATTGAAATTAGTAAGCGTCCGACGTTTAACAGAGATGGTGGTTGGAATGTGCCGCCCGCTTGGAAACCTTGCCTCCAAAAGGCTCAGCAGTGTGTACAGAAAAGTAGTGAGGACACAGTGAGCTCGGTGTGTTGCAATATTCCCGACGCGCAGCTGTCCAGTGACGAAGAGTTCCAGTGTACACCAGCGCAGCCCTCCCGCACCCCCTCACCTGCACCCCCGCGACAACAACCGTTGAGCTTACGTGCGCGCCGTGCAGCTGCCCGCAGTGCTAATCGAGCTGCGAACATGCGCGCGCACTCGCCTTGAAGAAGATCGCCGGACGCGATCGAAACTCGAGTCGGACTGTTCTGACTATTTTATACTTTTGTTATATTTAAAAAATGAACTACAAGTAAATAGATATGATATCGACATACATACATACATAATAATAACTGTACTTACTATTAAAACTAACATATATGTACTAATACCTACAGTCACGTAAATCACCTCACGTCACCTACACGAACACGTAAATATCTTAATAGTCCAGTCATTTAAGCTTAAATTAGGTAAGAATCTCGGAATTCGAGATACCCAGCTGTAAGTCTGTAAATACTTGTATATTGACACCCTAAAAGTTGTCTCAAAACCTACATATGGTAGGGTGTGAGCAACTATTAAATTTCAAGGTCAAAGGTCACAAAAATCGTTTTTTTGCGCTTTCTTTGGAAATATCTCATTTCCTATGGGTTTTTTGCTATTTGTATTTATTATCAATATTGTAGAATACCAAATTCTCTACAAATTTTGTTTGAAAAATGTTTTTATACGGTAAACCGTTTTCGAGATAGAGGGCGGAGAGCGCCCAGTCACCGCATCACTTCAGGTCAACCGGTGCCTCCGGTCGATAACGAGAGATATACAGTTTTCTCAAGTTCTTCCATGATTTCGGGGTCAAAGGTTCCATATTCGTTAATGTCCCTCTGATATGGTAGAGCATTGAGACAAGCTTGCCCATTACATTGGCCACAAGCTGCAGAGCATTGCCAGCCCGCATCCGCATCGCGAACCACAACCACTCTTGCAGTTGCAGAAACTTTGGATGAACTAGCTGCACTAGCAGCATTGGAGGAAGAAAATTGTTCGGCCCAGAGATTATTAGAGAGTGGAACTCAAACCTTATTAGCAGTCTATCATGCTCCAAAATCTGTGAAAAGTCTCGATCATCTTCGTTATATGCATTATTTCAAGTCTATAAAACTTAATAAACCTGTGCAGCTGTCAAATATTCCACCAACAGTGCAGCTGCTCATCAACATTTCAAACGTGTATATTATCAAGTGCGTACTGTGACCGCGAGCTCTCTACCCTCTATCTCGAAAACGGTTCACCGTATAAAAAAGTTTATCAAGCAAAATATGTAGGAAATTTTGTATTCTCCAATATTGATCATACATACAAATAGCAAAAACCCATAGGAAATGAAATATTTACAACAAAAGCCCAAAAAAACGATTTTCGTGAACTTTAACATTGAAATTTAATAGTTGCTCACACCCTACCATATATTATGTAGGTTTTGAGACAACTTTTAGGGTGTCAATATACAAGTATTTACAGACTTACAGCTGGGTATCTCGAATTCCGAAGTGAACTTACTAAAATGACTGGACTATAAATAAGACGGTTAGAGTAATTTTATAGCTCTTGGTAAGCTTGTGTTTTCATAGCCCTTTCTTTGCTCACCTATGAAAACTATCATTGGAAAAAATATAAAAACACAGTCCATGGAAAATAACACTGCGAATGTGACACGAGTTTTTTTATGTGAAGGAAATAAAAACATTCAAAACAAAATATTAAGTGCTATAAGTTACGATACAACACATCCGTAGATACTTAAGATTTTAGGCAAAATCTATTCATCCAACATGAAAATGTTACAAGTTTACGAATATCCCCAGAGAGGTCAGACTTGGGAAATCCTAGTGATGGATAATATCCCCGCAGGGGTCGTGAGAATTTCCTGATTTCACCAGATAGTTTAATGATTCACCGTATATAGGTAAAATCTCTTAGGGGATTTCCAACCTGCTAATATCGCAAGAACCCCTCAAGGATGATATTATCGTCCAGGGTAATGTTAAACATTAATATATATTTACGAACACGTTAACATGGTATATTTTATGCAACTAAAATCATTACTGTTAAAATAAGCTAATAGGTAAGCACATTTGCATGTAAATTATCTCCCGGGACTCAATTTGCATCAAAGTTGTTCACACATGCTATTAATTAGAAATTATGGATGCGAAGGTTGACACGAGAATAATTTATCACCTCAACACCGCATTAAAATACTATTTTTAAATATACAAAGCATTCTATTAGTTAAGTACATAAGTAGGAATCTATCTATAGTCCGTTCCTGTGAAAAAATATAATGGAGCTAGATTAATATTTACGGACGAGGATAATCCTTACGGATTAAGTATGAAAAGAATCCGTTTATATTTATTGTATTTCACAAAAAGCTTCGAACAGAAAATATCTCAAGGATTCGAATAAGCGTCAGCAATACTAAAATTATTCCTTGGGTATTTCAGTTAGAATATCTAAAATTTCAAGTTTTGTCAAACAATTATTTTATTGACAAATTATTTTATACGATAATGTGAAAGAACTATCCGTTGTCAAACCTAGCCAATATACATATTAAAAGTATACATACATTAACATGTCATGATAATACACGATTTATTTACCAAAAAATGAGTTTCAACTAAGGCCAAGCACTGCACTGTGCTCGTCACTTAGATACGCGGATAATTCTCCGCCTGCCCCTTTATTATGCCCCTTAATTTATCAAAAAACATTGTTTTACAAACTAGAACACAGTGATATTTACACATTACAGCTTGTCTACAGAGTAACTGGCAAAGGTGTGGTACTTCTCCAGGTGGACTCTGCAAAATCTATTCTATCTTTACATAAACACATACATACTCGGATACACGAGATGCCTTTACTCTTTAACCGCAAATTTTCTGGAAATTGTTTATTCAGGCCGTATGAGCTCTTAGTAATTATTAAATACATTTAGTAGGATCTAACAACCTAAGTGTTTGAAATTAGGGACCTTAACGACTATCATATTTATTTAAAAAACAGGACATAGAAAATGAATGAAGTGACAATTGCGGCTTGACTACTTAAGAGTGTCTAATACAATCTTTAAATAGTAAGTAGGTAATATAGTTAAAGTAAGATCGGTTTAAAAATAAATAGATATTGTCATGGACACGAAGAAGAAGAATAAGAAGAAGAATATAATTTTACAACTTACCTCGTTTGGATGCATGAAAACTGTCCTGAGGTGATATGGTCTCCACTTGGGCCAGTAGTTTAGCTCGCGGTAACACTGCTCTGTCCGCATTCACTCGCTCCACTGCGTACCTAAATGCTACTTCTTGTTTCTCATCCTCTGGGTGGAACAGACCACCTGTTTCGACAACAGAACCTATGCTATGTAATTTTGAATGTAGACTGTTTTACAATTCATAAATATTGTCTTAAGGTGCGTCCCCCAGCAAAACGAGTTTTTTGTCCAGGTTTCAGAGCTATATACTCATTAGCCAAAACAAACATCAACTGGTAAAAAACACATTAAATTTCTACAACGTTGGCTTCAAAATGGTAGTTTTATTTTTTTGTTTAATTAATTGTAGTTATCATTAATTAATTGTAGTTATCATGCATCTCCTCAAAAATCCTTCATTATTTTGATTTTGTACTTACACCAACGGATAGATAATTCCATTACGAACATTTTGGTAGATTTTTTTTTTTAAAAGACCGAAATCTGATTTTATAAAGAGTTTATTCTAAAATTTGAGCGTAAAACAGCGACAAATCCTACAGTTTCTCTCTTGCTCTTTCTTGCGGTGTGCGATAAGGTAAGAAATACTCAAGGTCATTTGCTCGGGGTACGCCCTTAAGTACTTTTAATTTTTCGACGAAAACTTTCGCCCCGTTTAGCTCCCGAAGATCCTGGTCTTTAAATAATTTACCCAGGATATTAGTGTGCTATGCGCAATAAAAATACTGTTCAAAACTGTAATCTACCTTTATAATGAAGTTCATCCAGATTAATTTATTTGTTTTTGCATGAAAAGTAACAAACGTCCAGACACCCATCCCAATATTCATTGATAGGTAAGTACATACAAACTTTCTAGTTAATATAATTAGTACATATTAATAAATATTACCTTCTGATCTAAACATAAATATAACTGTTTAATTTCTCTGTCGATATATTGTTTCTGCTTCTTTTGTTTTGTTGTTTTGATTTTTGAATTTACAATTTATACATATGTTAGACGTTTGGCAAAAAACACTTAGATATAGATTAACAAATTTTGTATCTATCGACATTTGTATGTTACTCAAATTCTTTCATCGACGAAATTAATGTAATTGTGTCAAAATTGTTTGATTGTAAATGAAAAACATTGTCAGACATTCCTCATACAACACTAACTATAGTCCCAAACGAAGCAAAGCTTGTATAGGGACTTAAAACTAATTTATTACCATTTTCTCGTAAGCGTAAATACATACTCATAATACATTTAAATATTGTCCTCATAATTTCTTTATTGCACGTACGATTGTGTCTTAGTTGAACAATTATGTTTCTATTTTAGTCTGTATGTAGATTTACAAACCAGGTAACACGTTAATCTTCGAAGCGAACATTCTAGACTGATCTAATTTCCTGCAAATCAAAGCTAGTGGTATCGAGAGTTCTCGATCAAATTAAATTGAATCCGTCTGGGATCTAAAACGTCCCAGCTAGACATGACGTAGGCGTTAATAATACAGCTAGGTGTCCTTAGGTAAACGATTATTATTAGACAAAGTACATCCCACTCTGTGAAGATCATGTAAGCTAAATAGCAAATGTATAGAACATTTTAGGTAAATAGAATTGGGGTATCAGTGAAGTAAAAGGAACCGTATTTAAACAAGGCTAATGTATAATCTATGCCTGATATTTTTGATTAAATTATTTGTAGCTGTAATAAACAATTATAATATTTTTGTTACGAAAACTTTGACTTTAGTTTTTGCAGTTCTCTTATTGTTAAACAACTGAAACTAATTTCTCAACTGTATACTACCATGAGTTTCACGATATTTTTTACATTTACAATCTCTGTTGGATGCTACTTATAATAGTTTATCAACAATTACGCTAACGTCTCTGAGCTAAACAAGTCATCAATAAGATTCAACGATAAATCTACATATTTTTCTATCCACAATTTTGTTTTTACTCACAAACTTTCAAGTATGTAGTTAACGTCCGATACAAAAATGCTTAATTTATGAGCTGTCTCGTTCACATTGAAGTTTAAAATACAGAAAACAATTTCAGACGAGTCATTAAAATATCATGTGTTGTCAGCGTAGTGTCAGCGTAAAACACAACAAAGTTTTAATCCGGAAACGCTTAGAATCTATATAATATATAAAAGCGAAAGGTTACTCATCAAGGAATCTCAGAAACTACAAATGCTAGGAATCTGAAATTTTGATGGAGGTCCCTTTTAGCACGTAGGCGCTCGCTAAGACGGGGTTTTGCGAAATTCAACCCCTAAGAGGGTGAAACAAGGGATGAACGGTTGTATGAAACGTGATTTTCAAAGTTATCAAATTTTGTATCTAGACACTTGACACGAAGCAATTAAATGCATGTTCTATCGATTTTGTAATTTCGAACTGTACGGGGGTGAAATTGGGGTTGAAATGAGGGATGAATGTCAATATGGAAATTCCCAACTGTTGGAGATATAACCATGAAACTCTGTATATAGACACTTGACACGAAGCAAACGAATGTTTGTTCCATCAATTTCGTAATTTCGAACTGTACGGGGGTGAAATCGGGGTTGAAATGAGGGATGAATGTCAATATGGAAGTTCCCAACCGTTGAAGATAAAACCATGAAACTCTGTATATAGACACTTGACACGAAGCAAACGAATGTTTATTCCATCAATTTTGTAATTTAGAATCTTCTATATTTATAAAAGCGAAAGGTCACTCATCAAGGAATCTCAGAAACTACAAATGCTAGGAATCTGAAATTTTGCATGGAGGTCCCTTTTAGCACGTAGGCGCTCGCTAAGACGGGGTTTTGCGAAATTCAACCCCTAAGAGGGTGAAACAAGGGATGAACGGTTGTATGAACATTTTGTATGAAACGTGATTTTCAAAGTTATCAAATTTTGTATCTAGACACTTGACACGAAGCAATTAAATGCATGTTCTATCAATTTTGTAATTTCGAACTGTACGGGGTGAAATTGGGGTTGAAATGAGGGATGAATGTCAATATGGAAATTCCCAACCGTTGGAGATAAAACCATGAAACTCTGTATATAGACACTTGACACGAAGCAAACGAATGTTTGTTTCATCAATTTCGTAATTTCGAACTGTACGGGGGTGAAATCGGGGTTGAAATGAGGGATAAATGTAAATATGGAAGTTCCCAACCGTTGAAGATAAAACCATAAAACTCTGTTTATAGACACTTGACATGAAGCAAACTAATGTTTGTTTCATCAATTTTGTAATTTAGAACTGTACGGGGGTGAAATTGGGGTTGAAATGAGGGATGAATGTCAATATGGAAGATGCCAACTGTTGAAGATAAAACCATGAAACTCTGAATATAGACACTTGACACAAAGCAAACGAATTTTTTTTCTAGCAATTTTGTGATTTCGAACTATATAGGGATGTAATTGGGATTGAAATGGGGGATGAAAGTATACATAGAACTTCCATTCGTTGAAGATAAAGCTATGAAACTCTTTATATAGGCACTTGGCACGAAGCCAATAAATGTTTGTTCTAGCATTTTTGTAATTTCGAACTGTATGGGGATGAAATTGAAGTTGAAATGGGGGACGAATGTCTCTTACGCTTTCACACCTAAACAACTGAACCGATTTTGATGAAATTGTTTTATTATAAACTGGTTTTAGTAAATGTGTCTGGGTGTAAAATTAGTTATTGCCTGAGTTACCTTAGTATTTATTTCGCGCGGACGGAGTCGCGGGTAACTGCTAGTCGAATATAAAACATTTCGGGAAGTAGGTACTTTTCAAGGAAAATACAAATGTGTTGCATTACTTACCATTTCTCTTAAAATAAGGAAACAGTAGGAATAACAACATTGTTTGTGTATCGACTTTCCGATAAACTTTTTCATGTTAGAAACATGCTTCTTTTCTCTAGTAGCATCTTAAGATATTAATTACGCATGAGGATTAATAAAATAAAAGTACCTACAAAAACAACAAAATAGAATTATAAAGAGAAAGAATGTTTACCTATTCGAATGGTGTCCGGCAGAGCAGAGAGATGGCCAAAAAATAATATGAGGAAAATCGCCTTCGCTCCTCTCATTCTGAAACAAAGAAAAAATAATTAAGACACGTAACTAATTACATTTTGGCTGTAAATGTTAAGAATTGATTTTAACTGTCGTATTTGAATATAGAGTCTGGCTAATGAAAGTAGATACTGGATTTTTTTGCAAACTTTTTATATGACAACACTAAAGTGTTCCTACCATCGGATATTTACCCTACAAATTGGGGTATTTTAAGCAGAAAGTACTTAGGAACAATTAATTCCAAAAAGGCATTTTCAAAACAAACTTACTTTAAACATTTTATAAAATGAGTTTTAAAAATTCGTACGTGTGCTAAAATTGTATTCATCGAAAATAAGTATCGTATGTACGTGTTGGGGATCATTTCAAGAGCAACACTAAGCCTTAAGTTGGTCTAATAAATAGCTTAATTCATTAGCTACACTATTTACTAGAGAAAAACTTGGCAAGATTATTTTAAAGAAATTAATTTTCGGCTGTTTTCCGAAAGATTTGGTAAAATCAGAATCAGTGTATGGTATCCCTATCTCTGACGCAACAAGATGGCGTGTTGTTGATATTTCGTTGTGGTTGACTTGCGTATAGTTTTGTTGTGATATATCCGTGTTAATGCTATAAAAATGAATAAAACTATAAAGAGTGAAGTGCGAAAACTATTGTTTTGTATGATTTCGAAATATGAAGAGAAAAAGCTTGTGAAACAAGCCGTATTGCGAGAAAGACAGGATTGTTTACGTACTGTGACTGATTTTTTAGGTTAGTACGGTCAAAATGTCTTGATATTTTTTTATTTTAAATAAGTACATATTAGTTTTAGTTACTTTATATAATGTTATTGTTCTTTTACAGATAGTCTTGAGGATAATTCACGAACTGCTGAAGTGAAACAAGCAATTGAAAAGATCACAGATTCAGATCAAAAAGATATGATGAAAAGCATGTGGAAGACAAGTACAAAAGAAGAGACCATATAGCTGAAAATAATCTAGAAAGCTTCATCATCAATTTAAGAGACAGCAGCGACTCCAGTGATTGTGACGATTCACTCCATGTTGAATTTTTAGATTCAGATTTTGATTATAGTGATTAAAAAACAGTATAAAAATATATGGTGTTGTTTTCTTTGATACATACTCACATAGATTTACAAATATTTAAACTCATGATAATATTGATACCATGATAGTGTTTGATAGCCTGTTTGTTCCTTTAATACGCCACAATGGAGTGACGTATCCGTGTGATAATAAAGAGTTAACAAGTGATATAAGCTACTTTAATCTCGTCATAACGCGGACAAAATTGCAAGCATCCACTAGTAAAATAAAAATAAATGTCAAAGTATCAAAGTGAGTTGTTCCAACTTTCCTTTTTACTTTAGGGCTGCCATGCTGATATTTTTTAAATTTGCCGCGCTTTTTCAGTATCAACTTTCATTAGCCAGACTGTACAGGTCAAGCTTGCGTGAGCCAATACAATGAGTAAAGTGAAACTATTTAACGTGACATTGACATGATTGTGACATGTATACGTTTTAACACATTATAATGTTGGTTGGTACTAGTCTCTTCGGAATTTCAATTACGCGAAATTGACCGCTAACACAATAGAAATAAAGCTTCATTTAGCCTGAAATACGGATACCACCGCGCCATTTCCGTGTCGCAATCGTCCGACGCCATTTTGCCCCACGACGAAGAACGTTATTTTTTTTTAAACCAATAATTGTGAAAACGGTTTGTACTTATTATAATGATGAATTTTATGGTGAATGTGCTAACGTTAATATTATTCGTGTGATGTGTTATTTTATTAGTGAAAAAGCGTAATAACATTGAAGTGTTGTGAAATCCTCAACTTTTTTACAACGGGCGTGAAATGTTAACTTTGGATTTCGTGACAGGATTAATTAATATGGTAAATACCTAGAAGTTAATACAATAGTAAACAACATTTTAAAGGCTTTCTTGTGATATATATGAATGTAGGTATATTATTCATCATCATCAATATCATCAGCCGCAAGACGTCCACTGCTGGACATAGGCCTCCCCCCTAGATTTCCACAACGAACGGTCCTGCGCAACCTGCAACCAGCGGTTTCCAGCGACCTTCGTGAGGTCATCTGTCCATCTAGTGGGAGGCCGTCCAACACTGCGTCTTCCGGTTCGTGGTCGCCACTCGAGAACCTTTCTTCCCCATCGGTTGTCAGTTCTGCGAGCGATGTGGCCTGCCCATTGCCACTTCAGCTTAGCTACTCTTCGAGCTACGTCGGCTACTTTCGTTCTTTTGCGAATATCCTCATTACGGATTCTGTCGCGCAAAGAGACTCCGAGCATAGCTCGCTCCATAGCTCGCTGTGTGACTTTGAGCTTTGTTATGAGGCCTACAGTCAAGGACCACGTCTCAGTTCCATAAGTCATCACTGGCAACACGCACTGATTGAAGACTTTCGTCTTCAAGCATTGGGGTATTTTGGACTCCAAGATGTGCCGTAGTTTCCCGAACGCTGCCCATCCGAGTTGGATCCTTCGCTGGACCTCTTTGTCGAAGTTGGATCTACCCAATTGGATCTTTTGACCCAGGTAGACGTATTCGTCAACAACTTCGAGTGTGGTATTCCCAACAATAACCGGTACAGGTGAGACATGAACATTTGACATGACCTACGTCTTGTCCATATTCATCCTCAAACCTACCTGTTGGGATACTCTACTGAGGTCCCTGAGCATAGCACCGAGGTCCTCCATCGACTCCGCCACAATGACTATATCGTCGGCAAACCGAAGGTGAGTGATGCATTCGCCGTTGATATTGATGCCATGTCCGTTCCAGTCCAGTAGCTTGAAAACATCTTCCAGCGCGGCAGTGAACAGTTTCGGAGATATAACATCTCCCTGTCTCACGCCTTTCTGTAGCCGGATATGTTTTGTGCACTGGTCCTGTAATCGGACAGACATTGTGGCTTTGCTGTAAATACACCTCAACACTTCGATATAGCGATAGTCCATGCGGCATCGCTGGAGAGACTGAAGCACTGCCCAGGTCTCGATGGAATCGAAGGCTTTCTCATAGTCCACATACGCTATACATAGTGGCCGATTATACTCCTCGGTTTTCTGTATAATCTGCCGAAGCGTATGTATGTGGTCTACGGTACTATAGCCTTTTCGGAAACCGGCTTGTTCGGGTGGCTGGAAGTCGTCAAACCTGCGTGCGAGACGATTCGTGATTAGCCTCGAAAACAACTTATAAACGTGGCTCAGAAGTGAGATGGGTCTGTAATTCTTCAACAAGGTGTTGTCACCTTTTTTGAAGAAGAGCACCACCACACTTCTGCTCCACGCTTCTGGCGTATTACCGTCAAGTATGACGGAGTCGAACAGCTTCTGGAGGACTTTAAGTACCGGTTTTCCACCCGCTCTCAGAAGCTCAGTCGTTATTCCGTCGTCACCAGGTACCTTGTTGTTCTTAAGTTGTTTGAGGGCCATCCTAATCTCATACAGGCTGACTTCCGGGATGTCTTCGGTAAAGTGTCGGGTTAGCTTGGCTCTTGGGTCTTTTGCCATGCTAACGACAGGTCGTGTTTGCGTAGAGGTGTATAACTGTTCATAGAACCTCTCAATCTCCTCCAAAATCTCGGCCCTCGACGAGACGACGTTACCACTGTCGGTCTTCAGTTTGGTCAATTGACTTTGCCCAAGAGACAGATTTCTTGCGAACACTTTCGAGCCTTTATTCCGCTTGATCGCTTCTTCAATACACGAAGTATTGAAGCAGCGTATGTCGCGTCGCACACAAGTAGATATCTGTCTATTGAGCCGTCTGTATACCGTCATGTCGACCGAAGACTGCAATCGCATATCTCGCCTAACCGCCATGAGATTTAGAGTATGATCGGAGAGCTTTTGGGTTCTATTCTGGCGTCGGCTCTTATAAAATTTCCTGCCAACTGCTTGAACAGTTTCCACCAGCCTGTCGTTTATTTCATCTGCCGTTACGCATTCATCTAAGGCTTCGAAGCGATTTTGAAGTTCGAGTTGAAAGTTATCGGGATCTTCGCTTTGAGCATAATTTGGTCGGAGCGTGGACTTCATTAGACGTGATCTTTCGAACTTAATGTTTAGATTCAGCGCGCCTCTTACAATACGGTGATCGCTGCCGGTTTTAACCCTACTGATCACAGAGACATCGCTGAATATTTGCCGTTTAGTCGTCATAATGAAGTCGATCTCATTTTTTGTGGAACCATCTGGGCTAATCCAGGTCCATTTTCGTTGTGGCTGTTTCTTGAAAAAGGAGTTCATCATAAAGAGGCTCTCCCTTTCCAAGAAATCAGCTAGACGTTGCCCTCTTGGGTTCCGCTGCCCATATCCGAATTGCCCCACTCTCAACTCATCACCGCTACGTTTGCCTAGTTTCGCGTTGAAGTCTCCCATCACAACTGTGAAATGTGTTGGCGAGACATGTATGGCTTTGGAGATGTCCTCATACATGGTCTCAACCTCTTCGTCGGAATGTGTCGAGGTCGGTGCGTATACCTGTATGACCTTCAATGAATACCGGTCGGTTATTTCAAGTACAAGGTATACAACCCTGCTCGACACACTCTCGATCATTAACACGTTGTTGACGAGAGACTTGCGGATGATAAACCCGACACCCCCTTGGGATTGTTGATCTCCCTCCCGGTAGTAGAACAAGTTGCCGGATTCGAGGGTTATTCTGTCCTCGCCCTGTCTACGGGCTTCGGATAACCCTATGATATCCCAGCGCAACTTGTCCACTTCTTCTTCCAGCTCCACAATCTTTTCGTTAGCCCTCAGCGTCCGTGCGTTGTACGTTGCCAGGTCGAGTCGTTGGGTTTGGTGGCGGGGCGTCTGCCGGGGATTCTTAGCACCCCATGCTCCGCCGGAACCAAGGCTGCCACCAACGCCTGGAATAACGGAGCCGCCGGGGACTAGGGGCCGTTTCTTTTTTGTGACCATCATATGGGGGGGTGTTTGCCATAGTCACCACGCTTGGCAGGCGGGTTGGTGACCGCGGAGCCAGTCCTTTGCACCGATGACGCCGCTGCCCGTCACCGGCCAGGTCAATTTAGGACTGGCTTTTAAATGGATATACCGCCATTGGTTCGGTCGTCAGAGCCTCGTTAGTCGGCAGCAGGGTGTACCGCGCGCAGGAGAGGTTTACATTTGAGGAAACTAGATGTTAAGCGCTTCCCCCTTACACCCCTATATATTATTGTATATTATTATTGTGAATATATAATATGAATATGTGGTAATGATCTAGCCAGCACGTACGCAACATTCCGCGAGTTCGCGTAAAACACGTGAGGGGGTTGATTACATAATATATACCGTGATTAAATAGATAGTCTATTCGTGAACATAGTACGAGTAGGTGAAATTGTATCAATAGGTACACTAATGGTTTGCTCTGAAATATAAATTAATTTACTTGGAACCTAAATCACGATAAAATATCTTGTAGGTAATTAAGCAAGCTAGTGTACCACGTTCGTTTGCAATCGTTGTGTGTAGGTTAAGATAATTGAAGTTTTCTACTCCTAATTTGGACTTTAGGAACTATTTTCTGTTCTGTGCTATAGGTACTGACGCTTGCTATCTTGACTAAGCCAAGAAGACAATTTAAGAAACGACGAAGACGTCTTCAAGATGTCTACAAAACAATACAACTCCGTTTTACTGTTTCGTAATCAATCCAATCATTAGGTTTTGCCAGTAAATAACTCAAACATGTTATTTGATTCCCATTCGTATTCTCTCTTTTTCGTATGAAACTATTTTTAGTCCTTTGCTCTCATGTTTAATTTCTTGTTTTACTTTCTTCTGCGATACTAATTCTATCAATCATTTTCAGTTCACCTACAAACCTTTTTCTGTGTAATCCATCTCATTCAAGCAAATTTTTGAAGTGAAAACTTCTTTAGGGGCGCTTAGACAGATTTTTCGTGGGCTGTGAAATGGATTCTACCGTCACGCTCAGGTATGATAAGAAGTATTCGGGTAAACTCGGGATCCTAGAGCGAGAAAAATAATGAGGTAAACAAACGTGCCAGACCGAGAAAGATAATTGTTAGAGGAGGACATGGGACAATAGATACTATCACTCTGTCTCGCTGCTCGGTACCAGCTACCAGTGTTGACACCTTAGCGACTTTGCCGCTGAAACTGGCGAATTTTTAAACCTTTTAGCGGATTCAGATGACGTGTTAGCGACAAAGTGGAATATACTAGTGAGTTAGAGAAGGAAACGGGACGTGGAAGTTCATTGGGAGTCAGATCATTTAATGAAATTAACTCATTTTCTCAAACATAAACAAGTCTACCACAAACTCTACTTCCAATTTCTATACATACGAATAAATATAATATACCTATGCACATTATAGCAGGGACTTTCCCAATTACATTATTAACATTCTATTAAATAATTTGCATTTTCGTTCAAATCTTACGTGATATTAATGTTAATTATTACCTTAAGTTGTTCCTTTTAATTAAAATTGTTTAACATTGTAGGTACTCAGAACAGTATCCTTTTATATTTCTACTAGCAGTTAAATTTCCGTGATGAAAAGTAGCATATGTGTTCTTCCAGACTGTATCTAACTTTACTGTGTTCCACGTGTTTATTCCCTTAATAATTCAATCAAAATCGGTGACTTTTTCATTACTATTTGGTATTTGGCGACAAGCTCAAAATCGAAGTGGCAACACTGCCGGCTACCAGCTTCAAACTTCAAACACTCAAACAGTGCGGAAATTGGCAGAAATGCATAAATAAACAATTGTTGTTATTGTAAATTGATCTGATAAAATAGTAAAAAGTAACTGTTCTGTGTTTATATACAAATAGTCGTACACTTGGCCTAACTCAGTACATAAAAGTAGTAACGAGAATCAATGGATAAATCACCAAATGAAGTGTTATGGCGAAAACTGCATTCCACGCGTAGCGATTTGCAATTTCGACAAACACGGGAACTACCTACAAAGAGAATATAAACTGATATAAATAAAATTCATTCACGATAACGACACGAGAAGACATAAAAACTAAAAGACGTCTGAGAATTCTGGGATACAAACATTGAACAAGAACACATTAATGGAAATCCATAAACAATTAGTGAGGAGAAATTATTTGCGAGAATTGACCAGTTACGGAACATTACAGTGACAGTGGCAGTAGGAGTGACAGTAGTTCTTAACTGTGGGCCTCATAACAAAGCTCAAAGTCACACAGCGAGCTATGGAGAGAGCTATGCTCGGAGTCTCTTTGCGCGACAGAATCCGTAATGAGGATATTTGCAAAAGAACGAAAGTGACCGACATAGCTCAAAGAGTAAGCAAGCTGAAGTGGCAATGGGCAGGCCACATCGCTCGCAGAACTGACAACCGATGGGGAAGAAAGGTTCTCGAGTGGCGACCACGAACCAGAAGACGCAGTGTTGGACGGCCTCTCACTAGTTGGACAGATGACCTAACAAAGGTCGCTGGAAACCGCCGGTTGCAGGTTGCGCGGGACCGTTCGTTGTGGAAATCTAAGGGGGAGGCCTATGTTCAGCAGTGGACGTCTTGCGGCTGATGATGATGATGACGGAACATTACACGAAAAATATCTGCATTACCTACGCATCAATAGCGTGTGTTTGCAGTACCTAAGCATCTTTCTCATCTTGTTCAGTCAATCAAGAAGAACACAATACTTTGGTACAGACAGCTACCTACTTGAGAAAAAAATACACAAAATCAACATCATGCACTTGATTCAGAGCTCGTGATCAAAGGAGTATCCAGAACAGAATAGAAGAATCCAGCACGTCCATTTGCCTTCAAAGAAAAGAAAACTGGAAATTGATCATCTATTGAATAATAAAAGGATACATACTTATTGTGAGTGAGGTACACCAGAAGTTCCAGTGTTAAAACCCAATGGTTCGGTCACCTTATGCCCTGATAACCAGGTTACATTAAATCACCTAGAAATTTACCATTTTCCCATATTGAAATCTTTTTGAGATAAAATTGATTATTATTCGCACTCTCTGAAAGACATAGCTCGGGTACTAAATCCTCTGTATGCTTGTACTCGTACTAAAAAAGAAAACCTGAGCTTGACCGACCAGTGTCAGAAAGTATTTGAATGAATAAAACATAAATTCATGTCTGCAAAAAAAAATTGGCAGTCGTAGGGTCTGCCAATAGAAATGAAAACTTATAACTCAGAATACTTTGTAAACATAATAAACATTTAGTAGAGCTACTTAAGTAAACTAAGTATTAGTTATTTTTAAATATATAGTTATTTTATTCTAGTTTTGTTTATTAATATGTAACTGTATGTATTAGAGCACACATGTTGTGAATTGATCTGAGTTTATTAAATAAATTAAATAGTAAAAAGTGAATATTCAGTGTTTAAATTCAAATTATCCACCTCTGCCTACCTCAAGTATAAACATAATATACTACTACAACTAACTGTTCTTCGCTGTTGTGTCCCTGATTTAGTATATTCCTCCAAAGTTTTTCCGAGTTTAGCTTTCATCACTCCATTAAAATATTTCAACAACTTAACACTTGCTACACTATTGGCAAATCGATTTTACAATTTTGGCGGGAAAACGAGTGTCAGGTTACCTAAGTGCGTTTGTTTACGCTTCGGCATATGAAGTGCCGCGTTATTTGTACGTGTTTAAGCCCATTATTATTGGGGGCAAAAAGATCAGCAACTTGCGATATGCGGACGATACTACATTGTTTGCCTCCTCTGAGCTAGAATTAGCAGAACTATTCCGGAGAGTAGAACGTGCGAGTGAAATGGTGGGTCTCTCAGTCAATAAATCCAAGACCAAGGTCATGGTGATTGATCGCGCGGGTGAAGCTGAACACATAGGAGAACTCTCAGGCCTGGAACTTGTAAACGAGTTCGTATACCTTGGATCATTAATAACCGATCGAGGAGGATGTGATAAAGAAATCCGGAGACGCATACAGATGGCCAAGTCCGCAATGAGCAAACTAACTAAAATTTGGCAGAACAGGAGCATATCTACAATGACCAAGACCAGACTTGTGCGGACATTGGTCTTCTCAATATTTATGGACGTGTCCGAATCTTGGTCTATCTCAGCAGCTGATCGAAAAAAGATCGAGGCCTTTGAGATGTGGTGTTGGAGGAGAATGTTGCGTATACCGTGGACTGCAAAAAGAACTAATAAATCGATTCTCTATCAACTGAAGATCAAAACCAGAATGTCCACTATCTGTTACCAAAGAGTACTAGGTTACTTTGGTCATATCGCCAGGAGACAACCTGACAACTTAGATAAATTGGTTGTTGTGGGTAAGATCGATGGTAAAAGGCGACGGGGCCGCTCACCAATCCGTTGGGCAGACCAAATAAAAGACGTGACGGGACTCACTTTACCGACGGCCATGAGACAAGCCGAAGATAGAGCAGGATGGAAAGACCTTATCACCGTCTCGGTAAAGGCATATCAAGAAAGGCACGACCTTCAGTAATGAAGAACACGATGAAGAAGAAAGCCCATTATTCTCATGAGCGTTTCAAGACGCTTCTAGCGGTATCGTTTGTTTATAATTATTGTACTTAAAATGTAAACTAACATTTTTGACACTTGAGGTTTTTTTTGCGATTTCTCAAGTAGCCGATCAGCCATTATATTAATAATTTATAAAGGAGACAGTGGTTTTATGGCTTAAATATGTTGTATTATACGAAATAACAAACTCGAAAAACGAAAAGTAACTGCATTCGATAGCACCATTTTTTTTAAATTCAATACTTCGGGACCATTATCATTATCCCGCCAAAAATTTTAATTTTTGTTTTTTTTTTTAATTTACGATTTTTCTATGTAAACCTAAGCGGCTCAACCGATTTGAATATTACTTTTTGTGTGCGTTTGGGTGGCGCCCTGGATGGCTTAGATTTAGATCCTAGCTTGAAAAAGTAGCCTCGTGTAGCTCGGGCATCAAGTGTATCGACAATTTTACATTAGAATAAGAAAAGCGAAATTTCGTATTAAGTTCATTGTGAAAAGTGTCGTATTCACAAAAAAATAATTAAAACCTGGATATAAGAATCCCACATATCTTCCCAAACCATTTTTAGTGTCTATTATGACTCATGACTATTAAAAACCCGCATTTTTTGGGGGGAGCACTGGATTCGATCGCTGGACTGGAATAATGTAAACCAGGCATTATGCGACATACCTACCTAATACAAAAATCAGATTATGAAGTTTTCACTTCTGCCGTGGTCTTAAGCACACACACTTTTTTTTTAACAACACAGCTTTATAGTAATTAAAGTAGGGCAACTATCCGGCTTTTACCCTAAACTATTGAAATATTAAATTAATAGAATTTGTCTTAAAACTTGTATACTGTCACGAGTTAATAAAATGTTTAAGAGTGCGCCTAATGCCAGGGAAAAATCAGTTTTCACCCGCGTGACGCGTTTCTTAATGCGATATACATAAAGTCGAGAATAGCATGACACAGTTTGGAGGAAAAATCAATATTAAATCAGGAGTCCATTTTTGACCAAGTTTTATTAAATTACTCAATAATTAAACATACATTTAAAAAAGTGTTCGGTTACTTTACTAGAATGTACATTTAGGAATTTTATTACCAAAAAATAATGTGGGGTCATCGCTGATAATTTGGAGTACTCGAATTAAAACGGGTTTTTTCGGTGTCATTTTTATTTTTTTACTGTAAAAAACTCTGATCTATTTTTAAAATTCTATTCGGTTATTGTGCTTGTTCTTGATTGTACCCACACGTCAATATTTTTTTTGTCATAGTTTTTAGTTTCTTAACTTCAGTGAGCGGCGTCGAAAATGTCCTTTTTTCGTTTTCAGGCACTAGGAGCCCGCCCTCTTAACTCTGCCTGTGCAGTGTATAGCATAACCATATTATCTTAAAACTACATGAAAGAGGTATAGGTGTAGTCAAAACAATTGAAACAGACAAATTTATGTCTAAGCTATATTTTAGAATTCAAGGATAAGTACTGTTATCAAATTAGACGAAAGCCACGTAGAGTTATGATGTATGGAAGGCAACACCTGGAAGAGATTGGCGGAAAGCGAACTTTTGGCGGGAATTCAAAGATTATCGTCGCCATAATTTATCATTTCGAAGAATTTGTGTTACTTGAAATCCTTTCGAAAACGTGTGGAATTTGGATAATTAATATTGTATAGAGATAGGGTACACAGAAGACCTGTAAATTGGCAAAATACGTGTTTTGACCAATATTATAAACTACAAGTTAATAATAAGAATGTGTGCTCATTATAGGAACTAATCAGATTACTAGCTAACAAAAATAACAGCGAACCTGACTAGTATAGTATATACGGACTGACAGGCCGAGTCAGTAAAGATAACCGAAGGCGTGATTTTAGGCGATCATATACGAAGAAAACACATAACAATCATCATCATCATCATCATCAGCCGCAAGACGTCCACTGCTGAACATAGGCCTCCCCCCTAGATTTCCACAACGAACGGTCCCGCGCAACCTGCAACCAGCGGTTTCCAGCGACCTTTGTTAGGTCATCTGTCCATCTAGTGGGAGGCCGTCCAACACTGCGTCTTCCGGTTCGTGGTCGCCACTCGAGAACCTTTCTTCCCCATCGGTTGTCAGTTCTGCGAGCGATGTGGCCTGCCCATTGCCACTTCAGCTTGCTTACTCTTTGAGCTATGTCGGCCACTTTCGTTCTTTTGCGAATATCCTCATTACGGATTCTGTCGCGCAAAGAGACTCCGAGCATAGCTCTCTCCATAGCTCGCTGTGTGACTTTGAGCTTTGTTATGAGGCCCACAGTTAAGGACCACGTCTCAGTTCCATAAGCCATCACTGGCAACACGCATTGGTTAAAGACTTTTGTCTTTAGGCATTGGGGTATTTTGGACTCAAAGATGTGCCGAAGTTTCCCGAACGCTGCCCATCCGAGTTGGATTCTTCGCTGGACCTCTTTGTCGAAGTTGGATCTACCTAATCGGATCTTTTGACCCAGGTAGACGTATTCGTCAACAACTTCGAGTGTGGTATTCCCAACATTAACCGGTACAGGTGAGACATGAACATTTGACATGACCTTCGTCTTGTCCATATTCATCTTCAAACCTACCTGCTGGGATACTCTACTGAGGTCCCTGAGCATAGCACCGAGGTCCTCCAGCGACTCCGCCACAATGACTATGTCGTCGGCAAATCGAAGGTGAGTGATGCATTCGCCGTTGATATTGATGCCGTATCCGTTCCAGTCCAGTAGCTTGAAAACATCTTCCAGCGCGGCAGTGAACAGTTTCGGAGATATAACATCTCCCTGTCTCACGCCTTTCTGTAGCTGGATGTGTTTTGTGCACTAGTCCTGTAATCGGACAGACATTGTGGCTTTGCTGTAGATACACTTCAACACTTCGATATAGCGATAGTCGATGCGGCATCGCTGAAGAGACTGAAGCACTGCCCAGGTCTCGATGGAATCGAAGGCTTTCTCATAGTCCACATACGCTATACATAGTGGCCGATTATACTCCTCGGTTTTCTGTATAATCTGCCGAAGCGTATGGATGTGGTCTATGGTACTATAGCCTTTTCGGAAACCGGCTTGTTCGGGTGGCTGGAAGTCGTCAAACCTGCGTGCGAGACGATTCGTGATTACCCTCGAAAACAACTTATAAACGTGGCTCAGAAGTGAGATGGGTCTGTAGTTCTTCAACAAGGTGTTGTCACCTTTTTTGAAGAAGAGCACCACCACACTTCTGCTCCACGCTTCTGGCGTATTACCGTCAAGTATGACGGAGTCGAACAGCCTCTGGAGGACTTTAAGTACCGGTTTTCCACCCGCTCTCAGAAGCTCAGTCGTAATTCCGTCATCGCCAGGTGCCTTGTTGTTCTTAAGTTGTTTGAGGGCCATCCTAATCTCATACAGGCTGACTTCCGGGATGTCTTCGGTAAAGTGTCGGGTCAGCTTGGCTCTGGGGTCTTTTGCCATGCTAACGACAGGTTGTGCTTGTGTAGAGGTGTATAACTGTTCATAGAACCTCTCAATCTCCTCCAAAATCTCGGGCTTCGACGAGACGACGTTACCACTATCGGTCTTCAGTTTGGTCAATTGACTTTGCCCAAGAGACAGATTTCTTGCGAACACTTTCGAGCCTTTGTTCCGCTTAATCGCTTTTTCAATACACGAAGTATTGAAGCAGCGTATGTCGCGTCGCAAACAAGTAGATATCTGTCTATTGAGCTTCTGTATGCCGTCATGTCGACCGAAGACTGCAATCGCATATCTCGCCTAACCGCCATGAGATTCAGAGTATGATCGGAGAGCTTTTGGATTATATTCTGGCGTCGGCTCTTATAAAATTTTCTGCCAACTGCTTGAACAGTTTCCACCAGCCTATCGTTTATTTCGTCCGCCGTTACGCATTCATCTAAGGCTTCGAAGCGATTTTGAAGTTCGAGTTGAAAGTTATCGGGATCTTCGATTTGAGCATAATTTGGTCGGAGCGTGGACTTCATTAGACGTGATCTTTCGAACTTAATGTTTAGATTCAGCGTGCCTCTTACAATACGGTGATCGCTGCCGGTTTTAACCCTACTGATCACAGAGACATCGCTGAATATTTGCCGTTTAGTCGTCATAATGAAGTCGATCTCATTTTTTGTGGAACCATCTGGGCTAATCCAGGTCCATTTTCGTTGTGGCTGTTTCTTGAAACATAACAATAAAGTTGAGAAATTATTATTTTAATTACGCAACGCAAATCGTCTACCTACCGAGTAGGTAATACTGTCTTTCTATAGTTAACGTGACTCACTAGTGAGGGTGTGTTAAAATATACGTTTATTATTTTTCACATACATCGAGCCACTTTTTCTAAAAGCATCATAATATAGCGGGGAAAATTAACTGCTCCATTCACAACTTAATCTAGAGTCAGACTTGGCAAAATGTATTTGTCTTACAAAACACGACGTTGTGATTTGTTCATAGAATTGTAGATTATAAACAAAGAAAATGGGACCTAAAACATAAAACTACTCAAAAATATACATCAGAATAGTAAAAAAATAGAGTAGTTAATAGTTATCATCATCAAATAGTTTTATATAAGTTTTAAAATATAAGGTTGTTTTAATCATGATATTTATATTCATAATGAATTATTATTGAAGAAATTTACTTCACATAATTCATAACCTATACATTACGCACAATAACATAACTATAAAACATAAGGATATTTTAATCATATTCATAAAGTATTATTGATAATAGATAATATACGTATGCATACGACATATAAAAACACCGAAACATAGAACAAACATAATTTTACGGATGTATGTTCTATGTATGAGTTGGATATGGATCCATCACATAAATAATGTTTACCTGATACGAATCTAAACCAAGGCTTAAGGAAAAGTTAACCTATTAAAATAACTACGACATTTTTCAATAAACTGTAACATAACTTATTAGTCTCTGTTTGTTCCAAAACTTCCCATTGTGTTGGAGAATCAGTGAGATCAGAGTGATTAAAGGATTGGGCATTTCCGGTTGTAATCTCGGTGTTTTCAGGACATTAAGCACGTTCGTAATGGACGTAATCCCCTCGTTTGTGCATTATCACGCTATACCTAGGACAAAGTTTTTAATCATGAAACCCATTGTGCAACAAAATTCTATACAATAAATACTTCTTTTAATTACTTTGTAACTAGTATCTAACATCCCGCGGTTACAGACGATTAGTTCCTGATAAAATCACGTACGTACGTAAAAATATTCTATTTTCCGGTTATTTATTCTGACACTAGTAGCATCCTTCGGTTTTACTCGCGTTATTCCCGATCCGATTATTTTACTGGGACAAAATAACTTAGCCGCTCAAAACTCCCTGGTCCCTTTGGGAACCATAAATGCAAACCAAACAAGCTTATCTTTGGCGGTTGGGTTTTTGGCGCCAAAAAAAATTTCGTATTTATATTTGGGAAGGTATACTTACCCATATTTTTTGTTTAATGGCATCTCCTTAAACCGGTCTTTATTTGACATAAAGCAGTAATCAAATGTAATGTAAAGCATTAATGTAAAGCAGTAATGTGCAAACATTACTGTGTTCCGGTTTGAAGGGCAATGTTTCCAGAGAAATTACAGGGCTTAGAGATATAACAACTTAGATCTCTGGGTGACGAGCGCAGTGCAGTGCTAGGTAATGATTTGGACTCTTCATGTTCTAATAGCTGCGTGTCACTGTGCTGTTATGTGGCAGGCATGTTGCTTACCATCAGGCACATGTCCTGCTCGTCTCGTCACTTTTTATTTAAAAAAAAAAAAAAAAAAAAAATACATAAACTACATTAAAATTAAAGTTAATTTACATAGGTAGAGACATTATAAAATTAAAATAAAAACAAAAAATGTATTTTTTGACCCGAAGTATTGAAATATTAAAAAAAAATCGAATTGATGCTTTAGAATGCAGTTTTTTTGTTTTTTCATGTTTGTTATATCATATGATACAACAAATTTAAAACATAAAATCCTTCATTGATATAATTAATGATAAAATCACTACGTCTATAGGCCGGTTTGCATTTTGATTAGTGCGAGTGTGAGTGCGAGTGCGATTGCAAATGCAAGTGAGTAATCGTGACTGATTACTATGCACTCGTACTAATCAATCGGTGTCCACACGTGTTTGCTACTAATCACTCAACACCTGCACTACTCACTCGCACTCGTGCTAATCAAAATGAAAACAGGCCTTATCTTATAGCTTCAGAACACTTGAGAACTCGAAAAAAAATCGAGTGAAGTGTCAAAAATGTTAGTTTACATTTCAAGTACACTAATTATAAACAAAATATACCGCTAGAAGCGTCTTGAAATGCTCTTGAGAATTATGAGCTTAAACACGTACAAGTACGGCGCCACTTCATATGCCAAAGCGAAAACAACGCACTTAGGTAACCTGATACCCGTTTTCCCGCCAAAATTGTAAAACGCAAATACCTACGGGACTAACAAGTGGCTATGTGTTATTCGTGACTATGTACTTTTTCGTCAAAATCCGATTGATAAGTTGAATGAACTTCACATTTCACAAAAGCAACAGTGTAAAGTTAAGCAAGGTAAGATTTAAAAAAAAAATACAATTGACGTAAAAAAGTCAAATCGAGAGCCACTTGAGCTTAGCACGAAAATAATAATTGCAAAAAGAAAAGTAGAGCATAGTTAAAATTATGGATGTTGCTTACCATCAGACACATGTCCTGCTCGTCTCTTCGCTCTTTACTAAAAAAAAAACTCTTCCTTTTTAAGAAAGTCAAGTATAAATGACATACATATTTTATGTCTCTGCCTAAACACACGCCGAACACTATGTAGGTACAACTGTTAATTTTAAATGTTAATATCCACGTAGAAGTGTTTTGGTACTTGATACCCAAACTAGGAAACGCAAGATGACGTACCAACACTCTCTCAAAACTGGGTGTAACCCATTTGCAACAATAATCATGTTATTTAAATAAGTTAATGAACAAAGAACTGTTTAAACTGGAAAAATGAAATTAATTCGAGGGAGAAAATATCAGGTAATTATGATGATAAAAATGAAAAAAAAAATGAGTAAAACTTGAACATTACGCCACGCAACTTTAACAAGGCCTAAATTAAAAAAAATAATTTACCCTCGATTTGGATTTGAAATTGTACACAATTTTAGTAGTCAAGCCGTTTTCATTTGACACCTATATTGAGGGAGGAGTGAAAAAAACAAAATTTGCCATTTTGTAGTGGCGGTTATCTTGGATTTGAATTAGTTATGTTATCACCTCTATTTTGTTTACCGTGTATTTCACTATAGTATTATATTTAATACTGGGATTTGAGTCTAAATATGTGTCATTTAGTGTAGAGGGCGCCGGTGGGATACCATTCACTTCTACCCGCCATCTCAAAAGAGTTTTAGAGGGGTTGACGCTATAAGAAGATGGAGCTAAGCCGTTGAAGAGCATTCCTTTGTGAAATTTTATATGGGAAAGATCGAACAGTTGTCAATATAAATTCTTACATTTATTCAATTGGTTTACTTTTACTCAATTGATAACATCAGAAGTGCTATGAACACTACGCCTGGAAATCACAACGGTGATGAGAAATAATCGGAAAAGCAAGCGTCGCCCGCAGTTAGTTAAAAATGTTATTCTTGGATCAGTGGTTTCAGTAGTGCGTAATGTACACGTGAGTAAGCAACAGTTTAATATTACGATTTACTTTGAAGAAACGATGTATAAAATTATTTTAACCTTGTTATCTTCTAACATTGCATTTCAAATGAAACTTTTGCGAATCACCGACAAGTTAAACCTATTAATTATTATCTCGTAAAAGGGGTACTGTAAAATAACCTTCAATTCCGGGAACTGCAATCAGAACATTTCGTAGAATTAAACATCTTCGGTTTTTTTTTTAAGTTTGTGGATACTGTTTTACGAAACTTTATGAGAATAGCTTATTTTGTGGAAGAGTTGTTGCGAGGCACAGCAACCATAGATAAAAAGTGTAAATCAGTTGGATATTGGTTTAAATATCTTTCAGGGAAACTGTTTGAAAAAGGTCATGCATTTTAAAACATAATACAGTAATAGAAAGTGTTACATCTTTGATTTAAATTTGGTTACCGTAGTTGGGTTACAAAGTGGTTATATTCAGTGCAGTTATAAGATACCTTTATGGTTGAAATTAGAAAGATTTTAGTCAGATGATGAGCCAATGAATTGTTTTGGTATTGTTTAAAAAAATGAGACCCTTTAATTCGCTAAAAATATCTCTTGGGAGCGTTTAAAAAAACTACATAGAAGGCCATAAATATGTGAGAAAAATATGAAACCTTGAATAGGTACGATTAGTAGACTTGGAGATATATGTAATTGAAAGTCAAACCCAATCGAGCAGTGCAATGGCTTTAGGATGTTGTCAGGTATTATGATTGATTGCTGATGAGTTGACGTTTGAATAACGTAGTAAAGTGCAATGGCTTCGATCCATTGACAAAGTAAGCGTTAGTGTGAAACCGTAATACCTTGGACATAAACTGACGTACCTAGTGTCTGCCTAAGAGTGTAACTGCTAGAGAAAGCATTAAGAGTGAACATAATGAACTTTGACTTTGACTTTGACTATGACTTTAATGCCGCGTATCTAGAGTTACCAGGCGGTAGCTAGGGAAAGGTGTATGTTTGAGATTTATGGAGAATGTGGGTAATGTAGTGACGTACCTCGAGTTGCGACAATGAGATAGCGCAACTGCTTGGGAAAGCTATTCATTACTCATCTTAAGTGGATTTATGGAGAATGTGGTAATGTAATGACGTACCTTGAGTTGCGATAATGTGACAGCGCAACTGCTTGGAAAAGTTACTCATCTTAAGTGGATAATACTGGAAGAGTAAAATTAACTTTGATAAAATGAATAAATTGTGTATTTTGTTCACAGCAACTACACCAGACTGTGACACTGCCAAGGTTGGCAGCGTGCGCAGGAGGGCCGTGTTATCACCTCTATTTTGTTTACCGTGTATTTCACTATAGTATTATATTTAATACTGGGATTTGAGTCTAAATATGTGTCATTTAGTGTAGAGGGCGCCGGTGGGATACCATTCACTTCTACCCGCAATCTCAAAAGAGTTTTAGAGGGGTTGGCGCTATAAGCAGATGGAGCTAAGCCGTTGAAGAGCATTCCTTTGTGAAATTTTATATGGGAAAGATCGAACAGTTGTCAATATAAATTCTTACATTTATTCAATTGGTTTACTTTTACTCAATTGATAACAGTTATAGTGTATAGTATTTTACTAGTCAACCCGTTTCATGTAATACCCATATTGAGGGAGGCTGTGAAGAAATATTTTATCCGCCATTTTGTAGAGGCGGCCATATTGAATTGATTTTAATCAAACAGCTAAAAACCACTGCAAGAAAACTAACGTTGTGTTAAATATTTTAACTTTTTACAAATGAAAAAAATTGGATTGAACCGAATTGGTCCACCCGTTTGAGAGCTACGGTACCACAGACAGATAGACAGACAGACAGACATCGACGTCAATCTCATAAGCCCCTCTTTTTAGTCGGAGGTTAAACTCTACTCACTTAAAACACCAATTTAAATCAGGGTATAATGATAAGCAAATTAATCTATATACTTAAACACCATTACAGTGGACTTGTGAGTTCGTTTAAGCAACCAATTTGAAACAAATTTCAGCGCAATCAAGGATGGGAAGCAAGAACTATTTAACAAGCGCAATTTCAGTGGAGGCTCGAAGAAAGTTGTGAAATTTTCTCAAATCTACAGGTGTACAGGGATTTACTTATAGTCTAAAACTGAAGACTAGAAAGTGATACCCCAACTTTTAATCGTATTGCCGTAAAGTATTTACCGTACCATTAACACAGATTCAGGGAAAATTTACCAGTCGATATTCAAAATAGCTTTTACCTGGATTTTTATTTTGAAGATAAGTTTCTAGGCTATTCTTTATTTATTTTATGAATCGCTGGAGATAACTTGCAAGAGCAATGAATGGGGCAAAATTTGGAAGTCGCACGAATAATACATACAAATAGTGGTAAAAAATGTTTTGCGCATTATTCAGTCAATTCTGTTGGCGTCAAATAAACTTCTTCGTCGCTAGAATGACTTATTTTCGGTTTTTCGCTTTTTTCAATTTTCCTGTCTTTAACCTAAGGTTTTAACTTTGAGTTTATTTAGACATGGTTTTAACCACGGATATTGAGTTTTAACAATAACAACATGACGTGAAAATATAGAGATTCGATTGGTTGAGATAAGCAGTGTCATCTATGTACATGAAAAAATGTCCGCCCAAATGCATTAAATTATGGTAGCGCTACATTAGCATCAGGGTAAATTTTAAAGGAAATAAATAAAAGTACATACAGAATTCATGAAAAAAATAATCTATCTACATGTTTTCTCAAAATCGTAATTATTATTTACTATTTATTTACACCAAACCAATAGCCCTAAACAATACAATTTCTAAAATATTTTTCAGTATAATGCAAGCAAAAATGACCACATTTATGGCTAACAATAGGTATTTCAGGCACAACCACCAGAAAAACTTCTTGCCAGGTATTTCTGAATGCCTGGAACACAATACATTACTAGCAGAAAGTTTGATAGATGCCAGAACACATGACAGACAAATAACAGGCTGCTGGATAGGCCTAGAGAACGCATTTGGTTCCGTGCAGCATGAACTTATGATATTTGTCCTAAAATGGTATAACTTTCCTGCTGTAATTATTGACATAATTAATTCGTATTATTGTCACTTAAAATTCGTCATAGCAGTAAACAAGGAATACACAAAACCACTTAAATACAATATAGGAACATTCCAAGGGTGCTACTTATCACCAATAGTATTAAATATAGTTCTAAATATTTTAGTAGACAAATTAATATCCCTTGAAAAGAAATGGGGCTATCGGTTTAAAATCAACAATAAGTATACAGAGTCAATCTCAGCCTTTGCGGACGACCTTGCAATACTTACACGCAATCCCAGACAGTGTCAGGAATTGTTGAATGATGTCGATGAGTTCTGTGCATGCAAGGAGGGAATGAGGGTAAATCCAAGTAAATGTCATTGTCTATATCTGGGTAGACGAAATACCAAATATACATCTTACGATCCGGGACTCTCCATAAGTAGCCAAAGAGTTGCCACAATTGCAGAGGCAGTGCTTTTCAAATTTCTTGGTAGAAAGATAGATTACAAAGGACGTACACCAACATTAGAGGTAGTTGTTGAAAATTTCATGAACAACCTCAATAAGGTAATCTATCTTATCACCATATATCTACAGCCTATCAGCAATATCAAAAAAGCTCCATGCTTTTTTGATATTGCACGATTACTATCTCACATCACGTCTCACTTGGCCTGTCCTAGTATATGACATCGGTAAAACCCTCCTGGCAAAGCTAGATGCTAATGTCATAAAGATATTGAAGTCATGGTTTGGATTGGCACATCCGACTGATCCGTCTACTCTCTTTAGGGATCAGAATAGTTTGGGCTTTGAAATTAAAAAAAAACATCCAAACTCTACAAACACCTAAGAGTTACAAAAACGCATGTTTTGGGAAAGTCGCAAGACGAATAAAGTGCATCTCTCCCAAAAGACAAAAGTGCTTCAGACCTTGAATCTGGACTTCAACTCCAAAAACAATTTATAGCAGGTGCACAAGTACCTAAATACAGCCGGTTTGGGTGCGAAAAAGAAAAGGGAAGACCGAGACATACTAAAAATCTTTCTACAACAAGACGAAAATGACAGTTACAAAGTGCACGCTATGAATTTATAAATGCAAAGTGAGTGGTTAACCATAGGTGAGTTTTGTATCCCATTAGCTCTGAAGTGCTGAAGCTTTATTAAAATTTTATCTATATGCTTTCTAAATGACCCTCCCTGACCAGAGTAACTTGGTAAGGTGGGGAAAAGCTCTGAAAAATGTTGTTTTACTTGTAGCGAGGCGATATGTACAGCAAGGCACATATTGGTGGGATGCAAGGTGTCATTACCTACTCACAGCGTCATGACATAATACTTGAAATCATACGTGAAGCCCACAGACTAAGTAGAGAGATACTGAAGCCTTTCAGTAGCTAGAGCCCAAAAAGGATTGACGACAAACAAAAGACAAACTAACTTTGTAAAAGAGGTCTCAACTTCAAACTCCAAGAACAAGCCTTACTCAATCCTGTGTACAGCATCTGATTGGACTATTTTAATGGACACGTATGAAAAGCACTATAAAATCCCAAAGATGTGGGTGTTTCCGTCATCCAGACCGGACATTTTCTTTCTTTCTAGAGCTACGAAACGCATAGTCCTTGTAGAACTTACCGTACCGTGGGAAACTAATATACCTAAAGACCACGCGATGAAACAAAATAAGTATTACGACCTTCAAAACGAATTAACAAAAATGGCTATGTAGTTAATTTATACGCTGTAGAAGTAGGAGCGAGAGGTATACCAGAAAAATCTCTCTATAACCTGCTGAAGATCTTGGCTTGTCCAGAAGTGCAGTAAGTTCTATACTAGAACGAGTATCTAAAGCTGCACTAGTAGGTTCATATCGGATTTGGCTGGGCAGGGAGAGAAACACGAGTAGTGAAGGTGACTGTTGAAGTACGTCGGAAAGGGGCCCCTTAAGCCTACACCCGTGTCACAAGTCTCGCGATTTCTCTCTCTGTCACACGATGGACCCGGCCCCCGCACGGTGAATCCATGGAATGCTAAGAAGTTCGTCTCTGTTATATTTACTACATTATTTTGTAATACCTAATTAGTTGAAATTACCTATCAGTCACTATTTTAGTCGACAATAATATTAAATTTATCTCTGCATATTTCAATTCGTTTACAATTGATTCACTGATAGCATTTTTAAATGTTCTGTCGTTTGAGATAACATTCCTTACCTTTATCTTCCATACGTGCAAATGATATTAAAACAAGTAGGTCTGGTACACCAAGGAGGTTCCGAGTCTGAGTTCTTAACAAATTAAAAAAAACATGTTCAATTTGGCACCAAGGAGATAGAAATAAATAGGTTTAATTATGTTTTGAATTCAAAAACTTTGTGCATTTGATGTTCTAAATTCAAATTAACTTTAGACTCTAGAGGGTAAAAACAAGTTTTGCGCCCTGATATCGAAGATCAAAAGTACCTGTCGTGGGATGAAAAATCATTTTTCATCCCACCAGCTCGGAAAGTGTACTTTTGCTCCTCGATATCAGGGCGCAAAAGTCGTTTTTACCCTCTAGAGGGTAAAGTAAATTTGAATTTAGAACATCGCGTGTACTGAGGTTTTAAATCGAAAACATAATTTAACCTTTTTATTTCTACCTCCTTGGTGCCGAATTCATCATACATTTTTTTTAATTCCTTAGAAACTCCGACTCGGAACCTCCTTGGTGTACTTTTTTCTTAAATCCTTTGCGCGCTTTTTTCTTTTTACGTATGGAGGACAGAGGTAAGGAATGTTATTTCAAATGGCAGAACATTTTAAAATGCTATGAAATAACCAATTGTAATCAAATTGAAGTATGCCGATTTAATAATTAAATATTACTAACGACTAAAATATTAACTAATAGATAATTTCAACTACTTGTGCAGTACAAAATAATGTAGTAAATATAACATCAAATAGATAATTACTATTTTCAGAAAACATTTAGATACAATATATTTTCAAGTAAAAATTTATTTTGGCGCGCCAAAGACAGATTTTTCGTGGGCTGTCAATTGAATTCTACCGTCACGCTCGGGAACGATAATAAATCTTCGGGTAAACGTGGGACCATGGCCATTGGCCATCTAGAAATGCGCCAACCTTTCCCATTGGTCATCAGCATTTCTAAATAGCCATGCTCATAGCCACGCCTTCTGGTTTCACCCGCGTAGTTTCCAAAGTAAGCAATCAAATTCTGAGTTAAGTATAAGTTTTCACTTCTATAGGCAGTGCCTATGACGGCCTATTTTTTTCACGAATTCTAACTGGTAATGTTTATTTATTTCCTTTTAAATATGCCCTGATGCTAACTTACTTAGCGCTACTATAATGTAATGCATTTGTCCGTCCGGACACTTTTTCATGTACTCAGATGAAACTCCTTACCTCAATCGCTCAACTCTCCACATTTTCACATCATATTGTAATTGTTAAAACCATGGTTAAATAAACTCAAAGTTAAAATAGGAAAATTGAATACAAGTGAAAACCCGAAATATCTAAGTGATTCTGGCGACCAAGAAGTTTATTTGACACTAACAGAATTGACTGAAACTGAAAATGCGCAAAGCATTTAGCTAGTAGCACACCTATAGTGCGTTTCAGTAAGCTGTGTAGAAAACCAAAACAAACCAAAAATAAGGTGATACCATAACATAAACATCGTTTAATCTTAGTATTTTTATGAAATTGCCTTAAAATATTTTTCACAAATAGGATTCGACTTTATTGCGATCTTAAATACCATATACTTAGATTTGTATTGATCAAATAATTCTATACTATCTTATTTTAAAAGTTATAGAAAGTAATGGTAGGATGATAGAAATATGATTTTAAGTACTAGCAATTTGATCTGTGTTTCTCAAACTCTCAATGTTGCATTCAAGACGTTTATACTTCTTTTCATCAAATTATTCATATTAAGGACGCGCCTATTTTTCTAACATACCCCTCTCCTGCCCATATTGTAAAAATGCCCATTTTCATTATATTCAAGTATGGATTGATTTTACTCCATTCATTTTTGTCATTAATTTGGAATTTTTAATTGTAATGTAATTTGATTTTAATGTAATGTATTATTTGATTTTTATTGTAATGGGATCTTAAATTGACGTCTGTTTTTTTTTAATTATTGACAATATTTCAAATCAAACATTGGTAATATTTGAATATCTTGAATATTATGACATGTAACTAGTCGTTATCAATAAAAGAGTAAGAGTATGACTAAAGAACTCCGAGAAAAAGGTTTCTTGTGCCGTAACGAGTTGAGAGAAAATCGCAAACCTCTAAATACGTGTTTACTATCAAAAGCTTGTATAATTTTCACTCTAAAATGCCATACATTTTGTGTTATTTTGATCGAAACTTTTGTATGTGTTTCCAGAATATTACATCATAGTGTTATGATCAGTTTTGGGTAATACGAGGACAATTTGAACGAGATTTAATTATTGTTAAAAATAAAATGAACGTTTTCATATAAGGAAACATCTAAATTACTTTTCTAAGTCACTGGTTCTAGTGTTACATTCTTCTCCGAACTCAAATGCTTTGCCTTTCCTTTTTTTACGTGGGGGAAATAAATGTACGTATGCCCGCCATACTCTCATTATGAAATGAGAGGAGATCTCCATCTACCCTCATTTGGGCTTCAAAAATCGCAGGGTGACCAACACTACACACAACACTAACCATATCAGGTTTCTCCAAACTCACTGCGCTATGCACACATTTATTTATTAGAGGATTCCGCGAC
The DNA here is from genome assembly GCA_963693475.1 of Ectropis crepuscularia. Classification (NCBI taxonomy): domain Eukaryota; kingdom Metazoa; phylum Arthropoda; class Insecta; order Lepidoptera; family Geometridae; genus Ectropis; species Ectropis crepuscularia. The sequence continues at coordinate 15,710,196 of OY856353.1, read as the reverse complement.
TCCGATAACCGTAAACTGGGTAGTTTTCGGTTATTGGCATCGTGGTCATCGCGTCGTAGTTGAAATATATACCTATGTTTTTTATTTTCCAATGCTTCCTGAACCATTCTTGCGTAGTAATGATTTTCGGTAGATAGAACCTTAGGGTCGTGGATCTCGATCCAATGACCAGTTTTAGCATCAATCAGATGTTCAGCAATTGCAGATTCTTGTGTCTGACGATTTTTTACAGCGGCAATGTGTTGATTGTTCCAAGTCCCAGCAGTGGGAACATATATTTGGGTGTTTATGATATCCATACATATATATTTAGCCTTGTTTTGCGACGAAAATTTAAAAGGGCAAGCAATGAAAGGTACTACAAACTATCTTGTAAAACAAAGGTTGAGAAATGCTGGTCTGTCATATTGAGAGTGACATTGGTTTGTTTACCTTTTATTCACAGAGATTTGGAATGAGGTATAGTAATTTCCTCGCTAAGGTGGGATGAAAAATTACGTGTTGCACTCGAGTGCAAAGATTTTTCACCTTGTGCCCTTTTGATTCCCTCGCTACGCTCGTGATTCAATTATAGAATCCTTCGCTTGTTCGGTCATCAAAATTGAGCACGCGGTTAAAATGCCACTTTGCACTCTTGTACAACAAATAACTATTATAGCTGAAGAGAGAAAAAATGGAAGAGTGCAATAGAACTAACATATTTTTTAACGAAACTGAAGACGTTATTGAAGTGTAGCAGATCCAACACGTATTACGTTGTTTCATACCAAGCCAATGTCTATACTTACTAATATTATAAAACCGAAGAGTTTGCTTGTTTGCACGGTAGGATATCGGGAACTACTAGTCCGAATTGAAAGATAATTTTTTGTTGGATAGTCCATTTATCGAGGAAGACAATAAGCTATACTATTATAACATTACGGTACTATCAATAGAAGTGGAGCATGAATGAAGAAAGTAACGAAAACGGGAAAAATAATCATTTTTGAGAGCCTTCATTTGCGTGCGCTGACGTGTGCTGAAGTCCTTGACAGCATGTGTCTAAATTTATGTCAAAGTTGTGTCATTGTAACCTTTTTAATGCTATTCAAATTGCGGTTACACAAAATTTCACGTAAATTATATAGGTATATTAAGAAATCCGAGCGAAGCCGGAACGGGCCACTAGTCATTGATAATTTTAACTATCGCACTACTATGATGATCTCGGTTAAAAAATTCGGATTTAGGGAAGAATTTAATGCGTTATTAAAAGAAAGATATCTAGTAAACTAGAAGAAATACGAAGGATATTAAAAATTAGTTTCCAAACATATATGTATTATTATTTATTTATTTATTTAGATTGAGTTATTTAGGATATGGAGTTGGTCAGAATTTTCAAAAAGTTCCCATCACTGCCTAAAACTGTACTGCGCTTGTCAGTTATAGACAAATCAATACGTATATCTTCGCTTTTTCATTTCTCTGAAAATGTCGCCCTTCAAACCGAGATATAGAAATATTCGATTATTATAGGTATTATTGTAGTTCAGGCTTTGACTTTTTCTTTTGGAGAGAATACCTACCCCGAGTCTTAAATGTGGCTGCCTTTTCAATTAGATGTAGGTGATTGCAAAGTTAAGAAAACGATGCGACGAATGTTGACATTACTGTTTCGCTCCCAAACGACACCGCGGCGTGAATCGTTCCCCCACTTGGAATTTCCTCGTCATTTGTTCGATGACTACACTCTGAATCGAGCGAAGTGTAATCATGATGGATGCCTACAGTCTTTATTAAGGACCCTGTAAATGATCAAACTCTGACAAAGAGGGGTCGGATCAATGGTGTTTGCACCAATGATGTGTATTTTAGATTGATTGAAATGTGTCATTCGTTCACAGCTTTTATCATGCATTGATTGTTTTTCGTTACAATAAAATTGTTTTTAACTGACTTCACTAATGGAGGTCCTCAGTCCAGTACTTATGTAATTATGTATTGTGTATAGGATGAAATAGCTGTATAATGTTTTCGGAATATTATTTATAAAATATTGGGAATCATATATAAATATCTAGAGAATCAATATTACCTAATAAGTACCTAAAGATAAAAAAATTATATTAGTTAAGATTGAACAGAATACCACACGTGTAAAGTCCATTCTTTCATTATCGGATGCTTGCAAATTGTAATTTTTTAGAATAATGTAAACTGGATAAGTGTATTCAACTATTAACTACAAATGGCATCTATTTTTTTATTATTTGGGCCTGCTTCACTTTAGACGTGTGTAGTGTACCAGGCACTTTAAGCAGAGACTTTCCGTTGAGTGAGCTCCTTTGGTGACTAATTCAGGTCAGTGAATTCAGGAGTTAGCATTGTAGTATCAACTAAAAATAAGATTATTACGACATCTTATTGTCCTCGATCCAACTACATGGATGTGGCACAGCTGACAGTGCAACCCGTTTCATGGAATCCAATGAAATTTTACTGTGTTTCCCATACGGTAAAATTTCCAGTGAAGATTGTATAGAGGTTTAGTTTTGAATTTACAGTCATAATACCGAGTTTTAAACATAACAATGATATAATATGTTTTTAGCTTCTTGTAAGCCTTGCATAAAAGTTAGGAACACGTCGATAAACTTTTGTACACTTCCATTTCAAACATAAAATACAGATAACTTATTATAAAGTAACGATTATTTAATAATTAGTATCATTATGTACGGGATATTCACTATGGTTATGTGTTGTCTCAAATCATCATCGTTGTTCTTCTTTATCCCCATGGAGGAAGTATGGAGCCGGCTCCGGCTCTTTGCCGGGGTAGGGCTTCCAAGTTCAAGGATCTGAGGGGGTGTTGGGGTCCATAATTTGGGCCCAGTTCAGCCCAGGGCTCAGACACGGTGGCCGAGTCTTAGCTTGGTGGTACTTTCTTCTTCGTCGTTGTCGTATGGCCTCATCTTCGTCTTCGTCGCTTGAGGCCCGCCTTGCAAAAGATCTCTCGTGAGGGCACGCCAGTTATGGGGACACGTGTGGAGTGGTGCAATGTTGTTTAGGTGAGGGTGTTGCCCATTGTCCGCGCGGTCGAACATAGTTTGCGCTTAACGAGCCACGAACTCCCCCACTGCTTCGACTCTCACGTCCCTGGCGATGATGTCGTTCCGTATGTGCCAGGCAGCTCCCGTGAGGATTCTCATAGTAGTGTTCTGCACCACGTGGAGGCGTAGCCAAACAAAGTTCATATCACGCTGGTGCTCCATAGGTCAGTCTTGTTATAATATTCATCTTGCATAATATGTTGACTTTTGTACTTATAGACAGCCCAGATTTAATATGAAAAATAAAATTTGATGTTGTCTGGAAGAAATCGCTTACAGCGATTAGGCCGCCTGTTGTGGCACTAGCTATTATTGTTTTTCTTTGTCGGTATATCTGTTTTTCTTTTGGTGTGTACAATAAAGAGTATCTATCTATATATCTATATTTGTTATTGTCGCGACAAGGTTCGTTTAGTAGAACATTTTGAAAATTTTGACGGACAAAAAAATGTGGTACGAAGTTCGCCGGGTCAGCTAGTATTCATATAATTTTATACACAAACTTATACACAATAAAAACATCAGGCATAGAACAAATATTGGTTTTCATGACACAAATATTTGCTCTTGGTGGGAATCGAACCCACGACATAATACTCGACATAATACGTATGTCGTGGGTTCCGAACGCAGACTTACTACTTGTAGTGGTAGGACTCTTGGCAGAGTCCGCCTGGGGAAGGACCACACCTTTGACAGTTATTCTACCGCCAAGCAGTGATGTGCAAACATTACTGTGTTCCGGTTTGAAGGGCAATGTTTCCAGAGAAATTACAGGGCTTAGAGATATAACAACTTAGATCTCTGGGTAACGAGCGCAGTGCAGTGCTAGGTAATGATTTGGACTCTTCATGTTCCAATAGCTGCGTGTCATTGTGCTGTTATGAGGCAAGCATGTTGCTTACCATCAGGCAAATGTCCTGCTCGTCTCGTCACTCTTTATTTAATAAAAATAAAATACTACCAACTAAGCCACTCGGTTAGCCTAATTAATTCTTTTTTGCAGTGTATATTCTCAGAAAGAAAAGACTTTATACTTTTGTATTCTTCTTAATTTGACAAACATTGATTCCGAGCTCTTAAAATATGTAGTTATAACAAAGACGACGAAAATTATCGTTTCAGAACAAATTATCTCGTAGAGTTTATTTAATAAATTATATTATTTCAGAAGACATGAGTTATCTGTTTTTGAGTTGTTTCAGTTACATTAGCCCTTTAAATTCATTATAATAAGTGATGTAAACTACGTGTATAATTTTTTTTATACAATAAGACACTTATCAAACATGTTCTGTTCATAATTTAAAATATGATCCAACTTATTAAAATCTTACAACTGTTATTTCTACGCTATGTTAGTCGGTATGATATTAAATGTATAATAGTCTTACGAAATTGTTACAAAAACAAACAAGAAAACATGAAAGTTGGATCGTTAACCGAGGCCTTACGGCTTTATCATCTTCCTAGGTCATAAAGGGAGCGGTGAAACTGCTACTGGCATTAATGTAGGCAGTTACGTTCCTAAAGAGACTTCCGAAATGTGAGTACCGAAATGTGAGTACTCTTCTACTTTGTTTGACATGAATGTCTTTTATGTTGGTCTCTAACAGAGAGTCTGGTATATTACAGTTCAGTTTTGAACATTACTTATATCAGCGTAAGAGAAATGAGTGTTACGATTCTCCTGTTCAATGTTACAAGCTTCCTGTAATAACTATGTTAATTTTCTTTTTAACTGCAGAATGTTGCAATGACTCCGTGGCCCCAAAAAAGATACTTCCGATATGTACTCGTATTCTTAACGCTTTATCTTAGTCGAAATGAGTGTTTTTTATTGTTACATTTAAATATTATATTATTGTGATGTCAAACATTGTGAACATATGCAATTATTAAATTTTGAGCGAGATTTACTACAAAGTATGGCCGTATGGCAGCATAGGTGGTGTGTGCAAGTCGGCAAAATGGTCGAATTGAGAAACCTCATTTATTTAAAGTCCGTTAAAGTGTTTTTTAACTGCATAATAACTGTTTGGTACGCTAAACAGTGTATTTAAACACCTAATAGATTGTTTTCCTTTCATATGATAGCTTTTCACTGGCACGGGAAGACAATTCTAGTCATATCTATTTAATACCTACCTACGCTGTTTGCCAAACCATGGCAAGGGGAATTGGCTTGTCTGTATGCCAATACGAAAAGCTGGAATACAATAAGTAGACGTCAATGTAGTATATCTAGGTCTGTATTTAACCTATTGTCTCAACAGTGGTTTGGCTATTGTTTTGCTACGACTGTATTACAACTAAGTTCTGATATTTCTACTAAGTACCCACGAAAAAATCTAGTACTACGACATGAACGGCAATCCACAGTGACATATCAATGATCAACATGTTCTGCATTGAGGGTTTTTTTGTCTGAACTTAATATGTTCTCAATTTAACCACATACTTTAATAATAAACAAAATACTATTTATACGTACCTATATTAGTAGTATTATTAATAGGTGTCAAATACGTGGTAGTGTGTGTGAATTTATTTTTTTAGATTTATTTGTATATTTTATGCAGAATTAAAAAATGCATTCTACACATCTATACTTATAATAAAACTGTAGCGGGTCGAATTCTGTACATTGAAGATATTTTGAAAATAATAATTTGGGGGCACTCCATAGTCGATACTGATGGCGAAAATGCATTTTTTTTCTTTCATGTCTGTCTGTCTGTTTGTCTGTCTGTATGGGGAACTCTCATCACGCCGAAACTACTGATTCAATTCAAATGAAACTTGACATGATTTAAGATCATACTAAGTAGATGGTAGCTGTCTACTTATAATCCCCAAATTCTGCAAGGTTTTCTTGCAGAAAAGGGTGAAAGTCAGAATGTGTATTTGGTTGTAACTCATGTTTGCGTTGTTCAATTTCGTTAATTCTTATAATTGTTAGAAAGAACACATTTTTAATATGGTCTCATAAAATTTTTAACAATATTTGTCGTGTGGTTCGGAAGTTACATAGAAATGAAATAATAACGGTAATAATAAGTTCGGTACATACTAACTTCTAAGTATTCTGTGGCATTGTAAACACTAGGGATGTAACTGTAACGGAGGTCATTTTATCGGAACCGAAGGCGCGGTCGGAGTTTTTAAATTTGATTTATCGGAATCGGAACCGAAGTCGGAGACATAGGCAGGATCAGAAGTGGTGGCAGGAGAAACATTTTTATTGGGTATATGTTTTTTGCCAAACACGTGGACACGGTAAACATTGACGAGCAATTGATTTAGGAAGTTGGGATTTTGTATTTCCATTTACTATACTAAGGGATTATCTGTCATATTTATACACCATACCTCCGATTGTAACCTCCGTTTTAAAAATTTTGGAGCCGAAATCGGAAGCGAAGGTGCAAAAGTAATCGGAAGTTCCGACTTAATCTTAACTGACTTAAACTTAGCTCATCCCTGGTACACACACCGCACTCTGCCATCGAGATATGCCATCCGTCATCTATCGTCAGGTGACATATTTATATCGTCAGGTCATATGACATACCTTTCTAATGTTTTCAACATTAATGCTACAGATGGCAGCTCATGTTACGAAACACGATCTGAGATTTATTAGAAAATGTGTAATGTCTCAGAAACAGGAATACATGTAATGTAATGTTATCAACCAAAGTCGAAATACATTAAAAAAAATTGCGGTTGGTGTTTGTGGATGCAATCTTTGCTTCTGAATTTAGTATGTTAGGTTACTGAATGCTATTATACTTTACCCACTGAATTTTGTAGCGAATACATACATACATACATACATATTGGTGGACAATTCACGCACAACACCATCTGACCCCAAACTAAGCAAAGCTTGTATGATGGCGGCCAGATAGCTGATATAATACTTATATAGTTTTAAATACATACTTATTATACATAGAAACACCCAAACACAGTGCAAACATTTGAATTCATCACACAAATATTTGCACTGGGTGGGAATCGAACCCACGACCCTCGGCTTCGCAGGCAGAGCTACTACCCACTAAGCCACGAGGCCAGTCACGTTCGTAAGTAACCTAGGTACGTGACATCAATTCTAAATTAGGTATTAAAAAACCGGCCAAGTGCAAGTGGGACTCGCGCACGAAGGATTCCGTACCATTACAAAACTTCTTTTATTGTATGGGAGCCTCCTTAATCATTAATTTTAATTAATGATTTAAAGAGAACATAAAACGAAATATTGTGTGAACAGTTAAAGCGTCTACCTGTTACCATTATTAGTATTCCACAATGGCGGTGGAAAAAGTCAAAGTTTTGTGTATGAATTGTCCACCAGTAGGTATCTATTCATCTGAACGACGTAGTTATGGCTTCTTAAATTAGTCGAGTGAACTTTTTACTTGACTAGAAGTTAGTTAGTTGACGTGAAATGATAATAATTGAAGTCAGTATTTGTTCTTTCGGATATTATTTCAATCCAAATACTGTACTAAATTTAGTGTTTAACAAGCTTCAGCGACCAAACCAGACCGTTGTTTTTCCAAAATTGAATAAAATGTTATCTTACTACTAAGTAGGTATTATATGTATATTATGTAAAGGTATAATTTGGTTGAAATTTGAAACACAGATAGTTTATAGTCTCATATACTACCTATCATCTCGGAAAAAGCATGGGCCCTAACGAAACAAATATTAACGACAGAACGACATTACCAATTAGATTGACATTTGAAACACACGTGGCTTAGAGTCTAAAATATCACATCGGCTAATAAGTCTATCACCTATTAAATAATTAGGTAAGTATCAGATCACGCACATAGCTACATACTCTTCGTAATGTATCCTATAAAAATCCTACTAACTTAACACTGCGGCTATGTTCGATGCTCCACAACCTTACTACGAGTATGTTTGATGTTGCTAAAAATATAAAATATGAAGTTGCTCAACTCGAATAAATATATTTTTGTGTGGAAAAACAAATTTACTCTGTTTGTGTAATGGCCACCCATCCAAATACTTTTACTTAAGTACTACTAATGTAGGTACTAATAAGGTCGCAAGATCAACGTACGCGAACGAAGTAGCGGGTTCAGCTAGTACAACATATAATTGTGCAAAATTTCATAATTCTCGGCGCAATTTTCGTAAAACGAGAAACAAAGTTTTTGCTAACTTATTGATATTTTGAAATTGAATTTCTTAATTAATAGTATCAGAGGTTAGAAGTTAGAAGAAGAATATCTTGCTTTTAACGATCTGGTATATTATATATGGCTGCCGTTCTAGATGAGGAGCCCAAGTTATTAGAAACCTTCTGATAAAGGCACATAGATCGTATAAGGCTACAGGAAAAAGTTGGAAGATCCCCTGAAATCACAGAAAAGGATCTCTGTCTCGGTCAGTAAGAGCGTCTTGAGTCAAATTGTTATCCAGTTTACCTAGCCATCTTCGCCGCTTATTTTGTATCTAAATTCCGAAATCACAAATCTCCAAAACCGATGCCATCAGTAAAAAACATGCGCCAAGGTTCTTTCTATTGTAGGTATCCCGGATGTTAGAGGAATTTAAACTTTACTAGGAGGAACCAATACGGGCTCGGTGCAATCTTACTGTCACTCCGAACTGAAAGAAAGTTGCCTGTATGAAATGTTTTAATTTTACGGGAACCCTTTTTCAAGACAACGCGAAACTTAATCTATTGTAATATTATTAATCTGAAGAGTTTGTTTGTTGGAACGCTAAGATCTCGAGAACTACTAGAAGATCTAAATTGAAAGATTATTTTTCTGTTGGATAGTCAATTTATGGAGGGAAGGCTATAGGCTATATATAAAATTACGCTCCTATTAAGAAGAGCGGTGCATGAATAAAGAATGTGGCAAAAACGGGAAATTTTGTGAGATTTTGTTGCGTGCGCTGATGTGCATTGAAGTCAGTTACAGCATGTTTTGCGTCATTATAACCATCATTATATCATTATAACCTTTTGTATGCTACCTATTCGAATCGCGAATAAACATAAACAACGTGTCGCGTAGTCCTACTAATATTATAATTGTCAATGTTTGGATATTTGGATGTTTGTTGCTCAATCTCGTCGTAACATATGAAATTTAGAACACAGTGAGATTATAGTCTGGAAAAATACATAGGCTACTTTTTATCCCGGGGAAAAAACGGAAACGGGAACTATCCAGGTATAACAGCGGGGCGCTGCTAGTTTTCATATATTAAGATATCCGAGCGAAGCCGCTAGTTTCTAATAAAGTAACGAATAATAAAAATGCTGTGAAGGATGATGACGAATTAAAAAATAATTATGGTTAGTTTTTGTATACGTCCTATAGGAAAAACGACAACACACAAGCTTGAAGCATAGTAGCATTATTTTTATTGATTCACGTAAATATAAAACTACAGAAACCAAAAACATAACATGTAAAAAGTACACCCGTATCATACCTATATTACAAATGAAATGAAGTGGAAATTATTTAAATATTGACAGTAAAACTGAATCTTCGGAATGTAACTCGTAGGTACTTGACCCGCTAATTGATACATCAGAAGCTGTAATTGGGCATTGATGTCTTAATTAATATTGTTAATAATTGTTCTGCGTATTATAGCAGAAGCAAAATTATACAAAGTTTCCAAAACAATTTCTATATACAACAAAGATCTTGATGTTATTAATCTCATAGGAAACAAACTTAGTGACTTAAGTGGTGTACGAAATTTAATCTTACAAGTAAGTTAATCTTTCCAAAGTAGGTCAGTATGTACTGCTTACCTAAAGCATATAACTTTGCTGCTTAATTGTAAACATGAAGAGGGTATCTTATGGAGTAATAAATATTCCCCTAATAACCGTGCCAGCATCGACATTGGGTGTTGAAGTTCCGATAAGGATTTATTTATAAGATAAATGACCTCTCTTGACTGGCCTAGTAAGTGTTTAAAGCATTTATTTATCAGAGGTCTAATGTGGCTTAGTAATTATGCCGCAAGTCAGTCATAGTAAGCTGTAAAATGTGGGCTTGATTCCTATACAGCACCAAATGTATATTTGTGTCATGCAAAGATCGATCTTTGCTGTGATGTATATTTGATCTGTGTCTGGCTGCTAATTACAGTTATATAAATATGATATCAGCGTTTTGGCTCCCTTATAGCCTTCCTTAATTTGGTGCTAGATAGTGTTGTGTGAGGAATGTCCAACAATATTAAATTTCTTCTATGTATTATTTATTTAGGTAGGTTTGCTCGGATCATTATAATTTCTGCCAATAGAAAACGATTTTATTTTTTTAGAAACCATGTTTCATTGTAGACTGTGTTGTTGTTTTCCCACATGATATAAAATATGACACAAAAGGTATTGGCGCACTATATAATTAAATGCCAACTTTGCACTCTTTGTCTATTTTACACGTAATAATGTGTTATTCTACATTTACAAATAAGAAGACTGTAACTGATATTAGACTACCTCGAGTCTAAAATTAGTTACGCAAGGATTTAGTCAATTAATTTTCCCGCACCGGGAACCTAAAACCACAGTTACTGTGCTAAAACAGACAGAAACAGAAGTAGGTACTTTAGTCTTTAAGAGTCCTTTATATTTTTGGAAGGTCCTATGTTTTGTAATTATGTTCTTGTACGTCATGTAGGTCATGGTAAAAAACAAAACATTAAATTAAAGTACTCGCGACAGTTGAAAACAATTGATTATGCATTTGTAATAAAAAATAAAAAAAAACAATTATATTTAGCTGATTGAAGACGATTAGTTGACTTAATAGCTAATATTTACATACCTGTACGTCTATAGATCATCACATTAATTAGCAGCGGCTTCCACAGCACGATATCGTGTCAATTAAATAAGTGTTACAATACCACACGCACCGTCCACTAACGAATCACAAGCATTCATTGTTTTAAACGTTCTACTTTCAAATATTATTGTTTTTAATTTACCGGGTGATAATTTTGGCACGTGATTGGGATTGATTCCGTTTGATTAATCGAATGGGTATCGATTTGCAATCGAGAAGGTATCGAGTGGAATAGGCCGGTAGAGCACGGCCGGCCGCACGGGTGGCGTCTCCGAGCTGACGTTTGTAGCAGGAGCGCAGAAGCCTTATGGCGCCTGCGCGCCGTCTCCCTGGGTCGGCCATTTATCCACTACGATGAATTTGTTACGTTTTTTCTTTCTCGGAATAGTTTTGATCTCAAACGCTAGTTTTTTAGATTATAAGATAAGATACAAATAGACATAGAGATAATTCGCAATTCCGCTATAGGTGGCGCAAACGTTTTATTTCTTAAAATGTCTCCAACAAAATGGAACATTGACATCTACCATACTCGTAGCAGAATTGTGAACTATATTTGACATATTTTCTTTGCATCTCGATAACGCCTCATTCTTTTGGCGTGGGGATTATGTTAGAGAAACGAAATGTAATTTTCAAGTTATGTACGAAATCACTTCTCACAATAATTTTTGCTGTTTGTTGTCATCGATACCGGCCGCAAATTGCAAACAAAAAAAAAAAACATTAATTAAGGAATTCATTTTATCCCGATACTCACCAGCCAAATCTACAGCTATCTTTTGGGGTATAATAGGCGAGGTATGTGACCAGTTTTCAGCTTGCCTCAAATATCTACCCAAGCCAGCTTCTTAAATAATACTACTTTTAGTCGAACTTGAACGTAAATCTTCGCTCGCTGTATTATTGTCTACGTTATTTGGAACATTATTTAGACGCGTATTTTGTAAAACATACATAATAGAAAATCCCACACTCTTAAAAGTTAACTTTTTGTAATTCCGATATTTCGAAAAGTTGATGGCATTCCTCACCACCCACAACATGTAACAATGATTGGAGAACAAAATCTTTAAGGATCATGAAATTCATTCTAGTGGTTAGGGCCTGACTCCAGTCTTCATTCTTGTCAAATTTGTGTCACTCATTATTCTTCAATGTATGTGCCCGATCTGCCATTTAACCACGGTATTGGACGTGTGAAACTCAGCTCTGAGCAGATTCAAATATACAGGTCATAAAAATATGACTCGTTGAGTCACGGCTCACATGTAAAACAATCAGCTCACAGCTCAGGTGCAGCTCAAGAAGGTTCTGCAGTTTTTTTTGTAGAAAAGTAACATTTTACCACAGACTACTTAACAAGTCAATCGATAAAAAAAAAAGTTTCAGAACCTTTTCTATGATTGAGCTATACCACAGAGATAGACCACAGAGTAGTCAGATTATCTTTGTTTATTTTTGAGCTTATCTGTGAGTCGATTCACGGATTCAACTCAAGTGCTTGAGCCGTAAGTTGAACCGCAGCTCAAGGATTTCGTGTGAGTTACCCATGGCTACACGGTATAGTATCCCGTGATTGAAAATAATAAAGTAGTGAACAACTAATGACTTAAAACAGCATTATTTTGTTATCTATAAAATTAAACTCAACAAACATCCCTTTTTAGATACACCGAATGATAGATTGATCAAGTTGATTTAATATTATCACAGATCGAATTTACTTATAGCATATATTTTTTTTTCAGATTTTTTTACCGAAGAACAGTGCTGCTTACTTTCCAAGGTAAGCTTGCGTCAGCAAACATTTTTGGCGTTACCCCCTCGTCTAGTGGGTTTCGAGTCCTCGCCGCCCGCCGCCTCGCACGCACCCCGTCGTCCGTTGAACTCCCGAGGATTCGCATCGCCGACGCAAATTGTCTTTTCATTATTCACACCGAGATTATTTCGTCCTTTGACACCGCACAATAGACAGTCCGACAGGAATACGCCGACCGAATCTCTTTCCAAATGTTAATCTCGTATGTGACTAGTGGCGAGTAGATGGTCAGATTCAGTATTATACTCGTAGTTCGAAGTAGGATCTGACTGTCGCATGTGACTAACGGAGAAGATAGTGTTTTCTTTAAGGATAAAACAGTACCCATAGTAGACGTTTGAGGATACCGAGATACAATTACATAGTTAGCGTTTGTGTAACGTACGACGGTACGACGGTACGACGTACAACGACGAAGACGGTAGTGTTCGTAATTGACATACTCACTAATTAGGGTAATAAGAAACAGAGGATCAAGTTTAACAAACAAGATATCTGTTGTCATGGAAACCGGCTGCTGCTTCCAAAGTACCCTCTAAAAAGGCACGCGGGTGCTTTGGTTATGGGCATAAATGTGTTCTTACAGTAGATTTTCGCAAGACGTTAAAGTATAGAAAACTAGCTGGTGAGAATCCGGCGAACGTCGTTCTGCCTAAAAGTTAATACATAACAACAATCAGGATGTTGCCGGCTAGACTGATTTTTTTAAGTGTATTTTTTTGGTATTGATGAATATCATAATTTAATTATTAGATCCCACTCTGAACGAACACAAATTCTTAAGCACAAAAATAATAAAGCTGCGTCTACGCTAGGAGAGCCGAGCACGAACGGAGCACGACTCAAACACAGTTCGTACTCGGCTGCGTTCCGCCTGTTGTCGGTTTTTTAAGGAACGCAAAGGGATTTGTTTCGCGCTCGCAGTGCGCTCGTGGACGTGTTTAGTTACAGACGATCGCTCGAGCCGAACATCATGGTAACGTGGACCGAAGATGCTTCCGTGCAATTAATTGAAATATATCTAAATAATCCATTGACATGGGAGCCAAATCATGAGCATTACTAAAAAAATATGAATTTTTGCTGAGCACCGCTATAATAATTGTTGGAACAGTAGCGGCTGCTGAAATATTATTAACCACTTGATATCGATATCGTCCATATTCGCCAAGAGCCGCGAGCTCACAGCGGAAAACTACGTTCGAGGACAGTGATCGTTGTAGGTTCGTTGTACGTCCACACTTGACGCCGCGAACGATCAAGCCGAGAACGGCTCCGCTTGTGCTCCGCTCGTGCTCGGCTCTTCTAGCGTAGACGCAGCTTAAGGATTGATGTAACTAACACGACTTACTTTTATTTACAATGAATATACATACGAATAGATAATATAACTACTGATTTTTTTATTCTTGGTTTTCATATTGTTAGTTACATTCAACGGCTGGACCAATCTTTATGATTTTTGTTTTTTAGTATTTGTCATTATCCGAAATAGGTAGGTAAACATTTCAATTTTTTTATGCTTATTTTCCTACTTCGAATTTTCACATTGGTATCACTATTTTCTATTCTAGATAGGTAGTGTAACTATAGGTACATCGATAATATACCAACATAGATTTGATTTTTAAACAACGGTACGAACAGAAAACGTTTCACATTCAAAACATAAAAATGAAATAAAAATTTCACTTTTAAATTTAATTGATTTCTAATCGAAACGACGCGTCGTACTTGTACCCAAACAGAATGTAACTACTCGTACCGACGCGACGGGACGCACAATAGATAACATTTGACAATTCATAAAAATTCAACAACGTACCGTAACCTTGTAACGGCGGGCATAAAATAATATATTTTTCATCCCACCAGCTCGGAAAGAGTACTTTTGCTCCTCGATATCAGGGCGCAAAAGTCGTTTTACCCTCTAGAGGTTAAAGTAAATTTGAATTTAGAACATCGTGTGTACTGAGGTTTTGAATTCGAAACATAATTTAACCTATTTTTTTCGACCAAGGAGTGGTGCCGAATTCATCATACATTTATTTTTAATTTGTTAAAAACTCATACTCGGAACCTCTTTGGTGTACTTTTTTTAAATGCTTTGCGCGCAATTTTCTTTTCACGTATGAAGGATAGAGGTAAAGAATGTTATTTCAAATGGCAAAACATTTTGAAATGATTCATTCATAGATGAATCAATTGTAATCGAATTGAAGTATGCCGAGTTGCCGAGTTAAATAATTAATAGTTATTTGTTGTACAAGAGTGCAAAGTGGCTTTTTAACCGCGTGCTCAATTTTGATGACCGAGCAAGCGAAGGATTCTAAAGTTGAATCACGAGCATAGCGAGGGATTCAAAAATTAGAATCCTGAGCGTAGCAAGGGAATCAAAAGGGCACAAGGTGAAAAATCTTTGCACTCGAGTGTAACACGTAATTTTTCATCCCCCCCTAGCGAGGAAATTACTAAACGCTTTGCGCATTTTCAGTTTCAGTCGATTCTGTTAGCGTCAAATAAACTTCTTGGTCGCTAGAATCACTTATTATTATGGTATTTCGGTTTTTCACTTGTATTCAATTTTATAAGTTTTAAACTTTAAGTTTATTTAGCCATGGTTTTAACAATATGACGAGAAAATATGGAGAGTTGACCGATTGAGGTAAGGAGTTTCAAATGTGTACATGAAAAAGTGTCCGCCCAAATGCATTAAATTATAGTAGCGCTAAATTTGCATCAGGGTACATTTTAAAGGAAATTATTAACGTACTATTCAGAATTCATGAAAGAAAAATATTGGCAGTCATAGGCACTGCCGACAGAAGTGGTAACTTATAACTCAGAATCTGATTGTTTACTTTGGAAACTACGCGTGTAAAACCGGAGGGCGTGGCTATGAGCATGGCCATCTAGAAATGCTGACACATTTTTAAAAGGCCAATGGGAAAGGCTGAGGCATTTCTAGATGGCCAATGGCTATGGTCCGAGTTTACCCGAAGATTTCTTATCATTCCCGAGCGTGACGCTAGAATTAAATTGACAGCCCACGAAAAATCTGGCTTTGGCGCGCCAAAAGAAGTTTTGACTTCAAAATATATTGTAAGTACCTACATGTTTTCTCAAAATAGTAATTATTTAATTGATGTTATATTTTTTACTACATTATTTAGTAGTGCACAAGTAGTTTAAATTATCTATTAGTTACTATTTTAGTAGTCAATAATATTTAATTATTTAACTCGGCAACTCGGCATACTTCAATTCGATTACAAAATTGATTCATTCATAGCATTTTAAAATGTTTTGCCATTTGAAATAACATTCTTTACCTCTATCCTCCATACGTGAAAAGAAAATTGCGCGCAAAGCATTAAAAAAAAAGTACACCAAGGAGGTAGGTACCGAGTATGAGTTTTTAACAAATTAAAAATAAATGTATGATGAATTCGGCACCAAGGAGGTAGAAATTAATAGGTTAAATTATGTTTTGAATTCAAAACCTCAGTACACACGATGTTCTAAATTCAAATTTACTTTACCCTCTAGAGGGTAAAAACGACTTTTGCGCCCTGATATCGAGGAGTAAAAGTACTCTTTCCGAGCTGGTGGGATGAAAATATTATTAACTACTAAAATAGTAACTAATAGATAATTTCAACTACTTGTGCAGTACAAAATAATGTAGTAAATATAACATCAAATAAATAATTACTATTTTGAGAAAACATGTAGGTACAATATATTTTGAAGTCAAAACTTCTTTTGGCGCGTCAAAGACAGATTTTTCGTGGGCTGTCAATTTAATTCTAGCGTCACGTTCGGGAATGATAAGAAATCTTCGGGTAAACTCGGGACCATAGCCAATGACCATCTAGAAATGCCTCAGCCTTTCCCATTGGCCATTTAAAAATGTGTCAGCATTTCTAGATGGCCATGCTCATAGCCACGCCCTCCGGTTTCACACGCGTAGTTTCCAAAGTAAAAATCAAATTCTGAAATATAAGTTACCACTTCTATCGGCAGTGTCTATGACTGCCAATATTTTTCTTTCATGAATTCTGAATAGTACGTTTATTAATTTCCTTTAAAATGTACCCTGATGCAAATTTTGCGCTACTATAATTTAATGCATTTGGGCGGACACTTTTTCATGTACACATGAAACTCCTTACCTCAATCGGTCAACCCTCCATATTTTCACGTCATATTGTTATTGTTAAAACCATGGCTAAATAAACTTAAGTTTAAAACTTATAAAATTGAATACAAGTGAAAAACCGAAATACCATAATGATAAGTGATTCTAGCGACCAAGAAGTTTATTTAACGCCAACAGAATCGACTGAAACTGAAAATGCGCAAAGCGTTTAGTAATTTCCTCGCTAGGGGGGGATGAAAATTACGTGTTACACTCGAGTGCAAAGATTTTTCACCTTGTGCCCTTTTGATTCCCTTTCTACGCTCAGGATTCTAATTTTTGAATCCCTCGCTATGCTCGTGATTCAACTTTAGAATCCTTCGCTTGCTCGGTCATCAAAATTGAACTCGCGGTTCAAAAGTCACTTTGCACTCTTGTACAACAAATAACTATTTACGTTTTCTTAGAACTGCACATTTGCTTAATTTTTTTCAATTACGATGACTGGCCTCGTGGCTTAGTGGGTAGTAGCTCTGCCTGCGAAGCCGAGGGTCGTGGGTTCGATTGATTCCCACCCAGTGCAAATATTTGTGTGATGAATTCAAATGTTTGCACTGAATCTGGGTGTTTCTATGTATAATAAGTATGTATTTAAAACTATATTAAGTATTATATCAGCTATCTGGCCGCCATCGTACAAGCTTTGCTTACTTTGGGGTCAGATGGAGTTGTGTGTGAATTGTCCACCAATATTTATTTATTTATTTATATTTATCGTCATAATCACCGACACGAGTAATTAAAAAAATTGCTTTCACTAATAAACCATTCTAAATATAATAAACAATTTCTGATCTAAGGAACTGAACGTCGCTACAATGTTGCGTCAGTTAACCCTTTTTCTTTTTAAACACTAGGGATGTTACTGTAAACATCGTAAACTGATAAGTTGAATCGAATGCAATGATTACTTGTAAATATCACCCACCATAAATTAATAACCACTTTGTGATTATAATAAAACATAAGTATATTTTAATATTAAATACAAAAATATAATACAAAAATATAAAATAGACAATATTATTGAAAATGAAATAATAATATCTTTGAGTGCTGACAGCAATGATGAAGATGACAATACTAATAACAGTTCTGATAATTCAACTGATTAAATGCATTTTTTTTATTAAATTATGTACTTGTCTTAAGCTTATTTTGCTCCTTAAATTTACGAAAGAAAAAATAATAATGGGACAGGAATTCGCCTGATGATTTTTAAAATTCACATATGTTGTAAGTCCGTATCGATTCATTCACTTTAATCGACGTTTAAGCAGGTCACCTCACTATGACGATAAAACTGGCAGTCGTCAAATGTTACCTGTTAAAATGACCTGACCGCTCAGAAACAGGAATACACCTGACCGTAATCTTCTGCTTTTGTGATAAGAACGTCAAATCGAGAGTGAATCGGTTTCTATAAGCTCCATCGTAGACCGCATAGTCACTTGACACCAGGCGAGATGGCGGTCAAGTGCAAACCTATATAAGTAAAAACAAAATTCACCTTTTAAACCTTCCCTGGACTTTCACATATAATTTAAAACAACCAAGACCATTCGTTATTGTTATCGTAATACAGTATGTCTTATTAAATAGGCTTTTTTTTCAACAGACTGCAAAAATACCTGTTAAAGGTTTATCATCAGAGACGTGACTTAGTCGTATCGTCAAATAAATTAATGAATCGTATAAATACACACTATTATATTTACAGGGGTTCGCGTATTGCTTATACTAAAACGAAAAGGACGGGTTACATTCGACTTCGAATTATGTTACATCAAATTATTTTTCTTTTTTACAATTGAACTTACAAAGTTAAAGTTTCTCGCTGAACCGAAACACAAAACGCAGAAGTATGCTTTTAGTAAGACTTCCTTTAAAAGAGGGCACTAAACTTGCATTATGAGAAAAGCGAACCAACCAATTGTACTCGTACTTTGGCATTTATCCAAAGAATAAAAGTCAGTAATCCTAGAGGTAAAAGCCCAGAAACCCGTGGCAAATGGGCGTGGCAAATGTGACAAACTATAAAGTCGAATTTTGCTACACAGCACAGAACAAAGGTAGGATGAATTTGTAATCTATACTGATATTATAAAGCTGGATAGTTTGTTTGTTTGTTTGTTTGAACGCAAGGATCTCGGAAACTACTACGAATTTTGAAAGATTATTTTTCTGTTGGATAGTACATTTATCGAGATAGGCTATAGGCTATTTAACATTACGCTACTATCAACAGGAGCGGAGAATGAATGAAAAGTGTAACAAAAACGGGAAAAATATTGCTTTTTGAGAGCAGCAGCTTTCGTTGCGTGACAGCATGTTTATCTTTTAAAATGTTGCGTCATTAGAATCTAAGGTAACCAAATTTGTTCTAGATTTGAATTGGTACGACCAATTTTCGATAGATGGCGTTGCAACGTCTGCACGATTCAGCTAGTATTGTAATAAAAGTCATAAAACATGGTTCTAACGCACGAAACGTAGTACTCGAAGCCACTTGAAGCCAATTTCCATAGGCCCCTTACAAAAAAGACATTGAAGTTTTTTTGGAACAAACTCTTGTTCGTTGAATTTCAGCCTTTTAACACGTTAGTCAACCGATTTTACTACAGTACTGTAAGGTGGGAGAAGACATGAATCGTTTGTTTTTAGGTTTTCGGAGCAATGTCTCTGTAATATTTGCGAATGCAGTGGTACTTATAAAACTTTCTCATTTACAATATCTATGTAATTAGACCTTAAGATATCTGTATGAAATTTTCAATGTTTTTTTAGCACCTAGGATTCATCTTTATTGTAGAGGGTTCACAAAGAATCTTAGGTCCTATTCTATAGTCCAGAATATTCGTTTTTTTTTTCACCACCGCAACAGTTAATATGTTAATCGCACACTCTGTGTTTCCCAACCTAGTGTGGATACTGGCGAACGAAAAATTTCGAAAAGTTTTATTTCTTCTAAATCACATTTCAAAGTAGACAGTAAGTATGGTTGCTTGACATAGGGTGAGATGACTGACAAAATATAGGGCTCCCATACAAAACTGCGATGCGACGCCGCATCGGAGCAATTCACCATCGCAAGTTCCTCCGATGCGGTGTCGCATCGCATCGCATCGCATCGCAGTAACCTAACAATAAATAATAAAAACATAACGTGTTGTAGCTTATTGTGAACCCTTTTTAAAAGCTGTTCGATTCTAAAATCTCGGTAAACAACATTCCTACTATAGCGTGCCGAAGCTATTTGAATACGAAGAGTCTAAATCTAACTTGGCGGTAGATTTGGCATAGATACCTAACACTATCTCAGACGGGCTCTGCAAAGGATCCTACTACCACGAAATGTTAAGTATTAGTACTATTCTACGTTACATTGTATAAATTTACTGCTACAAAAACATTTCCAATTTTAAAATATATCTTTAAAATAGAACACATAAACGTAAGTAAAATAAAGACTTAGTAGGGTTAAATTTTGCACTTGACTAAACAAATATGTAGTTAAAATGTATTGTAGGCTGCTTCCCCAATGATTTTAAAAGTGTCACTTGTGACATCGATATAAACCAATGGATGTGACCCTGTGCACCTTGAAATTGATAATAAACTGCGTCTCGGCGTGTATTGTAAGTGGTTTACAAACAACCAATGTATCTGATCACCTAGAATCGCTAGCGGCGAGATATGCTGTGATTACTTTGGTTGTTGACAACGGATGGTGAAAGGTAAAAACGTCCCGGCGTCCACCGCTTCCTGCAACCGACTAGAACGGAAAGAGTGAGCTCACTCTTTCCAACGATAACATAATTACGTGCGTCCTGAACTTTGTTAGGGCACATCTTTGTTTTAAGATCGTTGACTTGTGACTATACTTAGGTACAAGAATAATAACCATGTGAAATCCTTTATTTTACAGTGGTTATGTTAGCGTGTTGATGTACCATATGTGGTGTTTTTCTGGTGATGTTGATTTTTTCACGACATATACAAATTTTTAAACTAAAATTGTGATTGTGAAAATGAACCGACACGTTTTTGTGAAATCCATAAAATTTCATCTCATTTTTTTAGAGACGAACTTCTTAGCATTCCATGGATTCACCGTGCGGGTGCCGGGTCCATCGTGTGGCAGAGAGAGAAATCTCGAATAGACCCCAAGACTTGTGACTCAGGCTGTAGGTTTAAAAGGGGTCCCTTATATTGACGTACGTCAACACTCACCTTCACTACTCGTATTTCTCTCCCTGCCCAGCCAAATCCGATATGATCCTACTAGACCTATGCCAATTGACGTAAATTGTCGTTCTCATTCAAGTGGAGGCTCTTAGTTGCCTTAAATAATTTGTGGGTGTAAGTAAGTCCGCTTGCTATTAGCAGATACTTAAATATTTCATTAGGGAAGCTTTACGAGTACCTTTAGGTTCCCTACTGTAAATGTTGTTGATGCTTTCAAGTGTTTAAGCATAATTCCAATCTAACAACTCGCTTACAGAAACGAAACTACAAGATGTTATATCTTACGGAAATACTAGTATTTAACACAAAGTTAGTCTGTAAATATTAATTTAAAAATGACCTTTTGTTCTGTGCTTGGGTGTTTTCTATGTAGGTATAATAAGTATATATCCACTTAAAAATATATAAGTAATTAAATCAGCAATCTGGCTTCCATAGTACAAGCTTTGCTTAGTTTGGGGTCAGATTGCGCTGTTTGTGCAATGTCCACCAATATTTATTTATTTATTCTCAAAATAACTTCCCCTTTTTTTCCCTTTTTTCCCTTCAGAATGTTAAGCCCGTGTTGTTCAGACCCTGACCCTAACTCTAGAGCTCTGACTCGTCACTCTGATATGATTTATCAACAATGATGATTTATAATGAAATTAGTATATTAGATATAGAGTAGATTACCAGTTAACTTCCCAACAGCATATTCTACCAACCATAATTGCCACCTTGCTTCGCCTAACCATGTACGTAGGCGAATTTCCTTTAAGCTGGTTGCCTGGAAGAGATTGCTCTAAGCAATAAGGCCGCCATTTGTGGTACTAGTTCGTAAGTGTTTTACTGTAATATTTCTGTTTTTGTGTCACAATAAAGAGTTATTTATCTATCTATCTATAATTTCATTAGTCGATCTTCCAAAAAATTGTACTAAACGGTTTGGGCTCACTTACTTCATTAGTACAACCTTAGCTTGGAGTAAATAACTCATATCAATTAATTAATGTAGAAAAGATTGAGATAATAATAAAAAAAAAATGTGTGTGCTTAAGGCCGCACTGCAGAAGTGAACACTAAAAATTGAAATAACTATTAAAAACTTTTAAATTGTTTTAGTAACTAAAAATAAAAATTATGACATATACAATTGAACATAGTAAACACTGCGACACGACAATGCCAGATGTATCAGGCACATGTTCTGCTCGTCTTGTCACGCTATACCTACCTACTATGACAATAGAAAAAAAAGTGTGCCTCGCCCACGAAGGGTTCCGTAGCAGCAAGTTACATAATACATAAGTTCTTGGTAATGTACATCATATTTATATTTTTTTAGTTTTATTATTCTATTATTTTAGAAGTTTTACATTTTACACATTTTATTACTTTGGAAGTGTCTCTCGCGCAAATTATTCATTATAGAAAAAAAATATATATTCTAATATAATTTCATACAACCGCAACATCATTTTTGAAGACCTATTTATAAACACCCCACACGTATGGATATGATGAAAAAAACATTGAGTTTCAGTTCTAAGTACACCCCCAAAATTATAAAAATGTTAATGCAGTTCACACAATACTGTTATCACCTGTATTTTGTTTGTCGTGTATTTCACTATAGTATTTGTTTTAATACTGGGATTTGAGTCTAAATATGTGTCATTTAGTGTAGAGGGCGCCGGTGGGATACCATTCACTTCTACCCGCCATCTCAAAAGAGTTTTAGAGGGGTTGGCGCTATAAGTAGATGGAGCTAAGCCGTTGAAGGGCATTCCTTTGTGAAATTTTGTATGGGAAAGATCGAACAGTTGTCAATATAAATTCTTACATTTATTCAATTGGTTTACTTTTACTCAATTGATAATATCAGAAGTGCTATGAACACCACGCCTGGAAATCACAACGGTGATGAGAAATAATCGGAAAAGCAAGCGTCGCCCGCAGTTAGTTAAAAATGTTATTCTTGGATCAGTGGTTTCAGTAAGTGCGTAATGTACACGTGAGTAAGCAACAGTTTTATATTACGATTTACTTTGAAGAAACGATTTTTAAAATTGTTCTAACCTTGTTTTTACATTTCAAATGAAATTTTTGCATATCACTGACAAGTTAAAACTATTAATTATTATCTCGTTAGGGGGGTACTGTAAAAAAACCTTCAATTCCGGGAACTGCAATCAGACCATTTCGTAGAATGAAACACCTTCGGTTTTTTTTAAAGTTTGTGGATACTGTTTTAAGAAACTTTATGAGAAGTAGCTTATTTTGTGGAAGAGTTGTTGCGAGGCACAGCAACCATAGAAAAAAAGTGTAAATCAGTTGGATATTGGTTTAAATAATATCTTTCAGGGAAACTGTTTGAAAAAGGTCATGCATTTTAAAACATAATACAGTAATAGAAAGTGTTACATCTTTGATTTGAATTTGGTTACCGTAGTTGGGTTACAAAGTGGTTATATTCAGTGCAGTTATAAGATACCCTTATGGTTGAAATTAGAAAGATTTTAGTCAGATGATGCCGAGCTATGTACGTTACCAATGAATTGTTTTGGTATTGTTTCAAAAAATGAGACCCTTTAATTCACTTGGGAGCGTTTATAAAAACTACATAGAAGGCCATATGTGAGAAAAATATGAAACCTTTGAATAGGTACGATTAGAAGACTTGGAGATATATGTAATTGAAAGTCAAACCCAATCGAGCAGTGCAATGGCTCTAGGATGTTGTCGGGAATTATGATTGATTGCTGATGAGTTAACGTTTGAATAACGTAGTGAAGTGCAATGGCTTCGATCCATTGACAAAGTAAGTGAGTGAAACCGTAATACCTTGGACATAAACTGACGTACCTTGTGTCGGCCTAAGAGTGTAACTGCTAGAGAAAGCATTAAGAGTGAAAATAATGAACTTTGACTTTGGCTTTGACTTTGACTTTGACTTTAATGCCGCGTATCTAGAGTTACCAGGCGGCAGCTAGGGAAAGGTGTATGTTTGAGATTTATGGAGAATGTGGGTAATGTAGTGACGTACCTCGAGTTGCGACAATGAGACAGCGCAACTGCTTGGGAAAGCTATTCATTACTCATCTTAAGTGGATTTATGGAGAATGTGGTAATGTAATGACGTACCTTGAGTTGCGACAATGTGACAGCGCAACTGCTTGGGAAAGTTACTCATCTTAAATGGATAATACTGGAAGAGTAAAATTAACTTTGATAAAATGAATAATTGTGCATTTTGTTCGCAGCAACTACACCAGACTGTGACACTGCCAAGGTTGGCAGCGTGCGCAGGAGGGCCGTGTTATCACCTGTATTTTGTTTGTCGTGTATTTCACTATAGTATTTGTTTTAATACTGGGATTTGAGTCTAAATATGTGTCATTTAGTGTAGAGGGCGCCGGTGGGATACCATTCACTTCTACCCGCCATCTCAAAAGAGTTTTAGAGGGGTTGGCGCTATAAGTAGATGGAGCTAAGCCGTTGAAGGGCATTCCTTTGTGAAATTTTGTATGGGAAAGATCGAACAGTTGTCAATATAAATTCTTACATTTATTCAATTGGTTTACTTTTACTCAATTGATAATAATACATCTACTTACCAAGTTACGACAGTGTAATTCTTATAGTATGAGAATTTAAGAGAATTAAGTCATAATTTTGAGAGTTATAAAGCGTCTGTTAAGCAAAACGGCCGACGGAAAGTGTCTAGGAGTATTGGGGTTTTATTTGTAAGGATATTGCCTATAACATACCGTGAAAATCAGTCATTAGAAAATAAGTGAAGTAAGTAATGTTTTTATGTACCTTCATTACCCCATAGGTATCTCAAAATTGGCCGTTTCAACAAGTTGGCGGGTTAGCATGTGTTCATAGCACGTACTATACCTCATTCCAAATGTCTGTGAATAAAAGGTAAACAAATCAATGTCACTCTCAATATGACAGACCAGCATTTCTCAACCTTTGTTTTACAAGATAGTTTGTAGTACCTTTCATTGCTTGCCCTTTTAAATTTTCATCGCAAAACAAGGCTAAATATATATGTATGGATATCATAAACACCCAAATATATGTTCCCACTGCTGGGACTTAGAACAATCAACACATTGCCGCTGTAAAAAATCGTCAGACACAAGAATCTGCAATCGCTGAACATCTGATTGATGCTAAAATTGGTCATTGGATCGAGATCCACGACCCGAAGGTTCTATCTACCGAATGTCATTACTACGCAAGAATGGTTCGGGAAGCATTGGAAAATAAAAAACATAGGTATATATTTCAAATACGACGCGATGACCACGATGCCAATAACCGAAAACTACCCGGTTTACGGTTATCGGCGTCGCGGAATCCTCTAATAAATCAATGTGTGCATAGCGCACTGAGTTTAGAGAAACCTGATATGGTTAGTGTTGTTTGTAGTGTTGGTCACCCTGCGATTTTTGAAGCCCAAATGAGGGTAGATGGAGATCTCCTCTCATTTCATAATGAGAGTATGGCGGGCATACGTACATTTATTTCTCCCACGTAAAAAAAGGAAAGGCAAAGCATTTGAGTTCGGAGAAGAATGTAACACTAGAACCAGTGACTTAGAAAAGTAATTTAGATGTTTCCTTATATGAAAACGTTCATTTTATTTTCAACAATAATTAAATCTCGTTCAAATTGTCCTCGTATTACCCAAAACTGATCATAACACTATGATGTAATATTCTGGAAACACATACAAAAGTTTCGATCAAAATAACACAAAATTTATGGCATTTTAGAGTGAAAATTATACAATCTTTTGTTAGTAAACAGCGTAATTTGGAACACGTATTTAGAGGTTTGCGATTTTCTCTCAACTCGTTACGACACAAGAAACCTTTTTCTCGGAGTTCTTTAGTCATACTCTTACTCTTATATTGATAACGAGTAGTTACATGTCATAATATTCAAGATATTCAAATATTACCAATACAAGTCAATAATTTAAAAAAAACAGACGTCAATTTAAGATCCCATTACAATAAAAAAATAAATAGAGTAAAATTAATCCATACTTGAATATAATGGAAATGGGCATTTTTACAATGTGGGCAGGAGAAAAATATGGCAGGTATGTTAGAAAAATTGGCGCGTCCTTTAATAAGAATAATTTGATGAAAAGAAGTATAAATGTCTTGAATGCAACATTGAGAGTTTGAGAAACACAGATCAAATTGCTAGTACTTAAAATCATATATCTATCATCCTACCATTACTTTCTATAACTTTTAAAATAAGATAGTATATACTTATTTGATCAATACAAATCTAAGTATATGGTATTTAAGATCGCAATAAAGTCGAATCCTATTTGTGAAAAATATTTTAAGGCAATATCATAAAAATACTAAGGTTAAACGAAGTTTATGTTATGGTATCACCTTTTTTTTGGTTTGTTTTGGTTTTCTACACAGCTTGCTGGAACGCACTTTATACTACGTGAGCCTTAAGCACGATCCGCGAGACAGTTGTAAACAGTATGACGTGGAAACTGTCAGTATCACTTATAGGTGCTCAATAATCTAATGGCATGTGGCCAGAATGGGAACTAACTCCGTCGTCAAGACAACCAGTATCGCCGATGGCCGATTTCCCCAAATTTAACAAAATTTTAAGTGTGTGAGTGTGTGTTGATTTCACAAGTGTGAAAACTCCGGAAACATTCTAGCTTCAAGTGCCAACTGGTAAAAAAATTAGAATTTCACGGTTGAATTTATCAAGAAGATATCCGAAGTTAATATCCACTAAGACTAAACTAAATACGATTTACGTTAAGATATAAGTGAATAGCTCTTTCACACAGACAGATTCTCTTTTGTTGTTACAGAATATCGAAAATTGTATAACAATTACAAAAAAAAAAAAAAACTGAAACAATTATATATTTCAATAGAAAACAATGACCAAGTTTGTTTACACGAGCCTGTGACGTCGTATAGCGTTTGAGACATTCGAAGGACAGATTAAAAACAATAATGTTGCAAATGAAATATTCATTTTTTTAAGTAATTAATTCGCCCTTCTGACCATATCATTCTAGTGCCGTTAGATTCAAGTATGCCTTTATTTAGCGAGGGATATGACTTTATGCAGCCCTGGATCTTAAATATTTTTAGGCGCGGCAAAAACTGAAAAATGCCACCCCCACCCATTTAGATATATTTTGTTATTTCCTTAGTCATCTTTATAATTTCATCTACCAGATGTCCTCTACTCAATTCACATTTCGAAATAATTCTTCCGGAAGTAACACATCCATTATTGTTTTTTTCTTTATTATTCCATTTAGGGAAAACGCATGACCACCATGCACGGATATAGCAGAGTATATCGAATTCTCCTTTTGACATAGAACATTACCTCGTTAAGCATCCCCTTACTTAGAGCCTACCTCAAGGATCAAGTGTAAATGCTCGATCATACTCTCTTACCTGAATCATACTCTACTCTACTCTCTGAATCATACTAAATGATCATACTCTCTCTAATACCTGAATTTGCTGCCCACTGCCTATCGTGCGCTAGATATGTGTTGTAACTTTCTACAACAGTGCTATCATCAGCGTTCCTAATGATACCGGGCTTCAACATATTTTATCGTTGCTACGGAGAATCGATAAGATACAAAAGCGGCGCAGAAAGTAGAGACGCCTAAGGAATATCGGCATCGATAGCTATTTGATTCGACGAGCAGTCATCAATGACTACTTATATCGATTGATTGGAGATAGAGATTTTGCTGAGCGACCGAACTGATAAAAATGTGAGACTAAAACTATAAGAAAAATATATAACGAAAATTATGCGTAAAAACTGTCCATTAGCAGTGCTGCCAACTTCATTTTTTCAGATAATCGTACCAAAAATAATATAATAGGGATGTTACCACTAATCACATACTAATGTTTAGAGTTCATTTTATGATAGTTTGTATTAAAAGAATGTCGAAAATCACATTTTTGTAATTATACGTTTCTTAGTAAATTTATTGTAAATTATTTTAAATGTTTTTTTGTCTGTGGCCTCGTGACTGCATACCAATATGGCTAATTACATCACTGTCCGCAAAACAAGCTGTCAAAGATTGACTAGACTGTTTACTTCTCTACACTTTTATTACAGTTTGCGATCTTAGCGACGACGACTTTGATTGTTTTTATTGAAGTAAAACAAGAAACCACATAAACCGGACATTCAGTCATTAATCGCAACCAATGTTTTGCGGTTAGTGATGTTATGTCAGTCGTTAGTGTTTAAGCGAAAAAAAATCAAAAATACTAACTAATATTTTAAACAATTTTTTATGGCCAACCAGCGTCAATCTATACTAATATTATAAAGAGGAAATATTTGTTTGTTTGTTTGTTTGTTTGTAATGAATAGGCTCCGAAACTACTGGACCGATTTCAAAAATTCTTTCACCTTTGGAAAGCTACATTATTCCCGAGTAACATAGGCTACGGCAGATGGCGCTGCAGTTGATATCTAGGTTATTATTCGAGCGAAGCCGGAGCGGGCCGCTAGTCTTTAATATAAAAGCAATTCCGATAAATTGTTAACATCCCTATTAGGCAATTTTTTGCCAATTGGGTTCTGTATTAAATTTAATTGAAAGAACTTCGTTTCTACCTGGTGTCTCATTACACCACATCTTATTTTAACTTTTATAGGATACACATGTCTGCTATCTCGACTGATGTTAAGCAAAAATGTGGTCTATAATGGTGGTAAATTTTGAATCAGGGGGCTCAATTCTCACTCCACACTGTTTTTTTTACTTAATAAGCTTACTAAAAGAGAACACATCGTAAATGTATTTTGAAAAATAACTAATCAAGAATTCTGATCCAAATCCAAATCTTTAGTTCTTAAATCGGTCAATGACATAATTATTAGGAAAAAAATATCGATCTCTAAAAAGTTATAAAATCATACAATTTTTTTACTAAATTTGCCGTCCCCTTAAAACTGCCGCCCTAGGCTTCAGCCTATTTTGACTATGCATTTTTGCAGTCCCATCCATCCCATCACTAAATACATTTTTTGTGTTACGTTGTACGCATAAAATTTCGATTATTTTCATTTCCATTTTATTTTATTTGTGGGCTAGAACATTCTAGTTGGGTCTCGTTTAATTTATTGATAATAGCTATGATTCAAAATATTACAAATGTGGAGCAGCTGTAATACTAAGCAATAATATTGTAAATCACGGCAATTTTCATAAAACGTTTCGTGCTACGAAACTAGTTAGAACTGTTATAAATAAATAAAATATTGGTGGACAATTCACACACAACACCATCTGACCCCAAACTAAGCAAAGCTTGTGTGATGGCGGCCAAATAGCTGATATAAACCTTATATAGTTTTAAATACATACTTATTATACATAGAAACACCCAGACACAGTGCAAACATTTGAATTCATCACACAAATATTTGCACTGGGTGGGAATCGAACCCACGACCCTCGGCTTCGCAGGCAGAGCTACTACCAACTAAGCCACGAGGTCAGTCGGTGTTATAGGACTCATGCTACAGCGCTCAGAGTATAACTCTACTCAATCGTCCACATTTTGTTCATCAGAAAATACGTGACGTCTGGCGGCCCTGGGAACTTACTCTACTGTCACAGACATTACTACCACTACGATTAATATAAAGGACAATGTCCATTTTTGACTCGCCAAAATATTTGTCGTGTAGACATATGAGTTATATGTTAAAAAATCGGTGATTTTTTTGTTGTACTCGTGTGCGAAGTTATATAACTTTCTAACATTACAAAATAAAATAATTTGCATTTCTTTAAATTAAACCTACCATTTTCCAACAAAGCTGACTTGGAAAATATTGCAAAAACGAATCGGTACTTGCGTTTCGTTTTATTGATCCGCGTTAGATTGAGATTGAATGTAGATGTTATGTATGTCAATTTCTTTCACAATGTCGTTTACTTACTACTTTTACATATTTAAATAACGATATATGTAATTACGGCGACAAAGTAATTATCATTGCATTTTATAGTAATGTAAACGAGAAAGAAGTTGGCATGCAATTGTGAAACGAAACGTTTTCACCAAACCAAATTGGTCAAACAAAGAGGTAAAACAATCTTTGTGGTCAAAGATTAATGTCAAATTGACAAGTTGTCAAATCAAAAATTCAAAAAGTAAACAAGCAAAATGTATTGTTTTCGTCCTATAGGGGAGAGTCGGTTATATCGTACCACTTTTTACTTTAACTTAAATATTTCGCTTATGACAAGACTTAGAATAATTGATGGATTTGCAAAATAAAGTCTTATATTTTACCTTGTTAAGCCCGAGAAATCAGTTCCATGTTTACTCTAACATCCATAAAAATGTTTTTTTACAAGGGACTACCATCGGTACGATTTAGCCGACTAGTCGGTTTAATCGTACCACTAAGTTTTTAAATCGTACTATGGGTGTTTATGTCGTACCACTGAATTAAAGACAGTACAATTTTTAACCAAATCATTTATTTTTAACTCTTAGGTTAAGAAATATTATAATAATACCTCTTAGGTGATAAAATAACAACACATCTATAAGATTTCTTGTAAAAATAACATGATTGTATTATAGTATTGAGATCAATCAACATAACTATAATAATAATGAGAAAAATACAGTTTAAGTGTCTTATCTGAATCATCGCTACTAGTAATGGAAGAGGGTCGTTTTCTCTTAAAACTTTTGCATTTGCTTTTGGATATAGCTGTTTTCTTTTCTTTTTTCACTGTTTGGTATTTTTTTGGTTTGCAAACCTTTCCTTTCTTTAACTTAACTTTCTTCTGCTTTATCTTTTGTTCTAGTTGATTTTTATATAGGCTTGTTGTAATTTCAATAACGTTTTGTGTAGTGTTCTCCTGTATTCTGTATAGTGTTATCCTGTATTCTGTATGGTGTTTTTTAATATCAGCAGGCGTAGCATTTAGTTAAATATATTGTTTTTTCGACGTCGATGGTTGTGCATGTGCTTCAGCAAGAGAAGAAATCAAATACTCATTTCTTTATTGTAATTTTCTTTGTCGTCCTTTTTTATTATGATTTTCTTTTACTCATTTTTTTTCGTCCTTTTCTTATTTATACTTTTTTTTCTGTAGGTCGTCTTTTTTTCTGACTTTGGAAAATTTTGTAACGCTTTCTAAGAATAAGTCTTTGAAATTTTATTCAAACTTAATTATTTGTTTTTGTAAGCCAGAATAGCTATTTCTAGGTCTTGCTTGTTCCAATTATAATATTCGATTTTAGCTTTTGAGGCCGTCATCTATAGCAATATTAATACAGTCTGTAAAATATATTTAAGTACTTTTAGACTAGTCGGCTAAGTCGTACCAGTACAATTTACCCAACTGCGAGTGGTACAATTTAGCGAACTAGACCATTTTCAAAAAAAAACAACAGTCTCAAATATCCACAAAACTTAGACAAGCAACAAAAACCACCAATAATCTAGTATAAAATTGTAATAAAACAATGAAAACTGTGTATCTCTATCTTACCTTGTTTACGAGTAATATCCTTACGAATGTACAACAAAATTTGCAATAACTTCCACAAAAAAATGTTTTTGTCACTCACGCGCACAGTTGTCAAGTCAAATCAATCACAAATGGCGGGTGGCGGGAGGTTGTGCAGGGCCACGATTTGGTGTTGCTAGTGTTGACAAAAAATATCCTTAAAGTGGGAAATTTAGAAGTGGTACGATTTAAATGGCAGTACGATATAACCAACTCTCCCCTACTATAGTGGTTCTTTTTTTCTGAGTCACTTAGAGGGTACCTCGCCTGACAATTCACGCCACTCTCGGGTGACTCGTCCCGCGGAGCAGTATTTAACCGATTTCGCGCCGAGGGCGCACGTCACTTCTTTTCGCGCATTCTTAAAAGTAACTTATACTCCAGCTGTTTATAAAGTTCGCCTCGCACCAGTTAAAGTTACCGATTTGTACCGCACCGCACCACAAGATTATTTCGCAACACACAATTCAAAGGCAGCTGCTGAAGGAAATATAATTGAGGAAGAAGAACTGCCGCTCAATCGCCCGGAGGACGCTGGATTCTTAAGGTAGGACCTTTCTTTTGTGTTTCTGGAGAAAAGGCCAAACCCCAGGGTCTTCCACCCTCTTATTGTTTTTGTTCCTATAATTTAAATTCCACCCGCTCCGCCGTCACGAAATCTCATAGATATCCAAGAGTACCAGCGCACCGCTGGTGACGAGAATTGTTATAATTAATAATTAATTTTCTTCGCCATTTAATGGTCCTTCGAGCCGGATGCCTTGTTTATCCTGAGATTTCGTGGCTATTTACCCCATTCCTATTAATTTATTTATCTACCGCCTATTTTGTGTGTCTCTCGTTTGAAGTCAAGTTCGTTTTGTAGTGGTAGGGCTCTTGCCAAGCCCGCCTGGGGAAGTACCACAGCTTTGCCTATTATTCTGCCGTCAAGCAGTTACCTACTGTGTTACGGTTTGAAGGGCAAAGTTTCCAGATATACGACTGGGCTAAGAGATATAACACCTAAAATCTCAAAGTGACGAGCAGTGCAGTGTCAAACAGTGATTTAGACTCTTCATGTTCAATCAACTTCGTGACGTTTGACTTTTATGAACAGATTTGTCGTTACCCGTCTCGTCACTCTAAATAAATAATATTTGCTTATTTAAATTATTTAACATTCAAAAGTCAAACATTGCCTTTGGTTACCGCATCGCCTAATAAACTCGAATTTCGCATTTACACCGCAATTTTTATAAACCGTTTTCAATTCTGTTAATGACTACCTACATAAATCACTTATAATTACCAACGCATTATATTATCTCGTTCGCCGTTGGAAATTATTTATTTACCTACCTCGCATTTTTGTTATTTTGTACGATCACTTTAACATTTGAGTTTGGATCATACCTATTGTCTGGATTTGATCACGATGACGTCGTCTAATGATCAAAAATTAAAATTATTGGAATGTCAAAGACAAGTATATTTCGAGCGTCTTCAACAAATATACGATAAATCGCGTGCTAATTTGAATGACCCAGAATTATTGGAAGAATTTCTGTGCTCGGTTGAGACTTTACAAGAAATCAGGTGTAACTTTCAGATTTGCGTGAAAGATATCGAATCTTTATTATTGAAAATTGATAAGGATTCAGTTCCGGATTTCAATCAATGGCTCGCATTTGAAGATCTTTATTGTCGTGTTAAACGTAAACATTCTCAGTTTATTACAACCACAGCGCTCACACCAACGGTTAAACCAGATAAAACATTTCAAAATATTAAGCTAGCTCGTATAGAAATACCGGAATTTGACGGAAATGCAAACGACTGGCCTTTATTTTATGCTACTTTCCAAAGGGCTGTACATTTAAATTCATCGCTTTCCGTAACGGAAAAAATATTTTATCTCACTAGTAAATTGAAAGGTCGAGCGAAACAAGTATACATTGGATTCGTACCCTGTGAAGAAAACTATGAAACAATATATAACGCGCTCGTTTCTAAATACGAAGATAAGAGAAATCTCGCTAGTACTTATTTAAACCAAATTTTCTCATTGAAGCCCATTGTTTCCCCCACCGCTAATAACTTAGAATATTTAATCGACCAATTTTCAAATTCGCATCTCGCATTAATTAACTTAAACATACCCGACTTGTACGATTTTGTCATGTCATACCTTTTATTACAACGGCTGGACAGAGATTCGGCACGTTTATTCGAAATGGATAACCGCGATTCGGAAATACCTGCGTTTGATAAAATTACTAAATTTGTTCGCGACCGTATTAAGGTTTTGAATAGGACGAGTGAAAACTCAAGTACTTGTGTGAGAGCCAAGCTGTCAGAAAACTACATTCCGAAAAATAATTCACGCGCATTCTTAGTAAGCGATAACATTTGTACATTATGCAATGACAAACACGACCACTTGTATTCCTGTAAAAAGTACAGGACTTTAACCGCTCGAGAACGTTACGAACATGTAAAACAATTACGCGCTTGCATTAACTGTTTGAGTTCGCAACATAATTCAAACGCATGCCGGTCTAAGGGAACTTGTGCAAATTGTAAAAAAAAGCACCACACTTCACTCTGTTTTCAAGCTGATAACAGTAGAACCGGTCCGTCGAGTGATAACAGTCGTAGTCCAGTAGTGGCTGCTCAGAATAATAACGCTACTTCAAATTTATTTTTGAATGAACCGACGAATAATGACGCTTCATTTTGTAGTATGAACGCAAATTCAAAATCTTTGCGAAAAACTCAAAATGTTTTGTTGGGTACCGTTCTTGCTGATGTTCGCAAAAGAGACGGTTCCGTGATTCAAGTTCGTGTCCTCGTGGACAATGGATCGCAAAATCATTTTATTTCCCGCTTCGCTTGCAGGAAATTAGGTATTAACATCTTTCACGATGATACTGACCGTTTCGTAAACGGAATTGGTGGCAGCTACCAGTCTATATTAGGCTATACAGACGTAACGTTGGTATCTAAATATGACAGAAACGTTAACTTGCGGATTAAACCTCTCGTTCTTAAAACCATTTCAAGTTGTTTGCCCAGCTGTGAATTTGACATCTCACCGCTGTCTTATATAGGTAAACTCCAGCTGGCAGACCCGCATTTTAATAAACCCGCCGAGATCGATATTTTGTTGGGGGCTGAAGCCTTTTTACAGATATTACGACCCGGAAAATTGCTGGGTCCACCAGGGCGTCCCGATCTTTTGGAAACTGCTTTTGGATACGTAATATTAGGATCAATAGCTACGTTACAGGCTCATAATGGATCAGACAATAATGAAAACAATCACTCATTTTTCTCGTCGAGTGAGGGTAATTCAATTGAAAGTTTAGTTTCCAAGTTCTGGGATCTCGAATCGGTACCCACTAAAACTTATTTGTCTGAAAGGGATCAAGAATGTGAAAACTTCTACGCGTCAAACACGCATCGCAATAAAGTTACTGGACAGTATGTTACGGCTTTACCATTTATAAAATCAACCGTGACGTTGGGTGATTCATTAACCGTAGCCTCTCGCTGTTTTTCATCCCTTGAACGAAAATTCCAAACAAATACCGCCTTAAAAATGGAATATGACACTGTTTTGAAAAATTATATTAGTGAGGGTATATTATCACCTGCACCACCGCTAAATAATAAAAATTATTACGTTATTCCGCACCATGGCGTCTGCCGGGAGGGCAAAGCGCTACGTATTGTATTGAACGCGAGCGCAAAATGTGTTGACACGAACGCTTCACTCAATGACTGTCTACATTCCGGCCCTAATTTACAAGCTAATCTAACCGCGATTATTTTAAAATTTAGATTGTTTCCAATCGCACTGACCGCTGACATCAGACAAATGTTTTTAGCAATAGGAATCCGCGAGGAAGACCGTCGTTTTTTGAATATTCTATATAAATTTGACGGCGATTCTACCACCAAACTATATCACTTTAATCGGGTTTGCTTTGGCTTGCGATGCTCGCCGTACCTCGCTATGAAAACAGTCAAACAACTCGCTCAAGATGAAACTGATCTTCCAAACGCATCGGAAACCGCTGTTAATAATTTATACATGGACGACTTGGGAGCTTCGGTAGCTACCGCTGAGGAAGGTGCTCAGCTGGCACAAGATTTGATCGAGTTATTTAAGCGTGGTGGGTTTGACTTGGTTAAATTTGTGAGCAACTCACCTAAAGTGTTAAAAGCGATTCCACTGGAAAATCGTTTATCTTCGAAAATCGAATTCGACAAAGAGGATAATATGAAGCTTTTAGGCCTAATTTGGTCTCCAGTCGAAGACGAGTTTTCTATTGCCGTAAAATTTAACCCGCAGTCAAAATGCACAAAACGCCTTATGCTTTCGACGGTCGCGAAATTATGGGACATTAACGGGTTTTGCGGTCCTGTTATATTACACGCAAAGTTATTAATAAAAGCTGTTTGGACGGCACGCGTCGACTGGGATTCTACCCCACCGCTGGACATTTGTTTAGCGTGGAAACGCTTCTTAACGGAGCTCCCTACGTTACATAATTTTAAAATACCCCGTTTTGTAGGTATTAGGCCTAACTCTCGCGTCATACTCTTAGGGTTCGCGGATGCTTCAGAAAAGGCGATGGGTGCCTCCGTGTACCTTGCCACTCAACATACCTCGGGTAATAACCAGGTCCATTTGATAGGCTCAAAGAGCAAGGTCGCCCCGCTCAAAATTGTCTCTTTAGCTCGTTTAGAGCTGTGCGCGTTATTATTATTATCCAAATTGCTTCGATTTATGATAGAAACTATTTCTTGCCGCTGTCAAATAGATGAAATTTTCGCGTTTACTGATTCGACAGTAGCCCTTCATTGGGTTCATTCGTCTCCGCATCGATTCGACACTTTTGTTGCCAACCGTATCTCTCAAATACAGGACAATCTTCACGCAAACCATTTTTTTCACTGTGAAAGCGCACTGAATCCTAGTGATTGTTTAAGTCGCGGCCTTACACCTGGTCAATTTTTAAACCATAAATTGTGGCTACATGGCCCCCCGTGGGCTTTAAATGAAGTACACACATGGCCGATTAATAGATTCATTTTTAATCCCGCACAAGATGAAAAACTGTTAGAGCTTAAAAGGCAGGCAAACATTTTTCTTGTCACCGATGATCCAGAACCTTTTCTATGTTCTCTAGCTAAGCGCGTTTCTTCTTGGTCTAAGCTTCTCCGCATCGTCGTTTATATATATATATTTATTAGGAAACTTCCCCGCACTGATAGAATGCAACTTACACATTTACACTTTGCTGAGACTGCGATTATAAAAGCCCTTCAACGACAATATTTTCAAAATGACATGAAAACTATTTCAAAAGGTCAACCAGCCTCTAAGAAACTTCTCCCGCTTTCTCCGTTTTTGAAAAATGACATCCTCCGCGTCGGTGGACGATTACATAATTCATCTCTCGAATTCGATAGTAAGCATCCAATTCTTCTCCCGAAAAAGGATCATATAGTCAATCTTATCATCGACTATTATCATCGCAAATACCTACACGCAGGGCCACAGTTATTATTGTCGTTACTGAGACAGAAATTCTGGATTATATCCGGACGCAGTACTGTCAAACAACGCTTTCATTTTTGTAACAGCTGCTTCAAAGCTAAACCACGCACAGAGACGCCGTTTATGGCTTCTCTTCCCGCTGTTCGCGTAAACGAAGCATCAAAGCCCTTTCTTTGGACGGGCGTAGATTATGCGGGTCCACAAGATATTCTCATTAGCCGCTATCGTGGTGCACGAAGGGAGCGTTGTTATTT
This sequence comes from Ectropis crepuscularia, assembly GCA_963693475.1. Classification (NCBI taxonomy): domain Eukaryota; kingdom Metazoa; phylum Arthropoda; class Insecta; order Lepidoptera; family Geometridae; genus Ectropis; species Ectropis crepuscularia. The sequence continues at coordinate 15,672,560 of OY856353.1, read as the reverse complement.
TTCGCTATTTACCTGTTTGATAACCCGCGCAGTACACATAGAGATTTCCGTCGACTTATCAACAGCTTCCTTTCTTCGCGCCTTTCGTAGATTCATAGCACGTCGAGGAAAAGTCCTTTCGCTATACTCCGACAACGGAACAAATTTTATAGGCGCGAAAACAAAACTCAATGAACTTAATAAATTTCTTAAATCCAAAACATTCGGTGATTCCTTTACACAAGAAACCCTTTATCAAGGTATAAATTGGGTTCTAAACCCACCATCCGCTAGCCATATGGGCGGACCTTGGGAAAGTATGATCCGGGTTCTAAAGGTCCACCTGCGCCGTACTATAGGAAACGCTCTCCTCACGTACGAAGAAATGCTAACAGTAATAACGCAAGTCGAGGCTATCCTTAACTCAAGACCTATAACCACGTTAAGCTCTGACCCCTCGGAACCTGAAGCTTTAACCCCTTCGCACTTTCTAACACAAGGTCCATTAGATTCTTTTCATTCCGATCCGCGCATAGATTCCGTAGACTTGATCCGCAACAAACGTCTAGTTGACAGCATAGTTCAGAGATACTGGAACCGTTGGAGACGGGAATACCTCAACACGCTCCAAACTCGTGTCAAGTGGAATACTAAAACTAACCCGGTAACTAAAGGCACTGTAGTTTTACTTAAAACAGAAAATTCACCGCCACTGCAGTGGCCATTAGGTATAATTGAAGATATTAAATCCTCTTCGGACGGCATCGCTCGTATTGTGGAGATACGCACAAAAAATGGCACTTACATTCGACCAGTGGTAAAACTGTGTGTTTTACCCTCCCAATAATTCGCACCTTTTGTTTTTCTCTTACGCATGTCTACTTAGCATGTGTAAATCTAATTCACACTCTTATTTTTTTTCATTCTCTTTTACATGCGTATTTAATATTTATTTATTCCAGACATCCGTGATTAGTCACTGGATGCATTATTACCCGCACCCTTGCTCCAACCCGCACCCTTGTTTTTTACCCGCACCATTTTTATCCAACCCGCACCATTGATTTTACCCGCATCATTCACCCAACCCGCAAGTTAAACAATTTATCCGTTTAACCTATATCCTATCCACACTATATGTATTTGTATATTTTCCGCATCTAATACTTATTTGTATTGTTTCCTATTCCTATTTCCCTTTAGTTCAGGAGCCTACAACTCCTGAAGGCCGGGGGGATGGTTCTTTTTTTCTGAGTCACTTAGAGGGTACCTCGCCTGACAATTCACGCCACTCTCGGGTGACTCGTCCCGCGGAGCAGTATTTAACCGATTTCGCGCCGAGGGCGCACGTCACTTCTTTTCGCGCATTCTTAAAAGTAACTTATACTCCAGCTGTTTATAAAGTTCGCCTCGCACCAGTTAAAGTTACCGATTTGTACCGCACCGCACCACAAGATTATTTCGCAACACACAATTCAAAGGCAGCTGCTGAAGGAAATATAATTGAGGAAGAAGAACTGCCGCTCAATCGCCCGGAGGACGCTGGATTCTTAAGGTAGGACCTTTCTTTTGTGTTTCTGGAGAAAAGGCCAAACCCCAGGGTCTTCCACCCTCTTATTGTTTTTGTTCCTATAATTTAAATTCCACCCGCTCCGCCGTCACGAAATCTCATAGATATCCAAGAGTACCAGCGCACCGCTGGTGACGAGAATTGTTATAATTAATAATTAATTTTCTTCGCCATATAGTTTTCTTCGTGTTTTCTAAGCGGTGTAATATTTATGCATTATTCACCACAACAAACTCCGATTACCAATGTTTCAATGTCGGATTTCAGACACAGTAAAATTATTCCGATTGTTCAAAAGAGATTGCTCCAGAAATATTTTTTGAGCTTCTTTGCGGTGCGTAGAGAAATATTAGGAATTAGAAGAATATTATTAATTCCTAATCGGACGTCAACGACAACTCATCCAGTTTTTGTGACGGAATTTATATTGGTTTTAACAAAACTGGGAATTATGTGATTCAGTGCTCCTTATTACTTAGGTACATAATTGTGGTAATAATTACATAAAACCATATATGCTTGTGTTGTCTGATGGAAACCTCTAACTCGAATATCAAAATAATGAGATATTTATATCACAATTAAGATATTCCCTTCTGTGACAATATTTATATGCAAATGAAGTGTTCATACGTAGGGTAATCAGTTGGTATTGAGCAGTACTATTATTCCTATTTATTCTGATAAGAAATATGTTTTGAAAGATAATACCATAGTTCTTTCTTTTCTTTTCTCTTCTAATCCGAAAGAAAACATAATTCTAATGTATTTTGACAGTAAACATAACCTTACTTTTGGTTTAACTGTAACTCATTTTTGGTATTTGGAAAATAAAAAACACCAACAGCAGACGTTTTAAGAAGCATGAACAATCCTAATTAGACACTATTCATCTCTATGCACTTTCAGTATCAAAAAAAGTTTGACAGGGTTTTCAATGTATGGGACGTGGGCATTGTCCTTTGTGTTAATGGATTATCAGCGCGGACAGATTAGACTCAGTAGCTTGCTTGAGGCCAAAAATTATGAAGTTAGTCAGTTACGTCTAAACGTTGAATATGTCGAAAACAACTAAGGCTAAGTACTTATGGAACGATGCCGACGGGTGAGCGGCGCCCACGCCAGCGCCCACCCGGCGTTAAACGCGTCGTGAGTTGTGCTTTCAATTTTTACATAGGTACATATCTGCATTCTACAGAAGCTGCGAGCCCGCAGCTTCTAAACCGCGGCGGGCGCGGCTGAAAATCGCTCCATGAGTTCCTAGCCTTAGTCTTAAAATTTTGCTCTAAGTTGTGTTATAAATCACGTTGTCCGCCCAGCTGGGCAGACGTCATGTGACATAATGAAAATAGGATTCCGAGAAACTTACAAACATGTTATTAAAAATAGTCTCGACGAACGTGATTTGAATGAAATTCCTCTTTTCTGGTGTTGCCTGTTATTTGATCCTGATTATTTTAAATTTAATTTTATAGTTAAATAACGTCCTCCTTTTTGGAGGTTGGTTCAAAATGGTCGAAAGATGGAAGTTAATTGATTGCCAGTGCCATAGCAAAAGCGTCGCAAGCAGAACTTTTCTACATTTAAAATAGTACAGCAGGTCTACTACGAAAACAAACTCCGAATGATCGGATCCGACCGACAGCTGAATCGGATCTGTAGCCTACCACGAAAAACACTCGGATCGATACATCTCGGTCGGAAGTTAGAGACTTAGGTCGGATGAGGGTCGGATCGAACGAAACGGCCGATTCGATCAACCGAGCGATTGTCTATCGAGGTAGGAAACGTCCATGGCCTGAATAATCCAACACAACTTGGTCAAAAATCGAAAAACTGCGAAAAAAACGTTTTTTTTTTCAAGTTTTGACGATTAGGTATAGCCCTAAACGACTTGTTTGTGAAAAAACTTTTTTGGAACGTATATAAAGTAGACTAAATTTGATTAAAATTGTCTCTGTTAGCTCAATAGTTTCCGAGATTAAGTCTTTCAAAGTTATATTTTTTATTTTCAAACTTCGCATTTTTTGCAATTCTGTCGACCTGAATGAATTTTAACCCTTATTATACTACTGAAGCCCTGTACTTTTTTGATGGGATTTCAAAAAAGAACATGAGAAGTGTGAACAATGGTGCTTAAGCTAAGCTACGAATAATAAAGTAAACTAGATAACTACAACAAAAAATAATAGGTACTAAATTTATAATAATTTTAATAAAATAAAATAAATTTAGTTCTCTTGGACTTAGTACTCGTCGTATTGGGATGGCATATACACATCAGGGGATGGTGATGAATTGTCGACGTCTTGTGCCTACAAGTCATCCTCCATTTCGACATCGGAGAGCTCGTCGCCTTCTGGGATATCTACTACTGCAACGTCAGGTTTATGTAACGTTACTGTAACGTTAGGTAAATGGAACCACTCTCAAAATTTTGGCAGACGCTCGAACTAGGTAGATATAGCTTTGAGAGTGAAGCCATAAGAAGAATCTAGTTGCGCTGGGCAGCATTTGGTAAACTTTGGCGAGTTTTCTCGTCAAGTATCCCACAAAACCTCAAAATAAAAGTTTAGTTTCCAACCAGTGCGTCCTACTCTGACCTACAGTGCTGTAACGTGAACACTGACAGTCAAAATGGCCCGAAAGTTCAAAAACGCTCAGCGAACTATGGAAAGAGCAATGCTTAGGGTTTCGCTGAGGGATTGCATGCATAATGAAGTAATTCGTCAGAGAACTAAAGTCACAGACATATCTCAGCGCATTAGCAAACTGAACTGAAGTGGCAATGGACTGGTCACATCTGTCGCAGACCCGATAAACGTTGGAGTAGACGGGTTCTGGAGTGGAGACAGCGAATCAGTAAACGTACACTACGTTTACCGATTCGCTGTCTCCACTTTTTTGTTCTTGTTAGTGTGTACTAACAAGAACAAAATAAAAAAAATTGATTACCCTCGACTCCCTAGGATTTAAAATTTCATTTGAAAAGAAAGAATTTGACTAGTGGAATACCCAAACCCAAACTGTTGTGAAAAATGTTTTATCTGCCACTTTGGGAGGGCGGCCATCTTGAATCGATATTAACCAAACATAGCTAAGAATCACCGCAAAGAAACTAACTGGCTTTCAAATGAAAAATACTTTTCGATATCTGTTCATTCGTTTGAGAGCTGCGGTGCCATAGACAGACACACGCAAAAACAAACAGACAGACAACGACGTCAAACTTATAACACCCCTCTTTTTGGTCGGAGGTAAAAATGAAAGTAAGCAACATGTTACACGGCCACATTTTTTATTTTAATTAAGTACAAGTAAATTCAGGTGAGGTATTTTTTCTCAAGCATCATTAGATACCTTTGATACTCGATATTTTTGCCTTTGATGTCTGTAACTTCAAACCTATCTATTTACCTCGATAAAATTACTGGGGAAATGTTCGATACGTGATCTGGCAGCACTGTAACCACTTTCAAATCCCACGGGAGGACAAAAGCTCACAGAGGTATTTGTGGTAGAACGTGCTCCTGTTATAACCTTATAATATAAGTTCCGGGTTACGCAGTGTGTTTGTACTAAGCCAAAAAGGTTAAGGGTAGGTACTCAATTCCAGATTGTAAATAACTTAAGCGTAACCAGGAAATCGCACCAGAAACAGAACCCTTAAGTTCCATCCTACGATTGCCTGGAAAATATCGTTTTTAGTGATAAGATCGCCCATTGGTGCTTCATTTTGTCTTATTTGAAGTTTGTTTAAAGTGCAATTAAAAATGAATAAATATCTAAATTCATAGTCCCCTAGAAAATTTCAATCCGATGCGTACGGACGTGATTGAGCAACCAACATCCAAATATCCAAACTTTAGCATACACATAATATTATAAGGATAAAAAGGAGATTATTTCTGAATAATCTGGATTGGCGAAATGTGTACATGATACAATTAAATTTCTCCGAAAAACCTACTCCTTTTGGAATTGGTTAAAAATGGCATCCATCACGGAAGATCACTATGTTATACCGTTCCTATGTTGACTTTGCTATTTTCTTTGATAACTTTTGGGTAACTACACAGATATGAGGGTCGATTTGTTTGATCAGGACTTATGGTGAGGTTTAACTTGTTTCCATCTATGGCAAATGATGGGTTCTCAAATAAACGGACAGTTTACTTTAATGCCCTAAATGAAATAGTATAATAAAACTTAAACGCTTGAGCCTTATTACACGGATATATTTTGTCCCTTTACAATGAATTATTTGGGTATATTAGGAAAGGACCCAATTTTAGTGTTTTTTTTAAAGGCAAAGCCTTTACTAAAACCACATTACAATATAAACTACATAGATACATACATAAACAGCCCACTAAATGTTCCCCTGCTGGGAGAGTCAAGGCCATAATCTACCACGCTGCACGCTGGCCCAGTGCGGGTTGGTGGATGACACATGACTTCGAAAGTTTCTAGTTACATGTCGGTTTCCTCACTATGTTTTCCTTCACCGTTTTAAGTAAGCGACATTACGCACATAACTTCTAAAAGACATTGGTGCGCGTGGTTTTGAACCCGGGGTCTCCGGATCGTCAGTCGCCGTTCTCCCGACTAGAACAGCCGTCACTTACTAAAAATAAAAATTACACTTAGGTACAACTAATAAAATACAAAGCAGATCTGGATAATCCATAGGCGTTTGAAGGTGTACAGATAATTAAGCAAACTAGCAGTCGGAAAAGTGCTCAGCATGCTGATAGAATTACTTATTATTTTGAATACCAATTAAAATTAATTTATATTTTACGTAAAGTCAAACAAGCACGAACATTTTTGGTCATGAATTGCATCAACCAAAGCGTTAGAAAAAGTTTTTGAAAATAAGATGCGCTCCCGACCCTCACGGGCGTAATGTCAAATGAATTCATAGACACGAAATTGAGCTCAAAATAGTTTTTAGCACGGTAATTTATCTTGGATATTCATACACTTCATAGTGGGTACTTTATGTCTCAACAGTTGCTCATGTTATGCCAAGCACATATTCGTTCCTGTGTGGAGTATGTACTGGCTAGGTACTAGCTGGAGGTTCGGGGCTCAATCTAGAACTTGCCAAAAGGCTCGTAGACAATGAAATCCTTGTTTTTTTAATAAAGAGTGACGAGACGAGCAGGACATGTACCTGATGGTAAGCAACATGCCTGCCACATAACAGCACAGTGACACGCAGCTATTGGAACATGAAGAGCCCAAATCATTACCTAGCACCGCACTGCGCTCGTCACCCAGAGATCTAAGTTGTTATAGAATAGAATATAATTATTTATTGATATGTCAAATACAACAACGTATTATGTTTACATAGTATATAGTATATAGTATAGGGCGCCTTTGTCATATCTCGTCAATGTCCGAAATAACACACATTTTGTTAAAATACATGAAACCAACGCATAACTTATTATCACATACAAAATCGTATATAGATATATATATATATAAAAATAATAAACACTGTAAAGAGGCTACTGCTCATTTGTTTTGGTCAATTAAAATTTATCCAAATTTCATATGGCTATAGTCATTTTCAAAATATTCCTTAATAGTATATTAAATGGATTTGTCTAACAAAAGCATCCTGACGCTGTAGATAAACTTTTCGTTGCTGGGAACGTTTTTAATATACTCTGGGAGTTTGTTGAACAATATTTTCCCCATAATAAAAGGTAAGACCCTATCCGTTATTTTTAATCTTGTTTTATCAGTCTCTAATAGACTACAGGCCCGTGAACAAAATATACGGGTCAAATGAACCACCAGGAGACCTACGTAGGATGATAGAAGGGTGTAAAATATTAAGATTCAGCACTATGCCGTCACTTGTAAGCTGTCCAACTGAGTGTAATTGAAGAGGGGGGTTGCAACCCTCTACCATTTCTCCTTGTCACATGATTTTTGTACGGCATTGCGAAATAATGGATTAGAAGAGGTGTTGAAACTGTATGGAACCAATGCCGTACTTAATCAAATGACCAAATTTACTCTGTAAATTACTCGCACTCTGTAAATTTTCCCGAGAAACTAATAATTAAAAACTTAACACATTTTTTTTTTATAGTTTCAATGCCTCTTCTAATCTATTATTCCGCAACGCCGTACAAAAATAATGCGACAAGGAGAAATGATCGAGGATTGCAACCCCCCCTCTTCAATTGCAATCAGTTGGACAGCTTACAAGTGACGGCATAGTGCTGATAGTTATTACTTTATACCCTTCTATCATCCTACATAGGTCTCCCGGTGGTTCATTTGATCCGTAAATTTTGTTCACGGGCCTGTAGTCTATAAAGTTTTTTTTTTTTTTTAATATAGAGTGGCGAGACGAGCAGGTCATGTGCCTGATGGTAAGCAACATGCCTGCCACATAACAGCACAGCGACACGCAGTTATTGGAACATGAAGATTCCAAATCATTACCTAGCACTGCACTGCGCTCGTCACCCAGAGATCTAAGTTGTTATATCTCTAAGCCCTGTAATTTCTCTGGAAACATTGCCCTTCAGACCGGAACACAGTAATGTTTGCACATTACTGCTTGGCAGTAGAATATTTGGCAAAGGTGTGGTCCTTCCCCAGACGGACTCTGCCAAGAGTCCTACCACTACAAAAATCCCATATTTCTCTTCATCCTATTGCTTTTTACAGTTTTAATTTGGTATTTGTGAAAATTATTTCTTACATATTTTAGTGTTTCTAGAATATTTCCTGAGACTGATATTAAGATTCCTACATTTTTGAAATGTTCTCTGCATGTTTCATCAAATTTACCCTCAACCAGTACTCTTATGGCACGCTTTTGCATTTTACCACCCTTTCATAGTCAGTTGAATTTCCCCACAATATTATTACATATGACAAAACAGAATGAATGTATGCATAATATGTATCCTTCAAATTGTCTCGAGTAGTAAGTGCTTTTAGTTGTTTTAATGCATAAACCCCCTTTGCCATTTTTTGGCAGGTTACATCTATATGATGTTTCCACTTCAAAGCTGGATCGATGTCGAAACCTAGAAGTCGCACAATATTCGACGACATACATGTAGTGTTATCATGTAACAACCAGTGGTGTTACATGATTACTCCAATTCCAGTGAATTGGAGTGTGGATCAAAGATTGTGGATTAAAAAACATTATTTTAATTTTGTCCATGTTGAGTTTGAGTCCATTATTTTGGAACCATAGACCAAATGTACACATAATATCCTTGATCTTATTTAGGAGATCATCAATTGTTTCTTTTGTGAGAATAATTGTGGTGTCATCTGCATATTGCACAATTTTTCCTTCAATATCTACATCAGCTAAATCATTCATGAAAATTAAAAACAGTACATTTCCTAACGAGAACCCTTGAGGAATTCCTATGTTGGATATCTTTACATCTGATTCAGTATTTTTAGGGTTCCGTAAAACGTAAAAACGGAACCCTTATAGATTCGTCATGTCTGTCCGTCCGTATGTCACAGCCGCTTTTTGCCGAAACTATGAGAACTACACTGTTGAAACTTGGTAAGTAGATGTATTCTGTAAACCGCATCAAGATTTGAACAAAAAAATTAAAAAAAAGAAAAATTAGGGTTGCCCCCCATACTGAAAACTGAAACTCAAAATTATTTTTTTCATCAAACCTACACGTGTGGGGTGTCTATCGATAGGTCTTCAAAAATGATGTTGAGGTTTCTAAAATCATTTTCGTCTACACTGAATAATTTGCGCGAGAGACACTTCCAAAGTGGTAAAATGTGTGTCCCCCCCCCTCTAACTTCTAAAGTAAGTGAATGAAAAATATATGATGTACATTACCATGTAAACTACCAACGAAAATTAGTTTAAACTCGATCTGATGAGTAGTTTTTTTTTAGTACGTCATAAATACACTATTATTGAAACTTCGATCAAAGTTACAAGAACTATGTGTACTATGTATATAATGTTACTTGCTGCAACGGAACCCTTCATGGGCGAGTCCAACTCGCACTTGGCCACTTTATTATTGTTATTAATGTTGATCCCCACTATTTGCTCTCTGTCTTTTAGGAACGACTTTTATATCTCTAAGCCCTGTAATTTCTCTGGAAACATTGCCCTTCAAACCGGAACACAGTATTATTTGCACATTACTGTTTGGCGGTAGAATATCTGGCAAAGGTGTGGTTCTTCCCCAGGCGGACTCTGCTAAGAGTCCTACCACTACAAAGACTTCAAAATACTGTTCGAAAAAGACTTCAAAATCTTGATGACCACCGTATGATTGCTTCATTTTCGGGTTTTGTCAGATTTCGACTACTTGTAGATACGATTTAAACGATGTGATGTCGTGTCATGTTTTTTTTGACTTGTCCATCATAACTTAATTTGTAATTACAAGTATTTATATCGTGACTTACAGATAGGTAGATAGATTACTCAGTATTACCACTAAAGTCTCTTAAGTTTAATTAGTAATTGTAACATGTTTTTGGACCTTGTGTTTGAATTAAGGTAAATATTATCTTATACCTTTAAACGAGCAATTCTTGTACCTATATAAATATGTATATATATATAGAATCCGAATCTCGGAAACGGCGCGAACGATTTTGATGAAATTATGTATACAGGGGGTGTCAGGGACGATAAATCGATCTAACTAGGTTTCATTTGAAAAAAACGCATATTATGCGCGTTTTTAGACAATGAAAATCTGTCACATTAGACATTAGAATGCGAAGGTAAATTTCGCCGCATGACGTGACAGCATAATTGGCTCAGACGGGAAGTCGGGCGTTCGTGGCGGTAACGAATTAAGAGCTGCGGGTTCTAATCCAGACGGGTTCTCTTTTTTTTCAAGTATTCTTTTTTTTAAGAAAATCTAAGAGTAAGTATCTAAGTACTTTTAGTACTTATTTAAACCGAGCAAAGCTCGGTGACCCAGGCACTAATGATTATTTACCAATTAGCGCTCCGCTTCACTCGCGTTGATTTTGTTAGCGATAGTCAAACTTTGCTGTGTTCCGGTTTGAAGGGCAATGTTTCCAGAAAAATTACAGGGCTTAGATATATAACATCTTAAATCTCCGGGTGACAATTTATATATAATTGTATATATTTTCCCGCAATGCAAACTAGCCTATGCGTATTCCAGACCATAATCTGTGTTCCAAATTATAACCTGATCCGTTCTAGTGTTCCGATTTGATTGAGCAATATACATCTAAACTTTAACATTAAAACATATATAATCTTAGTTGGATGTCGAAAGTAAAAAATATATATTTTAACCGTTATTCGAGAGCTGCCAGTTAATCCACAGTAATGTGTGTGTGGTTTAAACTAACGCGTTCTCATTTGATTCGTGCAATAGACAAAACTCAGAGCCACCGGCTCATTTTACAATGAAAAGCAGAGCTCAAAGGGAGGTGAGAGCATGTGCAGACACACAAGCATGTTATTTATTCATCAGTGCCGGGACGCCGCTTCCGCTGGATGCTATGAAATCTCATATTAACTTGTCTACTTTCAGACTCCGCGAATTTATGTAGCTCGGAAAATTGTCCTCGCTGTCTTGATATATGTCGTTATCACGCTTCATATGCATAAAGTTTGTTTACGGAAGAGCAGATATTAAAGCGTATATATGTGACAAAACAAAAGCACCGGTAAGCCTATATTAAATTGTGGAAGCATTTCGGACGTGCGCCGAAATATGAATGTTAAAATGAGCGTGTTATTGAACAAGTAAGGAATTAATTTAACAATGGTGGTTTGATAATGGTGTTTAAAACACAAGCTTACTGTGATTCATGTCGTGGAGCGCATTAAAGTATGATGTGTATATCCTGATGAATAAGTATTTAAATCGTTCAAAATTGACTGTAATTTTACATTCACAGACTCACTAGCGATAGGAATATTGCTAGTTTTTTTTTTTTTTATAACGTATAGACGAGCATAACATGTGTCTGATGTAAACAAATACCTACCCTGGTCCATAACATCACAGCAACTTGTCACCCGGAGGAATATGATAAAATGTATCTCTTTGATTTGGCATTTGTCAGGAAACTTTGTTATTGAAATCAGAACAGAGTGCCTAATGTTATCATTGCTTCTTGTGGTAAAATAACGGGTGATTAAGAAATACTGCCCTAGACTTTTAGTACCGTGCAAAAGTCTTAAAAGTCATTATTATTAGGTATAGGCTAATTTTGCATTTTATAAAAAGCTTTTTAAGTTTCCACGAAATTAAAGCACCATTTCACTAACTACTTTGCAAAGTTACTAGCTTTCAATCGGTCTACCAAAAATAAAATGCCAGACTTTCAAAGAAAAACTTCTTAGCAAAAGAAGCCAAGATCAGCTTTGAGTGGAGTCAGCGAGATTAAAAAGCTCATTTAAGTAATTAACTCAGTTTATAGACAATGAAACTATTTTAAAGGAACTTAGTGGTCTACAGGGGTGAAAGTCAGACGTGGGACGGGTCAAGCCTTCATTAATTAAGGAGAAGGGTGGCTAATACCCTCATCTTGGTAACCGAAGGGGCTAACCACAACGGAACCAACATTACTTAGGTATTGGACTGTAACTTACTGATAGATACATGGGGCGAAAGTTATCGGACACTGTTCTAAACTTGTACTTTGGTGTAGGTTGGGTTGGAGATACCTATTGTTTTCCGATGGCAATTGAGACCGTAAAGCCGAGAATCACACTGAGTTATGAGTAATTGGATAGGCCTACGTAGACGTAGGCCTATCCAACTACAGCTAGAGCTGTAAGCTGGTTTAGGTTTATTTATAACGACGATAATGATAACGACTAAATTAACTTATTTCGTGCACATATCCTTCTTACATTTATGAAAAAGTGAGGATGTTTGTGGTTCAATCTAGTCGGTACGGCTAAACATATCTGATAGAAATTTCGACCATAGTTTTCTTGTTCCCAATACTGTTTTTTATAGACTCAACGCACAGATTTTAAGAAAGATGATAAGTACATCATATTAAAATAACAAAACTCAAAATGTGACAAAAAGTATGCAATTTATATTTGCTTATAGTATCTAGTGACTAGACGAGCAGGACATGTACCTGATGGTATGCAACTTGCCTGCGCATAACAGCACAGTGACACGCAGCTATTGGAACATGAAGACTCCAAATCATTACCTAGTACTGCACCGCGCTCGTCACCCAGAAATATAAGATGCTTTGTCTCTGTGCTGCTGTAATTTCACTGGAAACATTGCCCTTCAAAACGTCCCTCCACGACATGACGATCCCTTTAACAAATTCGTCTAACAACAACTCTCTAAAACAAGATAATTAACTTTTTATGTTCTCAGTTTGCTACTTTTTACTCTCATATAACGTACAAAATGCTTAAGTGTGATGTGTCAATCGAAGGCCAAATCAAAGTTAGCAAGCAGGTAAAACCAAGGTACGCGCCAACTTTTTTTTTTAAATAAAGAGTGACGAGACGAGCAGGTCATGTGCCTGATGGTAAGCAACATGCCTGCCACATAACAGCACAGTGACACGCAGCTATTGGAACATGAAGAGACAAAATCATTACCTAGCACCGCACTGCGCTCGTCACCCAGAGATCTAAGTTGTTATATCTCTAAGCCCTGTAATTTCTCTGGAAACATTGCCCTTCAAACCGGAACACAGTAATGTTTGCACATTACTGCTTGGCGGTAGAATAATTGACAAAGGTGTGGTACTTCCCTAGGCGGACTCTGCTAAGAGTCCTACCTACTTGGTGTAATAGTTTTATATCATGAAGCGACGCGCGTTTTACTTGTGGTAACCAAGTGTAAGCACACGCTAAGTATGTGTGTGTGAAAATAAATGCCGTCGGCACGTAATTCACTCACGTCTCACATACGTCTTGGGAGCGTCCGAGGTCACGCACACATACACAGCTTGTTTGTGAGCATCGTTACCACAAGTAAAGCTCGCGTCACTTCGTGAGATAAAAGTGCTATACCCACTATTAATACAAAATGCCACAGCGACAAATTCCTACTAAGTTAACGTTTGCCTGCAACAAACAGGCGCTACATTATTCCGACGCTTTGGTGCAGAGAGCAGAGTGCAAATTTAATTAAAATCGCGACATTACTTAGCTGCATCCTTAGTTGAACTACTTGTACATGGAGAAGATGTTTTACATTTTTATACTTTTTGTACAAACTTGTTGTTTGTATAAAAAGTGATACTGTTAAAAAAATTCAAATAATAATAAAAAATCTCACAACATAGGTAGTGTAGTGACATTGAGTTTTTTTGTGTGTTACTGTCAAACTAAGCCGAGCTTATGGTATGTTAACCAGAGAAACAGCTGTTGATTTTTACTTTGATATGTACTCGTAGAAACACCAAGACACGTAACAATTATCTCAATTCTATCCATTGTGAAAATGTAATTTAAGGCCTACGGATTTCTTTTTTTTATATTGTTGAATTATGTGACGCGCCTTGAAGCTATTTGTACATGATAAGTTCAAATCACCTCCTAATAGAGTGTGTAATGTTTTTTATGCATAATTAAAAAGTATACGTATTTTGTTCTCTGTAGAGGTATAAACTAAAAGTGTGTGAAATTTCATACCCTTCCGTACGCAAAGTTTTCGTAATAAGGGACAAAACGTTTTTGTTTTATTTAATTGATATAAATTACACGTCACGTTGTTTGTTCGCGATGGACAAACTACTAAACCGATTTAAACAAATTTGCACACCGCATGCAGTTAGATCCAATTTGAAAGGTAGAAAGGAGAAATGATAGTTTTTCTTACGATTAATAGTCTTAATATTACAACATCAGAGCGAAGCCGGAATGGGCCGCTAATATTTAGATAGATAATACTCGTATAATTAATTATGTACTTTGTAGCTGTATGTTACAGTTTTTAATATTTTCACAGATATCAAAAAATAAGGAGATTCTTCATTTCATTGACATACAATTGAATTAATTATTTTTGTATGTATGTTAGGAGGTAGCGCCGCCAATTGTGAATCGGTTTTGATGGTTATTTTTGTTTGGTAGATCATAATTCAGAAGTGGACCCATTTAAATTTTATCGAAATCCGAAAGGCGGTTTTTGTATTATAAATATAAAACTAAGATTTGCTTTCATGTACTCGTATTAAGACGACGTAGTGATAGACCAAGAGCCCATGCACCCCAGACCTTCGTTATTTTATAAAAGCTGAACGTTTGTCAGAGTATGCTCCCAACACAGTTAAGAACGATGGCCCATGATGAAGTTTGGATCATCCTGGCTTTGGCAGATAAACGGTACTAAAGGTGTACCGATCTAAATCTGTCAAATTATAAAGTCTGATATTTTGGTAATACCTTCAGAATATTATTAAAAATTACACCAATAATTGCTAGACACTTAACATCGTGGTAAGCACTTGCCAGACACCCATGTTGTGTTAATGTTCATGCAATTGTAATTCTACTTGCGCCATAATATGCGCGCTTATTTTTAAACATAATATTTGGGTAACAATTAGCAGCCTAATTATCATAAGCAGCCCACTAAAAGTTCCCACTGCTGGGACTTGGGGCCTTAATACCATTTATTTGCCAAAGCCAGGATGACCCAAACTTCATAATGGTCCATCGTTCTTACCTGTGTTAGGAGCATGCGCTGACAAGTTTTCAGCTTTTATAAAATAACGAAGGTCTGGGGTTCACGGGCTCTTGTTCTATGATGTATGATTCTTATTCATATGAAATTTGGTCGACTGTCAGAATGTCTTTTTAAATCGAAGTCAGCTTTTGTTTTTTCGGACAAAACAAATAATTTTAAACTTGTTCAATACAATTATTTTTCTAAATTTTTCTTTTCTCAGACAAACGGTAGAATTATTGAGTGTTCGATAATGACCGTTCAACGTTTCGAGCACACTCGCACTCGATCCTTCACTGTGCCTTGTCTTGATTGATCATGCAAAAGTTTATCGTTATCTAAGTCGTTTTTCTTTCTTTACGCTCATTTTTCTTTCTAAACAAAGCCAGGCTCCGTGGAGATATTCTAGAAAATTGCTTGATGTCTCGGCGGCTGTAACCCTCATCAATTTCTTTATTTGCTACAGGTCGGAATAGTTTGCGGCTGTTAACCCTGGGTAGTTGGGTAGGTACTACACTCAGGCTTACCGGGGTATTTTTATTAGAGTATATAAACTTTCAGTTCTTGATTCGTTAATATTAACTCTTTATCGTACACTAGCGGAACGCCTTGATTTCACCGGGTCAAGTATGAACCACTCATGTATTACAAAGTCCAAAGTTTGTAGGTTTGGAAATATTTATGTTTGCTCCCATGTAGGTTTTTCCATAACACCTGGGCAGGTTACAATAAAATTGAATACGTAGTAAGTACATTAGATCTGATGGTTAATCTTCCCATGGGAAATGGTACTCGTGGAACGATTAATTTTTGTGAGTCATGTTTGGCGTTCCAGACATATGTATATAGCGCAAGACAACTGGGGAACTGTATCATTCAATTAAAGTAAAGTTTGTGAATATGGGATCAGAAGTTCGGAAGATTAAGTAATTCACATTCATGAACGATTTCCGTAAACGGAATCATTGTTGAAATTATCCTAGGGCAGTAGAGTTAACCAAGAGCAGTCGCTCGAACTAGGTAGAAGTAGCAGTGAGAGTGAGGCTATGAGAAGAATCCAGTTGGATCTGAATAATAATTGGTCGGAGAGTTGGACTGGGCAGCGTTTGGGAAACAATGTCGAGTCCTCTCGTCACTCATCCCGCAATGTCTCAAGACAAAGATGTGCAATCAGTGCGTCCTACCCGTTATGGCCTACAGTGCTGAAATGTGGATACCGACAGTGAAAACGGTTCGTAAACTCAAGGTCACTCAGCGAGCTATGGGTAGGACTATGCTTGAAGTTTTTCTGAGAGATTGCACACGCAGTAAAGTAATTCGTCAGAAAACAAAAGTCACCGACATAGCTCATCGTATTAGCAAACTGAAGTTGCAAATGGTGATATCCGATGGGGTAGACGGGTTCTAAAGTGGAGACCGCGAATCGGCAAACGTAGTGTAGGACGCCCTGAGACTAGATGGAGTGACGATATTCGAACGGCAGCTAATGGCTGTTGGAGAAGTAACACCGAGGGTCGGGCTGAGTGGTGTATCATAGGAGAGGCCTATGTCCAGCAATGGACGAATACAGGCTGATGATGATGACATTAACACAACTAGTAATTTATTTATTTTACTTTGTGGCATTTAATGAATAGTTTTGTATTGTAATATCCAACGATACATTTTTATTATTAGTGTAGTGTATTTGGGGACCGTGTCACCCTCGTCCGTGGGGAAGCACCTCTACAATGAAACCCCCACACGTGGTCCCTGGGTGGTGCTAATCAGGTGACAAAATACCGGTGGTAGGCTTCGGCCGTGGCTGGTGACCACCTGCCAGACTGAGTCGTGCCGCCAAGCGGCCTAGCCGTGTTCCGGCATGTAGTCTAGTAACGCCATTAGGGAAAACGGGTCAGAACAGTTGCTGCATAACTGCAAGACCGGATAGTCACACACCAAAACTTTACATCGGGACACTAGTCATGGAGGGTAGCGGGATCCGAGGCACGGTTGCCGCTACCGACCGCAGATAGTAGGGGGCCCAAGTAGTGAGCTAGCCGCTCATGAAAAGCTGCCCCGCCATCTTGCGAAAAATCCCGGGATGCGCTATCCTGCCGGTTGGCGACCGGATGACAAGGCCAGATAGACATCCCCGGGGGGGCTCGGGCGTCCCCGCAGTCTCCAGACTAGTTTTCCACGGATGTATTCGTCTTGTGTGTTGTGACCGTTGGTCAGCAGTGTGTGGCCTCGTTCTACTTCCGTTTTCCCAACCGACACTCACTCCCAAACAATATGAAGAACAAGAATAATAGAAACAACGTTAAAATGCGGCTGCACTCCTCGTCACTCAAAGTGCACCTCACGAATATCCGAGGTCTGCACTCCAATATCACCGCAGTCCACCACCATCTAGAGACTGAGCAGCCGTCTCTCTTGTTTCTTACGGAGACGCAGATAAAATGTCCGTCGGATGAGGCGTACCTAACGTATCCAGGGTACACTTTGGAGCACAACTTTAGGCCTCGTGCTGGAGTGTGCCTGTACGCCCGTGACGACATCTGCTTTCGGCGTCTCCGTAATCTTGAGGACACCAGATTCTCTGTTCTTTGGGCGCTATTGGACACGGGCACGGACAAAATTGTCTATGCCTGTGTCTATCGGTCGCACAGTGGAGATCAGGAGACAACTCGGTTCACTGATTATTTGAGTGAGGCAGCGGACGCGGCTCAGCAGAAGTACCCATCAGCCCAATTAGTGTTACTGGGGGATTTCAACGGCCACCATAAGGATTGGCCGTACCCATACCGGGACACTGACCACGCTGGGTTGGAAATGAGAAAGCTTGCTTTAACCCAGCTGGTCCAAGAAGCCACAAGGGTACCAGACGTTGAGTCGCATACTCCCTATTGCTTAGACCTTCTGCTGACAACTGATCCAGACCGATACTCCGTGGCGGTATCTTCGCCGTTAGGCAGCTCCGACCACTGTCTGGTGAAATCAGTATCCGTTTACCATCCGCCTGATCTCAGTCCCAGAGGCAGCCGGCGGCTGTGGCGATACAAGTCAGCAGATTGGGACGAGATGCGCTCTTTCTTTGCATCTTACCCATGGCAGTCACTGTGCTTCTCTTCTGGTGATCCGTCAGCCTGCGCGGATGCTGTGACAGTTGCTATACGTACGGCTATGGAATATTTCATTCCATACTCTGACGTTCCATTGTCCGGCAAAGCTCGCCCATGGTTCGGTCCTCAATGTAAAAGTGCTGAAGCATTTAAACATGAGGCCTACCTAGCCTGGGTTGATGCTCGACAACGTAAGGCAAGGAACACACACCGGAAGAAAAAGGCGTTTAACAGGGCTGCCAAGGCATGCAAGAGGGTTTTTCAGAGGGCTCGTTTTGACCACATTAGTCGAATAGGGAACAAACTAGCTTCGTACCCTGCGGGCAGCAAAGCGTTTTGGTCCCTAGCTAAATCGGTCGAATCGAACTTCTGCCGCTCCTCACTCCCTCCAATGCTAAAACCTGATGGGGCGCTGGCTCACACCGCAATGGAGAAAGCAAACTTGTTTGCATCTCAGTTTGCGGAATCTTCACGTCTGGATGCTGGTAGTGCGACACCTCCTACTCCTCCTGGCAGTCCGACCTTGATGCCGGAAATACATATTCGCCAAAAGGAGGTTCGTAAAGTGCTACGCAATCTGGATGTGAACAAAGCCAGTGGTCCGGACGGAATTCCTGCCCTAGTGTTGAAGGTTTGTGCACCTGAGTTGTCTCCTGTACTGACCCGCCTGTTTAGGCTCTCTCTCCGTACTAAGCAAGTACCAAAATCATGGAAGCTTGCTAACGTGCAACCTGTGCCCAAAAAAGGTAGTCGTGCTGACCCTGCCAACTACAGGCCCATCTCGGTTACGTCCATACTCTGCAAGACTATGGAACGTGTCTTAAACCACAGGCTCCTGACGTACCTAGAATCTAACGACCTCCTCAGTGACCGGCAATACGGGTTCCGCCGAAATCGGTCCACCGGGGATATTCTAGCGTACGTCACTCACATCTGGAGTGAAGCTATCGAGAAACACGGGGAAGCACTTGCAGTCTCCCTGGATATCTCGAAGGCTTTCGACAGGGTTTGGCATGATGGCCTTATTAGCAAGCTTTCTAGTTATGGTTTGTCTTCTGGGTTTATTGCATGGATATCGGACTTCTTGAGGGATCGATCCATACGAGTTGTCTTTGATGGCTGCTCGTCGGATCAAATGGCAATCAATGCCGGAGTCCCTCAAGGGTCGGTACTCTCTGCGACGCTTTTTCTGCTACATATAAACGATCTGTTGAAGCCCGGTATCTTTGGGTACGCGGATGATAGCACTGTTGTAGAGAGTTACATATCGAGCGCGAGAGCCAGTGGACAGCAAACTAAGGTTTTGAGAGAGAGTATGATCGAACGTTTGAACTTGGCCCTTGAGGAAGTCTCTGAATGGGGCGAAACCAATCTGGCCAAGTTTAACGAGGGAAAGACGCAGGCGTGTCTGTTCTCGGCAAAAAGGAGTCCATTTCAACATACTCCTACTTTTCGAGGTGTATCCGTACCGGTTACTGATCATCTTGAGCTTTTGGGCGTTACCTTGACCTCTACGCTCAACTTTGGCACGTATATCGAGTCTAAGGCAAAATTAGCTGGCAAAAAACTAGGTGTCCTCTCAAAGGTGCGAAAGTACTTCAAATCTGAACAATTACTTCTCTTATACAAAGCACAGATTCGGTCTTGTATGGAGTACTGTTCGCATCTTTGGGATGGATCGGCTAAGTATCAGCTTGAGGCTCTGGAATCGATCGAGAGGCGTGCTAAAAGGCTCATAGGCAAAGACACTCTAGTGCGAAAAAGGCTTCAAAGTCTTGAACATCGCCGCAAGATTGCAAGCTTGTCAGTTTTTTATCGGATACACTTCGGAGAGTGTGCGACTGATCTGCATGATCTAATACCACCTTGCCCTTTTTTCTATCGGACTTCTCGTAATTCGAAGAAGCGGCACCGTTTCATGGTTGATGTTCCAAAGACACGGACGAAGAGGTTTGACTCTACTTTTGTGATAAGAACGTCTAGGCTGTGGAATGAGTTGCCAGAGTGGGTTTTCCCTGATAGTTATAACCTTGGTGTCTTCAAATCGAGAGTGAATCGGTTTCTTCTAGGTAAACACGCTCCATCGTAGACCGCATCGTCGCTTAACATCAGGTGAGATGGCGGTCAAGTGTAAACCTATAAAAGTTAAAAAAAAAACATATCGTGGTTTCCTTATTTCATTTCATTAGCCAACGCTAAATTACGTCAATGTAATATTTAAGTGGTTAAATTTGACATAAATATAGTTAAGTCCATAATAAGTCAATAAATGTAAAAACGCGTACAGATTATCCAAGATTCCTGAACAATATTTCACATTCTTTGGTTTTTGGGGTAATAATTTTTATGATTATATTATTAACTATTACTAAATAATTAGTATTAATATAAGCGAAATAATAAAAAATGGCCGAATTTTGTCATTTTAGGAAATGTTAAATCAAACCTAAGGAGTATGAAGTGCACCATGTTTGAAATTTAACGAGTCATTTGTCGTGTGTGAAACTACATGGGTAAATTAATGAGAAAAAATCTGAATAACTTGTCGCAGGAAACTTGTTAGGCGAGATAAAAACGATTGTGAATAATGGCGTCTATGTTAAGTTATCCCGACTAGAACACATTTTAGAGTGACAGGCAGAGCAGGACATGTGCCTGATGGTAAGCAATAAGTCTGCCACATAACAGTCAGTGACACGCAGTCACACAGCTATTGGAACATGAAGAGTCCATTACCTAGCACGGCAATGCGCTCGTCACCCAGAGGTGTTTTATCTCCTAGCCCAGTAATTTCTCTGGAAACATTGCTCTTCAAACCGGAACACAGTAATGTTTGCACACTACTGCAGAACACTGGAAAATTAGTAACTACTACTAAACTTTTAGTAGTGGTAGGACTCTTAGCAGGGCCCGCCTGGGGAAGTACCACACACAGTTATTCTGCTGCGAAGCAGTAATCATGTGTTCCGGCGTGAATAGAAATGTTTCCAATGAAATTACAGGGCATAGAGATAAAACACCTTGCACCTCTGGGTGACGAGCACAGTGCGGTGCTAGGTAATGATTTGGACTCTTCAACTCTTCATGTTCCAATAGTTGAGTGTCACTATGCTGTTATGGGCAGGCTTGTTGCTTACCATCAGGCATATGTCCTGCTCGTGTCATCACTCCATATTATAAAAAAAAAAAAAGGTGTGTGTGCGATTCCCACACAATAGAAGTGAAACTTCAGTAAATCGACAAAAGAATGAGATAAGAATGAGAGAGAGAATGAAATAGTATGTATATTTCTGTCTCATTCTTTCCTGCACATTTTTGTATCTGTGTCTCTTACGTCACGTGTCTCTTACTGTCGTTTTTTGCGTTGCACCCGGTTTGAAATCACATCGATTCTAAAGAAGTTTCACTTCAAAAATACAACTACTATTAATTAATTACTACTCAAAGCTTCATTGCTTGTTGATAAAATTGGAACGCACTCTTAATAATGTTAACTTCATATCCGCTTCAGTGAATTCAAATGTTTGCACTGTGTCTGGGTGTTTCTATGTATAATAAGTATGTATTTAAAACTATATAAGTATTGTATAACTATATAAGTATATAAGTTACGGTGGTCTAGTCGGGAGAACGGAGGCTGCCGATCCGGAGACCCCGGGTTCAAACCCCACACGCACCACTGTCTTTTCGAAGTCATGTGCGTAATGCCGCTAACTTAAAACGGTGAAGGAAAACATCGTGAGGAAACCGACATGTACCTAGAATCTTTCGAAGTCATGTGTCATCCGCCAACCCGCACTGGGCCAGCGTGGTGGATTATGGCCTTAACTCTGTCCTTGCGAGAGAAGGCCCCGAGTCCCAGCAGTGGGAACGTTTAGTGGGCTGTTGATGTTGTTGTTGTGAAGTATTATATCAGCTATCTGGCCGCCATCATACAACCTTTGCTTAGTTTGGGGTCAGATGGTGTTGTGTGTGAATTGTCCACCAATATTTATTTATTATTATTTATTTATTCCTTCTAGTAGTAAAATATTACTTTATATGTTAATGTATCCATCTACCCTTTTTGTAACGCGTCGCTATTGATAATATAATAAAACTACATAATACTGGAAATACATATTTATTATTTGCTCAAAACCGTCACTTGTAAATCTCAGGAAAACCGATAGTTGTTTTCTAAAATGAAGTCATGTTCTTTTCAAGACAAATTAGTCAGCTTGTTTAAAACTCTTAAGAACAATTTATAAACGTTTATGCCGCTTCGAAAAAGTGAGATTTCTTTGTCTCTGGTAGGTAATTGCGTATTTTTAGAAACATTTAAACTATCTCCGTTTCCGTATGTAACTTCCTCCTTTAGTAATCCTTTTTTAAACCTGCCTAGACTCCATAAATATTCTGAAGTATAAAAATAGTAATATTACACATTATTTTAAACCTACTCTATCAAAATCTATCTACGTGCAGCAGTAACTCTGTAGGTACCCTTTACGAAAATTGCCCAGAAGGAAGAGTGTGAAATAATCTACACTAACCTCCAAAAAAAAATACTATGCTTACCTCTATATTTTATAAACAGATAGACTGCAGATTTTGTTTTAATTATTAATAAAAAATACTAATAAAAAACAAAAAATAATATGACACACGCATAAATACTTTTTGGTTTATTTTTAAATCTGTGGTCGAATTGAGAATGGATATTACTTTGTTGTTTTAGTTATTACAAACACACTATTTATGAGAAGTAAAAAGAATCTGTGTTCGTAAAATCAAAACAACAAAATAAGTCTTCAACTATATATGAGATTCGCGCCATCTTGTGGCGACTGGTAAATACTTCTCTTCAGGGAACATTGCAAACATCAGAACGAAAGGTTTCCCCACTTTCTTTTCGAGAAAAGCGAAACTGAAAACGGTTCTAAGCAAAATTACAAACATCAAAAGGTTCTTAGTTTTCTTACAGATGTCGCTGAAGGTTAAAAGGTAAAATGAATATGGTTTTAAACTAATTTGCATTGTAATTTAAAAATTTGTTTTTAGGGTTCCGTAAAACGTAAAAACGGAACCCTTATAGATTCGTCATGTCTGTCTGTCTGTCTGTCTGTCTGTCCGTCCGTATGTCACAGCCACTTTTTGCCGAAACTATGAAAACTACACTGTTGAAACTTGGTAAGTAGATGTATTCTGTGAACCGCATTAGGATTTTTACAAAAGTTAAAAAAAAAAAAAAAAATTAGGGGTGCCCCCCATACTGAGAACTGAAACTCAAAAATTTTTTTTTCATCAAACCTACACGTGTGGGGTGTCTATCGATAGGTCTTCATAAATGATGTTAAAGTTTCTAATATCATTTTTGTCTACACTGAATAATTTGCGCGAGAGACGCTTCCAAAGTGGTAAAATGTGTGTCCCCCCCCCCCTCTAACTTCTAAAGTAAGAGAATGAAAAATCTAAAAAAAATATATGATGTACATTACCATGAAAACTACTAACGAAAATTAGTTTGAACTCGATCTGATGAGTAGTTTTTTTTAGTACGTCATAAATACACTATTATTAAAACTTCGATCAAAGTTACAACGAACTACAAGAACTATGTGTACTATGTATATTATGTTACTTGCTGCAACGGAACCCTTCATGGGCGAGTCCAACTCGCACTTGGCTACTTTATTTAAAATTTACTTCTAGCGAACCATCATAACTTTACTATGAGTATTATTGATAAGTAACAATTTTTTTTGTGTAAATTTAAATGCTTTTTTTGAGTAGGTACCATAAAAAGACAAGCCCCATACAATTAAAAATAAATCATACCTAGTGGTACCTTTGTTCGATTGTCTGTTATAGGTACTTGCAAAAGATTGAAGAAGCCGTGGTGGCCTGGTGGTTAAAACTTGCGATTCACAATCGTGAAGTCGTATGTTTGATACCCGCTTACGCCTCTAAGTATTTTTTCAAGAGCAGATGTAAAAGTTTGACATTACCACTGGCTTTAACGATGAAGGAAACCATCGTGAAGAAACTGGCATGTTTGATAAAATTTTCGAGGTCATGTATCATTCGCCAACTCACACTAGGCCAGCATGCTGGATTAGATTATGTTCTTGATTATCTTGTGTTATCACCTCTATTTTTTTTACCGTGTATTTCACTATAGTATTATATTTAATACTGGGATTTGAGTCTAAATATGTGTCATTTAGTGTAGAGGGCGCCGGTGGGATACCATTCACTTCTACCCGCCATCTCAAAAGAGTTTTAGAGGGGTTGGCGCTATAAGTAGATGGAGCTAAGCCGTTGAAGAGCATTCCTTTGTGAAATTTTATATGGGAAAGATCGAACAGTTGTCAATATAAATTCTTACATTTATTCAATTGGTTTACTTTTACTCAATTGATAACATCAGAAGTGCTATGAACACCACGCCTGGAAATCACAACGGTGATGAGAAATAATCGGAAAAGCAAGCGTCGCCCGCAGTTAGTTATAGTACATTATGATAATTATATAAGTGCGGTAAGTTGATAATTACAGCCGAGGCTTTATTGCTATAATTAGCAGAGGCTGTAATTATCAAAGCGCACGTATGTCATACGACGTTTTATAACATATTTGCGAGGAAATAAACAAAACTATGACGACATTTTCAAATAAAAACAATACAGCGAAAAAAAACGCGCGGAATAATATTTACTTAATCACAGATCACAGCAAAGAGTAAGTAATCACTATGGATCACATATTAGCAATGCGCGCGCATCGGCGCCTTTTTTTTAAGCAACGGCACAGATCCAGCCGGTATGCCATTAATAATAAAGTAAATTAATATTTTTGTGTTTTGTTACAGAAAAATGAAAGTAATTTATGGTCTAAATTAATTAATTTAACGAATTTAATAATTCTTTATTATATTTTACCTCTCAAAGTTAATTTTATTCATGAAATGATGACCACACTTTTCTGACATAAAAACTCTTTACTAAGATTTAAAAAGGTACCGTTCGTTTTAGACGGAGCATATCTCTCTACCTAGTCTGTGGACGGAGCATTTTGAAACCGTGCGTTTTACATTACACATTACAGCACTAGTGCGTAATAAGATACATTACGATACAGAAATTGGTCCAATAAGAGACCCTTTACGAGCAAATATGTTATAAAAAATGTTATTCTTGGATCAGTGGTTTCAGTAGTGCGTAATGTACACGTGAGTAAGCAACAGTTTAATATTACGATTTACTTTGAAGAAACGATGTATAAAATTATTTTAACCTTGTTATCTTCTAACATTGCATTTCAAATGAAACTTTTGCGAATCACCGACAAGTTAAATCTATTAATTATTATCTCGTAAAGGGGGTACTGTCAAATAACCTTCAATTCCGGGAACTGCAATCAGAACATTTCGTAGAATGAAACATCTTCGGTTTTTTTTAAAGTTTGTGGATACTGTTTTACGAAACTTTATGAGAATAGCTTATTTTGTGGAAGAGTTGTTGCGAGGCACAGCAACCAAAGATAAAAAGTGTAAATCAGTTGGATATTGGTTTAAATATCTTTCAGGGAAACTTTGAAAAAGGTCATGCATTTTTAAACATAATACAGTAATAGAAAGTGTTACATCTTTGATTTGAATTTGGTTACCGTAGTTGGGTTACAAAGTGGTTATATTCAGTGCAGTTATAAGATACCCTTATGGTTGAAATTAGAAAGATTTTAGTCAGATGATGCCGAGCTATGTACGTTACCAATGAATTGTTTTGGTATTGTTTAAAAAAAAATAGACCCTTTAATTCGCTATAAATATCACTTGGGAGCGTTTAAAAAACTACATAGAAGGCCATAAATATGTGAGAAAAATATAAAACCTTGAATAGGTACGATTAGTAGACTTGGAGATATATGTAATTGAAAGTCAAACCCAATCGAGCAGTGCAATGGCTTTAGGATGTTGTCAGGTATTATGATTGATTTCTGATGAGTTAACGTTTGAATAACGTAGTGAAGTGCAATGGCTTCGATCCATTGACAAAGTAAGCGTTAGTGTGAAACCGTAATACCTTGGACATAAACTGACGTACCTAGTGTCTGCCTAAGAGTGTAACTGCTAGAGAAAGCATTAAGAGTGAACATAATGAACTTTGACTTTGACTTTGACTATGACTTTAATGCCGCGTATCTAGAGTTACCAGGCGGCAGCTAGGGAAAGGTGTATGTTTGAGATTTATGGAGAATGTGGGTAATGTAGTGACGTACCTCGAGTTGCGACAATCAGACAGCGCAACTGCTTGGGAAAGCTATTCATTACTCATCTTAAGTGGATTTATGGAGAATGTGGTAATGTAATGACGTACCTTGAATTGCGACAATGTGACAGCGCAACTGCTTGAGAAAGTTACTCATCTTAAGTGGATAATACTGGAAGAGTAAAATTAACTTTGATAAAATGAATAAATTGTGTATTTTGTTCATAGCAACTACACCAGATTGTGACACTGCCAAGGTTGGCAGCGTGCGCAGGAGGGCCGTGTTATCACCTCTATTTTGTTTACCGTGTATTTCACTATAGTATTATATTTAATACTGGGATTTGAGTCTAAATATGTGTCATTTAGTGTAGAGGGCGCCGGTGGGATACCATTCACTTCTACCCGCCATCTCAAAAGAGTTTTAGAGGGGTTGGCGCTATAAGTAGATGGAGCTAAGCCGTTGAAGAGCATTCCTTTGTGAAATTTTATATGGGAAAGATCGAACCAGTTGTCAATATAAATTCTTACATTTATTCAATTGGTTTACTTTTACTCAATTGATAACACTTGTGAGAGTAATAGACCTTGAGTCCCAGCAGTGGGAGCATTCAGTGCTATCGACAAATATGATTTTTAAGCCCTGTCTATAAGTTGTTTTTATAAGTCATCACGTATCCTTGCACTCTCAAGAAACCACTTTTTGAATTACGTATAGCACTATAGACCACATTCACATGGTGCGGCAGATTGTGCAGAAAACATGAAAACATTCTTAGTATTAAAATTAACGTGGTTGTTACACATATTGATTAGGTAAACGGGTAACTCACGTGTAATGAGGTCGGTCAGGCCGAAACTCGAGTCGGACTGACCGACCTCATTATTTACACGTGAGTTACCCGTTTACCTAATCAATATGAAAACATTCGCCTATTTTGTTCAGTGTTGGTGAATTCTGAGAAAGTGTTTGACTGAGACAATACCCAGGCTGTTCTGGAAACTTTACAGTGACTTCGGGAGCGATTTTCATTAATGAAGTCACTCAGAAGATTGTTCAGATTTCCTCGGGCAGAGGCTCCAACAAGGCTATGAGACCAAAAGAAGAATTTAGGTAGTCTTTCAAATCAAATCAAAAAACTTTTATTAACCATTATAAACGCATTGATATAGTTTTAACATATAAACAAAATTTCGTAAAATCAGACACCGTTAATTGTTGATAAAACTGTACTTAGTAATGACTGTCTGGTACCCAAACTAGTTAAAAAACGGTATTACGGGTACCAGAGCCCGCCGTTTTTTTGCTGTGCTGAAACGTAGCCAATGATAGTGAATTTTTTCATAAGTTGAAGTCACTCAGCGAGCTATTATAGAAAGGACTATGCTCGGAGGTGTTTCATTCGCAATTAAATCAGAATTCGCCAGAGAGTGAAACTAAAGCAGCGGTGGGCCGGTCCCATCTGTCGTAGACTCAATAACCGTTAGCGTTCCAAACTAAACCGCGACTTCCAAACCGCGGGACCGTAATACTGAAACTACATGGAGTGACGATATACGAAAGGCGACCGACGGCGTTTAGTAAAACCGAGAATCTAGCTGCATGGCGTATTATGGGAGAGTTCTATGTCCAGTAGTGGACAAATACAGTAGGCTGTTGATGAATTCTCCAGACAAAGTTTTAATTTGGCCAAATGCATCAAACGTGTCGCACCACTGAAAAAGAATTACATACACAATACGCGACAAGAAATCGACTGCGTTTCTAAATATACCCGAGACATTTAGATATCAGAACCAATAGAGTAGCGTTTGAAACAATTGTAGGGCCTGGATAGTTACGCTGCTCTGTAATATAAGTTCTTTTCACATCACATTTTCTAAAGTTTGAAAGTTTTTGAGAAATGTGTTAAGGATGCCATTGTTCTGGGTGTTATTAAAGTGTTTTCTGACGCTTTTTATCACTGTCTCTGGAGATAAGACGCTCGGTATGTACATAGTTATAATGTGTGTTCTTTAGATTGTATTTAGTGGTTTTAAAAATAGTATTCTTATCTCAGAAACCAAAAAAATGACACTAACCTCATACCTTTACACTACATAAACGTTGAAATTTACTTCGTTTAGTAACATATGGAAATACGGCGGTTATAATCTAATATTGGTACTAAATATAGTTTTAGTATAGTAAATATATAGTTCTATCTTTCTAAATTTTTCGATTGATAATGTAGTCGGTTCTTAGATCAGATTCTGGAAAAAATCAGGTTATTCTATCTATTGTAAAATAATTAATTATTTTGTCCGAAAAAAAAAACAACTTCAATTTCTAACTTAATTTAGCTAAATTGTTTAATATAAAATTAAATTCAGACTTGACTAAATTTCACAAGAAGCATTTCGCCACGTCGTCCAGATTAAAATACGTAAATTTAAGTTTTTTGTTTATGGGGAAAAACCGCTTTTAAGTTTTATGTTTTTGGGGAAAACAACCGCTACACTAATTTCGACAAATTTACGTATATATATGCGACCAACTCTGAACTACGATAATGTACCAAATAAAAAAGAACCATCAAAATCGATTCACAATTATCGGAGCTATCACAGATACATACAAAAAGAGAAAACAACTAGATTAAGAAACTCCTCCTTTCTGAAGTCTGTAAAAATTGTATGATATAAAAATAATACATAAAAATTATTTGTACGAAATAAAACTTCCACAGGCGCAATTTTCGATGATGATGGATTTAACATGAAAGCTGTATTTCACGTCGCCGTGGCCGCGGCGTCTGAAGGCCAGGAGAATGCGTTCGTGGCCAACGTGATCAAGACTCCGCCCGGTGATACAATGGAAGTTGAGACCGCGATGTGCTCGTTACTGGAGGTTAGTTTTTCGATGTGTTCATGGCCGTTTTACAAACCTTGAATTTGTAGGCTTGAGTTTGCCTGATTCCACCAACATTCCAGGCGGGATTTGTAGTGGTAGGACTCTTGGCAGAGTCCACCTGGGGAAGTACCACACCTTTGCCAGTCATTCTACCGCCAAGCAGTAATGTGCAAACATTGCTGTATTCCGGTTTGAAGGGCAATGTTTCCAGAGAAATTACAGGGCTTAGAGATAAAACATCTTAGATCTCCGGGTGACGAGCCCAGTGCAGTTTTAGGTAATGATTTGTACTCTTCATGTTCCAATAGCTGCGTGTCACTGTGCTGGTGCTTACCATGTCGTGCTCGTCTCGTCACTTTTTATTTTTTTTTAAATACAACACAGAAAATGTGTAGTGTTACTAGTCCGCTTCATAGTGTTTAGGCTCTACACCTTTTGAATACTCGTGAACGTGGTACATACGAGTAAAACTGCTTCGAAATAATAAGGACTCGCTCCCATTTAATAAATATCCTGTAATCGATGTAATACTAGTGTTTATTCCCATATTAAGCTACCTGTACCCCAAATTTCAACCCTATCCGTTCATACGTTACGACGTGATTGAGCAGCAAACATCCAAACGTTCAAATATCCAAACATCCACACAATGACATTTATAATATTAGTAGGAATTAGGATATTAGTAGGATTAGTAGTGTGTTTATTTTTAAAGTCTGGGGCAAATCAAAAATAGGTTAAGAGTTATTCTTATAAGGTCGAATTTCGACTACTTGGTGACCACTAGTATTTTTTTAAACAATGATAGAGTGCTATTAATTTTTATTGTGTTTGATTCCAGAGCTATATATTTGCCGTATTCGGTCCAACTGAAAATATTCCGATACAGCATGCCCAGTCCATAGCCGATTATCTGGAAATACCGCACATCCTCACTGAACCCGTACCGGCTCTCAACCGAAACTGGTCTGCTGTCAATCTGTACCCGCATCATATTACGTATTCTCAAGTAAGTCTTATAAAATACTAGCGGCCCGCTCCGGGTTCGCTCGAATAATAACCTAGATATCAACTGCAGCGCCATCTGCCAGGCTGATTTGTGAATCTAACCCTTCCAGGGCCCGACCCAAACGTATACAAAAAAAAACATTCAAATCGGTCCAGCCGTTTAGGAGGAGTTCAATAACAACGAAAAGTGGCATTGATTTTTATATTTATACTATATAGATTCTAAAATTATTAGGTTCCAAAACGAGTTAATTTTCTCCCAAAAAAAATATACAAACAAAGCTGAATTTTAAATTGAACTCAGACAATAATACTATTTTTTTTTGTTAAATCAACCAAATACACTGTTTTAAAAAAGGAATCGTTTTAGTGACGAACTCAAAACATTTTTTTTTTTCAAATTTTTGGTACTTGCTTGACAGGTGGTTTTTAATTTATGTGTAAAAAAGTTTGGATACAAGGACACATGTTTGTTGTTCCATCACATCATAAAAAATTGAATAGATCAGTCTGAAACTTTGAGTAGATGTACTAAATTTTGTTTACTTGTTGATTACAGTTTGAAATAACACATTGGTTTGTATAACTAGTCTTGGTGGTGTAGTAGCTAAAATATCCGATTTCACAACCGTGAGGTTACAGGTTTGGACCCGCTCATACTTCTGAATATTTTTCAAGTGCAAATGTACAAGTTTTTCTTTGCTTTTGGCTTTATCAGCAAAGGAAACTAGAAATCCGTGATTTTATTATTAAACTAGCTGAACCCGCTACTTCGTTCGCGTACGTTGATCTTGCGACCTTATTAGTACATTAGTAGTACTGACCTAAAAATATTTGGATGGGTGGCCATTACACAAACCGAGTGAATTTGTTTTTCCACACAAAAATATGTTTATTCGAGTTTAGCAACTTCATATTTTATATTTAAGCAATATCAAACATACTCTTAGTAAGGTTGTGGAGTATCGAACATAGCCGCAGTGTTAAGTTTGTAGGGTTTTTATAGGATATATTACGAAGAGTATGTAGCTGATGTGCGTGATCTGATACTTACCTACTTATACATTTTTACAGGATGATAGCCTATGTAGGTGATAGACTTATTAGCCGATTTTTTTTTTTTATAGCACAGAGTGACGAGACGAGCAGGTCATGTGCCTGATGGTAAGCAACATGCCTGCCACATAACAGCACAGTAACACGCAGCTATTGGAACATGATATTCCAAATCATTACCTAGCACTGCACTGCGCTCGTCACCCAGAGATCTAAGATATTATGTCTCTAAGCCCTGTAATTTCTCTGGAATCATTGCCCTTCAAACCGGATGATGTGATATTTTAGACTCTAAACCATGTGTGTTTCAAATGTCAATCTAATTGGTAATGTCGTTCTGTCGTATATATTTGTTTCGTTAGGGCCCATGCTTTTTCAGAGATGATAGGTAGTATATGAGACTATAAACTATCTGTGTTTCAAATTCCAGCCAAATCATACCTTTACATAATATACATATAATACTTCGTAGTAAGATAACATTTTATTCAATTTTAGAAAAACAACGGTCTGCTTTGGTCACCGAAGCTTATTAAACACTAAATTTAGTACAGTATTTGGATTGAAATAATATCCGAAAGAACAAAAACTGACTTCAATTATTATCATTTCACGTCAACTAACTTCTAATAGTCATGTAAAAAGTTCAATCGACTAATTTTTGAAGCCATAACTACTTCGTCCAAATAAATAGATACTGGTGAACAATTCACACACAAAACTTTGACTTTTTCCACCGCCATTGTCCCAGCCATAGGTACTCAAACCGGAGTGGTGCGTGACGATGGCAAAAGACCTGACAGCATGACTTTTGTGCCTTGGAAATTGGAAGTTGAGTCGGCCCCTAGTGTGAGACGCAGCTTGCGTCGATACTCTGGCACCATCACATCTTCAAGAGATTCATAGTAAGGCCAGTGCAGCGGCTTATTTAGCTGAGCGTCTCAAACGGCGGAAATTTGCAACCCTCGGTAGTGGTTTTATATTTAAAACTTTTGGGGTTGAGACATCGTGCCTGTGGGGGCCGGGAGCTCACCTCATCGTTAAAACCCTTTCCGAGCGCTTAGCCGACGCAACGCGTGACCAAAATGCTGGCGCGTATTTGGCCCAACGCATAAACATTGCCATTCAGCGTGGTACTGCCACCAGCATGCTGGGCACGCGTCCAACTGGTAGTGGGCTTAAACATCTTGTCCTCCAGTTTTTGTTAATATTAAAAAAACAGCCTCCCTCTTTTCCATATAATAAAAACGGGACCCTATTACTGGGACTTCGCTGTCCGTCCGTTCGTCCGTCCGTCTGTCACCAGAATGTATCTTAAGAACAGTGATAGCTAGACAGTTGTAATTTTCACAAATGATGTATTCATTTTGCCGCTACAACAACAAATACTAAAAACAACATACAATACATTTTTAAGGGGGGCTCCCATAGAACAAATTTGATTTTTTTACCGTTTCTCGCTCGATACTAATAATGGTGACAGGTAGACGCTTTAACTGTTCACACAATATTTCGTTTTATGTTATCTTCAAATAATTAATGATTAAGGAGGCTCCCATATAATAAAAGAAGTTTTCGCCATTTATTTGGTAATGGTACGGAACCCTTCGTGCGCGAGTCCCACTTGCACTTGGCCGGTTTTTTAATATCTAATTTAGAATTGATGTCACGTACCTAAGTTACTTACCAACGTGATTTTATTCGCTATAAAAAAAAACTTTGACTTTGACATTAGAAAGGTAGTGTCATATTATTACTTGACGGATGGCGGATTTGTTTGTGTGTACCAGGGATGAGACTGACTCCGATAAGTCGGAACTTCCGATTACTACACCTTCGGTTCTGATTTCGGCTCCGAAATTTTTAAAATGGAGGTTACAATCGGAGGTAAGGTGTATAAATATTGCAAATAATCCCCTATGGTAAATGGAAATACAAAATCGCAACTTCCTAAATCAATTGCTCGTCAATGTTTATCGTGTTCACGTGTTTGGCAAAAAAAAAACCCAATAAAAATGTCATTCCTGCCACCACTTCTAATAATCCTGCTTATGCCTCCGACTTCAAATCCGACTCCAATAAATCAAATTTTAAAAGTCCGATTCCGCCTTCGGTTCCGGCAAAATGACCTCCGTTACATCCCTGTTGTTTACAGTGTCACAGATTACTTCGAAGTTAGTATGTACCGAACTTATTATTACCGTTAATATTTAATTTCTATGTAATTTTCAATCCACCTGACCAATAATTTTGATGGAACTATATAAAAAATATGTTCTTTCTAACAAAATAAGAATTAACGAAATTGAACAACGCAAACATGAGTTACAACCAAATACACATTCTGACTTTCACCCCTTCCTGCAAGAAAACCGTGCAGAATTTGAGGATTAAAAGTAGACAGCTACCATCTACTTAGTATGAACTTAAATCATGTCAAGTTTCATTTGAATTGAATCAGCAGTTTCGGTGTGATGAGAGTTCCCTATACAGAAAGACAGACAGACAGACATAAAAGAAAAAAAATGCAGTTTCGCCATCAGTATCGACTATGGAGTGCCCCCAAATTTTTTTTTTCAAAATATCTTCAATGTACAGAATTCGACCCGCTACAGTTTTATTATAAGTATAGATATAGATTATGTTCTCAGAATTATGTCTTTCGACGATATCATTGTACGACCTACACTTGGCCAGCGTAGCGGATTATGGCCTTCACTCTCTCCTAGTAAAAAAAAAACCTACGAGTCCAAACAGTGAGAATAGACAGTGGGCTACTTATGTTAATGCAATATTTTATGTGATGGCTCTTGGGCAACTAAAAAATGGAAAAGCCGCGGGTGAGGACGGAATTACTACAGAACTCTTAAAGGCTGGTGGAGCCCCACTTATAAAAGAACTCCAAGTGCTGTTTAATGACGTCCTCTTCACCGGGAGAACTCCACAGGCATGGCACAGAAGCGTGGTCGTCCTCTTCTTCAAAAAGGGTGACAAAACCCTTTTGAAGAATTATCGCCCCATATCTCTTCTGAGCCATGTCTATAAGTTGTTTTCGAGAGTTATCACGAACCGTCTCGCCCGAAGACTCGACGAATTTCAGCCCCCGGAACAGGCCGGGTTTCGAAGTGGTTATAGCACCATAGACCACATCCACACGGTGCGGCAGATTGTACAGAAGACAAAGGAGTACAATCGGCCCCTTTGTTTAGCGTTTGTGGACTATGAAAAGGCATTTGACTCCGTCGAGACCTGGGCTGTTCTGGAGTCTTTGCAGCGATGCCAAGTTGACTGGCGATACATCGAGGTGATGAGGTGTATATATGACGCCGCTACGATGACAGTCCAAGTTCAAAACCAGCAGACGAAACATATCCCTCTCCATCGAGGCGTGAGACAAGGGGATGTAATTTCCCCGAAATTGTTCTCCAATGCACTAGAGGATATGTTTAAAACGCTGGATTGGGCTGGACGTGGTATCAACATTAATGGCGAATGCATCTCTCACCTAAGATTTGCAGACGATATCGTCATGATGGCTGAATCGCTGGAAGACTTGCAACGGATGCTGGACAGCTTGGCCAACTCTTTCTTTTTTTCTGCAGCAATGCCCATTCTCGGCCTCTTAGATCAAAAACTAACTTGTCGCTGCAAATACCATCGGCACGTAGTGAAATGTTCTACGGCAAGTCGTTTGCGTTTCAGGCTGTTCAACTGTGGAACGCCTTGCCTGTGACCACTAGACAAGCTCAATCGCATGTTATTTTTAAGAACCAAGTAAAAGAAATCTACTTATCGCAGTCATCACCCAGTT
Source organism: Ectropis crepuscularia (assembly GCA_963693475.1). NCBI lineage: Eukaryota > Metazoa > Arthropoda > Insecta > Lepidoptera > Geometridae > Ectropis > Ectropis crepuscularia. The sequence goes on along the minus strand of OY856353.1, from coordinate 15,637,193 downwards.
GAAGCTGTTACTATATTTAAAATCACATTAAATATTTATGTAGGTATTATATCGTAAACTCATTGTTATATGTATTAGTATATTTTTATGTACGTAAGTATATATGTATTGGGATGTAAATTATTATTTAAGTAGGTATGTTATAGTATTATTTAGTAATTTAGTTTTTATTTCTGTTTTATTTTTTAATTGTGGATGTCTATAATATAAGTATCAACCACTACTTTTTTGTGCTTCCCCTCCTCCATACTTTCAAATCTCTCATTCCATCCTATGGTTGCCTGGAAGAGATCGCTTTTAGTGATAAGGTCGCCAATTGCTACTTTATTTTGTTTTGTTTTAAGTGACTTTTGTTTATTTATTTTTTAGTTAAGTGCAATAAAGAGTTAATCTATCTATCTATCTATCTATCTCTTTTCAACGCATCGGTCTCCGGATGAACTTGGACAAAACCAAAGTCATGTGCAACGAGTTCGTTGCTCCGGGACCGATTGCCGTAAATGGAACCACTCTAGAGATTGTTCGAAGATATGTTTACCTAGGGCAGACGCTCGAACTGGGTAAAAATAGCTTTGAGAGTGAAGCCATGAGGAGAATTCAGCTAGGTTGGGCAGCGTTCGGAAAACTTCGTCGAGTCTTCTCGTCACCCATCCCACAATGTCTGAAGACAAAAGTGTATAATCAGTGCGTCCTACCTGTTATGACCTACGGTGCTGAAACGTGGACACTAACAGTAAAAGCAGTCCGAAAATTCAAAGTCGCTCAGCGAGCTATGGAAAGAGCTATGCTTGGAGTTTCTCTGAGGGATTGTATTCGTAATGAAGTCATCCGTCAGAGAACCAAAGTCACCGACATAGCTCAGCGCATCAGCAAGCTGAAGTGGCAGTGGGCTGGTCATATCTGTCGCAGAACCGATAACCGTTGGGGTAGACGAGTTCTGGAGTGGAGACCGCGAATCGGCAAACGTAGTGTAGGACGCCCTGAAACTAGGTGGAGTGACGATTTACGGAAGGCAGCTGGTGGCGGTTGGAAACGTAAAGCCGAGGATCGGGCTGAGTGGCGTATCATTGGAGAGGCCTATGTCCAGCAGTGGACGAATGTTGGCTGATTATGATGATGATGATGATGAATATTTTATGCCTAAATAAAAAATAATGCACAAACAATAAATGCCTTTTTCAAAATTTTTCAAAGACCACAAAATGTAAACTGGTGACGACACTGAAAGAAACAATAAAATAATAATAATCATTCTAAAGTATTTTTCAACATATTTGATTTTGATGCGTAAAGTAATGTAGGTAATAAAATGTTTTACGAGTATTTTTCATAGATCGAAAAAGGCCTTTTATTTTTTGAAGTTTTTAGTATGATTTATGTTTTAACGTTTCAGGTGTAAGGTATAAAGTCGGGACATAAATTAACTAACTGTTAAATTCAAATGCAAGCACAAATCCTGAAACAGTAAATTACCTCAAACAGCTAGAGATACATATACATATAACAGTCAGTGAATAAATTCAAAAAGATTTATTGTTACATTCAATGAACATTATTCTGGATTTTCTCATTTCAGATTTTCTGCGACATTATAAAAGCAAAGGGTTGGACAGAGTTTACGCTTATTTATGAAGGTGCTGAATTTTTACCGGTTTTAGAAAATATATTCAACATTCAAGATATTATGGATACAGACGAAATTATCTTGATTAATGTCGTACAATTACCTGATGGAGACGACTTTAGGTATTTGCATTCAGATTTATTGTTTCCAGTACATTTATTCAGGGTTATACAAAACGTAATTATCTGAAAGGAAATGTTAACTAAATATACTCCTACTGTTACCAATAAATTATCAAAGCATTCCAAATATTTCCGCAAAGTTAGCGCAAGATATTGAGTGATAGCGAGGTAACTAGTAAATGTTTGGACCACATTCAAATTAGAATTGTTTTTTTTTATTAGTGGCGACAAATGAATACGTACAGATAAAATTAAACTGAATACTAGTTTGTAAAGTATCATCCTGCTCATATCATACAGCTGGACCAAATTCGAAAACGCTCAAAAAGTCAACTGCACCAAAAGCATCATATATTTTTTTGTAAAACAGAGTGACCTGACGAGCAAACTATCAGGTAAGGAACGCGCAGCCTGTCTGTAGCGGAATAAAGCCACGCAACTATTTTAACTTGCAGATTCATGTTCAATCATGCATGCCTAATATTATTAATGCAAAAAATTGTGACTATGGATGGATGCTTGTTACTCTTTGACGCAAAAACGAATGCAGAGATCTACATGTATTGGTACATAGATTTATAGATTCTAGAATAACACATAGGCAATTATTAATTTACCCCAGGATAATAACGCAATCGGAAACTACACAGCTAAAACCGCAGGGCGTTACTAGTAATGTATAAAATATGGTAATTTTGGCGTAGTACAAATAATAGTCCTAAGTAACCCTGTTTTCGAATTTACAAGTATAACATTTGATTCTTAGATAAAGCTATTTATTACTCATATTTATATTTGTTTTTTCTTAGGAATGAGCTTCAAAGAATAAAACAATCAGGTTCTTTAAACTATCTGGTAAGTTGTTTGATAGAAAATGTGAAACAGTTTATGATCCAGGCCCAGCAAGTCGGTATCATGTCTGATGATCACAGCTATTTGATAATGAACCCCGACTTTCAAACTATAGATACTGAACCTTTTAAGCATGGAGGATCAAACATTACAGGTATTTTATATCCATTTTATATATTTTTACAGCTTTAGCCTATCCTGTAAAAATATACCTCCGAAAACATCATCAAAAAGCGGTTTTGCATGTTACTCTACAGTGATATCAAAATTGTTAATAATAAACTCAAGTTTGTTTCTCTGAATTGGTTCCCTTTTTTAGTTTGATAGTCAGAATAATCACAACTTTCTATTTGATTTGGTTTTATTAAAAAAGTTATTAACTTTTGGATTGATGCGTAAACCTTGAGTGATTAATAAAATGAATATGAGAGTGAGGATTGTAAAACAAGTTACAAAAGATGTATATATTTTAAATGCACGACAGTTTTAAGGACAAAAACTGGTAAAATCGCAGAAAACAATTATTGGACTACTTCAGAGTCACTATAAAAGAAATAACACAAACGAATAACTTATTATACTAAAATAGATTTAACAAAACAATCGGAAAACTAAATCATTAAATTATACAATGTGTGTGAGTGACATACCTAATAAAACTTTTCCTTCCCTACTGAATCATATTGATGCATTGTCTGCGTAAACAGAGAAGCGTGATAGCTTAAGGTCATAAGATATTGATATATGTTTTCAGAACAAATATTTCTTAGTATTAAGCTGTCTTTATGGGTGTAATATTGCCAGATCTGACGAATCCAATTCTTCAAGAATCTTGAATAGCATTGTTTTTCAGGAATTCGCTTCTTCGATCCAAAATTGGAATCCATTGAAAACTTCATCGCATCTGTAAATGAGAAAGTAAAGGAATTATCCGAAGGCAGCATTGAGAACGCAATCTCTGAGAATGGTTTGACTTTGGATCTGGCATTAGTTTATGATGCAGTTACATTATATACCTCCGTTGTGAATAAAATGGGACTTGAAGACGGTGCTAATGTCACTTGTGATCAAGATGAGAGCTGGGAATTCGGATCCACCATCATTAATGTTGTTCGATCGGTGTGTAGTTTTGTTAGAATGAGTTTCTTTGTTTCTTCATGTACAATTTTATTATTACAAATGTAGAACATTATTTCTATAAAACACACGCCATGGAGATCAATGTGAACGGTGTTCGTTTGTATGATCTCGATATTTCTAATTATACCTTTTTTGTATTGCATAAAATATCTGTTAAAATTCTGTTTCTGTCAAGACATCCATTATACATACGCATGACGCCATAACAGCACAGAACCACGAAGTTATTTGAATATAAATAGTCAAAATTATCGCCTAGCTCTTGCACTAGCACTAGCATCGACGAGAGATATAAGATAATTTATCTATTAGCTATGTAAATTGTCTAGAAACATTTCCCTTCAAATTGGAACACTTGTTTGTTTAATTGGAATTTACTATACAGAACTTATTGTGAATTCGTACCAACGGTATATGTTGGTCGCCATATAGCACTAGTAATAATATGATCTCAATTTCGAATCCTACTTAAGAATTTTTGCGTCATTTCACTTATGACCAAACTATGAATTCTATATGAAACTAACGTAGACCAATTAACACCAATCCCAATAAACACTACAAAAACGATGAAAACATAATTAAATCCAAAGTAGAAACCTTTTTATTTTGTGGTACTACACTCGAGATTTGGTAATTAATGAGAAACATTAATCGTGAATCTAACTGCGGATAAACATTGACTATACTAAAAGCAAAGTTTTCGTTAATTGTCCTTTGATTACTTACTTATCTTGTTATTTTAAGTACATAATTACTTTCATCTCCATTCCTGAAGAAATTCAATTTAACTGTGATTTCTATTTGCAGACGGAAATCGATGGATTAACGGGAATAATAAAATTTGATAGTGACGGCTATCGATCTGATTTTGAAGTTGAAGTTATTGAAGTTGGTGCTAATGGGACTGAGAAGGTACCTCTATACTGTATCAGAAGTAAATTATTGTAAATAGAAAGAATAATAAAATTTCCCAGAGTCGGAGTGTAGCGAACGAATGCATAACTTATTAGTGTTCTGTGAATATTTCAAGCGTGTAGCTGTTGCCGTAATCAATATCAAACATAAAACTCGTTTGTATGAGAGCATATTAATTTTATTCTGTATGTTTTTCCTTTTTCAGTATTTGTTGTAATCGTGGTGACGAATATACATCATCTGTAAAAATTTAAACTGTCTATTACGATTTATGAAATATAGTCTCGTGACAGACAGACACACAGGCAGTTGATTCTGATTGAAGGAATTACTTCCTCAAATGTTAATAGACGTTTATGTTTACGTTGTCATTTATGTTTATGTTAATAGACTTTTTTTACAGCATAGAGTTACGAGATGAGCAGAATGTGTGCCTGATGGTAAGCAACATGCCTGCCACATAATAGCACAGTGATACGCAGCTATTGGAACATGAAAGTCCAAATCATTACCTAGCACTGCACTGCGCTCGTCACTCAAAGGTCTAAGATATTATATCTCTAAGCAGTGTAATTTCTCTAGAAACATTGCCCTTCAAACCGGAAAACAGTAATGTTTGCTTATTACTGCTTGGCGGTAGAATAACTGGCAACGGTGTGGTACTTCCCCAGGCAGACTTTGCCAAGAGTCCTACCACTACATAATTATTTACATATTATGTAAATAATTGTAAAAAATATTAGCTATTTAGGTATCCTGTTAAAGGCAAGCTAACATCGGGCGAGATGACGGTCAAGTGTAAAACTATTAAAAAAAATCTAGCAACGCTATTATGCAAGATTACTGAAGTTCTGGAAAACTCTAGTTCCATTGGTGACTTTGTTTGGTTTGCTTGTATTATGTTAGAAATGTCCGTTACTATTTTATTCTAGGTAGGCGAGTGGTCAGTAGAAGACGGTTACGTGGAAAAAAGAACTACATTACCCTCGGATGGAGATACAGAAAAAGATACAATGAAAGGAAAACACTTTATTGTTTTAACGGCTCTGGTAATAACGAATTTGTTTATCTGATTTATCTTACCTACATTTGGCAACCACGTTCGGTTTAAGAATATTTTGGTTGCGGTTTTGAATACCGCCTATATTTCTGAGCATTTTACAAGCACATATTTACCTAAAATGTTTTCATCATTAATGGTTTTAAGGGCGAAAAAAAATATTGTAAACAAACCAGCATATTCCAAGAAAAACATCTTTCGTGGGCGTTGTCTTATCCACCAATCTACATTTAGCCAGCGTGGTGGCTTATGTTCTTAACTCCTTCCTTGTGATCACAGAAATCTAAATAATTTATTATTTAGATTTCTGTGCTTGTGATAGAAGGCTTCAAGTCAGCAGTGAGAATATTAAGTGTGTTATTTATTCTTAATATCTTCTTAAGATACTGTCAAAGGCGAATCTTACCAATTCTGGTGCGCACTTACAATTATGGCGCGCAAAACCAAATTTCGTTTAAATCTATTTAAATTTAAACTTACTTTACTTACTTTTAAACTTACATACATTTGCACTGGCCAGCTTTAACGTAACATTATCGAGGGCTCCATTCATGATTTACCCTTCGTAGAGCTTCTGTATTTTTTAATTACCTATATAAAGTAATCGATAATACGAGCAAGACAACATGCGACTGATTTTAAGCAACACGCCTACACAGAAAGTGCTACTCACCACACACAGCTATTCAAACATGAAGAGTCTAAATCACTACCCTACATAGCGCTGGTTAACCAAAAACTAAACATGATTTGGCTTGTATTTTCTCTGTACATAAATATGTATTGTTTGTTCAAACTGCACCTCACATCACTGCTTAGCGATGGAATTACTGATAAAAGTATGTCACTTCCCTAGAAAAACTCAGCAGAATCCTTTGGACTACAGGCCCGTGAATAAAATTTACGTAGTAAATGAACCACCAGGAAACCTATGTAGGTTGATAGAAGGGTATAAAGTAATAAGATTAAGCACTATGCCGTCACTTGTAAGCAGTCCAACTGAGTCCAGTCGAAGAAGGGGGGTTGCAACCCTCGATCATTTCTCCTTGTCGCATGATTTTTGTACGGCATTGCGAAATAATGGATTAGGAGAGATATTGAAACTGTATGGAACCAATGCCGTACATAATCAAATGCCCAATTTTAATCTGTAAATCGTCAAAAAATCATGAATTTTCCGACAAACTAATAATTAAAAACTTAAAATTTATATTTTTTATAGTTTCAATACCTCTTCTAATCTATTATTCTGCAACGCCGTACAAAAATCATACGACAAGGAGAAATGATCGAGGTTTGTAACCCCCCCCTCTTCAACTGTACTCAGTTGGACAGCTTACAAGTGACGGCATAGTGCTGAATCTTATTACTTTATACCCTTCTATCATTCTACATGGGTCTCCTGGTGGTTCATTTACTACGTAATTTTTGTTCACGGGCCTGTAGTCTACTACGACTACTCTACGAAGCTACGAACTTTAATTCCAGAGTGCACCATACGGGATGCTAAAAGAGTCTTCAAAGAAACTCTACGGGAATGATCGTTTCGAAGGTTTCGGTATTGATATAATTGACGAACTAGCAAAAATGAATGAATTCAATTACACTTTTGAGATTCAGGAGGATGGAGCCTATGGGTCATTAGATAAAAAGACGGGAGAATGGAACGGAATGACTAGAAAAATTATGGACGGGGTAATTATTATTATTATAACTTTCGCGTTGATTCCCACAACTAATTAATTTAGTTAATAAAAAAATATGTGTAATTGCAAGGTATATAAGTGAAAACTAAACTAAGAAATTACAATTAAAAACTATTGAATATAATATAATTGGCTTATGTCTAGCCGTGAACGAACACGGGCTGACGATGATAATGATGATGAATAATTGACAGTAATTAAAAATATATATACATATAAATTGAATATTTAATGTATCTTTCTCGCACGGGTACACTTGACGGTCTCGATTTCACCCGAGCTAGCCTTCAACTTCAGAGCGTAAATGGTCAGCCTTACTTACAGCCAATGAAAAAATATGGTTCGGTGCATCAAATTGTTCCGAATATTGTGGTGAAATAATGTTCCGAACTCACGCTGTGTGACCATATCATACGTCTACAAGTGTTGGATGGAATTAAGTAGCTTTCTCATGGAATGCAATTAGTTTCCAAGCATTAATAGGATATTTTAAAGTACTTATTATGCAAATGAAGAATAAAAATTATTGAACGCAACTTTTCGTCTTCTGTTCCATGCAGATGGAAGTTTTCTATTAGAGTAGCCTATTTGTGATAAAATGTGAAATTGAAACAAACACCCGAAGTGAAGCTAGCTCAGTAAAATGTAGGGCAAGCTGTGTTGTAGGTATGTCTGTTTGAATGATGTAATCCAACAAAAAAAAACAATTAAATCCTATGGACTCTGGAATGGATGGGTTATAAACCACGTATTGGCAAGAACAGAGCTACAGCTTTACAGTCAGGTCGAAAACCAACCTTCTGAAGGCGATTAGCAGAAAGCGAATTAGCTATACCTATTGTAGATGATCGTGTTTTTTGATATTCGTATAGATAAACCTACGTCCAGCAGTGGACAATAATAATTACCTATCGTTCATTATTTATTTAATTACAATTAAATTTACTGTGTTTGGTGATGAGCTCATTGTTTTCACTATGACAATTAAATAACACATAACGTTTAAAACACAGATTACAGAAATAAAACGTATAAAAATAAAACGTTTTATTTTTGTAATCTGTGGTTTAAAACATGTCAATTGTATGCATAATGTTTTACAGAAAGCAGACTTTGGTATCACAGATTTGACGATAACGTCCCTTCGACAGAAAGCAGTTGACTTCACAAGCCCTTTCATGAATTTAGGCATTACCATATTGTACAAGAAACCCACCAAGGAACCACCCAATCCATTCTCATTTATTTCTCCATTTTCAATGGGAGTAAGTAAATCTATATTCTCTATCTTATTGTTTTTTCTCATGATCTTTGCAATTTAGCCAATTTACAAGTTTAAAAATTTTAGTAGTAAGTTAAGTAAAATTGCTATTTTTATCCAGGTAAGCCAATTTATAATTGGTATTTATATTTGTTAATGTATAAAAAAAACTCTAAATGTTTTATTTTTTATTGTTTTGAATAGTATTTTTTATTCTCTCTTTTTTTTAAATTGTTGTCAGTTAATTTGTGTGTGTAAATTAAGAGCCATTTTGCTATGTTATCTCCAGTCCATGCATGGTTGCCTGAAAGAGATTGCTCTTAGGGATAAGGCCGCAAATTAAATAGATTATTTTTGATCTTTTTTGTTTTGTAATTTATTTATTGTAATTTGTCGCTAATATTATGTTACTTGCTGCAACGGAACCCTTCATGGGCGAGTCCAACTCGCACTTGGCCACTTTATTTCTAGTTCGTTACACTTCAAGTGTTTTGGGGCTTACAATACAATACAAAACTCTTTATTAAAACAAACAAAATTCGTTGGTAGTTTGCATGGTAATGTACATCATATATTTTTTTTAGTTTTTTTATTCTCTTACTTTAGAAGTTAGAGGGGGGGGGGGGGGGCACATTTTACTACTTTGGAAGTGTCTCTCGCGCAAATTATTCAGTGTAGACAAAAACTATATTGAAAACCTCGATATCATTTTTGAAGACCTATCGATAGACATCCCACACGAGTAGGTTTGATGAAAAATTTTTTTTGAGTTTCAGTTCTAAGTATGGGGGGGCAACCCTAATTTTTCTTTTTTTTTGTAAAAATCTTAATGCGGTTCACAGAATACATCTACTTACCAAGTTTCAATAGTGTAGTTCTCATAGTTTCGGCAAAAAGTGGCTGTGACATACGGAGGGACAGACAGACATGACGAATCTATAAGCGTTCTGTTTTTGCGTTTTACGGAACCCTAAAAACTAGTACAGTGACAGAGCTCTACTTAGTTATTTATTTGCTGTAAAAGCTTAAGGCACAACATTGGATATTTATTGGTGTTTTATTTGCACTTTAATTAACATTACGGGAATTTTCAAAAATATTACTAACAGAACTCAATTATGAAGATTTAGCCTGAGTATGTTTTCAAGTGATAATGCAGCATTTCTTTTATATGTTTAGATAACTTTTAAAATAAGTCTAGCAATATTTGAGTTCAATATCACAAACAAATCATTGCTCTTTGTAGTATAATCAGTGTATGTATAAACTTCCATAAAAATTTAGGTTTGGAGCTGGTTGGCAGGAATCTATGTTGGAACGTCTCTTCTGTTCTTTGTTTTGGGTCGAATAGCTCCCGAAGAATGGCAAAACCCTTATCCATGTATAGAAGAACCCGAAACTTTGGACAATCAGTGGAGTTTGGCGAACTCGTTTTGGTATACTTTGGGTAGCATGCTTACGCAAGGATCAGAGCTCGCACCAATGTAAGTGTAAATATTATAGACTGTGAGTAAAAACATTGTAAGGAAATTATATTTGTTCTTTCTTATAATCATGCCCAATTTATAATATTATGACTAAGTTCCCAACTTCTCAATTTATTGTATTATTTACAAAATGACAAAAATGTTAATGCACGGAGAATCAAATGTTTCCGAATGCGATCAAAAAGTTGGTTTTGACTGTAATAGACGTAAATAATAACTGAAATTTGGCGAACCATATATTTAATATTATTAATTTCCTGGTATCCTTCATAACGTAGAGAAACATATCATCCGCTTCCTCAATCGTTCACTTTTCCTATTTATGTTTTTTTCATTTTCATTCATTCTCTTAACTGTATAAGTTATTAAGACTGATATTTAGGTAATTGGTGAGCTATGCTGCCGGGAGATTGTTAGATCTGATAATGACAATGGAGCGTCTTTCCATTCTATACAACGCCAGAACGCAGCCAGAATAGGAAACTGCTCGCGTATATATTGTAATGCTGTTTTAAAATCTGTTATTACAAACCATACAAGAGTTTTGCGTACTGATCGTGTATAGTTTGTAACGTGGATGCTCGCGCCGCGTCTTTCCATTCTCTATACAACGCCAGAACGCAGCCATAGGATACTGTTCGCGTACGACTATATTATATTGTAATGTTGTTTTAAATATGTTATTACAATGCATATAAGAATTTTCCGTACTGATTGTGTATGTTGTCGATCCGATGAGGGGCTATCACTGAGACTTGACTTTGGGTAGGCTCCCGCCAGAAACTCTGCGGTTAGCCCTGAGTGTCGCTTCTCCATACTCGGCCTGCGCTACACTACGGATGTCGCCGGCTCGCTTCGCTCGCCACCTCCCCCCTTCGCTGCGCTTGACCTCGCATGGCTCGCTCCACTCAGGACCTCCCTTGAGCTTCTGGCTCCCGCATTTTTTATATACACTCTAGGGGTAGTAGCGACAAGACTAGGTGGAGTCGGGGGGCTCCGAGTAGGATCTGGGAAACCAACATCTACAATAAATCAATCAAGAGAGGTCAATATGGTCAAATGACGAGCATGTTATCATGATAAAACATCTTAGATCTCTGAGTGACGAGCGCAGTACCAGTGCTAGGTGATGATTTGGACTCTTCATGTTCCAATATAGCTGCGTATCACTGTGCTGTTATGTAGCAGGCATGTTGCTTACCATCAGCCAAATGTCCTACTAGTTTCGTCACTCTTTATATAAAAAAAATGTAACTGCTCACGTACAAATTGTAATGTTAGAGTTTCGCGCGCTTATTCCAAAACATACACGATTAGTCCGCATGCGTACTGGCGCTGTATTATAGAACAACATAATACTTCTACGTTACTACAAAGTATACGCGAGTATTTGCGTACTGCTCTTGTATGATTTAGAAGAACTTAGTAAAACACTCATTTCCAATCTATACGTGATTTGTTTCATACCCTTGCGTTCTGGACGTCTACTCTGTTTCTACGAAAACGAAATTTCGAAAAAACACTCGCGACTTTCCTTCTCTCGTTCTACTTCGTTTCGTCCGATACAACATTGTTTGACGTTTAAATGTTCTAAGCATACTCTAATTAGAGTAGACTTAGAACATTTAAACGGACAAAACAACGGACCGAAGTAGAATCGGAGTTTGAAAATCGTGAGTTTATTTCAAAATTACGTTTTCGTTGAATTAGAGTAGACGTCCTGGCCTTGTATAGAATGGAAAGACGCGACAATGGAAGGGAATGCTCACAAAATAAGTGGATGAATTGTGTAAGAGACGATATAAATGTGAAAGGAGTGACTGAGAAGATGATTTTAGATTAAAGTAGAAGAACAGACTTGGTATGCCGACCACACTTATAAGGGCAAAAATACAATAAATATTATATCTAGGCAATGGATACAATTATTCCGATATATTATTACATTTATTTTACATTTTCAGTGCTGTATCAACTCGTATGGCTGGTAGTATGTGGATGTTCTACGTATTAATCATGGCATCTTCCTACACGGCTAATTTAGCTGCATTTTTGACTGTTGAATCTAAATTTTACGCTATCAAAAATATCAATGATCTGTCCACCAATCCGTATGGAATTACGTATGGTGCCAAAAAAGATGGAGCTACATACACATTTTTCAAGGTAATCTGAAGACTTTTTTGGTAGTTATCAGTGGTTGCCGATGGATTAGATAGACATATAGTCGACAAAAATATCCTAAGTAAAACATTTTAAGGTTTTCCTTTCAATGGTGGTAAGAAAATCTAATAATCAATCTTATTTGTTTATTTTAGTCTTTAGTTGAACCCTTGTTCCAATAGTGAAAGATAACAAAATAATAAAAAAATATGACTGTGACTGTTAGTAGGTAGGTACCATAATTTCTGTGGCGTTACGTTTTTTTATGCCTGTTTGATTGCATTTTGGTATGTATAACAAAGACTATCTATCATTCTTGAGTGCTGGTCATCTCTCATGCCGAAATGACAATAATTGTTGTATTAGAACATTTTGCTAGCTCAAATTCTCTTTGAGTTCGTTTGATGTCACAAACGTCGATTTTTTTTTCTAAAGCTGATATATGTCTATTATGTGACTGTGTTCAATTATTTGGGAAATAAACTTTCGCTTGAATAATTAATCTTGTTACAGGAATCAGATAATCTACTTTACCAAAAAATGTATAAATACATGGAGGACCATCCCGAACTCATGACTGGTAATAATGATGTTGGTCTAGCAAGGTAATTTTGAATTGTAGTAAAGCGCAAATACATACTATTTATAGTTTTATTCATAGCTCTTTTATTACGTACTCATTGCGGTAACGTTACGGCCATGAAATGAGATTACAATAGTTTTGATAAAGATTTCTTTAAAACTATCTTTGAAGACCATACAAATATTTGGATTCAATTTAGTTACTAAAACCATGAAAGATCATAAGCTGCACCATTAGTTTTTTGCTAACTTTTTTAGAGTTAAATCTACTGAAGAAAACTACGCGTTTCTGATGGAGTCTACTTCGATTGAGTATATGGTGGAGAGGAACTGTGACGTGGCTCAAGTTGGAGGATTACTCGACAGCAAGGGATACGGGATCGCCATGATAAAAAGTAAATATTGCTTCTAAAAACATTGTATTCTCAAAGTTTCAATGATACTTAATTAAGTAATTTCTATGCCTCTGAGCGAAACTGCAGAACTAGTTAGGACACGTAAGATCAAAGAATGCCACTTTTAACCACAACCAGATCCAGATCAGGCTTCCAGATCGCAGACAATTCATACCAATCTTTCATTATTTTCAAATTTCTTCTTCTTTTCTACACCAAACAGTATTGTGTAAACATGTATTCCAGTTTGAAAAGCATTTTTTAGAGTTATTACAGACCAAAGAGATAAATCTATACTAATACATATTATAAAGCTAAAGTTTGTTTGTTTGTTTTAACGCTAGGATCTTGAGAACTACTTACTAGTCCGAATTGAAAGATTATTTTTTTGTTGGGTAGTCCATTTATCGAGGAAGGCTATAGGCTATACAACATTACCCTACCATTAATAGGAGTGGAACATGAATGAAGAATGTAACAAAAACGGAAAAAAAAATCCTTTTTGGGAGCCTTCGTTGCGCGCGCTGTCCGTGACAGCATGTGTCTATCTTTTAAGGTTACGTCATTGTAACCAAAGCTAACCAAACTTGTTCTAAATTTGAGTTGGTAAGACCAATTTTCGATGGCGCGAGGTGACCGGTGGCGCAGCAACGCGGCAACGCGTGCAGGGTTCAGCTAGTTAGTTGTCTTATAATATAGTGAAGAGCGATTAGCAGTGCTTGGCAGCAATTTACATTTTTCAAGTTCAAGTAGTAGTTGTTTATATTTTATATATATTTTCATAGCTGCTTGGCACTGTGCTGTAATGGGGAGGCGTGTTGCTTATCATTTCCCTTCACTATGTTATATAAAAAAAATCAAATTCTATTTTATTACATTGTAAACACAGCACAGGACGTCAGCCGTCGACGTTAGTCACGATCTCAATTATTATTTAATTTAGTTATGTTGATCATGACCGATCGTGATTACATGCTGTGCAATGTTTACAAAATGAGTTCATTTTGCGAAAGTGAGTGTTTGGGAGTTTAACGCCAAACACAAATTTTTGATGAATAAATTATGATTTAATTTTAGACGAGTTTTTACGAATTTTACATAGGTAAAATAGAGATATGGATAGTAGGTGTATAAATTGTGGCCGATTCAATTGCCGCGCGCAGCGAGTACAGAGGTAGCCCGCGTTGGTCCCCCCCACCTCTCGGTTTGTGCCCGCCCCCGCTGTCGCCTGCGCGTATTTGACTAGACAAAAAGCTATATCTTTTTTATTAGGTATTTCTTATTATTTAGATCGAAATTATGTGAGGTATAATAATTGATGTAAAATTTGTAAATGATGTAAGAATGTTAAATTGACGACTAAACTAAACTAAACTGACATTTTATTTTGCAGATTCTCCTTACCGCCAACCAATGAGCGAATCTATTTTACAACTTCAAGAAAAGGGTACATTAACGAAAATGAAAAATAAATGGTGGAAAGAAAAACGCGGTGGTGGTGTTTGCACGGTAAGTTGTACCAGACAATACGTGCCATAGCTTAAAGTAATGTTTCATTCATGTATTCAAATTTTTCACAAAATTTGTGGTTACTTTAGACCTCGAATCGAATATCAAAGCGCATATTGGATCGCATTCAGGCTGATTGTTTTCATTGAAGTTAGTATCACGTTCCTACCATTATTTTTTCGTAAGTTGCATTTTCTTGTATCCATAATAGATGAATTTTAAAGAATAGAACTAAGTTATTGAGGCTAAATGCTGGCATGCGGAGCAATCGATATATCGAATAAATGAATATATCTTATATATACAATTCTCGTGTCACAGTGTTAATTACCTTACTCGTCCGAAACAGCTTTACTGATTTTTACCAAATTTTATATGCATATTCAATAGGTCTGCGAATCGGTTACTATCTATTTTTCATACCTCTAAGGAGCCCCTAAGTGATAGAAGGGTTGTTCACCACAATTTGTTTTTTAAATTTTTTGTAATTTTTTTTTTTTTAATGTGGCATTAAATAATACACATACAACCCTAAATTTTTACCTTTTCATCATCAACCCCTATTTTTTAATAGCCATTTTAGTAATTTAATCATTTGACAGTGAACTCTTCCTAAACGGCGGGACCGATTTGAATGTTTTTTTTGTGTGTACAAGTGTATTCGAGGATGGTTTAGATTCACAAATAAGCCCGGCAGATGGCCCTGCAGACAGTGTCTAGGTTATGATCCGAGCGAAGCCGGAACGGGCCGCTAGTAATAAAATAAATGAACCAGTAAGGTGGTCCAAAATATTTATTCTTCGTATTTTATAAATTGAGATGATGATTACTGGGTCATAAATATATCATTTTAATTAATCCGTCAGCTAATAGATTATGACCTAGAGAGGTGATATATCAAAATAGTAAAAATCGACAGAGATTATAATTTATTAAACTGGGGGAGTTATCGTGTCACTTCATGTTACGTTAAAGTGACACAACTATAAAGTGCCATACCATTGTACCATATTGTGACGTCACTCGAAACTTGTAATCGTAAGTAGTTGTTGTAGTGGTAGGACTTTTTGTGTCCGTCTGGGGAAATACCACACTTTTGCCAGTTATTCTACCGTCAAGCAGTAATGTGCAAATGTTACTGTATTTCGGTTTGAAGGGCAATGTTTCCAGTGAAATTACAGGTCATAGAGATAAAACATTCTGTATATCTGGGTGACGAGCGCAGTGCAGTGCTAGGTAATGATATGGACTCTTCATGTTCCAATAGCTGTGTGTCACTGTACTGTTATGTGACAAGCATGTTGCTTATCATCAGGCGCATGTCCGGCTCGTCTCGTCACTCCATACTAAAAAAAAACTTCTAAGCACTGTATCTTTGCCATTGCTTATATGACAATATATTTTTTGATCTAACTAACGGACTAATTTTTTTAGTCTGCTCGCCCATTGTAGTTAAGATTAAACAAGATTAGTACTTAATGTGTGGTTTCTTAATTATTTATTAATGATTAGGACGACGACGGTGGTGGTGGTGATGCTCAACCTCTGGTGCTCGCGAACGTCGGAGGAGTGTTCATCGTGTTGATCATCGGCTGCGCCCTGGCCATCGTCTGCGCTTTCCTCGAGATGACTCTCAACATATGGATGATATCGCGTCGGATGAAAGTACATACCTTTTTGTTTCATATTTTTACTACTATTTTTTTTTTTTTTCACTAATTACATACTAATTACACGCTAATTATATACTAATTATATAAATTTGAAAGTTTGGATTATTTAAATGTGTCCAGAGAAATTACTGGGCTAAGAAATAAACCACCTTGTTCTCCAAATGACGAGTGCAGTGCGGTGCTAGGTGCTAGGTAATGATTTGGACTCTTCATGTTCTAATAGCTGAGTGTTAATGTGCTGTTACGGGCAGGCATATTGTTTACCATAAGGAACATGACTTGCTCGTTTTGTTACTCGGTATATACTATAAAAAATAGCTAAAAAACAATGTGTTAATACTTGCAGGTGTCGTTCAAAGAAGAGCTCATCGCAGAATTGAGGTTCGTATTCAGTTTTAGCGGAGATACAAAGACAGTTCGTCATCGGGACTCACACAGTGGTTCTAGGAGCCCCAAGAAAGAAGAAGAGGATGCAGAAAAGAAAAAAGATGACGAGGAACCTGAGAAAGATGATACTGAGGACCGAGTACCAACGCCTTCGCAGCGGTCAACTCATTCGAGACACACCTTGCATAGTAGGAGACCTAGCAATGCTACTCATATGGCACGGATGAGGAAATATAGCGGCTACAGTGCTCGTATGTAAAGTCCGACGAATGTATTAACCACTGAAATAGAACATGCGACGAAAATCGATAACATTTTAAAATATTTTTAAGTCCTTTATTTTAGACAGTGATGATGAAAGATCCTAATAAAGACAAAATGCAGTTTAATAACGAATTTATCACTATTAATTACCTGTAGTAGTAGATTATGTAATATTTATCTTAGAAAATAAAGAAATGATTGCAATCCATGAAATAAAAGTCGGAATAAATTTAACTGTACCTATTACACAATAAAATTGATTTTATTTCTTCATAATGTCACTAGCCTCTTTAGAATTTTCGTGTATTAAGTTTAGATGTGACTTAGTGAGAAGTAAGAATACTCCATTTTTTTTTTCGGTTACTTGTAGTCCATACATTCTTATGAAAATCCAATGAAACCACTTTTCTTATTTCACATTAAGCTCATTAGATATATTAGTAAGACAAGTATCCCAAAGGCCCAATAGCGGGCAAGCTGAAGCACGTGCTCTTTGTGCTATTTTTAACCGACTTCAAAAAGGAGGTTTACAATTCCATTGTATGTGTTTTATGTATGTTACGCGATATTACCGTCAATTGTGAATTGACTTTGATGATTATTTGTTGTTTGGTAGATCATTGTTCAAAGGTGGACCAAATCAAAGGGATTGCCTAAACGAGTACATTTTATTAAAACTGGTTTGGCGGTTTTTTAACTATGAACGATAAACTCAAATTTGCTCTGTATTTACATTGACGACGTTGATTGTTATGAAATTTTGTCAGTGTCTGAATTTCATTTAAAATTAAATTTGGTCTTTATTTTTTCAGAGATAATAAATTATTAACATTAGGCTCTTTCTCTTATCTTTAATGTATAAAAAAGAGATTATAATTAAAATGGTTTTCGTGAATACGAACAATTATTAACCCAAATAAATTACAATAAATGTCACTTGTATCACAGAGTGGTCTCGTAGAATTCCTAGCTCGCTTGCTGTCCAGTTACAAACTACATTATACCGTCAGCCAGTTAATTAAGCACAAGTGAGAAATGTCTGCCTGTCCGTGTGTCCGTCCTCGTGATATGTCCAGTTGAGGAGGGTGTAATGAAAGCCGCTTGATTGAGAGGGGCCACGTAAAGGACGATCTCAAGAAATATAGACGTATACGTAGGTTTATACTTTATATTAACATTGTAAAGATTGGTTAAAATTGAACATAAAAAATGGAATTTAATGAGTGATAGCTTTTATTTATTGGATAAACGGGTAACTCACGGGTGACAAGTGACGAATATCTTGTGAATATACCTACAAGAAAAAGACTCCTTTTTTTTATTAGATGCGATAAGATTACAAGAAGTATTGTTTGAGGGCAATATAAAGTGTTAAGATTACAGCTAGTGAAAGTAAAAAACGGTAAAAATGGTCCTGATATTTGATTGGGTTTCATCCGAACTATGTCATAAAAACCGAGCTATGACCCGTGACTCTTTAAATCGTTTCTACCTAATAGTTATCAGCCTTTTTTAACTACTGACATAAATTCACGTACCAAGTTTATTGAAGGTAACTCACCTTCGACTGATCTAAGTTACTGCTGAGTCTGCTGGTCTAGTGGGGAAACAGCGACTGCCGATCCAGAGCCGCGAACAAAATTTACGTAGTAAATGAACCACCAGGAGACTTATGTAGGATGATAGAAGGGTATAAAGTAATAAGATTCAGCACTATGCCGTCACTTGTAAGTTGTCCAACTGAGTACAGTCGAAGAGGGGGGGTTGCAACCCTCGATCATTTTTCCTTGTCACATGATTTTTGTACGGCGTTACAGAATAATAGATTGGAAGCGGTATTGAAACTTTACAAATTATAAATTTTTATTTATTAGTTTGTCGGAAAAATTCGTGATTTTCCAATGATTTGTGATGAATGATTTATTTGGTTAACCATAGGTGAGTTTTGTATCCCATTAGCTCTGAAGTGGCGCACCTTGCTATATGACTGGTCTCCTGCCTTATTAAAATTTTATCTGAACGCTTTCCAAATGACCCTCCCTGACCAGAGTAACTTGGTAAGGTGGGGAAAAGCCTCTGAAAAATGTTGCTATACTTGTGGTGAGGCGATATGTACAGCAAGGCACATATTGGTGGGATGCAAGGTGCTTCTTAATAGGGGTCATTACTCACAGCGCCATGACAGAGTACTTGAAATCATACGTGAAGCCGTAAGCCTTTCGGTAGCTAGAGCCCAAAAGGGATTGACGATAAACAAAAGACAAATTAACTTTGTAAAAGAGGGCTCAACTTCAAACTCCAAGAACAAGCCTTACTCAATCCTGGGTTCAGCACCTGATTGGACTATTTTAATGGACACGTATGAAAAGCACTACAAAATCCCAGAGGATGTGGGTGTTTCGTCATCCAGACCGGACATTTTCCTTTTTTCTAGGGCTACGAAACGCATAGTCCTGGTAGAACTTACCGTACCGTGGGAAACTAATATACCTAAAGACCACGCGATGAAACAAAATAAGTATTACGACCTTCAAAATGAATTAACAAAAAATGGCTATGTAGTTAATTTATACGCTGTAGAAGTAGGAGCGAGAGGTATACCAGCAAAATCTCTCTATAACCTGCTTAAAGACCTTGGATTGTCCAGAAGTGCAGTAAGTTCTATACTAGAACGAGTATCTAAAGCTGCACTAGCAGGATCATATCGGATTTGGCTGGGCAGGGAGAGAAATACGAGTTAGTAGTGAAGGTGAGTGTTGACGTACGTCAATATAAGGGGCCCCTTTTAAACCTACTACCCGAGTCACAAGTCTTGGGGTCTATTCGATATTTCTCTCTCTGCCACACGATGGACCCGGCACCCGCACGGTGAATCCATGGAATGCTAAGAAGTACGTCTCTTTCTTAAATTTGGGTAGTTGATTATGTACGGCATTGGTCCCATACAGTTTCAATACCTCTCCTAATCCATTATTTCGCAATGCCATACAAAAATCATGCGACAAGGAGAAATGATCGAGGGTTGCAACCCCCCCCCTCTTCGACTGTACTAAGTTGGACAGCTTACAAGTGACGGCTTAGTGCTGAATCTTATTACTTTATACCCTTCTATCATCCTACATAGGTCTCCTGGTAGTTCATTTACTACGTAAATTTTATTCACGGGTCTGTAGTCTATTATTTCAGTTTTTAATTTACATGTTAATCAATCACTATACGAGAACCAAATTCACTCAGACCCCACTAGTAGTATTCGCATGAAAAAGTAACAAGCATCCGCGAATCTAATCTATATAATTATATCTATATAATTATATAATTATATAATTATATCTATATAATTATATAATTATACGTACAAACTTTCACGGTTTCATACCATTACTAGGATACTACGAACTAGCTAAACTAATCCCTTACTCTGTAGATATCTCAATGTGATCGATGAAGGTCATAACAGAAATCTAAACCGGATGATCTAAGCTCGTAATAGTTGAAAGCCCACCCAGTATGTAAGTGGTATTACCATGATGTAGAGGTACGTCACTATCTGTTACAAAAATACCCATCAAAATCCGATGGGTATATAACATGGAGTCTATCACTGTACATTGTAAAAAAGTAAGAGTAAATTGATTTCCCAACACTTATTTTTTGTACATTGCAATGTTCCTACATACAGAGTGACGAAAAGAGCAGAGCAGAGGTGGCCTGGTGGTATCATGCTTGCCCATAACAACATAGTCCAATCACCCCCTAACCATCCACTGCGCTTGTCGGCTAGTGATCTATTAAGATGATTTATATCTTGGCTCTATAATTAATATCGAAACGTGGACCTTCAAACTAAAATACAATAATATTTGCATATAGTAGATAGAGAGATACTTTTTAATATTCACATCAAAATAAAAAATATAATAGGCAAAGTAAATCAAATACAGTTACTAGTGTTATTGTCTCATCTACGCAACCTTTGGGTGGTGAAAGTGTGCACATTACTGCTTACCCCAGGTGTACTCAGCAAAGAACCCTACCACCACATAATTACTTGTCCATTTTTGTTCATTATTATCTTCCTGACAAACTACACGAAAATTCTACTTCTTAGTACTTACTACAAGAATAACCACAATTACTAAAACAGATCTTATTGATTGTGGTTGTTCTTGATTTTAGGTATTTCCATCTTAAACGTAACAAAGGTCGAAAAGGAACCAGACGGCTCTGGCGATTTGTTCAATCAATCACCAGACCGCTCGCCCAGGGTGAAAATAGAGATCTATTTTTATTCAAACCTCCTTGTGAAGCTTTTCGTGGATTACCGTATTATATATATAGTAGAATTAATATAGTTATTATATAGAAGTGGATTATTTTTACAGTAGTACGTCTCTTGGCAGAGTCCGCCTGGGGAAATACCACACCTTTGCCAGTAATGTGCAGACATTACTGTGTTCTGGTTTAAAGGGTAATGTTTCCAGAGAAATTATAGGGCTTAGAGATATAATATCTCGGATCTCTGGGTGACGAGCAAAGTGCAGAGCTAGGTCATTCCTTAGATTTGGACTCCTCATGTTCCAATAGCTGCCAATAGTATCACTGTGCAAGCATATTGCTTACCATCAGACACATGTCCTGCTCGTCTCGTCACTCTATACCTACTATTAAAAAAACAAAAGCCAGGTAACTAGTGGTATCTGCAATGAAAGCTGCGGCTTCCACACGATAGATGCAAGAAAGTACCTAGTAGTAATGTAGTAGTAATGGCAAATGTTGGACAATCTTCCTGATTTCCATTTTAAAATCAGTTGTTTAAATCCTTCTGGCAGACATCCCAGTCAGGGTTTTGTAGTGGGTCCCAGAAGGGTGGCCAAAGTTCATGGAAGCCACGATACTTTGATTGCTTGAGCTGAACCCCACACGCCGCGGATGGCGCCCTATCACCCGGGTCGCAGTTCTGTTCAGGATTTTTTTTACCCAGATAGGTAGGAACAAAAAAGTGCCACATTCCAAATCTTTTTGACAGAACGAAGTCTGTCGGGTCCGCTAGTATAGATAAGATTTGTGGATAGATTTGCGGATGCTTGTTAGTTTTTCATGCAAATACCTACTCCTAGTAGGGTCTGAGTGAATTTGGTTCTCTTATAGCGATTGATTAATTTATGTAAATTAAAAGCTGAAGTAACGCAGTTTTATCGCCGTAACATTACCTATTCTATATAGGAATTACGCACAGCGCTGGTCACAACTAATAATGTAATAAAATGTGGTTTACGGTGGTAATTTCAGATTATAATTTATTTTAAATTACCAAGGTAATCTTCATTTACACACATTTATCTACATGTACCTATTTAAAAATTATAATTAAACTTGGTGTTTATTTGCCGTAACTTGTAAGCATCGCTATTTAGCAACGATAACACTGACAATATTCTGGACATTCTTCCACAGACAGGTTTTGAGACAGGTTGCGGTCGTAGGTAGTATAAGAAAAAGGAGCCCTCTAAATGATCCCACAACTGGAACTCGGGACCTTCTCTCGCAAGGACAGAGTCAAGGCCATAATCCAACACGCTGGACAAGTGCGGGTTTGCGACAAGATTCTAAGTACCTACATTTCCTCACAATGTTATTCTTCATCGTTTTTAAGTTAGCGGAATTACGCAAGAACTTCGAAATGACTTCAATAGGAAAGCCAAAGCAGGTTTAGTTAGGCGGTAGACCCATAACACATGTCTCCGAAAGATATTTTAATATACAAAGCACGCCGATTTCTTCAAAATAGTCACTTCATCAAATAACATCGATGTAGTAAATAACCATGCCAGCTTTTAATAAAAAAAAATGTATTCGAAAATGAACTTTGGTCTTATCACAGAAATCTAAATAATTAGGTATTATTTAGATTTCTGTGGGTCTAGTCGATGTGACCACGCCGTTTTCAAATAATTAACGCTTCTTATTTTCGTGTTAGTGGTTGAATTTTGAAGTAATTCTAAATCAAAAGCTTTCTTATTAAAAACTAGCTGAACCCGCTACTTCGTTCGCGTACGTTGATTTTGCGACCTTATTAGTAGGTACATTAGTAGTACTTACCTAAAAATATTTGGATGGGTGGCCATTACACAAACCGAGTGAATTTGTTTCTCCACACAAAAATATGTTTATTCGAGTTTAGCAACTTCATATTTTATATTTTAGCAACATTAAACATACTCTTAGTAAGGTTGTGGAGTATCGAACATAGCCGCAGTGTTAAGTTTGTATGATTTTTATAGGATATATTACGAAGAGTATGTAGCTGATGTGCGTGATCTGATACTTATCTACTTATACATTTTTACAGGATGATAACCTATGTAGGTGATAGACTTATTAGCCGATGTGATATTTTAGACTCTAAGCCATGTGTGTTTCAAATGTCAATCTAATTGGTAATGTCGTTCTGTCATATACATATATTTGTTTCGTTAGGGCCCATGCTTTTTCAGAGATGATAGGTAGTATATGAGACTATAAACTATCTGTGTTTCAAATTCCAGCCAAATCATACCTTTACATAATATACATATAATACTTCGTAGTAAGATAACATTTTACTCAATTTTAGAAAAACAACGGTCTGCTTTGGTCACCGAAGCTTATTAAACACAAAATTTAGTACCGAAAGAACAAAAACTGACTTCAATTATTATCATTTCACGTCAACTAACTTCTAATAGTCAAGTAAAAAGTTCACTCGACTAATTTTTGAAGCCATAACTACTTCGTCCAGATAAATAGATACTGGTGAACAATTCACACACAAAACTTTGACTTTTTCCACCGCCATTGTCCCAGCCATAGGTACTCAAACCGGAGTGGCGCGTGACGATGGCAAAAGACCTGACGGCATGACTTTTGTGCCTTGGAAGTTGGAAGTTGAGTCGGCCCCTAGTGTGAGACGCAGCTTGCGTCGATACTCTGGCACCATCACATCTTCCAGAGATTCATAGTGTAGGTTTGATAAAAAAAAAATGTGAGTTTTAGTTCTCAGTATGGGGGGCAACCCTATTTTTTCTTTTTTTTAATATTTTTGTTCAATTCTTAATGCGGTTCATAGAATACGTCTACTAACCAAGTTTCAGCAGTGTAGTTCTCATAGTTTCGGCAAAAAGTGGCTGTGACATACGAACGGACAGACAGACAGACAGACAGACATGACGAATCTATAAGGGTTCCGTTTTTACGTTTTACGGAACCCTAAAAAAAACAACATACAATACATTTTTAAGGGGGTCTCCCATAGAACAAATTTGATTTTTTTACCGTTTCTCGCTCGATACTAATAATGGTGACAGGTAGACGCTTTAACTGTTCACACAATATTTCGTTTTATGTTATCTTTAAATAATTAATGATTAAGGAGGCTCCCATATAATAAAAGAAGTTTTCGCCATTTATTTGGTAATGGTACGGAACCCTTCGTGCCCGAGTCCCACTCGCACTTGGCCGGTTTTTTAATATCTAATTTAGAATTGATGTCACGTACCTAGGTTACTTACCTTAGAGTAAGGAATACAATATAGAGTTACAAAGTTCATGACTACTAAGTGCTTCTCGTTCTTTCAATTACAATTCAATTTCAATTCAATTTTCAATTCAATACTCAAAAAGTATTGCCATAAAGAAAATATTCCACTAGATATGGGTAGTGCAGCGATAGTCTGATGAATTCACCCCGTGTTCTGTGCATTCTAAAATTACATTTTAAAAAGAGGTTTTATGTAATATAACTAAAATAGGAGGTACTTAAATAAATAATCAAAAACAGGGCAATAAAACATTTATTTCAAATGGTACTTTACATTCAACGTTATAAGAATATAGTTTGCCTGTCATATTTATATCATAGTAGCAGCTCGCCCAGGCTTCGCACGGGGCAACTCGGAACTTAGGTATAGAACATTTCAATGTTAGTAGACCTTGTTGTAGTAGACAGGCTACTATTATTTAGATGTTGTGGTAATTCAGAATGATTGATTTATTTGATAATCTGTACTTCATGAAAAATATTGCTTTATTATTCACGCAATATTTTATCCTCTTCTTCGGAACGGCACATCTGCGAAATAATAATTAATTTGAATAAATAAAACAATCCAAATTATTACCAGAAATCTAGTGATACATTCAAGTTGCATAATTATTTCTGTAAAAGTTCAAACAAAAGGGTTAAATCAGAGGTGAAAATGTGTATAAATAATCTTTTATTTTGAAAGCTTAGAGCTTCATATC
Source organism: Ectropis crepuscularia (assembly GCA_963693475.1). Lineage (NCBI taxonomy): Eukaryota > Metazoa > Arthropoda > Insecta > Lepidoptera > Geometridae > Ectropis > Ectropis crepuscularia. Next base: position 15,611,767 of record OY856353.1, on the reverse strand, counting down.
TATTATCTACGCACACAATAGATAGGTCTCTTGTGTGAGTGGGTATGAAGTAGGTGTAGTGAGTAGGGTTTATACTAAAAGCATCATGTTATCTTGTTAGCGAGATGAGATAGTGTAAGTTTATGGGAGTTTGATGCAATTCCTACTCCAGAAAACAAGAGTTGGAATGGCAGTGGTAGAGTAGAAACAGAAATTGAAGCGTCATGACCATCTAGACTAGATATGTATAATGGTAACCATGGTAACACGCCATGACCATCTAAAAATGTTTACGCATTTGTGGCCATAGCTCCGAGTTCACCCGAAGATTTATTTCATTCCCAAGCATGATGTTTGAGTTCAATTCACGGCTCACGAAAAATCTGTATGTAGTGCGCCAAAGGAAGTTTTCACTTAAAAATCTAACAAATGCGAATCCGCAGGCAAAATCTAGTACGTATTATTAGTAAACGGTCAGTAAATAAACTGTCAATTATGTACCGACTTGTATATTTCATAGGTAAATTTGTAAGAAATAACTGGTCACACTTTTTTGTTTGTTTTGTTATTTAGGTTAAGTTTACATTTTACATATTTTGCAAATTTTGGATTAGATACTGCCGTTATTGTATAAATTTAATTCACGTAGATATCTAGAAGGCATTAATATTAATTTCTATCTAGTCGTCATAACAAATTTTGTCTACTTACGTGTAAAGTGAGATTCCACTGATTTTTCTTTTACAGAGGCTATTGCAGCTTATAACACTACACAACGCACTTTGTTTAGTATAAATATCACCAATCTCTTAACAGTCTTTCACAAACAAGCTTTAAATCTTCTTTAAATACACACAATATTTAATAAAACATAAAAAATCCGAGTCTGAGCTTTGAACAGACTTTTGTTTGGCAACGCCATGTCAGATTTGTAATTTAGCCAGAGAAAAAGCCGGCCACGGTGATAAGGACGGAAAATCAGTATCTCTTTCTCGTTTTTTCACAAGTGATAGATAATTAGACTATCTCATTTCCGCAAGTCGTGACGTCACTTATTGTGCCCCCCTGTTACTTACCAACGTGTTTTTATTCGCTATAAAAAAAACTTTGACTTTGACATTAGAAAGGTATTGTCATATTATTACTTGACGGATGGCGAATTTAAATGCGATGTGTGTACATACCAGGGATGAGACTGACTCCGTTTTGTCGGAACTTCCGATTACTACACCTTCGGTTCTGATTTCGGCTCTGAAATTTTTAAGAAGGAGGTTTCATTCGGAGGTAAGTTGTATAAATATTGCAAATAATCCCCTATAGTAAATGGAAATACAAAATCGCAACTTCCTAAATCAATTGCTCGTCAATGTTTATCGTGTCCACGTGTTTGGCAAAAAAAAACCCAATAAAAATGTCTTCCTGCCACCACTTCTAATAATCCTGCCTATGCCTCCGACTTCAAATCCGACTCCAATAAATCAAATTTTAAAACTCCGATTCCGCCTTCGGTTCCGGCAAAATGACCTCCGTTACATCCCTGTTGTTTACAGTGTCACAGATTACTTCGAAGTTAGTATGTACCGAACTTATTATTACCGTTATTATTTAATTTCTATGTAATTTCCAATCCACCTGACCAATAATTTTAATGGAAATATATAAAAAAATATGTTCTTTCTAACAAAATAAGAATTAAAGAAATTGAACAACGCAAACATGAGTTACAACCAAATACACATTCTGACTTTCACCCCTTCCTGCAAGAAAACCGTGCAGAATTTGAGGATTAAAAGTAGACAGCTACCATCTACTTAGTATGAACTTAAATCATGTCAAGTTTCATTTGAATTGAATCAGTAGTTTCGGCGTGATGAGAGGTCCCTATACAGAAAGACAGACAGACAGACAGACAGACAGACAGACAGACATGAAAGAAAAAAAATGCAGTTTCGCCATCGGTATCGACTATGGAGTGCCCCAAAATATTTTTTTCAAAATATCTTCAATGTACAGAATTCGACCCGCTACAGTTTTATTATAAGTATAGAGACAGCTACCATCTACTTAGTATGAACTTAAATCATGTCAAGTTTTATTTGAATTGAATCAGTAGTTTCGGCGTGATGAGAGGTCCCTATACAGAAAGACAGACAGACAGACAGACAGACATGAAAGAAAAAAAATGCAGTTTCGCCATCGGTATCGACAATAGAAAATATTTTTTTCAAAATATCTTCAATGTACAGAATTCGACCCGCTACAGTTTTATTATAAGTATAGATAGATAGATATAGATATTTTTTGTTAAACAAATAGTTGTTATAAATTTATATTGCTTTATAATACTAACCGCTGAATTTCTAATCCTACTGCAAACTTACTTATTTTCCGGCGCTGAAACTATTTTCCTTGCACAAAAAATAGGCAAAACAATAAAAATCTGTTGATATTATCTGCACGTCAGCTGAACAAACAAACAAACAAACAAACCAATAAACACACGTAATTTAGCATGTGTAATATCAAAGTAGAAACTAGAAGCCGAAGTAGGGGGTAGGGAAAAGCAATTTGGTACGGAATACCTTGTTAACTAACGTAACCTTTGCATCCCTTACTTGATCAGAATGTCCAATATTTGTCGCATAAAGTTAACTAAACTGTCATTTACTGTTCATAACTACGCCTAGGAAGATAAATTATAAGTTTTGTAAAGCTATTTATTAAAGTAATGGAACGAGGATGAGAGATTCTGGTCATCGTTCTAGTGTCCACTTTCCGTTACACTGATATAATAGTGTTATGGGTCAAAGAAGCTCTCATGTTCGGTTGCGGAGAAAATGGGGAGTTAGTATGTAAACTAGAGGCTTATATTTGCACCTTTGAAGCAGCTGATAGCCTATTAATAATACATGAAGATAAATTTACCGTCGTGGTACTAGGGATAAGTTACTAGATTCTATCGGGGCTCTGTGATATGACAAATATTTTATTATACTATGTTGTAAAGTAGTTCGTTACTTTTTATCTTGTGAATGTATAAGGGTTCATCCGTTCTGGAGCTAACACGCCACAGACAGACACATACCTACACAAACCAACATCCAGTAGTTTTTTCGTCTTGGATTAATTGATCTTAATTGTTTTTTTTTCTATACTACTTTTAAATTAAATGAATTTAAATAAAATTATGTATTTTCTTATACCTAATTCGTTTTTCCTTTCAGTAAATGAATATTTGTTTTAATTGATGAAATTTGGTAACTGTGAATGTTTTATCTGATTTGTTAATGGTTCATAGGTACTAGTTAACGACAAAAAATAATATCAAAATATGTACCTACCTTTGATGAAATAAGAAATTATCTAATCTTATAAATGTGTTCCAATGCACTGTACAAAAAAATGCACTGAAGCTGCAAATACAGTCGCTCGAGACGTTTTAGACCAAACTGTTAAAATTATCGATATAAACCAATAAATGTGCCTTGAGCACCTTGAAATTGGTAATAAACTGCGTCTCTGTGTGTACCGTCAGTGGTTTACACACAACCAATCTACTTGACCCCAAGAATTGCTAGCGGCCAGATATGCTGTGGTTCCACTTATTTTGGTTGTTGGCAACGAATAGTGAGTGACTAGAACGGAAAGAGTGAGCTCGCTCTTCTCAACGATGACATAATTGCGTGTGCCCGAAGTTTGGGAGGGGACGTCAAATAGTTTACCTATATCGATGGTAAAATAACTTTTAAACTTCTATATGTATAGTTGGCACAGAACGACACCTCTTTCCCTTTCTCTCTCTCTCTACTCGCACTAGAATTATTTTTTCTCAATAATCATTTGAATTTCGTAGGGATGGAAGAACATTAATTTACGGTGTGCATCAAATAAGAACCAAATTAGCATTGACTTGTTTATTATCATCTGAAGTGTTAGGACTACTTAATCATATTATAACAAAAATATAAGTAGGTACAGTAATGAAATGATTTGACGCCTTTCTGAGTGCTTGTATACATTATTATTAACGCTTATTGATTGACAGGACGCGTGACCAAAATGCTGGAGCTTAATTGGCTCAACGTACCAGCAATGTTACTCTGCTTGGTAAAGCCGCCAACATGCTGGGCATGCTTCTGACTGTTAGTAGACTCGATCATCTTGATTATATTTAGACCTTCTTTGGTCCATGAATAATTCAGATTTGCTAAGTGTAAGTAGTTAGTTAGGTATGTAGTAGGTACAAAGGTACATGTTAATCCAGTTCTCGTTGTAATTTAGTATTGTTATTGAAGGCTCTGCCCGTTTAAAAATAAAGTACAAATAAAATAAACAATGTTATATAGTGTTTTATGTTTCTTTAACATAAATTAATAATAGTAGGTATTTAGAAAACAATCACTTGCGAAATAAATATTTTTTTACAATTTATGAATAAATACTTTAAATATTATCCACAACACCAACTCAGGAAATAGGAGATTGTGATTATTTAAAGATCTTCAAAGATTATTGTTTCGCAGGTGTTTGATTAACTTTTTAACACATACATTATTAAATAAAAAAATACCTTATAGTGTATCTAACAACAACGATTAATAAATTAATTTTGTAAACATAATAATATCACAACAATTAATAAAATTAATAAAAATAGAAATCATAACAATTAATTGGGATGATGACAGGGTCAAAAATATACCATTAGTCCGTCAGACGTCAGATAAATTATTTACAAAAGTACCATTCGTGTTCGACGGAGCATTTTGATAAACCGTGCGTTTTACATTACATTACCGCACAAGTACGTAATAAGATACATTACGATATTGAAATTGGTGAAATGAGAGACCCTTTACGAGGCATTGAGTTTGTTATAAGTTATGGAAAAATATAGGACATGTATTTTATGTTTTATTAAAAATAGATAAATATATATGTATATAGATCACCAATCTTACGGAGTGGGGGTTGTGTCGCCACGTTTACATAAAAAATGTACATAGATGCGACGTCACTTGAAACTTTTGAGGACTATATCTTCGTTATTTTTTGTTTGTGAAACAAAAGAAAACATATACGTAGGTACAACATTTTTAGTAATGTAAAAGACGGACTAATTCGTTTTTTTCAGTCACCATGCCTACAACCTTGGATGAAAAGCTCTTATCGTAAATGGGTAACAGTATAATAACTTAAAAAATAATTAATTGGATGAAAGAGAGTAAAAGTTAATAAAATAGTCTGTTGACCAGAATTAGAATTGTAGCTAAACTAGACTCTTATGTATCTAGGGTTAAACCACGACTATTATAGACTTCTCTACTTTTTTTTTAATTACATAGTTTATTTAAAATCTCTCATCAGGTTGGTTTCTAAATGCAAATAAAATATGTTAAGATAACCACGTTGTTAAAATTATTTAAATATTTTTTATTGTACCTACCATCATCGTCCTATCGTCGCGTAGTCCATCGATGGTACGCTACAACAAATAGTCGGATTTTTATCTTGGTTGTGTGTGGATAATACTCTTAATTATTAATTTTAAGTACATTTGGGTATGAAAATTTATCATTTCGTTTGCATTTTATTACGAAAACTGATCGTTAACTGTATTTTCGTCTTCTAGCAAAAGCCACGCTCAAACTTCTTGAAGAGTGGCGAGAGCCATGCGAATGAGTGGTCTTGTGAGTGCTAGTAGATTTTCCTGAACCTAAAGATTTTAGAGATCTGATTTCGTCCTTTCCTTCCAATTCTGCGAGCGCTTCTGCACTACCTTCAATTGTTTTAGGACCACGCTTCACCGACTTAACGCTGCCACTGAACGAGAGTGCGAACTTCAGTTCTTCTATCAACTCGTATTTGAAGGTAGTCTGAAAAATTATAAAATCATAGAACGCAATACATTTTGGTGGGCGTGTAACGTGTTTCACCTAATTGTTTTATTAGCTTTCTTGGAGTTCGAGAATGCGTCTCCGTTTTATGGTTCTTAGGACCAGAACGAGGTCGTTTGATGCGGGTCTATATGGGGTGGCATAACATTTTTTGTCCTATTTTAGGTAGGCATAACGTTTTTAGGACTAATGATAATTTACCATAACAACTAAACGCATAACTGTCTTCGCATAATGTTAACTAGCATAACCATATATAACATAACGATAACTTAGCATAATGTTTAAACGCATAGCCATATATAGCATACAGATAACTTAGTATAATGTTTCGACGCATAACTATAAAAAGCATAATGGTTAAAGGCACACATTGAGAAAAGCATAACAATACTTAAACATACTGATCAACGGCATAAACTTTAAACGCCTAACTAAAAAACAAGTGTAAAGAGCGGACATAAATAAAATACGTGGGTGTGTGAAATGCGGGTGGGTACTTCGACAACAATATTTATTATGCGTAATGTAGGTATCTACTAATTTAATGGAATATCTATGCAGGACTATGCAGTAGTATAACAATTTTTGTACCAATTTATGTAGACATAACGTTTTTAGGACTTAAAAACCTACATACACCTAAGACATATGGTGCACTTTTTGACTTCGGGTGGGCTCCCGCCAGAAGCTCTTCGGTCAGCCCTGAGTGTCGCTTCTCCATACTCGGCCTGCACTCCACTACGGAGGTCGCCGGCTCGCTTCGCTCGCCACCTACCCCCTTCGCTACGCTTGGCCTCGCATGGATCGCTCCACTCAGGACCTCCCTTGAGCTTCTGGCTCCCGCATTTTTTAAATACACTCTAGGGGTAGTAGCGACAAGACTAGGTGGAGTCGGGGTGCTCCGAGTCGGATCTGGACCCTATATAACCTGGTTATATATTACGTAGCACAACAAATAATTAAAAAATGCCTAAATGCGTCTGAGCAACAGTCGAATTGAATGTAGCACAATAGATTTTTATGATTAAAACACATAACGCCAAAAAACGATTATGCAAAAGTTACATTATGCCACTATATATTATGCTACATTCATTATGACAAAGTAAATTAGGAAAAAAAAAATATGCGATTTAAACGGCACCTTAAAAAAAAATAGAACAAATAAAAAAATGCTTAAAAACTATTATGCGTCTCATCAATAGTCGAATAAAATCTAGTACAATAGATTGTTATGCTTAAAACACATGACGCCAAAAAATGATTATGCGAAAGTTGCATTATGACACTATAAATTATGCTACATTCATTATGACAAAGTAAATTAGGAACAAAAAGTTATGCGTTCTAATAGGCTCCCGTTTGATGCTACTTTCGTTATACGAACAACTGTACTGTGGAATGTAAATGTTAACGAATTTTCTATCCATATTCTATTTCGCACAAACCATCTATGAAATGAAATGAAATGAAATGAAAATTTATTGTAGAAAACTGTTTCAAATTATATTTATAGAAAAGAACAATGGCAGACTTTCATACTTCAAAATAGTTGAAACGAAATGATAGCGTCTATACATCAAAAATATCTTAAAATGTGGAACGTCAGTCCCTGAGTATAATATCGAAAGATTTTTGTCTTCAAAAGGCCTAGAAATAAAGATATTTAAGTTCGACCGTTTATTAAATTCTATAAGTCACAGACTAAATAGAGAGATTTGACAGAGATACTCTGTATTAGTGGCTGACATTGACATGCCAGCGACACAATATATTTTTTTAATTTGAGTTTGGCTATGGATACTAGTTCTTCAGCCGCAGTGACATAGGGGAATTCCTGATGTTGCTATAACATTAAAATAGAATTATACCAATAGTTTTAACATTGATATTATTAATATTACGGAAAGAAGTTTTAATGAAACTTATATCCACTACTATCTTTTATTTTTATAACTACCTACTGATATTTTATATACTAATGATAACCAACTAGAAATAAAATATATTTTTTCCGCCATTATTGTTTCCAATTACTTCCAAAATAGGAAGATTATAGTAAATGGTCACATTGAAACGGTGTACTAGGTTATTTTAATCATATGAAAACCCAATAATTTGTAATATTTTTTGTGGCTTCTATTACTACAAATATTTATATGAAAAATCTTAGAAAAAACAATAAATTCATTTCGTATAAACGTTATTTCTAGACGCTACCATGAAGCTAACTATTATTTTGCCATTGTTCTTTCATTTCTATATTTATAGGTCTCGTTCTACTCCAGGCACTTAGGTACGAACACCTCTCTATCAGGATCTAGATAACGATAATAGTTACTGGCTTGTTTTTTCTACAATTTTAAGCACCTACTAGCTGTAGACTCTATTATTTCCGTTAGTTTCACTTAAGATTGTTTTAAGTAAATGTCTCGAAAAATATTTAATATTTTAAAACACTTACGTCATATTTGATAGAACGTTTGAATACGCCCCACATCATATCCATAATCGATATAATAATCCCGATAACACATCCAACACCCAGGACTACAAACGCTCCGATCATGTTTTTCATATCAAGCTGCTTTTTCTCTTCGCCTTGTTTTTCCTGTAAATTATAGTTTCTTTTTTTACACATTTTAACATACATAATATAGAATGACGTGATGACCATGCACACTTTTGATGTTAAAAAACACCCCTACTTATCGTTATAGGTCAGCGCAGTCTCAGCAGCTGTTTGAACATAGCACTAAGCACTAACAGCCCACTAAATGTTCCCACTACTGGTCCTCGGGGCCTTCTCTCGCAAGGAGAGAGTCAAGGCCATAATCCACCACGCTGGCCTAATGTGGGTTGGTGGATGACACATGATTTCGCAAGATTCTAAGTACATGTCGGTTTCTTCAGGATGTTTTTCCTCCACCGTTTTAAGTAAGCGGCATTACGCACATGACTTCGAAAAGAGTGGTGCGTGTGGTTTTGAACACGACGTCTCCGGATCGGTAGTTGCCGATCTCCCGACTAGACCAGCCGTAACTTTTTGAACACGAAGCGTATAAATCACTCCCTAGCTCTGCGCTATACTCGTCACCAAGAGACAGATACTTATTTCTTTGCCATGAAAATTTTCCGAACTCCCTGCAAACCGCAATGTACTCGTAGTAATGTCTATGTACATATCCATACAGGTTTGGAGGTATTTTGATTGGCTAAAGAGTGGTACTTCTCCCGACAGACTCTACGAAGAGTCCTCCTACTACTACAGACTATAGTCCTATACAACAATTTGTTATATTGTTAATTTAAAATCATTAAAACTAATAGGTATAAATACGCCTAATGGCCTAATGGCCAAAGTCACGGACCCCGGAGTCTGTGGAGTAGCAATTTTGAATAAAAAAAAAAAAACGCCTAATGGCAAGAGAAATCCGTTGTTTATGAATATCTGTAACATCAGTGAAGCGAACGGCGTACTGTCAACCTGACCAGGTTTTTGAAGAAGCCTTTTTTTTTTAAAATTATCTTGTTGAAGTTAGTTGGAACCACCTTTGTACGAACATAAAACTGGGTCCCATATTTCAAATTCACATACATAATTATGTTCAATTGCAGTGCAGTGTATAATTACCTACATATTTTCGTTTTTTATTTTTGCATTTTATAATTGATTTAATTATTGAGTTTGAAATGAAAGGAGGAAACTGTAAGTTCCATAATGAAACTTTTTTGATAATATATAATATTAAGTGCGATTATTTGCTTACCCCACATTTACCACCACCTCGTTTTTCCTTCCACCATAAGTCCTTTAACTTCTGTATTTCTCCCTCTTCTTTGAATTTTAGTATAGCTGCGTCAATATATTTCTTATATGGCGACCCTAAAAGTACATAATGATAGTATTTTTTAATAATTATAATAAAAATGTCAACAGCCTTTCGGTGTAGTAATACATGGCTCAAAAGTGATCACAATAATTAATTTATTTTTGCCAAACACAATTCACGTAAATTAATAGATTTAGTAAGTAAGTATCTCAAGAAAAATACTAACATTAGCAGGATACTATTACTAAGTAGTATATGTATCCAGAATAATTTACTTACTATGTATATTTATGTATTTCATTTTATTCATTTCCATTCTGCCGGAAATACATATACGTACAAACATACACACACAAACTTTCACTGTTATACTATCAGTGGGATTGGCAGATAATGAATGCTATAAATATAGTACCTACATAAATGTTAAATAATGTTTTTGTTTGTCTGGGTTTCACGGATTAGATTTATGTAATACACAGCGCAATAAGCATACACATATACAAACTTTCTCTTTTAAAATAATTATTAATGACAAGGACAATGCTTAATGGGGAGCTCCCCATTAAGCATTTTACGGGATTAAAAACCTAACTGTTAATAAACTAAATAAATATTGGTGGACAATTCACACACAACACCATCTGACCCCAAACTAAGCAAAGCTTGAATGATGGCGGCCAGATAGCTGATATAATACTTATATAGTTTTAAATACATACTTATTATACATATAAACACCCAGACACAGTGCAAACATTTAAATTCATCACACAAATATTTGCACTGGCTGGGGATCGAACCCACGACCCTCGGCTTCACAGGCAGAGCTACCACCAACTAAGCCACGAGGCCAGTCAAAAATTCAGACTATATTTAAACTACTTGAGTTCCGAAGGGATAGTTAGTCTGAGTTCCAGCTGGATCAATTCAGTGCCTACAACGTGACACAGAAACTCAATCGAAATATTCAAATATTTACATATTCTTAGGATTTAGTAGTTTTTGTAAAGTATATTTATGTATATTCACTCAAAATTCTACTTAATATTATTTTACTGTCATATGCATGAAAGATAAAATTAAAGTCTAAAACAATAAATATAATATATACATACATACCTTTTTTCATTCCAATTCCATAAGTTTTTGTATCCAATAGTCCACCAACTTGAATGAGATCACAATGTCTCTCTTTATAATAATCTATCGAAGTTGACTCCATGAAAAACGCGTAATTTGAAGTTTCAGCCCTTCAATTAAAATAAAAACAAATAAGTATAGTATATCCTAGTAGTAGGTAATATCATCTATCATTATAATCTAAATCACAGCTGAAGACTAGCTTTGCCTAGGATTGGCACAGTCATAATGGGAAGTCAAACTCAGTGGGGATCGAAGTTTGTTTGTATATGAAAACGTATGTTGTGTGATTCAAGATTACACTACATATATTTTCATTAGCAGTTACCATAGGAACCTTGTAAAAACATAGATCTAAGCACAAATAGTTATTTGTTGTACAAGAGTGCAAAGTTGCTTTTTAACCGCGTGCTCAATTTCGATGACCGAGCAAGCAAAGAATTCTAAAATTTCAACTACTTGTGTCACTCGCTGTTCTCGTGATTAAAAAATTAGAGTCCTGAGCGTAGCAAGGGAATCAAAAAGACACAAGGTGAAAAATCTTTGCACTCGATGCAACATGTAATTTTTCATCCCACCTTAGCGAGGAAATCACTGAATGCTTTGCGCATTATTAACAGTTTCAATCAATTCTGTTGGCGTCAAATAAACTTCTTTTCATCCCACCAGCTCGAAAAGAGTACTTTTGCTCCTCGATATCAGGGCGCAAAAGTCGTTTTTACCCTCTAGAGGTTAAAGTAAATTTGAATTTAGAACATCGTGTGTACTGAGGTTTTGAATTCAAAACATAATTTAACCTATTTATTTCTACCTCCTTGGTGCCGAATTCATCATACGAGTACATTTATTTTTAATTTGCTAAAATCTCATACTCGGAACCTCTTTGGTGTACTTTTTTTTAAATGCTTTGCGCGCATTTTTCTTTTCACGTATGGAGGATAGAGGTAAAGAATGATATTTCAAATGGCAAAACATTTTGAAATGCTATGAATGAATCAATTGTAATCGAATTGAAGTAAGCCGAGTTGCCGAGTTAAATAATTAAATATTATTGACTACTAAAATAGTAACTAATAGATAATTTCAACTACTTGTGCAGTACAAAATAATGTAGTAAATATAACATCAAATAAATAATTACTATTTTGAGAAAACATGTAGGTACAATATATTTTGTACCGTCAAAGTATATATCAAAACTTAAGTATAAGTCAAAACTTCTTTTGGCGCGCCAAAGACAGATTTTTCGTGGGCTGTCAATTTAATTCTAGCGTCACGCTCAGGAATGATAAGAAATCTTCGGGTAAACTCGGGACCATAGCCAATGGCCATCTAGAAATGCCTCAGCCTTTCCCATTGGCCATTTTAAAATGTGTCAGCATTTCTAGATGGCCATGCTCATAGCCACGCCCTCCGGTTTCACACGCGTAGTTTCCAAAGTAAAAATCAAATTCTGAGTTATAAGTTACCACTTCTATCGGCAGTGCCTATGACTGCCAATATTTTTCTTTCATGAATTCTGAATAATACGTTTATTAATTTCCTTTAAAATGTACCCTGATGCAAATTTAGCGCTACTATAATTTAATGCATTTGGGCGGACACTTTTTCATGTACACATGAAACTCCTTCCTCAATCGGTCAACTCTCCATATTTTCACGTCATATTGTTATTGTTAAAACCATGGCTAAATAAACTTAAGTTTAAAACTTTAAAACTTATAAAATTGAATACAAGTAAAAAACCGAAATACCATAATAATAACTGATTCTATCGACCAAGAAGTTTATTTAACGCCAACAGAATCGACTGAAACTGAAAATGCGCAAAACGTTTAGTAATTTCCTCGCTAGGGGGGGATGAAAAATTACGTGTTCCACTCGAGTGCAAAGATTTTTCACCTTGTGCCCTTTTGATTCCCTTGCTACGCTCAGGATTCTAATTTTTGAATCCCTCGCTACGCTCGTGATTCAACTTTAGAATCCTTCGCTTGCTCGGTCATCAAATTTGAGCACGCGGTTAAAAAGCCACTTTGCACTCTTGTACAACAAATAACTATTGTCGCTAGAATCACATATTTTGGGTTTTCACTTGTATTCAATTTTCCTGTTTTTAACCTAAGGTTTTAATTTTGAGTTTATTTAGCCATGGTTTTAACAATAACAATATGACGTGAAAATATGGAGAGCTGACCGGTTGAGGTAAGGAGTGTCATCTGTGTAGGTACATGAAAAAGTGTCCGCTCAAATGCAAGGGTAAATTTTAAAGAAAATAAATAAACGCACCATTTAGAATTCACGAAAAAAATATATTCTAGCTACATGTTTTCTCAAAATAGTAATTAATTGATGTTATATTAACTACATTATTGTGTACTACGCAAGTAGTTGAAATTTTCTGTTAATTTTAGTCGCCAATAATATTAAATTACTTAAGTTGGCATACTTCAATTCCTTTAGAATAAAATTGATTCATTCATAGCATTGTTTATGCCTATATGTATATAGCCTTCAATGCAGCAGCAAGGAGCATACTCCGAATGTCATCCCACTCATCACCCCCTTGACGTCAAGGACCCCCAACGCAGCTTCACAGCAACAAACGAGCCGAACGTGAGCCGACATGGGACAGGTTGAACCGCTCCGCTATGTCATGGCTTCGGAGCCGCGGAGTCATGCACGTAACGAATTCCTAGCCAAACTGAGAGCGACAAGACAAGTCAACCTCAAGACCTGCGAAAACATCATGCAGTCCTATAGGCTAGGAAGTGAAAGCCTCTTAAAGGCGAAACTCGAGGAGGCCGAAGCAGCCATTTACAATAATGTCACTTCCCGGGTCATCAAGGGAACCATGACAGGAAAGTATATGGCAGCTTACAGTGCAGAAAATGGCTTTGTGACACTGAACGAGAAAGAGACAGAGCGCGCGGGAATGCCAGTTTATGCGACACCACCAAACGACCCAATCGTAGTTACCGCCCGATGCACCAAGATTATGCTGGACGATAAGATCCTTGAGATGGCCAAAACCATCGAAGGGAACTCAAACGTCAAAGCGGGTTGGGAAAACTGGGAGGTACCGCGAATACAGTGGGTCAACGGAGTTCCAGGATGTGGAAAGACAACATGGGTGATTAGACACTTTGATGTGGACAAGGACGCCATTATCACTACAACAACTGAAGCAGCAAAAGATCTTAGAGAAAAGCTATCGCACCGTATTGGAAACCTGGTCAAAACCAGAGTGCGAATCATGGCTTCTGCTCTGGTAAATGGTTTCGGAAGAGAAAGTTTCAGTCGCCTCATGGTGGACGAAGCTCTCATGAGCCATTTTGGAGCCATTGTGATGGCTTCAAGGCTGTCTGATGTTGGTGAAATTATCCTCATCGGAGACGTCAATCAGTTGCCTTATATCGACAGGGAAAATCTCTTCGAAATGAGGTATCACCGCCCAAACCTGGTAACAAAGATCAGCCAGGAGTTGCTCTGCACACATTGCAATCCGATGGATGTCGCATATGCGCTGAGGGAAATATACTCAGGTATGTACTCCTCAGCACCCCGTATAAAGTCCCTAGAGCAGAAAAGGTACAAGGGAGTGAAAATACCCAACACCCTACCAAACACCCTCTTCTTAGTTCACACTCAAGAGGAGAAGGAGACCCTGACAAACCAGGGTTATGGGTCAGGCACCGGGTCACGTATCCTCACCATCCATGAAGCTCAGGGACTGACATATGAGTCGGTAATCGCAATAAAAACGAAGGCAAACATGAAGCTGCACGAGAGCGTGCCCCATGCGGTTGTTGCAATCTCACGGCACACGGGGACCTTCACGTACTACGCTGACGACACCGACGACGCCATCGGTCGGTTCGTGCGGCGAGCGTTGGCTGCATCACCGAAGACCATCCGAGAGTTCAACCTACAGATGGCCATCAGGGACAGAAATGCAGCCGTAGTGGAGGCTCTCGGCCGGGAGGAGGTGGCTTAGGCAAATGGCAATAAGGCAAAGAATCGATGTCGAGTCGATTACTAGCGGAATCCCAACCGGTAGTGATCGGCTCAACAGACGAGCACTAACTAGTATTAGGTTTAAAATGTTCCCAACTCCCCCCTTATTTCCCTCTTCTTCTGATTATCCAAGAAAGATGTAAAAATAAATTAGATTTGAAATGACAAAAGTCACGGACCCCGGAGTCTGTGTAGCAATTTTGATTAAAAAAAAAAAAAAATAGCATTGTTAAATATTCTGCCATTTGAAATAACATTCCTTACCTCTATCCTCCATACGTGAAAATAAAATTGGCAAAGGATTACAAAAAAAAGTAAACTGAGGAGGTTCCGAGTCTGAGTTTGTAAAAATTAAAAAAAAATTACGATGAATTCGGCACCAAAGATGTAGAAATAAATAGGTTTAATTATGTTTTGATTTCAAAAACTTAGTGCACGCTATATTCTAAATTCAAGTTTACTTTACTCTCTAGAAAGTAAGCTTTATGCAAAACGGCCGACGGAAATTGTCTTGAAAGTGTGTGTGAAAGTGTGACTGAGTATTGGGACTTTGTTGTTATAGTCCGAGATCCCAGAGCTCCCAGACGTCACCTATTTTCTGATGAATGAAATGTGGACGATTGAGTAGAGTTAGTAAGTACTAAGAACACATGCTTAGATGCTTACTCGCTAACTCGCTTAGACGGCCCATTTTGAGATATGGGGTAATGAAGGTACATACAAACATTAATTCACTTATTTTCTAATGAGTGATTTTCACGTATGTTGTAGGCAATATCCTTAAAAACAAGGTCCCAATACTTCCAGACACTTTCCGTCAGCCGTTTTGCTTAACAACTCCAAAATAATAATTTAACTTCACTTATATTCTCATGCTCCATTTGTAAATATGTTCGTTAGACAACTATTTTGTTGCTTTTTCCAATAAGATAGACCAATATAAGGGGGCAATTATCCCCTAAACTCAACTATGTCCTATGGGTAAGAGCGGTAGACTGAGTGAGACATTTATTAGGAAATATTGACTTAAAATTGAGTTTAGGGGATGATTGACCCCTTGGATTGGTCTGTCTAATTGGAAAAAGCTTTAAAATAGTTGTCTGACGGATATATTTACAAATGGAGCATGAGAATTTAAGTGAAGTTATATTATTATTTTGGAGTTGTTAAGCAAAACGGCCGACGGAAAGTGTCTGGGAGTATTGGGACCTTCTTTTTAAGGATATTGCCTACAACATACGTGAAAATCACTTATTAGAAAATACGTGAAGTAAGTAATATTTGTATGTACCTTCATTACCCCATATTTCAAAATTGGCCGTCTAAGCAAGTTAGCGAGTAACCATGTCTTCTTAGTACTTACTAACTCTACTCAATCGTCCACATTTCATTCATCAGAAAATAGGTGACGTCTGAGAGCTCTGGGATCTTACTCTACTCTCGAATTTTGCGCACTGATATCGAAGAGCAAAAGTAGCCGAGGTGGTGGGATTCAAATATTTTTTTACTGATTTGTTTTTCTCTGTAGATTGGCTGGTTTCATTGTGGTTGGCTCGTGTAAGCTGAATATTTTTTGTAATGTAGCTATTAGTTTTGCACTTAGATGTGGGAGTTATTTATTAGTATTACGCTTATATTTTATTAATCTAGGTTGTAAGTACATTTTAGAACATTATTGATACTTACTCGCGCACTCCTTCGTTATTACCAGACATGATCCAGTTATTTTTGGACATTATGTTATACATATCTTTATATTTTGGGTTTTTGGAGTACTGAAAATGAAAAAAATAAATATCAAACAAAATCAAAACATCTCAGTAATCTGAACAGATGAATGCAGTAATTTATGTAGGTATCTGTTCAAATTGCTGGTAATGAACTTTAAGGGTAAAATATTGCATGCCGGTTTTTATGAGCTGGCCTGATATTTACCAGACGAAACAACCACACAGTGTGTTGAATGAGTGCATCATATTTATTATTAACCTTTCATCACCCACAGCTGGATACAGACCTCGCTAAATTTACGCCGCTGTGATCGATCGCCAGTTTCTGTCATCAAATAAGTTCTCGCCACTATATCAGAGCTAGACTCAGGGGAACCTCACACGGCGTTTGCTTATATTAGTAGTCTCGGTAAAATAAGCCGCATTTGTAAAAACTTACATTGAAAAATGTTACCGTAGAACCGCCGTCCTTCGCTCCGTATCTAATAGATTTTTTTTCATACAGTTCGTCAATTGTTTCAAATGGTAAAACATTGGGTTCTATGGTCAAAAAGGCTACCAAAGTACCCACGTAAGACGCAACCATTACCAGAGTGAAAAACCACCACACGCTTGTAATCAAACGGGGAGCTAGGGCACTGAAAACACGACAAATGTATTTAATTTATTTTTCTATTTAGTACTTATGTATTAAACAAATATATTTTTATTTCATAGTTTCCCAGTTACAATATGTAATGTAACGTATGCCAAGCAGTAATGTGCAAACATTACTGTGTTCCGGTTTGAAGGGCAATGTTTCCAGAGAAATGACAGGGCTTACAGATATAACAACTTAGATCTCTGGGTGACGAACGCAGTGCAGTGCTAGGTAATGATTTATTTGAACTCTTCATGTTCCAATAGCTGCGTGTCACTGTGTTGTTATGTGGCAGGCATGTTGCTTACCATCACGCACGTGTCCTGCTCGTCTCGCGACTCCTTATTAAAAACAATGTAGGTACCATACTTACCTTAATCATCATCGAAACATTCGAATCGTTTGGAGTTTTAATTTTGTAGTGATATTTGTAGAGTACACAAGGGGACGTTACCACACCTTTGCCTTGTATTCTACAGCTAAGCAGTAACGTAAAACTATTCCTGTGTTCCGGTTTGAAGGGAAATATTTTCGAAAAATAAACAGAAAAATAATGCCGTGAGATAATCATCTGGTATCTATGAATGATTAGTGCAGTGCTAGGCAGTCATCTGGATTTCTCTTATTCAAATAACTATGTGGCACTGTGCTGTTATGCGCAGGCATGTTGCTTATCAGTAGACGAATGTTTTGCTCGTTCTCCCGTTTTACATTTAGTATAAAAAAATATGTTTATCAAAATCTATTCAATATAAGGGCTAAATGCCACTGATTTAAAGTGCGAGTAAAAAAAGTAGATTTGAAGATTTTTGTTTCAGTCATTACTTTACTTTTTTATACTTGACTTTTATAGTTTTACATATCAAATCGATCTTGACAAACACCTTAAAGGCTGGACTACTTTGACTCAAGACAGACAAAATTGGAAGGAGGTAGGGAGGCCTTTGCTCAACATTGGGACACAATGGGCTCTTATTGGGCTAGTAATTAATATCAAATACCAAAAAGTAAAGCTTTTTCTTTCAATATCTACTTACATTGGCGCGATTTCCGATCCCTGTTGCATCACAGATCCAATAATAAGCCAGACCGAGTTTGCAAAACTGAATTGGTTAGACAATTCATCGGGTTGTTCAACACAAGGCACCGGATTCTGCCACTCTTTGTTTGAGATACGACCCACGAATATCATCAAGACTCCAAGACAGAACTGTATCAACATCATGTAGATCCAAACCTGGACATTACAACAAAAATACAATTTTTGTAACAAGATTTTTGCAAAAAACAAAATAATTAAACTTCTAAAACACACACGAACGTGGAGATAAAACATTTGATATCTCTGGGCTACAAGCACAGTGAAACGGTAGGTAATGATTTGGAGTCTTCATGTTTGAATAGCTGCGTGTCACTGTCCTGTTATAGTCAGACATTTTCATTACCATCAGAAACATTATCTATACTACAAAAAACACTATTATTCGTTTTTTTAAGTTGTTTTTGTAGAGTTTCGCAAATGTTTGCTAGAGATCATAGGTTCACATCCCACCTTCATTTCTGAGTATTTTACAAGATGATAAATATATAATTTAAGTTTGTCACCGCCCCTAGCTTTGACGATGAACGAATTCATTGCAAGGAAGCCAGCATCGTCCAAAGATGACATTCTCGTTAGTCTGGCCAAGTGGACCATAATCTTAATAAAATAAAAGAATGAGCGAACCAATGCCAAAGTTTTAGTAAATTATGACAATTACCTCTTTTGAAAACACAGCCATGAACGAAAACATTTCAGGTGGCAGTTTACTTGGCTCCTTGTACAGTATGCTGATGCCTAAAGTCATCCATGGCGTAGAGAAGTCGATGGCTTCTTGACGAATTTTTGTTATTGATAAGTCTGTAATAGCCAAATCTGCCATCTGAAAAATACGACCAAAGTATATTATCATGCGCCTATTACCTAACTTTTAACTTTTATTTGATTTGATTGACATTTACATTTATTAATTTTAATAATTTAATTAATATTTTTATTCACTTTAATGTTTCATTTCAATTTAAATTCATATTATTAATGTTTCATTTAATTTTATGTTATATGGATTTTTAATATGGAATAAATCACTTTCATTTCATTTCATTTTTTTCATTTCATTTCATTCATTTCATAAGTCAGTAATTACCTCTAGTTATCGAATGTATACTTTTAGATATGCTGTACATCTATGTATGTCTAGTTAGTTACTTCAGATTAGTTTTAGTGCAATTTGTGCTAGCCTAAACTTTGGTAAGCATTAGATGCCATCAGAAGCCAATGACCACAACTTCCTTAAAATAAAATAATATGAAATAATAATTATCAGGGCAAAAAAAATAATAGAAAATTTTGTATCGACGTGAATAGCACACTTAGTCTGTGTTTTAACCGACGAAAAACGGATTAAGTTCTTCATGTAATTTTACATTATATATTTTATTTAGGTGTGACCACCTGATCACGCATAATTCTTATACAGAGTAGTCCGATTTTAATAGTTATTTGTTGTACAAGAGTGCAAAGTGACTTTTTAACCGCGTGCTCAATTTTGATGACCGAGCAAGCGAAGGATTCTAAAGTTGAATCACGAGCGTAGCGAGGGATTCAAAAATTAGAATCCTGAGCGTAGCAAGGGAATCAAAAGGGCACAAGGTGAAAAATCTTTGCACTCGAGTGTAACACGTAATTTTTCATCCCCCCCTAGCGAGGAAATTACTAAACGCTTTGCGCATTTTCAGTTTCAGTCGATTCTGTTGGCGTTAAATAAACTTCTTGGTCGCTAGAATCACTTATTATTATGGTATTTCGGTTTTTCACTTGTATTCAATTTTATAAGTTTTAAACTTAAGTTTATTTGGCCATCTAGAAATGCTGACACATTTTTAGAAGGCCAATGGGAAAGGCTGAGGCATTTCTAGAAGGCCAATGGTTATGGTCCGAGTTTACCCGAAGATTTCTTATCATTCCCGAGCGTGACGCTAGAATTAAATTGACAGCCCACGAAAAATCTGTCTTTGGCGCGCCAAAAGAAGTTTTGACTTCAAAATATATTGTACCTACATGTTTTCTCAAAATAGTAATTATTTACTTGATGTTATATTTACTTATTTTGTACTGCACAAGTAGTTAAAATTATCTATTAGTTACTATTTTAGTAGTCAATAATATTTAATTATTTAACTCGGCAACTCGGCATACTTCAATTTGATTACAATTGATTCATTCATAGCATTACAAAATGTTTTGCCATTTGAAATAACATTCTTTACCTCTATCCTCCATAAGTGAAAAGAAAATAGCGCGCAAAACATTAAAAAAAAAGTACACCAAAGAGGTTCCGAGTATGAGTTTTTAACAAATTAAAAATAAATGTATGATGAATTCGGCACCAAGGAGGTAGAAATAAATAGGTTAAATTATGTTTTGAATTCAAAACAATCAGTACACACGATGTTCTAAATTCAAATTTACTTTAACCTCTAGAGGGTAAAAACGACTTTTGCGCCCTGATATCGAGGAGCAAAAGTACTCTTTCCGAGCTGGTGGGATGAAAAAATATTTTTTTCATCCCACCAGCTCATTTTATTACTCCGGTGAAACCGGAGGGCGTGGCTATGAGAGCCACGCCCTCCGGTTTCACACGCGTAGTTTCCAAAGTAAAAATCAAATTCTGAGTTATAAGTTACCACTTCTATCGGCAGTGCCTGTGACTGCCAATATTTTTCTTTCATGAATTCTGAATAGTACGTTTATTAATTTCCTTTAAAATGTACCCTGATGCAAATTTAGCGCTACTATAATTTAATGCATTTGAGCGGACACTTTTTCATGTACACATGAAACTCCTTACCTCAATCGGTCAACTCTCCACATTTTCACGTCATATTGTTATTGTTAAAACCATGGCTAAATAAACTTAAGTTTAAAACTTATAAAATTGAATACAAGTGAAAAACCGAAATACCATAATAATAAGTGATTCTAGCGACCAAGAAGCTTATTTAACGCCAACAGAATCGACTGAAACTGAAAATGCGCAAAGCGTTTTGTAATTTCCTCGCTAGGGGGGGATGAAAAATTACGTGTTACACTCGAGTGCAAAGATTTTTCACCTTGTGCCCTTTTGATTCCCTTGCTACGCTCAGGATTCTAATTTTTGAATCCCTCGCTACGCTCGTGATTCAACTTTAGAATCCTTCGCTTGCTCGGTCATCAAAATTGAGCACGCGGTTAAAAAGCCACTTTGCACTCTTGTACAACAAATAACTATTTATTTATTGCAATCAAGTCTTCTTTGACAATCAGATGGACTTTGAACCATTGATTTGCTTGATGGCAAAATAATGCTGTGCCCGTACATGTAAGCCGCTAAACCTAGAAGATACTTAATCACTATTATTAAAAAAAAGATCTTGATTATATCAAGGGCGAAGACTGTAATTATCTGGTAATTCACAATACGCAAGCTCATACGTACAAAGCTGTGAGAGTCTAGAGAATAGAACATTTGGTTTCAGAATTGTGAGGTGAACCTCATGATTCTGAAACCAGATGTATCTTTGTTGATGATGAAATTTGCTCATGATGAATCTTGGTGGGAAGGTAGGTTCGAATCTAATCTATGAGTATTTTCCCAAGACGAGTTTGACAGCAGCACCGTATTTAACGGTGAAGGACAACATGGCGAAGAAACCAGTGTGTCTTATGAACGACATCATTCAAGGACATGTATCATTCGTTTCAACTTAAGAGTTTACAGTCAATATCATGTTTAATCTTATTACGCGATTAAATTCATTTCAATAGACAATAATTACAAACAAAATAACGATAAAAATCTTACGTCTTCTCGAAGGTCTTTGACCATTCCACTGTATGAACCATTTTCTAATAAAGTGCCATACACAGGTTGATTTTCAAAGATATAATTGAATCCGAGTTCCTTAGAAAGCATGTCTATAAGGTCAATGGTGAATCCTTCGTAGCGGTCATTTCCCACTAGAGTCACATCGGAATCTTTCACGTACGCATATGGAGGAGACTGAAAATTGAAAAAAAAAAACTGAATGATATATTATAAAATAGACAGTACTTTATTTTGCGCATCAAAAATATCACATTGAAAGCATCTTATTAGCATTATATATGCGAATGTTTGTTTGTTTAGATGTTTGTTGGTCAATCAAGTCGTAATGGCTGAACAGGTCGAGATGAAATTTGGAACATAGATTTCTTTTGCAGTGATACGATTATTTGCACAGTCCACTTGAGGAAGTACAACACCTTTGCCAGGAATTCTACCGCCAAGCAATAATGTGTAAACATCACTGTGTTCCGATTTGAAGGGCAATTTTTTCAGAGAAATTACAGGGAGTGGAGATAAATCATCTTATATATCTGAGTCACGAGCGTAGTGTAGTGCTAGGAAATAATTTTGACTTTTCATGTTCCAATGGCTGCGTGACACTGTGCTGTTATGGGCAGGCGTGTTGCTGTCTATAAAGCATATGTCTTGCTCGTCTCGACACCAAGTACATTAAAAAAAATGTCTTACGCTATCTGCTATCAAAACTTTCAGTGTTTTATTGTGTAATACGTCTTCTTCACCTATTTCTGTATCTGGTCCGAGAATTCTGTCTATAAACAAATCGTTAAATTCCCATCTTCCAATCTGAAACATTAATAATTTACAGTACACAATCTATTACATATTTTTAATTGGAAACTATACATAAACATAAGTTTCCATAAAAAAAAACAATCGCAGTCACAAATAAATGTATAGTGATTTAATCAATTGTTCATAACTTTGACGTGTTTCAATGTTGTGTGTATCAAACTTAGCTATAGTATACAGTCATGTAGCACACCAGAAAAATATCTGTTTAACAAAATTTGTTAAAATGTACGTAAATCAGTAAAGCATTTCAAATAAACATTTTTGACTGGTTTTTTTTTCAAGCAAATCGTCAGGCACCATCTGTCATTTTTAAATTTTTCGACCCCATTTTTTTTAATTGTGTCGTCTCATTTTCATTGAACTTTTCTAAATAACATTTCCCAAATTACGTGTGAATATTAGGTAGTCTTTGAAGAATAAAACGTAAGTAAAGATTTTGAAGTCAGCTAACCAGACCAGTAGGTGAAGACGCTGGCAAGACAATACAATATTCGTGGAATGTCAGCTTTATTGTTAGGGTTCCGTAAAACGTAAAAACGGAACCCTTATAGATTCGTCATGTCTGTCTGTCTGTCTGTCCGTCCGTCACAGCCACTTTTTGCCTTGGTCAAGTTGTTTTATTCGTATATTATGTCGCAGTACCAATAATAACCGTTATAATAGAAGAGCTCTGTAGTGAAGTCCGCGAATTGGCAGGACGCCTTGAGACTAGAAGTATCGATTTAGATTAATGCGTGAGTGGCGTATAATTGAAGACTTCACTGGACATAGGTCCAGGGGACGAGTATGGGCTGATTATGATGGTGTCTATATTTATATGGTTTTCATACAATTTACTGTTTTCCATTGTTATTATAGATAAATACTTACACTTTCATTTCCAGCTGGTGTCAATTCTAATACGTCGAAGATCACTTGCGATCTCAACCCCTGTCCATCAAATATAATGGGGCCTGTTATACCATCTACTTTTTGCTGAAATAAATATTATTGGCTACGTTAAATACACCGTATATGTTACATTTTCAACACATCAATTTTATAAATAAGTAAATTAACACTATATTAACAGCGCCCCATGTTTTTACCCGCATAGTTCCCGTTCCAGTTAGGTATTTTATCGTGATAAAAAGAAGCCTATGTGCTTTTGCAGACCATGTTCTATGTTTCTAATTTCAACCTAATTCGTTCAGCCGTTCCAAGGTTATTAAACAAAAAAGATACAAACATATTAACTTTTGCATTTATAATATTAGTAAGATGGTAAGATAATACTTAATTTTCAATATCTATGACGTGATTTGTATTCATTTTTTTATTTGCTCAATTAATTTTTGTTTTATATCAACGTCAAAACCTGTCAATAATGAGTGATACAGTCGCATCCCGTTTTCTTTTTCAAGGAATAGTCAAATAATAATTTGTACTTCAAATCCACGACAGAAATCTTGTGAGTTCATGTAACAATTACAAACCACTCTAGGCAAAAAAAGCGAAAAAAAGAATTAAAGTTACGGCTGGTCTAGACGGGAGAACGGCGACTGCCGAACTGGAGACCCCGGGTTCAAAACAACGCGCACCGCTGTCTTTTCGAAGTCAAGTACCTACGCAATTGCGCTAACTTAAAATGGTGAAGAAAAACATCGTGAGGAAACCGACATGTACCTAGAATCTTTCGAAGTCATGCATCATCCACCAACCCGTACTGGGCTAGCACCAGCGTGGTGGACTATGGCCTTGAATCTCTCCTTACGAGAGAAGGCCCCGAATCCTAGCTGTAGGAACATTTATTATTGGGCTGTTTAAGTGTTATGTGTAGGTATATATCTTTAAGTTATCTGTACTTAAATTACTATTTACTTACAGTTCTCATAAAATTTAACAAAGATGTGCCATATTTCCAAGGTTGCATAGTTTCGCAATCTAGTTTCGAAGGCACCATGGTGTGTAATAATTTTCTTTTCTCATATATTGTTAAAGCTGAATCGAATGCTAATACTGCATCATGGATGAGGACCACTTTGGTCGAGAGCTGTTCTGGTAATAGGTCTCCAAACGTTTGGTTGTTAAGTAGAGTTGTAAAGTTCCAAAGCTTATCATTGTACGTAAGATTGAGCAGGCGAAGACCTGAAAAAGCAATCAAAATAACTTTAATTTAAAAACCCGACTGCAAAAAATTAACACGTAAAATAACATTACATATATATTTTTTAATTTTTTTTATAGCGTAGGGTGACGAGACGAGCAGGTCATGTGCCTGATGGTAAGCAACATGCCTGCCACATCACAGCACAGTAACACGCAGCTATTGGAACATGATAGTCCAAATCATTACCTAGCACTGCACTGCGCTCGTCACCCAGAGACCTAAGATATTAGGTCTCTAAGCCCTGTAATTTCTCTGGAATCATTGTCCTTCAAACCGGAACACAGTAATGTTTGCACATTACTGCTTGGCGGTAGAATATTTGGCAAAGGTGTGGTACTTCCCCAGGCGGACTCTGCTAAGAGTCCTACCACTACAAAATATACTATCTCAGGACACTTTGGTGATTGAGACTAATCTAACAATATCTTAAATATCAAAATCCATCTAGCCGTTTGGAAGATACGTGGAAATAAAGAAATGTACAAACATACAAGATACGCGCGAAAAACATTACTCATGGTTGATGTTCCAAAGACACGAACGAAGAGATTTGACTCTACTTTTGTGATAAGAACGTCTAGGCTGTTGAATGAGTTGCCTGAGTGGGTTTTTCCTGATAGTTATAATCTTGGTGTCTTCAAATCGAGAGTGAATCGGTTTCTTCTAGGTAAACACGCTCCATCTCGTAGACCGCATCGTCGCTTTTCATCAGGCGATATGGCGGTCAAGTGTAAACCTATATAAGATAAAAACTAAATAAAAAAAAGCCTTCTTTTAGTCGGGAAATAAGACAGTAGTATAAACAGTTATGGTTAAAAATAATAATTCAACGACATCACAGTAGTGCCATTTTCAGAACCTTTTATTTGTATTGGCTATAATAATAAGTTGATTGACAATCATTGTTTTTCATTGAAACCATTGTATTAAATATAGGCTCTGAAATGTCAAACAATTAATGACTTGAACGGTGATATGGCTTCTATTTTATCTCTTCTACTTGATAAGTTCCTAAAGATATAGATAGATAGATAGATAAACTCTTAAATTCCACTTAATTAGAACACAAAGAACAAAAATGTACAAAAATATATTGTTTTTTCTTGACCTTCATATGACAAAATTCCTCAAACCAACAAATAAAACAAGAGCTCAACCACAATAAGAAATGGTTGTTGGATGGAAACCAAAACCAAGTCAATCAGAGTTAAAGACATTCAAAGTTACTGAAATGACTCACTTTTAAGCAAAAGCCCAATTTTTCAAGAAGGCTGAAAAACTTTTATTGTCTGATTTTCCGTGCGATCTCGACGTTTCTTGAAATTTCATGAAAATTCAGTTTATCAAATCATCCTACGACATACAAAAGACAAAAAATAATAAGGAACATAGTGACAATTGACTCTGACGCTTATAGAATCAGTCACTATGACAAATTTGCGGAGGAGGTGCCTGGCTGACTTATTATGAAATTAAGAGTTAAATATCAAAGGAAACGTAATCGGTCACCTGTCAACTTAACTCCTACGTGTCTAGGAGAGTTTACTGTTCCTTTAACCTTTAACCATGAAAAAGAAACAGATAACATAGAGTCAGTCAGAAGCATTAATCGGCTTTATGGTCAATTTTTACATTAAAATTACAATTATAAACGATAATTGTTGACTTGTTGACATACCAAGACTGAAACTGACTGAAAAAACTGAAAAAATAGAGAGTTGAAGTCATTTTCGTTAAAACCCTGGAATACATTACCTGTGTGGGTACTACCAAACATTCTTAATGTTTTCAAATCGAGAGGGAATCGGCTTCGTCTAGGTAAGCACGTTCCGACGTCAACGGCATTGTCGCTTAACATCAGGCAACATGGCGGTTAAGTATAGGTATACCTATGATAGGTAATAAATAAAATATGGTTATAAACTAGCAGTCTTCAAATCTGGAGTGAATTTGTTTCTTCTCGCTTCATTTTGATAATTTATCTTATATCTGTCAGTGAAAAGTGTAGTAATACCAGTTAGTAATATAGGTAATCTCTTTATGGGCATGAGTGATCCACTGCGTCATTATATAGGCAATGGTGGCACTATGGTAATATAACTCTTATACATTATTTTGATCTTGATAAAAAAAAAAAAAAAAAAAAAAAAAATGTTTTATTGCGGCAAAATTACAACCTGTCTTACCAAAAGCTATCACAGTCCCAATTTCGAGCAATTGTGCTCGAAATTCAGACCGTGTCACAACTCAAATTGTCAATTTGAACATTATCTTGTGATGTTTAATATAACGTATTAATCAACCAAACTGCATTGCGACAGTTGCTTAATAATAGTCGCTAGTCATCGCATTAGGATTCCCTGAGTTGCGATGACTAGTGCTCTTCGAGGTGTGGTGATATGCTGATCGGTTCATCCATAAAAAAGATTCTTAAAACTTTACAAACCAAATTGAATTTATGCAATTTATATACCTAGTTGAGGAATTTTACCTTATAACACGCTTACACGTACACAACTAATGCACAAACACACAAATTTACAAATACAAATATGTATTCACGCATGATTGCACGTTCACTGACATGCCGCACACGGACACACACATAAGTACCGTACGTATATCTGGTACACAGAAATAAAAAATATTATATAGGCCGTAATGCGCCACTTATTGACCGTATTCCAAAAAAGATCCTTTGTCTTTTAGCAAGTTTTTAGCACAGCCTCCTTATACCGATCAGAATCCAATCCCTAGGAGCTCTTCAGTCTCCCTTATATTTACGCTGCTCAGGAATGTTTTGATTTTATGTTTGCAAATGAATTTAGAATTTGTGAGTATGTTCAGCCTTTTATTTAATTTTGAATAGATGTGACTTCCACGAAAACTATAGGATCTTTGTCCAATCAATGAATTGGTTCTCAACACTGCCCACCTTGGCGTGCGCCTGGTTTTGGAGCTTTCGGACTTACTGGACTGTGCAGCTAGAGCAGTCCGATGAAATCGCAGTGTTACTGCCATTATATATAATTGTCTTACTGTCATGTGCTTTGTTTCCTTGTACAGAGTGTCACTTGGAAACCTGAAGGGTTTGTTAAACGCTACTTTTAAAACAGCCCTCTGTGCCCGTTCTAATGGCAGAAGATGGCTTACACAAGCAGAGCCCCATGCAATAATGCAGTAATTCAACACTGACAAGCAGAGTGACGTATAAACCAGGTTTATCACCTTGCGGCTGGCTATGTTTTTGAGTCCTTTAAAAACAAAAATTAACTTTCTAATTCGACCCTTAACGACTTGTATCTGCTTGGTCCATGATAAGGTCTCGTCAATATGAATCCCCAGATACTTGATGTTCTTTTCTTGACCCAGCACTGGGCAGTCACACCTAGCCTCGTTAAGACTTTGGCAGGTGTGGAGTTTTATGCACAAAGTCTCAGTTGGACTGGTGCGGGCTGATGATCGAAAGGCAATTATCTTGGTCTTTTGGGTATTAATAGTAAGCAGATTATGTTTCAGCCATAGCGCTACTTGTCTGAGGCCGTTGTTTGTTTGCTTGCTGACATCATCCCAATTAATTCCGTCAAATATTATTGCTGTATCATCGGCAAATGTGAATAATTTCGCCTGATTGAGAGCGATGTTACACAGGTCGTTTATATATACCAAGAAGAGTGTTGGGCCTAACACACTCCCCTGCGGCACACCATAGGTCACTTCCATTTGATCACTGCTCAGATTTCCGACTTTGACTTTTTGCGTGCGATCCGACAGGTAAGATTCAAACCATTTTAGAGCCACACCACGAATACCGATTTTCTCAAGTTTTTTGACCAGTATTTTGCGGCTGATCGTATCGAAGGCCTTGGCTAAATCACAAAAAACACCAATGCACTTGCGTCCCGAGTCCAGAGTCTTTGAGACATGGTCAACAAGGCCAATGACAGCATCCTCTGTTGATCTACTTTTGTGTTTTTCAAGATAAGTGATTAAGTTCTTATTAACAACCTTCTCTAGTACTTTTGAAATAGAACCTAGTAACGAAATGGGTCGGTAATTGGAGATTTCGCTTGTTTCACCTGATTTATAAATAGGACAAACATTAGCTTGCTTGAATGCCGCCGGAACCTGCCCACTCTGCATGCTTAAATTACAGACGTGAGCAATAGGTGCAGCGAGAATATGCTTGCAATGTTTTAGTAAAATATTACTAATTCCATCCCTTCCTGGCGCAGATTTTGTTTGGAGATCTGCGATAATTCCACTGATTTCGGAAGCGTTGGTGGAAGCTAAGAAAAACGAATTTAAAGGAGGGTTTGGAAGCTTAACATGTTGCACGAGATCATCCTCAGTTGCATTCAAGTCCGTCAAAATATCTTTCGCCAAGGACTCGCCAACAGTGGCAAAGAAACGATTTACGTTATTTAGTGCATCCCTTGGAGTATTGGCAGACTCTAGAAGATTGATATTGCTCGTTTTCTCAGATTTTAAGTTACACACTTCCCTCAGGGTATTCCAAAGCTTTCTACTGTCTCCGTTACAATCTTCTAATTTATTCCGTTCGTGAATATTTTTTAAATTTTGTAGAATATTGTTGCAGATATTTCTGTATACTTTATATTTAGTAGCAGCTTTTATGTCATTTTGATTTTTTCTAGCAGTTCTATATAAATAATCTCTCTTTCGCATGCACTTAAGAAGTCCAGGTGTTATCCATTCCTTTCTTATACGTTTAGAATTACAGATCGTATGCATAGTTTTGTGTTTCTCAACAACCGATATTATCACTGTTTCTAACTGTCTTAAGGCAGAATTGACATCGTTGTTTTTATAATATTCTGACCATTCTACTTTTTCTAGGTCTTTGGCTATTTGATTATAATCAATTTTAGTCACTATTTTTGGTTCTGTGGTGTACTTTGGCGGTTTCGAGTGAAAACCAAGCATAATAGAATCATGGTCGCTAATTCCAGATGTACAAATTACGGCGGAAGATGGAAAAGAAGATTTGATAAATGCATGATCAATGCAACTATTGTATCGAGTTGGACATTGGTGGCTTGGCAGAAACCCGTGACTCGTTAACATTTCAAGATAGCCTTCGGCACGGGAATCCCTAGACTCCAGAGATATATCGATGTTCATATCTCCTAGAACAACAGCTGTATTTCCAGTAAGGGAGCCAATGACTAGGTCCAACGAACCTATAAAAGGTCCAACGAACCTATAAAAATTGATGTGATGAAAATAATTTATAAGAAGCTTATCTTATAGACTTTGGTTCGACGAGAATCGATCTGCATAAAAATATATTGGTAGTCATTCTCACACAACATATCTTACCCCAAACTAAGCATATACATAATATATTATATACTATGGGAGCCAAATATCTCTTAAAATACGCATTAACTTGTAAACACATACTTATTATACATAGAACCACCCAAATACAGAACAAATATGCGTTCATCATGCCAATATTTGTGTGGAAATCAGTCCTGCAACCTCCGGTTTCGCAGGTAGACTTACAACCAACTAAGCCACTTACTAGGTCTAGTTAATTTAACCTTGATTTAATGCTCTTAATCAATCGATTGAATTACCATGAATGGAATGGAAATATTAATATTTAATTCTTGTTACCTGTCATATTGACTCCTCCATACCGGTAATTGACCAAATCTTTAGTGAAGAGGTCTGGTGATACAAAAATATAGGAATGTTCGTCAGCCATCAGACCAACCTGTTGTGCATGGTCTAGAATTCGGTCTATATTGGCAGATGGACAGTCGACCACGAAGTTGGTGTAGCCATTCTCTTTTGCATTTATAAGGACGTCTCTGAAAATATTTGTTTAAGTCTATAATTAATATACGCAGTCTGACTTATTTAACTTTGAATATCCTAGTAATATTATTAAAGGCAATGTTTGGATATATGGATGTTTGTTGCTTAAACGCGTCGAAACGTCAGAACGGATAGGGTTGAAATTTGGAACACAGTAAAGTTTCTATCCCGGCATAGTAAAATAAAGATAAGATAATGTTTATTGAGCTTCAAACAAATTTAATTAAAATATAAATCAATCATAGGCTTACAATCAAAACATCGGCAATCCTGAGTAGGATGGCCTTGGTACCCAAACTAGGTTGTCCTGTGTAATGTCATACCAAGGCCCTCGCTCCGATTAAATAGATTCCAATTGATAAAAAAGTATGATTTGTTAGTAGTTTCTTATATTTAAACCTTAATAACGGGAACGGGAACTATGTACGGGAACTATACACAATGTTTATTAATTAAGGGTAGTAGAGTCATGCGCCTTCTATGCTGGCCCAAGTGCAATAAACACCAGAGGTCATGTGAACAGTTGGTCTCAGCAAGTAAATACGAGTGTGAATACCGCGATGTTTTTTTTCCCATAACACAATGTCGATAACCCCGCACCTCCCGAGCGCTGCGCGGGCGCCGCGACGCTCAGTCTAAAATCTCGGCCAGATATGGCCGATTAGGGTAGATATCAAAAGTGAGGTACATGCAGGAGCTTGACTTCCAAAGAGATTGTTTTATGATTTTACGGTAGAAACAATTTCTATTTGTAATGTTGATGTGGTGGGACTCTTTGCAGAGTCTGCTCGGGGAGGTATCACACATTTGATCGTTATACATCATTGTGTTCCGGTATGAAGGGTAATGTTTGTTTGTTACAATAAATTACAGGGTATTGAATTTTAACGCCCTAATGTGATTAATTGGGCTTTTAATTAACAGAAAACTTACAAAACAGTGTTGGCGCGAACATAATGTGCGAGAGAGAGAGAAATAGCATGATCTATTGACACGCTCTCAATTTAGCATTGACATTCTCTTGAGAAGGCGGGAAATTTAAAATTACAAACTCAGGGTGACGAGCGCAGTACAGTGCTAGGTAACGATTTGGACAAAGTATGTCCCTACTGCGTCATTCTGTGTTTTTATGGGTAGGGATGTTGCTTACCATAAGGCTGATGTCCTGCTCCTCTCGCTACTGAATACTTGAAAAAATATTATTCAAAGAAAAAGTTTAATTTCTTATCGATTTCTTACCTGTAGTCGTTGCCGCTTAGTTCTCTAATAGCAACAGTGTACTGGTCAGTATGATTACCCATTTCCAACAAATCGCTAACTCTTACAATACTGTGTCCTTTTACATACAAAATAGTAAAGTTTTTCCAATCCTTGTAAAGAATAATATCTTTTATAGCCTGAGAACGAAAAAAATACATTGTATTGTTTGGTGCGATATATGTTAACACGAAGTTTTATTTATATGGTTTAGAAGTTAATGTTATTCTGTAAATTCTTCTTGTTTAGAAGTCTATTTGCAGAAAAACATATAAAAAATACACCTATATTATAATAGTCTTAACATTTGAACTCATTTTAAAATCATTACTCAGAAATTAATAGCAATCTAAATTTTATTATTCAGTCTGCTCACGACTACTGCAAAGCTGCCAGAACGCTGAACACTGAACGCCTGAACATTGATCGGTGTATCAATCGGTTAAGTCGTATGTAACATCGATATAAACCAATAGATGTACCCTGAGCACCTTACAATTGATGATAAACTGCGTCTCTGTGTGTAGCGTAAGTAGTTTACACACAACTAATCTACTTGACAACTTGTAAAGGTTAAACTTACTAAATTGAATGTAATTGTGCAGGTCCAGGCTCATGAAACTGTGTAGGAAAAGTATTACAAAAAGGAGGTAGTTTTGCAAGGCAGGCAGACCAGAACAGAGTGAGAGAATAGCTGTGCAAATACTACGACATCATTTTTCATTGGTTGTGACGTCGTAGTGTTTTGTTTACAAGCATGACCCATTGACCATACTTCTAAGCAGGGTCTTTGTAAAATTCAAGTGGTCAGATTCTTTAATATTGAGTTTAAGAGTAAACTTATTGCAGTTACAATGTGCTATGTTGTCTACGTAGCCTGTTAAAATTTTGCTAATACAAAAAAAAACTACAGACTGTATAATAATATAAAATAAATGACAATGCATGGATGTTTAGCTATTTGAATGTTTGTTGCTCAATTACGTCGTAACGTGTCGCTAAATAAATTAAATGTTAAAATTTGGCTAAAATTTGGAATACAGTTAAATTGAAGTCTGGAAGAACACATATACACACAACTACATCTCCAAAACCACATTTCGTGGTTTTGGAAATTAACTCAAACATATACTTACACAACAAAAGAGATAAAAAACTGTTATTTCTCTTTTTAATGTTAGTTAGAAATATCTAGATTATCAATCAGATGCCATTTAGTTTATTATATGGGATAGTACTTATGTAATCTGTGACTTATCAGATATCTTTAGTTATCCTGATTCCTAACAGATACAAAAGTATATTAGTTTTAATTATATAGTAAAAATTTTACTGAAAATGTTTATCCAGAATCTTTCAGTAAAGACATATTTGCGTAAACTAAATACACAATATCATATGTATCCACTTACAAACTTTCACACCAGTACTACTGGAATTCATGATTGAATACTTACTTCGTTATACGCCCAAGGACTAGGATTAAAATTCAATAGGGCCCAATCGCTGCCATACAAGTCACTGTGCTGTATCATGATGTGAGGGATTTCCAGGGCATCAGCTAAGTACTGAATATTCTCGCTTGATGTACCTCCAATGCCATCAATGATTCCTAGTACTCCTTCCTGTAAAATATGTGCGCTGGATTATACCAAAAGTTTGGGCAAAGGTTGTGCTTAGGCAAAATAATTTTACCGACTTTATGGTACCAGCTTTCGTATCGCAAGTTCTTCTTGCGATGACTTTGCTATGCCATTAGGGCTAGTTTTCTAATGATCATATAGCGAATCGTCTGGAGGTCATTAAAAGTAGTTTAAAACACGGTCAAACCACGAAACCCCCATTGCTTGAGCACATGTCTCTCCTTTATAAAGTAGGGAAGGTTTAATTCACTTGTCTTTGAAGAGTTAAATCTCCTCCGACAAGCATGTTTCCTCGTGATGAAATAGGGTACCGGACTGGGTCAAAAACTATTCTATTCTACTCTATTCTAATTAGTCCGTCAGCTAGATCATGGAACAATATAGGACACGTATTTTTTGGTTTTCCAAAATATTAAAAACCGACAAAAATATAGAACATCAAACTTCGAGAGTGGGGGTCGCGACGTCCTTCGTGAGTAAAAATCGTAGGCACGAGTGACGTCACACGAAACTTCTGAGCGCTATATCTTCGTAATTTTTTGTTTGTGAAACAAGAGAAAAAATACGTGTACAATATTTTTTAGCAATCTACCTGACGGAATAATTAGTTTTTTTGAGGATTGTACCCTATTCCTACATCTTTTAAAAATTAGCATTACACACATAACTTCAAAAACATTGTCGTGCGCGTGGGATTCAAAACATCCTCCGGATCGGCAGTAGCCGTTCTCTCAACCAGACTAGCCATAACTTTATGTTTAATATTTTTTTATTTGATTTTCAAATTTCGTGTTTCGCTAGTCAGTAACACAGACTAAGTAGAGAGATACGTCAGTAATCTAGATTCTTCTTGGGTGACACTGAGCTGTAATAGACGTGTTGAAATCAAATGAATGTTTTTTCGTCCCGTCACATATTCGCCTAAGTGATAAAATGCATATTATTGTCCTCTATATAGGCCCTGCAGAGTTCAGTAAAGAATTTCGTTCCAAAAAATAATGCATGAAATACTTACGCTTGCTAGTTCACAAACATACTGACTGATCTCAAGTATTTTGCCCTTTTGCGATACTTGTTTTGTTATTATGTTGAATTTATACATGGCAGCACTCACAGACAAAACATCGTTTAAGTAAGGATCTTCGTAGATAATGGCTCCTGAAAATGAATAAACAAACATTGTTACACATTGAAATGTTTACACAACACTTACTAGCCTTAAAATAAACAAAGCGTGTATTATGGGTATCAGATAGCTGATTTATATTATACTTGTATAAAATTGTTAAAACATAATTATGATAGAAATATCCACAAACAAAATAAATATTTGTATTTCATACAAATAATTATTCGTCCTGTTGGGAATCGCGGAACCAACGCCGCGCCCAGACATATCGACCACCGACTAAGCCACAAACAAGTCTTTAAAATGAGCACGACTATCTCGAACACCAGTACACTATGCGATAATTGGAAGACTTCACATCAGTAACGTATAAACAGGTAACATAAACGTTAAAGTATGTTCATTAATACAATGTTTAATTATAATTTATGTTATCTTGTCTCCTCTTCAATTTCTCATTAAATAATATCCTTGAAAATTTAAACATATAGCAATGTTCGCTATTTGGCGATACAACAGCAAAGTATCAAATAATTACATATATATTATAGTTAAATATTTTCAACGTTTGTAACGTAAGATTTACTGAAAGAGACAAGATTGAAATTAAGTCAAGTATTTCCATACGACAACACTGCTAGATAATTATAATAAAATATTGTTACAAGTTTTATTTCAAATTCAGCTGTGTATTTATTTGTTTAGCCAAAAAAACTATACAGAACTTTATTAATGTTTGCCGCCATGTAACATGTGACTAACAGTGTTGTATACAATATAATTTAATTTTTGTTAATGTATGTTAAATGAATTACAATTTTAATAATTTAGGTATGTTATCATTATTATGGCACAGAGCTAGGCTAATCTATTTAGCTTTTCCAACGTGTTGGTGTACACAACTGGACTGATTTAAGTAGACTAAATAAACAAACGAACAGGGTCAATAAACAAAATGGCATACCTAGTACTCGAGGATTCTCCTCGTCCTGTGACAAAACCCATGGCGACAGAAACGCGACCAATAAAACAGCCGAACGCATTTTACATAAATAACAACAAGCACTACACACAAAACACTTCACTCCACAGTTCCGCGAAAGCGTAAAAGTTAGAACCGATAAATGAAAACGAGTTTACATTTTACAACGGACATTGTAATTATTCAGAACTTTAGTTAATCGGTGTTTTAAAACGGTGGCGTCATAAACGTTGTTTGAACTGAGAGTTCGTAATGTGTTTAGATTGGTATTGGGGCGGCAGGCGTGCGACACGGCGCGTCCGAAATAATCCCGTGTCTAAATTTAGGACAAGTTTTCCACAAAACGACATACTTTAACTAGCTACCGTCTGTCTCGCGCTGGATTGACACCATTGCACGAAAATAACACAAAATTACCCACAGAAAAAGACTAACAACTAATTAACGAATAGAACACAGATTTTAATTTAGTGAAATAATAATAGTACGTGTAGGTATTTATTTCCTTTAAAATAGTAGTAGTCGTGAAAAAATACAAAATAATAATTAAAAAACTAATCTCCGAATAACCCACCCCTACCTGATCCCGGCGCAAAAGTGCCCATGATGCTCGCCGCGTTCCCACGCTGAATGGCAATGGCCAACCTTTGCTCCAGGTGCATCTGAAATAATTGTTTAAGCTACAACGGTTGTTTATTACACTAGTATTATTAATTACGGAATAATTACTGTGGTTTACTTGATGTATGTTGACAGGTAAAACTGCCCTGAAACTAGATGTAGTGACGATATTCGAAAGGTAGCTGGTGGCAGTTGGAGAAGTAAGGCTGAGTGGCGTATCATAGGTGAGGCCTATAACCAGCAGTGGACGATTACGGGCTAATGAAGATGATGATGAACAATATTTTGACTACATCCCACTTAATTTTCTTTTTACTTTGGAGTCGGTGCCATTGTTTGCAATAAAAGGATCAAGACTACCACACTAGCCCGGGTGACAGCTGACGGGTTGGTGGATAATGGAGGGCCTCGAAAGATTTAAGGGATATGTCAATTTCTCACGATTTGCTCCTTTACGGCTAAAACTATTTATATATACACACACATCAACAGCTACACTAAATGTTCCCACTGCTGGGACTCGGGGTCTTCTCTTGCAAGGAGAGAGTTAAGGCCATAATCCACCACGCTGGCCCAATGCGGGTTGGTGGATTTATTGATAACAACTTGAAAAATACTCCTAGGTCCAGGTGGGATTCGAACATAGGTATGACCTGACGATTGTGATTCGCACATTCTTGCTAACTAACCCTAAATGGCTTAACCTCGGCAAATATTCCATAATATGAGTGGTAGTAAAATTAATAAATAATTTTCGGAACGACTTTATTGTATTGATTCTGATTGTCACGTGATTTTTTCGGACTTTCACTCACTTCACTTTTCGAATTTAGAAAATAGACACAACAATAAAGTTAGGTTAAAACATTTTTTTAAGCAATCACTGTTGTTAATTACATTAGACTATCATTGTCGTAAAACATTTTTCATTCCGGTGGCTGGTATTTTTTTTACAGTGACTTCGTAAGAAGTGACAGAAATGTTTTTTTTTTTTTCAATAAAGAGTAACGAGAGCAGGTCATGTGCCTGATGGTAAGCAACATGCCTGCCACATAACAGCATAGTGACATGCAGCTATTGGAACATGAACAGTCCAAATTATTACCTAGCACTGCACTGTGCTCATCACCCAGAGATCTAAGTTGTTAAATCTCTAAGCACTGTAATTTCTCTGAAAACTTTCCCCTTCAAACCGGAACACAGTAATGTTTGCACATCACTGCTTGGCGGTAGAATAACTGACAAAGGGTACTTTCCCAGGCGGACTCTGTTAAGAGTCCTACCACTACTCTAAGAGTTAAAATGAGTTACAGGAAACCTGTATTGAATAATACTACTATTGTTAGTAAAAAAAAGTATACATAGTTGAAGAAATATTGCCTATTCTAATCACCCATTTTAATGTTTTACCCCTTGTCTGTATAAGTTACCTATTTAGTCTATTTAGTCAATTTTCTAATTTCTATAGTGTCCATAGAGTGAACCCAATTGATACTTTCGTTTTGTTAATAAGCTTTTTTATACACCAGACCTACAAAAATTGCTATAGAAGCAGCTAAATATAACGGTGATCTCGGCTATTACGATAGCCGACCCAGAAGCATTGTGTGTACAGACAGCCCGCAGACAGGGAAGTGTAGAGAGTAATTACAAAGCGTTCTAATTTTAATGCGATAATTCCTTCATGAATTCTTTCGGAATTTTATAACTTTCGGAATTATACAGCAAAAAAAACAAGGAAAATTAGATAGGTGTAGGTATGATATGATCCTTGCGAGAGAAGGCCCCGAGTCCCAGCAGTGGGAACATTTAGTGGGCTGTTGATGATGATGAGGTATGATAGGGATTATTTTGATCTACTACCTACAGATTTTATCACACTATAAAGGATGAAATTTCTGAATCTTAAACCTGAAACATCTATATTAATACTAGTAGCCGATTCTCAGACCTACTAAATATGCATATAAAATTTGGTAAAAATCAGTAGAGCCGTTTCGGAGGAGTAAGGAAACAAACACTGTGACACGAGAATTTTATATATAAGATTATAAAGCTGAAGAGGTTTTTGTTTTAACACGCTTATCTCAGGAACTACTGGACACATTTCAAAAATTCTTGTACTGTGGCACATGGAGGTAATCCGTGAGCATAATATACGAGCTTTCATATGATATTGGTATTTTGCCGTATTGGCCTCTTCGATCTCAAAAATCTCCTCAGAATTATAATTTTAAATTTATACAGCTATTTAATCGTGCTTTTGTGTTTTGAAAACCGTAATTCATTTTGTTTTTTTCAGTAAGGTTTTTATTTTACTCATTTTTGTGAACCAATTTTCGCTTGGGGCAGAATTGAGCTGGTTCGCCAAGGTTCAGCCATTGTACAGGATCCACTTTTCATCACAGGTAATGATTTGATTTAAAATCCCTGA
The DNA here is from genome assembly GCA_963693475.1 of Ectropis crepuscularia. Lineage (NCBI taxonomy): Eukaryota > Metazoa > Arthropoda > Insecta > Lepidoptera > Geometridae > Ectropis > Ectropis crepuscularia. The sequence continues at coordinate 15,572,743 of OY856353.1, read as the reverse complement.
GCAAAGTAACGCAGCAGTCGAAGAGCGTTTGTCGGTTTGCTGCAATCAATTCATGAGGTACCCACCTTTCAAGTTTTTTCACCTTCCCGATGAGCTTCAAGTGGAATAAAACAGTATTATTACTTTACTGCTCTTAGCACTAATACTGCAGCTAACTCGGACGTGGTTTGCGATGCATCCGCTTCCAGAATAGCCTTCAATTTTTCATTATCAACTTTGGTTTCCGGCCGCCTACGGGGTTTGTTCTGGAGGTGGAAATTTCCAGAACGAAAACGTTGGAACCATCACTAAAACACACACTGTTTTCTTTTGAGACACCGTCGCCATACACATCTTTACTCCTTCGAACCATTTTTGGAGCTCTGGTACCACGATGGAACCCGTACTCGTAAATATGACGCTATTGCAAGTTTTCTATTTTGTAAACTGAGTGATTGAAAGAAAAAACAATAGAGGGAAAAACAAATGAATTTTGGGTTACAAAACACAAAAACATGGGTAAATAGCTAAATAAGTTTTAAATCGGAATTCCTAACCAAAGAGGAGATAATTGAGATCAAAGTGGCCAGTACGACAAAACACTGATTTCAAATGTAAGGACCTAAAGTGACAGAACGAGTAGGTCATGTGCCTGATGGTAAGCAACACGCCTATCCATGGCACCACATTATTAAGTGGCTATTACAACATGAAGAGGCTAAATTATTACCTTAGAAGGTATATAAAAATACTTTAACTTAACTAAGTAGATATATGTTTGTATTCGAATTTATATTTATTTGTTAATGCATTTTGATGTTGTTAGAATGACTTAAGTAATATTTCTTTGAAAACGCTCTTATAGTTGTAACAATGTATCTATGATGTACCTAGTAATTGTAACTATGAATTATGACTTGTACGCTAACCAAGCAGGACCTGGAGAACGTTACTAACCCTAATTAAAATCTGTATAACCTAGGCCCACAAGGAAATAAATGATTTGATTTGATTTGATTAGATGAGCAGTAAATGAGCTATGACAGTTTTCTTAGACTTAAATATAAAAGTCTAGAAATAAATCTAAGTAACATGCTGCTTATTTGCTATATTAATGTCAGCTATAGGCAATTTAAGCATAAATGTTCTAGAGACTGCGATTAGGCAAACGTAGCGTAAAACGACCCTAAACTCGATGGAGTGACAATATACGTATGGCAGCAGGCAGTGCTTTGAGAAGAAAAGTAGAGGATAAGACTGAGTGGCGTATCATGGGAAAGGCCTATGTAAGACCTATGTAAGGCAGTGGCGTAGGATAGGCTGATGGTGATCATGATAGGCAAGTTATGTTAGTGCACACTTACTCAGACCGAGGGACCGATCGACTGAACAGAGTCTACAGCAAAACATTCCATAGTAAAAATTGAAAAATAATTGCATAATTATGTTGATGATACAATAGGATAGAATTGAATATACATAGGTACTTTTTTGCTAATGTGATTTTCTTTCAAATAAGTTTTGCAATGTCTAATGAATGCTTCTCATCATCAGGTAATGCATTTTTAGAGTTCTGTAAAACGTAAAAACGGAAAATTTATAGATTCGTCATGTCTGTCTGTCTGTCCGTCCGTATGTCACAGCCACTTTATTCCGTAACTATAAGAACTATTATACTATTGAAACTTGGTAAGTAGATATATTCTGTAAGCCGCATTCAAACTTTTACACAAAAATATAAAAAACAAATAATTTTGGGGATGCCCCATACTTAGAACCTTAACTCAATAATTTTTTTCATCAAACCCATACGTATGGGGTTTCTATGGATAGGTCTTCAAAAATTATGTTGAGGTTTCTAACATAATTTTCTTCTATACTTATCTAATAATTTGCGCGAGAGACGCTTTCAATGAAATGTGTCCCCTCCCCCCTCTTCCCATGTAACTTCTAAAATAAGAGAATGATAAAAGTAAAAAAAATTATATGATATATATTACCATACAAACTTCCAACGAAAATTGGTTACACTAGATTTAGTCAGTCGTTTTTTTTAGTACGTCAAAAAAATACAATAGAAACTTACAACGAATTACAAGAACTTATGTATTATGTTACTTGCTGCTACGGAACCCTTAATGGGCGAGTCCGACTCGCACTTGCCCGCTTTTTTATAAAATTTGTACACGCTACCGCTTCTCGTTTGTTTATTTGGCACTTTGTATCTGCAGTTGAACAGGATGAACCACATCGCACGTGTAAAACTCGTAGTTTCATTTAAAAATAATGGAACCACGTTCACGCTGACCACATTGTCGCTTAGCCATAGTTTCAAAATAAAACAATCAGGTTAATTTTCATTGTAATAAAATAGTACAGATTCCTGCAAAATACATTCTGTCCTGTGACATTGAACGAAAGTGATATCGAAGGTGAGTGTCTAAGCCCAATTGGTCCACATTACGCAACACATTAGTATGCCGGCACGGACTTCTGGCCGTTGAATCACTGGACGTGCTTTGCACGTTAGGCCGGTTACAAAATGTGCTGATTTTAGTAGATAAGAATTCATTGATTTTCTGTGATCGAACTGTGTGTGATTGATGTGATAGGGTGTGTGTGTGTGTATGTTTGATTGAACTTTGACCGTGTGAATGACAAAAACGGCTGATTTATCTGAATCCCGCCTGAAATTCTGATTATCTTTCTAAGTACAAATTTACTAAATGCATTGCTTTTGTTTGTTACAACCTTAATGGTAATTGGTCCACAAAAATCCACTTTTGATGACATTATATATGTACGTCAATCAGTTACCCGCACTGGGCCAGTATCGTGGGTTATGGTCTTGTATCTTACTCTCACTCTCTCTCTCTGCTTGTACGAGAAAGTCCTAATATCTATTAGTAGGACTAAAACATTCTATTTATGCTTATTCTGTGGTTCAGTTTGTATTCTGTCTATTAAAGGAGCCTAAGAAAGCGTGATGCTTATAACATTTTGTTATTAGTATTTTAGTTTAGATAACAGTATGCCTCACTAAACATTGTGTGCGCAAAAACACAATCCCGTATTATTAACAGTTGAAGTTAATAGTAATTACAAAAATGTAACCGAATTAAATTATATTAACAAAACATTACTATATTCCAGTTTAATAGGAAATACTTCTAGAAAAAATGCAAAAGAAAGAGATAAATCACCTTATGGGTTATGATTATGAATTCAGCGCAGAGCTAGACAGTGATTTGGACTCTAGATGTTCAAATAGTAAGTTGTCTGTCTCTGTGCTATTATGGGCATGTGTATTACTTAACATCACCTGCATGGCTTGCTTATCACATCACTCTTTTATCATATAAAATTTAAAAAGTCGCAGTCATAGGAACTGCCGATAGAAGTGAATACTTATAACTCAGAATTTTATAGCTTACTTTGGAAACTTCGCGGGTGAAACCGGAGGGACGTGGTCATGAGCATGGCTATGGTCCCGAGCTTACTCGAAGATTTCTTATCATTCCCGAGCGTGAGGCTAGAATTCAATTCAGAGCCCATAAAAAATCTGTCTATGGTGCGCCGAGAGCAGTTTTCACTCCAAAAATATACATATTTAAATGCATACTTTCTCAATGTGATACAACGTGAACATTAAAATTTTAAGCGCTATCGATAAATTATTAAAATTATTTTCGCTACATATTCGTGTCAATAAAATTCCTAAAAAGGCAAAAACAAATTACTAATACTGAACTCAATGTAAAGTGGTTAACATACAGTCAATAAAATCGCACCTCTGTTGTTGCCCTAAATAAACGCCAAATGGAAATTTACAATGCTTGAATCGATGGAGCCCAATAAAATGTTTACGAGCGAGGTTTGGCAACTTTTGTTTACGAGTGCGAAGCATCCATTGCTTAATCCGGTCACAAAAGTGCATTTTGCTGTTTTGCCTTATTAAACGCACTGTTGCCTTTATTCAACCACTTACCCACATATAGTATCACTAGCAGCGCCCCGCGGTGTTACCCACGTGGTTCCCGTTTCCGTTATTTTGCCGAGATAAAAAGTAGCCTATTTGTTCTTCACGACTATAATTTACTTGTTTTCCAAATTTCAGCTCAATCCGTTCATACGTTACGACGTGATTGAGCAACAAACATCCATACATTGACATTTTATGATTTATCTTAGTAGGAAGTAGGATGATATTAACAATCTATACCATTGATATAGCTAAGTAAAGGAAGATAAAGTACGCTCTAACATAAAGACAGCATAATGTGGCGAACATTTCACACAAGCATACGCAATGTACAGATAGCTTCACTTCCATGAGATACGTTTGAATGAATGACAAAGACATCATGACAAGTAGGCAGTAGGTGCAAATGAGATAGCTATACATCACATTAGTTTAGATATTTTTTTAATTGTAAGTAGGAGCGAGAGGTATACCAGCAAAATCTCTCTATAACCTGCTTAAAGACCTTGTCTTGTCCAGAAGTGTAGTAAGTTCTATACTAGAACGAGTATCTAAAGCTGCACTAGTAGGATCATATCGGATTTGGCTGGGCAGGGAGAGAAATACAAGTAGTGAAGGTGAGTGTTGACGTACGTCACTAAGGGGCCCTTTTAAACCTACGCCCGAGTCACAAGTCTTGGGGTCTACTCGAGATTTCTCTCTCTGTCACACGATGGAACCGGCACCCGCACGGTGAATCCATGGAATGCTAAAAAGTTCGTCTCTGGTGCAACTTGAGTAATACGATAGTTTATTTTTCAATTTATTATATTTATATGACAATATCCGAGCGAAGCAGGAACGGGCCGATAGTGTAGGTATTATAAATAGAGCATGTTTTTAGCTGCAACCATAAAATTTATTCCCGCATTCTCGCTTCAGGAGTTTAAGTTTTAAGTGGCACAAATTAAGGTCAAAGTAAAAGTAAACACAGTAGAAGTATTTTAAATTGTAAGAACTACGGGTAAGTCCTGAGCTCGCGTGAAAGCATTTACTGTAATTTCTTTCCTGCGGACTCTTAGCTTAAATGGATTGCATCTAACTGTTGACTCTAATGAGTATTTAAATAAATCATTTACCCTTTCAAGTTTGCTTACTGTTGATGCCATTTGTAGATATTATACAATTGGAATGATGATTGGGACAAAACATACCATTATAATTAGTTCATCAGAGATTATGGAAACGTATTTATGGTTATCACATTATGAAAAATTTGCAAAGATATAATTATTATATGTAGATCATCAAAAATCTGAAGTGTGAAAGTGGGGGATGTTACATCACCTGAAAGTTCTAAGTACTATAAACGGATTTTTTTGTTTGTGAAACGAAATAATAAATACTTTTACAATATGTTTCAAAATGTAACTTACGGACTTGTTAGGTTTTTTAGTGTTGCCAGAGACAATGTTTTTTTCTTTCTTAAAAAAATATTACGCGTCTTTTGCTTTCACTTCAAAACCTCAAACGCAATAGGCATTAATTATTTATTAGTATACTTTATGTTTTCACTTAAAAGATTCTCCAATCTTGTTATAATTTCTAATAAATATCCTTACTTTGCAAGTAGGTTTATAGTTGATGTTTGTATGCACTGCTGTGGAATCTGGAGCGCGTATAATACTCGTATGAGTACTTCATATACTGCCTCCGTTGATGTTTATTAAACCATCACGGTAGCTTGTAATGAACTCTACTCAGCGCCCAAATTAATTAATTAACTTGGCAGTCACATGACCTTACGCTCATAGCACGATTTCACATCAGACCACATTGCGTTATTGAACAAAACCTGACTTTAATTTAAAATTTAATTCAGACACTCGACTGAACTTCACAATTTTTATAGAATCTACCATCAAGTCTAACGGATATAGTATTGGAAATTGTAGTTATTTGTAGATATTTCAAAAACCATTTCACCGAATAATATTAGAATTATATGGAACTGAACTGAAACTGAACTATGATCTAACAAACAAAAAAAGAACCGTTAAAATCGATACTGTGCACCAAAAAGTTATGTAGTGTCATAATTGGCTAATGTCCAATTTCAAAATATTGTGATCGTTTCGGGTTCCGCCTTCACCTTTGAGTATTTTTTAAAAAGTTTAATTTTAAGACAAGTTCAAATTGATTTAAACTTTCAAAATGTAAGTGGCAAAGACTCCGTAAACTTTATACTGTTATGAAAACACGCTTCGTTGTTAGATGAAATTTTGCGTACATTGTATCGTGGAGTGTCGAGTACAATGTCTCTTGACAAAACGGATAAATTAATACGAAGTAGTTTCGTTAGATGCATCAAAACTTATGTTGAAATTTATTTTTATGAATACTATGCTTGGCGATGGGTAAAGCGGCTGCGGAGAAAAGACTGCGACGAGAAAGAAGCGACAATGTTACGGTACACTGTCCTCCTTGCCCGCCGCGACCCTGTGTGGTCACCATATAGGTGGTGATAGCGGACGTACTGATGCTACTGGGGAAGAGGAGTACCCTTATTTTGGAGCTTCGCTTTCCCTGACCACTGCAACCGCATGGTGGTAGGTGATGGAGCCAAACATCCGGCCCATCGTAAAAACTAAGGATATTCAGTTGTCCAGACATTAGAACCTCTGCCACTCACTTCCTGATTTATTCTGAGGTGATCACAGAATGCCTTGAGTTCTGGTGTATTGGTGATAGGGAGTTGCCCTTGAGGTGAGGCCGGTATCAGGCGGCAAATATGTGGTAGAATGTAAGAGCGTCCCCATGTTCCCGCCATACTCGGTAAAGGTAAGACTCTGTGGAGGTTTCAATCAGTAGAGGCAGTATGTCCAGCCGTGGTGTCGAGTTTAGGTGGAAAAGTACGTGTAGGTACGTAAAAAATACCACGTAGTGAAATTTTTGCAAAGGTTACCTGAACAAACACTCACCTTTTCTCAACTTATTTTCTCTAGTCTGAAGCTCAATATTTTCAGAAACATTCTGGATTACGATTACAGTACTACGCAATAATTTTGATTCTTCGAGTTCAAGGTGCTGCCTGACACTGTGCAGCAATTGCCAGGTATGTTGCTTACCATCAGGCGCATGTCATTCTACATCATAAAATATTAAAAATCAATCCAAGTCGTAAATCTCATATTTGTAAAAAGCTAAATATTCCATAGCTGTGACATAATTTGACATTGCTATATTTCTTTTTTACCCTAAAATGATAATCAAAGTTAATCCATGCATATTATAAATCAATATATATATAGGGATGGATTTCTTGAACTAATAAGTCTATTTTTAGCTACCATACTGAATTTCGACTAGACATACTTACATATTTTTAAAAAGTTCTAAAAATACGATTTAAGTACTAGCTTCTACAAGGTGAAAAATTCAAATAATATTAAGTTTAGGTATATTCAGTGAAGCAGAGAAAGGGATAAAATAGGGAGAGTGTCGCGACTAGTGATTTTCTATGAAGGCATAAAATTTATGACTAGCTTGCAAATATCAATAGTGCATCATGAAGGATAATCTATTTTACTATACGATCATGCAAATCCTAGTCTACGAGAGATTGAAATAAATTGATCATAGATAGTAGCGATGACCTCCGTTTTATTGGTTTTACCCAAACATGAACATAAATATCGACTTAAATCTGTTAGCATAAAATTGCCATTCAATATAGTGTCTCGTACTTTAATATTTTGTGTTGAGAGGCGTTATTACCAAGTGTTAATAAAGTCAAATAAATGGCATGAAATTTAATAGACATACCTTACATGAGGCATCAATTGTATTTTTGGCTGTTACCTACTCTTAGTTTTGTTATCTATCTATAAGAGTTGCATTTATTCATCATCAGTTCTGTAGCCAATTAGCAAAAAAAGGAACCCTTATAGATTCGTCATGTCTGTATGTCTGCCCCTCTGTATGTCACAGCCACTTCCGAAACTATAACAACTATACTATTGAAACTTGGTAAGTACATGTATTCTGTGAACCGCATTAAAAGATTTTCATGCAAAAAAAAGAAAAAACAATAAATTTGAAATGGAGGTGTCCCATGCTTAGAACTAAAACTAAAAAAAAATATTTCAAACAAAACCATACGTGTGGGTTATCTATGAATAGGTGTTCAAAAATGATATTGAGGTTTCGAACATTTTTTTTTTTCTAAACTGAAAAGTTTACGCGAGAGACTCTTCCAAACTGGTAAAATGTGTGTGTTCTGTAACTGTCCTCCTGTAACTTCTAAAATAAAAGAATGTCAAAACTAAATAAAATTATGAGGTAGGTACATTACCATGTAAACGTTCAACGAAAATTGGTTCGTAGTTTGTAGTAATGAAGTAGTTTTTTAATACGTCATAAATTCACAATTGTTAAAGTTAAGATAAGTAAAAGTTATAGTATTTTTACCGCGGACACTCTCAGCCAAGCCGCCCAAGACGCAGGCGCAGAACGTCTACTCTCTTTCTACGAAATACATAACTTCGAATAAAACTCGCGACTTTCCTACTCCGGTTCTACTTCATTTCGTCCGATCGAACATTATTTGACTTTTAAATGTTCAAGTATTAGAGTAGGCTTATAACATTTAAACGAACGAAACGACGGATCGAAGTAGAATCGGAAAGTCGCGAGTATATTACGAAATTACGTTTTCGTAGAAAGAGAGTAGTAGACGTCCAGGTATCTGTTTTATAATTTTTTTTTTTTTTTTTAAATAAAAAGTGACGAGACGAGCAGGACATGTGCCTGATGGTAAGCAACATGCCTGCCACATAACAGCACAGTGACACGCAGCTATTGGAACATGAAGAGTCCAAATCATTACCTAGCACTGCACTGCGCTCGTCACCCAGAGATCTAAGTTGTTATATCTCTCAGCCCTGTAATTTCTGTGTGTGTTTTCACGCACACCTTACCGTGTTTTTAGACTTGGCCACCACAAGTGAGACGCGCGTCGCTTCGTGAGATAAAACTACTTTACTATGGTTTGACGTTACTTTTCTGTAATATTTACCAATTTTTAACAGTGAATGATTAATGAAATCAGTGTGGTAATGTCAAAGTTCAGGGGTAAGCAAAAAAAACGATGAATTATTTTTCACAACTGTAATAGAGATAGCTATGACGCAATTACTTAACGTATTCACTGCATGAGCATAGGAAATTATTATTCACCACAACAAGTCGAATGAAAGCGGAAAATAGAACAAATTTCAAAGAGAATCAGGTCAAATCCATTTGAAATGCTTTGATTTAATTAAGTTCTAGCCTGCAGTTGTCTGCACCGCATTGTCTGATATGCGTGTATGTAGGTACATATGTATATGAATGCATAATTATTAACACTGAAATATATTTAAATTAATGTGAGTCGTGAATTATTTTAGTACCTATCAGAGATTGAATTTGAATCAAATAACGGAACTGAAATAAATACCGGACTAGAATGATTTACATGATCTAAGTATAAAACTAAAATGTTTCAGTAATAGTAACCTTCTGTATCTATTCAATGTTTTGTGGTTTTCGATACATAAAATTGTTGTGATATTGTATGTGTAATTTGACATAGCTCTTATCTCAATCAACGTGCTTCAGTAAATAGAATACAATTTTATAATCTGCAAAAATATACTATCCCAACTTGCTGTTGTTTACATGGTACTATCACCTATTACAATTCGCCTACTATGGGTTCTAATACCAATTATACTATCCTACTAATATTATAAATGTGTAATTTCGGTTGTTTGTTACTCAATTACGTAGTAAACTCAAAGACAATCAGACTAAAAAATATATATTAGAGGCTAGAATAGCACAAAGGCTACATAATAAATCGAAAAAACTTGAATTAGGAAATAGTGCCGTTATAAATTTGGTAAATTATACGCAAGCAAAGTTGTGGTCACGTAGTAGTTACACAATACAAGCAGCGCCTCGCGATTTTATATATTTTCGCATAGGTAGTTTCCGTAATCATTAATAATTGAATCCGTAATTCATTATAAATAAAACGAAAAGTGCCTACTCCATTGCAGATTTCGATCTGTTAATGCTCTTAATGGATCTTTCATAATATAGTTTACAACATTTAAGTTCAAATCTGTCTTTTCAAAGTCATGTGCGTAATGCTGCTAACTTAAAACGGTGAAGGAAAACATCGTGAGGAAACCGACATGTACCTAGAATCTTTCGAAGTCATGTGTCATCCGCCAACCCGCACTGGGCCAGCGTGGTGGATTATGACCTTAACTCTCTCCTTGCGAGAGAAGGCCCCGAGTCCCAGCAGTGGGAACGTTTAGTGGGCTGTTGATGATGATGATGAAGTTCAAATCTAAATTAGTGCTGATTTAGAGACGTCAGATTTGTGGCAATCGCCACGTAACAATTTATTTAAAATGCATGATAATAATAAATACGTTTATATAAATCCTAATCTTCCGCTACTACTAATACAATATAAACGCCAAATTTGTAAGGATGTATGAATGTATGTTTGTTACTCTCTCACCCAAAAACAACTGAAGGGGTTTCAATAAAATCTGATACTATAGAACATGGTCTTGAATAACACATAGACTATTTTTATACCGAGAAAATAAGGCACCGGAACTACGATGGTGAAACCACGGGGAACTGCTAGTTGTAGGTATGTGCTGTAGTCTACCATAAAGACTACTGCTTATACAAAGTTTCTTGATTTAGTTTAAAATTTCAATACACTTTGAACCAAAAGACCCCTATAAAGTGGACTTAAGCCAGGCGATGTGACACAGTATACCAATAAAAAATAATAAATAGGTCTTAGAAGTCAACGTGGTCTTTACCGCAGAATAACTAATAGTTTTTACTTCAGGGGACTGTAGGTTGTGTCTACATTGTGCATATGACGTCAATTGTTTCTATGTTCGGGCCGCAAGTGCATTTTTTATCCAAAGCATTGGATCAATTTGAGGAGTAATAAGGTCAATAACTCGTCTGTTTAGTAAATAATACCTAACATATGAAGAAGATTTACTGCTAGCTTAACCAATTTTTTTCTTTCTGAGTTTGTTTGATGTCGAAACGTACTGATTTAATTTTACTCAAAATCAAAACAAAGATTAGGTTTTACATAAACCTTAAGCAAAAATTTGAAAATTAATGAATAATCATATTAGTGTTTAATGACATTATTAATTTATGCATAGTGTTTGTGTTGTCAATTGTGTTATCAATTTCCTTAATTTTAGGACAAATTAAAGAACAAATAACGTGCCAATTCTAAGAAAAAAGGTGTTTATTCTCTTTAAAGAGATATATAAATACTGTAAATTTATTCAAAATATACACGCCTTTTTATTTTTCCTGAATTCTTTAAGTTTTATACCATACAGATATTTACAACTTGCGCAATTATTTTATCAGTACATTGGTTTAGCTCAACTGCGTAGATGTAACCTCTTCAAAGCAGATTTCGCAGCTTTGTACAGAAAATATTTTCAGAGCTACGTCGTAAAAGGTAATCCATTCCATCCTCACCAATAGCGCCATGAGATTTGATCCTTTCGAAAATATAGTCGGCATTATGGCTTTGACACTTTGAGATTAATCTAGAACAAATATTAGCTCAAAGTTAATATTTAGTCCAGATTAGTGTATTATAATACAAACCATTGTCTGAAAATGTAATAATTAATCTCACGTTACATAACTTAGGCGCAGTGGTTTGATGATTTATTAGTCTACATAAACCTAAAAAATAGCAAACATCGGAGAGCTTTCCCCAGCTATGGGACAGTTTACGGTTACATGAAATATGTATTGTACGTATTTATAAGATGCATTAATGTACTAAAGCTTTAATACATTTCCAGATAATGCATTTAAGTATAATTTTTGAAATACATACTTAGGTATCATACACAGAAACGCAAAGCAAACATCTACATACCTCTATATTGTTCACGCAAATGTCTTGGATGTGAATCGAATCCAATATATTATTATTGAAGAGAATGATGTCCCGTAGTAGCCTCTAATTCCCTTTTCTTTTTTTAGTATTGATTCTTTATCGAGTCTCAGGATGACTTGCTAAGTTTATAAATTCGCGATTCCAAGGCTCAAAAACAATTACCCAAATGGTGACAATCCTGCGACAGATACTCCAAGACTTTTCTGCTTACAACAAGTAAATTAATTACTAGAAGTTCGCCTCGAACTGAAACTTGGCAGCTGCTATATCTGCAATCAATCTTGTGATTGGCCAAATCAAACAGTTAACTTTGTTTGGATTGTGTTTGGAGTTAGAGGGAGGGATCGGTAACCTACCAGCCGCTGACATTTGATCTTGTTTTCGTACAGATATACTCTAGCATGTGACCGTTCTTATCTTTTGTGGAGCACTTCAAAACAAATGCATAGTTTACGAGTTTGAAATAGTACGTCTCGTCAAACTGACAGAATCGGCATTAAACGTATCTGTCATAAATAACACAACTTCTTTATCTTTCTGTTTCATGTCTGCTAAAAGCTAATATAATCTGTCTTCTACCTAAATAAAAATTAATATTTTAAATCTATGTTATGCGTATCATTTCGGAACAAACGCACCAAATTAGATAATCCTTTTTTTTGTGTATGTCATGGTGAATACCACTTTTGTATTTTATTTTTTAATAAATCTATTTTTAAATTTCGTAATATGAAGAGCACGAAGGCTGTGCAAGATATTTAATTTATTGAATGACAAAACATTCACGGGTTGAGGATCAATTATTCAGCCAGCAGTTAAACGGGTTAATCCCTGTAAAGTTTCTGAACAATGTTGCTATGGTATTTGAATTCAAATGTTATGTGTCAGTGAGTTTAAAAGATATAAGAGAGTAACAATTAGCAATAGTTACGTTACAATAACTTTTGGCTCACTCCCGTATTTGTCTATAAAGTCACCCAAGGATGTGTGAACTTAAAGTACTATCAGATATTGTTTGAATGGTACGTCATAAACGTCTAAGACGTTAACGTTAATGTGTATAACTAGACAAAGTACCTAGCAGTTTTTTTATTTTTTTGGGCAACCCTTACAATTTTAATTCAATAAACCCCAAAGAATAATTGTTTCTATAACTTCATGGTGCGTAAAAGAGTACGTAAAGGTGCGTAAAGAGGCGCGAAGAAAAAATAAATTGGCGTGGTGTCTAGAAATCGTGTGGCCATAGTTAAACGATTTGAATTAACTGAGAAGTTACTGTTCGAAGAAATAAATCATCTTATATCTGTAGATGACGAGCATAGTGCAGTCATTTTGGTTTTTCAGTGCATAGCAGTGTGACACAGACAGACAGACAGTGCTGTTATAAGCAAGTGTGTTGTCAGGCTCATATCATCTCTAGCATATATATCATATCGGGCTCGTTTTGTAAAATTTTATTTATCGCGACATTATAAAACAAAGTGCTTATTTTACCTCGCAATTTTAGTGTTAGTATATTAAATTCTTGTGAAGTCGTTACGCAAAAAAACAGCTGCCCTGGATTCTTTGTGTTCTTACGCCTAAGAGGGTATGCCGAGAACATCACACATGACCTGTTTAGAAGCTATTTATGAGGATGAAAGCTGAGGCAAAGCTGATGGATAATTCAAGACGCGCTGATATAAGTCTATCCCATAGTTTGTATCTAGTTACGAGGAAAATACTAAACAGCCATACAGACACCTAATACAAAACAAGAGCAACAAACAACAACACAGAATCCATAAATATATATCCTGTCCTGAAAAGACCGAAACCAAAGGAAAAAATGTGGTGAAACATATATTTTTTTCAATAAATTAACTGTTTTGAATACATAATATGCAGTACTTTTGTTTATTTTAATGTTGTACAACCAAAATATATTATCGGAACAAATATTTATGTTCGCTTTGCTTAGTTTGGTATCAGATGGTGTTAAGTGTGAAATGTTTTCCAATATTTATTTATGTGTATGCTTCGTCACTTTAAACAGATAGCAGACCATAATAATAATATTTTTTTTTATAGTATAGAGTCACGAGACGAGCAGGACGTGTGCCTGATGGTAAGCAACATACTTGCCACATAACAGCACAGTGACACGCAGCTATCGGAACACGAAGCCTCCAAATCATCACCTAGCACTGCACTGCTCTCGTCACCCAGAGATCTAAGGTATTATATCTCTAAGCCCTGTAATTTCTCTGGAAACATTCGCTCTTTAATGCTTTGTTTATGTTTATTGCCTTTACCTACCATACTTTGGAATAGCGCAGAGGGTTCAGGACCCAATAAATTTTAAATCTACTAAAAATACTTACGCATACCAGTACTGTGTCCAAAAGCATAATCGAACATTTAAAATTATTTTATGTGAGTACCTTGTTTGCTAGGGTTGATATTGCAACAGCATTTATTACCAACTAGCAGTTGCCCGCGTTTTTACCCACGTAGTTCCCGTTCTCGTTGATTTCCCGGAATAAAAAGTAGTCTATGTGTTGTTTGTGTTCTTCCAGGCTATAGTCTAAATTCGTTCAATTTTCATCCCGATCCGTTCATATGTTACGACGTGATTGAGCAACAAAGATCCAAATATCCAAACATTGACATTTATAATATTAGTAGGAGTAAGATTAGATTACTGTGTAGTTCAACACTCTCAAAAATACACCTGTTTTGTCCTGTGTTAATACAATGTTATCTATCTCTTTGCCAAGCTGTCAAACGCTCAGGTCTAACGAGACAAGTCATTCTCACGATTTTCACAATAAAATCGAAATCCTTTGAATTATTCAATAAAATTCAATGTAGTAGAGTAAAACAAGTGCTGATATGTCGAGACTGGCTCGAGTTACAATAAAAATCGTACTATTTTTACACTGAATGTCTTTTTGAATATAGACAATGGCATTAAATATTTTTCGCTTCAATGATTATTTGAAGAATCGAACCTTTTTTACAATCATATTTTCTAATGTTCAATGTTAAATTTAATATTTCGTTGCATTAAGGTACAATTTGTTTTAGTGGAATATAATTTTATCGTGTCTCAGTTGGTAGTAAGCCGTATGTCGTGGGTTTGATTCCACACAGAACATACATTTATGTCATGAAATAATACTACTCCTTTTTGCGTTGAGGGTGTTTTATGAATGTTTGGTATGTATTAACAATTATGTAAGTTTGTATTATATTATGCATTATTGTAGTGGTAGATTGTAGTATTGTAGTGGTTGCCGAGTCCGCCTACGCAAGTAGCCACACATATGCTGCGTTTAATACTCCGTTTACATTATTCCAGTCCAGCGACGGAATCCAGCGTTGGATTGCTTACTGGAATAATGTAAACCGGCACTGGAATGCATTGGCACTGGATTGATGAATTTTCGGTTTCCATTATTCCAGTAAGCAATCCAACGCTGGATTCGGTCGCTGGACTGGAATAATGTAAACGGGGTATAAATCTGAAAGGCACTTCCAGAACAATTGTAGAAAATCAACTTGTATTTCTGTGTGGCGAGCGCAGTGCACTGCTAGGTGGTGGTTTGGACTCTTCAAGTTCAAAAAGCTGTGTGGCCCTGTGCTGTTATGGGTAGGCGTATTGCCTTCAATCAGGCCCATGTTGCCACTCTACAAATTATTTAAAAAAACTACTATCTGGTTCCCACAGTACACGCACATGCTTAGTTTATTTTGGGCTAGAAATAAGATAGATAGATAGATAGAAAACTCTTTATTGTGGCACAAAAATAATAACATTACAAAGAAAAACTTATGATCTAGTACCACAAGTGGCAGCCTTATTGCTGAGAGCAATCTCTTCCAGGCAACCAGCACAAGGAAAATAGCCTACTTACAAATACAGGCAACCTTTTACATATAATTTTCAAAGTCTCTCGGACTAAATAAACGTGAACCATAACGCACATTGTTACAATAAATAACAACGAGTATGTTAATAAAATTCACGGTCGAATTTTTTGCTCCTACAACCCGACATTTATCCCGGTAATTTAAAACGTCGATTGGTTTCGGATAAAATTCAATTAATGTGAATATATGTACCCAAGTCAAAGCTTTGGATGATGCCTAGAAATGACTCGGTAAAGTATTGTATTAAACTTCTAATACAGTTTTAACTACTTTTGAACAAAGTTCTGTTTCATTTGGATGCTTATTTTAATTTTTGTGAGATAAACAAAAATAGATAGCCGACCAGTCGGAAAAGTGCATGCTGACAGCATTACAACTTTACAACGCTGATTGGCAACGCGTATACGAATTATAGCCCGACAAAAGATAGATAGATAAATTAACTCTTTATTGCACTTAACTAAAAAAAATAATAACAAAAGTCACATAAAACAAAATAAAATAAAGTAGCAATTGGCGACCTTATCACTAAAAGCGATCTCTTCCAGGCAACCATAGGATGGAATGAGATATTTGAAAGTATGGAGGAGGGGAAGCACGAAAAAGGAGTGGTTGATACTTATATTATAGACATCCACAATTAAAAAATTATACAGAAATATAAACTAAATTACTAAATAATACTATAACATACCTACTAAAGAAGATGTGATGGCGCCAAAGTATCGACAAACATCAAGTTTGCACATACTGTATCAATACTATCATATTACTATAATACAAATGTTCTTAATTAGAACGGAAGACAGTGGTGATGGTGTCTTTGGTCATGCGAAACCGCCTGTTATTTGGTTCAGTAGGTAGATGCAAAATCGTATCAGAAACATACATCTAATAAGAACATAATAATCCATTAGCCTACAAAAAGCCATAATTAACCATAATTTTTGAGTACTTGTAAAATTAACCAAAAGCGGCTAATTACGCATAAAATACATTAAAAAGTAATTACGATTAGTGGTTTACGTTCCACTACCGATCTTTTCTCACTTTACAAATGAGATCGCTTTAAAAATAAAACCAATATCGGATAAACATTAAAAGTTATGATACTTAACGTGACTAATGAAATCAGAAATGAGAAAAAAATTGTTTAGTTTCACCCTGCGGTTTTACTTGAAGTTTTACAAAACATTTTGATTGTTTTGATACAATTACTCGTAGTCATAAGAATTACAGTACATCCAAATTATGTATATTTAAATCCATGTGATACTTATAGCGGTAACGCACATACAATAGAAACATTTTGTATAGGAAATTTCAATGGGCCGCCCTCATCACTTACGATTAAAAAGTAGTTTTCGACCTACTCTCAACATCCATTTAATATTTCAATATTATCATTTCCATAAAAATAATATATGAAGACATTCACAGTACCTACCACTATATCTAATAAATATGGGAGTTGGTAGTAGAACAGTGAAACTTTAGGTATGATTTTTTTTTAATGTCAAATAAAAAAATATTTTAATTTAAAAACCCCGATTGCAAAAAACCATCATCTAAGAACACTTGGGGATTAAGACGAATCTAACGATATCATAATTATCAAAATCCATGCAGCCGTTTGGAAGATCCTACATTTATAAAGAAATTTACAAACATAAAAGATACGCGTGAAAAACATAACCCTTCTTTCAGTCGGGTAAAAATAAGGTGTGAAAAATATTTAGGGTGTACTACCCTTAACACTGAGGGGTATGAAAAACATCTCATCACCGATTCCAAGGGTTAGGTACCAAAATGCTTAAAAAACTTTAGAAGCGGTGATGAGAAGCAAGATTGTGGAACAGTTGTCGAGTCCAATCCATGTAGCAATGGCTACAAAGGACATAAGGACATAAGGACATATCTTAGTCTATGATATGAAGTGGATCCTTTTTACAATTCACTCAAGTTTACGCTTATCAATAACATACATTAAAGCAAGCAAGATTCATTAACTTACAGTCTTTTTGTTTCTATATACAAATAATACTATTAACAGTTACGGTGGAATTTTACCAAGGAAGTCAAGAAATATAAAATAACTCAATCGGTGGGTATATAAAAGCGCAATGCTAGGTAATTGCGTCATAAAGCTCAAAAAAGTGCTCAGTATAACTAAAATTCACTTTTTGGGTTCTTTAAATTTGTTTAGTTGTACCATTCATGGTACTAGCGATACATCAATATTTCTGATGGTACTACTGATCCCCAAATAATTGTCTCTAGTACCATTAATGGTACTAAGGATACAAAGTTGTTTCATTTGTACCATCAAATGGTACAAATCAATGATACTACTGACATATAGGGTGTTATTCCAACAACAACTATCCAAGATTTGTACGACCCAAAAAACTATATACTTTAGTAAAGCTGAATTAGTATACAAATTTCTTACGTTCAAATTAACTCAAAGTAACAAAATTGTGCTTAAGAGTTCTTTTAAACGCGGGTGTAAACCTAAGTAACCCAGAAAGTATTTTAGAAATGGAAACACAAACAGACAAACTTTTTTACTTTTTATTATTAAGTGAATTGTAGTGTAATATTGTTAAAAATTAATCCCCTTCTTCCATATAGAGATCCTTAGGGTCTCATAAAGTAGTGGTTTAAGTGGTTTGTTGCAGACATTAAAACTTGAGAATAAAGCATTAAACATCGATTTTACAGGTAGCACTTACCTAATGACGCAATAAAGGGTTATTATGGGTTAAAATTGCAGGATTCTGAACTTTAGGATTTAAAATATACTTCGATGAAATCTGTTAAAAAATAAACCTTCGTAACTATGTGCAGTATATTCTACCGCCAAGCAGTAATGTGAAAACATTACTGTATTCCGGTTTAAAGAGCAATGTTTCCAGTGGAAAACAGGACACAGAGATAACATAACATGTTATTTCTCTGGGAGACGAGCGCAGTGCAGAGTTGGCTAATGATTTGGACACTTCATGTCCCGATAGCTGTGTGTCATTGTTTTGCTATGGACAAGCATGTTGTTTACCATCAGGCACATGTCCTGCTCGTCTCGTCACTTCTATTCTATAAAAAAAGCGTTCCAGGCTCAAGACTTACGCTAGCCAAAAACTAGTGAAATTTTCGATTTGAATTTAAATCAGGTTGTGGCCGCAATTCGTACCCAGGACAAACATTAGGGATGTTTATTTTGTGCCTGGGCATACGAATGGGATGGGATGGTATGCAATGAGGGTGTTTGTTCAATGACTACTTTATTTAATCCATTTTTAATGGAATATATGGCAGTGGGCTTCTAATGAAGTGTTGTCCTCAAACGGTGCGACCAAGTATTGCTGTGTAGAAGTATTCTAAATATAATTTCTGTAAATATTATTTCAGCTGGTTACCTTGTAATTCGGCCTGGAGAAGTTTGCCACTTATTCTACCGCCAAGTAGTAATGACAGGATTACCGGAACACAGCATTCCGGTTTGAAAGACAATGTTTCCTATGAAACTATTCTAGGCAAAAAAACGAATCATCTCATTATTCTGGGTGATAACCCAAATGCAGTGCTAGGTAGTGATTTGAACTCGTCAAGTTCAAATAGCTGCGTGAGGGTTTTTAGAGTTTAGTAAAACGTAAAACGGAACCCTTGTAGATTCGTCATGTCTGTCTGTCCGTCCGTATGTCATAGCCACTTTATTCCGAAACTATAAGCACTGTACTGTTGAAACTTGGTAAGTAAATGTATTCTGTGAACCGCATTATAAGATCTTTATACAAAAATATAAAAAACAAAAAGTTACTGAAACTCAATTTTTTTTTATCAAACCCATACGTGTGGGGTATCTATGAATAGGTCTTCAGAAATTATGTTGAGGTTTCTAATATCATCTTTTGCTATACTGTATAATTTGCGCGAGAGACACTTCCAAAGTGGTAAAATGTGTCCCGTCCCTGTAACATAAAAAATAAGAGAATCATAAAACTAAATAAATATATTATGATGTACATTACCATACAAACTGCCGCCAAAAATTGGTTTGAACTCGATCTAGTAGTAGTTTTTTTAGTGCGTCATAAATACACTTTTATTAAAACATCGATCAAAGTTACAACGAACTACAAGAACTTATGTACCTACCTATTATGTTACTTGCTGCTACGGAACCCTTCATGGGCAAGTCCGACTCGCACTTGGCTGCTTTTATTTGTTATAGATTGGCGTGTTACCATTAGACGCACGCATTACTTGTTCCGTCACATTTTAATTTAAAAAAGTCTTCTGAAGGCGTAATAGATTGCATAATATAATGCGCGCTCAAAAAGCTAGTATAATGCAAGTTGATAGAACTTAACACGATGAAAATCCATATAAACGATTTATAAAGTAAATATTGTATCATGAAAACACCATTAAGTTTATACGCCCACAAATGAAAACGATATGCTGTTGGTTAGATATTTCATTTTTATTTTTCTAACAAATTGTTGCGGAGGCTTTCGTACCTGCTTGTTTGTTGTGTTTGTCAATACGCGAAGTAAAAATGTAAAAATAATGCTTGCAAACGAAACCTGGCGGCTGGTACCATTTCGTCATTCCCTTTGACATAAGGCAAATTGGCCTTTGCGATACTTGATACAAAAATGGTTTTATCATACACAATGCAAAAACCACACAAAGGAATTGGCACTTTTGCCATTTTACGTCTGTTTATTGTTTTATATTGATAGAGTAGTTCCGGTTTCACGTGTTTTTTTGTGAATACTTTATTTGCTGGAAGCTTTCAAACATAAAGTCCAGTTCATCTTCCTGTAATAACCGGGACTTGAAGTTTCCTACAAGCAGAGAGTCAAGTCCAAAATCCACGCTACCAGCCAAGTGTGGGTTGGCAGAAAATACATGGCCTCAAAATGTGTAATTCTTAGGATATTTTATGTTTTTTATAGTTTTTTTTTTATAGCATAAAGTGTCCTCGTGAAAGAATCATTGCCCTTCAAACCGGAACACAGTAATGTTTGCACACTACTGCTTGGCGGTAGAATATTTGGCAAAGGTGTGGTACTTCCCCAGACGGATTCTGCTAAGAGTCCTACCACTACTAAAAGAGTATAGAGTATAGATACCACTAGTATAGAGTGATGAGACGAGCAGGAGATGTGCCTGGTAAGCAACATGCCTGCCACATAACAGCACAGTAACACGCAGCTATTGGAACATGAAGAGTCCAAATCAGTACCTAGCACTGCACTGCGCTCGTCACCCAGATATAAAAGATGTTTTATCTCTATGCCTTGACATTTCACTGGAAACATTGCCTTTCAAACCGGAACACAGTAATGTTTACACATTACTGCTTGGCGGTGGAATAACTGGCAAAGGTGTGGTACTTCCCCAGACGGACTCTGCAAAGAGTTGATTTACTCACGATGATTTAATTCACTGTTAAAGCCAGTTGTAATATCACACTTGTACGTCTGCTCTAAACTGACACTCTGGCAAACGCGGGGTTGAATCTATCCGAATATATAAGTATGAATATAAGCATCTCTGTTACATCACGTAAACCCTAGGCGATATAAGCGACTATGCGGTCTTCGATGGAGCTTGCTTACCTAGAAAAAACCGATTTACTCTCGATTTAAAGACACCAACATTATAAACATCGGGAAAAACCCACTCAGGCAGCGCATTCCACAACCTAGACGTTTTTATCCCAAAAGTAGAGTCAAACCTCTTCTTTCGAGTTTTTTGAACGTCAACCATGAAACGATGTCGCTTTTTCGAGCTACGAGCGGTGCGATACAAGAAAGGGTTAGGTAGAAATAGATCATGTTGATCAGCTCATGTAGATTTAGAAATTACAGGGCTTAGAGATATAACAACTTTGATCTCTGGGTGACGAGCGCAGTGCAGTGCTAGGTAATGATTTGGACTTTTCATGTTCCAATAGCTGCGTGTCACTGTGCTGTTATGTGGCAGACATGTTGCTTACCATCAGGCACATGTCCTGCTCGTCTCGTCAAACTTTATTAAAAAATATATATTTGGTAAAATAAACAGGTTTTTTCTGATCTCGTTGCATCTCGCCACCATCTCGACTGCAAACGGAACGACATCACACATCAATTCTAAACATAACTACTAAAATAATATCGTTTGAGAAACGGTTATCGAAAGAATTGAATGGGAAGCTATCAAATTGCGACTAAATTATCACATTTCTTCAAACATTATCGGTAATTTCAACGGTAACAGTTTACAATAACTTGAAGGTTTTATGTTTGTAACAGCCGTTTGAATCTATGTATGTGCTCCATTTTACTTGACAAAAGTGAAAACTTCTTTTGGCGCGCCGCAGGCAGTTTGCGTGGGGTGTGAATTGAATTCTAGCGTCACGCTCGGAGATTATAGAAAGATATCTCTTTTGGTAAACTCGGGAGCATCTAGAAATGCGTTAGCATTGCTATATAGGTATGTCATTCTATCATTCTGAGTTCTAAAGTTTTCACTTCTATCGGCAGTTCCTATGACTGCCAATTTTTATTTGTCATATGTTTTAGAAATAAAGTGACGCATGCTCATGTAATTTTCAGATCTCTCAAGCTTTTTTGAGTAACGTTTAAACGTGTTTAGTTGTTGGAACGAAGTCCCTTACGGCAGCCTTGGAGGAGATATGGATTTTTTTGGAACTGAAAAAAATGTGAGACTACAACCGCATAAGAAAAATACATAACGAAAGTGACGCTTAGAAACTGTCCGTGACCAGTATTATCAACTTTATTTTTCCGATGATCGCACCATAAATCTATACTAATATTATAAAGCTGAAGAGTTTGTTTGTTTGTATGTTTGTTTGTTTGTGTGAACGCAAGGATCTCTGGAACTACTGGTCCGAATTGAAAGATTATTTCTTTGTAGGATAGTCCATTTATCACGAAAGGCTATAGGGTATTTAACATTACGCTACTATCAACAGGAGCCGAGCATGAATGAAAAATGTAACAAAAACGGGGAAAAAATATTGCTTTTAGAGAGCTTTCGTTGCGTGACATATGTTAAAGGTTGCGTCATTAGAACCTAAAGTAACCGAATTTGAACAAAATTTGAATTGGTACGACCAATTTTCGATAGATGGCGTAGCAACGCGCGCGCGTTCAGCTAGTAAATAATTTATTATTTACTAGCTGTTGTAAATAATTTATTATTTAATAAATAAATTGAGCAATACTTTTTTGCAAATTGAGTTGTTAAAATTATCCAAAGATACTTTGTTCCTAAGTACCTAGTGTCCCATGACACCATATTTTTTCCCGTAACATTTACATTTACAGGTGTAGAGTAGAATGTTTTTTTTTTGTAGAGTAGATATTATTTGTCTATACAAATTTACCTAATTTGACAAAAGAGCTTCACTAATGCATGTGTCGATGACATGTGTTTGTTGAATGCATTAAATATTTGATCAAATTCAACGCCAAGTTATTTACTCCACGATCAGTAAAGTGCTCAAATTATAGATATCGAGATTATAGGAAGGCTCATAGGCCACGATAACATTGATCTAAAAACACCTCAAACTCTTGAAAAGCGGCGCAAAGTTGTTTGCTTGTCGGTTTTTCGGGTGCATTTTGAAAACTCTGCAAATCATTTGATGAAAAAAGCGACATATTTTCATGCTCCATGGACTCGAACGAAGAGGTGTGACTTGCACAATAAACTTTCTAGGCTGTGCAATACGTTGCTTGAGTGCGTTTTTCTGTTTGTGACAATCATGGTGTCTTTAAACCGAGAGCAAATCGATATCTTCTTGATAAACACGTTCTATAGACTGCATTGTCACTTAACATCAGACGAGATGGCAGTCAAGAGAGACTTAACTGACATAAGTTTACTTGGAAAGTAACTTCATTAACGTAGTAACTCAGAAACTGGCCTAACAGCACAGACTTGCATATACCTACAGAACTATACCTTGTGAATTGCGAGCCATTATCCCGTGAACTATCTCGAACGCCAGAATAACGTGCGACACAATATACGGATCACAGGCATGTAGCCAGGTGATAACTTTGGGGATATAGACGGTAGTAAACAAGCATCTTAAGTTTTGATGTTACTATAGCGACACATTAGCGACCATACATTGTATTTCTCTGACTTAGCAGAATGCAATGCAGGACGCGACTAAATTGCACCAGCCGTCAACCGCCCTGCGACCGTTTAATTAAAAAGGATAATGTCTTGCCTCCAATTCCAAGTAAATTTAAGGAGAGAGCAATATCAAAGCTAAATACAGGCTTGAATTTTAATGTATATTTAAACAATTTAATATTTTTTAAATTACATTTATTTATTTTATTTTATATCTTAATAAATCTTTATAATTTAAAACTCACATCATAAAATAAACAAGTGGTAATTTTACTTGTAGAGTTTTACATTAAATGCTGCTTCTCTATTATTCAAGATCTATATAAATCTTGCTGGCGTTGTGGCTTAGTCGGTAGTAAGTCTGCCAGCGAAGTCGTTGGTCGTGGGTTCGATCCCCACCCAGTGCAAATATTTGTGTGAAGAATACAATTATTTGTATTGTGCCTGGGTTTGATCTATATATAATAAGTTTGTATTTAATAATATAAAAGTATCATATAAGCTGTCTGGTTCCTATGATACAAGCTTTGCTTAGTTTGGGGCCAGATGTTGTTGCGTGTGAAATGTCGACCATCAATCTTTATTTATCTATACAGACCGAGAATTACATAAAGATTACTACCGGTCAGCCACCAAGATCCCATCGAGAGAACTGATCCCCAAGGTGCACCTAGAGGATGTTGCCGAGCCACACAGCCACGGACAGTGTCCATCTTGGTTAAAGATAGATCCGTCAGTTCCTGTCGATCTAATAACGGGAAAACAATTAAACATTTGAGTATTCTTACTAATTTTCCATTATATTTTTCATAGTAAAAAATTCAATGTGTTGATGGATTTTGTATAGAACACCCGCAGTGAGCAACGAAAAATGATAGAAGGAAAGAAACAGGAAATCTCCGCCTTCCGGATTTTAATCCGCCCGCATCCGACTTCTAGCTCCGCTCCCTACCGAGCATATTGGCGGCGCTCGTCGATATAGGTCGATCACTTCCGCAATCTAGCAACAAATGAACATTGTCTCAACTTGGCACTGGTTCAAAAACTCCACTCATTTATGCACCTCGATCAACGACACCGCAACCCAATATTGTAGACATGTCCAAATGGTACCCACTGTAAATTGAACTCGTATTTTTTGTTTTGTTTTTTTATTTTTATTTTAAATAAAGAGTGACGAGACTCGCAGGACATGTGCCTGATGGCAAGCAACATGCCTGCCACATAACAGCACAGTGACACGCAGCTATTAGAACAAGAAGAGTCCAGATCATTACCTAGCACTACACCGCGCTCGTCACCCAGAGATCTAAGTTGTTATATCTCTAAGCCCTGTAATTTCTCTGGAAACATTGCCCTTCAAATCGGAACACAGTAATGTTTGCACATTACTGCTTGGCGGTAGAATAACTGGCGGGGTTGTTTTTTCGGGAATGGTTGAAGGTTGCTCGCTCATTAATGCCTGAGCTACACGAGTTTAGCGAGCTAGTTTTTCAAGCTAGGATAGCAAGCTAGCAAGCTTGTACTTCTAGCTTCGTGTAAACAACGCTACGCAATGCTAGTTTTGTCTACACGAAGCTAGAGCTAGTACTAGCTATTAGCACTAGCCTTGCACTAGCCTTCCACTAGCCTTCCATTAGCCTTGCACTAGCCTTGCACTAGCCTTGCACTAGCCTTGCACTAGCCTTGCACTAGCCTTGCTATCCTAGCTTGAAAAACTAGCGTTCTGTAGCTTGGGCATTAGAGTTTGTAGCCGTGGTGGCCTAGGTCTAGGAACCTCCGATTTTACAATTGTGAGGTCTTTGGTTCGGTTTGCTAACGGAAAGGTTCGAATGTATTTTTCCAAGACGTAGGAGTTTTTCAGCACCACTGGCTTTAACAGTGAAAGGAAACATCGTGAAAATAATATTCATAGAAAGACGCTTTTGGAAGAAAAAAAATGGTTCTTACCTTTAATAACTTTGACCAAAAAAGGCCAGAGTCCTAGAAGAAGGAATTTGAAGTGGCCTGCTTTTGCTCACTCACTTGATACTACAAATATATCCTTTTATTTCGACGGTTTCATTTCTTTATTGATTTCAAAATAAAGTTGGTTGCAGATTAAAACACTTTAATTTTATTTTTTTCACAAAACGTAATTTAAATACCTTTATTTATCTGCATCCCAGATCATTTTTTTATTGTTACGGATTATTAAAATAAAATGCGAATACCTATTGTTTTTAATTTGGAATATATGGCAAAACGTGCGTCTAATAAATAAACAACACGCCAAACACATACAAAATCATAATTTTCATATTTGTACCTACATAAGACTCGTAACGTGAAAGTCGTTTGTTTTTTTAAATTAATTAATTAATTATCTAAGGCTTTCGACACCTTATGTGGGCAGATTTGAAGTTTTCTGTACGGATGATACAAAATGTTTGATTAGAATAATCGGTAAAAACATCGATTTAAGCTCAAACAAGTAAGTAATCTTATCAAAATAAATAAGTAGCATAGAAACTCGACGAGCGTCCTAACTTCACGTCCAACTGGAAAAAGTTCTGCCGTCCTTCTACCTACCTTTGCAAGAGAACTCAAACTAAGGAACTTTAATATTTCCTCTCTAGTTCAGATTTTACGAAAAAAATGTAATTAAAAATGTTTTTATTTGCCCTTTTCTCATAGTTGCCTGTGGCGTAACCTAAACCTAAATTACCACCAATATTAACGGGATTAAAGCATTCCAGTTGTCAATTAGGAAAATCTTCCCTTCATATTTAATTTAATTACAATCTAGCTATCTAAGATATAATATCTCTGGGTGACGAGCGCAATGCAGGGCTAGGTAATGATCTGGACTCTTCGTGTTCCTATAGCTGCGTGTCACTTTGCTGTTATGTGGCAGGCATGTTGCTTACCATCAGACACATGTCTTGATCGTCTCGTCGACTCTATGGTACAAAAAAAATAAATCTGACTGGTTAATAATAAAATATTTTAGCCACAGTCACAAATCGCACAAACTTTCACCTTTATAGTAGTAGTGTGATAAAAATCATCATCATCAGTCATCTAATTAGTTATTCTGGTTCATATAGATATCATTTACAGAATGACATATATATAAAGAAATGTAATTTTATTGCTAAATCAATGGCTCATATAATCCATATTAGATTGTACTTGTATGAAGCGGATAACTTTCTAGTACTGTCAAAATAGAATCACGTTAATATGGGAAGGAATGGGATAATTTTAACAATTACGGTTAAATCTAAGGATAACAGTGGTTATTTTATAACTTCGAATAACACGGAGAGAACTACGTGAGTCGGAATAAAAATTGCAGATTCATGAATATAGATTTTAGATTTGGTAGATTTCTGAAGCTCGTAAAATTTGTTTAGGACCGAGTAATATACATATGTGATAGGTATATGATAGAATATGTGAAATGTGACTCAGCTATCGAACACTGTTTTAAGTTAGATCACGGTTGTAAATCTTAGTATTTTGAGCATTCATTACGGGATATTTAGCGTAGTTAGTTATATGGTGGACCGAGTACCCGATGTTTCATTGCAGTGTCATGTACCATAATAACGGGGAAAGAACTAAACACGTCACATTGGAGTTTAAAAAGTCTGCTAACATGTGACATTTCTAAATAAATAAATAAATAAATATTGGTGGACAATTCACACACAACACCATCTGACCCCAAACTAAGCAAAGCTTGTGCGATGGCGGCCAGATAGCTGATATATTACTTATATAATTTTAAATACATACTTATTATACATAGAAACACCCAGACACAGTGCAAACATTTGAATTCATCACACAAATATTTGCACTGGGTGGGAATCGAAATTTGTGACTTTATAACATCTAATCATCGTAATTCCTGAAATCTACCAATTCGACGGACCAAGTCGTCCACTACACGGCATTTTTGACTCGAAACTTTTCGATTGAGATTAGGGTGAATAGTAAATTAACCGTTATGGTATCGATTAGCACGCGTCACTTAGTTATGTTTACGGCTAATTGGACCCTGGCCAGTGAAGGCTGCTTAATAACCAATGTAATTAACTACCAATGCTATGTACTATGGTTTATGTATGTACTAAAGGTAGGTACTATGGTTTTGTTAGTGGTGGACTCTGTAAAGAGTTCTGCCACCAGCATCACCAAAATAAGTAAATCCTACTAATATTATAAATTCTAATGTTTGGATAAATTTGAAATCTGGTTGAAATTTGGAACGCAGGTAGACTATTTATAGTCTGGAAGAATGCATAGGCTACTTTTATCTAGCGAGCTATGTAGCGATCTACGCTCTGTGTCTCTTTGAAGGACAAAATCAGAAATGAGTTAATCCGCCGAAGAAATGAAGTGACCGACAAAGCCCACAGAATTAGCAAGCTGAAGGGGCTATGGGCTGTCCATATCTATTAAAGAAGCGACAACCACTGAAGTAGGAAGATACTGGAGTGGAGACCGCGAACCGGCAAGCGTAGAGTGGGACATCCTGCAGCTAGGTGGAAGGATGATCTGTGAAAGACTAGCGGTTGAAAGTGGATGCGGAAGAAGACCGTACCTTGTGGCGCGCGGCGTTCATTAGAGGAGGCTTACGTCCAACAGTAGACGAATATTAAACAGGTGGTTATGATTATGATGACTTGCTTACCCGTGTAAGAAAACATCTGAGGAAACCGATACATTTTAAGAAAGACATCTTTCGACAACATGTGTCATCCGCCAACAACGCACTCGCTCAGCATGGTGGATTATGGCTTTGGTTATCTCACTGTGAAGAAGGAAGGAGGGAAGGAAGAAGGAGTGGACTGTTCGTACTTATGGACGCAGAGGTGCAAGCGGTGTTTCAACTAATTGTCTCACACTTGCAGGTTATTAACAGGAATTTCTCATTACTGGACTACTACATTTTTTTTGTTGATAAATCCTACCTCTTAATCCCAGAGAGACGAACTTCTTAGCATTCCATGGATTCACCGTGCGGGTGCTGGGTCCATCGTGTGGTAAAGGGAGAAATCCTGAGTAGATCCCGAGACCTGTGACTCAGGTGTAGATTTAAGAGGCTCCTTTTTGACGTAAATCAACACTCACCTTCACTACACGTGTTTCTCTCCCTGCCCAGCCAAATCCGATATAAACCTACTAGTGCAGCTTTAGATACTCGTTCTAGTATAGAACTTACTGCACTTTTGGACAAGCCAAGGTCTTCCAGCAGGTTATAGAGAGATTTTGCTGGTATACCTCGCGCTCCTACTTTTACAGCGTATAAATTAACTACATAGCCATTTTGTGTTAATTCGTTTAGAAGGTCTACATACTACGTCATATTAATAACATAAAGGCAAATGTCAGCATATTCAGATTTTTGGATTTTGTTGCCCAAAAACATTGGAACTCCTGAACGGAATGGGTTGAAAACACAGTTAGGTTATGGTCTGGAATATTACATAGGCTCCTTTTTATCTCGGGATAATAACGGAAACAAGAACTACGCGGGTCAATCTACGAAACAATGCTAGTAATATCATTAATGTGAAAGGTTCGATGTTTGTTGCTCAATCACATCGGAATAGCTAGCTGAACACATCGGGTAGAAATTTGGAACTAGATTTGATTATAAACCTGCGATTACAATTTTAACCGTGGGAAAATAACGGGCATGGAAACTACGTGGGTAAAACCACGGGGCGCTGCTAGTCTTTCAATACAAGTATCCAATGTCACCATTGTATATGAAATACTGCTACAAACTAATTGCCCATTATTCTTTCCTTGCAAAGCTTTCCATAATGTATCCTTCTGTCCTCAAGAATTATTTTTCCTGGCATAGAGGCAAAGATATTTATTACAAGAACTTGTAGCTTATACCCAGAGCAGTCGACTCCAACTAACTGTGCTACAAACCTACAAAGTTTTTTTTTTCATCGACATCTTAATTACACTTTCTCAGAGGTCGCTTAAATTTATTTTTTCCTGAAAATTAAAGAAGTTTAAGCAAAAATTTTCCCAAAATTGTTATTTTTTGGTGTGTAACTGTTTTATCAATTTAGAAAAACATCATCTTAGAACAATATTATAGAGGGTTTCTTAAGAAAGTGTTTGTGCAATTATTTTTTCATTTTAATTAATTTATAGAGACTTGAGAGCGTTCATTGGAACCCTCTTAAGTCTCTAGGTATTGACCTACTCATAAAAACTAAGCGTTAATGAAACGTTTGTCATCATTTTAGTTATATTATTGTTTTATACCTAGCTTTTTTTAATAAGCATTCATATTTAGACTCATTTATTATTGACTCATATACTTCCCATGAAACGTACAATAATTTTGGTTTCGACAATAATTTATATAAGTACATTCACGAGAATCCTAAGCAGGTAGAAAAGGTCCAAGTATTTGGGGACAAAAATGCACATCAGCCGGCTACGACAGCTGTCAGTTGTGCTACATATTTTGCTAAATGTAAACATATTAAAAATGGTAAATAATATTTTCACTTTAATAAATAATAATTTTTGTAGTGGTAGGACTCTTAGCAGAGTCCGCCTGGAGAAGTACCACACCTTTGCCAATTATTCTACCGCCAAGCAGTAATGTGCAAACATTACTGTGTTCCGGTTTGAAGGGCAATGTTTCCCGATAAATTACAGGGCTTAGACTGGGTGACGAGCGCAGTGCAGTGCTAGGTAATGATTTGGACTCTTCATGTTCCATTAGCTGCGTGTCACTGTGCTATTATGTGGCAGGCATGTTGCTTACCATCAGGCACATGTCCTACTCGTCACGTCACTCTTTATTTAAAAAAAAATAATTAAGATATTTGTGGGCAGAAATGTTCTGCAAAATCTGCAGAAAAATCTGCAAGAGAGCATCATGAGTAATTGTTTTATGTTTCAAAACCTCTCAGGGACATGAAAATAAGAACCGTGAAAGTTAGAGGCTTGAACTCCACACATGTCCCAAAAATAAAAATGCGTTCTTTAAAAAATGTACTAAAGCTCATGTAACATTTCAATGAACTATTGGAAGATATGCGAGATTAAAGAAAATACATGATATATAAGAAATACAGTAAAGACAGGCGCAATAAATACCCAACCTTAGTAATTGGTTAAAAACAGAAGTGTAAACTCCTCATTTTGAGAATAAAAACTGTTTGTGAAGTGCCTATTCAAATGGTCACTACCCGCTACACCGCCTGTTCTTCGCGTTTACAATTTTGGCGGGAAAACTGGTGTCAGGTTACAAAACCGCGGTGTTTGTGCTTCGACAAGTGCCGCCCTACTTGTATCCGTTTGAGCCCATTTATTCTCAAGAGCATTTTAAGACGCTTCTAGCGGTATCGTTTGTTTATAATTAATGTACTTAAAATGTAAACTAACATTTTTGACACTTGAGATTTTTTTTTGCGATTTCTCAAGTAGTCGATCAGCTATTACATTAATAATTTATGAAGGAGACAGTGGTTTTATGGCTTAAATGTGTTGTATACGAAATAACAAACTCGAAAAACCAAAAAAAAACTGCATTCGACAGCACAAATATATATTTTTTTTTTTTTTCAATACTTCGGGACCATTTTCCCGCCAAAAATTTTAATTTTAGTGTTTTTTAATTTTACGATTTTTCTATGTAAATGAACTCTAATTTTAATGTGAAATATATCAAAATAAAGATCAGTTCAAGTAGACGCCATTAAACACAAATTTATCGGTATACCTTTCCAAATAAAATCACGAAAAAAAAATTTCCCCGCCAAAAACCCGTCCGCAAAATTAAGTTTATTTGTTTTCGTCATCAACCAAGTTTTTGGATACTATATTACACGGTGTAGCAAGCGGCTATCCGATCCCACCTAGGTGAAATATTTGTGTGGTGAATGTGAGATGTTTTAGTTACAATTGACCATATTTATGTATGTATTTCATTAAGTATGTTAACAGCAGAGCTATGCTAACTGCATCTTATAGAACAAGTACAAACTTAGCTTACTTTGTGCTAGATGAGTTTGCGTGAAAAACTACCAATAGATTTTATATTTTATCCTGCTAGTGTTATAAATGGGAAAGTTTAGATGTCTGGATGTTTGCTGCCCAATTGATTGAAGTTTAAAACACAGATTGATAAATAGCTGGGAATAACATATAAGCTACTTTTCATCCCGGGAAAATAGCAGCAACGAGAACTACACAGTTGACACCCTGGAGATTTGCTGGTTCAATTAACAAACGTAAAGAACATTTAACGTTTACAGAATTAAAACATTTGTTATTAAATACTTCTTACTTACTTCTTATGCTAAAGTAAAACATTTACAATAAAATTATAAATAAATGACTTTTTTAAGTACTTTTGCACTAGCAGCCAAATGACAACCATTTGCTCAAGGTTTACGTTAGCCAAAATCTTTGTAAATAAAAACCAAATAAATTTTACTTTCGTGACGTCAAAAAAATACAAAAATATAAGTGTGAGCGGATGTGTGTAGAGGTATATACGACGGCGACGGTAAGAGGTTGTGGAATTACCTATCAAATGTTATTTATTCTACGTACCTTAGTATTAAGGCGTATAATATATTCAGTTTGTACCCATAGAAGTGACCTGTACTACATCATGTTTCTATTTTAGCTACAATTCATTATGTTAGATTAAAATGAGTGCAACAAAGTATTTTATCGTCACTGAACCCCGCATTACTCGCCATCTTACTTCACCTTGCGTAATTGAGCTGTTTGAATTAAATCATCAGGTTGACGTATATGAAGTAGAAATTAAAGTTTGCTATTCAAATCAATGTAAATAGTATGTTTCGATTAATTCATACCAATACTGTTGAAGAATTGATCACTTAAAAATCTCGTTTACAGTGTTTGAGTTCATACTCATTCAAAAGACTAATACTAGAAAGAAAAATACAATACTAAAAAATAGTTGATCGAGCAATCCTTCTTTGATATTGAAATACATACAAACATACATATATTGTTTTGAAACAGTGTTGATAATTTTTGTTGTGTAATTATTCATTTTAAATATTATATATCATACTAGCAGCGCCCCGCGGTGTTACCCTCGTAGTTCCCGTTCCTGTTGTCCCCTTATCTTTCCGGGATAAAAAGTAGCTTATGTGTTCTTCCAGACTATAATTTATCTGTGTTTCAAATTTCAGCCCGATCCGTTCATACGTTAGGACGTGAT
This sequence comes from Ectropis crepuscularia, assembly GCA_963693475.1. Taxonomy (NCBI): domain Eukaryota; kingdom Metazoa; phylum Arthropoda; class Insecta; order Lepidoptera; family Geometridae; genus Ectropis; species Ectropis crepuscularia. The sequence goes on along the minus strand of OY856353.1, from coordinate 15,539,464 downwards.
TGAGCAACAAACATCCAAATATCCAAAAATCCATACTTTGACATTTATTTATAACTAGCCATACATTCACATTTATAATATTAGTAGGATATTATATTATATATAGTAGGAAGTAGGATAGTAGGATTTGTATTAGATTATAGATATTATTTTGAATGGTGGAATTACCTAATAAATTTAGTTGATAAAGTGTGTAATAACTTTTGTAAATAAAAAAAAATATGTGTGCCTATATCAAATCCTATTTTTGCTATTTATCTCTATTTATTTCTATTTATTCGCGATTTTAAAATTTTGTATAAAAAAATACGTTGTTCATTCAAATTATGTGTCGCGGTACTTACTTGGAGATTTAATGCGGTTGATAAATTAAATGGCATACCTAACGTTTGGGGTCACATATTATTAACTACAAACCACGAACGTTTTTATCCACATAGTGGCATTTAACTACTTAATTGTAGTGCTAGGTTGATATAAACAATAACCTCTGAATTCTAAGCTGTTATGTTACTCATGGTGTAGTACTCATATTTAAGACAAGTTTTTTTTAAGTCAGATCGGCATAATAGACGTTTCAAAGTTTATAGTTTGAACCGTCAAGGTCAAGACCAAGTTGGACTAAAATCAGTTTTTTTAATAGGTTGTTCGACACGTAATAAAACGTAACGTGGCTATTATTCATTTTTAATCAGTGATCGTGTACATGATCGGCTGAATCTAATTTTAGTTTAAACTGCATTCCAGTTTCAAAAGGTTGCCGAATCTGGTCAAACCTTAAGCTTATTACAGCCAACAATATCACACTTGAGTACCTAACTAGTTTGGTAAAACTTTAATTTAAATAACCGACTGGCAAAAATTAACAGATAAAAGAACATTACGTAATACAATATACTATCTGAAGACACTTGGGTGATTGATACGAATCTAAGGATGTTTTAATTGTCAAAATCCATCTAGCCGTTTGGAAAATACGTGGGAATAAAGAAATTTACAAACATCCAAGATACGCGCGAAAACATAACCCTTCTTTCAGTCGGGTAATAAAAAGATCAAACATTTTCAAGATGAACCTGCAGACCTACCAACTGCAGAGTAATCAAAACAGACAGTTAAAAACAGACCGGTCTGAAATTTATAATTTTGTAAATGTGATTGTCAAAAACTAAACCTTCAATTTTATTAAAAACATGTGTTTACTTACAGTACTCATTACTGTTATTGAAATTGCAGCTTTTTTGGTGAAATAGGCGTAGTCGTTCAAAAGTAGGTAAATTCTTTAGCTAGTTTGTTTCTTAGTATTAGTATATTGATTTGCCTTGTCCTTTTTATCTCTTTCCGCATATCGACGTTAGTCTTTTTAATCCTACTAAAATTTTAAATGTGGATAAAATATATTATATGTGTTTGGATGTTTGTTGCTCAATCACATCATAACGTATAAACGGATCGGGCTGGAATTTGGAATACAGTTAAATTATAGTCTGGGAAAACACATGGGCTACTTTTTATCCCGGCAAAATAACGCGAACGGGAAATGCGCGAGTAACCCCGTGGGGCACTGTTAATCTTATATATAAAATTCTCGTGTCACAGTGTTTGTTTCCTTACTCCTCCAAAACGGCTTTACTGATTTTTACCAAATTTTATATGCATATTCAGTAGGTCTGAGAATCGGCTACTAGCTATTTTTCATACCCCTAAGTATTAGGGGTTGTTCACCCCAAACATTTTTTTTTAATTTTTGGTATTTTTTTTTGTTTTTATTTTTTTATAATGTGGCGTTAAAAAATAGATACAACCCAAAATTTTTACCCTTTTATCACCAACCCCTGTTTTTTTAGAGCCATTTTAGTAATTTAAGCATTTGACAGTGAACTCCTAAACGACGGGACCGATTTGAATGTTTTATTTTGTGTGTGTATTCGAAGATGGTTTAAATTCAAAAATAAGCCCGGCAGATGGCGCTGCAGACAGTGCCTAGGTTATGTCCGAGCGAAGCCGGAACGGGCCGCTAGTATCGTATAAAGTACCTACTACGACACCATTTGGTTATAAGATGTATATCGTAGTCCAAGATTACACTATAGTAGATCCAACCGTTTATCCTCTTTTTGACAGCACCAATAGAACGTAACTGCGTCATGTTACGCAAAAGTTAACTTTTAAATGCGAGGTTTTAAAAATATGACAACTGCTTAAATTTGCTCCTTGATCCCGTATAATAATCATCTTTCACAAAATGAGTCCATAAGTGCAGTAGTTTTTTTATAAATTCCATAAAATAAGAAACGTTTTTAAAAAATTACGTTCTATGGCTATCAACATAGTGATGTTACGAAGTTACGATTGAGATATCGATATTGTTTATGAACTATTTTTACACGGGTGTTTTCCGTTGTCGGCACATAATATCGGATTTATTTTTATGTAAAACCGTTATATTGATGCGCCTCAGGAAAACATACTGCATTATTTGAAGACGTGTTTATCTCCTGGTGTATATCCAAAAAAGAACAAGGTTATGATGACTGAAACATTTGAATACTTATTAAAATAAAGTGTTAAATAACATTTTGTAGTTAGGTAAATTAACAAAGTTTATTTATGTCTGATGTAAACTTTGAAGAACATGATGTACCATTTTCGTTAATTTCTAAATAAATTAACCTGATATGCTTAATGTGTTAAAATATTTCCATATTTGGCTTAATAATGTCTCATCAGTCGGTTGGGTATTATTTCATCACCCAAAGGTTACTGCTGTAACTGATCTACGTCTACTAGTTGTGCGTCTATAGCACTGTTTCAATAGACTGGACATATCTAATTTTTCAATAAAAGGATGTTAAGCAACTGCTATAAGTAAAATTTATTTAATATGACTCGAAATTTATTCGGGTTTTCTTAGTCGGGATAGGGACTAGTAATATGTGATAGCACACAAATTATCTTCGTTTTCTATGATTAAAATACTACCACCGCAACAATACTTATGTGTATTCGGTCTGTAACATTTAAAAAAGGTAACAAATCTACCCTTATTCTCGGAAATGTCTAGGGTATTATCAATACTCGTGAAGATGTTAATGTGATGACATCTTTCAGCGACATGTACAGCGGACCAGCACGGCGGGCCACGGCCTTTCCCCGAGTTCTAGTGGTGGGAACGAGCCAGAAGGCTGGGTATGGGCATCTTTCGCCATTTATGGCATATCCTGGGGTTTGTGCTAGACATAACATAGTATTTACTCATGGTATTTCGGTTGCCTGGAAGAGATCGCTATTAGCGATAATGTCGCCACTTGGTTCACTAGTTCTAGGATAAGTCCCTGTTGTTTAAGTATTATATTGTGGATAATAAAGAGTTTCTATCTTTTTAAAGTCTTTTATAATATTAGTTGGCTAGTAGAGAGCCACCACTTTAAACGTCATTGTTGTATAGTTCAAATGTATAGTATGTATTTGTATAGTTTGAAATGGATATTTTGAATCCATTAATTATTTATCTTCTAGTTTGCTTTCTTTTCTCTCTCGCTTCGTCTAATGCTGACTTTCATTAGACTCAGTATCTGTTTTTTCTTACAAGTACAGAGTTTTTGTCGTCTAACATAACCACAAATAAAACAATTGTTCATTTTAATACAATTCATTAATTTATAATGTTTTTGGCAGAATAACTGAATTTAAGCTTCTTCTAACTCAAAACGTATGAACATAAGAAAAAAAAATTAAACGAAAGTTGTAGGAAATAAACTAGTCTTTAAAAAAGGTCTGATGCGTTTTATTGATTAATCTAATATTTCAAGAGTTATCGGCTGCAATAGAAAAACTGGTTAATTAAATGGGCCATAAATCGTAAACGCTACATGTCACAGAAAAGTTTTCCGGCCACAAAAGATGCAAAATATTATTTTCTACAATAACGATCTCAACAATTTTTGTCCTAAAGTTTATAGTTTCCGAGATATTAGCCAAGCTCGCAGCAATGTTTTACTTTTAAAAATTCGGCAACCGGACTTTGGGACTGATTTTTCGCAGGCAACCCGACAAAATGTCATGTTCTTATTTGCCAAAATAATCTTTAATTTTATTTAATTTCAATTTAATAACCAGACCGTTGCAAAATGCTAGTATCGATGTACCTGTTTATACTTGGTCACAACACTATAACTGACAAATTAGATCTGCCAAAAAGAAAATAAATGGTTGGATTCACTATAGACGACGACATCACGCAATTTTTTTTAATGTTATGAGTAGAAAAATATGCTTAAATACAACATAATAAATTACTTTTCTCGACCAAACTTGATGTTAATGATAATAGAACCCCGCTTTTGACTTTTTACTTCCTACGTTATTCTGTCCACACCCTTGTCAAGAAACGAGACATCTAAATTATAGATAAGAAAATGTCCCTGAAAATGTGTTACATCTACTACAAAGCATTTTATGGACAGTATCCATTGAATCAGTTTAAATTATGTACAAATTCACCGACTGAGAATTAGCGTCGGTGTAATAAGTTTGCCAGTTTCTTTGAAGCTGCAACTAACGATCAGATGTCCCTATAAACAACGTGCATATGAGCTCGAGGCACCGACAAACACTCTGGACCTCGTCCAAAGGTTAAAGTAGACTGAGAACCATTATGGCGATTATGGCTGGTATTAGCCAACTTTATGCTGCGCGATGTACATCATATTAAAGGTTTGTTATGTACATATACTGGACCAATTTTATTTATTCATTTAAATGGGATTAAACAATGTTAAAGATGATATCTTAGAATCGATGGCGGAGTAATATTTTAAGAGGTGTAAGCGAGTGCATGATCACTTCGAATCTGGAGTGATAGGTATTCCTCTATAATCGTATATCGAGTCCAAGGCTAAATTTGCTGCCAAAAAAATTGGGTGTCCTCTAAAAAATTGCGAAGATACCTACTTCATGTATGGAGTACCTACTGTTCACACCTTTGAGATGGATCGGCTAAGTATCAGCTGGAGGCTCTGGAAAGGATCGAGAGACGTGCCAAAAATCGCATAGGCAACGACACATTGGTGCGAAAAAGACTTCAAAGTCTTGAACATCGCCGAAAAAATTGTTCCGAAGACACGAACGAAGAGATTTGCCACTACTTTTGTGATGATGGCGTCAAGGCTGTGGAATACGTTGCTTGAGTTACCGATGGTAACAATCGTTGTGTCTTCAAATCGAGAGTGAATCTGTTTCTTCTAGATAACTACGCCCCATCCTAGACCGCATCGTCTTTTAACATCAGGCGAAGTAGCGAGCAGGTGTACCTAAACTATTAAATATAAAAAAATAATATCTTCATGCCGTAAGGTTCCAAGTCGATGTTAACTTATAAGTATACTAGCGGCCCGTTCCGGCTTCGCTCGGATCATAACCTAGACACTGCCTGCAGTGCCATCTGCCGGGCTTATTTGTGAATCTAAATCATCCTCGAATCCACTTGTACACACACAAAAAAAAATCATTCAAATCGGTCCCGCCGTTTAGGAGGAGTACACTATCAAATGCTAAAATTACTAAAATGGCTATTAAAAAATAGGGGTGGTGATAAAAGGGTAAAAATTTAGGGATGTATGTATTTTTAATGCCACATTATAAAAAAATAAAAACAAAAATTTTTGTCCAAAAATAAAAATAAAATATTTAGGGGTGAACAACCCTTATCACTTAGGGGTATGAAAAATAGATAGTAACCGATTCTCAGACCTACTGAATATGTGTATAAAATTTGGTAAAAATCAGTAAAGTCGTTTCGGAGGAGTAAGGTAACTAACACTGTGACACGAGAATCTTATATATAAGAAGTTCTCCGAAACTGGGCAATCGATTCTTGTGAAAATTTAATGTGTACGAGCTTGTCACTTAATGTTTTAATAATGATTTTGCGATAATAGTCCATTGAAATGTTACATTTTTAGGCCTTACCTTGCATTTTTTAGAGGACGCAATTTTATTTATTTGATGTGTAGGGGGGGTCAGTGTAAAGCTAAAAACAAGTTTGTGGGGTCGCAACCCCACAAACTTCCGCCGCCATCTGGAAAATAGGGATTGAAATGGTTTCTACGGTATATCTCTTAAACCATTTATTTGATTTTAAAAAAATGTCAACAGTTTTTGTTGCAAATTAAATTCTCTACAACTTTTGTCCAGTAACTTTTCGTCGTAGAACTATAAATAAAAAAGTTATAAGCGAATAGCTCATAAAAATAATATAGTTATCACTGAAGTTTAAATCGTATCTAAAATTATTCGAAATAATCTTCACAATTAAAAACAGATTAAAATACATCCGCACGTGGAGAAATATGTAGCACAACTAAAAGATATAGGTTAAGCGACAACTTCAACACAATGTTATGAGCTATTCTTACAATAACAGAGGTTAGGAATAATAATAACAATAGCAGGCAGCTGTTCTTTTATTCCCTCATGCTCACTTGGGTATTTTCTACCTGAACAGTATTCTCAGTAACGGCTATCAGATTTACCGAGTATATTTACAGACTTAACTTCAATTAAATTAACGCTTCGACAGGCTTCAAAGCAATAATTATCAAAAACGTATTGAGTCACAACTCTAAAACAGGAACTAATAATTGTACATTGCATCAGTATTGTGTATTGTCCAATTAAAACTTCGTCTCGTTTTACTAATTTGGTACAAAAACATTCTAAATATTCTAATTCCTGGAAACAGAATTGTACTTATATAATTTCAAGGTTTTAAGGTACACTGTTCACTGTTGCGACAACAAGAACAAGGAACAACATAAATCGGCATCATAACACCGCAGCGTCTCATTTTCAAAAACAATGTTTTGAAACTCTGTTCTTGTTTTTCAATTATTTTAAATATGCTGGATATTTCCAAAGAATAAATAAAAATAAACCCAGTTTTATTGACTGATATTAAGGCTTAAAATTTGTATTTGATTAAGATAAGTCTAAGATAAGACTTATCTAGATGGTAGATGGTAACACATGTATCAACTTTTTAATGGTATTATCGGACAAACTGTCTGCATTTATTGGTATCCGCTACAATTTGGAAACTTTTAATTAAGTAATTTAAACGTGGAATAAGATCGCAATAGAACAAACTAAACAAATATGTAGTTATTGGCATAGTTTTTTTATTTGAAACCTATGCTATGTTGGTTTTCAAGTGAAGATATATTTTTTAGCAACATGATTAATATAAATACACTTCGTTTGCCAACCAGACATCTACAGAGATTAACAGACACAAATATCTAGTAAAACTTCTTAATACGTTAGAGTAGAAAGAGCCAAGTAACTAATAAATAATTATTTCTCTACTTAATACGTATGAGATGTGACTGTTTCCATAATTGTAACTCTCCACTAACAAAAACTGTTTGCTTTAAGAATCATTATGAGCTTTGAATTCGCCCATAGTTTTTTGTTTTTACTTTATATTAACATCCTCACTTAATCCACATATCCATCATTCGGTCTTCCTCTACGATTGTGACACTCCTTTCATCACATATTTTGTAAGGTGATCGTTTCGTCTCTACTCTTTGTTTGCATACACAACAAGTTTACCATACATTTTGTGTCACCTATTAATGTGCATGTTTGTCATGTCTCTGGGTACACACCCAGAGATTAAATTGCACTTTCAATTGCAACACGCATTAATTGCAAATCTTTATTTATCATAACACTGTGATAAATAAAGATTTGCAATTAGGTAAATACGTAATATAATAAAGCAAGCTTGTATCTTGAGATGGATAAAGCTTAAAAGGATATTTTACTAATTTAATTCAGATGATTTACAAAGTCGCATTACATCAAAACGGCCCCTTAACGTAACATTTCGGCGGACAACAGCTGGACTATTTCAGACCCTCATGAAACGGTATATTCTTTCGCTCATTAAACAACTCACTTTTAACAATTCAACTGTTTTCTTTAGCTCGCTTTGACACTTATTTTGTTTCATTGTGACGAGATTGAAAAAGAAAATTATGAATTAGAGGGTTAGAACCCTCGGACAAATCGAAACAGTTTTCTTTCAATGTAGGGCTGTGTTTAGGGAAATAAGAAAGGTGTTTTTTTATTTTTAATAAGCCAGAAATACTTTAATCGTGTCTTGGCACCAATATTTGCGAATATTTATTGAACGGAAACATTTGTACATAAACTAAATAAATTAAATCAGTTTACAAAAAATATGCTACTTCCTATATAAGCAGCCTAGATTTAAGTATTACCTACATCATACTAATAGTCAAATCTGTCTGATGTATGTTACCCTACTTATCCATGGCATGGCAAGTCTGCCAAGAGTGTGTAAAAAATTATAAGTCTAAAAATTTGTTTTTTTAAATACTACCCATAATACCAGTGCGAAGCCGGGGCGGGCTGCTAGTATATTATAAATGTCAATGTTTGGATATTTGGATGTTTGTTGCTCAATCACGTGTGAATGGAACGGGCTGAAATTTTGAACACACTTAGGTTATATATATATTTATCCTGTGAAAAGTATAGGAACGGGAAACACGCAAGTAAAACTGCGGAACGCCAGTAGTCTGATAAATATGTTGTCGTCAAACGAGTAGCGATCACATGCGTATACCTACTCTCTTTGTAAAAGGACACTGGAATTGACTGAAACTTAAGTAAATAATAAATAAATAAATATTGGTGGACAATTCACACACAACACCATCTGACCCCAAACTAAGCAAAGCTTGTAATATGGCAGCCAAATAGCTGATATAATGCTTATATAGTTGTAAATACATACTTATTATACATAGAAACACCCAGACAAAGTGCAAACATTTGAACTCATCACACAAATATTTGCACTGGGTGGAAATGGAACCAACGACCCTCGGCTTTGCATGCAGAGTTACTACCCACTAAGCCACGAAGCCAGTCAAAGGCAGTAAGGCTGGACCGAGCGTTAACACGTAATTTACTCGTTAATTAATTAAAAGAATCGTACACCAACCACGTTCGTTTTCAAATAGAGTATTTCGTTTATAAAACTAGTGGATTTTGTATTAACCCATGTCAGAGCTCTTCAAGATAAAATCGTAAATATCATTGATCACTACTGAAGTACTAAGACTAAACTACTATTTTTTATATTAAAGAGTGACGAGACGTGCAGGACTGTGCCTGATGGTAAACAACATGTCTGCCACGTAACAGCACAGTGACATGCAACTTTTGGAATTTGAAAAGTCCAAATCATTACCTAACACTGCACTGCGCTCGTCACCCAGAGATCTAAGGTATTATATCTCTAAGCCCAGTAATTTCTCTGGAAACATTGCCCTTCAAACCGGAACATAGTAAACCTTACACATTGCTTGATTGAAAACGTCTCTCTCTTTAACCGAGTTCAACAAGACGAAGTTATCAATTCAGACGGTATTTTATTATACGTATTATTTCATCTCGTATCCCATATAATGGTGAGTACAGCTTTTACTTCTCTACTTAACGTTCCCACTAAATGTTCCCACAGCTGCGACTCGGCATCAACTCTCACACGGAGAGAATGAAAGGCATAATCCACCATCCTCCCTCAATGCTCCGTGTATGTGTTCGAAAGGTTCTTAGAACATGTCAGTTGTTCCTCTATGTTTTCCTCTCAGAATACAGAAAGAACTTTCTGTATTCTGAGGTTTTCCTTTACCATTACTAATGAGTAAAGATACTATTAGATAGCCAGTGATATGAAAAACGTATATATACATCAACAACTGAAAAAACTGAGGTACTTGTTGAAAAACTGGTTTCAGGCTTTTTACAATGAGCCAGTGAAAATTACAAGCTTGTTCACAAGAAGAAACAAAGACAGAAAAACTTTTTTCAAAGGCGCAGGTGACATTCAAACCTTCTACTTTACGATTGAGAGATTATCGCAAGATCTAGCCACAAAGCAGCCTCGTCTTCTAAATAAATAATAATGTTGACTAATTCCCGGCTCAATTAAGTGTACAACCAAGCTCGAAACGACTCTCAAACTGTGCTCCGAACTACTGAAGTACCAAGAACAACTGTTCACCAACAATTCTGAGGGTAGAACTGCAAAACTGATACAACTGTTCGTGTAAAGTGCTTCAAGTTAGTCTAATTTGGAGTAGGTTAAACAGAATGAGTTTTATGTGGAAGGACGAGCTAATTGTGGTAATGAGGGAACTAGTTGCAACACACAATAACACCTGCTTTTCTGAATATACTTCTTTCATCGCACATAAAATGAAGGATAAGAGCAGCCTGAATGCAGAGTATGAGCCCACTCCGGACATTCGACCAGAACTCCGCACAAAATCTACAAATCTTCGCACTATCTGTTATTCACACCCCTACATAAAAGTGGTTTTGATACTCGGGGGAACTATTTTGCACCACAGGTTGCCAAGTGGTCCAAATTAGACCATCAAGCAATTTTCATTTATTGTCAGTTTGACACAGGTAATAATAAGTAAAGAGTATTTATGCGTGCTTCCAATTCATGGTAATATGTAAGGTTTTTGACTGATTTAATGTACTTGTCAGGTATAATTCTAAAAAATATTAGCATTCTGTACATCTTCTAACGTAAACTATAAATGTACAAAATTTCGTACTACTCCGACACAGAAATTTTCGTAAAAAGTCGTGTAAAAAAATTTCGTGTAGCAAAAAAATTTTTGCTTCACATACCTATACTATTTAAATTTACCCAAAACTTAAAAGTTACAAATATTACAGACAAAAGTAAATACATGGTTTGAATAAATAAGAGCAAACCTAAAATATTGAAATAATTGGTAATTATGTTTAACAAAGCCATGTCCATATTGCGCGAAATTCTAGAAACAACAGTATTTTTCAATGTAAAATACATACACAGAATACATAGAACCAGAATCGATAACCATATGTTTTCAAAGCTGTCTCAAAATGCATTTCATTACAAATACAGCTCATTTGGGCTAATCGTCCCTATCTGCCAAGCCCCGTTTTCGAAGTGTCTACACGGTAAAATTTAAAATTCAGCACAAGAATACCAAAGATGCGACCTAACTTGGGTTCGTCGATCCCCGTCGATGTTCCGATGATATTCTTCGATAAAATATTCTAGACTTGCGAGTTTCCTGAAGTTAAATAAGAAAACCACTATTTTAGTACTAGTTTATACTCTAGTTTGTTTTAGTGCGGTTTCGTCCTCGTACGCTTAACTAAATTTACGCACTATCTACGTAGATTTACAGCACTTAAATAAAACTTTCGAAATACATAATATTTAGGTGTGCGCTTAGATAAAATATAGATCGTGCTTCTTATTTCATTTAATAAACAAACTGGCTAATGTCTAGGCCATTCGTAATATATAGCGAACATATGATATAGATATAAAAAAGATGAAACATCTGACAAAATAAATTCTTTACATATTTAATACATTAAAATTTAGCTGCTAAGTAAGTTAGGTTAGTTTAAAAAAAACATTTGTTGTAAGTAGGTATGTAACATTAACGAGTTTTCGACTTTATAAGTTGAAAACACGTCTTTTTAATCAATGTATCTTGCCCACCATGACGTATGGTGCTGAGACGTGGACGCTAACACACGAGGCTATGTATAAGATCAGGGTAGCACAGAGAGCCATTAAATTGTCCATGCTCGGCATCAAACTACAAGATCGGGATCGTAACATTGAAATCCGACGAAGAACCAAAGTTCAAGACGTCGGATAAGCAGTGACAAAGTTGAAATGGAGTTGGGCTGGACATTTTTTTAGGCGGTGTGACGACAGGTGGACCAACATTGTAACGGAATGGTGGCCGAGGCAGGGAATGCGGAGCGTTGGACGTCCACCAGCAAGATGGGTCGACGATATTATTAACGCGGATCGAACCTGGACTCGATTGGCACAGGACCGAGGCAGATGGCAAAGTAAGAGAGAGGCCTATACCCAGCAGTAGGATAGAGAAGGCTGTAGATGATGATGATGTATAACAGTATAAAACAAAATGAATTGTTTAGAATGGGAAACTGAAACAAATCGCTGTTACGAATAAAGCCTCGATTTATGGCTCCAGATACAACTTTTACAACTTTAAGATACAACTCATCTTCAAAAGCCTTTCCGAGCGCTTGATCGACGCGATGCGTGACCAAAATGCTGGCGTTTATTTGGCCTAACGCATAAGCATTGCCATTCAACGTGGTAATGCCGCCAGCTGCTGGGTATGGTTCCGATTGGTAGTGGGCTTGAACATCTTGATTATCTGTAGACCTTCATTGGTCTATAGATAATCCAGGTGTGCTTAGTGTAAGTAGTTAGTTAGGTATGTGTGTAGCGTAGTGTAGTTCTCATTGTATTTTAGTTGTGTTAATAAAAGGTCTACCCGTTTAAAAAAGAAAATAAGAAAAAAAGATACAACTATTTTTTCTGTATTTCATATCTGGTGTGTATAATGAAGATTTTCTGTTTGTCTCTTTATTATGTTTCTGTAAAGTGCATTTTTTGTTGTAAATCTATCTATTTTTGATATCGAAGTAACTATTACAAATTTTCAAGATAATAATAATTGTATTACCTCTGAAAGTACAACACTCTTCAGTTCCGAAACGTGCTCCAGGTGCAAAACTGGCCAGCGCACGGAAATTCTTTTTCCGTGGATAAGTGGCCTCTTAGCCATTACGTGGTACTTATGAAAGTGTATCAAAGACTAGTTACTGTGGATTCTTTCACAGTCCATCCTTGTTTTTAGTTAACATCGCACAATATTATTCACGTTTCAGCTCTATCTATGTTGTGTTTATATTTAAAAAAATAGCTATCAAATATATTACAAGCACAGAAAAAACGTTCGTTGGTAGCTGAATACTGTCCATCTTTTTATGAAAAAACACTCAAAATTCACACTTCACTTCACTAGTGAAATTGGTCTATTGTTCTCCTTACTCCTTATTTATTAATTAATTAATTAATTTATCTACAAATCCAATAACAGTATTGTAAAATCTAATAAGCTTTTCATTAAGTTTGGAACCTGTAAATAGGTTCCAAACTTAACAAGGAAGGCACTGGACTGGACACGATACAGGACTTCACCTAGTGTGAGATCCAGGGTTCCTTAAACAATCTTACTATTGTACTTGCAATATTGTTTTTGCTCAAATAAAGTTTTTATTACTTTTTGTGGATAATAGTGTGGGGATTTCAAACATGTACGTATTCAAGATTTACAAAAATTTGAACCATAGATATTAACTAAAACTACGGTCAAATATTTGAGTAAAACTATTATTTTTAAAGTCAAATCGGTATTTCTATTATTTTTCGACGTTGTGACATTCAACCGAATTTAAAGAAACAAAATTTTGCTACGGTTAAATTTTGGCATACGGAGGAGTTATTTGGCATAGTATTAGATTGATTTGTTTTATTATTTTTAACTTAAACAGGTATACAGACCTATACTTTAGTTACCCAAACCTATAATATCATGATTATCGTTTACAATAAAATTAATTTATGATGAGGATGGTGTGGTCAAAATCAATTCATTACCCACAGATTGAACACTAGCGATTTAGTAAAATAAAATAAACCAACATCATACAAACTCATTCTCATTACTTTAGTTAACTAAAACATCATAATTCTCGTATGTACACACCAAAGTAAATTTATTGTAAGGACATGATTATCAAAATAATTGGTTATTATCTAATGACTAAAAACGAACAAATCCTCAAAATAAAATCAGATACTTTTTCAGCTTTCCTGTAAACTGCTCATTCTTGTTCTAACGCAGGTGGGCATTGAAACCTACACGAGGCTGTATAGACCGCCGGCGCTATCATTTTATCACAGACGATCGGCAGTACAGGCCCTGCCTCGGCTCAGGGCATACGCGCTGTCTGTGATGTTTACCGACACAGCTGGCTAGCGATCGCGCTTCGGAACTTTGTGAAATACTTGGTAAGTTTATAATTACTCTACTTGTGGATGTTTTGTAATTAATGGGATTAGTTTAGTACCTGGAGTGTTTCGAATTCTGCAGTGGATGCGTATTTTTACAACAGTGACGTTCAGAATGCAAACAAATTTACACGAAATTAAATGAAAAATACCAAACTAATTACGAACGTAGTATTCGAGACTGCACATCTATGGATACTGTTTTTGATCTAAAGTGCAAGCTATTTTCAAAACAAAAGCAAATTTCTACAAACTCTGATAGAACTTGGAAGAATAACAAAACATAAAAACATTCATTCAAACTTTCGACTCTATAATTTTATTAGAACTTCTTTGAATTTTTATTTGTGTTAAAGCAAAACATTCTTATGTAAAGGTGTCAGCTGATCACGTATTACTTGGCAAACGTGGGTGGTACCATCAATCAGGACGAGAATCTAAGTACGGAGCATTATCCCAAATTTACATACGTTTGTGTACCACATATTTTATTATGTTGTAGGCGAAGGAAATGGATTGCAGGTTCAAAAAGTACTCTACTGAGAGACAAATGTATTAGAGAAGTTGATGTACGTGTAACGTTTTGTTATTCTGTCGTGATTTGATATTTCTATAGCAGTCTTGTTGGATGCGTTCGTCTTCTTAAAGTCTTTTCACAAAACTTGAAAATAGAATACGTACTTAAAAAATGGCTGAAACACTTTTTAAGAGACCTTTGGTGGTTAACATCGTTATGCCTATACTATCAACCAGATATTGGACTAGCGCTGAGACCCCTAGCTAAACTTAAGCTACGTTTATTTACCAACAGAATGACCGGGCAAAGTTTATTTGCCGTTTTTTTAACCGACTTCAAAAAAAGAGGAGGTTCTCAATTCAGTTGTGTTATTTTTAATATTAAGCGATAGCTCCGTCAATTGGGCATCGATTTTGATGGTTATTTTTTTTGTTTGATTGATTATAGATCATAGTTGTTATATTATTTTACTTATTATTAAAATAATATAACAACTATAATATTTACATTATAAATTTTATCGAAATAGGTGTGGCGATTTTTGACATTTGAACAAAAAAAACGAAAATTAAACTTTATTTTATGTAGACAACGTAGTGATAGCTTCTTATGAAATTTGGTCGAGTGTCGGAGTAAAATTTTGAGTTAAAGTCGGTTTTGTATTTTTTCAGAGAAAATAATAAATTATTGTAATTTTTAATTATTTCAAAACGAAACTCATTTATAAATTTGAGTCAGAAGATGCTCAAGAAGATAGATTACTACTTTGGATTATCAAATTGTTTATATTTTCAATTTGAACCCGACTGCTTTTTTATGCCTTTAGTACCTACCTACATACTACCCATTATACTACGAGAGAAAAAAACCCAGAGGTTGTACATTCTATACGTTTCATTTTCTTCCCATCCAACATAGAGATATTGTGAAATAATATTATTTACTACGTGCTGGACATCTAAACCTTGGAATGTGTATGTAGCCTGAGTGGGATGCTTCCCTAATAGACATGATCTGGGCGTATTCAAATCTGTAGTGAATTTGCTTATCTAGAGAGGTAAGCGGCGCGATCCATTGAAGACCACAACATAATCGCTCAAGATCGGGCGAGACATCGGTCAAGTGCAATTTTTATTATCGATTAAAAGTTATGTAACTAAGCTTAAGTACGTGCCTCATCTTCGATCACTGTCGCTTACCATCAGGCAAGTTAGTCCAATGCGCGATAAAAAGTAAGATTAATCAGATAAGTTGTGTATTGAAAATATTTGTGTGACCAATTCAAATGTTTGTACTGTATCTGGGTGTTTCTATGTATAATAAGTATGTATTTAAAACTATATAAGTATTATATCAGCTATCTGGCCGCCATCACACAAGCTTTGCTTAGTTTGGGGTCAGATGGTGTTGTGTGTGAATTGTCCACCAATATTTAAAAAAAAAGTGTTTTGCTGAAATCAAAACAATACAAATATGTAACGTTGTTTTCGATTGGAAAACACAAAGACCATTTCATATCATAAGCCTCACAAATGAAAAACCTTTTGAGTTCTCGAATAAAAAGTAACGAGAGAAAAATGCAAACAAATACGAAACTAAAACAGATTAAACGAACATTTCACCAGGTTTGTCGATTTAATAAAATCCTCTTATTAATGAAAGTGTCATGACTCGAAGGCGTTTAAAAGTTAATTGAATTTTGAACAAAGTAAAGGCAAGTATTTCCAATTTGCGACACGTTTAAGTCATTTTTCAATTATATTAAGACGAAATATTGATGTCGGAAGGAGTTTGTGAAGAATGATTTTAGGAAAATAGCTTATTTTGTCTTAAGCTTACTACTATGAATATTTTTGTAATAAGGCTTTAACAAGATTTTTATTCGATTTAGGCACGGTTAGTTTGATTAAGGGTTTTATTTTAGTTGTCTCTTCACAGCGTTTCAGGGCTCAGGTTGTTTTTTTAACTTTTATAGGTTTACACTTGACCGTTGTATCGCCTGATGTTAAGCGACGACGCGGTCTACGTTGAAGCGTGTTTACTTAGAAGAAACCGATTCACTCTCGATTTGAAGACACAAAGATTGTAACTATCGGGAAAAACTCACTCAGGCAACGTATTCCACAGCCTTTACGTTCTTCAGGTCTACTACGAAGTCCGATAAACGATATATAGGCCGAACTTATGGACGTTTCCTACCTCGATAGACAATCGGTCGGTTGATCGAATCGGCCGTTTCGTTCGATCCGACCCTCAGCCGACCTAAGTCTAGAACTTCCGACAGAGATGTATCGATCCGAATGTTTTTCGTGGTAGGCTACAGATCCGATTCAGCTGTCGGTCGGATCCCATCATTCGGAGTTTGTTTTCGTAGTAGACCTGCTTATCACAAAAGCAGAGCCAAATCTCTTCGTTCGTGTCTTTGGAACATCAACCATGAAACGATGTCGCTTTTTTGAGATACGAGAATTCCGATAGAAGAAAGGGCAAGGTGGTATTAGATCATGCAGATCAGTTGCACACTCTCCGAAGTGAATCCGATAAAAAACCGATAAGCTACCAATTTTGCGGCGATGATCAAGACTGTCACTCTACTGAAAACATTGCCCTTCAAAACAGGCATGGTATTTCACCAGTCGAACTCAAAAAAAATCCTTTATAATAGCTTTGAAGACCGTATCATCGTTTAACATCAGGCGATATGGTGATCAAATGCAAACCCAATATCGATTAAAAATACATTGGACTCGTAACCCTGCACGAAAAAAATCGTAAATAATAATTATTGTCACATTCCGGTCAAACTTACCCAATTAACTTCAAGGGTGGCCAATCCCATTGTTTTTAAGATATAATTACTGGAGGAAAGAAAAAAGTCTGAGAAAGTTAAGTTCCTTTGAATTACTCAAGTGTTTGGCTAACTTTGCTAATAATTTATTGTCAAGTTAAGTTTTTATTATTTACTTTTTGAGAAGAAAATGTGCCGAAAATTGGATGTTGTTGAAATGATTAAATTATAATTACGCCTATATAATATAAGCGTAAACTTAATTATTTTTTACCAATATTCAGACATTGCTCTTACATACACTAACTTGAAATAAAATAATTTGGTTTTTGTTTGTATTATTAAATAAGTAATAAAGCATTTTGTTACTTGAGTGTTAATAGGACTCTTTGTGTAGTTTACTTAGAGAGAAGTATTGGTAAAAAATGTAAACAATTTCAAACAATACATTTTTATGAACGTTACTACTGCGTTCTAGTTGTAAAAGCAATGTTTCAGCGAAATTACAAGGCAACGAAATAAATTGAAATCTCAACCCACGAGCGATATGCCGCGTTAGGTATTGCTCTTCTAACTCAAATACGAGTAGCGACATTGCACTTAAGTCAAAGTACATTATTCTATGAAGACTTCACATCACATCACTCAGTGAATTATTAAAACAAAAGCATGGAAATAAGCACGATGCTGCTAAGTGCTAGTGTGTTGCTCAGATGAATATAGTGCAATTCCCGTGACTATGTTATAAAAAAAGAAATTATTGGTGAAAGACTATAAATCTCTGGGTGCCGAGCGGAGAGCAATGCTAAGTAGCGATATGGACCTCAAAATAACGGATGGGCTTGTTGCTTGATGGCAAGCACAGGCATGGCGAGTATAAGCCGTATCTCTGATAGAAAAATCATAAAAACTATGCAAAGACTAGAGTAACATTTGTGTACATCTGAAATTTTAAAGGAATTTGACAATGTTATCGTTTTATCAAAATTAATGATGCAAGACAGGAAGCAATACTCCAAAATCTTAGTTCGTCACTCTTTGATTAATTATCTTCACAAGTACACAAACAGTAACATTGTCAAAGAAAACCAGTTAATAACTTCATGTTATTTAAATTACCCAAATAAATTATTCAAATTCAACGCGGTCCGCAAAACAACCGAATCACAAATGCCCTGCTAAGTTTTCCTCGGAAAAACCGAGGTCATTTGACAAATGAGGCAAGTCGAGTAGCATTCTCGGGACGACAGCGGCAAATGCGAGTCCTCTGCACCTAGTATAGATGAGGGCCACTGACAAATGCTGTTACTCATTGGCTGCAAACTAACAAGCCAAAATAACGTCCTCTGTGTGACACAAGTCACGTATGGTATGGTTATGGTAAGTTTGGTAGGCTTTAGAGGTTATCTGAGGCCGATTGTCATTAAGTATATCAAAATCTAGTTGACATATGCCCACTTTTGGTACATTTTTATTTTGTGATCCATATTTATGTCACATTATCTTTTGACTATTCCTCCAGATTACATAATTAACTTTGCTAATGCGACTACCGTGAAAAAATATTTTTATTTTTCAATTTAATGTAACTCAAACTTATACTCACAAATAATATTACTCTGTATTGATAAAACAAAATAAATCTGAATTCGAAATCGCTTCAATAGATCCAGAGATTACCCGTTACCCCTTACAAACTCACAAACTTTACCTCGTTGTAAGTTTAGTGTTAAGTATACATAAAACTATTTAACTGAATTCAAAATGTAAGTTTACACTAAACCGTACATAGAAAATGTGTAAAAACCATATTAATTATGATCAATAATGACTCGTCACATGGTTTAAAAAAGTAGTAAAATTGTCTACTATCTAGGTAGTGTGGGTCTGGATTTCCAATTAGGACAAAATAAATATTTGTGTCAGAAATATATAATCTGGCTTCTATAATACAAGCTTTGCTTTACGAGTACTTTCTTTGTAGTGTAAGAAATATGATTGTAATGTTGGTAAGTACATTTATAAATGTACGAAAACTGACTTAACTTAAAAAAAAAAACATTTATTATTTACTAGTTATTTCTTAAACTATTATCGATTTCAATGACATTTTCTTCATATGAACTTTTGACAATCTTCCCTGGTATTATCAATTCTCAGATATTAACCATAGTTAGAAGGCGGAGCAAGCCCTCAGTATTTCGATGCAGCTTCGTCCATTGTGTCCACGTGTAATAAAAGTCTAATCACGGACAGTTATCCCGACCTATTTATTCTCTTTCAGTCATTTGACATTATCCACTGTATCACTGCTTTTCTTATTTGGAACATAATTGATTACGGTGATCAGAAGATAGTTAGCATAGCAGGGCATTAATTCGTTAATCCGTTAATCGTTAATTAACGAAGTTAACATTTTGATTAACGGATTAACTTTTAAGTTAACTTTTAAAAATGTTAACGGACATGTTAACTTCCGTTAATTATGCAGAAATCCGTTAATCGTTAATCCAATGCTTACTATTTACCGCACGCACCTCGGCGCGGCGAAAAAACAGGTTCAGACAAGTATGAAACGAAAAGTGCTGGGCGCAGTTTGACCATATGTGGCGGGTTCCTGTAATTTTGGCAGGATTGGCAGGATTTAGCCTGTGGCATGATCGGTTGACGTTATATGAAAACAAATATAATTTTGTTATCATAAGTCATATTTCCGATAATCTCGAGTTCTTTTGGCTGAAAATTTGAGCATAGACATACTCGAATTTGACTGACGTTTACAATTTAGTTGAATATTTCACACATCCCTAGTAAACCAAGTAGATTATAGTAATCCATAGCTAGTGGGGAACTCCCCGATAAATTCAATCATACTTTTTCGATCGTTTATCTGTATTGTAACTTTCTTTTAATAAAATCGGTGGTAGTTCATTTCAACTAACCAAAGAAAAGTTAAATAAAATGAACAAATCAATGTATAAGAATGAAGAAATGGAGGTATACAATGAAAATTCCAGTGTTTAACATCTTACTAATATTATAAATGGCAATTTTTGGATGTTGTAATGTTTGTTGTTTCATCACGTCAGAACGTTTGGGAACGGGAAAGGATTGTGTTGAAATTTGGAAAACAGCCCTCAAACGCTGCAGTTGAACGTCTGCTATCTACGGGTAAAGACATTTTAACACCAAAGCGAGCCTCGCTTTCAGACGAGAACTTCGACATGTTAATGTTCATGAGGGGAAATAGATACCTATGCGCAATATGCCCGACGATTAAATTACACATTAAATTAAATGAAATAAAAAAATTGGCAGTCATAGAAACTGCCGATAGAAGTGAAAACTTATAACTCAGAATTTGATAGCTTACCTTGGAAACTACACGGGTGCAACCGGAGGGCGTGGCCTGGTAATCATGGTATGGCCATCTAAAAAAGCAGCAGTATTTCCTATTGGCTGATGCATTTCTAGATGTCCATGCCATGATGGCCTGGCCACGCCCTTTCTGCCTTTCCCATTGGCTGACGCATTTCTTGATGGCCAATAGCCATGGTCCCGAGTTTACCCGAAAATTTCTTATCATACCCGAGCGTGACGCTAGAATTCAATTCACAGCCCACGAAAAATCTGTCTCGGCGCGCCTAAAGAAGTTTTCACTTCAATAATAAAATTAAACTCTACAAGTATTTGATTTTTTCCTAACCTGTTAACTTCCAGAACCTAAACCAACAGGTTTTATAAGTTCACTAACGCAACGATATAAAAATCCAATACGCATATTAACGGATTAACGATTAACGTTAACTTCCGTTAATTCTTACGAAAAGTATCGCTTTAACGTTTAACGAAGTTAACTTTTTTTGTAACGGATTAACGATTAACGAAGTTAACTATTTGATTAAACGGTGCCCAGCTATGATGGTTATTGACTGATTGCCACCATTTGATTTTGTAACAGTAACGAAATCAACCCAGTCCTTTCTATCTATATCCTACCGTTCATGACGTCAAGTCACCCGAATTATACCATTTCCTACCTGAGCTAAATGTACATTTCATTTGACGTCGGTGTTTGAGCGATCACTTTGCGACCGAGGACTGGACGTTTTAGTTGGAGTACAAGTCACGTACAAAACGGTACAATGACAATGGAGTAGAGAGGAGATGTTACTTGTCAAATGCTTGCCCAACATTTGTCGTGTACTGTAAATGTTTTGTAGTCTAAAATACATTGTTATTTTTTTTAAAGAGAGCCTAAAACAAAACTAAATTACTCAAATAAATTCTTTCTTTGCGATGTGTCATGAATTTGAACCGCAATAGGGTATTTTTTTTTTTTTTTTATAGCATAGAGTGACGAGACGAGCAGGTCATGTGCCTGATGGTAAGCAATATGCCTGCCACATAACAGCACAGTAACACGCAGCTATTGGAACATGATAGTCCAAATCATTACCTAGCACTGCACTGCGCTCGTCACCCAGAGATCTAAGATATTATGTCTCTAAGCCCTGTAATTTCTCTGGAATCATTGCCCTTCAAACCGGAACACAGTAATGTTTGCACATTAATGCTTGGCGGTAGAATATTTGGCAAAGGTGTGGTACTTCCCCAGGCGGACTCTGCTAAGAGTCCTACCACTACTAAAAACTCACTATCGTACTGACTCGTATCGTATGGGTATCGGACTGGGTCAAAAATACACCACACTAATTAGTCAGAGTCAGCTAGATCATAGAAATATGGGACATGTATTTTATGTTTTTTCGAAATGATAAAAACCAACAGAGATATAGATCATCAAACTTCGAGAGTCGGGGTCGCGACTTCACTCGTGGGTAGAAATCGTGCCTACGAGCACTGTATCTTCGTAATTTTTTGTTTGTGAAACAAAAGAAACAATACGTGTACAATATGTTTAGCAATTTAATTAGTTTTTTTGAGGACTGTACCCTATTGAACCACAGGCAATTTTTTTCCAATGTTTAATGAGCCCCAATGAGCCCCTATTAACTATATGTATTTTTTTTTCCGAAAAAACAAAACTGTCTTCAATTTAAAATTAAACTCAGACACTCGGATAAAATTAACTAAACACTTTTCCAATGAAAGAGCGAGATTTCGGAAAAAAAATATTTCATAGAGATTTTAGACTTTTTTTCATTTTTCAAAAATCGCTACACGAATTTCCATAAAATGTATATGCGATGAAGCACATGATCTGCCAAACACAAAATCAAAATATATTCATAATTTGCAGAGTTGTCGTCCAATATACTCACAAAAAAAAACTTTAAAGCATACGCATACTTACCAAATGCAGATTGAAATACAAAAATCGATCGAGCTCATTCGGACGAGTATGAAGACAAATATCGATTTACAAGATTTTTGTATATTTTGAAGATAGGTGTTTGGAGGTCTCTTTGCAGTGTCCGCCTAGCGAAGTATCACACGTTTGCCTGTTTCTATCTATTCTGATTCTATCGCCAAACGTATTTAATATTTGCAAAGCAATTACAGAGCAAATAGATAAATTATATTACAATAAATCTAGTGCTAAGTAGTAATTTGGGCTTTTCTAGTTCGAATTACTGCGTGGCACTGTGTAATCATAGCCAAGCGTCTTATTTGTCATCAGGCACATATCTTACTCGTCCCGTCACTAAATTCTACTAATATTATAATTGTTTGGATGTTTTTTGCTCAATCGCGTCGTAACGTCTGAACGGATCTGGCTGAAATTCGGAACACAGATTATAGTCTGGAAGAACACATAAGCTAATTTTTTATGTAGGGAAAATAACGGCAACGAGAAACATGCGGGTAAAACAGCGGGACAATGCTAGTATTATACCAAATAGGTGATATTTAACGTGTCTCAAAATAACTGAAGAGACAATAATGTTTTGTAACACAAAGGTAAGATAATTTCATAGCAATTTTCACCCCAATCCGTTAAATCGTTGGAGCGTGAAGTAAACACACATGAAGTATACAAAATAAAATCCTACGGCACTTTAATGTCAGTGTTATTGAGACAATGTGAAAAAAATAATGTTTCAAGTTTTTAATTTTATAACTTTACTCTTGAACACTATCTCGCCTGATGTTAAGCGACGATGCGATCTCCTGTTCTTGCACGGTTGCCTGGTAGAGATCGCTCTAAGCTCTAAGCGATAAAGCCGCCAATTAAATTGCTAAGATATTATTTTTTCTGTTTTGTATTATTTGTTGTATTTCATATGTTCTATGGCTATGGCTATGGCTTTTCATTAAAGAGTTATTGTATTGTATTGATGCGGTCCAAGTGAAGGAAAAGTTACGTACCTAGAAAGAACCTAGAAAGAGATTCTCGATTTGATGACACTAGATTGTAAACATGTGGAAAAATGTTAAGCTAAGTATTGTGTAGCTCTATTAAAAAATGAGGCGAGTAGGTACATGATGCAAGAATAGTTATTGTTGTTTTAAAAGTATTTCTTATTATTAATTTTCTGTTCAAAAATAAAATAACTGAAACTATGTAACGGTTTGGTGTTCGTTTGTAATACAAAAGTTGGCGTGTTCAAAACTTGACGTGAAATATCGGAAATTGAAGAAATCCCGACAGTACCGGAACAAATTTCAAAGTATTTTGTAAGCTGTTTGAAGCAGAAATAAGTACACTTAAAAACTTATTACGTCACTAAAATGTTTGAGTCCTAAATACTAAGAAGGCTGCATTTAAAGATTTTTTATTTCACAACATTTTTCTTCCTAACTTTTTAACATTTATCTTTATCTATATTGATATATAATCTTTAATTTTATAATCATAAATAATGTACTCTTATTGAAACTTCGGCAAATCATTTTAACTACTGCAATGTTCAAAGTTATTGAAAATTAAGCTCTAAATTTAGAGCATTATTTAAAATAGGTCAAAATGATGTCATATTTAAAAAGCAGTTTAATTCATCAAGAAAAAACACGACGTTATTATTTTGCCTCAAAGCAGTAAAGTGCAAACATGATTGTGTTTCGGTTTGAAGGTATATCTCCCGTTGAGGACCGCAGTGCGGTGTTAGGCAGTTGCCTGGAATCTCCGTGTTCTAATAGCTGCGTGGCACTGTGCTGTTATGGACAGGCGTGTTACCATCAAGCTCTTATTTTGGTCGTCTTGTCACTACGTAATATCTCAAACGCGAAAATTTGTGAGTTTGTTTGTATATTTGTTTCTCTTTCAAGAAAAAAAAACACTGATGGGATCCTGATTAAATTTGGTACACGGATAGAAAATAATCTGATGTAACATAATATAAGCTATGTTTTATCTATATATATAGGGAAAATAACGAAATGAATAGAAAATATAATACTAATAAAATAACGACTGGTAAAATATTAAATGTCAAAAATGTTAAACTGTCCCGCGATCGTCTTCGGATAAAATGTAATAAATCAAGATTTTGTAAAATTGGTATGAACTTTATAACATGTCAAGTTCTCTCTGTAAAAAATACAAAGGAAGTAAGGATATGTGGAATTGAAGAGCAAGGACCGAGAACGCTGAAATTAAATCGTTCGTAGTGACATCGTGTGAGGGCACCGTATTCTGTGATATAACAAAATGTACTCACCGTTTTGCAACGTGACGTGAATAGAAGCACAAAATATTCTATGTACAGAAGTCAAACTCATGGGCTCCATTTTTCCATAGCTTATCTGTAGCTTATGCAAAATAATACAGCAATGGTGACACGCGTGCGTAGCTGCTTAATAGTTGTGGAAACTGTAAAGGACACAAATCTTTAACGGATGCCACTGACGCTCGGACATGATATCTCAGTATAGATGAAGTACATTATAAAATGTTCATACCAAAATAAAAGCAGAAATTGTGATTTAGAAAATCAATAAAAAAACTATTGCTACAACAGACGCCATATGATTGTTGGTATGGTTGGGAACAGATCCCAACCATTCCCAGACGTTGTGTCGGTGTGAAACGTCTCTGTGTACATGTGTGCGTTGCGCGAATTCACGTTGTATGTAGCTTGACTTCTGTACATTTATTTATGTGTGATAAAAGTCTGTCGCGAAGTTGATCATTATTTTGTCAAAATGTTCTTTAAACTGAGCATAGTGTTACAAAGGGACTTTCTTAGATTCTCTAATTAGATTACGAGCTTTTGTGCAATATATTTTCGTCGATAGCTTCGCATCTTCACGAGTTGTGTACAGAATAACGTGTATTGAAATATGTTATTCTGTTAAATGTCGGCTTTCATTAAAAAAACCTAATGAGTTTCAATTTATTTCAATATCAAAATAAGTAGGTAATTTCGGTTTTCACGTCAGGTATTTTTTAGACTAGTAGCGTTCTGCAGTTTATCTACCTAAGTACCAAATTTCCTCTATATCACTTTAGTAGTTTTTGCTTGAAAGCGTAAGAAACGTACGTATGTAACGTACAAACAAACTTTCGAAGTAAAATATTAGTAATAAATCATAACAATAATTTAATTACGGTAATGTCAAAATACTAAGTGCTTTGAGCAATACTAGTCCTTATTACTATGACAACAACAAAAATCAATCGCACCATTTCGTGCAATCATTCACCCGCTCTTGTATTTACAAAAACAAAAGCAATTATTACCAAATAAACCTTAGCAAATCAACAAGCTAGTGTTGCAACTTCCCTCCGCACAAAATAAACAGCAATTCGATGAAAGCTTTTCCCTGCATTTCATTCCCCTGGTTCATTTATTAGAAGAAGAACTTCCCTCGCTCCGGTTTCATCTCACATTGCGGTTTCCTGAAAATATTTCAAAAGATAAGAGACATTCTCGCCCCACTAGAGCGGTATTGTATTGCAACCCGGTGTTTGCATTCGGGCTTGGAATGGTGACAAAATTTTCTGACACAGCATTTAGTCGACGTGTTTTGAGTCACTTTAGTGTTTGTGCTGCTTTTTGTAGTCGCAAGTGGAAAGTCAATTTTTCGAATTGTAGATTGAAACTAGTGTCAGGACCAAATGATAACTTACATCTTTTAGTACAAGCTTTCACAGTTAGCGATGCAAAATTTCGTATCGTCAGGTTTCATAGAAATTCTGCTAGTGCTGCTTTAGATGTTAGTAGTACTATTATTTTAGTACCTGGGTGACCGAGCTTAGCTCGGTTTAAATACTAAAAATACTTAGATACCTACAGATAAAAAGAAAACTTGAAAAAAAAGAGAAGCCGTCTGGATTCGAACCCGGAGCTATTAATTCATAACCGCCATGACCGCCCGCCTTCCGTCTGAGCTATTATGCTGTCGCGTTACGCGGCGAAATTTGCCTTCGTATTCTAATATCTAATGTGACAGTTTTTCATTGTCTAAAAACGCGCATAATATGCGATTTTTTAAATGAAACCTAGTTAGATCGACTTATCGTCCCCGAAATTCCCTGCATACATCATTTCATCAAAATCGTTCGAGCCGTTTCCGAGATTCAGATTATATATATATGTATATACATACTAGCGGCCCGTTCCGGATTCGCTCGGATCATAACCTAGACACTGTCTGCAGCACCATCTGCCGGGCTTATTTGTGAATCTAAACCATCTTCAAATCCACTTGTACAAACACAAAAAAAATCATTCAAATCAATCAAATTCGGTCTCGCCGTTTAGGAGGAGTTCACTGTCAAATGATTAAATTACTAAAATGGCTATTAAAAAATGGGGGTTGGTGATAAAAGGGTACAAATTTAGAGTTGTATGTAGCTTTTAATGACACATTATAAAAAAATAAAAACAAAACAATTTGTCCAAAATTTTAAAAAAAATGGGTGAACAACCTTTATCACTTAGGGGTATGAAAAATAGATAGTAGCCGATTCTCAGACCTACTGTATATGTATGTATGTATATAAAATTTGGTAAAAATCAGTAAAGCCGTTTCGGAGGAGTAAGGTAACTAACACTGTGACACGAGAATTTTATATACATATAAGATATACAAGAATTGCTCGTTTAAAGGTATAAGACAGAGCTTACTTTTATAAATGATAGGCAGGTAATGAGGTAATCTACGGCCAAATAAAGCTAATTAAATTTCTTATCATCCAATGTTACA
Source organism: Ectropis crepuscularia (assembly GCA_963693475.1). Taxonomy (NCBI): domain Eukaryota; kingdom Metazoa; phylum Arthropoda; class Insecta; order Lepidoptera; family Geometridae; genus Ectropis; species Ectropis crepuscularia. Next base: position 15,512,026 of record OY856353.1, on the reverse strand, counting down.
AAATTTCGTTTACCTACTAAGTGTTTTACGAGTTGCCAATTAAAATAATAATAATATAAACAAGGGATAGTTGATAATAACTACATATCTATAAGTGTTGCTATTTCAAATAGGCTCTATTATCAATGTTGATGTTATTTGTCGCGACCACATCGTAGTTTTTATAGTTGCAACTAGACCAAAAGTAAACCAGAATTTCGCTATCATTAGGCTAAGACTCCACCAAAGTGGAGATGTGCAAGCGAGACGAGATGTTTTAATACAACCAGTAGAATTCCGTTATGCGGACATCTCGTCTCCGGTCAGCTCCAGTGGAGACCACTAAGCGGAGATGTATTATATTAGTACGGCACGATGAAAGCGGAGATGTGAGCTGTACCTTGCCGATGCGCAGCGGAGACGAGAAATGCGCACATGTCTCGATGATGCGCGGCGTAAGGCACAGCTTCGGTGGAGTCACCCGAGCTGAAAAACTTCTCTTTTCGTCTCCGCTTCAGACATATCCACTTTGGTGGAGTCGCAGCCTTAGACAGTTTTAACCACTTCACCATCGATCCAATTATTGACATTGACATTCATAACATTATAGGTGGCCCAACGTGTTAGCATTGCTATTTAGCGTGGTAAAGCCGCCAGTTGGGTACGCTTCCGACTGGTAGTGAACTTGATCATCTTGATTACCTTTAGACATTTATTAGTCTATGGACAATTCAGATGTGCTAAGTGTCGTAGTTAGCTAAGTAGCGAAGAAAGTAGTTCTCATTATATTTTAGTTTTGTTAATAAAGGCTCTACCCGTTAAAAAATAGCATTACATAGATGTTTGAAAAGAAACACTGAACGGTCTGAAAATACTGTCAATTTATTGGTGGGAAAAAGCTACTTCTCACATTGAGAAGTCAACAACGAATGTACTTAAATCCAAAAATTGACTTCCTGTCGTAAATAAATTATTTTTACTCTAATTTTAACAGATTTAAAATTTATGTTTATGCAGTTTATAAATAAAAAATTAAAACTACTAAGCATTATTTACACACTAGCAGCGCCCCGCGGTGCTACCCGCGAAGTTCCCGTTCCCGTTGTTTTTCCGGCATAAAAAGTAGCCTATGTGTTCTTCCAGATAATCTAACTGTGTTCCAAATTTCAGCCCGATCCGTTCATACGTTAGGACGTGATTGAGCAACAAACATCCAAACATCCAAATATCCAAACATCCATACATTGACATTTATAATATTAGTAGGATAGTAGGATAAAAATTGTCGTCACTACAGTGCTGATTTAAAAGGTGAAAGTAAACGTCGTGAAGAAACCGGCAGGTCCCTGGAATCTTTCCCGGTCAGGCGTCGTTCGTCCACCTGCACTAGGCTAGGGTAGTTGATTATGGCCTTGATTCTCTCCTTGTGAGAGAAGACCCCGAGATCTAGCAGTAGGAACATTTGAATTTGAACTTCATATTTTAGTACCCATGTGAAAATACCACATCACTAGGAATGCTTATTTTAGATCTTAATTATCATTTTATGGCTTCATATCTCATAACGGCCATAACAGGCAGCTTAATGGAATGTCACTTAACTGAAAGCATTCTCTTAACAAACAATACTAAGCTTTGCTCGTATTAATTTATGATTCATTTTATTGCCAAGCGTTATCGTGCATTTAATTCGATTACTAATACAGCAGTTAAAATTTTAGGAGCAGTAAATTGTTTATTCTGAGGAGTTGCTGAGTTAAGTTTAGTACTGAATGACAGCCACTTTGAAATTGATTAAGCTACCTATATTAAATGTTTTATTGGAATAAAACATTGGGAATTTGAATGTTTGTTGATCAACCACGTTGCAAGAACTGAACAAATCAGCTTGAAATAAGGAACTTATGTATATTATGATCTGGAACGTAAACTATCTTATTATCTGGAGTGGCACATAGGAAACTTATAAATGTAGAGTTTCTTCGGGATATATATAGCCATTTCTAAATTTTACGCGAAAAAAGTCACAAGCATAGTTAGAAATAAAAACTAGAAATTTCTAATACAACATCTTACAGCCACAAACTAAGCAACGCTTGTACTATGGTGGCAAAAATGGTAGTAGTAGGATACTTTGCAATTAAATATGTACCGTCGCACCAATAGGTGGCTTTCTGCACATACTTGGGGGCAATACGGTAAATTATAGTTGCGATGTTCACAGACTTAGAGGGAGTAGTATTCAAGCACCACGTACCTGGGACTGCTCGCCTCGTCGATGATGTTTCCTCAAATCACTGTGCTGCGCTCGCTTCCAGATCGTACATTAAACGTATACGTTCCTGTTTTTGTTGGTTTTCTGAATATAGATGACACGAGTAATCACGTTGATGCAAAAGGGTAAATTCAGTACACTTTTGTGAGGATATCTTCTTGTTACTTTCACCACGTTCACTGAGGCGCGCTCCCAAGAGACGAGAACGAGAAGAGAAGAGACGACCTTTAACAGTTGTTCTACCGCCAAATACGAATAAACAAATATTTGTTTGTTACGGTCTGGAAGGAAATGTTTCTAGGAGAATCACAGGGAAAAGAGATTAAACATCTTATATCACCAGCGCAGTGTTCTGCTAAGCAGTGACTTTTCGTGTTCAGGTGGCTGTGTAGCCTTGTATTTCTATGGCTTATAGACAACGACTCCCCCTGTTTGAAAAAGACGTCAGTCCTGAACATTGCTGTAAAGTTGCTTGCTTAGCTTATCGGTTTTTAATCGGATGCAGTTTGGAGCGTGTCTAGCTGATCTGCATGATCTAATACCACCCTGAATTTTTCCTATTGGACTGCTCGTAACTCTAGAAAGTTCGACATCGTTTCATGGTTGACGTTACAAAGACTCTAACGAAGAGGCTTCACTCCACTATGGTAATAAGAATGACTAGGCTATGGAATGTGTTGCCTAAGCGAGTTTTTATCAATAGTCACATTCTAGAGGTACAGTCAGTTTTCAAATCGAGAGTGAATTGGTTACTTTTAGGTATGCTAGTTCCATCGTAGACCACGTCGTCGCTTAACATTGGGCGAGACGATGGTCAAGAGTAAGACTATAAGCGTAAAAAAAAATGTGTACTGACCAAGGAATTCGTAGGACACTAAAATTAAAATAGAATTTGGCTCACAGATCTGGGTAGCGATTCTAAATGCATGAATTCTCTGTCATGCTAAACAGATAAGACAAAGACCGAGAGATGAGATTCCGTGTCGGATGCAACCGAATGGATTTAGAATCGCTACCCTGATTGGTTTCAGACTTATAGAATTGTCAAGGACATGAATACCTAACAATTGTTTAGTTATATCTATACAATTCTCATCAATAAGTACTTTAATTTCATTTTTAGGACACGAGTATCTATAAAAAGCAGCATTTTCAGCAGAAAGGGCATTGAAATGTGGGCCAACTGGTCGTAAAATATTTACTAAGTCGAGAATTTTGGGTTGACAAAAGATCTAGGTTTTACGATTCAGACTGGTATTTTGTACAGGATTTACAGTTGTTCATAAGTTAACCTTCATGTTTTAATAATGTTTCATGTTCCGAGAAAAAAAAAATGCTATTCCCAATGTTTTTAGCATAAATAGCTACCTACCTAGTAGAATGTAGCGCCCACAATTTACCTACGTGTTCTATGTGAAGAAATTTCACTTAAATCTTTTTTTATTGGGGTTTTGGTCGCTAAGCGATCATGTCAGCTACGTCCCACATATTTTTTTTGTTTACAAATGCTGGCTTAAAAATACATTTTGAGTGTTATAGTTTGCCTAAACCTTTTTCAGCAATTGTTTGAAGTACGTTGCTTATTCATATGATCAAGTGATGGGAGGAGCCAGATATGTGCTTAATGGCTAGCAATACCTATCACCACTACCTATTGCACTGCATTGCACAGTGTTAATTAAATCTAAAGGACTCACCTGCCTAGCTCCCCACTGCATATATCACCCGGAGATATAAGATGTTTTGAAAAGTCTCGCGAGATACTGCTCTTCATACCTGGAACACAATACTTTGTTATTTTGCTTTGACATAACGATAAAAGAACTGTCGAAAATGTAGTTCTTTGAGTAATTAGGAAAACACACCACGACCAATTATTTCAGACAGGAGACAACTAAAACCGTGAGAAACTACCTAGCTACCTACTATTTTACACATATACTTACGTTTTCAAAAAGATATGAATTTAAAAATGATAACCGTATGTTAGTTCACCTATAAAATAGAAGTAGATATAGAGTGACCATTCCCGCATTTCCCGCGTGATTCTATGAAGTGGACACAATGGCGACGCGTTGTCATGGTGAATGCCGTTCCATTCCACGTACGAGTGGACTTCAGCGAACGCGACTTGATTATCCCTATTCACGCCGCGACTAATGATTTTCAAATACGGACCGACTGTCCGTTTCTATGACTTAACACTAGAGTACACGCGTAGCCTACTATAGTAGACCAGGGTTACTCTTTTTGCGGTAACTTTTTAGTTTTGCGCGCTAGAAACTAGCGATTCCAGGTAAGCCTCGTCAGATATATTTGTCTTTACCTCAGTACCCCGCGCGATCCCTGCGCGAACGGACGTGTATGATATTTGGCGCCAAAAGCGCGGGCCTACTAAAATAGTCCGCGCGTGTATTGGTGTAACAAAATCAGGTAAGTCACTTTTCGTGTATTATCGATTTATAACGCTATAATAATGATTTCCAGTTATAGTATATATGTATATTTATATGTTTATTAAATTATTGTTATATTAAAATTGTAATACGTATATTATTTTTGTTTTTTTGTTTTTTTTTTACAGATTTATAACCGTTTACATCATGAATGATGCACAAGTGGAAAGGTGGCTAGAAGAGCTAGCTAATGATGATGAAGATTTAATTGAGAGTGAAGATGATGAAGTTGAGCCAGAACCAGACTTACAGGCCCTAGTTCGTGAGGCAGAACTCCAGGAAAATGAAGAGGAAAGGATGAGTGAATCTGACGAAGCATCAGATTCAGATAACGCTCCACTCTCGCAACTAGCATCTGGAAGGCGTGGTCCAGTCTACAAATCGAAGAACGGAACTATTTGGCACAAAGATATACCACCGGCAACGCGAATTCGAACCCAAAACATTAGGATTAGACCACCAGGCCCAAAAGGAGATGCAGCTAGGAATGCTAAGGATCCATTATCCTGTTTTGAACTATTTTTTACACAAGATATTTTGGAAATTTTGGTAAGATGCACTAATATATATGTAGATCAAATAAAAGACAATTTTCAACGAAACAGGGATGCTAAACCCACTGATATAGTAGAAATGAGAGCATTTCTAGGCTTATTGTACGTCATGGGAGTGTCGCGAAGTGGACGGCGTAACATAAAAGACTTTTGGGATAACTCTCAGGGTACTGGCTTAGAAATTGTATATGCCACAATGTCAATAAATAGATTCCGATTTTTGATACGTGCCCTAAGATTTGACGATATTACTGACAGAGAACAGCGCCGAGAATTTGATAAAATGGCACCGATTCGACAAGTTGTAGAGCTGGTCACTAACAATTGTCGTAACAACTTTGTTCCTGGCGATTATTTGACGCTAGACGAACAACTTGTCGGTTTTCGAGGACGTTGCGGCTTTATAATGTACATACCGAATAAACCAGACAAGTTCGGAATCAAGATTTTTATGGTTGTCGATACAAAATTTCCGTATGTCTACAATTTTGAGATATATGTTGGAGCGCAACCGGAAGGTCTGTTCCAGAAGTCCAACAAAGTAAACGACGTTGTCCATAGAGTACTGGAACCACTTTATGATTTGGGTTGTAATGTATCAATGGACAATTATTTTACAAACCTGCCTCTGGCTAAAGAGTTATTGCAGAAGAAAATAACGATTGTTGGTACTATGAAAGCAAATAGACCCGAAATTCCTAGGGAGTTCAAAGCTTCGAAGTCTAGGATAAGCAAAAGTTCTCTTTTTGGGTTTCAAAAAGACGTTACCCTTGTGTCCTACGTTCCTAAAAGAAACAAGGCAGTCAACTTACTGTCTACAATGCATTATGATGCAGCTATCGATCCCAATACAAACGAAGAACGCAAACCTGAGATTATTACTTTTTATAATCGTACTAAATGTGGTGTAGACATCCTAGACAAAATGTGCAAGCAGTATAGCGTTCTGCGTAACAGCCGTCGATGGCCCCTAACAATATTTTTTGATTTGATGAACATTGTTGGAATCAACGCTCTGGTAATCAACCAATTGAATGCCTCACCCGAAAAACTTATCAGGCGTAATTTTTTGCACGAATTGTCCTTCAGTTTGATAAAACCACTTTTGATCCGTCGGGCATCCATTGAAACACTTCCCCGACAACTTAAATTCAGGATTGGAGCACTTTTGGGCAGCACAGCTCAAGAATCACAAGAGTCTCAACACGAGTTGACACCAAAGACAGGACGAGTTGGTCGATGTGCACTCTGCTCGAGAGCCCGAAATCGGTCGACAAAAAAGTGGTGCAAGACATGCTACAAATGGATTTGTCCCGATCACCAAGCAGTAGTGTGTCCTGAATGCTACGAAAATAAAGAAAATAGTAATTAAGTTAAGTGTTAGTTAAAAAAAGTTACGTTGATCTCAGAAGTGCCATTTTTGTTACTTTTTCTTAGATGTTTACTAAATTGCCTATTGTTCACTATTTAAAATAATATATCTAAATTGTAATGTTGTAATAACTAAGTAAAATAAATAACTTTTCCATTTCGTTTCTTATTTCAATCAAAATAATTATAAATATACAATTTATTGACATTATAAAATGGCCTAATATTGTAGGCCACGCGTGCACTCAAGTAAAAAAAAGGGGCGCGTGTACCGTAGTGTTAAACACTTTTATTACTCTTACGTATATGTTACAAATAGTTACATTCATATTAATTGTTGAAAAGTTAGGTTATAAGGAATTTAAACACTAAACATTAATGAATCTTTATTGTCATAAATAAAAATCAAATTAAATCATACAAAAATACACGTCACGCACAGAGTCATACACTAAAATAACCTGCCCTGAATCGTTCCTGGTGCAAATATGCCCAAGACACTGGCTGCGTTGCCTCGTAGTTATCGTAACACTAAACATAAAATAAACAAATATATTTTGAGTTAAATATTCCATTTATCTAAGTTAGTAGAAATTTGGGCCAAAAAATTGTGATTTCATCTATCTTAGTCCATTGAAACAGTCACTAGCTCACTCAGCAAACTTCGTAACGCCATATATTTTCTAAACGACTTCAAAAAAAGGAGGAAGTTCTCAATTCGATTCACTTCACATCCGATGGTGACAGAATTTTTGAAAACAGTCCAGTAGTTGCTGAGATTAGCGCGTTCAAACTAAACTATTCAGATTTATAATACTTATTAGTATACAAATTAAATTAAATTAATCGAATTAATTACTTATTTCGGAATGCACGTAGCTCGAAAAAGAGACATCGTTTCATGGTTGATGTTCCAAAGACATGAACGAAGAGATTTGACTCTACTTTTGTGATAAGAACGTCTAGGCTTTGGAATGCGTTGCCTGTGTGGGTTTTCCCTGTTGGATGTAATCTTTGTGTCTTCAAATCGATAGTGAATCGGTTTCTTCTAGGTAAACACGCTCTATCGTAGACTGCATCGTCGCTTAACATCAGGCGAGATGGCGGTCAAGTGTATAAACCTATAAAAGGTAAAAAAATAATATATATATATATATAAAGATGTATAAGTAAGACATGGAAACAAATTTAAATATGGCCAGGTAGATATACATACTAAACCATCCGGCCGCAGAAATAAATTATTCAAAGCGATGGTGATATAGGCAGTTTTTTCGGATTCAGAGATTAATGTTTTCCCGAGTGCTGCCCGAAATTGTACTCGTCGATACGTATTGATACGTATTCTGATAAATTCAATGTGAAATAAAATCCCTACAAGAGTCGATTGAATTGGATTCAATAAAGCTCCAGTAAAAAATCTTTTCCGATCTCACATGATAGTAGCAATCATACGATACTACATACTTTATGATATCCAATTTTAATTAATTCGCTTTGCATACGGGCCTTTTAACAGAAACTGTTTATTTTGTGTTAAATGGTTTAATTTGATTGGATATTGATTGGTATTTTATTCTGTATATTAATGTTACATAAAATCAACAACCTTGGCTTTTAAGGCTTTCGTGCAAACATCATTCACATTAGTAACTAAAACTTTTTCGGGCTTTAAATACTTTTTAGTGAAACCAATTTTTTATACGTGGAAGAAATGCATTTACGCATGGCAGGTGGTCGAGTTATGTTGGACTTGATACCGCGAGTGGTTTTTTTTTTTAAATAAAGAGTGACGAGACGAGCATGACTACATGTCATTCTCGTCTCCTGATGGAAAGCAACATGCCTGCAACATAACAGCACAGTGACACGCAGCTATTGGAACATGAAGAGTCCATATCATTACCTAGCACTGCACTTCGCTTGTCACCCAGAGATCTAAGTTGTTATATCTCTAAGCCCTGTAATTTCTCTGGAAACATTGCGCTTCAAACACTGGAACACAGTAATGTTTGCACATTACTGCTTGGCGGTAGAATAACTGGCCAAGGTGCGGTCCTTCCCCAGGCGGACTCTGCCAAGAGTCCTACCACTACTAGTGGTGCCTGGTTCCACTTTAGACACTTGCGGCAAGAAGCTGGGAAACTTTCTTACACCCTCGTTCACGACGCACCTGAACCCAAGACAAACCGTGACCACCTCGGGGACCGACCGGTTCGTCCATCCAATTTTGGCCATCTAAGCGGCCCATAGTCTTTTCATTTCGTTATAGCGCTGAGCTAATCAGTAACTTTAAAAAACATCACTGTGTACCGGTTTGAAGGTCAATGTTACCAGTGAAATTACAAGGTATAGAGATAAAACAACCTATTTATCTAGGTGATGAGCACAGCGAAGTGTTAGGTAATGATTTGGACTCTTCATGGTCCAATAGCTGCGTGTCACTGTGCTATTATGCTTACCATCACGCTCATTATCTGTTCGTCATGTCACTCCATGCTATTTAAAAAAAACATACGGAATGAAAGTTTTTATCTTCTTCTCGTCTCTGATTTCGTCATTCAAGCGAAAGACATTCCTCGAAATGTATCCAAAAAACACCGCAAGGCAATGACAATGTGTAGGAAACCACCGTAATATTAAAAATAAATAAATGTTTACCTTTATACATTCCTGTCTAATAAAAAATAATAAAAATGATAACTTTATTTTATCTCCATGGTTCGTAGTGGTAGGACTCTTAGCAGAGTCCGCCTGGGGAAGTACCACACCTTTGCCAGTTATTCTACCGCCAAGCCGTAAAGTGCAAACATTACTGTGTTCCGGTTTAAAGGGCAATGTTTCTAGTGAAATTACAGGCCTGAGATATGTAATATCTTAGATCTCTGAGTGACGAGCGCAGTGCAGTGCTAGGTAATGATATGGACTCTACTACATCATCCAATAGCTGCGTGTCACTGTGCTGTTATGTGGCAGGCATGTTGCTTACCACCAGGCACATGTCCTGCTCGTCTCGTCACTCTATATTATAAAATCACAAACATGTTACCATAACAATCACATCATTGTAATGTAGTCTGTATTTAAAACTACTCGAAGTTCGATTAACTGGTAAAGTTATTTAATCTCGCGTACGGTTATCCGAGTTGCGAACGAAAGTTACTCATTCGTTAAGTTATGCGACAGCCTGTGATACATTATTGTACTCTATTTGTTTCACATTATAAGCATACAGTTAAGATGAGTTACGTTACGGTGGTCTAGTCGGGAGAACGGCGGCTGCCGATCCGGAGACCCCGGGTTCAAACCCCACACGCACCACTGTCTTTTCGAAGTCATGTGCGTAATGCCGCTAACTTAAAACGGTGAAGAAAAACATCGTGAGGAAACCGACATGTACCTAGAATCTTTCGAAGTCATGTGTCATCCGCCAACCCGCACTGGGCCAGCGTGGTGGATTATGGCCTTAACTCTCTCCTTGCGAGAGAAGGCCCCGAGTCCCAGCAGTGGGAACGTTTAGTGGGCTGTTGAAGTTGATGTTGATGATAAGCATACAGAATTATTCAAAGTGAAAACTTTTTTGTTCTATGTTAAATATGCTCCAATTGCACTCGTAACAATATTACCTTATATCGACACCGCTGTATGTGTATAAGTATTACTAATATACATAAGTATTATTTATTAATAGTATGTAACAGTTATTGGTAAAATTTTAACTTCTATTGATACTGCATTCTGCCAGTGTTCTAATGTTTTTGACGTGACAACGTCTTATAATTCGATGAAGCCGGCTGCACGCCCGCAAAACATGACGTCATGTAACGTTACCGTTAGTTCGTCGTCAGTGCCATGCGGAAGAAGCTGAGCGCTGAGGGCGCCACCCGCCGAGTCGAGCGGTATCACTACTCGCGCTATCAGCGTACTGATTTCTTAAGACGTTGTCACGTTCAACTATTGTCAGTAAACCGACTTTACAGACAACCATTTTTTTTACTACAATGTTGGCAGCAAAAGAAGAAGAAATTCAAGAAAGCTCTTATGATAATATTTAGTTAATTTAATAACTGTTAGCACGGTTATTAAATTAGCTAAATATTATTAATTTATTTGATGTAATATAACCAATATAATATAACCTAAATAAATTAGGAAAATATGATATTAATTTTAGTTACCTATCAGAAGAATCGCCGCTTCATCGCATCGTCCCTTAACATCAGGTCGCTTAACATCATGGTGGTAGATGGCGGTCAAGTGTAAACCTATAAAAGTTAAATAAAAATGATTGTAATGATCACACTAATATTATAAAGGCCAAAGTGTACTTGTGATTTCATAAGAGTGTGTCCGTGCGTGTGTTTCTTCTGACATGTCTGTATCACGGTGAAACGGATTTAAATTAAATTTAATGCGTAGTAAGTTAATTATCTGGATTAACACATAGACTACTTTTTATATCGTTAAAATAAGTCCGCGGGAGAGATGATATTAGTAGAAACAAAGTAGTGACTGTTTTTAATTATCTTTACATTGTTAAATTGAAGAAGAACTTAAAAACATTTATTTCGAAAATATTTCAGAGAATGTGCAACTAATCTGCGTGATCTAACCTTGCGTTATTTTTATCGGACTACTAGTAGCTCAAAAAAGTGAAATAGTTTCACGGTTGCCGTTTCAAAGAATCGAACGAAGAGGCTTGACTCTACATTTGTGATAAGAACGTCTAAGCCGTGAGATGCGTAGCCCGAGGGGATTTTTTCCCATGGTTACAATATTAGTGTCTTCAAATCGAAAGTGAGTCAGTTTTTTCTAGGTAACACGGTCCATTGTAGATCTTAGACCGCATCGTCGCTTAACATCAGGCTAGATGGCGGTCAACAGCAAACCAAACATTATTAAAAAAAATATTGTGAAGTTCTTACGCCTCGAAAATGTAATTGATAAGCTCGCAAGTTTCGTAAGACGGGCTGAAACGCTACCTCATAATAGCTATTGAGGTTTAATACAACGTAATCCAAAGTCTAAAATGAAGCACGAAAAGGCAACGCTTTATAAAACTAATTTGCAAGTTTGCAGTCTGCGCTTCTGCCTCACTTTGCAAATATTGTACACTGAAAAGTGAATTGCAATTTTACACTCATTTTCCGCTTTCATTGGCTTCGCTATTTACTTTTCACGAATCAGTGCATTAGCATAGAGTTTTAATAAAATTCTAGATTTGCTTAAAAGTACAATTCTACCTAACGAAGAAAATAAATGAGGGGGAATTTAGGTTGTGTTATTGTTAGTATACAAAACTCATAGATAGATAGATTAACTCTAAATAAATATACTGTGTTCCGGTTTGAACAGCAATGTTTCCAGAGAAATTACCGGAGATTAACATCTAAGATAAATAAATAAAAAAAACTGTGTGTGACGGCAGAAGTGAAAACTTAATTATCTGATCTTTGTATTAGGTAGGTATGTCGTATAATGCCCGGTTTACATTATTCCAGTCTAGCGATCGAATCCAGCGCTGGAATGCTTACTGAAAAAATGTAAACCGGCAATGGAAAGCATGAAACAAGCTAGAAATTAAAGTTAATTTTCTATTTATTATTAGAAATGAATTATTTTCGTTCATAATCTATAAAGGACGCTATTAGTTTATGTTAACTATTAATTTATTTTCGCCTTTGTCTCGAAGTTCTCATTGAAATCCCCTCCAAAAAATGCGGGTTTTAATAGTCATGAGTCATAATAGACACTTAAAAATGGTTGGGGAGATGTGGGATTTTTAAAACCAGGTTTGAAATTTTTTTGTGAATACGACACTTCTCACAGTGAACTTAATACGAAATTTCGCTTTTCTTATTCTTATGTAAAATTGTCGATACACTTGATGCCCGAGCTACACGAGGCTACTTTTTCAAGTTAGGATAGCAAACTAGTACTTCTAGCTTCGTGTAGACAACGCTACGCAACGCTAGTTTTGTCTTCACGAAGATAGAAGAACTGGCTTGCTAGCTTACTAACACTTGCTATCCTAGCTTGAAAAACTAGCGTCGTGTAGCTCGGGCATTATTGGAATTATGGAAGCTATTGCTGGAATAGCATTATAATTACTGTGTTTTATGACTTAGTAAAATACTAGCAATAGCAGCCCGTTCCGGCTTCACTCGGATAATAACCTAGACACCGACTGCAGCGCTATCTGCCGGGCTGATTTGTGTATCTAAACCATCCAGGGCGCCACCCCACACGCACACAAAAAGTCATATTCAAATCGGTTGAGCCGCTTAGGAGTTCACTGTCAATACACATACAGAAGAACTATGTTTTATAGTGATGTAGGATAAATAAATACTAAAAATAAATAAATAGTGATGGACAATTCACACACAACACTGTCTGACCCCAAACTAAGCAAAGCTCGAACTAGTGCGGCCAGATAGCTGATATAATACTTATATAATTGTAAATCCATACTATACATAGAAACACCCAGACGCAGTAAAATTTTTGCAATCAAACCCACAGCCCTCGGCTTCACAGGCAGAGTTCCTACCCACTAGGCCATAAAGATCACAGTAAACTTAAAACAAAATTTGATTTGCTGTTCTTATGTTAATTGTTGAAATATTTTAATGGAGTAATAGATAGAAACACTTTATTGTGACACAAAGTAATCAAAATATTACACAGATTTTTTTTTAACCACTAATTCGCCTGATGTTAAGCGACGATGTAATCTACGATGGAGCGTGCTTACCTAGAAGAAACCGATTCACTCTCGAATTGAATTAGAAATACTTATTAACTAGTGCTACAAGTGGTATTGAAAGCTAAACTCATTTTTGGACGGATAAATATACTAAACTCAAGGATACAACAGCGAAGAGCAGGCAGTTAGTTGACTATATTATGTATATATATACTTGAGGAAGGCAGAGGTGGATAATTTGAATTTAAACACTGAATATTCACTTTTTACTATTTAATAAAACCAGATCAATTCACAACATGTGTGTTTGAAGCCGGTAGCAAGAGAGTGAGAATATTTAATGTCCTAACACTCTTTGACACCATAAAAAAAGTTTTAATTTTTACTAATCTTAAAAAGTTACCAAGGCAATGCAACTCTTTATTAAGTTATACAAAATAAGTTTCATATAGTGGGTATGTTTTTCATTGAAATTCATTTTAACCTATGTAAAAGATATTATTTACCTATACAAAATAACTTTTACACAAAATTATTTGTTTGATACAATAACTACATACTTAAAATTAACTGATACTTAGTTTACTTAAGTAGCTCTAATAAATGTTTATTTATGTTTGTTTACAAAGTATTCCGAGTTATTTTTCACTTCTACTGGCAGACCCTACGACTGTAAATTTTTTTTTTGCAGACACGAGTTTGTTTTATTAATTCAAAAATGTTCTGACACTGGTTTTAACACCGGAACTACTGTGGACCACAGTTGACGGGGTATAGGGTATAGGTACCACAGTCTGTGGTACCTATACCCTATACCCCGCTGTGCACAACAAGTAATCTTTTCTTTTGAAATAGACATTCAATTTCCAGTCTTCTTTTCTTTGGAGGCAAATGGAATTTGACGTGCTGGATTCTTCTAAGGACTCTGTATTCCTTTGATTACGAGCTCTGAACTCCGATGTATCAAGTGCATGCATGATGTTGATTTTGTTGTATTAAATTTCTCCTCAAGTAGTTGTAAGTACCAAAGTATTGTGTTCTTCTTGATTCGCTGAACAGGATGACGCTTGACGCAGATGGTTAGGCACGGCAAACACAGGCTATTGATGCGTACCTAGGTACTGCACATATTTTTCGTGTAATGTTCCAGAACTGGTCAATTCTCGCAAATAACTTCTCCTCACTGTGTTCTTTGTTCAATGTTTGTATCCCAGACGTCTTTTTGTTTTTGTCTTCTCGTGTCGTTATTGTAAATTAATGTTTTGAATGCGTTTGAAGTTTGTGCTGCCGGCTGTATTTATTCTGTGCTGCAGGCACCAAGGGCGAAATTGCAAATGGCTATGCGTAGAATGCAGATTTCGTAATATTATTATCACTTACTTTCGTGATATACCTATATCGGTTGATTCTCGTTGCCACTTTTATACATTGAGTTAGGCCGAGGATGATTATTTGTATATACACACTGAACAATCACTTTTTACTATTTTATCAACTCAATGTTAATTTACCTACGACAACAACAACACTTAAAATGTCACCACTGCTGGAATGTTTTGGAGTTGGTAGCCGTCAGTGTTGCCACTATGATTTTGAGCTTGTCGCCAAATAGTTATGAAACAAAGTCGCCGGTTTTGATTGAATTATTAAGGGAATAACAGCCTGGAAGAATACATAAGCTATTTTTATCCCGGAAATAAAGCTGCTAGTAAAAATATAAAATGGCACTGGTCTAAGAAGTACCTACAATGTTAAGCAATTTAAATTAAAAGGAAAAAAGGGAAAAGGAATAACTTAAGGCAATAATTAACATTATTATCATGTAAGATTCAAACGAAAATACAAATGATTGAATAAAATGTTAATAATATAATTGGGAAAGTCCCTGCTATAATGTGCGTATATTTATCTGTATGTATAGAAATTGGAAGTAGAGTTTATGGTAGACTTCCATGTTGTTTATGTTTGAGAGAATGAGTTAATTTCCTTATAAATATGATCTGACTCCCAATGACCTTGTGTTTTCCTTCTCCAACCTTCTACACTACACTAGTATATTCCCCTTTGTCGGTAACACGTCGTCTAAATCCGCTAAAAGGTTTTAAAAATTCGCCAGTTTCAGCAACAAAGTCGCTAAGGTGTCAACACTGGTAGCTGGTAGCGAGCAGCGAGAGAGAGAGAGAGAGAGAGTATCTATTGTCCCACATCCTCCTCTAACAATTATCTTTCTCGGTCTGGCACGTTTGTTGACCACATTATCTTTCTCGCTCTAGCATCCCGAGTTTACCCGAAATTTCTTATCATATCCGAGCGTGATGATCATGAATCCATTTCACAGCCCACGAAAATTCTGTATATAGCGCGCCTAAAGATGTTTTCACTTCAATAAATATTGGTGGACAATTCACACACAACACCATCTGACCCCAAACTAAGCAAAGCTTGTGTGATGGCGGCCAGATAGCTGATATAATACTTATATAGTTTTAAATACATACTCATTATCACCATCACCCAGACACAGTCCAAATATTTGAATTCATCACACAAATATTTGCACTGGGTGGGAATCGAAACCACGACCCTCGGCTTCGCAGGCAGAGCTACTAAGCCAAGCTACCAACTAAGCCACGAGGCCAGTCTCTGCGTTCGTCACCAAGATCTCTGGGTGACGAGCGCAGTGCAGTGCTAGGTAATGATTTGGACTCAATAGTTGGTTGGTTTGGTTTCAATAGCTGCGTGTCACTGTGCTGTTATGTGGCAGGCATGTCGCTTACCATCACCAGCTTACCATCGAGCAGGCACATGTCCTGCTCGTCTCGTCACTCTTTATTAAAAAAAAATACTCATTCATAATATTAATTATTCGTAACAATTTTTTCTGTTTAGCTTAAAAATATAGTAGGTAATATACTTAGCTAGCCTCGAAAATTATAATATATATAGTAATAATATAGGTACATACCGACAATAACTATAAATACCTAACCGTGTCAGATGAAATAAAATAAGAGTAATTTTATTCACAAACCACTAAATGAAAAATAATGCTTAAACTAAATAAACTTTTAGTGTGTCATTACGCTGTTGCTCGTTACTTTTATGCTGTTTTTTTCTTTGTAGCAGAAAAAGCTATGTTCGGTTAATTAATGCTAGAAACAGACATGAGAAGAAGCCAAAGACGGGGATTTCATTCCTTATGTTTTTTTTAATATTCATGGTATAGAATGATAAGACAAACCGATCATGTGCCTGATGGTAAGCAACATCTCGAAAAAAATAGCTTTGATTTCCCTTTTACCATTTGCACTTTGGAACTGTAGAACACACACCAAAACACTATATCTGAGTTAGTGTTGCCCCATTGCTTTAATATGATCTGGCTGTTTTAAAATCTGAAATAAATACCTCCACCTACACCTACGAGTATATTTTAGGTAAGCTAAGGTATTGCGTCCAACGCTAGTCTACAGTGCAAAAATGAGTTCAATAATATATTCCAGTAATTTGCTCAGTTATCTAAGCGTCAATACTTTTTACGCAAAATTCACATTTTAATATTTAAGAGCAACAATCGAGCGAGCAACGGTCTGGAACGATAGTTATTGATGTTCAATCTCTATTTTATTTTCGAAAGTATTTGCTATATTACCTTCTTACCTTATTAGCAAAAACTGATTCATCAAAGCCATAAGTCGAGCTGTACGAAAGGACGCCTTTGCCCAGCAATTGGACAATTTCAGCGCCTCAAAATGTAATCTAACTTATGAGAGAATTACGACTCCTAAAAAATTCACTACATTTTAGAGTCGAAATTACATTGCTTATTCTCTATTCTATGGTTGAAGTTCTAAAGACTCGAACGAGAAAGTTAACTCTATTTTTGTAATACATCTAGGCCGTGAAAAGAATTGCCTGAGTGGGTGTTTCCCGTCGGTTATAATTTTGGATTTTTAATATCATGAAGTCAAGTGTGAATCGGTATCTTCTAGGTAAGAACTCCTCATCGTAGACCGCATCGTTGCTTAAGTTGACGCGAGATGGCAGTCAGGTATAAACCTATACCTAATAATTATAAACAGTTTAGGGAAATAAATCTATATCTTTATCTCAGCAGTTTTGTTACTGTACGAGCCACAGAAATCTAAATAATAAGGTAACAAAATGCCATAGCTTACAAATTACTTGCAAAACGCATGTCGCCACATTTCCCCTACCCCCGTGGTCACTAATACATGCGCGTACTATTCGAATACATATCCACTCACACACGAACAGTTACACATTAAGAATCACGGTTTGTGATTGCATCACACACATCCATAAACGCTTATCAGTGAACCTACTAATACATTAAAAAATACACATTTTTTTCACATATACACTAGTGCTTGACAAATTTTAAAATATATCGATATATCAAAGAACAGTCTCAGAATTTTTGATAAAGTTTATTTTTTTACATTAATTATATTACAATTTTATTATATTACACTGCAACAAAGTCAATATTAAAATCAGTCAGAGAAATTACAGGGCTTAGAGATATAATATCTTAGATCTCTGGGTGACGAGCGCAGTGCAGTGCTAGGTAATGATTTGGACTATCATGTTCCAATAACTGCGTGTTACTGTGCTGTTATGTGGCAGGCATGTTGCTTACCATCAGGCACATGACCTGCTCGTCTCGTCACTCTATGCTATAAAAAAAAAAGAAAAAAAAAAAATGCCTATAAAATAAGTGAGTCACGCGGGTTATACTACTACTGTTTCGAAAACTGAACTATGTAATTCTGCCACCACATGGACTTTGGTATAGTTAAAGAACAAAGGTTGTTGTATATTTATTTTGTATGATGATAAAATAGCTAAATCTCTGCAATACATTTTGTCCTTCAAATTTCGCCCAAACCCAATAGTGATAACATTACAAAGTCGTTGCAAAAAGATAGTACTGTGTAAGTTTGACACCATCGGCTTTGGGTGAAAAAAAAATTGGTTTTAGAATTACAAAGTTTCAGAAAAAAGAACTCCACGTGGCTTACCTAGTAGTCTATGGTGGTGAAATTATAGCAAAATTAACACTTTATACTCAGAATATATGTATAAGTTAAATAACCTGCGATTTGCTGACGATGTAGTTTTGTTTGAAGAAAATCCTGAAAAGCTAGAGAAAATGATAGAAGATTTATCCGAGGAAAGCAGAGTAGTTGGACTCCAAATGAACGAGTTCAAAACGAAGCTGATGACGAATGGAAAAGAAGTAAAAATTAGTACCAATGAAAAAACATTAGAATATGTAAATGAATACAGATACCTTGGACAAGTCATCTCACACGAAAACCAAACTACGAAAGAAATCAACACTAGAATCGCGGCAGGCTGGAGAAAGTTTTGGAGCTTGAAAGAAATAATGAAAAGCAAAGACTACTCCCTCGCAATCAAAAGAAAAACTTTCAACATTTGTATACTTCCATGTCTTACATATGGTTGTGAGACTTGGGCTCTAAATGAAAGACACAGAGATAAATTACGAAGTTGTCAAAGGGCAATGGAGCGAAGCATAATAAACGTGAAAATAAACGTGAAAAGAATACACAAAATCAACAATAAAACCATCAGGGACAGAACAAAGCTAACGGACATTATAACTAAAATCGAGCAGCAAAAATGGCGCTGAGCGGGACACATGATTAGGTGCAGATACGAAAAATGGAGTAGAAGAATAACCGACTGGTACCCTAGAGATGGTTTGAGACGGAAGGGAAGACCAACGAAAAGATGGGAAGACGAAATAAGAATGGCAGCTGGTCCTTACTGGAAAAGAGCCGCCCTGGACAGGGCTCATTGGAAAGAGCTAGAGGAGGCCTTTGCCGATAGGCACTCTGAACTAAGAGATATCATATAAACAAAAAGAGCTGGCAACACTAGCCAGGTAAACATTGAAAGTGTTAAGTCTGATAGTTTTTTAATTATAATTATTGGAATTTATCAAGTAAAGTGGACTTACGGGTCATCAAAACACTGAAACATAACCTAGACATCGCACAGCATCACAACACATCAGTGGTGAGAAGTATCAACCTAATTATCTCAATCCAAAACATTGTGCACAATCGTTACGAACTTCAAATTTCACGCACACCACAGCTAAACATTTCATAAACACTCAGTACACGAATGTATGGGTAAATAACTGTAAAACTTTAATGTAGGTAAATCAAATAATTGCTCGACATTCGACTGCAACTGCCTAGAAGGTAGGAGACATTTGACATTACCGATTAGAGACAGTTGACAGCCATGACCCATGACTGATTGAGATTTGAGATGACACTGGCCAACGTTCCGAAACACTCTTGATTTTGTTTTCGTTTATACCAATTGAATCGATTTGGCAAATAAAAAATTAATCGACGAGTTATTATTATAAAAATTAAAACTTGAAATAAAATCGATTGTTATTTGGTGAAATAACAATTATGAAGACTAGGCAAAGCAGCATACGTGAGCTAGAACAAAAATTAAAACTAACATTACATGACTTGCAAAATATCCAAAAAGAAAACAAAACATTACTACAGGAAAGAGATGAAGGAGAACTGGAAATTAAAAATATATTGGACCAAAATACGCGTTTAAAGAATGAAATGAGAAGTTTTGAAGTTGAAATTAATGAATTGAAATACCAAAATGATAAATTACTGGCAACAATTAACATCACCGAGAACAGAAACATTGAGTTAGATGAAGCGTATACAAAAATAAAGGATTTGCAATGTCAACTAAACCAAGCCAACACGTTAATAACTAGTCTAGATTTATATAAAAATCAGAAAGACACAGAAAATATTTTAGGTATTTACAATGAAATAATAACAAACAAAAACAGTTCAGAAACGATTGAAACTATTGATCTTACTGGAGATAATGATAGTTCAAATACTAAAAATTACACGATTCAAGGAAGAAATTAACTAAAAAAATACTTGAAAGTAAAAAGACTCATAGTAAAATATAAGAAAAATGTAACACACAAAAACTGCTCCAGTATAGAATTGATAAAAAATAAAATGAAACTAAAGGAAATGATTAGAGATGATCAAAATACTATAGTGACTCTTAAACGGCAACATGACGAAAATTCAAATTTAATCGATACGTTAGAAGTACAACTAAAGGATTTAAACCACAAATATAGCTTAGCTCAACGAGAAATCGAACAACTAATAAAAGCCATGAATAGTTTAATAGGCATGAGTCCTTCAAAGCACAGACAATCACTCTCTGAGATGGATGTTTCATCAGACATACACAAGTTTTTAGCAAATAATCAATCTTCAGACGACCATACAGTGGACCATTTATCATCGTTAATCGAACATGAATCGCTAAATAGCCAACAAATTGCGATTGAGACGACTATGCCCACTGATTATATGACCAATGTAACAAAAATAGACACAAGTAAACCAAACTTCGAAAAGTGTAATAGCGTTGAATTCTTCTGTGATGAAATTGGTTTAGGCATGGGAGACATCTTCAAGCAATATAAGAAATCAGCTTACCGTCACTAACACATGCGTCCCTAACACTACTTTTAAACAACTAATAGATAGAATAGTGCTCAGTAAATTTGTACAAAACTCAAACATTGTGATAATGGTGGGCAACACGGGAGGAGTAAGTAAGAATAGTCTTATAAAATGTATTGAATCCCTAATAACATTCCATAGTCGAGGGACAACTGGTAAAATTGTCCTGTGTACATTTCCGTATTCCCCATCATTGACCGATAAAGAAAATCTGAAGATAATTATATTCCTTAAATGTAATCTTGCATAATCTACTCTCTAATAGAGGTCAAGATTTTTTGTTACTTGACATAAACAAATTTATTTACAATTTTAGTCTGTCTAAAGAAAAGCAGTTTTTACATAGACATTTAAAAATAAAATTAGCTAAACTGATTTCTTTTGTTTTGTTAAGTGAACAAAATAATGACATGAGAACACTAACGAATATTGTAATAGTCGATGATAATTATTGTTTAAACTGACCTGTATGACAACAGGGAGGCCTTATCATATTTCGAAAAAAAAGCAAAACATTAAAGGTCTCCCTTGCAGCACAAAAACTAGAAATAAGGAATTTAAAACAAGCTCTCTGAATGTATTATATCAAAATATAAATCGCTTATTAGGTAAACTTGAAGGGATTGAATTGTACCTAGAATGCTCAAACCGTCCAGATGTAATTTGTTTTACTGAGACGTGGTTGAAGGAATCTGAGATGAATTTTTTTTCTGACTAATTATTCTGTTGGTAGTGTATTTTGTCGGAAAACGGCTATGGGAGGAGGCTGCTTAATTTTTGTTAGCAATGGCGTCAAATTTAAAACACGCAAAGATATTGAAAAGTTCACAATCGAACGTCATTGTGAACTAGCGTGTGTAGAGTTAGACACTTATATAGTTTTATGTGTGTATAAGCCTCCCAGTGCCAACATTGAGACCTTCTTAACGGCCTTGGAAGAAGCTTTGAGCACAGTTTCTAAAAAAAGCAAGAATATAGTGATGTGTGGTGATTTTAATACGGATTTATTAACAGAATCCCGCTCTAAAAACAGCGTATTATTGTTATGCCAATCATTCGACTTGGCAGAAGTGTTCATAGAACCAACAAGGATAGCATCAACCAAGACGGGAAGCTCTGCGACTTGTATCGACAATATTTTCGTGAATTGTGACTATCTTCACTCCGAAATTCTAGATCGACTTCGGTCAGACCACAGAGGATTGAGCGTTACTTTTCCGATAGGTACAAAAAAGACAGCGGAAAAGAAAGTAGTTAGACCCATTACACAAACTCGAATTGAAGCATTCAACACTGTGATAGATAATTTTGAAGTGAAAACTTCTTTAGGCGCGCTATAGACAGAATTTTCGTGGGCTGTGAAATGGATTCATCAATCGTCACGCTTGGATATGATAATGGATCGGATCGGATCGGATCGGATATGAAATCTTCGGGTAAACTCGGTAAAAACGGCCAGGTAGGTACCAGGGTAACAGAAACAGTAAAGAGTTTCGATTACCTACCTCCAACAGCCCAGCGTTTATCTCCAGATACCAGGACAACAGAAATATAAAAGAGTTGCGTTTGCCCCTAGGTACCAGTACCAGGGCAACAGAAACAACAGTAAAGAGAAAATTCTGTATAATTACGTTGATATAAAACTAGATGGCGCAACCATCGATTTAGCTGGCGGTGTTGAAATTATGCGAATGTACATAGACCTACGATGGTTTAACAAACAATTTGTCTTCTGACAAGGCGATAAATAAATTGGACAATTCAATTAAAAGTGAAAACATTTGAGTCACAAGTTTTCACTTATATCGGCAGTTCCTATGACTGCCAATTTTTTTTTTTATAATTTTGATTATGACATAACTATTGATAATGTTGACATTAATTATAATTATTTTTTTTGACATGCTAAATACTCAATTTAATAATATTTTTCAGACCAAACAGGTCAATATTGGCTCAAAACCGAAATTTGCCGAATGGGCTACTCCAGGAATATTTATAAGTAGAAATAATTTATTTAATTTGTATGAGCTAAAGACATATTGCACTGATGACGCAACAAAAAGGCATGTCAGAAAGTATTCGAGTATTTTCAGGGCGATATGTGTACAGGCTAAAGCGATTTACATTCGAAATCAAATTAAAAACTCAAATAACGTTATAAAAAGCACATGGAACGTTATAAACAAAGAGATAAATACAGTTGACAAGCTCAAAATTGGTGATAAAATTATCACCAACAAATCTGAAATGGCAAATGCGTTCGAACATCATTTTTCAAGAATTCCTTCAGAATCAACGAAACATCTGTCGTCTTCTCCTTTTCTTGCTGACGCAATGTTGAGGGAGAATCTAAATAGTCCCTCTTCTGCATTCAAATTTTATGAAGTCACTGCCACTAAAATAATAAAAACTTTTAAGGACATTAAGGTAAAAAAAAGCAAAGATTTATGGGGCATGTCCGTTAAAGTACTGGAAGGTATAATCGTGAAAATTGCGCCTTATCTTGCTAAATTGTTTAATGCTAGCGTTAGTAAGGGTATTTTTCCAAACTTAATGAAGCACAGTAAAGTCGTGCCGTTATTTAAATCCGGTGATAAAGTTGAACCCGGAAATTATAGACCAGTCTCAGTATTACCCTGCATCAGTAAAATATTTGAGAAATTAATATTTAACCAGCTTCTACATTATTTTAACTCAAACAATTTGTTACACAACCATCAATTTGGTTTCACTAAAGGACGCTCAACCACTGATGCGGGTGTAAAGCTAACTAAATATATAATGAGTGCGTGGAAGGACCATCGTGATGTGATAGGGGTATTTTGCGATTTGTCCATGGCATTTGACTGCGTTCATCACAGTACACTTTTGAAGAAATTAGAATTTTATGGAATTTCTAAACCCGCTTTGGACCTCATTACGTCATACCTTAAAGATCGAGTGCAGACTGTTGAAATTGACGGGAATAAATCTAAGGGATTTCCTATGACAATGGGTGTACCGCAAGGTTCCATCCTTGGACCCTTTTTGTTCCTTGTGTATGTAAACGATCTGCCTTTCATGTTAAAAAAACAAACAAACATAGAAATAGTTATGTTTGCTGATGACACGTCACTACTATTTAAAGTTAAACGAGGGATAAACGATTTTAATGAAATAAATAGAATATTGGATATCGCGTGCAGATGGTTCGACGCAAATAATTTGGCACTAAACCCGAGTAAAACAAAATGCATCAAATTTACACTATCTAATGTGGCCAGCCCTAATATCAACATAAAGTTACTCGATAAAACTATAGAACCAGTATATTCTACTACTTTTTTGGGTGTTACCATAAATGCGAAACTCCAATGGACTCCGCACATTGAACTATTAGCTAACAAACTAAGCTCAGTTGCACATGCGGTTCGACAGATCAGAAAAATATCAGATGTTGCCACCGCTAGATTGGTTTATTTTGGCTATTTTCATAGCGTTATGGCCTATGGAATCCTGTTATGGGGGTCGGCAGCAGATAGAAATGTCGTTTTCATAGTGCAAAAACGAGCAATCCGCGCTTTGTATAAATTGCCAGCTAGAAAATCTTTGAGGAAGATTTTTAAAGACATAAATATTTTAACGGCTCCATCCCTATATATTTATGAATGCATTATGCATGTCAGAAAAAACCAGGAGAGCTTTGGTAAAATCTCTGAAAAAAACCCTAAAGCACATCACAAAAACTTATTAGACATTCCTAAATGTAGGCTACAAAAAACACACAATTCTTTTATAGGAAACTGTGTTCGTTTCTATAATATCATACCGGAGCAGTTGGCTGGTCTTAATGAAAAAAAGTTCAAAAATGTTGTAAAGGCCTATTTAATGGATAAAGCGTATTACAATGTTGATCACTTCATTAAAAATAAGAATGTATGGAAAAAGAGTATATCACAAAAAATATTATAATTACCGATTAAGAATTTTACATGACAATTTAATTTTTTTTATTCATATTGTATCCAAACACTTTTATTTTTATTGTATCTTTGACAAAGCCCTTTTACAGCTGCTCAAGTGGTTAATATGGACAAGGCCTCTTTACAGCCGCTTACTTTAAATGTTGACATTTTTGATAATTGTGAATTTAAACTGTTTTATTATTTTATTTTTTGTCATTGACGTTACCAAGTTTTTCTTGTAAAATAATGGTTCGAAGAAATAAATTGAAATTGAAAAATTGAAAAACGGAATACTCATGCATTAATTTAAGTTAAAACATACTATACTAAGTTAACATTTACCAAATGTTTTTTAAGATACTTCAGAAATAAAGGCTTATTATTATTATTATTATTATTATTATATGTATAAGTATTAATTGTTGATTACATAAGTATCCACAAGGTTAGACTTTAGTCTATATTATGTTATGTTATTTTATGCACGTATTATACATGTAAGCTCTTGAAATATTTTATCTGTTAAAAAAACCCGCATCAAAATCGGTTTGGTGGTTTTAAAGATCTAAGCATATATATGGACAGACAGACGCGAGAAGTAACTTTGTTTTATACTATGTAGTGATATCAGGATCTTGAGGCAAAATAAAATGATAAATTTGAGCATTACATATTTTGTTAATAATTTATGAATAAAAAAGTAATATCTACCGCATTTACTATTTTTTTATGGATATATTAACAATTTCATCGATATATTTGGCTGAGGAAATTGCGCCGTCACATCGCTAACTCACGACTGCAACCTGCGGCCGTATCACGGAAGATTTGAGGATGTGACAATATCGTAAATTTTACATTGCATTGCTGTTTATGCTTGTACCACTCTAGATGTTAGTTAACTTATGCAGCCATGGTGTGCAAAATGACGATAAATCCCGTAATAGATAATTTATCATAGTGAATCATTGGACTGTGTTTATTTTATCAAAAAAATACAATTAGGATAAAAATATACTTATTGGTGAAATGTAATCCCCTTAATGGTATAATTGCAAGTTGTGGAAGAAACTTCCACAATTGGTTATGCTGCAAAACACCATTTTTAAAACTGATTCACGTCTACCGGTTCGAAGAAGACTAAACTACAACTCGAGCACTGGTGGCCTAAAAGTCGCCTGTGCGGCGACAAAGTCACGCGGTTATGCGACTTCTATTACCTTATTATTTAGATTTCTGTGGTACGAGCATATTCACTCTCCTTTTATCCGTTAATGTGACTAATTTTACCATTAATAGTCATATCGTGTTCAGCTCTACAGCCGAAATACGCGGTGTGCCATTTCTCATATTTCAAAACAAAGGTTGATATTAGCATTATTAATTAGAATTTGTCAACTCAGTTCTCTGTTATCGTCAAATGTCGAAACTAATTAAAGCAGCAGATTATTTATTATTTGTAAAGTTTCTGTTATGACAGATAAGTTCGTGGGTAGTAATTAATAGTGGCAGCTACAAATATAATTCTGATAGAGTCTTGAGAGCAAACATACATATTTATGTATAGATTATATTAGACAATGAACTGAATGAGATAACTTTTTGACGGTTTCTTTGATTACAAGTTTCATGGACAAAACTAGAGTGTAAGCACAAAATAAGAATCATACCTGGTACAGTCCGCGAGGTATAAGCTGAGCTTTGCATTTGTGTGAGTGTACATTCACGTACACGCACTTCACCTCTTGTACAGACTGCAGCGTGACGTGTTTAATATTATTTTGTTTTTGTTTGATATAAGTGTTAGTAAAATGGATGCCAACACAAATAAGCGCAAAATACGGAAACCATTAAATAGCCAAGTAAAAGAAATTTTGTGTAATTTAAATAGCTATTTTAAAGACATAAACGATAAAGACATGTCAAGTGTGACTACATCAGCCCAATTGGTATCGACATCGACAGGAATTCCACTGTCAACTGTTAAAAGAGTCTTATTGGAAGGTAAACGTGTTTTGAAAGATGGAACCAAATTCAAATCTCCGAAAAAGACCAGATGCAGGAAAAATATGATAATCATTGATGATTTTGATAAAGCAGTAATCCGTAGAACAATTCATAATTTTCACATTACTGACAAAGAGGTGCCAACAATGAAAAGAATTCATGAAAAATTAAAGGCTGACATTAACTATCCAGGATCAATATGGTCATTGCGAAAAGAAGTATCTCTTTTAGGATTCAATTGGTCAAGGACAGAGAATAACAGAAAAATTTTAATGGAAAAGTATGAGATCCGTCACCTACGTATAACTTATTTACTTAAAATTTCCGAATACCGTATTCAATACTCAATACTCAAATGTTTATTTTTCGAAGAAGTCATTGTATTTTCTTACAAATTTACAACATTCCAAAATATATAATGAAGTAAGTGAAAGTATTTTAAATTTGACAAAGTATGGTTTGTGAAATTGTTCTATATTTTTGTCGGGATTTTTTATATTGGACAGGATACGGATACACTTTTTCTGGGCCACAAAGAGATTGCCTGCATCCACACTATTTCCCCAAAGGGTAATACCGTATCTCAGCCAAGATGAAGCAAACGCATTGTAAGCTGTTATTGCTGTATTTAAGTCAGACGCCCGTCTTAGTTCTTTTAATGCATAAGTAAAACTGGATAATTTTAATTTTATTTTGGTTATGTGTTTTTTCCAATTCAGATGCGTGTCAAGCTCTAAACCTAATAGTGTCGCCGAATTCACACATTCTAATTTATTATTGTATAATAAGTATATAAAAAGTATATAAAGTATATATATATTGTTAAAATAAGTATTACGACCTTCAAAATGAATTAACAAAAAATGGCTATGTAGTTAATTTATACGCTGTAGAAGTAGGAGCGAGAGGTATACCAGCAAAATCTCTCTATAACCTGCTTAAAGACCTTGGATTGTCCAGAAGTGCAGTAAGTTCTATACTAGAACGAAAGCTGCACTAGTAGGATCATATCGGATTTGGCTGGGCAGGGAGAGAAATACGAGTAGTGAAGGTGAGTGTTGACGTACGTCAATATAAGGGGCCCCTTTTAAACCTACACCCGAGTCACAAGTCTCGGGGTCTACTCGAGATTTCTCTCTATGCCACACGATGGACCCGGCACCCGCACGGTGAATCCATGGAATGCTAAGAAGTACGTCTCTCAAAGTAAAATTCAATGTCAAGGGGGTTTTTTGTGGGGGTCTAAATTGTATTATTTTAGTTTTTGCTAAATTTAAGTCAAGACAGTGGTCGGTCATATAATTATTTATACCATTAAATATGTCAGTTAATATTTTATTAAGATTAGAATTATTTTTACATGATGTCAAAATTGAAATGTCATCTGCGAAAAGAACACTAAATTCAGTCAAAATATTTGGTAGTGTGTTAATGTAAAATAAGAACAGTATACATCCAATTACACTACCTTGGGGGATTGAGTGGTTAATTTGAATAGGCGCTGATCTTATTCTGTCAATTGTCTTGCTATCAAAGTTAAAATATTCTATTTCTACGTATTGTTTTCTGTTTTTTAAATAGGATCTAAACCAGTCATGAACTATACCTCGTATTCCCATGTCATATAATTTATCTAACAGTATGTCAAATTTGACCCTATCATATGCCTTTGACATGTCAAGTAGGATTCCTACTGCGTAATTTTTACTATCTAAATTTTTTAATATTTCTTGAACATACTTGTATACTGCCAGGACTGTAGATCGATTTTTTCGAAAGCCGTGTTGAGCGTCGTCAAATACCTATGTCAAATTTTTCACAAAATGAATTTAGACGATTTTGCATAACCTTTTCAAATATTTTAGAAGATATAGGTAAAAGCGCTATCGGTCTGTAGTTATTAGGATCCAGTTTAGAAGATTTCTTGTGGATTGGTTTCACTAGAGAGATTTTCATTTCGTCAGGAAAACTGCCCTCGTTGAACGATTGATTTATGAGTAAATAATAAGGGAGGGTTAGTTCTTCCGCACATTGTTTTATCAGCACCGGTGGTAACTCATCTATTCCGTAGCTGTATTTGCCTTTTAACCGCTTAATTATTTGATGTATTTCATGTGGCTGCACCGGGGCTAGAAACATTGTATTTATACTCGTAGTGTGACACCGGGGCGGCGGGGCGCGCGCCGGCGCCGCGCGGCCGCCGCTCGAGCCAACGTGTGCGAAGTGATTATTTAGAGTATTTGCAATCGTAGTGGGGTTGGAGATTATTTGGTTGTCAATTTTTAATTTCAGGTTTTCTTTTGTTTTTTTAATGTATTTATTAGTGCGCTCCTTTATTATTTTCCACATAGATTTTGTCTTGTTTTCAGAGTTTTTCATTTCAAATATTGCTTGGTTTCTTTTTGACGCGTTGATTGTTTTTTTTAATATTTTTGTATACGATTTGTAGTACTTTGATAATATTGGGCTTTTAGAATAGAGCACGATAGGTTTTAATAGACGTTTATGTTTGCATGAGGTCCATGAGAGCTTTTTTTTCTCAATTTTAATGCATGTTTTAGGTATGCAGCGGTCCAAGGATTCTTTCAATACATTATTAAATATCAAATAATTTTCATTTACTGTTCTATTTGAATCCATAATTAGGAGTTTATTCCATTCAATTTTCTTTATTTCATTTTTAAAGTTAGCTATGTTTTTTTTGTTAAAAAATCTTTTTTCGGTTTTCCATGGTATATTTTTATTTTTGTTTGAGAGAAGTGCGTTTTTTATATTTAATATTAAACCCGAGTGGTCCGAAAAACCAAAATTTTTTACACAAACATTAAATTTATTTTTATTGAAGTTGCAAAACAAAAGGTCTATACAGGTAGCAGATGTACTTGTTATCCGTGTTGGATCTTTAACAAATTGACTGAAGTTATTTTCTAGCATCAGTTCCAATAATTGACTTGATTGTGTGGAATTTACTAGCATGTCCAAATTGAAGTCACCGCCAATTATAATGTCCAAAGAATAATATTTTTTGCTTATTAATTCTAATAATGAATTTAATTGACCAAAAAATAGATCGCTTCGTTTGCCATTCCAGTATACTGAGATCAATAAAATATTAATTGAATTAATCAACACTGCACACATTTCCACCGAGTATTCAATTGACATTTTTTCCACATCTTTTATTTCCGTGTATTCGAAGTCTTCGCGAAGCAGGATCATGGTTCCCCCCCCCCCCCCTGGCGATCTTGCCTACAGAATGACGCCGCTATGTTGTATCAGTCATCGTGAAGGTCATCAGTAGCATTTTGGCCTTGCACAGCCATTTCTCCGTCACGCATACAGCGTGTGTCCTTGAAAAGTTTTCATCAAGAAATGTCTGTGTGATATCTTTTTTATTGTACAAACTTTGCATGTTTTGTAGTAAAATATTAAAGTTGAAATCTTTGCTGACGAAAGTTAGATCGTTTTTGTTCTACATGTTCTTGTTGTGTGTGATATTGTGAGACATTATCGTGCTGTGCGTGAGCTGATGTGTGTTCTTTGGATAAACGCGTTACAGATGAGGCGGACCGCCGAGGGCTTGTAGTTAGCCGAGTAGGTATGTACGATTGTGTTACTAATCCATCAATAATTAGTTTGTTGTTTCTAATAATAGCGTGACGGCCATTTTGTCGCGCAGTCTTAAGCTGTTGTATTAAATTTTTCCTATGTTCTTGTCCTTTTTCATCAAGATATTCTGATATTGATAATCCCGTATTTCTTAGTAGCCGACCATTTACAAGGAGATATTTAGTAATTTTTTTGCTAATTAACTCAACAATTATAGGTCTACGAACAGATGTTTTTTTCCCAATTCTCTGTACTTCCTCGATATAGCCTGAAATGTCTATGTGCAACAAGTCCTGAAATATAGTTATTATTCTATGATTCAGTGTTGATTCTGTCTCGTAGTTATGTTCGGTCAAGCCGTATAGTACAATTTTTTTTGAATTGTCTGTTTTACATGGTATAGAATGGGATGTGGAGTCAGACTGTACCTTTTGCAGGTCTTGTTTTAGTTTTATATTTTCTATTTCTAACTTCTCAATAGTTTTTGTTAAAGCTGTTATTTGATTTTTAATAAATAATTGGTCCTTACATAAAGTGTCCGTTTTTGCAGTCATTTCTTTTTTCATATTGTCAGTAATGTGTTGAATTCTGGAGTCAATAGTGTTCGTTCTTGTTAGTTCTTGTTATTTCACTCAGGATAGATTTTTTAGTCCTTTCTAATTTAGTATCTAACAACTGGCTTATTTTCTCCAGCATAGAGGTTTCATCAAAACAGTTATGAATCAAGTTAGTGGGGCTTAGAGTAGAATTTCTTGCAGGTGTATCTCGTTTACTAAAAGTATCGGTGAGTGATTCATCAATACACATTGAAGTGTCCGTTATTGTTTGTTGTTGGCTTCTAACCGGTGTGTTATCGTTTCTGTTGCGTCTGTTAGTTACGTTTTGGCAGGATTGACACCGCCATGATTTTTTCAATTCAAACATGTTATTGAAATAGAAAGCTGAGGTTATGTTTAGGCATGCATAGTGATATTTCATTGAACAACCAGTGCATTTTAGTATTTCGTTTTCGTATTCAATTACTCTATTGCAGGCTTGGCAGTTCATGATTTCAGTGTCTTTTTAATATTAGGTATTGGTACTTATCACTTTCTCGGCGATCTCGTCGGTGATATGCAGTCCTTTTCTCGTTGGCGTAAGGTCTATTATGGCTCGTCGCTGTCAAACAGCTGACAACCAAATCGGCATGCGAGCGGTTATTTCAAAACGTTAACACGTTTTTACAAATATTTCCACAAGCACTTGATATTATGTGATGATTTTTATGTCACGTTGTTTCTTAGTCGCTGGGCTTTCAGATGAGGTGAAATTTTAATGAATTCTTGTAATTTAACTATTTTTGAGTGATTTTTATACGACGTATGAGTAATCTCGGCGAGGGTACGTTCCGAACCTATCAGGGCAGGCCTATCGTTTATACCGATGAAACATATATTGACACCACTCACACTTCATCAAAATCATATTCAGATGGCAGCACTTCTGGTTTGAAGAAACCTATTTCTAAAGGAAATCGATTGATAATCGTTCATGCCGGCCGGCGGCGAGGACGGTTTCATACCAAATGCGCTGCTGATGTTTAAAGCTAATCAAAAAAGTGGTGATTATCATAACAATATGAATACAGAAAACTATACAAAATGGTTACAAACGCAATTAATTCCCAATTTGAAGCCCAATAGCGTTATTGTAGTTGACAACGCATCTTACCACAATTCGTTAAAAAATCCCGCTCCCAACTCAAATAGTCGCAAACAAGATATGATTGACTGGCTCAAGTTACGCAATATCGATCACTCAATATTCATGCTTAAACCACAACTTTATCAATTGATACTGCATAATAAACAACGATTTATTGAATATAAAATTGACACCTTATTAAGAGAACATTGTCACAGCGTCCTTCGTCTACCACCCTATCACCCAGATTTCAATCCGATTGAAAATATATGGGCAATGATAAAAGGATACGTCGCGAAAAAAAACGTGTCAATGAATATGGATACAATAATGAGGTTAGCAAATGAAAAAATTGAAAGTATCACTGTACAGGAATGGAAAAATGTTTGTGACCATGCAATAAAAGAAGAAAAAAAGTTTCATGGATACGACGCCGTTATTCACAATGTAACGGAAAGATTCATTATTAAAACAAACGACACATCAGACGAGAGTGAAAATGATAACGAGAGTGATAAAGAAAGTGACTATGGTGCAATGTCTGGTGTAGAAGATGTGTAGTTATTTTGTTGTCTGACTGTACTTTTGGTGATCACTCACACTAATGCAAAGCTCAGCTTATACCTCGCGGACTGTATTCAAGTATTTTTTTAGGTTTTAGTAGCTGTTAAAATAGACTAATGTCAAATGACATTTGTGCAAAAATGGTTCTCAATTGAACTAAATATGGTGCCAATTTGATCAACCTCAAAAATGGTTGGTTGTGTGTTTTTTTGTACGTTACATTTTAGCTCCGCCAATTGGGAATCGATTCATCATCAATCAGTTATTTGAACTCTTCTTGTTTAAATAGCTGCGTGTCACTGTGCTCTTAGGTGCATGCGTAGTGTTTACTATCAGGTACGTGCCTTGCTCGACACATCACCCTAGTTGTAAAATTAAAATAAGCTTGTGATTAAAATAAACTTTCCAATGATATGTAAATTCCAATGCGAGTAAAAAAGTATGTCCTTCCATGAATATTATTTTTTCTTTAAAAAAGATAGACTGAAACTTATTGACAACCTAAAGACTAAGCAGTTGGGTATAGAATCTAAATATTTACTCGTAGCTTATAGGTCAGATAAAAGATAACACCAAAACAGGAAACCACATACAATACTGAGTATCTACCACACCCCCGCAGACCTTTCTGGGTTAAAAAAATAAGTGACCTCAACAAATAACCTAATGAATTCATGTTAGTAGTAGAGTTAGTAACTAGAGCGTGTGATTTCCAATCGCGAGGTCATAGGTTCGGATCCCGCCTGCACTTCAGAGTATTTTACAAGGACATAAATGGTATGGAAAATTTTATCATCATTACTGAACTTAACGCTAGTGTAAAATGTTTCAAAAATCTTATTAGTCCTAACTTATTTTTAAAAGTAATTTATTTATTTCCATAAAAATAGCAGCATAGTAAACAAATTTATATTATAAAAGATCCAAAAATCTTCTAATTGTATTTTGCCCTATCCGACAAACTAGCCTAGCATAGTGGATTATGGCGTTGACCCTCTCCTTATGAGAGAAGGTAGCAGTGGGAATATTTAGTGGAAAGGTTACGCATTGTATATATTAACGGAAATGTATGTAATCCGTCATTGTATACAATTCCTAGGAAATTTATGTAATTCCTAAAATCGCACGAAAATGTGTGAAATAAATTATATTATACACATTTCCTAGGAAATCTATACATTTCCTAAATAGCAATCGGAAATGTAAAACATTTAAGATATTGGTGGGTACGCGGGGACAGCGGGACGAGGGGAGGATATTGCTTTAGGTTAGGTTAGGTTTTTTTTTTAATTTAGGTTGTTCGCTTCGAGTTTTGAAAACTTACAGATTGCTATTGACTCACAACTTATGTTTTGTTTCCCGATTCCATGGTTTCCCAACAGTTCAAACGCTATTTGATACGTTTGATTGTCGGACCTGGGCTTCTAATTAACAAAATAGGTCAGGTAAAGGTACAAGTTCGCGCCGCGACCGCGACGCGAGACCGAGACCGGAGACCGCGACCGGAGACCAAGACAGGCACTTGACACTATGGAATTGTATGGGCGCCAGTTCGCGCCGAGACCTCGACCGCGACCTGTCTCGGTCTCCTGTCGCGGTCGCGGTCTCGGCGCGAACTGACGCCCATACAATTCCATAGAGTCAAGTGCCTGTCGCGGTCTCCGGTCGCGGTCTCGTGTCGCGGTCTCGCGTCGCGGTCTCAGCGCGAACTTGTACCTTTAGGTTAGAGTTTTATTACAGAAAGCATTTACTTTATACATTTCCTAATACGATATTGGAATTGTATACAATTCCGAGGAAATTTATACATTTCCTAGGATATCTATGAATTAAGTAGTTTTTCAAACAATGTTTTATACATTTCCTAAATAGTATCGGAATTGTACACATTTCCTAGGATTTGTATACAATTCCTTGATTTTATACATTTCCGGTAACATATATAAAAAAATTGTAAATGTTTGTGTACAATTTTACACATATGTTGTTTATCCGTAAATTTAATAATGCTTGTTTCTACTATGGAATGGGGTTCCAACTGATAATAATTTGCAATAACTTTTAAACTAAATTATACACATTAATTGGTACATCAAAATGATACAAAATAACTCAAAAAAAAAATCAGTGAAAGAAAAATGTCTAAAGTGAATGGAAATCAAAATTTAATTTACTTTAATTTGGATAAGGTTTTATTTTTTCCCAGATTTTGAAAACTACAAAATGTATTCCCGACTAATTAACCTTTCAAACATAAAAAAACAGGTCAACATTTATCGTTAATTCATTCGTTCATCTGCTCGGGTGCTACGATGCCTCAGACATACAGAGAGTGAAAGAAATACGACAAGCTATACATAACAGTCCGTTGTTTTTGCGTAATGGGTTAAAAAAGAGGCTAGATTTATCTCATCACAACCGGCATGCACTTAGTTGCACCAGTTTGCAGTGACGCATCATACGATCAAATAAAGCATCAGCCTCAATATTAACTCGTTGACGTCCTGACTAAGATAAATACGATTTCCATTTTAGTAAAACACTTATTGGAATAGATTTATGAATCTTGACTGAATAAAATTGCCACCAGAACGTATAAAATGAATGCAATTATCAACTGCTGATGTATATTTTAATTCGGCATTAAATGACGGTCTGCATTAATATTTATACGGTTTCAGCTTATCTGATTCCTATTTGGGTTCATTCGACATGTTTATGTTCAAAAGTTTAATTAAGTTCTCATGTTGGTCGTGATAAGAGAGCGAAATAACCCTATTATTTATTTTGGAGCATTATTGCAGTGGTCTACGTCTTAATGTCGAGAGATTTATTTATGTGAGCGGGTTTCACAGTTAAGTACTTAGTTTAATTATATGAGGGTTTATGGAAAGAAAATACTACAAAGTCCTCTTTGTAGAGTTTTCTTTGATGCCGTATTTTAAACAAAGTAACTAGTTATACATATCTGTCAGTTTAACTGTGTATTATGGTATATCAGTTTATCGTTGTAATTTGACAATATTCATTTTTATATCCATATTTTATACCAAAATCTTTGATTGATTGGATTTCACAGTTAATTTCAAACCCATGATAAAAAAAGGTCACAAACCGTTATAGTAAATTTACATTTATCAATTCAAAAAAATGTTCACGTAAACAGCTCAATCCTACATAAAATATACGAAACCAAAATCAAACGAATGATGAATGGCAATTAATACAAAAAAAGGGCGCCAGTCCTATAACCAACTCACTGTTTTCATTGAGTTTTTCATCGAATCTAAATAAGACATACCGGTTGCGTATAACCAACATGACAAGCTAATCCCAAACGCAAACGCGCCGCAAAACACAACATTAACAGCCTCCATATCGGATAAGGTTGCCATAAGTAATTTATAGAGATAATGGGAGTCGAGAGCTGAGATAAATTGCCTTTTTCTTGTGCCCTTGAACTCTGTAATAATGAGCCTCTTGTTGACGATGTATTTGGATGTAAGATTGATGTTGGCGGGATATATTTAAGCTAACGTCGGTTAAAATAGCCCCGCTTTTCTTTTAGAACTTTTATTATGGCAGCACCAATAAATCAGTGGTTTAGGGAAAGACGCAATCGTATGGTGAGGCCATTAAAGATTTAGTGAACTTATCGGATTGTGAAACTTTCTTGCGCGAGATTATTGCATGATTGAATAAATTTTTGTTTCAGAATTAATATATTTAGAAAAATTAATGAAGATGGATGACTAAAATTTATCTTTACGGTTTTATTTTGAGAACTAATTGACTCATATTCACATATTATGTATATCTGTGGTAAAATGTAAACGTCTACGCAGGAGTTAAAAGATCCATTGATATCAGCCCGCATGAACTAGTCTGTTACTTAAGTGCTTACATAAGAAACCAAACATCTTCCACAATATTATTTGTTGAGTGATATTAGGCCAGTGTGAAAGGATAGCTTTTAATCAATAGATATGCACATTGTATTTTTTTGTAAACGATGTTAAGAGAAATTAACAAGCAACACCTAATTCCGCAGAACGTCTCAAACGACATATATATGAAAACCTCGAAAGCGTATAAATGTATTTGCATAATTATTTTCAAATGTTCAAAAAAGTCTGGGATATATCTATTCGGTAAAAAGAACAGTCAAATTTTTAAGTCTTGAATACATTTCAGACTAAATTCAACCTGTAACTTCAATCAATTTAATTTTATATTTATAAAGCGCTAGCTGACCCGGCAAACTTCATACCACTAGTACCTGGGTGACCGAGCTTTGCTCGGTTTAAATACTAAATATACTTAGATACCTACAGATAAAAGACTCCAAGAAATATGTTTTCTTTAAAAAAAACAAATTGAAAAAAAAAAAGAGAACCCGTCTGGATTCGAACCCGGAGCTACTAATTCGTGACCGCTATGAGCGCCCGACTTCCCGTCTGAGCTAATTATGCTGTCACGTCAAGCGGCGAAATTTACCTTCACATTCTAATGTCTAATGTGACAGTTTTTCATTGTCTAAAAACGCGCATTATATGCGTTTTTTTTTTAATAACACCTAGTTAGATCGATTTATCGTCTCCGAAATCCCCTGCATACATAATTTCATGATAATCCGTCGAGCCGTTTCCGAGATTCAGATTCTATATATATATATACATATTTATATAGGTACAAGAATTGCTCGTTTAAAGGTATAAGATATATATACATATTTATATAGGTACAAGAATTGCTCGTTTATTTTTATTTTATTTCTTTTTCATCAACATTTTCAAAATTATCTGCTATACTAATCTTGTCGCAACAACACAAATCCATAAAACAAAGAATCATCCGATTTGATGCCGTCATTTAGTTTTGAATGGACATACTTTCCGAAGATTTTCATTTTCCATTTCTTTATTTAGGACGTATTTGTCTCAGACAACAAGAACACATTTTTGTCTATCTAAAAAATTGTTCGCATACATATCAAAAATATTTTTGAAGTGAAAACTTCTTTTGGCGCGCTTAGACAGATTTTTCGTGGGATGTGAATTGAATTCTAGCGTCACGCTCGGGTATGATAAGAAATCATCGGGTAAACTCGAGACCATGGTCATTGGCCATCTAGAAATGTGTCAGCCAATGGGAAATGCTGAAAGGGCGTGGCCTGGCCATCTAGAAATGCGTGAGCCAATGGGAAATGCTGACGCATTTCTAGATGGCCATGACATGATGGCCAGGTCACGCCCTCCGGTTTCTCCCGCGTAGTTCCCAAAGTATGCTATTAAATTCTGAGTTATAAGTTTTCACTTCCATCGGCAGTTCCTATGAGTGCCATTTTTTTTTCAGTATTTAACTTGGTGGGAATTTTTCACACAACAACATCTGGCTCTAAAATTAAAAATGCTTGGACTATGGGAACCAGATATACCTAATTCTTTATTAATAACGCATTAATAACGCAGCTTGAGGCTTTCATAGTATGTATGCCCAATTGCCCAAGTCTGGTATTTAATCAACTACACTTAAATGTTAAATAAATATTACCAACTTTTTAAAGCAAAAACACTTTCTGTTTTGCGAATGAATACACCGTATATCTAACATTAGAATATTGATGGATTATAAAACAAATACCATGGATTAATCGTAACATTAGATAACATAGCAAATTAACCAATGAATGCTTTGTGTAAAACCGAGCATAATATGAGGAAACCCTAGAAACAACGGCAATATTATAATCACACGTCTAGCTTTTGTAGAGATCCACATCATTGTGTTGGCTATTTCATGCTGCTGCACAATAGCCATGGAGATTGTACAGTTAGATTAAATATTTTTGAACAATCAACTATTATCGTATTCTAACCGTATCTCTTTGCAGAAGCCGCCTGAGGAAGTATCATCATCATCATCATCATCATCAGCCCGTGTTCGTCCACTGCTGGACATAGGCCTCTCCTATAACACGCCACTCAGCCCGATCCTCGGTCTTACGTTTCCAACTGCCACCAGCCATCTTTCGTATATCGTCACTCCATCTGGTCTCTGGGCGTCCTACACTACGTTTGCCGATTCGCGGTCTCCACTCCAAAACCCGTCAACCCCAACGGTTATCGGGTCTGCGACAGATGTGACCGGCTCGTTGCCACTTCAGTTTGCTAATACGCTGAGCTATGTCGGTGACTTTAGTTCTCTGACGAATTACTTCATTACGAATGCAATCCCTCAGAGATACTCCAAGCATAGCCCGTTTCATAGCTCGCTGAGCGACTTTGAGCTTTCGGACCATTTTGACTGTCAGTGTCCACGTTTCAGCACCGTAGGTCATAACGGGTAGGACGCACTGGTTGTACACTTTTGTTTTGAGACTTTGTGGGCTGCCCAGCCCAACTGGATTCTTCTCATGGCCTCACTCTCAAAGCTACATCTACCTAGTTCGAGCATCTGCCCTAAGTAGACATATCTCCGAACAATTTCGAGAGTGGTTCCACTTACGGCAATCGGCCCCGGAGCAACGAGCTCGTTGCACATGACTTTGGTTTTATCCAAATTCATCCGAAGGCCGATGCGTTGAGAAGCGTTAGCCAGGCTGTCCAGTATCCACTGCATATCCTCCAGCGACTCTGCCATAATGACGATGTCGTCAGCAAATCGTAGGTGAGAGATGTATTCGCCATTGATGTTTAGGCCATGTCCAACCCAATTCAGCGTCTTAAAAATATCCTCTAGTGCGTTTGAGAACAATTTCGGGGAAATAACATCCCCTTGCCTCACGCCTCGATGCAGAGGAATATGTTTTGTCTGCTGATCTTGGATTTGGACCGCCATCGTAGCGGCGTCGTATAAACACCTCATCATCTCGATGTATCGCCAATCGACTTGGCATCGCTGTATGGACTCCAGAACAGCCCAGGTTTCGACCGAGTCGAACGCCTTCTCATAGTCCACAAACGCTAAGCAAAGTGGCCGATTGTACTCCTTTGTCTTTTGTACAATCTGCCGTACCGTGTGAATGTGGTCTATGGTGCTGTACCCACTTCGAAACCCAGCCTGTTCAGGAGGCTGAAACTCATCGAGTCTTCGGGCGAGACGATTCGTGATAACTCTCGAAAACAACTTATAGACATGGCTCAGAAGCG
Organism: Ectropis crepuscularia; assembly: GCA_963693475.1. Classification (NCBI taxonomy): domain Eukaryota; kingdom Metazoa; phylum Arthropoda; class Insecta; order Lepidoptera; family Geometridae; genus Ectropis; species Ectropis crepuscularia. Next base: position 15,472,126 of record OY856353.1, on the reverse strand, counting down.
ATATTGGCCGATAATTCTTCAAAAGGGTTTTATCTCCTTTTTTAAAGAATAGGATGACCACACTTCTGTGCCATGCCTGTGGAGTTCTCCAAAGAGGACGGCATTAAACAGTTCTTGGAGCTCTTTTATAAGTGGAGCACCACCAGCCTTTAAGAGCTCTGTTGTAATTCCGTCCTCGCCCGCGGCTTTTCCATTTTTTAGTTGCCCAAGAGCCATCACGATTTCGTCCATACTTATTTCTGGCAGTTCTTCAGTGTAGTGGCGAGTCAAAGTAGCTCTTTTGTCCTCGCTATGTGGGAGATGTGGAGCATGCGATGCGTACAGCTGGCTGTAAAAGTCTTCCACCTCCGAGAGAATATCCGCTTTGGATGAAACGACTCTCCCCGTCGAGGTAGTTAACTTCGTCAGGTGGCTTCTACCCAAGGTCTTGACGAACACTTTTGACCCCCGATTTTGCTCAATTGATTTTTCAATCAAGAGCGTGTTAGCTAATCGGAGGTCACGTCGTACAAGCTTGGTAATTCTCTTGCTAAGAGCCCCTTGTTCAGACGAAGTTAACGTGGGATTCCGTCGTTCCTCCATGAGCTCTAAGGTCTCCCTGGAAAGCTTTGACTTTCTGCCTTTGCGCCGCATTTCACAAAACTTTGTGCCCTCATCACGCAGGACTTCCACTACACTTTCGAGCTTCTGGTCAGCGCTATTTGTGGTTTCCGAGGCAGCAAACCGGTTCTCCAATTTTAACTGGAATGATTCAGACCCAACTATGGTTTGGAGAAGGTTCGGACGGAGTGTTGATTTCATCTAACGGACTCGTTCAAGCTTGTAATTCATATTCAGGGTGCCTCGAACAAGCCTGTGGTCACTACCGGTAGCAAACCGAGAGATCACTGAGACATCCCTGAATATTCGCCGTTTGTCCGCTATGATGAAGTCAATCTCATTTTTCGTCCGTCCGTCGGGGCTTCGAAACGTCCACTTCCTCTGAGGCTGTTTCTTATAGAACGAATTCATCAGAAACAGCCTCTCCTTTTCGAGGAAGTCAATTAGCATTTGGCCCCTGTCATTCCTTCTTCCCAAACCATATGGTCCTACTACCGATCAAGTATCCGAGTATATACCGAGGAAGTATCACATAAATATTAATTTGTCAGCTATTCTACCGTCAAACGGTAACGTATTAATAGTTCTGTGTTATAGTTTGAAGAGCAATGTTTCGAGAAAAAATAGGGGAAAATAAAATGAATTTTATTGTATATCTCTAGGTGAAGAGTGCAGTAAAGGCATAGAAAAATGTAGAAGAGAAAACAAGTCTTACTCTAGAAATCTCGACAAAATCCGATTGCTAGGTTTAATAGATTGTAACTCGTGTTAAATAAAATGAAAAATGTAACTCAGTCATTCACAAAATTGTGCATAGATATGATATGACATAAACCATGATTTATTCCAAACTATTATCTACCTCAGCTGCGACTACAGAACTAAGTATCTATGACGATTCTATGATTGAAACTAAGCCGTTGTATGTATGTTAAAATACATTAAATGAAATAAACTTACTTAAATAGATAAGCAATATAAAACACAATGCATAAAATTAAATTAGACATTTATAATTTTGGTTTGAAGTGATCTTTTAAATATATCCCACACTTTCAATTACCATTTTACAGATTGGGGTAATTAAAGCAAATGGTATCATTGATTACACTACTTAGTGTAAACAAATTAAATTTCATGATATCTTTGACGGAATTCAATTTCAAATTTCAAAATTCTAAAAATAGTAGGTCTTTTTATTTTTGTCACCAAATAGATGACGAGACAAGCAGAAAATGTGCCTGATGGTAATCAACATTCCTGCCTATACCAGCACAGGGACACGCAGAATATGAAGAGCCTAAATTTAAATCATTACCTAGCAAAGCACTGCACTCGTCACCCAGATATGTATGAATAATATGAGAGTGAAAACCCATATTATTTCATATTCTTATCTTTCAAAAATGCGCTTAAAGTGGTATTTATTATAATGATAAAACGCCTGTAAAACGATGTAAGTATTTCCAAACTCAATTAATGTTTTAATAACTAAAGTTCAAGAAATAAAGAAGAAAAAGACAACATCCACAATTAAAAGCAGTGGTTGCAAATATAATGATTCAAAACGTGATTTTCAACATAATTTTTCACAAATGTGTCTTTTACATACCTATAGTAATTATATATTTTTTATACCCTATATTTTTGTTGATAACGAGTAGCAATTACGAAAATCGTAGCTGGACTATTTTTTATTTATTTATGTTTAAAACAATTGTTTACTAACTTCACACAACGAAAATTGTTAAAAAAAATATAATTTAAAAACTCAAAAACCCGACTGCGTAAAAAGTGAACCAAACTACGTACTCGCATACTAAAAAAAAACTGAAAATAATAAAACAAGCATTTAGATTTCTGGTGGTCTAGAATTCTATATATGTAAAATGTTCCATTGAACAATTAGATTGTTTGTCGAATAATAATGGATCCCGACTCTTCAGTTGTAATGTTCTTTTATTAGAAAATATTGTATATATTTCAATAGTATTAATACAATAACATATTATAGAATTCTAGACCACCAGAAATCTAAATCAAAATCAAAAAAATCAAAATCAATTTATTTCAGGTAACTTAACCCATATATAATACATAGCACACAATAATAATTCAATCATCATATTTTTTTCAGTCATAAATCAATAGTCTGGGAAGTTAAACATGTCAAAAAATACAATTTCAAATGTCAAACAAAATAAATTAATAAAATAAAACAAAATAAATGCTTGTTTTATTCTTTTCCGTTTTTTTTAGTATGCGAGTACGTAGTTTGGTTCACTTTTTACGCAGTCGGGTTTTTGAGTTTTTAAATTATATTTTTTTATTTTATACTTTTTAGTTATGAACAATGTTGTGAATGTTAATATGCTCAACATAATAATATGCATCTTTTGGTTGTTGACCAAATGTCTTCGTTTCTACTAATATAATATGTAGGATTTTCTACTGCATGTAATTCATATTTATAGTTTTGTGTTAGTATAGGTTTTCGATTGACGTTGAGTACCTACTAAATCGTTTGAAGTTGGAGATGGGCGACCGAGGCGGAGCAATCCGAGAGCGGTTCCGTGTTCCCACTATCAGCGGCAGAGTTGAAACCCCATGGAGGTTTATTAGTAGATAGGGGCACCATATGCATACATGATATAGAGTGCAACATAACCCGGCTGTGTCTCCCGGGCGGGGCAGTAGGGTATGCGTAAATACATTTCCTGCACGTACGAAAAAAAGGTAGTCCAATAAACCTACTAGCATAGATCGTAGAACCCAAGCTAGGCCCCATCCCAAACTTCACGGCGCACGCAACCATGTCATCGTTGGGAAGAGTGAGCTCACTCTTTCCGTTCTAGTCGGTTGCAGGACGCGGTGGACGCCGGACGTTTTTACCTATCATTATTCGGTGTCAACAACCAAAATAAGTAGAACCACAGCAAATCTCGCTGCTAGCGATTATAAGGGTCAAGTAGATCGGTTGTTTGTAAACCACTTACGATACATACAGAGACGCAGTTTATTACCAATTTCAAGGTGCTCAGGGCACATCTACTGATTTATATCGATGCCTACTAGATACATTAGTATATAATGTCCATCCACATTCACACGTACAGTTAGTTATACGAAGTTTTCTGCTACCTAAAAACCTATAAATGTGAGAACGGTTGTTCATCATCATCATCATCAACAGCCCACTAAACGTTCCCACTGCTGGGACTCGGGGCCTTCTCTCGCAAGGAGAGAGTTAAGGCCGTAATCCACCACGCTGGCCCAGTGCGGGTTGGCGGATGACACATGACTTCGAAAGATTCTAGGTACATGTCGGTTTCCTCACGATGTTTTCCTTCACCGTTTTAAGTTAGCGGCATTACGCACATGACTTCGAAAAGACAGTGGTGCGTGTGGGGTTTGAACCCGGGGTCTCCGGATCGGCAGCCGCCGTTCTCCCGACTAGACCATCGTAACTTATACTTAACCGTAACACCGTAACTTGTACTTTTCATTTTTTTAATTTGGACAATATGGCGTCCTGAATCCGCCATATTGGACTTACACTAATGTCATGTCTTTAGTGTCACTCGCCAGATTAAGAGGAATCGATTGACGTGTGAATCATAAAAATCGGCCCAGGCGTTTGGTCTGTATAGTGCTTCAAAGGAACATACAAACATACATTCATACATACATAGACTGTTAAACACATTACCACTCCTTTGCGTCGCGCAGTCGGGTAAAAATAATGAACTAATTTACACAACAATTTTTGTGTAAAAGCATAACAACCCAAACGAAATGCGACACCTCAAATTTAAAAAGGTTGTGAACCAGATGATTAAACTTAAGATTTTACTTTATTTTGAACTTAAGACAGAATAGAAAAATCAAATAACTTATAAAAACTTACTTTTCAGTGAAGCCCAATGTGAAAAATAAATAATTCCTCAAAGGCGTATCACGAATAAAGGATAGGTAAACGTGGTCTTGGTTTAAATCATAAAAGCGTATCAGATCGTATTTATATATACAGTAGACGTGGGCGTGGATGATTAGTTTCAGTATAAACTCTAAGGTCTCCTTTGCTCCGCCAACGTACCGTGGGAGAAAATCCTTAACAACTTAAGGAAAAGAATAAACAAATATTGTGTTCTGGGAAAAATTCTTCCCAACAGACAAAATATCTGCAAAAATATTTTCTAGTGAATACTTAAAATGCCTTAATTTCCTTAAGCCATGTATAATTGATGTGGTCATTATATCAAGTCAAAAAGAATTGTAATCACTGAGTTACAAAATTTTACTAAAGCTCAATTTTGCTTCTTACGGGTTATTTTAGGTATTTATATTATATGTAAATAATTACAGGTTAGAAGTTTATAGATGTATGCCATTTGACTGTACGAAAAAAAAGAGTCTTCGCTTGTGTTCGCCAACGTAAAGTTTGAGTGAATCTGAGGCTATAATTTAAGTTAATTTAGTTATTTAGGGAAGATAATTTAGTTATTGTATAACAATGAAATCTCAATTTTTCATTTTAAAGCTATTTATGTTATCGGAACTAAAAAAGTTAAGACTACAATTATAAATGTTTTCCATATTTCTGTGCTTATTTTCTTTCAACTTTTCTAGTGATAAATCAACGCGATCGAAGTTGGAATAGAGCACTTTGATAACGGAACGGGGTCAGAGAGTGCAAATAGTTCCGTAGCTCAAACAACTGTGCTCGCATCTTAAATTAAGTCATTATTAAGAGTCTATCGTTTCCCGATCTTGGGCAATGATTTTTCTACCCTCTTTCCATTTGTGCCTATGAAATCTGTCTTGCATTGAAATGGCCTAGTCTTTCAGATATTTATTGTCCCATCATTACTTTTTCTATCATCAATAGTTTTGCATTTGACCGACATTTTGTAGTGGTAGGACTCTCAGCAGAGTCCGCCTGGGGAAGTACCTACCACACCTTTGCCAGTCATTCTACCGCCAAGCAGTAATGTGTAAACATTACTGTGTTCCGGTTTGAGGGGCAATGTTTCCAGAGAAATTACAGGGCTTAGAGATATAACATCTTAGATCTCTAGGTGACGAGCGCAGTGTAGTGCTAGGTAATGATTTGGACTTTTCATGTTCCAATAGCTGCGTGTCACTGTGCTGTTATGTGGCAAGCATGTTGCATACCATCAGGCACATGTCTTGTTCGTCTCGTGTATTAAAAAAAAACGTTTCACGGTGTGGTTCTGGATGGAACGCGATTACCTAGAAGAAACCGATTTTCTTTAGATTTGAAGACCTCCATGGCAAAGAATAAATTAATAAAAACAATTACACGGGTTGGAAATAGCGTTTGACTCGCAAATGTGGTATTTGTTTATTTATTTATACTGTAGGTATTTCGCTAAAAACGCATAAATATGTATTATAGTGTATGTGAAAGTACTGTGATGAAAATAGATATTATTTTGTGTGTTTACATAGTGTAGTGCTGTGGATAAAACAGTAATATATCACAATCAAAACTTTTTTGTAATAAGTGTGAAATGCCGATTTAACATTTCGTGACAGGTTTAATTAATGTGGTAAGTTCCTAGGAGTTAATGTCGCGCTAAAAAATACATAATTAAATACCTATACTAAACACAGGGACACAACAGCGAAGAGTAGTTGACTATATTATCTTTCTCGCTCTGGCGCACTTATAGTTATTATCTTTCTTGCTCTAGCATCCCGAGTTCACCCGAAAATGTCATTATCAAACCCGAGCGTGACGCTAGAATTCAATTCCCAGCTCACGAAAAATCTGTCTAGGCGCGCCAAAAGAAGATTTCACTTCAAAAATACAGAGGGTAGCCATCTCTGAACCTATAACTTTGCAGGTAGACTTACTATCAACTAAACGACTAGGCCAGCTAATTCAAGCCACTAACTAGGCTACAATTTCAAAGAAAATGATTTTTTATCACAAAAAGTATCTAATAGAAACCTGTTGAGAATTTAGTTGTTAAATTACAATTGCGACGCCTTAATTAAGACTTAATAAATGTTTCGGAACATAAACGCTCTACTAACGAACAGATGATAGCTAAACAGTGGAATAACAAACTCGATGGGGTTGCCATCCTCCCACATTTGAATAAAGGAATTAATCACAAGGAAAGTCACTGCGAAAAACTGGCATTTTTTCCACAATCATAAACAAATCTATCTAAAAGCCCTTGGAGAATTAACCCAGATTTTATCACTCTTCTTTTCGGTTTGCTAAACACATGATTGATTGTTCAGTAATTACCGTTTTCACCCATTTTCGAAGATATATCAGGATTTTAATAAAGATGTCAGGCCTTATACGATATGCTGAGACGCAAATTAAGCTTATTAAGAAAGTGTCACGCTTGACAGCTATTTTACGTTAATTTTGTGGATAATAAACGAGTGTATTTTACAGCAATGTAAGAGTATAATTAATGATCACATGTTTGAAAATATATGAAATTTGTTTTGAGAATTAATATTCTACAATTAGCAATCTAAATAAATCTAACAAATACTCCCAGCTCAGCGCACCCTATTTTTTTTTGCGCTCGCTTTGTAGACGAAGGCCCTGTGGTCGTCCGATACTAAAAATTTTGTGAGAGATCTTTTGAAGTGTTTGGTCCTCGCCTCAGGGGATCCCAAAGCTGGTGCCTATTTTGCCCAAAAGTAGAGATTAGTTATCCAAAGGGACAACGCTGCTAGCATTCTGGCGCGCTGTGACGATATCAACGGAGTGTTTGATTTGTAAATTTGTATATTTTTATGATATCTATATCTATAAAAGCGAAAGGTCATTCATCAAGGAATCTCAGAAACTACAAATGCTAGGAATCTGAAATTTTGCACGGAGGTCCCTTTTAGCACGTAGGCGCTCGCTAAGACGGGTTTTTGAGAAATTCAACCCCTAAGAGGGTGAAACAAGGGATGAACGGTTGTATGAAAATTCGTGATTTTCAAAGTTATCAAAATTGGATCTAGACACTTGACACGAGGCAATTAAATGTTTGTTCTATCAATTTTAAAATTTCGTACTATATGGGGGTGAAATTGGGGTTGAAATGGGGGATTAATATCAATATGGAAAGTCCCAAAAGTTGAAGATAAAACCATGAAAGTCTGTATATAGACAATTAACACGAAGCAATCGAATGTTTGTACTATCAATTTCGTAATTTCAAACTGTACGGGGGTGAAATTGGGGTTGAAATGGGGGATGAATGTCAATACGGAAGTTTCCAACCATTGAAGATAAAACCATGAAACTCTGTACCTATATAGGCAATTGACAAACGAATGTTTGTTCTAGCAATTTTGAAATTTCAAACTGTAGGGGGTGAAATTGGAGTTGAAATGGGGGAGGAATCTCAATATGGAAGTTCCCAACCGTTGAAGATAAAACCATGAAACTCTGTATTTAGACACTTGACACGAAGTAAACGAATGTTTGTTCTAGCAATTTTGTAATTTCAAACTGTACGGGGATGAAATTGGGATTGAAATGGGGGATGAAAGTATACATGGAAGCTTCCAATCGTTGAAGATAAAACCATGAAACTCTGTATATAGGCACTTGACACGAAGCACATAAATGTTTGTTCTAGCAATTTTGTAATTTCGAACTGTACGGGATGAAATTGGGGTTGAAATGGGGGATGAATGTCTCTTATGCTTTCACACCTAAACAACTGATTTTGATGAAATCGTTTTATTATAAGCTGTTTTTAGTAACCGTAAATGTGTCGGGGGTATACAAATAGGTACTGCCCGAGTTACCTTAGTATTTATTTCGCGCGGACGAAGTCGCGGGTAACAGCTAGTTTATATATATTTGTAAATACTGTATATACTTACATCTCTACGGCATGTTGGTTTTAGCTCGCTCCGATAACCCAATCTCATTTAATTGTATTCTAGTTCTATGTTATTGAAGGCTAGATAATCGGAGCGTTGGACATACATCAGCAAGATGTGATGCAATATAATTGTAACCTAGTTTCAGGGTTGATGTTCCAAAGACACGGACGAAGAGATTATAGAAGAGACTTATACAATAGAAGAGACAAGACTCTGCTATTGTAATAAGAACGTCGAGGCTGTGGAATACGTTGCTTGAGTGGCTTTTCCCGATTGTTACAATCTTTGTGTCCTCAAATCGAGAGTCCATCGGTTTCTTCTAAGTAAACACGATAGGGCTATCGTAGACCGCATCGTCGTTTAACATCAGGTGAGATGGCGGTTAAGTGTAAACCTATAAAAGTTAAAAAATATATGATTTAAGTCGGACTGGGCCAATCATATGACACGTGAGTTGCCCGTGAACTAATTAGAAATCCTACTAACATCATAAAAGTCGAATGAACTCGAGGGATCAAGCCGAAATTTGGAACTAAAAGAGATAATAGTCTGGAATGGCACATTAGATATTTTACACCGCTAAAATACAGAGTTTACACTTGACCGACATCAGGCGAGATGACGGTCAAGTGTAAACCTATAAAAGTTAAAAAAATATGTTCCTTTGGGAATAACCATTTTCGAAATTCAGAAGTCGCTGGCTGATATTACTTGTAACATAAATAGAAACATTTCAACTCGTAAATTTCTTCAATTTGAGTAATTTTATAGATCTACATTAAATTATGTCACGAAATTCTATTTACATATTCCATCAAGTTTTCTCAATGCTTTCCTCAATTAAGAATTTTCAACTGACTCATATAATTAATTGTATCTAATTAAACAGACACATAATTTAGAAGCGGAAGGACTCTTCTCAGAGTCCGCCTAGGGAAATACCACCTCACCTTTTTCAGTTACTTTACTACGAAACAATATCGTTTAAACATTACTACGTTATGATAATAGTCGTGCTAGGGAGTGAAACGCTCAATCGGGTGAACTCAGGAGCGCCGAGTGTAAAAAATACAATCTACTTTTGACTGCTGCATCAGTAAGCACAGTGTTTACTATACTAAATTTATGTGTGAAAATTGTAATTACTATCAATTCTTTTTATTCTTTATAATATTCCACAATATAATTTTATTTTCACTGTCACAAACCCATTGTATCCTATGTAGAAAAATAAATAATTTAATTTCTATAGAATAAAAAAAAACTTTTATTTCTGACTGGATAAGCTGCAATAAAAAATTGTTCATAGTAATAAATATGTTTTCAACACACTTGCTCATAAAGTGCATCAGCATGCAATCAGGCATGTAATGACATATATATGTATAATAATAATAATCAAACTGACTTTTTCATGACCATTTAAAAATTTCAATACCTCCAAAGAAATTAAAAAGATAGCAGGTGAAAAGATTAAATTAATTAATATTTCAAACGACTGTGTGGCAAATGTGTTTCTTGCCATCAGGCGTAGGTATGTCTTACTAGACCTGGTATTTGACATAACAAATAGCCAAATAGCGATAAGTCATACCAAAAACCCCTACCACGACAAAACTTGTTACTGTTCTATGGTATTGAGTGACAAGACGAACAGGATATGTAATGATAAGCAACACAGCTCTGGAAACATTGCCCTTCAAACTGGAACACAGTAGATGTTTGTACCTTGCTGCTTGGCGGTGGAATAAAAAATGACAAAGGCGTGAAACTCTCCACAACTACAAAATTTTAAAAAGTTTTTGATATTATAATGCTATTCCAGACATAGATAATAATTAACAATTATAGATTTGTGACGGCACACAAAACTCTGAAAATTTATTTATTTTAAAAATGTCCCTCCTTACACCTGCTATTTCTATTTTTTCACTGAAATATAGTCATTAGGCCTGTCAATGATACCAAACGCAACACTTTGTGAATAATATATAGTTAATTAAACCAGCAGCTTCTGTCAGTTCAGCTATTTAATTAGGTATATTCAGAATGAAATATATGGATAAGATACCGGTGAGCAATATCAAATTACTAAATACCGGTTTTGACGTATGCTTGGAAAACTAAAATACGTTAACCCCACTTTTCACGCTATTCGGAACTATTTTCAACAAATATTTAATTGATTCTAGTGGAAACTGTCGTATGATATTGTCGGTCCAATTTGACTTAAGCTTCAGTCGCGTCCAGCGACCTTTTTCAAGGAAAGTGGACGTGTGTGATTGCTGCTCGTTTGGCACTGATCACACGCTGCATACGTTCTCCTTGAAAAAGGCCGCTGAACGCGGTTGCAACTTAATTAGCACACCGACCGTGGGTTATCGGTGAATCAGTTAAAAATGCGTTACTAGCACGTTAGTTTTCATATTTAGACAGGTTTTTTAGCATTAATATCTTGAAAAAGCGTTAATTTCCTTCAAGACAGTTACAACCAAAACGCGTCAAAACAAGGTTCTAAACTATTATTACCAAAGATGTTGTAATCTCGTTGGATCTAAAGAAACATTGAACAAAAATAGTTCCAACGAGCTTCGAGCAGTAATATTTTCACTTACTGGAATATTCCGCAGTGTAGTTATTTTTTATGAGGAGCTTCATAGTAATCATCGCAAAATGCAGTTCCAACGACGCCGACGCAGCATTAAGATTAATCTTTATCTGTAAGAAAGAACAAGTATTTTCCTTAGAATGAACGCGTAGGCGAAATGCTTTAAAAACATTTGTTTTAAAAAAAAAATAACCATGTGTTTATATCTTTTTTTTTACCGACTTCAAAATGAATAAGTTAGTACCTCCGTACTTAATTCGTTTGTACTTGTTTTTTTGTATGTATGTTAGGCGATAGCTCTGCTAATTGAGATTCGATTTTTAATGGTTTAATTTTTTGTTTGGTAGAAAATACTTTTTTTAAAGTAAAGAGTGATTATACAAGCAGGACATGTGCTTGACTTTAGAGGTGGTCCCATATAAATTTAATCAAAATCGGTACGGCGATTTTTCAAATATCAACAAAAAACTAAACATCATTTTCAGGAATATAATTGGAAATTAAATTCGAACAAATCGCTTCTTGAATCTACATTTATCTTTAGTGGTGCAAAATGCGAAACACTATACCCGAGTCTGTGGTGGTGTTTCCCAATAGGTACAATTTAGATATTTTTAAATCTAGAGTAAATAGGTATTCTCCAGGTAAACGTGCTATAACCTAAACCGTGGTATTATTACCTGACATCTTGCGATTCACGGTAAAGACACGTACATATATGTATGTGTCCTGTGTCTATCTATACTTAAAAAAAATACTATGTATGTTTTATGTTATTTTTCAACACACTTGCTCATAAAGGGGCTTTAATTTTACCGCAATAGGCATAATTATATAATGACACCCATAATCAAAGTGTGGCTTTTATATTGTTATCACCATCGAAAATGGATAAACCAATGGATGTGCCCTGAGCACCTTGAAATTACGTAACCGTTACGTTACGCTGTTACGTTACGTCGAGAAAACTCTTGTTTTGGGATTCAAACAAACAGAAATATTAAGCTACGTGGCGTAGTGCCACGTAGCTTTATACTGTTATGGGCAGACATGTTGCTTACCATCAGGCGCATGTCCTGCTCGTCTCTTCGCTCTATACTAATTAAAAAAACAACAATATTTTAGAACTCACTTTTAAATGGCTTGATTTTATAATCAGATTGTCTAAATTTAATGTATTTTACAAATAAAACATAACTTAGTAAGTTTACTACTGCTGTGACAAATTTTACTATAGTTAAGAACTAGTTTATTAACTCACACTCAACTCAACACTCTAAACTCACTTTACACACCCAGTAGACATAAATAGAAAGTATTCTGTTCTCCATACGTCTCAAAAAATGAAAAAAGAACATGTTGAAACCTTCATGATGCCTAAATGGAATTCACGAATACCTAAAGCTTACCGTGTATATCTGAAAAGGTATTATGAAGGAGAATTCATTTTGAATTACAAGTAGACTAATTTATGATTCGACTTTAGGCACTAGGAAATTTCGGAGAAAATTTCATGTGAATAAAAAAATAATTGACTTATAGACATAAATAAATATCACGATATCAATGAACATTGGTAGAGATTTCTCACGCAACACTATCTAGCCGTTTTTTTTAAGTTATCAGACTATCACAGTTATTAACTAGACCATAGTTTAATCAATTACGGGATATACGTTTAAATGGCTGCAGATTCTTTGTTAGGATGTCTTAAAAATAAAAATATGAATCTAAATGTTAAGTGTTCCAAATAACTAAACCAGTGATATACGTGAGGGGTTTGTGATAACATGTTAACTAATATTGTGTAACACATTTAATTATATGTTCTGGTTATTACAATGTATTAGTTACCACATAATCTGTTCAACGTATTTTATCGGAACAATGTTTCGGTCTGTTCACTATTTTACAATCGTTCAAATTACATATGGCTACACTGGGTCATGAATACATACAGCGCGGTGCGTTAACGAGTGTCATCGTAAAACTGATGAAAAAAAGAAAAATACATTAAAATGGAGCAATTAATATGAAATAAAGTTTGGTTTCATTTTTATGAACCTGAATTCTATAAGATATTAAGTTACGGCTGGTCTAGTCGGGAGAATGGCGACTGCTGATCCGGAGCCCAGGGTTCAAACTCCACTACTGTCTTTTCGAAGTCAAATATGCAATGCCAGTTACATAAAAACGATGAAAAAAACATCGTGAGTAAACCGACATGTACCTTTCGAGATTATGTGTTGTCTATCAACCCGCACTTAGCCAGCGTGATGGATTGTGGCATTGACTCTTTCCTTGCGAGAGAAGGAAGTCGAGTCTAAATGGGAATATTATGCGTATACGTATGGAATCTATAATATTATTATTATATAGCGAGTGTGTTTTGTTCAAATTTACATTTGAGTTCGGCTAATAGTATGGTCCCAAGAGACCGAAACAGGGAAGTTGGATATGTAATTAGAAACATTTGTATTAATCCCCGTCATTCGTTAGTTTACTCGTGAACATGGTGCATGGAACTGCTTTGAAATATAGAGAACACGCTTCATCATTTAACCATGGCCAGATGTCCCGTTGCTAATATACCTATAAATAAATAAATATAAATAAATAAATATTAGTGGACAATTCACACACAACACCATCTGACCCCAAACTAAGCAAAGCTTGTATGATGGCGGCCAGATAGCTGATAAACTAAAATAAGCCAAGTTTTAACTATATGAACAAGATAGGTAAGATAATATCTGTTCAGAAACACCTAAACATAGAGACGAACTTATTAGCATTCCATGGATTCACCGTGCGGGTGCCGGGTCCATCCCATCGTGTGGCAGAGAGAAAAATCTCGAATAGACCCCAAGACTTGTGACTCGGGCGTAGGTTTAAAAGGGGCCCCGTTTGGTGACGTACGTCAACACTCACCTTCACCACTCGTATTTCTCTCCCTGCCCAGCCAAATCCGATATGATCCTACAAGTGCAGCTTTAGATACTCGTTCTAGTATAGAACTTACTGCACTTCTGGACAAGCCAAGGTCTTTAAGTAGGTTATAGAGAGATTTTGATGGTATACCTCTCGCTTCTACTTCTACAGCGTATCAATTAACTACATAGCCATTTTTTGTTAATTCGTTTTGAAGGTCGTAATACTTATTTTGTTTCATCGCGTGGTCTTTAGGTATATTAGTTTAGTAGGTATACAAATATCCGAATTTATAACGTAAATAGGTACTAGTCCTAGCTTTGAAATGTACCCTGCGGTCTATAGCTTTGTGGACAAATTTACAATTATATGAACCACAGGGCCAGAATTGTAATTTGAATTGACAATGGTTGTTGAAATCTGTAAATTTTTCTCACACAGAGACCTTTCTTTTTTTGAGACCTTTTTTTTGTGGAGGGAAATGCATTTACGCACAAAGTCAGTGTTGGACTCGGTGGCAGAAGGGCTCCCCTACTAACTAAAACCCTCCACAAGGTTTCTACGTCATGGCATAGTGTCAGAGTTGCGGAACCGCTTTCACACTCGCCCGCGCAACTCCGACACCACCATCACCCTTTCGGGCCCGATCTTCCCATGATCTCTCATTGTCGAGCATCTTGGACAAGATGGTCGGCAATGAGAGATCTGCCCCCAGGACCGCGACCAGGGATCGTCGCGTTTCCTCCTCCTCCCCCGGGCATGCCTCCAGTGCGTGTTGCGCGGTGTCTTCCGCGCAACCGCACCGGTGGCACACCGAGAGCATCTGTGTAGTCCGGAAGGTGAGTACCCCACGTTCTCTCTGGACCCACTCAGTGAGAATGGGCCGTATCGCCTCGAGGAGCCGTTGAGCGCCGGCCCCCCTCTGAGTCCGCTGCGGCCGCTTCGCGAAGAGGGACCTTGCCCTCTCGCTCCTCGCTTGGTGTTCGTCTGAGAACTCACTCTCGTACTGCAGGTGCAGCTCCTCCGCCTTTGCGAGGTTCAGTTCGGCCCTTGCCTTGGCCATACCGACAAATTCACCAGTAGTAGGCGGCCTGCCCCTGCCTCTCCCTCTCCCTCTCCGGGCAGCGGTTACCTTGGTGGCCGTTGGGCCATCCAAGGTATCGCTGGACCCAGAGCAGGAGTGGGAGCGGCAGCTGTCATAGCCCTCCCTCTCCAGGCTTCTCTTACGAGAGCGTCCCTCGGAGGGGGAGCCGGGTAACGACAGCTCCAGCCTAAGACTTCTGGCGGAGTCATCGGTATCGTCCGCCGTCGTCACCGTTTCGACACGCGTGAGCACCACGCGTGCCTCTGTCGTTGTTCCCGCCTCTGCACCCATCCTCGTGCAATCGGTGTCAGCACGCCGAAGCGTGGAGGGATTCCCCCTTTCGGGGACCCTCCTGGGTAAAGCCTTTAAAACCAGTGAATTCCATTGTTATTTATTATACTAAATTAGTAGGTATAGCTCCCCTGTGTGGGGGTCTAGCGGCCGGCCTCCCGCCGCGCCGACCATGCCTGGATCGCAAGCCCGAGACCGCACCCTGGAAGCAGCGCAATCTCGGTCTCACGTGCCAGACACTCTCCTCGGCGACCCCCGAACCTTGAGATTTGGTTACTGTGCGTCGCGACACCCAGCGAAAAACGCCAGATGTCGCCACGCACAGCATCTCAGCGATCTCTAAAAGAGATTCACACCTCTGGTTCACCTGAGAGCTCTCTGCTTAGCAGACAGCTCCCAGGGGACCCCGCACCGACCCTCTCGGGTCACGTGTAGAAGCCCTTTCCATCTCGTTCGAGATTTGCCATCACACAACAAGATGCCGCCGGGGCAAGTTGTTGTGTGATGCCCAGGGTGGACCGCGCGGAGGTTCCCGAACCCCGCACCCCCTCACACAGAGACCTAAGCGTACTATTTTTAACAAAACTAAACCAAGTTCAACAGGAGGAGGTTATCAACCGGTACTTTAAATGTATATGATTTTAATGACTCCTTTTATAATTTGAACTCGGAATGTTCTTTTCTCAGTAAGGTACTAGTTGTCTGAAAGTGGTCACTTTTAGCTAGAAAAATGTGTTTTATGGTATAAAGATTTTCTTACCTACGTCTATAAAAGAACATCGATTTATTTAAATGAGTGCTTATGTAAATATGTATATCCGCCCTCGTTAGCCTTAAAATGCGCGGGCAAAAAGGAGTCAGACAAGCGTAAATAAAAATGGTATTGGAATTTAGATCTGTAGGTAAGGTAAGAAAATTGCTGCGTCGTAAGGTTACGGTTTATACTAAATAAACACGTTTCAATCTAATTTCCAAAGCCATGGGCACCGCGGATGCATACTACTACAAAAATAGTTACTTAAAAATATACAAAGTCTAATTATTATTGTATGTAAACACTAGTGGTTCGTCCCAGCTTCGCCCGTGCTTTACATAATACATTACCTATCAGCACTGAGGGATTGCACCTATCTAACGGTAAGAGAATGTTTTTAATTTTTGAAACCGGTCCAGTAGTTATTGAGATTAGCGCATTCAAACAAACGCCCTCTCCAGGTTTATGATATTAGCACAGTATAAAGAAATACTACCAGTAGTTAATTGCCTTTGATATTGGGAGAAACGCCGCTAATGTCTGGACACGGGTAGGGTGAAAACATGGCACCATAATAAAATTAAAACATACGGTAGACGTCAGTCCTGAGCCGCGCTCTTGCAAAACTAAAATTGTAATGTAGGCAATGCAGGAGCGCAATTCCCGCGTCTCACCCCACACGCCCCGCACGATTTCTCAGTCTAGATGGCTTCGTCGAACGACTGTGTGATTTAATAGACTGTGATATTAGTATAGATACACAAATTTCATGGGAACAACAAATTGTTCCATGACTTTACTTTTCTCTTTCTTTGATTTGGTTTAAAGCATTTCTGTGTCGATTTAACGTTACTCAAAAATCTTACAGCGTCTTAGCTCGAGTAGGTCTCGAATTAATAAATGTTCAAAGTTATAAAAAAGTCAAAGTAATTTTATTCGTCAAAAACTGTGGTAACACAACTCAGTGGTCACTGGCCAGGAGTTGGTTAGCGGAGTGTAGCTGTGGGTAAGGCTTCAAACATTAGTTTAATTCCCAAAGGTTGTAGAGACTTGGAAAACATTAATACATTTTAATTTGTAGGTGTCTAATGATATATTCATGTAAAAACATTACAGCCGTGTAGCTTTACAACGATCATAAATTTTTAACGCTCTGACGCTCTTGTGGCTACACGTTACGCTTTGCTTAAACCATTTTTTGGGAATAACGAAAAATAAAGATTTAATGTTTTTTTTATTTTTGTGTTCAAGAATTTTGTAGTGATGATATCAACTTAGAGTTTTTATATGTAATATATCGTCATTTGACGTTATTTTCTTCAATACGATAAGTAAGAAATTTTAATTTTAAATCAGTTTATTTAAAATTTTAATTATCGTACATTTACCAAAGTAGGTACTATAAATACGCTAAAATGTATATTGTTTTTTTCTGCCTGGGGAAGTACCACACCACACCTTTGCCGGAAATTCTACCACCAAGCAGGGATGTGCAAACATTTCTGGTTTAATGAATAAAATGGAAAACTACTCGACCGATTCGTAATAAAAAACCGCTAATAGAAAGCTCAATTATCACTGTGTAAAATCTATGCTTAAATTATAAAGCTGAAGAGTTTATTTGTTTGTACGCGCTAATTTCAGGAATTACTGGATCGATTAAAACATCTTACACCGTTATACCGGATATGTACGTGATCCCTGAGTGCTATAGACTATTTATTCACCATAGGTGAAGCCAGGGTGAACCGCTATTATAGTATATTGTTAACTGATTTAAGTTAACAATTCTATAATTAAATTGTTAACTGATTTAAGTTAACAATATACTATACTAAAGTATGGATTTCTAAAATCCATACTTATTGTAACTATTTAGCCGCACAAAGCCGCGGATGAACCACGAGTATCCGCTAGATACACCGGTGTGTAATATAGTACCCAAAAACTTGGTTGATGATGAAAACATACAAACTTAACTTTGCGGACGGGTTTTTGGCGGGAAAAAAAATCGTGTTTTTATTTGGGAAGGTATAACGATAAATTTGTGTTTAACGGCGTCTACTTGAACTGGTCTTTATTTTGATACAACTCACATTAAAAATAGAGTTCATTTACCTACATAGAAAAATCGTAAAATTAAAAAAAAACAAAAATTAAAATTTTTGGCGGGAAAATGGTCCCGAAGTATTGAAAAAAATAAAAAAAAATATTTTTGCTATCGAATGCAGTTCTTTTTGGTTTTTCGAGTGTGTTATATTGTATACAACATATTTAAGCCATAAAACCACTGTCTCCTTTATAAATTGTTAATGTAATAGCCACTACTACGACTACTTGAGAAATCGCAAAAAAAAATATCAAGTGTCAAAAATATTAGTTTACATTTTAAGTACAATAATTATAAACAAACGATACCGCTAGAAGCGTCTTGAAACGCTCTTGAGAATAAATGGGCTCAAACGGATACAAGTAAGGCGGCACTTCATATGCCGAAGCACAAACACCGCACTTATGTCCTATACTAACCTGACACCCGTTTTCCCGCCAAAATTGTAAACGCGAAGAGCAGGCGGTGTAGCAAGCGGGTATCCTACTATTCTATTTCCTACTAATATTATAAATGTCAATGTATGGATGTTTGGATGTTTGTTGCTCAATCACGTACGAAATTTACGAAATGTACGAAATTTGGAACACAGATTATAGTCTGGAAGAACACATAGGCTACTTTTTTGCCGGAAAAGCAACAACAACGGGAACGGGAACTATGCGGGTAACACCGCGGGGCGCTGCTAGTAATATTTATGTATTCTTATACTACTTCTAGGTTTTCATCTCAAAGGCGACATAGAGCCTACCCCGTTTCCCAATATTATATATAGATTTTATTTCCATTACAGGATCTATTCAACAGCCCTAAAGATTATGGAGAACGTTTACCTAAATCTCTTTATTAACATAACATTGAATTTCATGAATATTTCATAGAATATTAAATAGGAAGGCTAGATGCGTTTATTTTGGTCGATTATTAAAATAAGATTTAGCGATAAATGTAAATTCTTAAGAAGCTATGGGTATTTTAAATAACTGTACTACAAATCTACATAACTACAAGAGGCATAAAGGTATTGCTTTTTTATATGTTTTCTGAATAATTAATTGTAATTTTATATGATTTATTTTAGGCGTGGTCACTTGGCGATAGTTCATCGTTTAATTTTATAAGACACTACCGGTCCGAGATTATCGCGTTCAAACAAGCACACTCTTCAGCTTTATAATCCTACTATAATAGTATAAATGTCAATGTTTGGATGTTTGTTGCTTAATTCCGTCGCAACACATGAACAGATCGGGCTGACGTTTGGAACACAGTTACATCACAGCTTTTAGTAATTTTGTCCAGGGAAAATAACGGGAGCGGGAACTAAGCTTTCTAAAACGTGAAAAAAACAAAAGTGAAATTGAAACATTTTGTAAAATAGTTTTTCAGAATGAGGACGGGATTAAACGTTTCTAGTTATGAGTTAAATGAACTACATATTTTTCTTTACCTTTTCGCTTTGAATTGGAAATAAATAATTATACTGTTTGTTTAATTCCATTTAAGTGCTTGTCACACACATAATATCCACAACAACATGCTTGTTTATTTGTCTGCAAAGTTCCCAGAGTTTAGCATTATATTAGATGCTTTGCCTGATACAATATTATCAAGTGGATAGAGAACACCGTCTCAAGAGAATTAATGCTTTACCAACTTTTCTACAACTTTAAACAAACAAAATATATTGTTTCAGATTCGTAATGACAGTGTTGGGGATTTAAATAACGTGCAACTACAAGGTGTTAGTGAGCTTTAAAGATGAGAGCTCCACAGATCGGCCATGTCTCTCCGTCGATGTGACAGCCTGCCCACGCGACTCCGGGTCATCCCTGTCCCATCAGACCCAGAACAAAATAAACTACCGGAATCCACGACCGTACAAGACTTCAACCACACGCCGGTCCGCGAAGAAATTATCGCCACTTGGAAATCCCTCCACACAGACGTCAACAACATAAAAAATGGATTTACTACAAAAAACGGGGCCGTCGGCCCGAGCGCGGACCCAAAAGAGCCCATTAAGAACAATTTCAATACCGCTTTCATGTGTAACAATAGAAACGTGCGAAAGAAAATCACTTATGATAATCGGAACGGCGGAGAGGCTGACGGCTGCGTGTCACTGCCCCTGGACCCAGGCCAAGCGGAGGTCGAGAGCGGCAGGAGCACTGCAAGGAGAAAGAACCTCTTTCAACGGCTATTCTCTTGGAAAACCCAAGACTGCGACTGCCGGGAACAATACATCCCAAAATACGAGACCCCCAGACTCCGCCCGGAAGACTTTCTGTGCACTTGTGGCGCGAGTGTTGGCCGACTCAACTTACCGAACAGAAGGCTCGTGAAAACCACAAAACGCGGCCGGTCTAAAAGTGTAGGCTACGAAGCAGCACGCGAAGTGTCTCAATTCCGTCGGTTAGTGCATAGAATGTAGTTTTTAAAGTGGAATGGAAAAATTGCTCTTATTGGTATACGGTCAGGAGTAATTGGTAACGCAAATTTATGCGTCGACATTCTAGATTTGGATATGGAAACTAGCGTAGCCGCTTGCCTGTTTTAGATTTTATAAGAGCGTTGTGGGAAATTGCACTTTAAAAGCTACATTAGAAGTGTGTGACACATCAGGTGCGCGAGTGCTGGTGCAACCGTGGGCGCGGAGACGGCGGCCGCATTGCGAGCGCGCGCGGCGTTGACGCTTGCCCGCCGCTACTACCCTGAAGGAGGCTGGGGCTGGACGATCACTATCGTCGGCACTATAGTACAAGTCCTGTCGCATGGGCTACAGCTTGGTGGAGGCACGGGACCTATCGCGTGCACCGCCGCTATCAAGTACCGGGTTTCACCGCTTTACACGCACGGTAAGTTGCACAAACAAATTTTTAGATAAACTTTATTCGTATTGCAAACTATGGAAATATAATGCAGCATTATAAGAGTCACCTTCAACAACGCTGACCGTCATATAATTTAAAATGTTTTAAAACTTCCCATGTTTTCTCTGCTAGTAATGGCAAGGAACAAGAGCATATTTTCACAATCAAATGGAATTTGAGTGAGTTTTTTAATCTTTTTGTTAAATACATAAGGTATCTTTTTGGTATCCGTACTACGTACGTACATTTCACTATTTTGAATGTAAAGCCAACAATAGTTCATACTCGTAATAGAAAATAGGCGTTAATAATGTTACGTAGGGTGGCGACACTTCGAAATTTGTACGTTATACATGTGTCAGTTTATAACACAGGTACCTAAGTAAACAAACGTGTTTCTTGTCAGTAATAAAAGGCATAAATACCACGTGGAGTAATATAAACATCGTTTGAACGAGATTATTATCATAGCGAGTGCCTATTTCATACCTTTTTCCATTTCTTTTATCATGGTAAAGTTAGTTTATTTATGTGTGGAAGACGTCTGAACTTCTGTATCTTGGCTAACTTAAGTAGGTCCTGCCAAATCTTTTTATGAATCAGAGCGTTAAAAAATAATGTGGGACAATAAATCCAGTTATGCTATTAGCAGTAATATTTTTTTTATTTCCTTGGTCGTTCGTTTGAAGGGCTTCCTTAAATAAAGAACATTTTCCTCTCGTTTAAGATATTCAAATGAGTCACAATGTGGGAAGTAATGGGTTACCCTAAAGTCACCACAATATCAAAGTTAATATCATGCATGTCTTAAAAATATCTGTGAACGTTTAAATATGAGTAAATGTTCAATTATCAATCATTATCAAAATGTGTATTGGTTTTAGTAGAGTGACATTCCAGTCCAATCTACTTTACCCATGAGCATTGAGTGTGATAGATAAAACTGCATAGACATATATCTACAACATATGACTCAGGTGATGTCGCATTCTATCAATGAAAAAACTTTTGAAATCGGTAGAGCTGTTTTGAATTTATTCGTGACACCTATAAAATTACGTACATTTGTATAACGTGTTCCTCTTTATAATAGATTACTCGGTACCTACTCTAGGGATAATCGTAGCTCTCTCTATTCTTTTTCTCTCTATTTGGCTGGCCTCGTGGCTTAGTGGGTAGTAGCTCTGCCTACTTCCCCTGCTCCCTGAGCCTGCGCCTTACTCTGAGAGGAACCCTTTCGCCTAACACCCAGTGTAAATATTTGTGTGATGAATTCATACGTTTGCACTGTGTCTGGGTGTTTCTATGTATAATACGTATATATTTAAAACTATACAAGTATTATATCAGCTATCTGGCCACCATATTACGAGCTTTGCTTAGTTTGGGGTCAGATGGTGTTGTGTGTGAATTATCCACCAATAAATTTATTTATTCAGCATACATCATGTGCAATTTTGTAATATATGTATATAATACTCAAAAAATATTTGTGGGCTTTTAGTTAGTCTTGAAATATCTTCCGGGTAAATTTATTAAAGCTTTTAGATAGACTTACGTCTAGTTTAGAAAAAAATTCTAGTCACGATTCTGAACAGAAATATGTAAAATAAGACCTTCATTTTTAACCCAACCAATCCGAAATCGGATACTAGTAGATTTACTGAATCAATCAGCTGACAAGTGCGGATTTTCACATTCGGTGGGCATTTCTGTTGCTAGTTCAAAAACACTATCGTGTTTCTGGGATTTATCTTTGGGAGATTTTTACTCAAAGAATACTAATCTTTTAGAAAGTATTAAAAGTATCCTAGAGTTGATAAACCGGTATCTATGATGTCATCAGGTTTCTACGAAGTCAGTCTTTCTGTTTGTATGTAAATTAATTGTATCTACCTTTAACACTCTTTTTTAATTGCTTCAATTGATATTCACTTGAAAATGATATTTCTGTGAAACTATAGGATAAATAAAACCCCGCCGATAAATAAAAAAGTGCAAGTGGGACTCGAACACGAAGGGTTCCGTACCATTATCTGTAAATCTATTGTGGGATTTGAACCAGGGGCTTCGGGTCGGCAGATTGAGCCGTTCTCCTGACTGAATTAGACTAGACTAGCCACAACTTATTTATTTTATTATTTGTACGTTTAATATGTATTCCCATTATATAAAATGACAATTAATTGAACAGTTCTACAGTAAATCAGGCAAAATTAAACGAAAGAACTCACCTTCACTCTTGTCATAAACCTTTGTAGGTATGTCTATATGTGGTTTAATCTGACGAGATTCTTATTTCAAGCTGCATTATCGGGGCCATTCTAGCTCTAATAATATCCGAACTCCGGCTCCGGTAGAATATGACACATTAAGCAAGCTTTCTTGAGTTGTTTACTTACTATTGTATTATTAAATAATAATAAAATAAATAAATATTAACTATCTTCGCTTTTCAAATAAAATTCTCAAGAAAAACGATTATTAAGTACTTTCGAGCATCTTAGGTGTGCAAGAAAGATGTTGGGATAATTTATTGCCCGACCTTGGACGAATGAAAAAGCGTCTCACGTTCTTAATATTTGAACAGGCACCCGCCTGTTCGAATATTCGTCGTCGTCGTTCGTTCGAAGATGCGTCGAAATTGGGACTATTTGATTTATCTGCTTGCGATCCTCGCGCATTTTTATTACAATGTCAACTGAATGGACAGGATGCTATGGAAACATCAGTTGGGGCAACCATTTGTTTTAGACATTAATGTCTTAATTTTTATTTTTAAAAAACGCGCAGTCATAGGACTGGCGATAAAAGTGAAAACTTATAACCTGCAGGTGTTGGTTCACGCCGCGACCGCCATACGAGACCGCGAACGGATACCGCGACAGGCACTTGACATTATGGCTTTGGCTATGGGGTCCAGTTCCCGCCGCGACCGCGACACATGTCTTGCGACCCGTGTCTCGGTCTCCTGTCGCAGTCTCAGCGCGAACTGGCGCACATACAATTATATAATGTCAAGTACCTGTTGTGGAACTGATGGAACGGATGGACGGATGGACTAACTCAGACGTGGTCCTTAACTGTGGGCCTCATAACAAAGCTCAAAGTCACACAGCGAGCTATGGAGAGAGCTATGCTCGGAGTCTCTTTGCGCGACAGAATCCCTAATGAGGATATTCGCAAAAGAACGAAAGTGGCCGGCATAGCTCAAAGAGTAAGCAGGCTGAAGTGGCAATGGGTAGGCCACATCGCTCGCAGGACTGCCAACCGATGGGGAAGACAGGTTCTCGAGTGGCGACAACGAACCGGAAGACGCAGTGTTGGACGGCCTCCCACTAGATGGACAGATGACCTCACAAAGTTCGCTGGAAACCGCTGGTTGCGCAGGACCGTTCGTTGTGGAGATCTAGGGTGGAGGCCTATGTTCAGAAGTGGACGTCTTGCGGCTGATGATGATGATGATGATGATGACCTGTTGCGATCTCCGGTCTCGGTCTCGTGTCGCGGTCGCGGTGCAAACCGCCGCCCTTAAACTTAAGTGTTGCACATTAATATGTAAGTGTATGCTACAGATATATAAAATAAATATATTACTATCACACAAGTCGGTGACACGAAAACTTAAGACTTTCCCCTACTATAAACTGCTCATCGCATCAAAAGAAGTTTTCGCTTCAAAAAAAATCGCGCATGAGTTTAGTACTGAATCATTTTTAACTAACAGATTTTAAATAAAAGCTACTAGTACGAAAAAAACAATTGATAAAAGGTGCTCAACGAAGCGCTTCAGAATGTAAAACTAGTGTTCAATCACGCCAAAGGTGGCGCTAATGTTTTATTTCAATTAAACACTTTGATTAGCTTACGTAAAAATGTATAACAAATAGTTTGATGTATTTTTATTTTTTATTTTCCTCTTTATCACACATATGTGTAACTCTGTTAATGTCTTTTTTATTGTTAGTGTTGAAATGTTATACTCCTAATAATAATAGTTCAAAAAACACGCTTTCCGCCACCTTGGAATGGCCACCATGTTGGATTTAGGTTACGTGATTATTTTATTCGTATACCATTCAGCAAACCCTTTCATTTAACACCCATATCATGAGGGTGCATTTCAAATAGTCAATCTGCCGTCTTGGATGTTCGCCATGTTGGATTTAAGTCGCGTGACTATCTTTTTCGTATTCCTGACAGCAAATCCTTTCATTTGATTCCGTATCATGGGGGTGCATTTCAAATAGCCTGTCCGCCATCTTGGACGTCCGCCGTATTGGATTTAAGTCACGTGACTATTTTTTTTTTATTCCTGACAGCAAACCCTTTTTATTTACCCATATCATGGAGGTGGATTTCAAACAGTCAGACCGCCATCTTGGGGAGGCCGCCATATTGGATTTGTAATGACGTTTCTTACCTAGTCATGTATTGTCATCAGAATTCAGAGTGTGCAAAATTTCACCCTAATCAAAGACCGGGAAGTGGGTCAAATTACGATTCCAAGATTTTCTTAAATACATTGTTAGTTACAAGTGAAGCTATAAAATAAAATAATAAAAGCGTGTTAGTAAAAATAACGCTATACAGATTTTTTTGTTTTTAGGGTTCCGTAAAACGTAAAAACCCTTATAGATTCGCCATGTCTGTCTGTCTGTCTGTCTGTCTGTCTGTCCGTCCGTATGTCACAGCCACTTTTTGCCGAAACTATGAGAACTACACTGTTGAAACTTGGTAAGTAGATGTATTCTGTGAACCGCATTAAGATTTTTACAAAAAAAAAAAAATTAGGGTTGCCCCCCATACTGAGAACTGAAACTCAAAAATTTTTTTTTCATCAATCCTACACGTGTGGGGTGTCTATCGATAGGTCTTCAAAAATGATGTTGAGGTTTCTATTATAGTTTTTGTCTACACTGAATAATTTGCGCGAGAGACACTTCCAAAGTGGAAAAATGTGTGTCCCCCCCCCCCTCTAACTTCTAAAATAAGAGAATGAAAAAACTAAAAAAAATATATGATGTACATTACCATAAAAACTACCAACGAAAATTAGTTTGAACTCGATCTGATGAGTAGTTTTTTTTTACTACGTCATAAATACGCTATTATTAAAACTTTCATCAAAGTTACAACGAACTACAAGAACTATGTGTACTATGAATATTATGTTACTTGCTGCAACGGAACTGCTGCTGACTGCTGACTCTACTCACGACTCTTTCTTGAGCTTTAGGAGCTCGCACAACTCTCGCTCCATAAATATGTTGTTTTCACCTTTCTTATCACTATAAAGTTGTAACCTCTGTCAGATCATAATTTAATAACGCGTAAGATTGTCATCCTAGGGTAGGTTAGTTTATCTGACGGTATTTACAATTTTACGGGATACACTGAATATGACATAGATACACAATCAATGTTTTTTCTTGTTTAAGAGTAAATAAACATTCTCATCGACTAGCATTCTGTAATTGGTGATTCTTTTATGCACCACATAACATTGTTATTTGTCGACACAATTTAGGTAATGGTTGAGTTACGGGCAATCCGTGATTTTACGATCTACTTTCGTAAACAAGGCCGATTTTATTAATTACTAACTCAAATAACTCTATAAATTTTATGATGTTCTTACTAGTTTTTGGTAAAGTTTATTGGCATGATTTCCGTATACTTGAGCGAATAGGCAATCCTCTGAAATGAACACTTAATTTTCACTGTTAAATTTTTATGGATTACAAAAATACTTTCAACAGTTCTTTGAAAGCTAATTCGTAAACAAAAGTTTATTTTTATCAAAGAAAGCACACCTACCCGGTACGAGTTTAAGGTTTAAGTTACACCGACAAACCTACGCAGCGTTGCAGCCTGAAATAAACAGTTCGAAGGATTAAAGAATGGAGGGATGATGCTCTTCTATCTTTTAGTAAAAAATAATTCTGTTATGGATTTGTATAAGAGTCTGAGTCTGAGATTTATTACTGAGAACGTCCTATTTAATTATCGTGAATTCGTAGGTTTGAAATCCGTCTGCACCTCTGTGATTTTTTTAATTGCAGCTGTACAAGTTTTTCATAACCACTGAATTGAACGATGAAAGAAAACATCGTGGTGAAACCGGTTCCCACAAAGACATATTTCGAGGTGTCGCGTATGAATGAATAGCACTATTACACCCACAGAAATCTAAATAATACTTATTATTTAGATTTCTGTGATTACACCGCATCTTCGTACATTGCCATAGTGCGTTATGTGTTTTCCCTGTTTAAAATAAAATTTAATTGTTTTGTTACTATAAGTCTTTATAACGTGCTTAATTATATTTCGTAATGTATTAAATAAATCAGTTAACTACTGTTATTTTCCCATCATGGATGGATTAAACCTTGCTGAGTAGTTATCAATATTTGCTTCATATTATGAGTCTGAGTAGAAAGCTTTTCTAAACAGATCATGCATATTAATGCTCACACTCTGCGGCATTCATTGCGTAACATTGATACGAGTATGACTAGCAAACATTTACCATATTACAAAAATCTGGGATGAATCGTAAAAAGAAAAATGTATCCCTGGTATCATTTATACTTAATATTTACGAATTTATAACGTATACATTTTTACAAAATCTTTTCCATATTATTTAGTTTTCATTGGTTTTCGAAATTATTTAGTTCAGGAAAAAAATTGCCTATTTAACATTTCTGTTCGGCACGGCTGCCGGTTGCTGGTAGATAATGCATCCTAGCATTAAGTATTGTTTGTATACATATTACACCTTTTACGGTGTATTCGATCCTTGTTAATATTTTTTTTTTTTTTTTTTTTTTTATTTAAAATTGCTAGTCCACAGACTCCGGGGTCCGTGACTTTTGTCATTTAAAATCTTATTTATTTTTACATATTTCTTGGATAATCAGAAGAAGAGGAAAATAAGGGGGGAGTTGGGAACATTTTAAACCTAATACTAGTTAGTGCTCGTCTGTTGAGCCGATCACTACCGGTTGGGATTCCGCTAGTAATCGACTCGACATCGATTCTTTGCCTTATTGCCATTTGCCTAAGCCGCCTCCTCCCGGCCGAGAGCCTCCACTACGGCTGCATTTCTGTCCCTGATGGCCATCTGTAGGTTGAACTCTCGGATGGTCTTCGGTGATGCAGCCAACGCTCGCCGCACGAACCGACTGATGGCGTCGTCGGTGTCGTCAGCGTAGTACGTGAAGGTCCCCGTGTGCCGTGAGATTGCAACAACCGCATGGGGCACGCTCTCGTGCAGCTTCATGTTTGCCTTTGTTTTTATTGCGATTACCGACTCATATGTCAGTCCCTGAGCTTCATGGATGGTGAGGATACGTGACCCTGTGCCTGACCCATAACCCTGGTTTGCCAGGGTCTCTTTCTCCTCTTGAGTGTGAACTAAGAAGAGGGTGTTTGGTAGGGTGTTGGGTATTTGCGCTCCCTTGTACCTTTTCTGCTCTAGGGACTTTATACGGGATGCTGAGGAGTACATGCCTGAGTATATTTCCCTCAGCGCATATGCGACATCCATCGGATTGCGATGTGTGCAGAGCAACTCCTGGCTGATCTTTGTTACCAGGTTTGGGCGGTGATACCTCATTTCGAAGAGATTTTCCCTGTCGATATAAGGCAACTGATTGACGTCTCCGATGAGGACAATTTCACCAACATCAGACAGCCTTGAAGCCATCACAATGGCTCCAAAATGGTTCATGAGAGCTTCGTCCACCATGAGGCGACTGAAACTTTCTCTTCCGAAACCATTTACCAGAGCAGAAGCCATGGTTCGCACTCTGGTTTTGACCAGGTTTCCGATTCGGTGCGATAGCTTTTCTCTTAGATCTTTTGCTGCCTCAGTTGTTGTAGTGATGATGGCGTCCTTGTCCACATCAAAGTGTCTAATTACCCATGTTGTCTGTCCACATCCTGGAACTCCGTTGACCCACTGTATTCGCGGTACCTCCCAGTTTTCCCAACCCGCTTTGACGTTTGAGTTCCCTTCGATGGTTTTGGCCATCTCAAGGATCCTATCGTCCAGCATAATCTTGGTGCATCGGGCGGTAACTACGATTGGGTCGTTTGGTGGTGTCGCATAAACTGGCATTCCTGCGCGCTCTGTCTCTTTCTCGTTCAGTGTCACGAAGCCATTTTCTACACTGTAAGCTGCCATATACTTTCCTGTCATGGTTCCCTTGATGACCCGGGAAGTGACATTATTGTAAATGGCTGCTTCGGCCTCCTCGAGTTGCGCCTTTAAGAGGCTTTCACTTCCTAGCCTATAGGACTGCATGATGTTTTCGCAGGTCTTGAGGTTGACTTATCTTGTCGCTCTCAGTGTGGCTAGGAATTCGATGAAGGCGTTACGTGCATGACTCCGCGGCTCCGAAGCCATGACATAGCGGGGCGGTTCAACCTGTCCCATGTCGGCTCTCGTTCGGCTCGTTTGTTGCTGTGAAGCTGCGTTGGGGGTCCTTGACGTTAAGGGGGGTGATGAGTGGGATGAGATTCGGAGTACGCTCCTTGCTGCTGCATTGAAGGCAGCCACGAAGGTCGTGTTGGTGCCTCGGCTGCCGCTTTGATTGGCTGCGGCTTTTTCCGTGGCTGCCCTCTGCTGTGCTCTTTCGGAGCCGGTTTGGATGGTCGAACTAGGAACAGGATGTCCCCAGCTGTCAGTTGCATGTGTTTGTTGGTCGTGTGAAGGGGCTCTGAGGAAGCTCAGATTTTTTCCCCTGTCTTCATATACGACTACCTCATGATGTTTAGAGGCCTCAATGCAACCCAGCCGGTCTGCGACTCGCGCTCTTGAGTATTCGATTGCCATCGCATCCACGCTTATCACCCGGGGTGTTTCACCTGCATTTCTGCTCAGATGTTCGAGCAGCGCACTTGCCTGTGTGAAAGGGGTCCGACCTTCCGAGTACTCTATTAGTGCAATCGTTTTGTTTTTCGATCGCACCAACCGAAATCGGTGGCCGTCCACCTCGCACACTGGCATGGCGTCATATGTTTTCCGCTTCATTGTGACTTTTGCGGTACTCCCATTGAGCAGGCAAGACAATCCAGGGGACAAACGGGCTCGTTTCCGTTCCCAGGCAAAGCAAAAGCTTATTCCGAATCTTTCTTTGTTGCTGTCCATGAAGAGAGCCACTCCGCGGATACGGATCCCTGCCTCTCCTCGGTCTGCGTTCTCCAGTAGTTGTTTAATGGAGGTACTTTTCGAGGAACTATTGAGAGGTTGGGCGGGAACCACATTCCACGTGGCGTCCACGGGCAGCGGGTCAGGGTGTGGTGGCGAGGGGAGGCGTGTATTTGATATTGTGGAGTTTCTCTTGGCCGCTATGCGGAATGAGCTCTCCATGAAGGACAGGAGCCGTGTTCTGTTGTCTGGATCTGCTAAGATGTTATGGAGATCCGAGACAACCAGCTTTCTGTCGATCATAGATTCGAGTTCATGTCTTGCGACCATGAATCGGGGACAATCGATTAGCACGTGCCAGACCGTTTCGGGTTGGTCGGGGTCACACTCGCATGCAGGATCGCTCTTGAGCTTAAATCTGTACAGGTATTCTGCTATTCCTCCGTGTCCGGTCAACGCTTGTACTTGGAAGGGAGTCAATTTTATGGTTCTCAACATTCGATATGCGTTTGCTATATCGGGGAGGAACGTCTGGGTGACTTTTCCAGTGTCCGAGGTCTCATATCGATCTTGCCATTTCTTGACCGATTCTTCGCGGATTTTGCGTTTGACGTAGGACAAAGGGATCCCCTCGTAATCCCTGGGTGATTCCGTGAGAGCTGCCAATTTGGCTAGTTCGTCAGCTCTTTCATTGACAACGGTGCCCACATGCGCTCTCACCCAGAAAAGACGAAGAGATCTCCCTTCAGCATTTATCTTTCCAATGTTTTCCTTTATGCACTTTGCCAGGGGGTGACTCGTTTTCGGGTTACTTAGCAGTTCGAGTGAAGATCTGGAGTCACTCAGGACATTGACTTCTGGGTCCTTGCTTTCTAACGCCATTTGAGTTGCCCGGCAAAGAGCATAGAGTTCCGATTGAAAGATTGTGCATTCGGAGTGGAGCTTGAAGGTCGAGTTCTTGACCTCTTTGCCGTTCTCCCACCATGTTAGAGCAGCTCCAACTTTACCTTCAACCTTACTGCCATCAGTATAAATTTGAGGTCCTTCTGGAAGATTGGAGGTGTCTTCTAGGAGCTCGTATTCTACGGGTACCAGCGTGGACGGATGGGATTGGTCCAAGTAGTTAACGTTCCGTTCGAGTTCCACTCCTTGTTAATATTATAAACGTGAAAGTTTGTGAATATGTATGTATGTTCATTTTTCTTTAACACAAAAAGAAAAGAACTTGATGTAATTTAGTACACAGATAATAATAGCCTGGAATAATACATATTAATATGCTAATTTTTATCTCGAAAAATTATGTGATTGGGAACAACGCGAGTGAAACCGCAGGATACTTGTAGTATCGAATAAATAAAACCTCCCATTTTTTTAAGAATTACGTGTACAATATGCCTAATATAAACATTCTATATTCTATAGGAATGAAGCCATATAGTTTCGAAATAAACAGTAGCTTGTGTTATGTTCATGTAATATATTCGTATTAATGTTCAGTTTCATTGAAAGCTGTTAAATTAAATTTTACCAGCGTAGTTCCCGTTTTTTTGGGATAAAAAGTAGCCCACGTTTTAGTCCAGAGTGTTAGCTAACTCCATACCAAATTTTACTAAAATGACTTCATCCTTTTAGACGTGAATAATAACAAACATAGGTACACACTCACAAACTTTCGTCTTTATTATAATTAGGAAGATGTAGGTACAATTTACACAATATAATATGTTCACAAGGTTTTGCGTGTTAGAGAAGTAGACATTCGTCCATCTAGCCATCCTTGCGAAGTTTTGTGAATTAGTACGAAGACTGGTGGTTTTTCTATGGGATAATCATTTTTGGCTCAATAAACCCTTTCAGTGTTCCGCCTAATCGGCTTTATACTACCCCGCAGTGTGGACATCTGTTTGATATATTTTGTTTTAATAAAAAAAATCGCTGTTATAGGCACTGCCGATAGAAGTAAAACCTTTGAAAAGCGGAAACTGGATCTTTTGTATTAAACGGCTCTAATGTTGCACAATACCATAACCTATACAGATATATTGCCATTACACATATTATCAGCTACCTGAGCTCACAAAATTTCACGCGTCTTAAAAGCATCTAACGTCTATTGCTGCACAGCCACTCCAACGCTACGCCGCCACCACCGTCGCCCAACATTAGCAATATTAACACGTCAATGACGCCAATCCATAAGATTTTCCCCTACCAAAGCTCAGCTCAGCTGTGTTCAGCACAGCTAAAAAAGTTTAAGCTTAACTAAGTGCCGACCAGGCTTTCTATATTGCACCGCAAGTAGGCTACCAACGCCAAGAGTTTATCATGGATCATGGATACAATCAACTACTTACAAGATGCTGGTCTTTGAGGACACACCCTTCCAGCATACCGTTTTTAGGGTGAATTTAAGACAAAAATATTATCAGTAATAAATATATTCTATGAAAAACAAAAACCATACTTATGCGCGAGCTACACGAGGCTAGTTTTTCAAGCTAGCAAGCTTGTACTTCTAGATTCGTGTGGACAACGCTACGTAACGCTAGTTTTGTCAACACGAAGCTAGAACTACTAGCTTGGTAGCTTACTAACACTATTGCTATCCTAGCTTGAAAAACTAGCCTCGTCTAGCTCGGGCATATAAAGGACTAGCAGCGCTCCGCGGTGTTACCCGCGAAGTTCCCGTTCCCGTTGTTTTTCCGGGATAAAAAGCCTATGTGTTCTTCCAGACTATAATCTATCTGTGTTCCAAATTTCAGCCCGATCCGTTCATACGTTAGGACGTGATTGAGCAACAAACATCCAAACATCCAAATATCCAAACATCCATACATTGACATTTATAATATTAGTAGGATGTATAAGTTGAAAAAAGAAAGGCATTCCAATCAGTAATCAATATTTTCAACCTAAACCTAACAATGGAAATGTTTTCGAAGACACAAAACTCCGTCTTTAGAAAATGTTCACTAACTTTTCAATTGTATTATTTTGAATAGATCGTAACCCAGAAAGTGGGCGTACGACTTTTCATGTAAAGTTTCAGAACAACAAAGTTCTTAAAACTATGATTTGCAAAAATATGATTGATATTTACGTTGTCAGTAAAGTATAATAGTGGAACCATTTACGTCACGTAATACCCCGTTTACATTATTCCAGTCCAGCGACCGAATCCAGCGCTGGATTGCTTACTGGAATAATGTAAATCGGCACTGGAATGCATTGGCACTGGATTGATGCATTCCAGTGCCGGTTTCCATTATTCCAGTAAGCAATCCAGCGCTGAATTCGGTCGCTGGACTGGAATCATGTAAACGGGGTATTAATGCAAGAAAATGTAGGGTAAATTATAACAATACCCATAAGTCGATAAACCAAAATAACTATTGACAAGTCATTAGTACCTAACTAGCACCGTACGACCAACTTATCAGTACAATCTGGCGATGGCGCCACAATCGAAAAGTGTTGCCACCTATTACAAAATTAGACAACTTCTGTGCTCTTTAATACTCGTTACTCAGTTGTTCCGCTTTTGGCCGTTCTACAGATAAGTTGGCGGTACTGTAGTTAGTTCACTGAAGAAACTTCCAGCTTGTTATATCATCGAATCTTCAGAAAGGCTGTGTGATAACCCGGTTACCTTATTGTCGTTTATCGTTGCCGAATGCACATAATATTTCACAGATATAAAGATCTAGACAAAATAATTTGCTATTATTGCCCCACAGATTATAACGCTATTGAAGTACCTACAATGGACACGTACTAACTAAGTACCTACTATTTTTGGGTAGCTAATTCGCGTAACTACAGGGTTATAATCGTTATTATCCTCAGACACGTATACAGACTCTCACAATAAACCAATTTCAGAGTAGAACTAACCCTGAACTCAACTTTTTGCATATATTTAGTTATAACTAAGCAAGTAACTAGTTGTATGGAATATTCGATGAGAGATTTTAAAGTGATTTCTGCTACTTTTGTGTATTTATTTTAACTAAAATAAAATTGCTTAGAATACGAATTGAAATCATTCAATTTACTAAATCACAATTTTCTAACAAACTGACGATTAAAAAATTAGAGCAAGCTGAAAAGAAAGCATGCCAAAGCAACAATTTACAAAAACTGACAGCTTCAGTCAGAGGATGTATAAATATTGATAAATCCGTCATCAATATCGATAGATGAACTCACTCAGCATAATAAAAGAGCGTATAGACTACAGCATTACTTCAGCCATTTTCACGTATTTGGTATAACATTTTAACGAATATTTTATAGCTGTGTTTTGTTTGAACTTTTTTACTCGAGTCAAAAGGTGATTACAATATTGTTCGCTACGCAGATAGCCCTAGTGTGGGTGCCAATCCAGTGCTCGCCGACAAAACATTGCCCACCTACCTAGTCTTTGTCGTGTCTCCGTACCTACTTAAGCAAAGCTTGGGTGGAAGCTTAGACCGGGCAATGACTGATAATCAGGATGGGTATCTGGCCTCGTGCCTTAGTTGGTAGTAGCTCTGCCTGCGAAGCCGAGGGTCGTGGGTTCGATTCCCACCCAGTGCAAATATTTGTGTGATGAATTCAAATGTTTGCACTGTGTCTGGGTGTTTCTATGTATAATAAGTATGTATTTAAAACAACATAAGTATTATATCAGCTATCTGGCCGCCATCACACAAGCTTTGCTTAGTTTGGGGTCAGATGGTGTTGTGTGTGAATTGTCCACGAATATTTATTTATTTATTTAATTAGAACTTTATAAGCGCTAGTCTCTCTGACATACTATAATTATGTTACATAACTTGACCATCAATGTTTTTTTCGTTTCATTTGCAAATAATATTTTCGTGGAAATTATGATATAATTTGTACGGTTCGGTACCTATCGGGGCTTGGGGTCAATAGCCTAAAACAATACAGAAAAGACAGTACAAAAAAACATTTATGAGTAAAAACGCATTTTACATTTATAAAGCGATTTCTTCTTTTAATCGCTATGACACGAGCTTAGTAAACACTGCAGAAACAGAAATTGCAATTTTACTGAAGTATCTGTATTAGAGTGTCGTAGTTTTGCACGTGCTATTCAAGAATAAAAGTTTAAAATAATAACAGGCTTCAACTAAACTATAACTAAAGTCAGGATCTTGCTTAAAAGGCGGGCTAAAGCAAGTCTGAAAAAGAAAAAATAATATGCACGTGCCGTGTGGAGTGGTTTGCGCCGTTACGTGGATGACATATAAAAAACTGATTAATGTCAATCCCTTTGCCATTTCTAAAATTGTTATAGCCTCGCTATTGCTATTGATATTTCAATAGGAACTAACACGAGAGAACCGGCACGACAATAACCATTTTGGTAAGGCAATTGTTCCCAATCACGTCCACGCTTTCCTTACTCCTTTGCCCTCCAGTTTGAAAGCCCGAAAAAAATGTTTAGTTGTTAAATGCCCAAACCAAAAAAAAACTCGATTTCTTACTAAAAGTAAATGCTATTCTATAATCACCTTATGAAGAGCGAAATAAATATCGATTTCAACACCCAATCGTGCCAAAATAAATAACGCCCAAAATAACTTTGACCTAATTGGAGCTACGGATCGCATTGAAATACAAATCCATCAGAGGGGTTCTAGTCTATTACCTGAATTAATTAAAAAAAGAAATATTACCTTATACTAACAATCTATTTGTCGTGTGTCACTATAAAGACCCTCCTGTTTATTATTCTACTTCGATCAAGGCAATCATTTGTCAACTGTTTTAATGTTGTAC
Source organism: Ectropis crepuscularia (assembly GCA_963693475.1). NCBI lineage: Eukaryota > Metazoa > Arthropoda > Insecta > Lepidoptera > Geometridae > Ectropis > Ectropis crepuscularia. Next base: position 15,436,038 of record OY856353.1, on the reverse strand, counting down.
AATTGTAGAGGTATATTGGACTTTTTTCATACCACAGTATTTTTCACTCTAAACAAAATTGTGCTACGTACTTAATGCTTAACAAATTTAGAAGCTACTAGCTGTTACCCGCGACTTCGTCCGCGCGAAATACATACTAAGGTAACTCAGGCAGTACCTATTTGTACGCATTTAAGGTTAGTAAAAACTACAATTAAAACAAAAAAATTGAAATTACAAAATTGCTCGAACAAACATTCGTTTGCTTCATATCAAGTGTCTATAAACAGAATTTCATAGTTTTATCTTCAACGGTTGGGAACTTTCATATTGACATTCATCCCCATTTCAACCCCAATTTCTCCCCCGTACAGTTCAAAATTACAAAATTGATAGAACAAACATTTAATTACTTCGTGTCAAGACATAGATACAAAATTTGATAACTTTGAAAATCAAGAATTTTCATACAACCGTTCATCCCTTGTTTCACCCTCTTAGGGGTTGAATTTCGCAAAACCCCGTCTTAGCGAGCGCCTACGTGCTAAAAGGTATCTCCATGCTAAATTTCAGATTCCTAGCATTTGTAGTTTCTGAGATTCTTTGATGAGTGACCTTTCGCTTTTCTCTTATATATAAAATTCTCGTGTCACAATGTTTGTTTCCTTACTCCTCCGAAACGGCTTTATTGATTTTAACCAAATTTTATACGCATATTCAGTAGGTCTGAGAATCGGCTACTAGCTATTTTTCATATTCCTAAGTGACAAGGGTTGTTAAATCCAAATTTTTTTTTTTTTAATGTTCGAAAAAAAATTGTTGTTTTTATTTTTTATAATGTGGCGTTAAAAAATACATACAACCCTAAATGTTTACCCTTTTATTTTATGTTTTAATAGCCGTTTTAATAATTTAATCATTTTTCATCCCGCTCGATAACTGATCAATTTTAGTCTTTTTAGGGTTCCGTAAAAGGTAAAAACGGAACCCTTATAGATTCGACGTATCTGTCTGTTTGTCTGTCTGTCCGTCCGTATGTCACAGCCACTTTTTGCCGAAACTATGAGAACTACACTGTTAAAACTTGGTAAGTAGATGTATTCTGTGAACCGCATTAAGATTTGTACAAAAATTAAAAAAAAAAAAAAATTGGCAGTCGTAGGAACTGCCGATAGAAGTGAAAACTTGCTGTTGCCCTGGTACTGGTACCTAGGGGCAAACGCAACTCTTTTATATTTCTGTTGTCCTGATATCTGGAGATGAACGCTGGGCTGTTGGAGGTAGGTAATCGAAACTCTTTACTGTTTCTGTTGCCCTGGTACCTACCTGGCCGTTTTTACCGAGTTTACCCGAAGATTTCATATCCGATCCGATCCATTATCATATCCAAGCGTGACGATTGATGAATCCATTTCAGAGCCCACGAAAATTCTGTCTATAGCGCGCCTAAAGAAGTTTTCACTTCAAAAATAGGTGCCCCCTATACTTAGAACTGAAACTCAAAATATTTTTTTTCATCAAACCTACACGTGTGGGATGTCTATCAATAGGTCTTCAAAAATTATGTTGAGGTTTCTTAAATATTTTTTGTCTACACTGAATAATTTGCGCGAGAGACACTTCCAAAGTGGTAAAATGTGTCCCCCCCCCCCCCTCTAACTTCTAAAGTAAGAGAATGAAAAAACTAAAAAAAAATATGATGTACATTACCATGCAAACTACCAACGAAAATTGGTTTGAACTCGATCTGATGAGTAGTTTTTTTTAGTACGTCATAAATACACTATTATTGAAACTTCGATCAAAGTTACATAGAACTACAAGAACTATGTGTAATTTGTATATAATGTTACTTGCTGCAACGGAACCCTTCATGGGCGAGACCAACTCGCACTTGGCCACTTTATTTTTTTTAGTACATCAAAAATACTTGGCTGCTTTTATTTGTAAATGTTTTTCACTCTATTTTGATTAAAATTTCCCGGAGCTTATGGCAAATCTAAAATCTGTAATATAAAAATGAATCGCAAAATGTGTTGGTAAGCGCATCACTCAACAACGCCTAGACCAATTTGGACAATTCTTTTTTTTAAATGTTTGTTGAAGGCCAAGGATCGTTTTTACAGCGAGAAAAAATCGAATAATTGCCGAGAAAACTCTAAAAATAGCCCTTTTCTTTTTCCCATACAAACGTTTTCTAACTAAAATGTTAAGGCAATCTGAGCTATTGCTATTAAATAAAGTTCATATTAAATGAAGTGCTTTCCCATACAAACGTTTTGTAACTAAAATGTTAAGGCAATTTGAGCGTTATTGCTATGAAACCAAATTCATATTAAATAACAAGCACTCGCTTATATCTAAGCAATATATGTGTGTTCCTTACATCAAGGAGTCAATTTGCACTTTATTCCCGCTGCACAAAGTTCATATTCCATCATATCTATCAAAACAGTTGGAGGATAGGAGGATCTAATGTCACGTTCCGAAACCCACTCAGAAGAAACTCAACAAAAGCGATAATATCGCGAACCAGATCAAACTGAATAATCACAAAACGTAAGACTCATTAGTACTGATTTTCAATTTGGTCGGCTTCACGATATTATTTATTTTTATTTAGTTTCGGCACGCGATATAAAATGCGTCAGTTTTCACGTCATTACATCAATCAAGTGTCAGTCAAACACAAACCGCGTTACCAAAAGTGTTTTAATTTTATGAATTATTGATTTAATGTCCCTATCTGTGCAAAATTATTTGAATACACACGTATGTACTGTGGAGTGCAGTATTTTTGGAGTAAAACTAACGGACAGAATACGAAACACCATACTGCGTTCCAAAACCGGAATAGCCGATGTGACTAAAAAAGCAGCCAATTTGAAAGTGGGATCGGGCTGGACATGTTTGCCGCGTGTCGGATGATTATTGGGCCAAAATTACCACGCGGAGGAAGCCAGATTGCAAACGACGACGCGGCAGACCAAAGAAACGATGGCAAGACAACCTCCACAAATATCGGAAAGACTAGACTGTATTAGCCATAAAAAGGGAAAAGTGGAATGAGGGTATGGAAGCCGTTGCCCAACATTGGGACAAGACAGCCACATGGTAAATAAATATGAATACCTATTATGTCAATGAGATAGATGCAAATGAAATAAATTTCAAAATTCAAGAACAAATTACAGGCGTACTGAGGATTTATAAATCAGTTGATTCGATTCAAGATGATGTCGTCAAGAACTACCTATCCACCGGATTTTTTAAACTTGCTGGATTTTCCAGGATTGCCACCTCATACCTAATCTTCAATTAAAATGTTGCGAAATATGAACGAACCGCGTCTTTGCAACGGCACACGGATAGCTATAAAAAATACTGACCAACGTGATAGAAGCAACTATACTGAAAGGAAAGTTTAAAGGAGAAGACGTTTTGATACCACTCATCCCAATGATTCCGACTGATGTACCATTTGAGTTCAAACGACTACAGTTTCCAGTGCGGCTTGCTTTTGCTAAGATCATAAACAAGTCCCAGGGGCAACCTTAACACGCTCAGCGCCAAGCCCTATATGCAAATACTACCAAATTTTCACAACTTTTAAGTTTGGTTTTTTAGTGTTGTGAGTTGTGAGGTGTTAAAATGGTATAGAAAATAATCACACCCCCTCCCCCGTCATCCCTCTTTTTACCGGTGTGTATATTGTTTGATACACGTGGCCTGGGAAATACTTTAAGGTATATAGATAAACTATTCCCCAGGCCATGTGTATCAATAAAGATACACATTTCATAATAATATTTCTCTGTGTTTCTCTCTTGAATGCACATTTATTATTCAATCAAATATTATCTCAAGAAGTTTACTATCACTCAATTAAGTGAACAAATAATTGTAGTTTTACTAAAACGATCTATTCAGTTAGCCGGAGATGAAGTGCCATCAGCCTCTATTATGACAAGAAGACCGTCTAATAGAAAACGTTATTTCAAAAGTAATACAGTTAGAGAGAAATTTGTACGCTGAAGATGTGCAGAGGTGCTATAAAAAGTATGACAGGAAAGTTATTGGTGGCAAGACTCTTAGAGCAGTTCAAACAACTACAAAATGCTCTGTATGTGAAAGTTTTCTGTGTCAAAAATGTTTAAATACTATTCACTGATTTATTTTGAACTTAATAAATTGATTGTTTAGTTTCTAAGTAACTTTCTTTTTTTGAATAAAATTATTTCAAGGTGATTTTTATTTTTCTCTTAATATCTCCTTAACTGATTAAACGATTCCCAACCCAAAACCACTAGGTAAATGTGTAGAAAGCGTGCGCATTTCGGATACACACTGCTTTAACTGAAATGGGGAGTGTGTATCATAAACTATAGGTACACACTCCTTATGACCGTGTGTATTCTAAACGATACGCATGGCGCTGAGAGTGTTAAAGTGTTTGTGGTATTCATCTAGAAACCCCATGTTTCTCACAATACATGGTCATTTGGATGTTGCATATTCCCTCACGTGTTTGAAAACCATCAGATTTGTTTGTCCATGTGCCAGGTAATCAAACAAAAAACATCGTATATCACAAAGCACTACAATGAAAATAAAACTGATTTTTGGTAATTACTTGATTAACGATAAAGGGATTCATCATCATCCTATTTAATATTCATCCACTGCTGGACGTAGGCCTCTCCTAATGAACGCCACAAGGTGCGGTCTTTTGCATTCTGCATAAAAGGATTACTAAACTTGCTTTTAAATCCTTTTATACGTTGAAATAAATATGTTAGTAATAAAACACTTACTTAATGCGGTTCACAGAATACATCTCTTACTAAGTTTCAACAGTATAGTTCGTATAGTTTTGAAAAAAGTGGTTGTGACATACGGATGGACAGACAGAGAGACATGACGAACCCATATGGGTTCAGTTAGTACGTTTTACGGAACCGTAAAAATGGATCTTCGAAATGTATGTACGCTCCTAACTTTTGAATGACTGCACCAAATAGGATGATTCTTTGTTTTATGTATTTTTTCCTGTCGGGACTAGATTTGTACAGCAGAAAGTTTAGAAAATGTAGACGAAAAAATACATGGTGGTACGAAGTTCACCGGGTCAGCTAGTATATATGTTACAGCCAAAGTAATAAATCTGGATATTATATATACTGTCTAGCCATTATATATAATATCTACTCAATTTAGATAAAGTGATAATTGACACAAAATTAATCACATTAACTAGCTATTTTATATAATATCTTCGAAGACTTGGATAATGTAATAAAACAAGTAGATATTCGTTTATGAATAAATTTGTATTTCAATTTGCCTTAAGCATGCCTCAATTAACATTATTATAAAGTAATTAACCTAACCGGTCTAACTTGGACTCTGGGTGGGCTCCCGCCAGAAGCTCTTGCGGTCGCCCCTGAATGTTGCTTCGCCACACTCAGCCTTCGTTTCGCTACGGAGGTCGCCGGCTCGCTTCGCTCGCCACCTCCCCCCTTCGCTCAACTCGACTTCATGCGACGAAGCAACATTCAGGACCTCCCTTGAGCTTCTGGCTCCCGCATTTTTTATAAACACTCTAGGGGTAGTAGCCACAAGACTAGGTGGAGTCGGGGTGCTCTGTGTCGGTTTTGTGACTAATTTCAACCTAACCGGTTTGAGTTGGTCTCTGGGTGGGTAATTTGTTAAGTATTGAAGGGAGGAAGCAGGGGTAACAAGTCGGCTAGACCGTATTATTACTTTAGCTAACTTTGACACGCTATTATGAATAATGTCCAGATAAAGTGATTAATTAATTACATTTTCTAGTGAATTTGGCTTTTATATATAATGACCAGTCATTATGTATAATAACTATTTAATCACTATGACTGTAACATATATATAGATTTGACTAGATTGATGATTGATTGATTTGATTAGATTTATCCAGAAAAACCTGCTGACTTCTGGGTAGAACAATAATTAGAGCTTGTAATCTAATAAAACCTATAACAATATGGAGAGGCGTACCATTTAAATGTTGACAAAACTGTTGAATATAGGTACGCCAATATTTACTTAATTCTAATAAAATATAATTCTAGATTTTAAAAAGTGTGTTTGTTCTAATGTACGTACGCAAGAAGTTAATTAATAATTATTTTCTATAGGTATTCCTCGCCCTAAGAAGTTTAGCTTCAACCATAGAATAGATAGTATCTTCTACTCAAGAAGTATTGACCTGAAATTAGTTACGTTTACCAAAATTTAAAATTTTGACTAACTAACTTTAAGGTGTCTGTTTTTCGTGATGGTGTGCGCGCGTATCATAACAATTTAGGTACTCATATTTTTTTTTACAAACGCGCTAAAAGAGATATCAATTCAAGAAATCTACACAACTACATCACTTTTATGTTATAGCTGTCTACGTACAAATACAGAACTGTTATTGGTTAATACTTAATACAAATAGTGAGTACTTATACTGTGTATAAAGAAAATTTACTCCTAGCCACATTTAAACTTAAGCGACTACTTTGTATGCATTTTGCTTCATACAGCACATCGTTAGGTCGTCATTACAAGCAGGTGTAGCCAATAAAGCGACAGGCTAACTACTAATGTGGAATCGTTCTATCTAAATAGCAAATAGTGAGCGTGTTCATGGTAATATTAATACGCTCGAGTATAATATCATAGTATTCAAATTTTAGCACTGCACTTATGGTTAAATTATTATTCATATCACGATTTTGCTATTAAAATGATAGTAGATATTTATATTTCTTCGATACTTTTATTATTAAATTTAATTAGGAATTTATTGTTAGTGTGGTGAGTTGTCGTGAAAATAAGAAATGGTCAGTCACATGCAGAAGCCAGAAGAACACAGAAGACAGAACAGAAGTTAAAATAACTTAGAATTTCAGTACACACATACAGCACTAATATTTCACAATAGGATCACGTGTTTAACTACATATAATATTTTGCTATTACGCATGTAATGTAGGTAGTAGTAATCTTTTAATCTTGAGTTTTTTTTTAATTCATAGTAGGTAACTTTACACTTGACCGCTATCGTCCAAGCGGTCAACGACGGAGCAAGGTTATCTAGATAGTACGTATCCATTGCAAAAATACCAGTCAAGCAGCGCATTTCACAGATTTCAACATTCTTGTAACGAAAGTTGAGCCAAACCTCTTTGTCCGAAACTTTGAAACTTCAACCATGAGACATTGGGACCGTGGGGGCCGGGAGGTCACCTCATTTTCAAAAGCCTTTCCGAGCGCTTGGTCGACGCGACGCGTGACCAAAATGCTGGCGTTTATTTGGCCCAACGCATAAGCATTGCCATTCAGCGTGGTAATGCCGCCAGCATGCTGGGTACGCTTCCGATTGGTAGTGGGCTTGAACATCTTGATTATCTGTAGACCTTCATTGGTCTATGGATAATTCAGGTGTGCTTAGTGTAAGTATAGTTGTTACGTATGTAGCGTAGTGTAGTTCTCATTGTATTTTAGTTTTGTTAATAAAGACTCTGCCCACAGTAAAAAACCATGAAGCGATGTCGTTATTGATATCATAATTTTCATAGAACTATTTCTATGAAAATTATAGCAATCACAAAAAAAAATATTTCGACTTCAAGTTACCTTCTTTTATGTTTTCCTGCCTATGGGTAAGTAAAACTTATAGAATAGAAAAATATTTCTATAAGTGTTCTTCCTTAAGTAACGCTTTTAGCGACATCATAAATAACTTTCCTGGCTCAGAAAATAACTCTTGGAATATTCTCACCTACAAACCTTGCTGTCTTGGCTTCGCTCCCTTTTCCATTGTCTATGACCATTGACAGGAATTGTCAAAGCGTGGCTAAGTGCGCCCTATACAAACGCTACCCTTTGGTGAACCTTTTGTCCTTTATCGGAAAAGCCGTTTCCTGAACAATCGATTAATAATAACCTATCATAACTTACTCGCTTTTGAAGAACGATTTCTTGACTTTAGCAAAAATGTTGGTGTTATTGATTGCGTAGGTACGACTATAGATATTATGTAATTAGGTTTTGATATATATTTGAAACTCCGCGATTAATTTCTGTATAAGGTTTTCAATATAATAAGTTTTGATACCTTGTCTAATTGTATGCTTGTCGATAACTATTATTTAGCTACGTTTTTATTAGTAAAGATAGAGATACGGGACGATCAGGCCATGTGCTTGATGGTAAGCAACACGCCTACTCATAACAGCACAGTGTCACGCAGTAATTGTAATATTATGAAGAGTACAAATAATTAGCTAGCATTCCACTATGCTCATCACTAAGAGATTTAAGATACACGTATCACGTTGTAGTCGACAGCTCAAAAACCTTAAACAGGAAAATAAATTAGCATATTTTTATACTGGTGGACCGGACAGAGCTTTTAATAACATTACTAAATTACAAAGAGAACTACACTTTAATGCTACTAGCTAATGGCACTAACTTTACCTGAAAGATTCGTAGAATGAATGATAGATAGATAAATAGATAACTCTTTATTGTGACACAAAAAAAAACAGAAAAGTTACAGTAAAACACATTATAAACTAGCGCCACAAATGGCGGCCTTATTGCTGAGAGCAATCTCTTCCAGGCAACCAGCCAATGAATGATGAACATCACATAGAACATAACATAGTTACGGTGGTCTAGTCGGGAGAACGGCGGCTGCCGATCCGGAGACCCCGGGTTCAAACCCCACACGCACCACTGTCTTTTCGAAGTCATGTGCGGAATGCCGCTAACTTAAAACGGTGAAGGAAAACATCGTGAGGAAACCGACATGTACCTAGAATCTTTCGAAGTCATGTGTCATCCGCCAACCCGCACTGGGCCAGCGTGGTGGATTATGGCCTTAACTCTCTCCTTGCGAGAGAAGGCCCCGAGTCCCAGCAGTGGGAACGTTCAGTGTGCTGTTGATGATGTTGATGAATTAGAACATCTAAAATGTGGAATACACTGTTGGAGTGGGTATTCTCTGAAGGATATCATATGGGTGTGTCCATGTGAAGCGTAAATAGGTTTGTTCTAGGTTAGCACACTCCATTGTAGACCGCACCGTCGCGTCGTTTAACATCAGACGAGATGGTGTTTTGGTGGTCCTACTGTGCGATTATTGATAAAAATAACTCTAATATAATTCTACTAATGAATTATTTATTTATTCAGTAGTTTTTGAGTTTATTCAATACAAACAATAATACAAATCTTGTCTTTATAATATTCGTTCAGAAAATTATTTCTTTGGCAAAGACCAAGCCAAGCCCTAATGTAAGAAGTCACGCCTCATTTCGCTTATCCATTTATTCGCGTTTTAATGGTAAAAAACCAGGAAATCAAGGAATTATTTCGAAATTTTCTTAGAGTACAAAGGAAAAGCAATTCGATAAGATCCCAAACCACGCAATGTGTGCCACTTTGACAGAAGTAGATTTTCTCGATATCGGGGCGCGACAAGGTCAGCGTAAAATTGATTTGGAAACTTAGCTAGTTCAGTATTTTTACCATAGAAACGTGTCTAGAGCTAAGCCGAGGTTTGTTTTAGGGTTTTGTACAAAAAACGAGACCCTATCACTAAGACTTCAATGTTTGTCTGTCGGCCCGACATATTTTAGGATATTTATGTCTTTGGAACCTTAAAAACAATCAAAACAACTTATTTCAGCTGTGATAATAATATAATATTTATGTGTTACGAGTATATTGAGATAGATTACGTACCCTGTTGACCTAAAATCGCTAAAGATAATTAATCAAAGCGCATTAGCATTGCCATTCAACGTGGCTATGTGGCCATTTACGATATGATTCCCGGTCTAGTCGAACATTAATATAATTTATAGTGGCTTTATGCTAAAATCAAATTGTAGAATAATTTAAAAATAAAAAATTTCAAATAATGTTATTGCCGTAACATCTCAAACTTTTTTGTGAGCATAGTATAAATTTAGAACACTGGTTAACAATAGTTTAACTCTATGAGGTTAGATCCGATATCCGTGGGTTAGATTTTGGCTATATGAATGCTCACAATTAATGAAATTAACGATAGATTATCAATGAAATAATATATGAAATTAGTCAAACTCATTATTTAAATGCAAAATGGATCTGAAAGCAATTTAGTTTATGACAATGTGTGTGCACTGAAATTCACAATGTTTTGTTTCAAAATGTTGTAATCAAAATGTTTTGTTTCAATGTTTGATAGATTACTCTTTAAGAAAACAGTCATAAAAATGGTAGGTACCTACAGAGAAAAAAAAACAACTATCAACTCTTCACCATTGTGTCAGTTGGCGGCATTATCGCTGAAAGCTTTCTCATCCAGGCAACCTTAGGATTTAAAATACTATACATATACTTATTAAAGAAAAAACAGAATATGGGATGCGCAAATAGGAAGTAAATCAACATGTATTAAAAAAAAAAAAAGAAAATCCTTAATCCTTAATCCGACTTAAAGCAGAGCAGTTTCTATTCGCTTTCGTTTCGCTTATCCTCACTGATGTTTGTGTATATTTTTACGTAAACAAATTTTATTTGTAGAATTTATAAAACAGTTTATTTTGTTAACAGAAATCCGCAGATTATAATTGTCACACATCACCATCGATACTAAGCAAAGCTTCTACTATGAATTTCACATAGCTGAGTAGATATAACCAGACACAGAACAAACATCCGTATACTAACCTACTTAAATGCTTGGGAAGGGTGAATCGAACTCACAACCTATGGGTCTGTCTACCTACGGTTAAAATATAGGTATACTAGTTCCACAGTCAGCATTCACATTACGTACTGAGCCACTATATAGGACACTCAATCTCATAATTCAAAATGCTTAGCCTAAATTATGAACGCATGTCGTACTTTTAGGCAGGTACTCGCCCATTATTACTTTTTAGTGTTCGGTAACTGTAGAAAAAACGTATACAAAGTACCTACTACATGTATTGTGCACGCAAAGAAAATTTTGCTTTGTAAACATGGATATTTTGAACTTTTTGCCTTATTTTCTGTTTTTAACTAACTTGCAAAAATGAGAGGAGGTTAGCAATTCGACTAGGTAACACTGGTAACATATTTTTTTTTATAACTGAATTGCTCTCTAGAAATTCGTATTCCAACGAAATGATAAAAGTAATCTAAGCAGAAGTAATCCTTACAGTGACTGGGTTATTTTGATTGATGGATTATCCCATCAGCTCTCGTAATATAGGTAAAAGCGACGTGATGCTGCAGATTAATTCCAAATTTACTTGTCCGGATTTCAACCGGGTAGGCGTAATTTAAATTAATCATTTCTTGGGACCAGGACTCGTAGGACAAGGATAAATATTGCATAGAGATTGTGGACCCAATGTATGTTGCTCAATCTGCGTCGGCTTACCTTGTTCTGTTATAATAGTCTTATATAAAGAGCAAGTCATAGTATGTATGCTAACCTGAAGAATACACAAGGAAGCAGCTGATCTGAGCGGTTACACCAACAAACGATGCGCTTAGCCTGACCTTGCTATATTAACATGAAAAAAATTGGCTTAAGACAAATCATATCGATATTATAAACGCGAGAGTACTGTTTGTTTCTTACGCTTTCTCGGGAAAACTACTCAACCCATCATGAGACTTTGTACAATTTTTTTAGAGATATTATAAGTACTATAGGCTAATTTTCATCCTGCAAACATTTCTGGGATCGTATACTATGTAAGTATAACCGCGGGGCACTGCTAGAGCATAATGTTTTGTAAATGAATCAAGGCCAGTTGTATTTTCCTGTTTTATTATCTTTTCAGTCTTTAAAAAAATCCTGTACAATTCACATACAACACCATCTGACCCCAAACTAAGCAAATCTTGTACTATGGCGGCCAGATAGCTGACATGTAATACTTTTATACTTGTAAAAAATACTTATTATAAGTACATAGAAACACCCAGACACAGTACACATATTTGAATTCATCACTCAAATATTTGCACTGGGTGGGAATCAAACTCACGACCCTCGGCTTCGCAGGCAGAGTTACTACCTACTAAGCCACACGGGGCCAGTCAAAATTACGAGGAACCTGATTCACACATCATATATTGTAGATTGATCTAGTTTGAAATCTAGTGCAGTGTACAACAAAATATGTAGGGGTATACGATCCTTAATTTTTTTGTCTCGTGTACTTTTTCTTGCGTCTTCCTGAAAATTTTCTAATTTTGGTACAATAAACGTATTTTCATTTCATTTTCACGCAGAGCGTAGAATGCCCGCTCAAAGCAAACAAATACATATTTTACTTAGTATGGGGCTAACACTAACGCGAAACATGACGGTAGTGCCATAGATTTTCACTACTGACTATTTCAGGCTTTACCCCAATGTCATAGTTGCTCATAATAGTGACTAGATTGCCACCCTTTTGGTACTTGGCGCAGATTGTCCACATAAATTTCTTAGAACGTTAGAACTGCCGAATGACAAAAAAATGGCAGTCATAGGAACTCCCGATAGAAGTGAAAACTTATAACTCAGAATTTGATAGCTCACTTTAGAAACTATGTGGGTGAAACCGGAGGGTGTACCAGGACAACAGAAATATGAAAGAGTTGCGTTTGCATCCAGGTATCAGTACCAGGGCAACAGTAACAGTAAAGAGTGGCATTTACCTCTCCAGGTACAAGGACAACAGATACAGTAAATAGTTTCGTTAATACCTCCACAACCCCCGCGTTTATCTCCAAGTACCAGGACAGCAGAAATATGAAAGCCAGTTGCCAGGGCAACAGAAGCAGTAAAGAGTTGCAATATTTTGTACAACTTCGTTCCATCCGGGTGTCCCTTGACTAGTTTTCAACTATTTACAACTAGTTTTCAATTTGACTGTATTTTTGTTATCTGCATTATAAGGTACGAGTAATTTCGAATATTACTTTCGAGTATTAATTATTAAATTTAAGTCGGTTGTAGCGATTTTAGAGAAGAAATATAATTAAGCTTTTAGACGAATAGATCCACAAAAGGAAATAGATATTCCTGTATAAACGATTTTGATTCTCAAGATAAAGTGACAAAAGGTAGGTCAGATGAAGTAAAAACTTAACTTGGCGTTCTATCTTAGCTATGTAATTAGCTCATCCAATCTACCTAATCTCTACTCAATGCTCAGCGGACAGATTAACCGAGGCCGAGTCTCTAGACTTCTCGTTCATGACAGCCTTGTCCCTTGCTAACTTCCAACAAGATTTCTCAATTAAACTATTGCATTATAATTAAACTGAAAGTGTTAGTAGTGACTTGTACTTGTATATTTAAAAATGACGAATAGAACTGTGCTGTTATAGACTATTTAAATACTATAGTATGTTACTTAGTATTTATATACCAATTATAATTACCAGACCTAGTACTAACTGCCGTCACTACATTATGTTCTGTTTAAAAATTATGCTGATGCAAAGTCAGTTAACTTATCTATCATTCATTTTTGTAGTGGTAGGGCTCTTTGCGGAGTCCAGCAGGAAAAGTGCCACACCTTTGCTAGTTATTCTACCGCCAAGTTTTAATGTGTGAACATTACTGTGTTCCAGTTTGGAGGACAATGGTTAAAGAGAAATTAAAGGAAAAAGAGATAAATCACCACATTATATCTTTGGGTAATGAGCGCAGTGCAGTGCTGAACAGTGATTTAGACTCTTTATGTTCAAATAGCTACGTGGCACGGTGCTGTTATGGGCAGGCGTGTTACTTACAGTCTCATTTTATTTATAAAACAATAGTTTACGAAACTTTTCCCAATTTCCTTTTTATATCAACGATAAGCCCAAAAATAACTATTTACTCCGGAAGTTTAGCTGTGTGTTAAGGCCAAAGGCAATTAAAATGAACAACGTTTCAAGGAAACGAAGAGAAAATGCACAAAAATCCTGCCATTATCCGATTTCTCGAGTTCTTGGAATTCTTTCCTTCCCGATTAAGGTTAAGACGGAAATATCTGGAATCAAAAAAATCGACACGCAAGTTTTGCATGTTGGGACTATTTATTACCTATGATTTAGTAATTAATATTTGACAATATATTTTTAATTTAATGACACGTTTGCTGAAATTAAAAAAAAGCTTTGTTTTTTATAGTTATCACAATTAGCGAATACAGATAAAAAACATCAGCAATAAATTGTATTACATTTCAAAATGAAATAATCACGTTCTGCTCATCAACATAACTAACTTTGTTAGAACGAAAGCGCATTATGCTCTGAAAGCTGAGACTCAAAGGCCTTCTCTTGCAAACAAATAATTAAGGTCATAATGCAGTACACTGGTCAAGCGCGGGTTGACGGATGACAAATGTCCATCATCATAACATTATTTCCTCGAAATATTTTCAGTTCAACGTTAAAGACAGCAGTGATGACAATTGTTCTAGATGTACGATGTAGGTACTTGACTATACTACTATCTACTACGAGTAGGTATATACTCAAGAGGTTCCAGCAGAATGTGTACCTACTACCCTATGAATGTAAAATGGGACGTTCTAGCCAACTTGTCGCACTGGTTTTAAAAGTTTATCGTTATTTTTTTTGTGTATCCTATACTTTTGGTCTGTCAAAAAAGTATACCTCTATGTATGTCTAAGCGTCTCACAGTTGTTTTAGAATTCTTCAGCCTGATAGGCTATTACTAATTTCGTACCCCAGATTTCTTTACAATAAAGCTTTTAGCCTTTTGAGTTTGCCCTATTCAATCTGTCGCCATAACTTTTGCCGCCAAGTTGTGACACAGAGCCTCATCCCGGCGGTCGCGCTCAATTACACAACGCACAAACATAGTCTTGATCGAAGCAAATAAACTTTGCGTGGCTTTGAAGGTCTTCCCTGGGGCAGGCTTCCGTGGAATACATCTCGGTTTCCTGATAAGATAAAATGATTTATGACTATATTGTCTTATAGGTACAAAATTAAGTAGGATAAAAATGTTCTTTGACTGACGATGGTTTTAATGCCCTCATAGAAACTCAAATCGAGACGTGCATAGCTCAAAATTGTGTTCAATGGAGAAGAAGGGCTAAGACGTCTAGTAGACCAGATACTATTTCTATCGTAGACCACGACGTTTCGTGATGGCAGCATAATCAGATAAGCTTGTCCTTTCTGTACAATCCAGACATAGTCGGTAATTTGTGCAAAATTTATGTATAATGCGTTCCAATTTCGAGCGAAATCAATTCGTACATAACTTCAGTAAGTAAATAGCTTCAATTTACGACAACGTTCAACCTGGACCAGCCAATCTCCATTTAAGAGTTTTTATAGGACGCTGTGCAAATAACGTCATGGAGTTAGGACGACGAAATTGAGGTCAATATTAATCTGATTTAGTTCAAGTTTCCAAATAGTTTGAGCTAATTAACAACGATATATCTCTGCTTTAGCTCATTATTTTTAAACAGTTGAACGTTTTTGGGTTTGTACATAAGTAAGTCTGTTTGTTCCCCGTGTGGTTGTAACAGCTGAACAGATCAGAATGATATTGAACACGTAGTAAGTACAGCGAATATATGCAAACCTCGGACGTGGTTACATATTTGAACCGTTTTCTGCTCCCCGCGGGTCCAATGATTCAACACCACAATGCTGGCGTGTATATGGCCCAGCCTGGAAGCATTGCCATTCAGCGTGGTGATTCCACATACTGGGCACACTTCCGACTTCCGACTGGAACCTAGTGGGCTTGATCATCTAGAATCTAGATAATAATCTATATCCCTTCATTGGTCTAGGGATAACGCAGATGTGCTGAGTGTTAGTAGTTATATAGGTGTATAGTAGGTATAGTGTAGTTTTCATTGTAATTTAATTTTGCCAATAAAGGCTCTACTTAAATGTATCGATAGGTATAGGTAGGTATCTACACCTATTTCAAATCACGGGTGATTTGAAATACACTTTTACAGTACCATAACTTTTAAGTAAGTTAGAATATTCCAGTCTACCTACTCTTTATCGAGAAAAACTTAATACATACATAATTTACTTATTATGCCCTGATTATGGTAACGCAAGTAAAACGGTGGGGCCCAGCTAGTAATAACAATTTGGTGTCTGTTTTTTCAAGCGAGATTGCGTTCACACGTAAGCCTATACGAGGATCTGAAATCTTTTCGGTTTCCCGCCAAATCTGTTATGTTACAGTATTTCATCCTATTATAAGGTTATTCTGCAATATAGCAAACATTGTGTTAGAACGCTAGCAAGCACCTACAAACTTTATGTAAACAAAACAACACGCTGTTTAGATTCTAAGCTAGTAAATTACAGCAAAAGCTATTAGCTAAGCTAACATTTCATGTAAGGTTGTATGTACTTTGGTGTATAATATTTTGTGCATTAGGAAATAAATATGCATTTTAAAGCACACCAGTTACCAGCGTAATAAACCAATCAACAGTTCTACTTACATATTATAACGTAAGTGTTATAACGTCCCAAAGCAAAATAAAACTCCCTTTTCATTGAATCACCCACTTCAAAAACGCTTGCATGTTGTAAACACATTTACAGAGGCGTGTTTTAATCCTTAAGCAGGCCGCGGACGTATGCTTCCCACATAGATTTTTCGATGCCGTAGCCAGGTTTTGGCAACGAAAAGCCCACAATCTGTCAAAATTTAATCATAAATATGTACTCTGTGGTTCCGATTAGCAAGCTCTGTGTATACGAACGAATGGTACACTTGACAGCCATTTGAGTTTTGAGTGTCCGGTACAACAGTGTTTTTGTGTGACTGTCCAAGTTTTATTTAGATTATGCCGAAACAAAGAAAGGTAAGTCGTGCAATTTTTTGATATATTAGAGATTTTTAATTTTTCTATCAAGATTTACATTATTTCTAGTTGATTTCTTGCTAAATTGTCTAAAATAAGGCAAATAACAATGTGGAGAACATGTGACCATAGCCTGTTGAGTCGAACTAATTTGTGGGAGCTATTTAACCATTGCCTGTTCAAATTTATCAACTTTTATATACTAGCCTTTTCATATACATAATATCATATATAATAAATAATTCATGCTTACACTATATTTTTTTACTTCACGCAAATAACCTAAACTAACCTAAAAAAAAAATAACCTAAAAAAAAAATTATGAACAAACAAACATTCGACATTTATATATAGTTATCACATAAATTGTAGTCTCTACCCAGGCAATGGGATTATGTTTTCCCACATTTTTTTTCAGGCTTTTCAGGCTTTTTCAAAAAAATTGTTGATAAGGAATCATACAGGGCGCTACTCAAAGCCTAAATACATTTACACCACTTTATTTCTTGCAGCGGTTCTTCGGGGCCTGTTTAAGGGTTAAAAATAAAATAGGTTAGTAATTAAGAAAACGAAGGTAAATAAACACTCGTTTAACAGAAACTTTGTTTGTTTACAGTATTTGAGTAAGCCGTAAAGATTTTCCGACCACTGTAAAGGAATGTAATAATTTGTCTCGCGCTCAGGAAATCCTTGTAGGCCTACGAAAATAAATTGCTGGCGGCGAAAACAAACCGACAATCTGTTTGGTGGCCATGATATACCGTATCTTATAACTTGGGACCTACGTAAGTAAAATTGCTAACATTTACTTACATCTAGTACCTATGTCCAAATATTAGGTACGGGCATTACGGGCTTACACAGATTGCATTTACTAATTAGTCGAAAAGTTAAACCATCATGATGTTACGGAATCTGAAAACTTGAAATTAAATTTATATACTCCAAATAAATAGATCAACCATTTTTTGCAATTTTGTAATAAATAAGTATTATTATGTGCCTGTCTTGTCCAGTTTCAGTTTTCCCTATCTACGGCTAGTACAATTCAATCTTTCTGATATTTGTCGGGGTCGTAAAATTGTAAAAACCATATTAAGAGTTTTTACAATTAAACTAACAACGCGACGTTAGAATTTAAACTAACCTAACTTACCATGGCATTGTTATCTCACGCGTTATGTTGAAAACTGACGGTGATTGCAATTTTACGGCGGTACCTATAATAATAGACATAATACACAGTATCGATGTGTAACATCTTTCCTTTCGTTTGTTCTACGTTATATGTGGAACAAATTTCGTGAAAAGGGACGGAAATCTGTTATAGCGAACCGGCAAATCATGCGAAATCTGTTATAGCAAACTGCAAATGTCATATGAGTTGATGCCAACCCATTTTGTGCAAGTTATGTGCCATGTTGTACTACTGTCGGCCTACGTGGCACAAACACGACCCTCAAGGAATGTGGCCAGAAAAAGAAATATAGTAGGACAACGCATCAGTACCTACTGCACTTTAAAATAAAACCGGCCAAGTGCGAGTGAGACTCCCGCACGAAGGGTTCCGTAACATTAGCAAATAAACTGCGAAAACCTCTTTGGCTTTATTCGAAATTTCTTGTGCATCGCAATCTCCGCAGACAGACAAAATAATTTAATAAAATATTGATGTTTGGTTCATGATTCTGACGATGAATTCGATATCGCGTTCTTACTAGTTTTTCTAGTGGCGCCATCTAGTTTATTTGGGACGGACTAATCGACCAAAAATCAAGTTTGTTGTGTGGGAGTCCCCTTAAATAATGTTTTTATATTATTTTTAGTATTTGTTGTTATAGCGGCAATAGAAATACATCATCTGTGAAATTTTCAACTGTCTAGCTATCACCGTTCTTGAGATACAGCCTGGTGACAGACGGACGAACGGACAGCCAAGTCGCAGTAAAAATGACATCAGATGTTACACATCATTTGCGACAACTTTTAGGCTTTCCGTTGTAACTCACAATACTCGTCGTAAAGTTATCTAAAAACCGTTTATAAAAAAAACTCTATTTAGTTAGTTTTCGAATTGCTAAAATTTTGAGAAAAACAAATGAACAAAATGGCGATACACCAACCTCCATGAGCTAACTTTTCGTTACGTCGAAATGTGGACGCAACGAGTACCTATTTAATTCAGTATCCACTGAGTGCGGTATAAATACCTCCGAGGAAGGAAAACTACGGTTCAAATCCTCCGCTAGTTTTCTAGTGTGCTTAAGTATACAGTAATAGATGTAATATTACATTAAAATACTCACGCTTCGTCCAATGGCAATCTCTTTAACGACTCCGATTTTCAATTAGCTTGTTTTTTTAGTATACCAAAAGAAATAACAAACTATAGAAACAATAGAGCATAGATATAAACCACCTTAAATATCTGGCTAAAGAGCGCAGTTACAGTTCTAAGTAATGATTTGAGCTCTTCATTTTCCAATAGCTGTGTGACACAGTGCTATTATGGGCAGGTGTGTTGCTTAGCATTAGACACAAACATGTCCTACTCGTCCGGTCACTTGAAATTAAAAATAATATTTTTTGAATCTATGGTGAGACGTGATGGCGCGGTTTCTGGTTTTTGAAAATGACATACCTAATTGATGCGTTGCTGTCATTTCGACTCTACTTAGTAACTCTGTGAGTTAGACATCGTAAAAATCAATAGTCGATTATTTGTACTCATTTAACTCACTTTCATATTATTTTAATACATGCAAACAGTTATTTAACCTTTTAAAAGTGTGAAATGTTGAATTTAGAACTGTTACACTATTTGATCTCTTTACCTACACTTTTGGTAGCCTGATTTCCAAGATTGGTTTACTAATTTATTCACATGTTCATAAAAACTGGTACCTATTTGTCTGTACTTGCATTGGATTTCTCGTGTTCATAAGTTCACGTATTATTATAATATCCTGTTGTTGCGAACTCGACAGAATTGTCTAAGCATAACAGAGAATAAAATCCGAGCCACTACTACTGTAACAAAAGTATTGAACTACATTAACGTTATACTATCTATGGGTCTCATTTAGCATTGTACTACAGTGGCGCCAATGATCAACGATTACATTTATGATTGCTAAACCAGAATCTAGGTTATTTAAAAAAGTAACGAAGTGCGACTTCTTGTTTTGAACTCTGAAGCTGAAACAGAGTGCTAATAATTATTACCTACATCAAAATAATAGTAATTTCTTATCGAACAGGTATTTTATTCAATAAATGAATATTTGGAAACGGAGAAATTTAGCCTTAGTTAAACATTGTTTTGTCTAAACTTCTTGCTATGTGAATGAATGGTTCTGTTTAAATTTGGTCGATACACATTTTTAATAAATTCACGAGTTACTCACATGTGATATAGTTATGTTTGTTTCAGTGCGACTGAAGTATCAGTCGCATTCAGCGGCCTTTTCTATTCCATTCAAGGAGAGTAGAACGCGCGCAACCGCTGTTCGTTTGGCACTGTAAATGAAACAGAACTGAATCTTAAATCGGACTGGTCCAACTATATCACACGTGAATTGCCCGGGAATTAATTAAAAAATCTGTATGCATGACTCACCATGGTCCATAGAACGAGCTAGTCTTTAAGGAACTCTCATCATCATCAGCTTGTATTCGTCCATTGCTGGACCTAGGCCTTTCTGGATATAGGTTTGTACTCATGTAGTATCTTTATACTGTATGTATTAATTATTTGTTATTTTGTCTTTGACAAAGCCTTTTTACAGCTGCATTTGTTGACGAGGCTCTAATTCTAATTCTAATTCAGGGTGGGGGTGATCGACCTGCATTGACGTCCCGCTAGGGGTGTATTGTGCACTTCCCCCCGGCCAGCCTACCCAAACCAGCCCAGCTCTTTAAAATATCGGAGCACGGCCTTGGGGCGCTGGCAAACTAGTTCCACTCCCATTTCGTCAGATGTTGTTTCTCTACATGGAGTTCCTTCAAAGAGTCCCGATTCTAGTCTTATACTTTTCGTGGCCTCGCAGCGTAGCAGCACATGCTCCACAGTTTCGTTCTCTCGCAAACAGCCTCTGCATAGGGGACTGTCAGTAGATCCTATCTTGTGAAGATGGTAGTTTAACTCACAGTGACCTGTGATCAAGCCTATCATCAGACGAAGATCTGATCTAGATAGACTTAAGAGTTTATTAGTAACTTTTTTATCTATCAGTGGGAACACCGCTCTTGTGTGTTTGCACTTTACGGAGTTATCCCAAAGTTTTTGATGTTCTTTTTCTATGTGTAGACATAGCAGGTTCCGTGTTTCTGAAGCAGTTGGCTTACACAATTCCGCTATGTCTGCCCTGATGTTCTTTTTTGTTCACGCTTTGGCAAGTAAGTCTGCTTTTTTATTCCCTTGACATGTGTTGTGGCTTTGAGTCCACTCCACTGTAACATTATAATTAAGTGCAAGACACTGTAGGGTGGAGTGGCATTCTGCAATCACTTTTGACCTAGTTGTGGGTCTTCGTAGAGCGTAAATAGTGGCTGCACTGTCTGTTATAAATTTCATATCTGGTATGGATTTGTTCCCTTTTTCATAGTTATATATGTCAGTTTGTGTTTCTTTTCTAAGTACTGATTTAGCTGCTAACAGGAGGCCCATAGCTTCAGCTTGCAGTACTGTAGTAGTTCTGTTTAGGGCTAATGATTCAGCTAGGTCTAGCTCTGGTGAGTGGTAACCACACCCAACACTCATACTATTTTTAGCCCCATCTGTGAAAACGTTGCACACATTGCTTTCCCTAGCGGTATTTGTTTTGGTGTGGTCCTCTGTGACCAGCCCATAGTTTTTCCTATCCAGATATGTCGTGGCTATACGATCCGTGCCTTGGCATGCGCCTGGCACGATTCTCGTTGCCCTATCTAGGATTTTACAGTGAGTTGTGGGAATCCCTGCCCCTTTCCATTGGTTTGTCGATTTAAGTCTTAGTGCTGCCGCCATAGCCTCTTGTTGTATGTGCAGATGGAGTGGCGATAGACCAAGTATTATATCCAGCGCTTCAGACGGTGTGGACTTCACACATCCGCTAGTTAATGAACATGCCAACCGCTGAATCTTTTGTAATTTAGATATTGTGGTCACCAGATTAGTTCTAGGCCACCACACTACACAGCCGTAAGTGAGGGTTGGTCGAACTATAACTGTGTACATCCAGCGACATAGTTTTGGCTTAAGGCCCCAGTCTTTGCCAATTGCTTTGGTGCACTGCCATAAGATATTTGTAGCCTTTGTGGTTACGTGGTCCAATTGTTTTCCCCACAATAGCTTACTATCCAACCATACACCAAGGTACTTCACCTCCTTGCTAAGTGTCAATTGCGTTCCAAATAGTGTAGGAAGCTTTAATTTTGGTATTTTTGTTTTGCGCGTGAATAACACCATTTCTGTTTTGTTTGGGTTGGCAGATAGATCTCTACTTCCACAGAACTTTTCGAGTATCTTAAGTGCCCTTTGCATTTTTTCACATAATGTTGACTCACAAAGTCCTGAAATCATGATTGCTAAGTCATCAGCATATGCAAAGGTGGTTATACCTTCTTTATTTAAGAGCTCGATTAATTCATCCGCTACAATTACCCATAAGAGAGGAGACAGTACTCCTCCCTGTGGGCATCCCCTCGTGAGTATGCAGCGTGACTCTGTCGAGGACTCTATGTTAGCTGCTCTGCTCGACAGCATTTTTGTAATCCATTCATTTACTCTGTCGTCGACCTTGTGTCTCTTTAGTCCTTCCTCTATACTCAGAAAGGTTGTTTTGTCGAAAGCCCCTTCAATATCAATGAATGTTACTAAGCATGACTGTCTATTTTCCATCGCGCTTTCGATTTTATGTACTACTTGATGTAGAGCGCTTTCAGTTGATTTGCCCGATTGGTAGGCGTGTTGGTTCTTATGAATTGGGCTGTCCATTAGCGGACCATTTCGAATATATTTGTCACACAGTCTTTCCAGTGTTTTTAGCAGGAAGGAACTCAGGCTGATGGGCCTGAACGACTTTGGGTTTGTGTAGTCTGATTTTCCTGGTTTAGGCAAGAAGACAACTTTTACTTCTCTCCAGGGTTTAGGTATGTACTTCCATGCGAGGCAGCTTCTGAATAAGGTTGCAAGGTGTATTTTGATCTTCCTCATACTCCAATGCAGAAGTGCCGGAAAGATTTCATCGGGTCCTGATGCCTTGAAGGGTTGGAATGTGCTGATTGCCCAGGATAGCGCCTCATCAGTAACTATTGATGACGCAAAATCCCAGTTGACGAGGCTCTTTTACAGCCGCTTTATTCATTTTGACATTGTTCATCATCATCAGCATCATGATCATGATTTGACATTGTTACTTTATCTTATTATGTACACAGATTCTTTGCCTTTTTGTTAATGACGTTACCAAGTGTTCTTATGAATTTATGGTTCGAATAAATGAATTGAATTGAATTGAATTGAATTTCCCATAATACGCCACTCAGACTGATCCTCGGTCTTACGTCTCCAACTGCCACCAGCTGCCTTTCGTATATCGCCACTCCATCTAGTCTCAGAGCGTCCTTGATTACGTTTACCGATTCGCGGTCTCCACTTCAGAACCCCTCTACCCCAAAATTACAGATGGGACCGCCTCACTGCCACCTCAGTTTGCTAAAACGCTGAGCTATGTCGGTGCCTTCAGCTCTCTGATGAATTACTTAACCCTTCCAAATCGGCGGTACTTAATTGCAGATGCAATCCCTCAGATAAACCCCAAGCCCTTTCCATCTATTCCAAGGAAGTCTGCACTTTTATAATACTAGATAAAATTAAACATTAAATAATATTAATATGAGTCTAGTTTTGGTACAGAACTTCCGGATGAAAGTTGTGTCGCTGTAATTACTCACAAGTTTTGTTAGTTTATGTCGTAAGCGCAGTGATAACTCTACTGATTGAGTTTTGTTTACTACTCGTACACTACGCGTAAGAATTAGGTGTAAGGGTAGTTTCGGGGGGTGGCCAGTGGGCCACCGGGGCGCCTGGGGCCTCACTTTTTAAGAGTTTGTACGTCGGCTTCATTTATAATGTTCCAGCAGAAGTACAAATATTAGTTGTAATGTTCATTTTCATTTTTCGCCTCACTATTGAAAGGGTTTGTACCTCGGCTTCATTTATAAAGTTCTAGCTCAAGTAAAATTATTAGTTGTAATGTTCATTTTAATTTTTCGCTTATATATTTATTACTTGACTGCCCAAAAATTCAAGGGGAAAAACATATAACATTTTTGCCTATAGATGATACTGACGACTACTATAACTGTGAATTATAAGATTTATTCCAAATAAATAATATTTAGTCTGCAGCCCAGCAAGCAATTTTTTTATCTCTGGGTGACGAGCGCAGCGCAGTCCTAGGATTACCTAATTAATCTTTAGATAAGGAATATTTATGATCTAATAGCTGCGTGACACTGTGCTGTTATGGGCAGACGTGTTGCTTACATCAACCATACTTCACTACACACATACTTTACTTAACACTTTATCACTTTACTCTATACTATAAAAAAAAAAACGTGTCAAAGTCAAAAAAATCAAAATCAAAATATTTATTTCTTCTAAAAACTACTCTTATGAAACAAGTAATATGGAGTCTCCTTTTAAGCATGGGTATACCTGTAGTAGGAGGCTCCGCTAATCACTACAATAACAAACATATGAGTAGCCTTATTGTTATGGTTATACAAAAATGAAAAAAAATGCATAAAAACAAATTAAATGAACATGTTGAGATGTTGACAGGTGTTTATGTTGTGTGTGTGTGTGTGTGTGTGTGTGTGCGAGTGTGTGTGAGTGTACGTGTAATTATTAACATATTATGTCAACGTTAAAATGATATAATATTTCACTATCCATGACTCTTCTGGACTACTACTTATGGCTTTATGCCACACTGATCAATGTTTCCTAATTTTTTTACTATTCATATTCATTCCTGCATTGGATTAGGTGTTGTGTACTTTAATCATAGTTTATTTTAAACCTGTCGTCTGCGGTCTGCCTCCAACGCAAACTTTATCCCCGGAGAATACGAGTACAGTTATTTCCTAAAATAGCTCGACAATGTTTACAGTGCAACCACACTTATACATATCTAGATTTATACGTACTTAATCGGTTTTAGTAAGATAACATTTAGGTAACTTTTCGTAGAGTTATTTTTCTAATACTGGTATTAAGACTTTTCGCATAGTCCGTATAGGGAAGTTCCGCACCTGAGCCAGTTATTCTACCGCCATGTCATAATGTGTAAACATCACTATGTTGCGGTTTGGATGACAATGTTTCTAGAAAAATTATAGGATGTTATGATAAATCATCTTGTATATCTAGGTACGAGCGCAGTGCAGAGTCTGATAATGATGTTGGTCTCTTCGATTACGTTATTTTTCAAGTCTCAATTCAAGTCTCAAAATTAGGAGATTCACAGATTACAGAAATAAAACACAGATGGAACCTTCGTGAACAACACTGTGAAGCCCGTAATTAGTCATGTTGACTTAAAATTGTCAAATCAACGTTCCAAATTACTTGTATAATGTTGTCAGTCTTAAGAAAAAAGTCCCACTATTGTTGTCTTAGCTTGGGAAATCTTCACGTATAATAAACACATCAATTGATATTTTAAAATATGCATATGCATATTGCAAGGATTTTTTGTTACTACTATTTCCATTCTATGAAGAAAAGAATTTTGATTTTGCATGCAACTAGAAATTAACTTGAATCGCAAATAATAATTTAAGTGTAATTTACTCGCTTAGATGGTTAAACAAAAATTAAAACAACCATCTTTACCACCAAACTATTTTTGATAAAATGCATATAGGCTACCTGTATGTTATAGGTCCAAACAACAAACAAAAAAAACTAACAAAATAATCATTTTAACAGTTCACTTATTATTCACCTTTTTTTGACAAAACAAGACTTTAAAATCAAGTAACCGTATAATATTTAAAAAAATGGTTGTCTGTAAAGTCGGTTTACTGACGATAGTTGAACGTGACAACGTCTTAAGAAAATACTGATGGAATGGTACTGATGACGTCATGCGGCGAGGTAACGGCGATAACGGCACATGACGTCATGTTTTGCGGGCGTGCAGTCGGCTTCATCGAATTATAAGACATTATCACGTCAAAAACTTAACAATTTAAAAATATTTAATTTTACAAACAACGTTATGCTTAATATTAACTTCAAAAATATCTTCCTTCAACAAATGTTTTATTTTATAACCAATTATATTGCCACCGTAATATATCGAATGACATTACAATACAATACAAAACACTTTATTGATACACCATAAACAAAGTTGACAAGAAGTAATAAATATAATAACAAAACAAAATGGGCACAAAAGGCAATCTTGTCGCTAAAAGCGATCTCTTCCATATAACCTTTTGATTCATGAGGAAACAAAATTTGTATTATTTTAGGCAGTGGTGCCACTAACGAAATAAATAAATACACAAACAAATTTTATGATGTATTAATGATTTTGTTTTTTGTACATTTTTATGTCATAAATTACACATTTTACAAATTTAACATTTACCAAAATTAAATTTGAAATTATATTAAATTGAATAATACAATGCCCATCAATGAATAATATAATTCATTGTAATTTTGTTTCTGTTCAATAAATTATCTTTATCAATAATTTGGTCTACGAGTATCTAAAAAAATATATAATCTATATTTTACCCTAAATTCAGGGAAAATAATTTCCATTTAGTATCGCCACACTAACCTATTTTTGTTGAGGTGTTGTGTTCCATTCATCACCAAAATGAAATCGCCTAAATTATATAAATAACAGTAAAAATATTCAAATTTTCCTATGAAATTATATTCGTCTTTCCTTTTTTTTGTTTTTGGGAACATTGTTTGCAATGTTTTAAGACACAAGACGGCATATTTTAAAACAAAACTTAAAATCACACGGGACTCCCGTACAACACGGAAGTCCGTTTCATACTGACTGGAGTTTGTATTTGCTTCGGCGTTTGTATTTCCTTTGTCTGCTTCAGTAGGTCTGTTCTGCGCGCTCCATCTGGTTTTATTTCTGTTTCTGTAATCTGTGTGCTGTGTTATGACACGTGTAAATAAATAACAAAAAATACAGAATATCAGATACAGATATCTCTATCAAAAAGTTTGTTTTAGTGTGGCTACCTATGTTATTGATACCAAAACCTTCAAAATCTGGAACATCACCGTTAAATATAAAATTGCTAGCTTATCGGTTTTTTATCGGATACACTTCGGGAAGTGTGCTACTGATCTGCATGATCTAATACCACCTTGCAAATTTATCTATTGGACTACTCGTAGCTCGAAAGAGCAACATTGTTTCATGGTAGACGTTTCAAAGACTCGAACCAAGAGTCTTGGCTCTATTTTTCTGATAAGAGCGTTTAGGCTGTGGAGTTTGTTGCCTGAGTGAGATTATCCCGATGGTTACAATTTTGGTGTCTTCAAATGGAACGTGAATCGGTTTTTTTTCAACAAGTACGTTTCATTATAGAAATTTTTATTCGTCGTAATAATATTCGTCGTTGCTTAATCAAACGATATGATGGTCAAGTTTATTATAATAAATAAAATAATATTATATTTTCTATAACGCATCATCATACCTACTTAAAAACGCCTAAGCCTTAGAACAAGTTGTTGTAGTAAAATTTACGTGCTTTACTTTAAATGGAATAAGTAAATATAATTGTGGTAGTGACAAATACTAAAAACCCACCGCCATCTTGTATGAATCATTTTCGAAAATGGCTCATTTCAAGATGATACTACTTGTTGTTCAACCGCCTAACCAAACGGTTATGACTCTGATATTTCTCACTCTATTTTACTTTAGATTTAAATAAAGACAGTCAAAGACAATAAATACCATTTAAGTTAAAAGATACGACACCCCCGGTACTCAAGAATCAGGCAGATTTCCTGATAACAATAATGTCAATGACCGAACCACGTTTCGCCTCAAATTATCCTCCTCTGACGTAGTTTAGTTAGTGTGTATTCCTGAGCTTTTGACGTCATCATGATACTGCCACAGTCTTCTGTCAATCTTTACTTAGATTTATCATCATCATAGGCAGCGTACTCATTTTACATTTTTAGTAAAAGAACCCTTTAGTTTGTCGTCGTAGGCAACGATCTCAATCCAAAAATGTGCCCTCCCAAACTTCAGAACGCTCGGAATCATGTTAGAGTTGGGAAGAGTGAGCTCACTCTTTCCGTTCTAGTCGGTTGCAGGAAGCGGTGAACGCCGGACGTTTTTACATATCACTATATTTTGTTGTCAACAACCAAAATAAGGAGAACCACATCATATTGCGCCGCTAGCGATTCTAGGGGTCAAGTAGATTGGTTGTATAAACGACTTACGATACACACAGATGGAGTTTGTTACCAATTTCAAGGTGCTCAAGGCACATCCATTGGTTTATATCGATGATCTTAGGTACCTACCATTCGCTGAATGGGTAATTGATCAATTATATGCATAACTAAAACAATATGCTTGTGTGTACGTGAACAAGATGAACAGAATCTGTTAATTTAGTTTTTTGTTCAGATTATCTGCTATCCTATGAACATTAGGCCTCCCTTAACGTGTAAACGCTTCTAGCTAGAAAACTAGCTGTTCCCGCAGATCCACCCGCGTTTCAAGGGTTTCCTTTTTTTCATAAGCAGCCCACAAAATGTTCCCACTGCTGGTACTCAGGACCTTCTCTCGCAAGGAGAGAACCAAAGCCATAATCCACCACGCTAGTCCATTGAAGGTTGGTGAATAACGCGTGACGTCGCAAGATTTCAGGTAGGTACATTTCGGTTTCATCACGAAGTTTTCCTTCGCTGTTTTCAAGTTAGCGGTATGATGCACTTCGAAAAGACACCGGTGTTTGCAAATTCGTAAGGCACAGTAAAGAAACTCAATTTTTCGTCAATTAATAGCTAAAACCAAAATGAGACTTAAGTTTCCGGAATTTCAGTTTCTGAATTATTCTGAATGAGAATATGTTTATGACTCGATTCTCGACCTCGATTTATGATTATGATGATGATAATTTTTTTATAAAAATTTCCAGCTTGACCAAAAATTATGTTAACAAAGGAATAATTTTATATCTCGGTATTATATTTCACAAGTAAATTATTTGAATAGCTAGAAGTTCAAAGTATTATAAGTATCTTCAAGGATCGCTCCATTAAAGTGCCCAAGTTAAGTAACGTTTGATGTTCATTTGTTGGCAAATGGCTCCGAATATGTTAGCATCTATTTGAATAAAGTTTTCTTCACCCGAAAACAGAGAGAAGTTCGAAAATGAATTTGGCTTTCGAAACTACATTTCACATAAAATATGTGTGTTTAATAATTATGGAACTCTTTGTATATTTCAAACACTCGGATAACAGACTAATTACTAACCATAACTACAGTCGCACAATAGGGTACAATCCTCAAAAAAACTAATTAGTCCGTCAGTTAGATTGTTAAAAAATATTGTACACGTATTTTTTCTTTTGTTTCACAAACAAAAAATTACGAAGATACAGCGCTTAGAAGTTTCGCGTGACGTTACTCGTGCCTACGATTTTTACTCACGAGTGACGTCGCGACCCCCCACTCTCGAAGTTTGATGTTCTATATCTTTGTCGATTTTTAATATTTTGAAAAAACAAAAAATACATGTCCCATATTTTTCCATGATCTAGCAGACGGACTAATTAGAATAGTATATTTTTGACCCAGTCCGGTACCCTATTATGGTGGGATGCTGCATAGCACCTGTATGCTGAGTGCGAGTTTTGTCGACAACAAAACGCGTGAGCGCGTAAACAGAACATTTGTATGAAGAAATCCGACGCCGCTAGACGCGCTACAAATTTCCTCATACAAAAAACATTTTTACGCGCTCACGGTAAAACGCGTTTTGTTGTCAACAAAACTCGCACTCAGCATACCGATCAAGCCGTACAGTCGTGTTTGTATTCACAGCGCGTCACTAACCCCTTATCAGAACAAGGGGACCCATGGGAGGGGGACTATGTGACCCCCCCCCCCTGGTGAGAACGCTGGATCCACCTTTGTATCAGAAACCTGCATTACAAAGTACTTTCTGGATTGTATCTTTCTTGATCTTTATTGTATTCTGGATATTTGGATGTTTGTTACTCAATCACGTCCTAACGTATGAACGGATCGGGCTGAAATTTGGAACATAGATAGATTATAGTCTGGAAAAACACATTTGCTACACATTTTTCATCCTGGTAAGACAAAGGGAACAACGGGAACTTCGCGCGTAACACCGCGGGGCGCTGCTAGTATATATATATATAATACTACCGCTGGTATAGCGAGTATAAACGCGGCCGTTTAACTTTGGGGGATGAACAAAGGAGCGGTCGTCCTACGACGGCTGTCACCGAAGAAAGTGTGCTGGCAGTAAAAAAAATAATTCAAGAAAACAGACGCATTACGTACGAAGATATTCAGCATACTATATATAGGCCCGTGCGGATTGGTGCCGTGATATGATACAAAAATTTGATGCAGGCTCGTCACGGCGCGTTTACGACATTGTGATAGGTGATGAATCCTGGATTTATCGATATGAACCAGAAATAAAGCGTCAGTCGACAGTTTGGCTGTTTCAAAATGAACCAACAACTACGAAAGCGCAGCGATCGAGGAGCGCAAGGAAAATTTTGCTCGCTAGTTTCTTAATTTTGACGGGGTACCTAATTTCAATTCCACTTCGGACCAAAGCAGTATCAACACCGAATGGTACAACATAAAATGCTTGCCAGAAGTTTCTTCTGCAATAAGAAACAAGCGACAAAACGAGGGACTTCCTGGACTCCACACTGGTCAGAGTCTTGGGGCACCCTCCTTACATTCCTGATTTGGCTCCGTGTGACTTCTTTTTATTCCCTAAAATTAAAAATCAGCTCAAAGGGATACAGTTTTCATCGCCGGAAGACGCGCTAACAGCGTTTGAGAAGGCCGTGGAAGAGGTGTCTGCGGAGGACTGGAAAAAATGTTTTGAAAATTGGTTCAGGCGCATGAAACTTTGTATAGAGGCTGGTGGAGAGTTCTTTGAAAAGATTTAGTAATAATATGTTTTTTCATACAAATTAGTTTTTTTGTTTCTCAAAACTTTCTGAGTGTCACACGTATAAAGGTCTGCGCTGACATACGAGTATTTATACAACTCCACTACCACCCGATAATAAAATACACTCAAATATGGGGTTTGTGCCATGCTCGTTAAGATATAGATTACATTGGCAACACAAATTTAGTAGTGGTAGGACTATTAGCAGAGTCCGCCTGGGGAAGTACCACACCTTTGCCAGTTATACCCAGTTTACATTATTCCAGTCCAGCGATCGAATCCAGCGCTGGATTGCTCACTGGAATAATGTAAACCGGCACGGGAAAGCATCAATCCAGTGCCAATGCATTCCAGTGCCGGTTTACATTTTTCCAGTAATCAATCCAGCGCTGGGTTCGGTCGCTGGACTGGAATAATGTAAACCGGGTATTATTCTACCGCCAAGCAGTACTGTACAAACATTACTGTGTTACAGTATGAAGGGCAATGTTTCCAGATAAATTACAGGGCTTGGATATAACATCTTAGATCTCTGGGTGACAAGCGCAGTGCAGTGCTAGGTAATGATTTGGACTCTTCATGTTCCAATAGCTGCGTGTCACTGTGCTGTTATGTGGCAGGCATGTTGCTTACCATCAGGCACATGTCATCCTTGTCTCGTCACTCTCTAAATAAAAAAAATATTGCAGACCGCTCGCTACAGTTACCTTTACTCTCATTTATAGTAAACATTTTTTTAAACTAAATAAAAAAAAAATTAAACAAATTGAATCGTTTTTATACAGTCAGTACAGAAGGTAATAAAACATCATCGACGTGAGAAAAAGAAAAATTGTAACATTGTAAATTGTAAGTCATGTGATTTGTAACCTGACGTAGTTAAAAATGACTAAGAAGGTTACAAAGTAACTTTCTGGCAACACTAGGCTATTTTTTTTTATTTACTTAGCTAAAGAAGAGGACGAATTGAATGTTTAGCATAAAAACAATACACAAATGACTTAAACGTACGACAGACGACATACAAAAGAGTCCATTAATTTCCTGAGGAGAAAGTTAATTGAATACCTTTGTTTTATGTCACAATGACGACATAGATTTCTTTGACAATTAGTGGTTTGAAAATGTTTTCGTTACCCATTTTTAAATGTGTAATTTAATTAAAAATGTTTTATCTGTTTAGACAGGTGTGATTTTCTCTTGAATAAAAAGGACTTGTCAAAATGTCAGGTATGAGTGCCATATGGGGGAAAAAAAATCAAATTACTTACGCAGAGTCTAAAACACAGTAAGTGATTTTAGGGGTTAGGTAAACATAGCTGTCGATAGACAAATATGGAACTTGATCAATTATTAACGGGGAGCCATAATTAATAAAACAATGAGAACTATACATATATGTATACTTACTACACTACATTTTTCTAACTACCTACACTTAGCACATCTGAATTATCCATAGACCTTCATACTATCAGTCGGAATCGTGCCCAGCATGCTGGCGGGGTTACCAGGCTGAACGGCAACTGATTAAATATGCAATTGTGGATATAATGTGGGCGGTGCGATGCAGCAATTCGAGACGGTCGTTGCACCGGATAAATTATAAATAGGTATGGCTCCTGACGTAAAATTAAGCCCATTCACAGCAAATCACTTCAGTTCAAAATGTCTATCAAATTTCCTAAGCAAAAGCGTAATTGACAACTATTTTTAGCACGTTTTTCATTCATTTGATAATACGATATAAGACGCAGCAATGAAGCAAGGATATTTGCTTTGTTTACATTTACACGATGTTAAGCTGTTGAAGCGATTAATTGCTGTGAGTTTTTTTTACGAAAAATAGCTTCTATACTGACAGGTAACTATTAACCTTTACTCTCGTAAGGTACAGTCGCCATATATCGTCCCTTTTTTGTAAAAAAAATATTAAAAAAAATAAAACATAACTACAGTATTATAAATGAAACGACAAACTTTAGCTACAATATTCCTTTATTCTTAGAAATAATCAAAAATGCGTTAACGCTTTTAAGAAAAGTATACAAATAGCTTTAACAAAAATACTCATACTATCAAAATATTTTTTGGGCTCCTAATTACGTCCCGGGGACGATATTGAGATCACAACAACATCAGTACGTAAACTGGAGTTGTACTCCTAACAATATTTTTAAAAAATTACCTTACCATCTTATTTAATATCTAATCAGTGCTTTTTTAAGTATTTTAATCATTGGTAAGGTACTTCCAATTAAATGTCAAGTTCGCGATCCATTCATTGTTCGAGATCCTAATACCGTCCCGGGGACGATATAAGGTTCACGTAAGGGGACGATATTAAGAAATTTCAATTTATTTTGGCTCATCCATTTAAGCAAAAAACGTGTTATAACCTGAAATGTTTACTTAATCGATTAACATCTTATGTCATACTAGTTAGTTTGGCAAAAAAATTGCATCAATTAGTCAGGCATCTCAATATTTCATGGAATCCGAGAATATTTCAATGAAAAATTCACTTTAAAATTTTTTTTTGATTTAAAAATTTATGCCGGTACGAAAGTTGTGACGCCCTCACTTCTTCACAATGGCCGACTGACGGACTGATGCAGCTAGCTTCTAATTCATGATACTAATAATAGATGGCAGTATTTAATAAAGTAGATAACGAAGGGGACGAAATTAGGTTTGGGGACGAAATTTGGCGACTGTACCTTATACTATTAATCGGTATACACTTGTATGATTTGTATAGGATCATAATTATGTCTTTGACGGTACTCTACAATGTATTTTTGTTATTTTTGGTATTTTGTGTTTGAATTTATCTACTGTGCCGGCCGTCGTGTATAGCTCTGAAAATCCAAAATACTAGTCCTACTCGTAGTAGTACTAGTACAAATATAAAAGTTTAGATGTTTTTTGCTTAAACACTTCAGTAGGTACGGCTGAACATAAATCTGAAGCTGATCGGGGTGAAATTTGGCACACAGTTTAATTATAATCTGGAATAGCGAATAGCACTACTTCTTATCACAGGAATAATATAGGAATGCTCGTCCTGAAATAAAATATTGTGTGCAACGGCTATTATTACAGCGTGTCTAGTAGGGAAGTTGTAACGAACCAAATATTCAGATAGGTACTGTGTTGCACAAACAATGCGAAAACTAGCTTATAAAGAAATAAGTTATTTTTCATCCCACCAGCTCGGAAAGAGTACTTTTGCTCCTCGATATCAGGGCGCAAAAGTCGTTTTTACCCTCTAGAGGTTAAAGTAAATTTGAATTTAGAACATCGTGTGTACTGAGGTTTTGAATTCAAAACATAATTTAACCTATTTATTTCTACCTCCTTGGTGCCGAATTCATCATACATTTATTTTTAATTTGTTAAAAACTCATACTCGGAACCTCTTTGGTGTACTTTTTATTAAGTGCTTTGCGCGCAATTTTCTTTTCACGTATGGAGGATAGATGTAAAGAATGTTATTTCAAATGGCAAAACATTTTGAAATGCTATGAATTGAATCAATTGTAATAGAATTGAAGTATGCCGAGTTGCCGAGTTAAATAATTAAATATTATTGACTACTAAAATAGTAACTAATAGATAATTTCAACTACTTGTGCAGTACAAAATAATGTAGTAAATATAACATTAAATAAATAATTACTATTTTGAGAAATCATGTAGGTACAATATATTTTGAAGTCAAAACTTCTTTTAGCGCGCCAAAGACAGATTTTTCGTGGGCTGTCAATTTAATTCTAGCGTCACGCTCGGGAATGATAAGAAATCTTCGGGTAAATTCGGGACCATAGCCAATGGCCATCTATAAATGCCTCAGCCTTTCCCATTGGCCATTAAAAAATGTGTCAGCATTTCTAGATGGCCATGCTCATAGCCACGCCCTCCGGTTTCACACGCGTAGTTTCCAAAGTAAAAATCAAATTCTGAGTTATAAGTTACCACTTCTATCGGCAGTGCCTATGACTGCCAATATTTTTCTTTCATGAATTTTGAATACTACGTTTATTAATTTCCTTTAAAATGTACCCTGATGCAAATTTAGCGCTACTATAATTTAATGCATTTGGGCGGACACTTTTTCATGTACACATGAAACTCTCCATATTTTCACGTCATATTGTTATTGTTAAAACCATGGCTAAATAAACTTAAGTTTAAAACTTAAAAACTTGAATACAAGTGAAAAACCGAAATACCATAATAATAAGTGATTCTAGCGACCAAGAAGTTTATTTAACGCCAACAGAATCGACTGAAACTGCGCAAAGCGTTTAGTAATTTCCTCGCTAGGGGGGGATGAAAAATTACGTGTTACACTCGAGTGCAAAGATTTTTCACCTTGTGCTCTTTTGATTCCCTTGCTACGCTCAGGATTCTAATTTTTGAATCCCTCGCTACGCTCGTGATTCAACTTTAGAATCCTTCGCTTGCTCGGTCATCAAAATTGAGCACGCGGTTAAAAATCCACTTTGCACTCTTGTACAACAAATAACTATTAATGTACACAAAAAAAGTGATAAAAACAACAAAGACAAACAGGAAGAATTTTCAATGCGCCGCGAACTAAAACCAGCATAAGAGGAAATAAAACACGGAAACAAAAGGGGAAGATTACTTACTTTTATTTTTTAATTTAGCAAAGCGAAATTGATATTTTTTTATAATTTGGCAAAGTGAAATTAAAAACTTATTGCCTTGAATAGTTTTTGAAATAACACTTGGTTAAAAGATAAAAAACTGGACATCAATGGATTTTCAAAGAAAATATTATGAGTGTTTTAGAATTTCGAATATAATAATTCTACTCTATTTTTTTGGTAGATAATAATAATAACTCAATATAGTATTAGTAATAATTCAATTCTGTACAAATAAACTTCTGAAGAAGCACGATAACGTCTACTATAATTGAAAAATTCAAGTATATTCAAACATTTAATATTTTAGCAAATACCTTTATTATTTCATATCAAAGAGTCAAAGAGAGACGAGACGAACTTCTTAGCATTCCATGGATTCACCGTGCGGGTGCCGGGTCCATCGTGTGGCAAAGAGAGAAATCTCGAATAGACCCCAAGACTTGTGACTCGGGCGTAGGTTTAAAAGGGGCCCCTTACATTGACGTACGTCAACAATCACCTTCACTACTCGTATTTCTCTCCCTGCCCAGCCAAATCCGATATGATCCTACTAGTGCAGCTTTAGATACTCGTTCTAGTATAGAACTTACTGCACTTCTGGACAATCCAAGGTCTTTAAGTAGGATATAGAGAGATTTTGCTGGTATACCTCTCGCTCCTACTTCTACAGCATATAAATTAACTACATAGCCATTTTTTGTTAATTCGTTTTGAAGGTCGTAATACTTATTTTGTTTCATCGCGTGGTCTTTAGGTATATTAGTTTTCCACGGTACGGTAAGTTCTACCAGGACTATGCGTTTCGTAGCCCTAGAAAAAAGGAAAATGTCCGGTCTGGATGACGAAACACCCACATCCTCTGGGATTTTATAGTGCTTTTCATACGTGTCCATTAAAATAGTCCAATCAGGTGCTAAACCCAGGATTGAGTAAGGCTTGCTCTTGGAGTTTGAAGTTGAACCCTCTTTTACAAAGTTAATTTGTCTTTTGTTTGTCGTCAATCCCTTTTGGGCTCTAGCTACCGAAAGGCTTACGGCTTCACGTATGATTTCAAGTACTCTGTCATGGCGCTGTGAGTAATGACCCCTATTAAGGAGCACCTTGCATCCCACCAATATGTGCCTTGCTGTACATATCGCCTCACCACAAGTATAGCAACATTTTTCAGAGGCTTTTCCCCACCTTACCAAGTTACTCTGGTCAGGAAGGGTCATTTGAAAAGCATTTAGATAAAATTTTAATAAGGCAGGAGACCAGTCATATAGCAAGGTGCGCCACTTTAGAGCTAATGGGATACAAAACTCACCTATGGTTAACCACTCACTTTGCATTTCTAAATTCATAGCGTGCACTTTGTAACTATCATTTTCGTCTTGTTGTAGAAAGGTTTTTACCATGTCTCGGTCTTCCCTTTTCTTACTCGCACCCAACCCAGCTGTATTTACTTGCGCACCTGCCATAAATTGTTTGTGGAATTGAAGTCTAGATTCAAGGTCCGAAGCACTTTTGTCTTTTGGGAGAGATGCAATTAATTCGTCTTTCGACTTTCCCAAAACATGCGTTTTTGTAACTCTTAGGTGTTTGTAGAGTTCGGATGGTTTTTTTAGTTTCAGCCCAAAACTATTGTGATCCCTAAAGAGAGTAGAGGGATCAGCCGGATGTGCCAATCCAAACCATGACTTCAATATCTTTATGACATTAGCATCTAGTTTTGCCAGGAGGGTTTTACCGATGTCATATACTAGGAAAGGCCAAGTGAGACGTGATGTGAGATAGTTGTCATATATCCATGCTTTTTTGATATTGCTGATAGGCTGTTGGTCTACCTTATTGAGGTCGTTCATGAAGTTTCCAACAACTACCTCTAATGATGGTGTACGTCCTTTGTAGTCTATCTTTCTACCAAGAAATTTGAAAGGCACCGCCTCTGCAATTGTGGCAACTCTTTGGCCACTTATGGAGAGTCCCGGATCGTAAGAAGTATATTTGGTATCTCGTCTACCCAGACATAAACAATGACATTTACTTGGTTTTGCCCTCATTCCCTCTGTCCATGCACAGAACTCATCAACATCATTCAACAATTCTTGACACTGTTTTAGATTTCGTGTAAGTATTGCAAGGTCGTCCGTAAAGGCTAAAATTGACTCAGTGTACTTATTGTTGATTTTAAACCGGTAGCCCTATTTCTTTTCACGGGATATTAATTTATCTACTAGAATATTTATAACTATATTAAATACTATTGGTGATAAGCAGCACCCTTGGAATAGTCCCACATTATATTTAATTGGTTTTGAGTATTCCTTGTTTACTGCTATAACGAATTTTAAGTGATTATAATATGAATTAATTATGTCAATAATTACAGCAGGAAAGTTATACCATTTTAGGGCAAATAACATAAGTTCATGCTGCACGGAACCAAATGCGTTCTCTAGGTCTATCCAGCAGACTGTTATTTGTCTCTCATGTGTCCTGGCATCTTTCAAACTTTCCGCTAGTAATGTATTGTGTTCCAGGCATCCAGAAATACCAGGCAAGAAGCCTTTCTGGTGGTTGGGCCTGAAATACCTATTGCTAGCCATAAATGTGGTCATTTTTGTTTGCAATACACTGAAAAAAAATTTGGAAATTGTATTGGTTAGGGCGATCGGTCTGGTGTCTTTTGGATGAGTTACTTCTTGCATTTTAGGAATGAGGACAAAAATTGCTCTTCCAAATGATTTTGGGATTTGCTTTCCTGACCAGATCTTACTGAATATATTTAAGATATGTTTACGAACTGATGGACACTTTTTATACACTATGTAGGGAATGCCATCAGGGCCTGGAGCTGATTTAGTAGTTTTCTTCTTAATTTGATAGTTTACTTCCTCTTCGCTAGGTGGAGTGTTTTGAAAGTTTGTCAGTTTTGCTATTTCCCAACATTCTTCGAATAATTCGTGACAAGACTATATTTAATTTTAAAACCAACTAGCAAAAAACTTGAGGTTTTGGTTTCTAATAAAAACTTTGCTAGTATAAAACTAGCATAGTTTTAGTGCCAATCTACTCCGTACCCTGTCTACCCTTTGGCTTTGGCAAGTTAAATGCGCGACACCTGAAACTAATAGACTCGACTAGGTCCACATTCCGTCCCACTGACTTTTCACAAGAAAATGAGTTCAATGAATGCATATTTTCTTTATATGGCAGTTGGTCTCAGATGGCTTTTATTGCCGTAAAACTAGTACGTATCAATAAATTGGCAAAATATATTTAAGACATTCAATTACCACTGCCAGTGGCAAAGATCTTGACTGTGGATTTTATTGTAATTTTTATTTTATATTAACGCTCCTGTTTGTCGAAATCACGAAAAAGTTAAAGTCAACTAGACTAGACTTTTAATAAATAAACAATATACGTATAAAAGGATACATACAATTAAAAATTTACATACGAAAAGAAGGTGCGCAGGGTCCCTACCACAGAACAGATATCAAGAAGAAGTAGCAAGTAGGCGGGGCAATCGTAGTACTAAGTAAGCGCAATCTCCGCATACTTCGAGAGTACGCCCACTTCCGAATACTTAGTCGTGCTCTGCCACTACTGCAGTACTCTTGAATCCGCGATATTGAATAAAAAGTAAGCAGTCATGCCGTATTGTGCAGTTATTGAGTGTAAAAACGATAGCCGTGCCAAAACTTTATCCAAAGGAGGCATATCGTACCGTCGGTAAGTCCTATTTTATTTATTTTTGATTTTATTGTGAAAATAAATTAATATTAGCTTCAAGAGAGAAATGATTTAAAGGAAGTCAACTTTAAAGTCATTGTGATAAGGTCCATTTTCATTCAAACTATATGTGATATTCTAGATCATTCTATGCATGCGAGTAGCGCTACTCAGTAGCGCTACTGAGTCAAAGATGGGACACAAGCTGTTGAAATTGCTAATATCGATATTTCTAACTTGTACAATTGTGTGAAACAAATATATTATCTTTTATTATTTGGTATTTGAATAATTTAACGTTTTTTTTGAAAAAAGTACATTTTATCATTTCAGTTTTCCTAAAAGTCCCGTTGCTAAGGAGAAATGGATAGAAGCTACAGGAAGGCAAAATTGGTTTCCTTCCAAAACAAGCACGATTTGCTCTGAGCACTTTTTAGACAGCGATTTTATAATTAATAAAAAGGAAATAGGCAAAAAAAACGAAATAAAGAAATTACAGGGGCAATATTTAGTTGAGCTAAATAAAATACAAGAAGGTGAAAACTTCCATTTATCTAATAAACTCAGAGACCGCCATATCAACTTCCAAATTCAAAGGATGAAGGTGAAGTTAGCCACGCAACTTTTTAGCCTAAGCGTGGCAGAGGCTATGCAATTTTGCCGAAAAGGTTTAGAAATTGTGTCATTGAAGGAAAGTGAGGCTACGGATTTTTTTTTTAATTAATCACTAATGTTTGATATATTCAACTCGCGAAATTTATACCAATACGGTTACAAAAAACCATTGAATGAGCGCAACGCAGCCCAGATTTTTGAATATTTGGACATAGCTTGTAAATAATTACAAGATTTTTGAGTATTTGGACATAGCTTGTATATAATTGATATATAAATATCAAATTTGAAGATTTGTAAAAAGAATAATGTATGAAATTAAAAATGTACAAAAAAATATTTGTAAAAATAATAATGTATGAAATTAAAAATGTACAAAAAAAATGTCATTGAGTATGTTGTCTAAGTGAAATGTTTACCATGTAATTGGTTATAAAATGATGGTTTGTAAAATAAAACATTTCTTGATGTAAGATATTTTCGAAATAAATATCATGCAAAACGTTGTTTTTAAAATGCAACATTTTTATATTGTAATGTTTTTGCAATGAATATTATACGAATAGTTGGTTTTTGCTTAAGATTAGTGTAATTCTCTCATACTCAATCTGGAATACTAGCAGAGATCAGAAAATAGTTACTTGGTAGCTCATAATACGAATTTAGTAACAAAATTATCACAGCTGTTGCTGTTGTTCGGATTTTGGTAACGGAAAAGTTGAGTGCGTCTACAACTCGCACTTGGCTGGTATTTATTTTTTAAAACTATAGCGTAATTGAGAGAAAATCAGCAGTGAAATTGAAATTTGTATAATTTTTAAACGGTTATGTTGCCCTGTTTTTGTTGTTGATTTTTATGTATAAACTTTTATCAGTTCGAGTATTGTTTTTACTGAAACCCTGTTCCTTTTCTATATCCCTTTTGTTTATTTTAGTATCCTCAAGTTTCTGTCCATGGTTATAAAATCATCTTGAATTTTTACTGACAACAACTTAAATGACAAGGCCGTCCCTCAAAGAAAATAACTATTTCCTTACATTGTGGGTTCGATTCCCACCCAGTGCAAATATTTGTGTAATGGATTCAAATATTTTGACTGTATCTGAGTGTTTCTATGTATAATAAGTAAGTATTTATAACAGCTATCTGGCCGCCATATTACAAGCTTAGCTTAGTTTAGCGTCAGATGGTGTTGTGTGTAAATGTTTCACCTATATTTATTTATCTTTACCTCACTCAAGAAAAATATCATTCAACTAAAATACAAATTTTAGTGCTACTTGCCAAGACCAATTTTTCCTCCGAGTATTTTTGTAATTTCTTCCTAGTAATTACGTTCTTTTACAAAACTCTGTTACGCTACACTCTATAGTTAATAAAATTAAGATGGTACATGAACAAATTTAATCATAATATTATGATTAAATTATACGATAGGTACGTTAACTGAATAACGTAATATCGATAATTTTATGAAAATGTTTCAGCATTGTCTAACATCACTATTAGCACGACCGGCTTATATTTACGAATCCCTTATTTTAAAGAATGTAGCGTTCATAGTTGCATAAATTACATAAAGTGCCATCTAGTATGAAGTAGCAGAACTAGTGAGCACTAGATGTCACTAATCTTAAAATTAGTGACATCTAGTGCTCACTAGTGAAAACAACTTACATTTTTGAAAGATGATAATAGTTACCACCTTATTCTATTCTACTAAGGTTGAGTTTAGAAAGTTCGTAGCACTGATGTATTCGATACGCCCTAAAAGTCCTGATAATGGTACAAAATAAGCGACTTAGTCACATTCAGGATACGGTACTTTTTCCTGTAATTAGACAAAATTGAGTTATCCAAGAAAGTCGTAACAACATTTTGAATAGTTGACAATAACAGATTTATTGTGCTCAGCAATAGGGTTCATTTTTGAGTACGTAACTAAATGCAATACATCATTTTAGGTTCGTCACTATGGGACAAATCACTTGCATTGTTTCAATGTGTTTAAAATATATCAAAACCACGTTTGTGTGCAAACGTGATACGGTGGTTTTCCTAGTGAGATTCAACTACGAGCCTTCTACTTGATATCTGTTCTGTGGTCCCTACAGACATGAAACCCCGCCTTTCAACCGCCCAACTTAACCGGTCATGACATTCTCTAATAATAAATTGTAGAATAATAACTGTGGTAATTCTGAGAAACGTGTATTCGATTTTTAGTACAGTTCTTTGAATAAACCAAGTTCATGAAAATGACCTACATTCTTGAAGAAAACCTTATAAACATGCATTAAAAAAGCCTCGTGTCATGTGTTCGTACTTCTCTGAAACAGCTCTACCGATATTTTTTAATGTGGTAGTTTTGTGAATAGGTAGTAAAAAATGTTTCCATCCAGCTCCAAGTCTTCAATTTGAACCACGATTTTATTATTTTTGTGTGAACTTATGAACAATATCTAAATAATATAACCGTCGAGTCGCGTCGTGGACTGTTACATCACCTTGATATTTCGTCGTAATTTTTTCGGCAGAACTACGCCTGCGGGATCAGATACTTATCATTTCCACTGTTGATTAAATAGAAAGTGAAAGAAAGAAATTCCACTAAATATACTTAATATACTTATTCCTCATACCTATATTGAGTGGAATTGACCAGAATTGTTTCCAAAATTTATCTACACTTTCAAACACCATCGTACAAAATTATAACGAAGAGGTCACGTCGACCTACATTTTTATTTCTTAGTTTTAAAAACTCGTCGTTATTACAAAAGGCAGTCGGTGTCAGCAGTGGCCGTAAAAACTGCACTCTGGAGATGATGAGCAATTTGTTCCAGTTGCTGGCTCCAGAAACTTGACCTGAGGGGCATTCGCTGCACCGTGCATTGGAACGGTTTAGTTGCTTCTTACTTAGAAAAGAGTGTGATCACTGATCCACCTTTCGCCTATTTTTAAAAGATTTGTAGAATGCTAAGTGCATACTACATACCTACCTATGTAGGCAAGGCAGGCAAGTAGGTATACCTACTTGCTTGTTAACAATTTCACAACGCATTGGTTTTTGATTTGATTAATTCTTTTCGAGTGATTTCTAAAATGGGTGGCCGTCTGGTTCTTCTGGTGGGTTGGAACGGGAACTACGAAGTTAAAGCCGCTAAACACTACTTGTGTTTCATTTAGGTACTTTTCTGAAGAAAAGGATCATAAACCTACTTTAAATTTTTACTGAAAGTATAATTAAATACGTAAATATCAGGCCAGAACTGGAAAGTTGTTGTTAAGTTTTTCTTAAAAAGAATAATAAGAGCAGTTCCGTACTCGGTAGTTTCATAACTTACGTATAAGATAAAGTAAATACATTCATTTTGTAACGTCAATGTGTAGACGGAAAAATAAGCTTTCCAGTTAGTTACTTACCAATAATTCATTATAATCATAAGTTTATTTACAATGATTGCCCTCTACGGATACGGATGTAGTGTATTTTCTAATAAAAACTAATGCAATACACTTTAACCGAAATTTTCTGTCCTTCCGACCATTTGTCGTCGATACTGAAATCAAACAAAGTCATCTATTAAAAATCATCGTCGTCATCTAAACCTAGCCCTCTGCAGAAAATAAGAGTCAGACATGAAACGCTACTTAGCTCTTAGCTTAACGGGACCTCTGACATTTCCCCAGCAGATGATCTCTACTGCCTACCAAACCGTAGGTTAGCATGAATCGTAATATCTTACATACTTGAAGCTACTGCTGGTCTAGTCGGGAGAACGGCGACTGCCGATCCAGAGTCAAATCCCACCCGCACCACGTACACGTCATGCGCGTAATGACGCTAACTTAAAACGGTGAAGGAAAACATCGTGAGGAAACCGGCACGTACCTAGAATCATTCGCGGTCATGTGTCACCCACCAACCCGCACCGGGCCAGCGTGGTGGATTATGGCCTTGACTGTCTCCTTGCCTCGAATCCCAGCAGTGGAAAAAATTACTCGTAGTGGGCTGCTTATACTGCAATGACTTACCTACTAACTATCATAGGTACTGTGTGTGTGTGTGTGTGTGTGTGTGTGTGTGTGTGTGGTGTGTCTATATTGTAGTTGTAAAACTGTTTGAAGAGTACATCTGGGAAGTCACATCACAGAGCACATCTTTCTCAGTAATTCTACCGCCAGACACATAAACATTACTGTG
The DNA here is from genome assembly GCA_963693475.1 of Ectropis crepuscularia. Taxonomy (NCBI): domain Eukaryota; kingdom Metazoa; phylum Arthropoda; class Insecta; order Lepidoptera; family Geometridae; genus Ectropis; species Ectropis crepuscularia. The sequence goes on along the minus strand of OY856353.1, from coordinate 15,391,703 downwards.
TTCCGGTTTGGACTGCAATGTTCTCAGAGAAATCACAGGGTGACGAGCGTAGTCCAGTGCTAGGCAGTAGGTAATATGGATGGTTCATGTTCAAGTAGCTGCGTGGCACTGAGTTGTTATGAGCGGGCGTGTATCTTACCATCAGCCGTAGGCTCGTCCTGTCATTCAATTTAAAAAATTGCCAGCCATTGGAACTGCCGATAGAAGGGAAAAGCTATAACTCAGAATTTGATAGCTCACTTTGGAAACTACGCGGGTGAAAACGGAGGGCGCTGCTGGTCTAATAAATATTCCAAGTATTGTCGTTTAAATAAGTCTTCTTCCTCTAACCATGGCCATCTAGAAATGTGTAAGCATTCCTAGAGATTTTTCATTTACGAGCGTGACGCTTGAGCTCTATTCACAGCCCACGAAAAAACTGAGTCTGTTGCGCCAAAAGAAGTTTTCACTTCAAAAAACTTACCTACAGACATATTATGTAAAGCATTGGTACCTAATAACAGCCGAATTATCCCTGAATCCCTGCTGGAACTTCTACTCGCAGCAATTAGATTAGATTACTCGTAGTACCAATGTCGATTACGTCCTTTACGGTACCTATGCACTGTTTGTGCCGACATTTGTGTAGACATCTAGTGTTTCGGTTCAAGTGTATTTGTCGTCTACATGAATCAATACGAATACTGACTGGAATTCAGTGTGATACATTCCATCGCTATGAAACGCCGTATTGCTGCCGCAATTGTCGCCTTGTCTTTTTTTATAGTTTTGAGTAACGAGACGAACAGGACATGTGCCTGATGGTAAGCAACATGCCTGCCCATAACAGCACAGTGACACGCAGCTATTGGAACATGAACCACTGCATTATCTAGCACTGCACTGCGTTCCTCACCTATATATATAAGACGTTTTATCCCTGCACCCTGTGATTTCACTGGCAACATTGCCCTTCAAACCGGAACAAAGTAATGTTTGCATTGCTGCTTGGCGGTAAAATAACTGGCAAAGATGTGGTACTTTCCCAGGCGGACTCCATAAGGAGTCCTACCACTACAAAAATATGTGTTTCTATTAAAATGCATCGTCAACAACTTTACTGCATATAGCAGCTGTTACAGCTGATACAGCTGCTATATGCTTTCTCAAGATAAGAACTTTATTGGCCTTTGAAATTTGCATTGGTATGAACCAAATAAATAAACAAATTTTCATTTATAGAACTCTGAAATGGTACCTTCTAAGGAAATAGCGACTCAAAGTGAGCGGCAAAGCATTCATTTAATTACCAACGTGATTGTTTCTCTTCACTATTAATAGAATTATGTTCCGTAGTACCCAAGCAATATGCTTAATTGAGGACAAATTCGATGCGTTTCAAAGGGTTTGTACCTATCTAGCTGGTGGTGTATGAGAAATCTACACCAAGATTATACCTAAATTGCGACTAGTGATTGAGAGTTATTGTACCATCACGATGGTACAATAACTTAATGTATCTTATCTAATCTATCTTATCTACATCGCTTAAAGTAGTAGGTAAATATTGGTAGATGATTATGCCCTGAAATGTTTTATATTTCGAAGGAACCCGATCTGGCTTCGCAAGGGTAGGTACTATCTAGGACTCTAGGTAATTGTAACTTTCAACCATTCTCGAATCTAAACAAACAAATTCATCATAAATGGGCCAGCCATCTAGGAGGATTTTAATTTAAAAAAACACACATAAAAACGTACTTATTATAGGTATGTTTAAAAAGATTTTAAGTGTTAGATGAGCTTGTTCACACGTCTAAATGCGGTTACGTTTGGTGAGATGCGAGTAGGTATGTCGTCATTTTTTTTTTTTAACCCAAAACTATTGTATTGAATCGAAAAGAAATATGATTAAGTGAGTTTTAAAGAGATGAAGTCAATTTAGAACATGTTATGTCCTATTATGTACATAGGTTTTTTTTTCTTAATTAAGTATAAATTTCAGTTACTGGCAAGCAAAGATAATTGGCCGGTTAACACGTTTGTTAATTACATTTTAAATTTATTTTTACGAAAAGAAAATTACAAGAAGTCTGTTACCATTTCTTCTTTCTAAAACAAGTATCAAAACATGCGGTCTATGCCATAAAATTCATGGTGTTACAAAGCGTCCTCTGTGGAAATTCGGTCGAAACTAATACAAGCGTATGGACAGGAAAACACCCTTCGAAGGTTAATCTGTTTAGACTCTGAGAAGCACGAACATTTTCCACAAGTATGACGTTAGTTACTATGCAAACGACTAGGTGGCGCTAGTAGTTCGTAATTTATAAATTTTCTCCGTAAGAATAGATAAACCTTTCGGCCCTGCAAAATGTTTTTCTTTTTATTAAACTTTGTCTAAAGATATTATAGGTTTATCAAAATGTAAAGAGCTGTGACGTCATTGCGTGTGGTTTGAATGGCACCGGCACTTTTGAGTATTTTCCAAGTGTAGATCTGCAAAGGAAAATAAGGTGAGGAAGACCATCATATAACAAACAATACATATTATGTAAATTATACTAGCAGCGCCCCACGGTTTTACCCGCGTAGTTCCCGTTCCCGTTGTTCCTGTTGTTTTATCGGGATAAAATTATCTAACTGTGTTCCAAATTTCAGCCCAATCCGTTCATATGCTAGGACGTATTGAGCAACAAATATCCAAACATCCAAACATTGACATTTATAATACATATTAGTAGGATTGATTTACCTATAAATGTTCAAATCACACCAAAGGAGCAACGGCGCACAGTGACGATCGGTTTCATGACAATTCGATTTAAAACCTTAAGCACATTGATATGATAGGTATATTATTTTATATTTATTATTATGATACTATGGTTTATATTGAGATATCGGGGATAGAACCGAAGACATACCTACGCCATATCTCATACGCCAACCCACACTTGGCCATCGTCGTGGGTATTGGCATTGACTCTCCCTCTTTACGAGAGAAAGCCCCAACTCCCACTTGTATCTAATAAGATTTATTCGAATAATTTTCCGGGAAAATAAGACATAACTCGACATACCTAAGTCAAAGATATCCGTTATCAGCGACGGCGGTACTAACTCGAGACATCATTCGCGTAACCGATAGCTTGTTTGGGCGAACTAAAGTAATAAAATAGATATTACTGACAAATTGCTGTTCTTACTTATATTTATCTCATCATTCATTTATTCTCGTACATAGGTAGAGATGTTAACAAGAAGAACATCATATTTATGCCATCTTTCGGCATACAACATTCAATTTTAAACAATGTATCTACCTAGTAGACCAGTGCCATAGAATAGATAATACAGAAGCCAGTGCAGAAGCCTTTTAAAATGGCAAAAAAACTAAAATAGTTAATAGTAGAATGAAACCCATTGTGAAAGGAAGAGAATATGACAAAAGTGAAGTGAAATTTTACTTTTTTGTTTTCAAAAGCTGTCGAGACTGGTCTATAGGTAAGCAGTATTGCTTTTTTATAAGTAGGACCTATAGTGACGGAACGAACAGGACATGTGTCTAATGATAAACTGCATAAAAGCGGTACCACGATGTTATTTCAACATGAATTTTCCAAATCACTGCTTAACACTGCACTGTACTAAACTTACTGTCTGTACTAGTTCCCCAGAGTTACGAATAACTAGGAGGGCCCCGCGGTATTACCCGCGTAGTCCATAGACGTCTACCTACTACATAAACGTCAAACAATCTTCGATCGGACGAAACGAAGTACCTATGTAGAAGTGGAGTAGGAAAATCGCGAGTTTATTTCGAAATTCCGTTTTTCTTAGAAAGATAGTAGATGCCCAGTTCCCGTTATTTCTCTGTTATGAAAATTGAGCCAACAAACAAATAGTCGCATTTATATTACTAGAAGGATTATCTCTTTGCCTCGTAGTTCCTCTAGAAACATTACCCTTCAAACCGGAATGTAGTAACGTTTGCACATTACTGTTTAGCGGCAGAATAACAAAAAAAGGTTATTGTACTTCCACAGGCAGACTTTGCAAAGAGTTTTACCTCTATAAAAGTGTATTTCACGTCTGAACAGTTGTTCACTTTATAACAAGCAAAGATTCAATTTTGTTTGGAGTAGGTACTGTTCACATCTTCAGGATGTGTCGGATAAGTACCTACAAGCTGAAGGCGAGAGGTTCTGGAATAAATTTAGAGACGTGCCAAAAGAATCACGGGCAACGACCCCGAATACGTATTATCACAATTATGTAATAAGTAAGACACTACAATATTATATGTACCTAAGTACTTTTTCCAGATCATCCGTTGGTCATTGTTGCATACCTCGTTTAGTTCTGATAGCCTACCTACATATATTCAACACTGAGCCAAACAAAAGAACTGTTAAAACTAATTACATTATTTAAAAACCTTAAGAGCTGGACGTCTACTCTATTTCTACGAAAACGAAATTTCGAAAAAAAACTCGCGACTTTCCTGCTCTCGTTCTATTTCGTTTCGTCCGATACAACAGTGTTTGTCGGTTTAAATGTTCTAAGCCTACTCTAATTAGAGTATGCTTATAGTCCAGTCATTTAAGCTTAAATTAAGTAAGAATCTCGGAATTCGAGATACCCAGCTGTAAGTCTGTAAATACTTGTATATTGACACCCTAAAAGTTGTCTCAAAACCTACATATGGTAGGGTGTGAGCAACTGTTAAATTTCAAGGTCAAAGGTCACAAAAATCGTATTTTTGAGCTTTCTTTGGAAATATCTCATTTCTTATGGGTTTTTTGCTATTTGTATATGTTATCAATATTGTAGAATACAAAATTCTCTACAAATTTTGTTTGAAAAACTTTTTTATACGGTGAACCGTTTTCGAGATAGAGGGCGGAGAGCGCCCAGTCACCGCATCACTTCAGGTCAACCGGTGCCTCCGGTCGATAACGAGAGATATACAGTTTTCTCAAGTTTTTCCATGATTTCGGTGTCAAAGGTTCCATATTTGTTAATGTCCCTCTGATATGGTAGGGCATTGAGACAAGCTTGCCCATTACATTGGCCACAAGCTAAAGAGCATTGCCAGCCCGCATCCGCATCGCGAACCACAACCACTCTTGCAGTTGCAGAAAATTTGGATGAACTAGCTGCACTAGCAGCATTGGAGGAAGAAAATTGTTCGGCCCAGAGATTATTAGAGAGTGGAACTCAAACCTTATTAGCAGTCTATCATGCTCCAAAATCTGTGAAAAGTCTCGATCATCTTCGTTATATGCATTACTTCAAGTCTATAAAACTTAATAAGCAGTGCAGCTGCTCATCAACATTTCAAACGTCTATATTATCAAGTGCGTACTGTGACCGTGAGCTCTCCACCCTCTATCGCGAAAACGGTTCACCGTATAAAAAAGTTTATTAAGCAAAATATGTAGGGAATTTTGTATTCTACAATATTGATCATACATACACATAGCAAAAAACCCATAGGAAATGAAATATTTACAACAAAAGCGCAAAAAACCGATTTTCGTGAAGTTTGACATTGAAATTTAATAGTTGCTCACACCCTACCATATGTAGGTTTTGAGACAACTTTTAGGGTGTCAATTTACAAGTATTTACAGACTTACAGCTGGGTATCTCGAATTCCGAGGTGAACTTACTAAAATGACTGGACTATTAGAACATTTAAACCGACAAAACGACGGATCGAAGTAGAATCGGAGTTGGAAAATCGCAAGTTTATTTCGAAATTACGTTTTCGTAGAAAGAGAGTAGACATCCTGATTTACCTACAGGGTTACTAGTAAATAATCAGTCTGCATTAAGAGCACGTTCTGGATATTTAAACAAACAACTCTTGTTCTACAACTATTATTAAAACTAAATACACATTACACATCCCAAAAAAAATGTTGTCTTTTGTTGTCCACTCTAGCACTGTTTAGCTCTTATGCGCATCAGCACTTCATTTATCGAGCGTTATTAAAGAGTTGCGCGCGCGATCTTGTTGCGAAGAGTTCGGTATTTTTAGACCGGACAAACACATTTTTTTAATTTTTGTATGGGATTTTTTTTACAAATTTTTAAAACCTGTTGAACAAATGTTGACAAATTTTATGTACAAAGGATGCAGGCTGAATACCAATAACCCTGTATATGGTTTGAGACAATACGCAGATAGGCGAGACTTAATTTGTGTGTTCTAAGAAATTATAGGCATTTACAAGAACCTAAATTATAAAATTTACAAACTTTAATGGCTAGTCCATGTGGTGCTATTCATAATTATATAGACTATAGTTTACTGACATCATCATCAAACTACTTTAATCCACTGCTAGACATAGCCTTCTCCCATGGCTCGGGCCACTGAGCTCTACCCTCAGATTTACGTTGTCAACCATTGCATGGTGACTGATGTTTTTTCACTGTCTAAGTAGCTATTATCATGCATTAGCCAGTCAAATTATAATTATTAATTAGGAAGATTATTTGTTAAGCTTAGTATAAGACCAATGATTGTTTCCACTACTGGGACTCGGGGGTATTCTCTTGCAAGGAGACAGTCAAGACTATATATCCACCACGCTGATCTGGTGCGAGTTATCGAATGACGCATAATCTCGGAAGATTCTTGCTGCAAACACGCCGCAAGATGTTTCCTCGGGATGTTCTCGTTCGACGTTAACGTCAGTGGCGATGACAAACTTGTACTTTTGCACTTGGAAATATTCTCAGTAGTCAGAGGTGCGGATGGGATTCAAGCCTCCAACCTCAAGATTTGGGAATTGCACTTGCTAGCCACTAGGCCACAACTTTTATTTTTTATGCTTGTTTTCACTGGTGTCTTGCGTATTTGTCACTGACTAATCATCCAATATAATATAATTGCAATAATGAGATGGTTGGATATTTGTTGCACAATTGGAATGGCTGAACGGACCGGGTCGTAAATTAATATGGAGCACATTTTAGAATATAGTCTAGAATAGCACTGCACATACACTACTTTTCATCGAAGGAAATTAAAAGAACGGGAACTAGGTACGCAAGTAAAACCACGGGACGCTTTTAGTTTATCATACTTGAGCTAGTTAAATTATTATTATTATTTGTAAAGTTAGTTTAGTAGGTAATTGTATGTCTACAATTACCATTATTTATGAATAAAATTCAGCTCCAGTTACAATGATCCCCTAATATGTCCAATAAGTAACTGTCTGATAAAAAAGAGTTACCTAAATAACATGTTACCTCTATAATACGCGCCAGGAAGCATCAAAGATAGGCCTTTCCGATTCTTTTTGTGGTTTTGTTTCCTTGTTTGTGCGGAAGGGCGGGAAGGAGAGGGATTTTCAGCAATGTTCATCTATTTGAGTTTTCTGGAGCGAGAAATGCGCCTAGTCAGTCGATAGTTATTTATACACATGCCTTCTATAGTACGACAAACTTATCTTGTCCGGTAAACTAATGGAACTAATGATGAGAATACTACATTTCAGTCGTTGTCAATGTCAAATGCGATGGTAGCGTCGACTTTTCTTGAAGAAATTAAGCTTGGCTTACTATTTTCGATACGATTTTCTGTCATCGCCTCAGGAAATACACACTCTATGCTAACTTTAGCTGTGTCTTTGATCTTTTGTGAATGGTTTTGAGATGGTATACCTTTAAGGATTTTTTTTTTTGGGATAGACTAACGAGACGAGCAGGACACCATGTGATTCTATTTCACACTCTTGAACACTTAGTATTTTTTTGCTGGTTCAATTTCAATTACACTATACGGGTTTAGTTAGCGCCCGGAGCAGTTATGGGTGGGTTATTAGGGGATTATTTTTATTTTTATTATTATTTTTCATTTATAAATACAATATATTCTATCTTACTAAATTGAATAAGGTCATCGTCTTCATCATATCAGTAGCTGTGTTGTAAAGTTTATTTACGATGGTTACTTTACTACTTCGTGGTTCAGTTTAGTCTTTATGCAACATCCTCTATAAAGGAAATGAAAATCTTCTGACTCTGCGTGAAATTTGTATCGCAATGACACCAGTTTTATACTAACACCAATTTGTTATCGTTTATGCAAAGAAAACAAATATTATTTTGAAAAAATAGGATAAATAAAGTAACTTGAAAATAGTGTAAGTAATTACATGATCAAATAAAAAAAATATCGAGAACAAATATTTGTCACATATTTGCCACACAACACCATCTCATACTCAACTCATACAGAAAAGATGATTCTACTAGTATTGCCTGGCTAGAACATAATCTATTTATTTATGTACTATACGGATACAATGTAAGGACAAATTTGTGTACTTATTATATATAGTACTTACATTGAAACACCCAGACACCGTACTTACAAAAGTTATAAGTAAGCGAACTTTGAAATGGTTCCAATAAAATCAGTTGATCTATTCATAGTTCATAACTGGTAAAGTAGTGACGTACCTACTGCTGGTTTCCGACGCGTCAATGGAGCCAAATGTGGGGAGTCAAAGGTGATATCCACTCAGTCATGGGTGTCATGACTCCCCCTGGGCTGAGTCCAGGCCCTAAGTGGACTAATTGAAGCGCATACACGCACTTGTCGCACGGTCTTGTCACCTGACCACCATTAATTAAGTGTAGTAATGTAAGAGTAACGATTTACAAGGTAATGTTGAATTAAAAAAATATATATTAATGGGTAATGTTTTCAGATAAGTTACAAAGCAAAGTGATAAGTGGTAGTACGGTGCTTCAAACACTTCATGTTCAAATAGCTGTACACTTGGCTGTTAGGGGCAGGCTTGTAGCTTATCACCAAGTGCATGAATTGGACGTCTCATCACTCTAAAATTCTAAATGATAATTAAAAAAATTGCGTAACACGACCTTATTTAAGGATTCATAGAATTTAACTATGAATCCTTAAATAAGGTCGTGTCACTTGACCCGAAACAAAGAACTGTATCCACAAGTGATGCGAACCACAAACAAAAGGAAACAAAAAGTCATAAAGAACCGACGAAAACTACCGTTTAGGTTTCCTGTCGTGTATCACTAGACTCACTATACTGGCACTCGGTCACTCGGATTGGGATAATGTGACGTATATGAATACAAATACAAAATAAGTATATCTTTATTGCTATTTGTGGCTAAGATAACAGGATACATAATATTCTAAACTAAAGTTGTCCCATACAAAATGGCCTCTTCGAGAGGCATGCAATATTATAATTTTGGCAATTAAGTATTTAGTCTAAGTTTACATAATATATCTCACAGATATAAATTATTAATGTTTAAAAATAGGTACAGGTTGTTTTAAACAATGTCTATGCATAATACGTTAGTGAGTATTCCTATTAAATTCTATATCATTTGAAGTACACAACACAAAGTGAAATAAGGATTATCTGTTAATTATTTTTAAGACAATAATTGTATTTTCAAAACACATATAATAAAAACATCGAATTCTAAAACTTTTAGCCATTTGAAGTTATCTTAGCGTCCCAATCTATTTTAGCGATTTTAATACAAAATTCTGTCATTTCGACCAGCAAGACAAGCGCTTGATGGTAGAAGCACAGACGTGTTTTATAGCGTGCCGATAATGACACAACGCTACTCAGTGTTAAATATAAAGAATCGCTACATAGTATTGCACTGCACCCGTCACTTAGAGAAATAACGTTGTATATCTTTTTGCTCTGTAACTTCCAACCGAATCACATTAAACCCGGTTTACATTATTCCAGTCCAGCGGTCGAATCCAGCGCTGGATTGCAAACTGGAGTAATGTAAACCGGAACTGGAATGTATTGGCACTGGATTGATGGTTTCCAGTGCCGGTTTACATCATTCCAGTAAGCAATCCAGCGCTGGATTGCTTACTGGAAAAATGGAAAGCATTAATCCAGTGCCAATGCTTTCCAGTGCCGGTTTACATTATTCCAGTAAGCAATCCAGCGCTGGATTCGGTCGCTGGACTGGAATAATGTAAACCGGGTATTACTTGACGGTAGAGTTACTGCCAAACTGACGGTACTTGTCCATGCGGACTCTAGAAAGAATCCTACCGCTGCAATCACGATTTAACTTACCTAATTAATATATTTTTTTGCTTTAAGCTTTTTTTGCCCATTTATAAAACAAAGGTTATAGAGGTATCCATAAATAAGTAAATATTAGTAGACATTTCACACACAACACCATCTGACCGCAAACTAAGCAAAGCTTGTACCATAGAAGCCAGATAGCTGATATAATAGTTATATTATATTTTTAAATACCATAATAAATGGGTGTTATTTATGTATACTAAGTATTATTACACATAGAAAACACCCAGGCACAGTATAAATATTAGTAGGTATTCATCACAGAAATATTTGCACTGGGTGGGGATATGTTTATTTTTTAACTGTTATAGGTTAACTCTTGACTGCCAGCTCACCTGATGTGAACCGACGATATAATATTTCTAAACATAAAAAGCTTTTGTGAATGTTTCCTTCGAATGTAACCTGCGGTGTGAAAAAAGTAGTATTCAAAGTCTTGAACATCGTCGCAAAATTGCCAGCTTATCGGATACACTTCGGAGAGTGTGCAACTGATCTGCATGATCTAATACCACCTAGCCCTTTCTTCTATCGGACTTCTCGCATCTCAAAAAAGCGACATCGTTTCATGGTTGATGTTCCAAAAACACGAACGAAGAGATTTGACTCCACGTTTGTGATAAGAACATCTAGGTTGTGGAATGAGTTGCCTGAGTGGGTTTTCCCTGATAGTTACAATCTTGGTGTCTTCAAATCGAGAGTGAATCGGTTTCTTCTAGGTAAGCACGCTTCATCGTAGATCGCATCATCGCTTAATATCAGGCGAGATGGTGGTCAAGTGCGTACTTATAATAGTTAAAAAAAAAAAACATTTTGAATTTTTTTTAAGTGAAATCTTTTGTCGCACCACGTAGGTACTGATTTTTCGTGGGCTGTGAATTAAATTCTAGCGTCACGCTTGGGAATATCTTCGGGTAAACTCGGGACAATGGTCATTGGCCATCTACAAAATACGTCAGGATTTTCCACACGCCCTCCAGTTTAACCCGCGTAGTATCCCAAGTAAGCTATCAAATTCTGAGTTTTCATTTCTATCGCAGTTCCTATGACTTTGTTTGATTGTTTAGTTTTTTTTTTATTGCATTTATTTTTTCAATGGTATGAAAACGATTTCTCATTTTCTAAGGTTGAACCAACGCAACGTTAGAAAAGAATCAACATTTTAAGACAACGCCCGCTCGTTTTTAATACATTTTCTTCGTGTTTTTTGTGTCGTCAGTGAGATAACGAGGTCTGTGATGTCGGTTTTCAGCGTAATCTGCTGTCACCACTTTAACACACGCACCCGCTTCCTTTTTTGTGTTTAGCTACATATTGCTATTGATATTTAATGTATTTTGAATGCAAAAAGATGTTAGCGCATAATAAGAGATTTTTATCACCGTAGATAGGCTTTAAATGAGATTTCATTGATTAGAAGATTCGGCAGATTAAAATAAATATCAAGAACTTTAACAAAGTTTTTCTAGTGTGCTTAAAATTAATTTAAAACTAAATAAATGTTTCAGATATAAAACTCGATTATTTTTGCTAATTTTATTTTTAGGTACCTAATACTTTAATGTTTTGTTCCTTTTTGTTAATTGTTAGTCCTTTTTATTAACAGTTGATCTATCTATCAATAGGGTACAATCCTCAAAAAAACTAAGTAGCCCGTTAGTTAGATTGCCAAAAAATTATTGTACACATATCTTTTCTTTTGTTTCACAAACAAAAAATGACGAAGATACAGCGCTTCGAAGTTTTGTGTGACGTCACTTGTGAGTACGATTTTCACTCACGAGTGACGTCGCGACCCCCCACTCTCGAAGTTTGATGGTCTATATCTTTGACGATTTTTAATATTATGAAAAAACAAAAAAAAACGTGTCAGATATTTTTCCATGATTTAGCTGACGGACTAATTAGGATGGTGTATTTTTGACCCAGTCCGGTACCCTATTGTACTTATGTTCTTTTTTCTTCTCTTATTGGCGTTTCACTCGTCTTGGTGAAATTAGGTACAGTCATAAATTATGGTCTGGAAATTGTGTTATTTCAGACCTACTACGTATATATTCTTTTATTTTTAAAATATAACGCTAACTCTCCTTACGCTAGCTCAAAGTTGGCTAGGCAGTAGAAACCATTTGAGACCAGTAGCCATAAATCCACTCAAGAAAACGTGCAACTGATTTCAATGTTTTGAATTTGGTTGTTAATAATTAGATAGGTACGTAAACATTTACTCTGAAGAGACAATACTCAGCCAACTTCTGCAAGTCGTTTCTTGGCGGTCAGAGTGCGCGCGCAGCATTTTTTTAAATTCACTTACATCATTTTTTCTAAGCGTGTCAAAAGAACCAAATAAATATTATTCTGTATTCTATTAAATATTATTACTAAATATTGTGTTCTCCATAAATTAAGATAGGTATTAATTTATAGATAACTAGCGGCTCGTTCTGGCTTCGCTCGGAGCATAACCTAGACACTGTCTGCAGCGACGTCTGCCGAGCTTATTTGTGAATATAAACCATCCTCGAATCCACTTGTACACACAAAAAAAATCATTCAAATCGGTCCCGCCGTTTAGGAGGAGTTCACTGTCAAATGATTAAATTACTAAAATGGCTATTAAAAAATAGGGGTTGGTGATAAAAGGGTAAAAATTTAGGGTTGTATGTATTTTTTGATGCCACATTATAAAAAAATAAAAACAAAAAGTTTTGTTCAAAAATTTAAAAAAAAATTGCGGTGTATAGCTAGTAGCCGATTCTCAGAACTACTAAATATGCATATAACATTTGGTAAAAATCAGTAGAGCCGTTTCGGAGGAGTAAGGTAACTAACACTGTGACACGAGAATTTTATTTATAAGATTAAAAAAATATATGTTTAATTGGAACTTGCGTACAGTGACATGCGTTGTGAATTTTATGATGAATCATCAGCCTCTCAGTAGTTTGTATTAATTCATTTACGTACAAGCTTGGATACACATTACAGGCGTGTCTAACCCCCATTGTTTGACAATCAAAGCGAAGCCTGAGATGGTTTCTCCATTGTACTATGCTACAAGCAACTGTGTAATCAAATAGCTACAATACCTCTACAATTGTATAAAGCAACCTCCTTGTTAAGACACAACCGACTCTTCAAATATTGCTTTCCCTGAACTCCTTTGCAGAAATCCTTCAATGAGATTATTTAATCATAACTAGGTAAATAAAAGCAAACAAATAATATTTTAGCCCTGCTAGAAAATAACCTATCATTGATTATTTTCTTTGGTTCTTTCATTTCATGAATTATCAAATTGTTTGTAGACAATAGTTATTTGATGAACAAGAGTGCAAAGTTGGTTTTTAACCGCGTGCTCAATTTTGATGACCGAGCAAGCGAAGGATACTAAAATTGAAAAACTAAAAAATTAGAACTGAATTAGAAATTAGAATTAGAATATTATGTCTATAGCACTCAGGGATCACGAACTAATTCAACGGTGAGCGAATTTTTTAATTCGGTTCCTGACATTAGCGCGTAAAAAGAAAAAACTCTTCAGTTTTATAATGCTATTACTCGTATAGTGTTAATTTATGTTAAAAAAATATAGTTTACTACCCTCTTCTAAAAATCTTCCCAAACATTCAGCTATCAAAAATATTTACCGAGGCTATTTTCGACCTTATTTCTCCATTGCCAGCCGAGAGGATAGAGCTGTATTCGCGTGCAGAGAGCGACATTTAGACTTTAAAAACCGGTCTGTGAAGCCCGTATCTCCAATTTTCACGCAAGGGTGTCAGGTTATAAAGCTTTGAACATAACGGTCGAAAATAAAACAATAGCGAAATGCAACTGTTTCCGTCCAGAGGCCGAATGTCGCACAACTGAGCGTAAAACAGATATTTTAGTGCAGAAAGGTGGACGAGAGTGCGGTTTTAATGTGCTTAGAGCACGCCATTATTTCGGTTTAATGAACTGGAATGTAAAGTGACACAGAATTTCGTGTATTGTAGATTAATGTATTTGCTTTATCTTTGGGAGAGCCCGAGTCCCATCAGTGAGAACATAAATGTCTGTCTGTGCTTTGTTTTTTATCACTGTCTGATTGTGTTGACCATTCTGTTGTTTTTTGTGTGATTACTGATAACTTGTATGGATTTATATACACCCATGTAGGTATCTATCTATAATAAAAAAAATATAATTTAAAAACCAGGCGTTTGGTCTGTATAGTGCTTCAAAGGAACATACAAACATATATAGACTATTAAACACATTACCACTCCTTTGCGTCGCGCAGTCGGGTAAAAATAGGCGACCATTACATCTTACTAATATTCTAATCATTAAAGTTTGGGTCTTTGTTACTCATTCACGTTGTAAATACAACTTAACTAATCAGGATAAAATTTTCTAAATTCCCATGAAAACAGTGTTTTTCTAAGTTTTATGTATGTTAGCAAACAATTTCTAAATGCCGTTGGTTTATTAATAAAACGCGTGAGATTTTAAGACCACGGTAAGTTAGATTTTGTTAGTTCGTAATATAACGTTAGATTTTAAACGAATGGTATTCACAATTTTACAGGTACCTACATAGATATCAGATTGTCTTCTCGTGATTGGTGTTGGCTCGTATCATAGCAGAGAAACACTATAAAAACGCTGCTTTTCAGAAACAAGACAATTCAAACAAAACAATTTTAAAAGTAACCAAAAATGGAACTGAGGATCAATTTATATTTGATTTTCTACCTCGCTCAAACAATAAAACACTAATATTATAAAAAGATTTTTTTTTGTTGTTAAGTGTTACGATTTTATTATTTAGTAGAATAATGATGATTAAAACGCATCCTTTTCGGATTCGTATAGATTTGTTAAACCTATTCTTATCATAGAATGTTCGAGTGACTGGTGACCAGACAATAAACTCGCTTAAAGATCTGGATTACGAGACAAATTTGATGCATCTTCACATGGCTTTTTTAATGAAAATATAGATACCTATAGGAATAAAAAGTGTGCGTTGGCCGGGAATCGAACCCGGATCAACTGCTTGGAAGGCAACTATGCTGACCATTACACCACCAACGCTCTTATTATTACCATCATATTTTCTTGCTACATTTCCTTTCTCCTCCTCACCAGCTTTGTTTGTTCAAGTGTGATTCAGACACTTCGTTTCAAAAAGACACCATACTTATTTTCTTTTAAGTTATTTATACGATACAATGGCGGAACTAGCTAGACGTGAACTTCTTTCGTGTTTTTGGAACATCAACCATGAAACGATGTCACTTTTTTGAGCTACGAGCAACTCGAAAATTGAGCTTGCTCCACTTAACTTAGCAACGTTTCTGAAAGTAAAAGTCTCAAGCGAGGATCTTCCAAAACGTGTTTGTTCCGTCATTCACGTTTAAGCACCTTTTTGTTTGGTGTAAAAATAAACTACAAACATGAACCCGTCCATACATTACAATTGAACATGACAGTGATGTGTGAACAGATTTTAATCTTGGACGTTCAGATTTACGGCTAGTAGTTTTGCAACTGCATCCGAATTTTTGTAGGGTTTCGCACCCATCGGGTTTTTCAATCCGGTGTTTTAAATATAACAGTTTTGAAAATCACGCGCTAGTCTCTTCTGATTAATTTATTTGGTGTCTCAGTCATATTATTGCTTATCTTCATTATCATATATTTAAACATAGGTACTACCTACTTAGTGTTAAGATGTGTTTATTGTAAAAAAATCGTATCTATGTACTTTGCTTCCTCAGGTTGACTCTGCAAGGTATCCTACCAAAACGTCTGTTTCTCATAAGCAAGGATTGTGCAAAGATTATGAGCGCTGAACTACAAAATAATTGATACAAGTGTATCAATTCGTTCAGTTTTTACTACAGTGTCATTGATCAGGTAGCTGTCGTAATAGCAATTAATACGACTAAAAACTTTCCTGACATTTAAACCAAATCACGTACTTGAAAGCGATAAAGTAAAAGCAGTAAATAACTATTGATCAAAGGGCATGCTCCAAATATGGCGACCTCAAATCAAACTGCCAACCCTGTCAGGTCTCAATTTATTATGTACCAGATATAATCGTTGTACATAACGTAATATAGCGGAACTGTCGCAAATTTAAACCGACACGGCTAAATACTAAATTGACATTCGTAATGTCTTCGGTTTCTGTCACAAAACCGATGGAGGAAGACATGTTCTAGAGCGGAAACTGTAAATTCGCTAATGAAGCAGAAAATACTTCAAGCTTTTTGAAGTGAAAACTTCTTTAGGCGCGCCTAGACAGATTTTTCGTGGGCTGTGAATTGAATTCATTCGTCACGCTCGGGTATGATAAGAAAGCTTCGGGTAAACTCGGGACCATGGCTATTGGCCATCTAAAAATACGTCAGCCAATGGGAAATGCTGAAAGGGCGTGGACAGGCCATCATGGCATGGCCGTCTAGAAACGCATCAGCCAATGGGAAATGCTGACACATTTCTAGATGGCCATGCCAAGATGGCGAGGTCATGCCCTCCGGTTACACCCGTGTAGTTTCCAAGGTAAGCTATCAAATTCTGAGTTATAAGTTGTCACTTCTATCGGCAGTTCCTATGACTGCCAATTTTTAGGGTTCCGTAAAACATAAAAACGGAACCCTTATAGATTCGTCATGTCTGTCTGTCTGTCTGTCTGTCTGTCTGTCTGTCTGTCCGTCCGTCCGTATGTCACAGCCACTTTTTGCCGAAACTATGAGAACTACAGTGTGGAAACTTGGTGAGTAGATGTATTCTGTGAACCGCATTAAGATTTTTACAAAAGAAAATAAAAAAAATAAAAATTAGGGTTGCCCCTCATACTGAGAACTGAAACTCAAAAATTTTTTTTTCATCTATTCTACACGTGTGGGGTGTTTATCGATAGGTCTTCAAAAATGATGTTGCGGTTTCTAATATAGTTTTTGTCTACACTCAATAGTTTGCGCGAGAGACACTTCCAAAGTGGTAAAATTTGTGTCCCCCCCCCCCTCTAACTTCTAAAGTAAGAAAATGAAAAATCTAAAAAAAATATATGATGTACATTACTATGAAAACTACCAACGAAAATTAGTTTGAACTCGATCTGATGAGTAGTTTTTTTTTAGTACGTCATAAATACACTATTATTAAAACTTCGATCAAAGTTACAACGAACTACAAGAACTATGTGTACTTTGTACTTATATTATGCTACTTGCTGCAACGGAACCCTTCATGGGCGAGTCCAACTCGCACTTGGCTACTCTATTTTATTGATAACTGTACCATCTCGCGTTGCAACGCCGCCTGTTGAAAATTAGTCGTTGGACTTGGAAACTTTCTTTGACTCATGCACAACAACTTTGCCAAAGATCATAACATGATCAAATGCATAGTTTACGATTCTAGAAAGGACATAGGTACAGACAAACATATTTTTTTATATTGTATTATTAATTATAGATAATAGATTGGATTTACACATCGTCGTCATTTGGAAAGATGTTCACTAACTATGCAGTCTACTATAGAGCGAGCTAACCTAAATAGAAATTAGTAAAAAAAACATTTTTTTTTAATTTGTAATTTCTAATTGAAAAGAAAACGTGTTGTAGTTTCTATATCATTTGCCTGCTTGTAACAGTACTGTACCGGGCCACGCATCAATTTGAACAAGAAGAAACCAAATCACTGCTCTGCGTTCGTCACCCAAAGATATGACATCATTTGATATAATTGAAAGATATGATTTCAAACCAAGACTGGGTAATAACAAATTACTGCTTATCGATAAAATCTAGTTATCCAAAGGTGAGAAAAGTACTTCCCTAGACAAACTGTGCGGTATCCTACCCCTTTCAAAATAGTTTAATTTAATTTAATGACACAAGTACTTTATACTGTGATATTACTTTACATGTCGATTCTAATTTGAGACACTGACTGGACGTACAAATAAATGAGACCAATTGAACAGACATAAGAGTTATGTTTAAAAAATTGACGCGTTCTGTTATTACACGCTGATAGCATCTTTCGGAGCAGAGAGCTAACGTATACATTTTTCACTGCAGATTGACTGAACGCCCGGACAGCTTACTTGACCAATACGTTTACAAATAAATTTGAGCTTCTTGAGTTTTTCCTTCAGAGCAACTATTTGAATACGATGATATCTGCGTCCTGATTTATATATTATATATTTGACTGGCCTCGTGGCTTAGTTGGTAGTACCTCTGCCTGCGAAGCCGACGGTCGTGGGTTCGATTCCCACCCAGTGCAAATATTTGTGTGATGAATTCAAATGTTTGCAATGTGTCTGAGTGTTTCTATGTATAATAAGTATGTATTTAAAACTATATAAGTATTATATCAGCTATCTGGCCGCCATCATACAAGCTCTGCTTAGTTTGGAGTCAGATGGTGTTGTGTGTGAATTGTCCACCAATATTTATTTTATTTATTTATTTATTAGAATCCTGAGCGTTAACGCCCCCACCTCAGTAACGAAATGACTAAATGCGTTTGCGCATTAATAAGAGCTTCAGTTAATTCTGTTGACATACTTTTTCGTCGTCAGAACCACTCATTTTAGGTTTTTCACTTGTTTTCAAGTTTGTGTTTTTTAACCTAAGGGTTTAACAATATGACGTGAAAAGAAAACTGCGCGCTAAAGCAAATTAAAAAAAAATATACCAAAGAGGTTCCGATTCTAAGTTTTAAACAAATTTAAAAAAGTTGAACGACAAATTCGGCACCATGGAAGTAGATCAGGTAGAAGCAAATAGGTTTAATTATGTTTTTAAATCACAAACTTAGCGCACATGATGTTCTAGAAATTCCAATTTAATTTATTATCTATCTGTATTTATTATAATATGTATCTGCGAATATATCGTATTATAATGAATTAAATTTGTATTTTAATATTATAGCTAAATCTTAGATGTAATTCGATTCAGCTACAAGTTAAGTAAGTAAAATAAATATTTTTTATTTATAACAAGTAGACAATAAATATACATTGAACAGAGAAAAAAAAGTATGCATCTTATTATCCAGTAGCTCTCCAACTAAGGCAATAATTTTTGACCACACGCACCAAAAATAGATGATTCGCGATAATCGAAGTATGTTTAAAATTATGTACCCATGTATTAAGTTAACAAGTAGCAGTCAGCTAAATACAGGTTTTCGAGTTTAATTCGGTGCACAGTCGAGATAATTATTTTAAAAACTAGAGTTAAGCTTGAGGCCAGAAATACAACGTCTCTTTTAAAAGTTTATTGGTCATTACGAATATTTACGTAACTTTTTAAACTGCGTTTAAATGTCGACTTTATAAGTAATTGAAATTTTGATTGTATGGGATCACATTGCGGGTTAAAAAGTTTTTATAAGCAGTCCTTTAAACGCTCCCACTGCTGGGACTCGGGACCTTTTCTCACAAAGAAAGAGTCACGGGCATTATCCACCAGGCTGGCCAAGTCGGTCTTGAAAGGTGCCTTTCTTAGAATATGTTGATATTTTTTAAACGTATTTGACAGTAAACTTTCTTTTTTAAAGCCTTCTAAAGTCTATGGAACACCATTAATAGTAGTATTGTAATCTGTTTATCAAATATTTTCATTCGTTGAACCTATTATTATTAATTGTCTATTAGTCTATTATTATAAAATTATTTGTGTATTAGGACGTAAAATTGATATATGTATTTAAATTAATTGTTAGTTAATAATCTGTTGACTCCTAATTGTACTCCCCGTCTTCCATTATTAATTTCTTTTTTTTTTTTTTACCATCCTACGGTTGCCTGGAAGAAATCGCTCTCAGCGATAAGGTCGCCAATTGCTACTTTATTATAAGGTTTTTTTTTTTGTATTTTTGTTATTTTTCTTTTTAATTGAAGTGCAATAAAGAGTTTATCTATCTATCTCTATCTATCTAGTACAACCTTTTACATATATTTTTTGGCACACATTTTTTTAAAAACTAACTAAATAGTAAGCAGTAAGCTCTCAAATTTCGTTCAGAGATGCGTTATTTTTATATAGTGTAGAGTGACGGGACTAGAAGGGCACGCGCCTGGCGGTAAGCATCCCAGTGTCCCACAGTTATTGGAACATGAATACTTCAAATCACCACCAAGCACTGCACTGCGATCGTCACCCAGAGATATGAGATGCTGTAATTTATTTGGAAACGTTGCCTGTCAAACCGGATTACGGTGGTATTTGCTTAACACTGCTTTGTAGCAGAATGACTGACAAAGGTATAATACTTCTCCAGGCGGACTCTGCAAAAAATCCTACCACTACAAAAACGTTTCGGCATTTCGGAATCTCAGATGCAATCCATTTGTGATGTTCGTAAACAATATTTACTTCTATTAGTGGAAGTGATCCCTCATAACAGAAGGCATCAGAGTAAAGTGTGGAAATTCACTATCTCGTTACAAACAGACGCAAAGAGCTTTGAAACTCGACACCCGAGGAAGGGAGATATAAATGTAAAGCCCGCACCATAAATTATAGCTGTTACGGAGTAGCGCTACTGTTGCATTTAATTATAAAAAAAATGATCTGAAAGAAGTTTAGTTCAATTGTTTTGCGTCAACTGCCTACAAAGTATGACGATTGCATGCCTCTTTGAACAAACATATAGAATCATCGCAGTTCTCGAGACAAGTTTCACTAAAGCACAGCATTCAGATGACGCAACCCTAATAATTATTTATGGTTGAAAGATTCGTTCCTTGAAATTTTGTTCTAGACAACTTTAAACAAAACAAAAATAATGAACTACTTTACTTACTTTCTATAGGTTCATATTATACCTTTAAACGAGCAATTCTTGTTTAGATGTATAGAATCTAAATCTCGGAAACGGCTGGTACGATTTTCATGAAATTATATAAGCAGGGGGTTTCGGGGACGATAAATCGATCTAGCTAGGTTTTATTTTTTTAAAGTCATTTATTACGCGTTTTTAGACAATGAACAACTGTCACAACTGTCAACATTAAACGTTAGAATGCAAAGGTAAATTTCGCCGCGACATTATAATAGCTCAGGCGAGAAGTCGGGCGGTCATGTATTAGTAGATCCGGGTTCGAATCCTGTTTTTAAGTTTCTTTTTCAAGGCTTAGCTTTTTTTCAAGTTTTCTTTTTTTTTGAGAAAATCTATTTCTTGGTTCCTTTTATCTGTAGGTTTCTATGTATATTTAGTATTTAAACCGAGCAAAGCTGGGTCACCCAGGTACTTGATAATTACTTATTATGTAGCAAGACTATATAGTGTAAGCAGCCAACAAAGTTTTCCTACAATTGAGACTCGGGACCTTCTCTCAGAAGAAGAGTTAAGGCCATAATCGACCACGCTGGCCCAGTGCGGGTTGGTGGATGACGCATAACCTCGAAAGGTGTTAGGTCAATTTTCACTTCTATCGGCAGATCCTAAGACTGAAACCGGAGGGCGTGGCTAACGCATTTCTAGACTACCAATATCCATGGTCCCGAGTTTAGCCGAAGATTTCTTATCATTCCCGAGCGTGACGCTAGAATTCAATTCACAGCCCACGAAAAATCTGCCGGTGGCACGCAAAAAGAAGTTTTCATTTCAAAAATTAAGTGTCTTCTACTGCTTACGACTGTTATCGATCACCAGCTCTTTGTGGCAGGTCATCACTCCATCTATGTTTGCCTAAACACGATCTCCCCTCCCCTTATATCCCAATACCTAGTTATATCCAAAAGCTTCAAATGAAAAATTGCCCAACTGAGGCCTGAAACCGAAAAAATACATTAGTAAATGTTCTTCCTCAGTCTAAAAACACGATTCAATTCCGGTGGCTGTCACTTGGCCCGCGGTAGCGTTCCGACTGACTTAAATTAATGAGAGACTTTTAAAATTCACTGGGAACCGACGGCAGAAGAGCACGATTAATTTTCGCGGACAGTTGGTCAATTTGGGCAGACTCCGCTGTTACAGGCTCTTGGTTTTTAGTGTTTCTGAGTGATTATTAAAAGATAAATAACTTTTTTGTAGAGCCATTTGAATAGTCTCAAAATTGTAGATAAGGCGTTATACAACACATTTACGTAACATTAAAAAAAAAATAGCGCACAGACTCCGGGGTTCGTGACTTTTATCATTCGGATTCTTTTTTGCATATATCTTAGATTAGAGTAGCAAACATTTTCAAGCTAATTCTAGTGCATTATTTCTTAAAAGTCATACCCATAGCCAGTCATCGACATCATAATCTCATTATCTTTTTAATCTTCATTATCTCTGGAATCATTGTCCTTCAAATCGGACCTTAATTATAGTTTGTGCCTACCTGTTTGGCGGTAGAACAAATGCAAAAGATAGTACTTTCACAGGAGAACTCTACAAAGTGTTAACTACAGAAATAATTCACAAGATATAATCAAAAATACTTCAATGCAATTCTCTCACCAAATAATTTTGTAAGCATGATATTTGGACATGTTTCTTACAGGAATTCTGTTTGTTTTTATGTTGTTTTTTTCATTACACCTCGTACAGAAAAACAAGTTACCAATACATCTCCATTAAGGAAATTGATTTCCGCGTCCCCTTTAGGTAATAGGTAGAACTTTTGCTGTAACTCATAGGAATACTAAGTCACTTTTATTACCATAAAACAGAGAATACGCAGGTAACTTAGCGAGGAAGCCAGTTGTTATTTACAGCTTTCTAGAATAACCAGTGGACGAAACTGTGGTCGAAATTCGACCATCCTACTAATATTATAGAAAGAAAAAATTGATAGTCATAGGAACTGCCGATAGAAGTGAAAACTTATGTATAACTCAGAATTTGATAGCTTACTTTGGAAGCTACACGGGTGTAACCGGAGGGCATGGCCTAGTCATCATGGCATGGCCATCTAGAAATGCGTCAGCATTTCCCATTGGCTCACGCATTTCTAGATGATAATGCCATGATGGCCAGGCCACGCCCTTTTAGCATTTCCCATTGGCTGACGCATTTTTAGGTGGCCAATGGCCAAGGTCCCGAGTTTAACCGAATATTTCTTATTATACCCGAACGTGACGAATTCAGCGTGACGTTTCCACGAAAAATTTGTCTAGGCGCGTCAAAACGAGTTTTCACTTCAAAAAAATTGATGTTTGTGCTCGATAGTGTTGGGACGACTGAACGGATAACACAGTTAGATTATTGTCTAACATAGCACTTATGTAGGTTAGTAATAGAAATAAAGTAAGTTTTGTAGTGGTAGGACTCTTGGCAGAGTCCGCCTGGGGAGGGGCCACACCTTTGCCAGTTATTCTACCGCTAAGCAGTGATGTGCAGACATTACTGTGTTCCGGTTTGAAGGGCAATGTTTCCAGAAAAATTACAGGGCTTAGAGATATAACAACTTAAATCTCTGGGTGACGAGCGCAGTGCAATGCTAAGTAATGATTTGGACTCTTCATGTTTCAATAGCTGCGTGTCACTGTGCTGTTATCTGGCAGGCATGTTGCTTACCATCAGGCACATGACCAGCTCGTCTCGTCAATTTTTATTTAAAAAAAAAAAGAGTACAAATACATGCGTGTCTGTGTGTCAAATACATAGTAGTGTGTGTAATGATTTTTTTATTGCATTTATGTATTTTTAAATTTTTATGTTTATTTTTAAATTAAAAATTAGTATTATACTATAAACATTCTGCACTTCTCTATCTAAACTATAAGTGTGGGAAACAAGAAAAAGTTTTAGCTACAAGAAGCTCTCACTGCTGACTAAAAGCCGAGTCACACTGACGCCTCCCGCCGCGACAAAGCGATAGCGACGCGGGACGATATTTTTTGTAATGTTCGAATTTGTATGCAACCTGTCACACAGCTAGCGATAGCGATACGATACGATACGCTCTCCCGCGCGACAAGATTCGGACGACAAACAGAAGATCGCTTTGCGATAATATCGCGCCGCAGCGCGAGACGGGCGGCGGGCGCGGGCGCTGTGTTCTACGGCAGTCGGTACAAGCTGTCACACAGGGAAAGCGATAGCGTAGCGATACCGTAGCGATAGCGATACGATATCACGAGTTGTATTTTTTTACAACGTACTCGTGCGATATAGTGCGTTTCACGGAGATGTGTAGAAAACCGAAACAAAGGTGATGCCGTAACATAAAAATTGATCTATTTTTATGAAACTTTCACAAATATATGATCCGAGCAATATTTGGATTTACGGATTTGTACTGATCAAATAATTAATATCTAATCAATAATACTAGTTGGTGGGTTGATAGAAATAATATTATGTTTATACTTTTTCCAGAATATTACTTCATAGTGTTATGAACAGTTTCGTGTAGTGCGAGGACAATTCGAACGAAATCTATCTATATACTATATAAAAGCGAAAGGTCACTCATCTAGGAATCTCAGAAACTACAAATGCTAGGAATCTGAAATTTTGCATGGAGGTCCCTTTTAGCACGTAGGCGCTCGCTAAGACGGGGTTTTGCGAAATTCAACCCCTAAGAGGGTGAAACAAGGGATGAACGGTTGTATGAAAATTGGTGATTTTCAAAGTTAGCAAATTTTGTATCTAGACACTTGCAGGAAGCAATTAAATGTTTGTTCTATCAATTTTTTAATTTCGAACTGTACGGGGGTGAAATTGGGGTTGAAATGGAGGATGAATGTTAATACGGAAGTTCCCAACCGTTGAAGATAAAACCATGAAATTCTCTTTATAGACACTGGACACGAAGCAAACGAACGTTTGTCCCATCAATTTCGTAGTTTCGAACTGTACGGGGGTAAAATTGGGGTGGAAATGGGGGATGAGTGTCAATATGAAAGTTCCCTATCGTTGAAGATAAAACCATGAAACTCTATTTATACGCACTTGACACGAAGCAAAGAAATGTTTTTTCTAGCAATTTTGTAATTTCGAACTGTATGGGGATGAAATTGGGATTGAAATGAGGGACGAATGTTTCTTTTCGCTTTCACACCTAAACAACTGTACCGATTTTGTAGAAATTGTTTTATTATAACCTGTTTTTAGTAACCGTTAATGTGTCTTGGTATACAAATTGGTACTGCCTGAGTTACCTTAGCATTTATTTCGCGCGGACGAAGTCGCGGGTAACAGCTAGTTTATATTATAAAGCTGAAGAGTTTGTTTGTTGGAACGCAAGGATCTCTGGAACGGCTGGACCGAATTGAAAGATTATTTCTTTGTAGGATAGTCCATTTATCGAGGAAGGCTATAAGCTATTTAACATTACGCTACTATCAACAGGAGCCGAGCAGGAATGAAAAATGGAACAAAAACGGGAAAAATATTGCATTTTGAGATCTTTCGTTGCGTGACAGCTTATGTTATGCGCCATTAGAACCTAAAGGGGTTTGGGTACTTTTGTATGGGCCCGTGGCGTTATATATAGCAAATACATAGACGTTCTTTGGTGCCAATGGCACGTCTCCAATTGGTGTCGAGCTTTAATATATAAGGTCTTACAAGGTCATGCAATTCATCAAAAGTGGTTTGACTCATGTGAAAATACGTAAAAAATCGGTCCTCGTATGAACGCAGCTCTTTACACAAATGGTGGTACTCTCCAAACATATCTCGTTTCATAGTTATGTCGTGAACCCAAATCCTTTTGGGTTTGCGTTGTTTGCGTTTTTTCTTTTGGTACATTGCTAATAAAAGAAGAATTTCTTCTTCGTCGCTGTCGGACATGATGTATAACGTGAATATCGCTTTTGGTGTCACACCGGCTACGTTATCGCTACCTTCGGCGACCTTCCCGCCGCGGGCGGCGGGAAGGTCGCCCTGTGTGACGTGGTACGTACCGCTATCGCTTCGTATCGCTATCGCTACCGGATCGCTATCGCTGTCGGATCGCTGTGTGTGACCCGGCTTTAAAACAATCCTAGTTAAAACAAAAACAACGAACCGCGCTGTTGCCAAAAAAATATCCCGATACGATTTATCTTGTTTATATAAACTGCATTATTGGCATTGGGTGATACACGCACCCATATATCACCTGAAAGTGAAGAACTTGCGATATAAAAAACTGCTTATGCAGGCTATATCATAACTCAAGTGGGGTCCGCTCCTTACATGGGTGAAAACAATTAATCTTATTGCCAAACGCAGCCGGACACAATACGTGAATGGGGTATGTTTGTCGAATTTATCTCTTCATCTTGTATATTTTTATTTGTGGGTAGCTAGCTGTTTGGCCTGCGGTGCTACTTGCTCGCTCGATGTCCTATTAATAATACGAACGTTTTTTTTTTTTTATAGCATAGATTGACGAGACGAACAGGTCATCTGCCTGATGGTAAGCAACATGCCTGCCATATAACAGCACAGTAACACGCAGCTATTGGAACATGATAGTCCAAATCATTACCTAGCACTGCACTGCGCTCGTCACTCAAAGATCTAAGTTGTTATATCTCTAAGCCCTGTAATTTCTCTGGAATCATTGCCCTTCAAACCGGAACACAGTAATGTCTGCACATCACTGCTTAGCGGTAGAATAACTGGCAAAGGTGTGGCCCCTCCCCAGGCGGACTCTGCCAAGAGTCCTACCACTACAAAAGTAAAGTAAAGTAATTATTTATTTGCGTAGCATGGGTACATTTATAGATGACATGGTTACAGAAAGTAGTTCACCATACACTGCCTTTCGGCATGCAAAAAACAACAAATGGAAAAAAACAACTGAATCTACAACATTTCAACAAATTACAATATAAAACACAAATAATATGTAGTGAAACTAAATTTAGAATTGAAAATAATGTAAATATTTCACTAGTCACAATCAACTACTCAAACAAACAAACAGCCACCACGCCTGAGACAGACACGCCAAACTAATAACATCCTATTTTACGTCAGCAATTAAATATAACGACAAACGGACAAAATGACTTAAAAACACCCGTAGTAAGTATGACAAGTAGTTTAATACTTCAATAAAGTCTCCAAAAGAATTAGTGGCGCCTCAAAACCGCACAGGGCCGTCATAAGGCTATTAATTTTCAATTTCGCTTTATCGCTGATTAACCTCAGGCATTAATAATTCTTTATGCGGACATAAATTACAATTACGCCTTCACAATTGATATTGACGAGATAAGTTATTACGGCATCTCTTATCATCAACGTAAATACCTTTTGTTTTCCATGCAATAATGATACCATATCAGTGACATGTTTACCACATCTTTTGTTTTGAAATATTTTGACCGATATAGATTTTAAACTATTGAAAAAAATATACAGGACAGGACAGAAACGTTGGGATTAATTCAGTAAAAATTTAGATCCTGCCTAAGTCCTCTCAAATATTTCTACTTAACTACAAGAATGTGTTCTCAATTCGTCAGAATTGTAATATGTACTTTTGTTCATCGATTAATCGAAGATGTTTGAAACAAATTGGAAAGCTCTTTTTTTTTGTTTCAAATAGTATAGTAGTCTCAGGTCCTCTCAAATTGTATCGAAATCGTGATACGTAACAATAATAATACACACAAGCTCAAGACAAACACATTTATACTATTAGAGTGAAAGGAGTAAATAGTATTAAATAAAGTAGCCAAGTGCGAGTTGGACTCGCCCATGAAGGGTTCCGTTGCAGCATGTAACATAATATACATAGTACACATAGTTCTTGTAATTCGTTGTAACTTTGATCGAAGTTTTAATAATAGTGTATTTATGACGTACTAAAAAAAACTACTCATCAGATCGAGTTCAAACTAATTTTCGTTGGTAGTTTTCATGGTAATGTACATCATATATTTTTTTTAGTTTTTTCATTCTCTTACTTTAGAAGTTAGAGGGGGGGGGGACACACATTTTACCACTTTGGAAGCGTCTCTCGCGCAAGTCATTCAGTGTAGACAAAAATTAGATTAGAAACCTCAACATCATTTTTGAAGACCTATCGATAGACACCCCACACGTGTAGGTTTGATGAAAAAAAAATTTTTGAGCTTCAGTTCTCAGTATGGGGGGCACCCCTAATTTTTGTTTTTTTAAAAAACTTTTGTAAAAATCTTAATGCGGTTCACAGAATACATCTACTTACCAAGTTTCAACAGTGTAGTTCTCATAGTTTCGGAAAAAAGTGGCTGTGACATACGGACGGACAGACAGACAGACAGACAGACAGACAGACAGACAGACAGACAGACATGACGAATCTATAAGGGTTCCGTTTTTACGTTTTACGGAACCCTAAAAACTATTGCCTCGAATAAGAAATTAAAGATGTCCGTTGCTGTTGTAAGATAGCAGAAATCACAATAAACTTTTTTGAACGCATTTTGAAAATTTTGGTATCGTAGTTTCAAACA
The DNA here is from genome assembly GCA_963693475.1 of Ectropis crepuscularia. NCBI lineage: Eukaryota > Metazoa > Arthropoda > Insecta > Lepidoptera > Geometridae > Ectropis > Ectropis crepuscularia. Next base: position 15,363,178 of record OY856353.1, on the reverse strand, counting down.
TCAGAGCCAATAAACCTTGTAGCACACTCAAATAACATACCTACTTAAGTCACGTAAACCTTCCAAGTCTAAAATAACATGTGTATCAGCCTGGCCCATCTCGATGGCACGATGCTCAAGATTGATGACAGCTAATGAAGCGAGAGCGGTGTCAGGGGTCACGGCGTGCAAATTGGCTTAGCACGACGGTTTTCGAGTGGTTACGAAATGGTACACTCGTACGGATGTGACGAAGGTACGTCACTGTTGCAAAAGACGACATGTTTGCGCCGTGAGCCATCGGTAGACGAACTTAAATTATGAAGACACATTAGTCTGAAAAGGCTGTTTCAATATGTTTGACATGAAAACGTCCTAAAAATCAATGAACGCTGGTTGAAAGCACGAAGAAGTGTCACGTTCTGCCTGAGCTGAACGTGCAAGTGAGAGCGTGGAACAAGCGATAGAGAGGCACGATAATGGTGTTATTATGTAAAACTGTCGTACGTGAACCGTCTTTTTTATCATTCAAGTAAGCAACACGTATGTCCATAACAACACAGTGTCGTCTTATTTGAACATGAAGAGTTGAAATTGCTACGTAGTATAGTACTGTGCCTTCCACTTAGAGATTTTACAGTTATCTCGTTACTCTATAATTAAACATTAAATTTTAAACAAAATTTCACATATAATCTAATAATCTAAAATATTTTCGGCCTCCCTTATAATTAGAGAGATAATTAAAAACCGGTTAAATCGCGATTAAGACTTCAAAATGAGTTCAAACAGAGAGGAAACTTTACAATTTATAAGTAGGCATACTAGCGGCCCGTTACCGCTTTCCACGGATAATAAGTATAAATAACCTAGAAACCGACTGTAGCGCCATCTGCCGGGCTGATTTATGAATTTTTTTGAACCTTTGAGGGCGCCTCCCAAAAGCACACATTTATTTATTTATTAATTAATTTGAATGATTAATTTTAACTCAAATTTAATATCAAACTTAGCTTAGTTTGGGGTCAGATGTTATTGTGTGTAAATGGTCCACCAATATTTAAAAAAACTACGTCAAGTTTCATACTTCTACAAAATATTAGAGTATTTTTAAAGTAGCGCTATCCATCTTCCCAGCTGATTCATGTCAAGGATCAGGCGATTTATTCGCCATAAATCACATTGCTGAAATTTATTGTTTATATTTTTGATAATCTTCTTTATGGCCATGTTTATAAGGCTTCGCGAGTAATGCTATGATTGATTGTTAATAGCCTGATGTTCCATGATGAGTATGTTGTTAATCTTTCACTTGTTTTGTAAATTATACATCTGAACCAATCAATGAGTAGGTACCTACTAAAATTATCGCAGTATAAAATACTCAAACTAAGGAATATGACTGATCAGGACGTCTAGGCTCTGGAATGCGTTGCTTGAGTGGGTTTTTCCTGATGGTTACAAAATGTTTGTCGTCTTCAAACCGAGAGTGAATCGGTTTCTTCTAGGTAAACACGCTCCATAGTAGACCGCATCGTCACCTAACATCACGCTAGATGGCGATCAATTGTAAACCGAAAAAAGTTAAAAAATATTTTTTCTAGATTAACACGCACCATTCTAGACTCCATCATGGGTTAACATGAGGTGAAATGGCGGTCAAGTGTAAATTTATAATGGTTAAAAAAGATTATTTTATAAGCCAGTAGCAACTACGATATTACCTGCTTAGTTAAAGTTCCCATAAGTTTCCAGTGATAAAAAGTTTAGTGAAACTATAATGAAACTACTTTTCACTACCTAGGTAACTGTGTTCTAAATTTCAACCCAATACACCAACATTTTGCCGTTCCGACCTGATTGAGGGCAGAGATCCAAATTTTCACATTTAAAATGCTTGTACAATATTTTAATGAGTATTAACTAAGTTACTTCCGATCTGATCTATGTAACTTTTTAGAATTACCAATTGCGATCGCTACACAGGAGTATTACAAACATACGTAGGTACGATTTGCAGTTCCGGTAAATAAAATATTGGTAATGATCGCAATAATAGCTTATCAAATCCTAAAGGTACTTATATGTAAACCAGTTTAACAACTTACCGACTTGCACCGGATTAATTTATTTATCAATCCAGCTCAAGAGTACTACACTCTCCTCACGGTCTGCTGCCCCCATAGTGTTAATCCCCCCAGAAGTCACAACCCATTAGCGAGTTATCAGCCGTTTATCTGATGGGCGTACAACACACTTCAACGGTTTTAATATAGCGCTTCGAGCTTTCGTTTCAGGGATCCGTGAGCACACGCGAGCATTTGTTGCGAACAATGTCAAAATATACTCACTGCCTTATTTTATTCCCAACATTTACTTTGAAGCTTACACTAGTCAAAACCCTATCAAATTTTTAAGTGAAATGAAATTGGTACAAAAATCTTTGACAATTGTGACGTCAAAATAAATTAGGTTTGCAGTTGACCACCATCTAGTCTGATGTTAAGCGACAATGCAGTCCGTGGTCCAGCGCGCTAACCTATGAAACCTCCACGATTTTATAGTTTACTCTAAACTATATTTTTGCCGTTTACAGATACGTCAAGAAATCCGTAATATTTAAACAAATTAATGACATTATTATCACTATCTTTACCACAGGTGCATCTATGCCAAATCCAAAGCCTAACTCCGGTATTTCAAGGCTAGCTAGGTGGGTGAGCAATGGTAGAGGTAAATTTACACAAGCAGAACGTCAGTACAGGAGTTTACGCTCCAAATTTAAATACAATTTAAAAAACCGGCGAGTGGGACTCGCGCACGAAGGGTTCCGTACGATATTAAATAGGAGCTCCCTTAATTAGTTATTTTGTTTTAATTAATTATATTTTTTTAATATATGTTATGGAGTTATTTTATGTATTTTTTATTATAGCGGCTTTAGAAATACATCATCTGTGAAAATTTCAACTGTCTAGCTATCACCGTTCTTGAGATACACCCTGGTGACGGACGGACAGCGAAGTCTTAGTAATAGGGCCCCGTTTTTACGAAACCCTAAATACAACTTATTTCTGAACAAGGAAGAAGGTAACGTGTAGCTACGGAACTCTACACTAACACAACTAGCTTTTAAACTGTCATTTTTTCTAATTTCAAAGTAAGACACTCTAATAATCTTAGTACCTGTCAAGCTAACGACTTTTCGACAATATGAAACTGACACCCGTATCCGTTAAATTTTGGTGCTCACTATAACATAGATAGCTTTATATCTTTTCAATTAGATACATTTAAATATTTACGGTTATTTATTTGCTCTGAAAAAAACACCGCAAAACGTTATCGTTTTAATTAAAATGCCTGTTTTAAAACGCAAATCTTGTTTTTCAAGTTTAATGCGGCATCCAGTTAAAAATTAATGAAATAAACTCTCGGAGATCCTTTTTATTACTTTTTTATTAGCCAAAAATATAACCCCTTTCGTAATCCCATAAATCTCTTTAAGAGGGTGTCCGAATCTATGTAGGTAGAACTTATTATAAAATTAAATTATCTTAAGCGAAATGCTTGCCACCTCGAATTTACCTAAGCCTTATCACCTGTCGTATTATTGGTTAAAAGTGTAGGTGTCATAAGTAATTTATTGGACAATATAACAGTACATTACTTAAGATTTAAATAAATTAATGGTTCAAATATTTTAAACAGAGCGCTTTCATCTGAAACCGATTCTACGAGTAATCACAAGATCTCCAGTTGAAGATATGAGACAGGCTATCAAAATTAAATTCATGTTATATTTGTGTTTGTGCAACTAATTTTCTTATTAAGATATAATGTAGATAGAACGCGTATGTAATAAATGTCTTGTCTGCATTGAATTGAGGGTGGGTCATACTGGTAATAACAGTGAAATTATAATGTCATTGTTCATTTTTTTAATATAAAGACACGGGACGAACAATACAACTAAAAACAGCATACATATCAAATTTGATCTACGAGGGCAGGAGAAAGTGATTCTAATCAAATCAAATCAAAAAACTTTAAGTAGCCATAACACATGCATTCATACCGTTTTAACATTTTAAACAAAATATCGTAAAACCAGACACAGTACATTACAGTACATACAGTGTTGACTGTCCGACACACCCGAACTAGTTTAAAAAAACTGTATTACTGGTGCCAGAGGCTGCCGTGTGTTTGTATTTGTTTTTTATTTTGTCTAATGGGATTATTGAATTCCATAGTAATGTAATTATTACTACTGAATGTTGTAGTTAGTTATCCAACAGATTTCTTTCTGTCAGACGAGTTGACGCTGAAACGTAAAAAAAATAACAACCCTCAATAAAACGTCAAAACTTACTCGCATTTCCAAAAAAGTATTCGTGATCTAAACAAACAATGGTAATCGAGAGCTGTTTCAATAAATTCTCATCGTCAAAATTTAATAAAAGCAGTGATATCGCACGCGTCGAGCTTCTAAATGCACGTTAAAAATTCACCACGCGTGTTGGACAAATATAGCTTTATTATGGCCGGCGCAAATATGAACCGATCTGTAGATGTTTGTAAATACTTATTACTGATTTATCGGTTACAGAAATCTAAATAGTGGTTCTATTTAATAGAAGTAGCAATTTCATACAAGCTTGAATAGACTATGTACTATGTATAAGTCTGGGATAGCACATAGACTACTTTTTATCGCGGTAAAATTACGAGAACGAGGATAACGCAAGTAAGAAGACAAAGAAAGCGCTGCGAGTTCCCCATATTACTAAGATTGTGCGCTTTGATCATATTTATAAATAGCCTATGTCAATGAAATATTTACCTTAGATGTATTTATTACAGAACTGTTGTAAATTTCACGTTTGAGACATCAACTTAGGTAGATTAAAAAAATGTGGTTAATTCCGTATCAGATTTTTTGTTGAATGGTAATGTTGTCAACCTTCTCTTCACTCCGTGGCTACTGTTTAACCTTTTCACCGCCAGGACTAAATTGCAAAATTGTGCTGTCACCATTTGATATCTAACACACAATGTTTTGGTATAGTCCGTTTTTTTGTCAACTATAGACGTCGTTGGCGCACAGGGCTCACTCGCGCTTGTCAAGTATAGGTGACTCTGGCGGTCAAAAGGTTAAAAACTCTAGAGTTTTTTAATGGAGTTTTTTCATTTTATCGGACCTAGGTCCGATGACATAAAGACCAGAAAATTGCAATTTGCAGAAATATGAATACGACTCAACTGCCGATCACTTACCATTCTCGACTCTGACATTAAATAAAATTAGCGGTAAGCGGTAAAATAGTACATTTTATTTTTACCCCAATCCAATACTATTTTCCTTTATGTTCATTTGTAACGCCACCATATTATGATGAATGGGTTGTATCTACATAAATATTATGTACATACAACCCATTCATCCGTCTTACATGTCATTTTCCAACCGAGACACAGTTTAGCCGAGCCGGTTGTATTTTGCGACAGACAATACAACAGATGAAATTTCGCGCGTCGCGCTTACAATGTTATTGGCGCACTTAAGTGTTATTGAAATGCCTTGATTCTCAGTTCGGCGCCTCTACCGCCTAACAGAAATGGTTATAGCTTTGGCATTGCCCTCTCTTTAATTTTGAGAGAAAAGAAGGAGACAGCAACATCCAAATCATAACCATTTAAGTTTGTCGTCAGCCCCCTGGGTCGTCACACTAAAAACTGCGAATTTTTACTACTCATTCTACGACTCTAATAAAGACGATTCATTGCTGAAACTGTTCAAGTTAATAGTATTCTTTGTCTTTTTACTAAGTATCTACCTACCTATGAGTAATTTTAAATTGAATGTTGTAAATAACACTTATCATAAAGAATAAACTGCCCAATTTTTATCCCTCTGCTGGGATTCGGGGCCTTCTGTCTCAAAGAGAAAGTGAGACCATCAAATTGCATATTATTAGGAAGATTCACCAAGCTAACCAAGTGCGAATTGGCGCATAAAACTTATCCTCAACATAAACATGTCTTTCGTGGAATATATTGGTTTAAAAAAAAGCTAATTGACTGGACTTGCTCAGGCAATGGCGCAAGACGTGGTGAAGAAGTTTGATTCCCACACTAGACAAACATTTGTGTGATGTATTGGGATGTTTCTTCTGAATCTGGGTGTTTCAAACAAACATGTCCAGAAGTATAGGCAGGGTTAGAACGTTTACAAAATTGGAGGTCCTCACCACTTGATCACCACGTCTACCTATAAACTCTATAAACGGGAAAGCGGAAGAAATAACTCTTGGGCTTCTGAGCATTATCTAAGATGATCTCAATACCCCTTTTAGGCCGCCAAAAGATGTCGTACGCCATTTAACTTCAGATCAAACTTTGTTCTTTGTAATTTAGCTTTTTACTTGGGATAGGATAATGTGAAATTTATGATGATTTGGTGACTTTTTGGATTTCCTTGCTTAACGGGTTAAAACAGAGAGAAAAAAGTTGAAGTGCGAAATACTTTTTTATTGTGTCTTTGCCACCTTTTTTTTTAATATTATCCAAGTAAAAATCACGTAAATCGGACCATTAATCAGAGAGTAGGTGTTCATACATAAAAAAAATACCGTCCGTTTGTAGTTATCAATTCGGACGGTATACTTATTTATGTATGTCCTGTTTGAACTCCGTTAAAATTAAAAGAAAGTTGCGAGAAGCGCTCACAAGGAAACAATGGCTTCAGTCACTTTGCTCTATGTAAATATAACCTAAACCACATACACACTCACTCTGTCACATGTTTATGTACATTTATATACTTGCTATCTCACTTTCAAATCTTCGAATAACACACGCATTCCCGCACGCCCGCACGTATATACGCGCGGATTGTACGTACACACGTACGGACGTACGCAAAAGTGGCTCGGACGAAAATACTTGAAGCGATAAGGCGACCCTTTACACTGCTAACTTCTTGTGCCATTTTAATACTTTTTTTGAAACTCAGTTGTAGTAAAAAGTTTTATAGTTTACACTTTTTGTAAATGGCTACTTTTTGCAACATTCTAAATGTCCAGGATACATTTTTTTATAGTACATTTTGTCGAGGCGAGCAGGACCTGTGTCTGATGGTAAACAATATGCCTGCCACATAACAGCACAGTGACCAGCACCTATTGGAACACGAAGAGTCCAAATCATTTCCTAGCACTGCACTGCGCTCGTCACCCACACATCTAAGATATTCTAAGCCCTGTAATTTCTCTGGAAACATTGACCTTCAAAGCGGAACACAGTAACGTTTGCACATTGCTGCTTGGCGGTAGAATAGCTGACAAAGGTGTGATACTTCCCCAGGCGGACTCTGCCAAGAGTCCTACCACTACTAACCATGCCAAGATACCTGTGTGAAAGTATTGAGTGGGATCAAACAATACAGAGGTGTACATCTATTGAAAATAAAATAAAATGTTAACAACAAATAATCACATCAAAAAGCAGAAATCGTAATTGTAAATTTAAATTAAACAAATAAACGTAAATTGTAGGTAAACTCGAATTCAATTTTAAGTCGTAAATTTATCACGAACGTACCCATATACCTAACTAGCTCACACGAAAAACCTAATCTGCTCTTAAAATTCCAAATAAATTCAAAAAATACTTTACTTAGGTATTTGTGAAGTAGTACATTCTACCCGCATGATCATAAATCTACGTCATACCTTTTTACTGCTATCGAAGTGAGGGCAGGCCTGACACCTGCTGGTGACGTCATTAGCACCTACAGAATCTTTTTGACCTCCATCAAAATGTCCGTAATTCTTTTGTGTTTATAAATGAATCGTATTTATTTAACTAGTTGTCGAAGTATGTTGACAATACCAACTTATTGAAAAAGTTTTTCATCATTTAGATTTGGTAAAACCTGGAAAAGTTTCATTGAAGATTCAAATTGGGACACATACAAATTTGAACCTTTAGTTAATCTTACTATATCATAGTCCTAGTTTCTGTAAACTTTATCATAGGGTTTAAATTGAATGAGTTAATAGTTTTACAGCATTCAATAATATTTATGTTACGCTGACACTGAATAAAAATAACATTTTAGAGCACAGTACGACACAGATAATTAGTGTACATATTTTTACCCGACTGCAAAGGAGTGGTAATGTATTTAACAGTCTATGTATGTATGTTCCTTTGAAGCACTATACAGACCTAACGCCTGGGTCGATTTTTATGATTCACACGTCAATCGATTCCTCATAGTATGGCGAGTGACACTAAAGACATGACATTAGTGTAAATCCAATATGGCGGCTACCGGACGCCATATTGTCCAAATAAAAAAAATGAAAGTCACCCAACTATGTCAAAAAGGGTATCGTTGAATAGGTATTTAAAAATAATTTTTAACTTTCTCTCAACATTTTTCGATTTGGTTGTCTGTTTAGGATGACTAGACTGTTCAGTTGTAATGTTCATTTATTAGAATATATTTTATAAAATTCAGTAGTATTCATTCAATAACATATTATAGAATTCTAGACCACCAGATATCTAAGTGCTTGTTTTATTCTTTTCAGTTGTTTTAGTAAGTAAATACGTAGTTTGGTATTAAATACGTAGTATTTCCGCAGTCGGGTTTTCGAGTTTTTAAATTATATTTTTTTATGTTCTGTCCCCGTTTGTATATACCATAGGTTATTTAATATATGTAGTTTATTTATTTAGCTAAAATTAACACCAAATTGCAAACATTAATTCAGTTGTTGGTGGACAATTCACACACACACCACCATCTGACCCTAAGCTAAGCAGAGCTTGTAATATGGCGGTCAAATAGCTGATATAATACTTATATAGTTGTAAACACATACCTACTTAATATACATAGAAACACCCAGACACAGTACAAATATTTGAATTCATCACACGAATATTTGCACTGGGTGGGAATCGAACCCGCGACCCTCGGCTTCGCAGGCAGAGTTACGACCCACTAAGCTACGAGGCCAGTTATGTAACACAGTAGCATCGCCCTGCAGTTGTACCACCCTCGAGATAAAAAGAAACCAGTAGTATGTGCTATTCCAAGCTATACTATTACAACTGCGATCTAAATTTTGAGCCAATCCGTACCGCCGTAACTACTAACGTGATGGAGCAACAAACATCCAAATTTTCACATTTATTATATGAGTAGATGGATATTAGTACAGTAGGAGTAGGACGTTTATGAATTACTAAAATACAAATATGCAATACATGGTACCCTAGTGGCCTTTGATGAAACTAAGTGTTTTAAGAGTTCAATGCTAGTGGCATAAATATTCGATTTTAAAATTTGAAGGTCGTAGGTTCGAATCTCAGCTGCACTTGTGAATATTTTCCAACTGCCAAACATCGCGAGGAACCTGGTGTGTTCGAAAAAATTCATCTTTAGAAGAAATGTGTCATCCTCCAACTCTAAATGCATATGGAGCCCTAGTGCAATATGACGTTTACTCCATCGATATAAACCAATGGATGTGCCCTGAGCACATTGAAATTGGTAATAAACTGCGTCTCTGTATGTAGCGTAAGTGGTTTACACACAACCAATCTACTTAATCCCTAGGATCGCTGGCGGCGAGATATGCTAGCTGTAGTTCTACTTATGTTGGTTGTTGACAACGAATAGTAAAAGGTAAAAACGTCCGGTGTTCATTGCTTTCTGGAATTCTTTCTTCCTTCCTGACTAGAACGGAAAGAGTGAACTCACTCTTCCCAACGATGACATAATTCCGTGCGCCTGAAGTTTGGGAGGGTACATCCAGTGGTTTATATCGATGGTTTACTCTACTTTTGTTAGAAAAGGTTTCAAAAGTCCCAAAAGCTTACACATAAAGAGGGATGTTTATGCTGTTATGTTATAAAGCTGTAATATAAAAAAGGTTATACTGTATTTACATCTATTAAACAAAAATACCATTTCACTTTTACACAACCAGCCCAGAAGATGCTAAGTGAAAACGCGTGATTTGTTTAACAACATAAAAGAGCACTTCTCGGCTCATATATCGCCTCATATCGTCTTTATGAGACGTTCCAACTTGTTAAGTCCACTTAGCCAACACCGTTTAGTGTAAATTGTACACGTCTTCTTACAATTAATGTTGTTGGCGGTCGCTAAAATTATTTTACAAGTATCGATCGCATCGGAACATTTGTTTAATTTACGAGTATGGCTCGTTTGGCAAAAAACCCGAACTTAAATTTTGTGGCGAATTCTCGACTGTCCAAATTGATCCAATGAATTGTTTTGTATACATTCAAAGGAGATCTTTGGAAACATATTTTAAAATATTTCTTTTAGTTATTTGGAATAGATGACTCTTGTCGATAACGTCGTTAGTCACTTCAGGCTTTCCTACAAGTACCTATTATGTTAATTATTATTGCATTGTCTTTAGCAATAAAACTTTACAATTTAATAAATATTTAAAAATGTCTTTTAAGTTTTAGTTAATTAACTTAAGAGCAAAAAATTGGCAGTCATAGGAACTACCGATAGAAGTGAAAACTTATAACTCGGAATTTGATAGCTTACTTTGGAAACGAAACGGGTGTAACCGGAGGGTGTGGCCTGGTCATCATAGCATGACCATCTAGAAATGCGTCAGCATTTCCCATTGGCTGACGCATTTCTAGATGGCCATGCCATGATGGGCAGGTCACGCCCTTTTAGCCTTTCCCATTAGCTGATGCACTTCTAGATGGCCAATGGCTATGGTCCCGAGTTTACCTGAAGGTTTCTTATCATACCCGAGCGTGACGCTAGAATTCAATTCACAGCCCACAAAAAATCTGTCTAGGCGCGCCAAAAGAAGTTTTCACTTCAATAAATAATTAATATTTAGCAGTATAATGGTAGGACTTTTGCAGAGTCTGTCTGGGTAAGTAGGTACCACACCTTTGCCATTTGTTTTACCACTAAGCAGTAATGTCTAAATATTAGTTTGTTCTGGTTTGAAGGGCATTCCAGAGAAAACATAAGTCAAAGAGATAAATCACCTCGTGTCCGGGAGACGAATGCAGTGAGTGCTAAGCAATGATTTTGACTCTTCATGTTCTAATAGCTGCATGATCTTATGTTGTTATACGAATAGACATGTTGCCGGCCATCATGCGCATGTCCTGCTTGTCCCGTCACTATTTTTGTAAAAAACATTATTTATTTAGTAAACATATCCACTGTTGTTTATTAAACTACCCGTGTACACATGTAACTTGTAGAAAAGTAACACGTGAACATGGTGCATGATACTGCATCGAAATATCGGGAACTCGCTCCACTACTTAACCACGGTAAATATATATACCCTAATTAATAGTGTATCTAGTAGGTACTTCGATCAATCCTCGTAGTTACCAATAAACATAGTTAACCAGTTCAAACATTTACAGCAAATGTTACGAAAAGTTCAAATCTTAGGTACTCGCGGCTCAAGAAAACCACGACTTTAGTTCCCTCTTAAATTCGTCCGCTTCAAGTTTTTGAGAGCAGTATTTATAACTTTACTTTCGAGATCACTCTCCATTTCCTATTTTACAACTCAGTTAAGTTAAGTTTCAATCTCTTAGTATTGTTTTGGTGGAATTTCATCTATTCTCGAACTTGTTTATCTTCCCGCAAAAGTTTCAGATAAAATTCAAACAAATCTTTTACGACTATTTATTTTGTGACTTCTTGAAACTGTAAACTTTTATTATGGCATGTGCAACGATGGAGCTTATTTAAACACTTACATTTTTACTGATTTTTATCCTCGTATCCAGGCTTACCGCTTACCTGCCATATCTATAACTCAGTAAGTGTATAACTATGTAATTATTATGTGCTTCAAGATTCTGTGACCTGCTCGTTGAAACTTGCCCATAGAATTTTATATGTTATGGGGTATTTTTATATTGGATTTAACTACGTGCTTCAAACTATGATGCATTTTTTCATATTTTAAAGAGTGACGAGACGAGCAGGACATGTGCCTGATGATAAGCAACATGCCTGCCACATAACAGCACAGTGACACACAGCTATTGGAACATGAAGAGTCCAAATCATTACCTAGCACTTCACTGCGCTCGTCATCTAGAGATCTAAGATTTTATATCTCAAAGCCCTGTAATTTCTCTGGAATCAATTCCCTTCGAACCGGAACACAGTAATGTTTGCCCTCTACTGCTTGGCGGTGGAATATCTGGCAAATGTGTGGTACTTCCCCAGGCGGACTCTGCTAAGAGTCCTACCACAACAATGCCTAGTCTATATACAAAACCTTACGAAAAAGCACTGTCTAATTGAAGCAAATTTTATGCAAAATTATTTAAGACTAAATTCAAACCGGAACACAGTTACGTTACACATTACTGCTTGATGGTAGAATAACTGGCGAAGGTGTAGTACTTTTCCAGGCGGACTTTGCAAAGAGTCCTACCACTACAAAATATCATCATCAACAGCCCCTTAAACGTTCCCACTGCTGGGACTCGGGGCCTTCTCTCGCAAGGAGAGAGTTTAGGCCATAATCCACCACGCTGGCCCAGTGCGGGTTGGTGGATGACACATGACTTCGAAAGATTCTAGGTACATGTCGGTTTCCTCACGATGTTTTCCTTCACCGTTTTAAGTTAGCGGCATTAAGCACATGGCTTCGAAAAAGACAGTGGTGCGTGTGGGGTTTGAACCCGGGGTCTCCGGATCGGCAGTCGCCGTTCTCCCGACTAGGCCAACCGTAACTTACTACAAAATATACTTACATAATAATCGATTAAGAAAATCGTTTCGGCGTGGCTTAGGTTCAAAACATCTCATATTCTTGCTTTGATTTAACATTCCTAGTGTGTTTGTCGGTTTTAACACTCAATATTTTACCTGTCTCTCAAAGAAAATATTTCATTTCTCTTCAGCAGAAGACAAAAACAGAATGCCGTTTATTAATTGAGTTGTAAACGGCCCTGAGTGTCCGCCACTCGGCAACATTGTAATGCGTTAAAACCAAAACAATCTTCATCAAGGTGTTTCATTTTATTTCAATTTACAAAGACGATGACATGAGTAATATTTCATCTTGCGTTTTATCCGGGAAATGAGCGGTGTGCAACGAATGATAAATGGAGACAGTCAATAAATTGTTGACTAATCGTGGTTAAACTTGGTTATTAATCGGTTAATCTATACTAATATTATAAAGCTGAAGAGTTTGTTTGTTTGTTTGTATGAACGCAAGGATCTCTGGAACTACTGGTCCGAATTGAAAGATTCTTTCTTTGTAGGATAGTCCATTTATCGAGGAAGGCTATAGGCTATTTAACATTACGCTACTATCAACAGGAGCGGAGCATGACTGGAAAATGTAACAAAAACGGGAAAAAATATTGCTTTTTGAGAGCTTTCGTTGCGTGACAGCATATTATGTCATTATGTCATATGTTAAAGGTTGCGTTATTAGAACCTAAAGTAACCGAATTTGTTCAAAATTTGAATTGGTACGACCAATTTTCGATAGATGGCGTAGCAACGCGCGCGCGTTCAGCTAGTATTAAATATGCGGTAACGCAGGAAAGGCTTGGTTAAAACAGAGTCAGGGCGTCTACTCTCTTTCTACTAAAAACGTAATTTCGAAATAAACTCGCGCCTTTCCTACTCCGGTTCTACTTCGTTTGGTCCAATTGAATTTTTTTTTTGGAGTTTTAAATGTTCTAATTAGAGTAGGCTTAGAACATTTTTTTAAACGGCAAACAATGTTCGATCGGACGAAACGAAGTAGAACCGGAGGAGGAAAGTCACTTTCGAAATTACGTTTTTCGTAGGAAGAGAGTAGATTTCTAGGTTAGATAAGCATAAGCAAAAGCAGCATACTAAACGTTCCCACTTCTCACTGCAAATTTTCTCTCGCAAATAGGCCATAATATACCACGCTGGCCCAGTGCGGGTTAATGGATGACACAGGACCTCGAAATATTCCAGGTACATGTCGGTTACCTCACGATAATATATAGTGTCACAATGCAACTTCCGCATAATAATTTTTGGCGTTATGTGTTTTAAGCATAACAATCTATTGTACTACATTTAATTCGACTATTGATGAGACGCATAATAGTTTTTAGGCATTTTTTATTTGTTCTAATTTTTTTTAAGGTGCCGTTTAAATCGCATATTTTTTCCCCCTAATTTACTTTGTCATAATGAATGTAGCATAATATATAGTGTCATAATGTAACTTTTGCATAATCGTTTTTTGGCGTAAAGTGTTTTAATCATAAAAATCTATTGTACTACATTCGATTCGACTGTTGCTCAGACGTATTTAGGCATTTTTTAATTATTTGTTGTGCTACGTAATATATAACCAGGTTACATAGGACCCAGATCCGACTCGGAGCACCCCGACTCCACCTAGTCTTGTCGCTACTACCCCTAGAGTGTATATAAAAAATGCGGGAGCCAGAAGCTCAAGGGAGGTCCTGAGTGGAGCGATCCATGCGAGGCCAAGCGTAGCAAAGGGGGGAGGTGGCGAGCGAAGCGAGTCGGTGACCTCCGTAGTGGAGCGCAGGCTGAGTATGGAGAAGCGACACTCAGGGCTGACCGCAGAGCTTCTGGCGGGAGCCCACCCGGAGTCAAAAAGTGCACCATATGTCTTAGGTGTATGTAGGTTTTTAAGTCCTTAAAACGTTATGTCTACATAAATTAGTACAAAAATTGTTATACTACTGCATAAATACCTTTTGTTGTGTTTACCAAAAACGGTGTTTACCATAAAAAAATTATGGTGCTATTCTCAGACCAACGATTCTTAATACTCAAAAAATACTAAATAATTTCACAGCAACAGTATGATAACACGAATGCGACAATGACATATACTATTGGCAATGATATTCCATTAAATTAGTAGATACCTACATTACGAATAATAAATATTGTTGTCAAAGTACCCACCCGCATTTCACACACCCACGTATTTTATTTAAATAATCTTGCTACAGTCCGCTCTTTGCATTTGTTTTTTAGTTGGGCGTTTAAAGTATAATATGCCGTTGATCATTATGTTTAAGTATTGTTATGCTTTTCTCAATGTATGCCTTTAAACATTATGCTATTTATAGTTATGCGTCGAAACATTATACTTAGTTATCTGTATGCTATATACGGCTATGCGTTTAAACATTATGCTAAGTTATCGTTATGTCATATATGGTTATGCTAGTTAACATTATGCGAAGACAGTTATGCGTTTAGTTGTTATGGTAAATTATCATTAGTCCTAAAAACGTTATGCCTACCTAAAATAGGACAAAAAATGTTATGCCACCCCATATAGACCCCTAAGCGTGTACTATGGCAGCCGGATATCTGACATTTATATATTCATCACACAAATGTTTGAACTGGGTGGGTAACGAACCCACGACCTACGGCTACCCAGGCAAACTTATTACTAACTAAACCAATACATTTTAGGCAGCAAATAGGTTTGGTATTTGCTCTACCTTCAGATCACGGAAAGGCCTAATCTGTTTTTTTTCACTAAGAATGCCCTGCGGTATCACCTGCGTAGTTTCCATTAGCATATTTTTTTCGTGATAAAAAGTAGCCGATTTGCTATTCTAGACTGACATACTGTTCCAAATTTCAAACCGATCCGTTCAGACGTTCCGACGGGATTGAGCAAAAAACATCCGAACTTTCGAGTTAATAATATTATACCTATAGTAGGATATGATTATATAAGTACTTGTTCCCACATATCTCTATCGTGGCTGAACAGATTTTAATGAACGTAGTAGGTGTACGTAGGGTTCATACATAGTTAACTTCTCCTGTTAAAGTTGGCAATTATTGAATCACGGTGTATTTATACCAGTTCATTCTAAATATTTGTTTATAAGCCCAAAGTTAAGATTTTATTCAAATTTGGAATTTTAAAATTACTAGAAGCGTCCGCGGTTGTACCCGCATAGTTCGGGATTCTATTAATTTTCCGGGATAAAAAGTAGCCTAGATGTGTTTTTCCAGACTATTTTCTAACTACCTATGTACTAAATTTAATTCAAATCCCTTCAGCAGTTTTTACGTGAATGAGTAACAAACGTCCATACATACATTTTTAAAAAAGGTTTGTGTTTATAATTTTAGTATGATAAGATAAAAATAAAAGTGGTCAAGTGTGACTTGGACTTGCCCATGAAAATTTCCATAGCAGCAAGTAGCATAACATAAACATTATTGTAGTTTGTTGTAACTTTGGTTGATGTTTTAATAATACTGTATATATATGACGACCTATGTGTTCCTCCAGACTATAATCTATTTGTGTTCAAAATTTCAGCCCGATCCGTTCATACGTTAGGACGTGATTGAGCAACAAACATCCAAATATCCAAACATCCAAGCATCCATACATTGACATTTATAATATTACTAGCTGAGACCCGCGGTTTCACCCGCGTCTATTTGAGGAAAATCCCTACTAAAATTTACATTGCTTTAAAAAGCTATGATCACTAAGAGAACCATAGAAAATAATGAAGAAACGCTAGGTAAACGTACTGGGATATACTAAAATGTGTTTTATAGTACAGGTATTTTAAAGTAGTTCTGTGTATATGATATTTTTAGTTTTTTATTTCTTACGGTAGAAGAACAAATTGCTTATATCTGTTACCTGATGATCTTGATAACGCAACAAATATCTAAGTAGTTGTCCGTATGAAAAACAGTCTTGGCGTGAATCGATTCCTAGGCGCTTAAATGTTTGCCCCTGTGCTTTAGTAATAGTTACAGTAAGCGACTCCTTAACGGGAAATTGTATTATTTTGAAATTAAAAATCAAATGGTGCCATTTTATGTGGAGGCAATGCATTATACCATTCCGCTTGAAGGGAATGGTCGATTTGTGTCAGATTCGACATGAGTGGTACCGACTAAAACCTTTGCCGTGAACACGGGTATGCTCTCGCACTCTTCTGCAAGCCCGCCGCGGGATAATGCACGCCGTGATCACCTTGGTAACCAACTGCCTCGTCGGTGCCAGACATCCTCACGTCTAGACACCCTTTGCATCAGGCGGCGGGACTAATGCCTACCATCATCCGGCTGAAGAGGACGGGGACAGCAGCTCACCGACATATCGGCACTCTTCATCCCCTACAGCCCCACCGCATCCACCATCATACGTTAACGACCACGCAAGGCCGCAGTGGGTAAGGAGAGCGGCGCACCGTTATACCGGTATTCCTCTTCAGCCGGGGCACAGATCAGAAAATAGTTACTTCGTAACAGATGCATCACTTCCGTACAAAAGTGCAAATACCTACACGATAAGAACCTAAACTGTCGTATATTACTTACCTACTGTTACTTGTAAGCAAAAATACACCTTAACACACCCACGCAGAGTTGTAAATGCCGTGCGAACCGTGTGACTTGTCGTCTGCTTACGTCATTGACCAAACGTGCTAGGGTTGTACGAAATGGTGGTAGGTGGTAGTAGTGGTAGGACTCTTGGCAGAGTCCGCCTGGGGAAGGACCACACCTTTGCCAGTTATTCTGCCGCGAAGCAGTTATGTGCAAACGTTACTGTGTTTTTTTTTAAATAAAGAGTGACGAGACGAGCAGGACATATGCCTGATGGTAAGAAACATGCCTGTCACATAACAGCACAGTGACACGCAGCTATTGGAACATGAAGAGTCCAAATCATTACCTAGCACTGCACTGCGCTCGTCACCCAGAGATCTAAGATGTTATATCTCTAAGCCCTGTAATTTCACTGGAAATATTGTCCTTCAAACCGGAACACAGTAATGTTTGCACATTACTGCTTGGCGGTAGAAGAACTGACAAAGGTGTGGTACTTCCTCAGGCGGACTCTGCTAATAGTCCTACCACTACAGTACTCCATTAGACAAGCCCATTCATTTGATACCCATATAAAGGTAGGTTGTGAAGAAATATTTTGTCCGCGATTTTGTGGAGGGGGCATTTTGAATCGATATTAACCAAACGTTGCTAAGAACCACCGCACAAAAATAAACCTGTTAAAAAAAATCGACGTCAAACTTATAACACCCTTTTTTGGTCGGGGGTTAAAACATGGTTCACAATTAGCTGAGCTATCGCGAAACATACCTACATCCAATAAAAATTAAGCCCAGAACCGCCTCCTTCTTTGAATTCGGTTAAACATTCTATAGCTTTTTTTTAAGTAGGTACGTTTTATAGTCAATTGATACTGAAGTTTATTTTGGTTATACAATGTAGGTAGTTGTAAGTTGTTTTCATACCGTCGAATAAATAAACAAATTAGTATCATTCATTATGTACATGAATATTAAAAAAAGTATCTCGTCAAATTTTTTATTAAACTTAATGAGACATAATAAAGATGGGGTAAAAGGTATTTCAGACAAAATAATGTGTAGGTATGCATAACCTCTACTGTATCAATTCAAAATAAATATTATACAATATACATATTACACACTACTGTTTCTATATTCTGTGCTATTGAAACCTACCAAAATTTAGCTCAAAAATAAATAATAACAATAAAAACACTTCCTTTGCTTCCTGTTTCGGTAATTTCAAATAAGATAAATTACTACTACATTTTAGTTTCTTGCTATTGCAGCCATTCACAATACAATAACGCCGCGACATTATAATTATGCGCGCACTCGGCGTTCGTTCGCACGTCAACTCGGGCAAACGGCCGGCGGCCTTGTGATTTTAGTACACCCGGGAGGACCCGAACGAGTAGGTTAATAGCTCGCGCCGTTTAGCCAGTGACGAGGGTGTGGCCGGGGTCTCTCCTCTACGGCCACGGTTCATTGCGGCACGTCTCAGTCGCGCCGGCATCGTTTACGCCGCGCAACTCCCCCCTGACCGAATTGCTTGGACCGCAAGTTTTGGAGCCCATGGTCACGCATTGACATAGTGGGATATGTCGGGATCGATATTACGTACGGATATGGCAACCTTACCGATCAAAACCCATACCTACGACAGGTTTTTCCAGCTGTGGGTTGGCAGCAGTCTCGGGACCGCTATCGCATTCGACTGTGACTCGATCTGCCATTGCCGCCGCCTTTTGCGGGGACACCTCATGGGAGACGTCCGAACCACCGCATTTGGTTCCAGTGATGCATTAAAAACCAGCGACGCGTCACGACCTCGGGAAACCATATCCCTAGGTGCGGTGCCGGAGCGCCCTAAGCGTCCGACACTCCAGACCCTCCAGTGGAAACAGGATGCGAGTCAAGTGCGCCTTTAAGATCGCTCCCATGTCCACTTTCACGTCATTGGATGAGTGACAGGTAATGGCCTCCTCTCGTTTTTCCAATTCACATTACCTCTCATTGTTGAGCGTCTTGGCTAAGATCGTCGAGTGCGAGAGGTTCGCCCTCACGACGACCGCGGCTAGTGATGGCCGCGGTTCCGCCTCTGTGGCTACATCGTGTCGAGGAACCTCAGCTGGAAGACAACGCTAAGAAACATCATTGGACCACGTGTCCACAATAAAGTGGTCTATTATTTTGTTACGGAGTTGTTTAAAACTACGATATTTCCTAAAATATTCATTAAAATCAAAAAACATCAGGGGCAATTTTGTTCAAAATATATATTTGTGATAAATAATGTATTTGTTCAGATACATATTAACATCATGTTTATAAAACAACCTCCTCCAACAATGCATTCTTCTCTCCTTCTTTTTTCTTATGGCTTACATTCGGGAATAGAAGGTACGTATCACCGCAATTTTGCCAACGTCCAGCGTTTGAACATTGAGAGCATTATTCTATATGCACAGATTACAGAAATAAAACGGCATATTTTAAAACAAAACTTAAAATCACACGGGACGCCTGCCCGTACAACACGGAAGTCCATTTAGTACTGACTGGAGTTTGTATTTGCTTCGGCGTTCATATTTGCTTTGTCTGCTTCAGGTTCTCTGTTCTGCGCGTTCCATCTGGTTTTATTTCTGTAATCTGTGTCTATATGCTACTCATTGGAGTATGATTCTTCATTCAGGTGATCAGTCTTCTTTAGATAATCTTGAGCTTGATTATCGAAAACCGCTTTGGTGTAAAATCTAGGCAGCATATTTCTTTCTTCAAGTACTTCTAATGTACGATTGTAGTGAATAATTATGTTGGTGTAGAGAATGTAATATAAACAATATTACACAATATAAGATTAGATATATTTTTAATTTACACGTAAAAATGTAACAATGCATATTTGCAAATTTGTTAACATAAAATCACAGACTAAGTAGAGAAATACTCTAAAAATAAAGTAGCCAAGTGCGAGTTGGACTCACCCATGAAGGGTTCCGTTGCAGCAAGTAACATAATATACATAGTACACATAGTTCTTGTAGTTCCTTGTAACTTTGATCGAAGTTTCAATAATAGTGTATTTATGACGTACTAAAAAAAAACTACTCATCAGATCGAGTTCAAACTAATTTTCGTTGGTAGTTTACATGGTAGTGTACATCATATATTTTTTTTAGATTTTTCATTATCTTACTTTAGAAGTTAGAGGGGGGGGGACACACATTTTACCACTTTGGAAGTGTCTCTCGCGCAAATTATTCAGTGTAGACGAAAATGATTTTAGAAACCTCAATATCATTTTTGAAGACCTATCGATAGACACGCCACACGTGTAGGTTTGATGAAAAAAAAATTTTTGAGTTTCAGTTCTCAGTATGGGGGGCAACCCTAATTTTTCTTTTTTTTTTAATTTTTTGTTCAAACCTTAATGCGGTTCACAGAATACATATACTTACCAAGTTTCAACAGTGTAGTTCTCATAGTTTCGGCAAAAAGTGGCTGTGACATACGGACGGACAGACAGACAGACAGACAGACAGACAGACAGACAGACATGACGAATCTATAAGGGTTCCGTTTTTACGTTTTACGGAACCCTAAAAATGATAAAATGACGCAACCTTTAAATCTGTGACACGTGTCTTCAAAAGTCTGTGACACGTGCTGTCACAGACTTCAACCCACACCAAGGAGAATGGCACACGCAGCTAAAGCTCTCAAAGAGAAATATTTTTCCCCGTTTTCGTTACATTGTTCAAACCCAACCCTTTCTCCGCAATAAAAAGTAGCCTATGCTGTTTCTCGGAGTCTAGTCTATCTGTATACCAAATTTCATCAAAATCAGTTCACTAGTTTAGACGGTAAAGTGTAGCAGACAGAGAGACAGACAGAGTTACTTTCGCATTTATAATATTAATAATAAATAATATTATCTTCGTACTTAGGGTCAGCGCAGACAGAACGGAGCGCAGTAGAGAGGATTTTGTTAACACTCATGAAAATAAACTTTAAAACTATTATTATAAAGTGCATAAAACTAATATTATTATTATATTCCTTACTATAATAATATTATTATAGTAAGGAATTACGGATAGTAGGATATTTGTAGGATTACAAAAAAACTGCTTACTAAATCTTGTTCAAACCAATTTTCGGTGGAAGTTTGTATGGTACATCATGCATATTTTTTTTAGGTTTTTTATTATCTTATTTTAGAAGTTACAGGGGCCCGGGGACACACATTTTACCACTATGGAAGAGCCTTTCGCGCAAACTATTCAGATTAGATAAAATATATATTAAAAACCTCAATATCACTTTTAAAATCCTAACACAATGTCATGGTCAAATTTAAATATGAAACTATAAAATTATGTGTGTACAACCAGATGCAACCTATTTACCCCAGTAAAGCCAAGCCGCTTGTTAAACTCGAACATTTAACCGCAGTTCGTAAGCTAATGTTGCGCATGTAATAAGCCAATTACTTTATTATGAGAACTAATAACTGCTTGCATCGACTGCAAACAGAAACAGCAATATTGCTACAGAGATTCTAATACTTATATGTTTTTTTTAACATTTTAGGTTTACACTTGACCGCCATGTCATGTTTATGTTGTCGACATGTGTGTTAAACGACGATGCGGTCTACGATGGAGCGTGCTTACCTAGAAGAAACCGATTCACCCTCGATTTAAAGACACCAAGATTAAACTAATGTAATAATTCGCCACATAGTCGTTCTTGTCACAAAAGAATCAAACCTGTGGAACTGCCGCTTTGTTTCACTCTTGGGAATATCAACCATGAAACGATGTCGCTATTTCGAGCTACGAGTAGTAGATAGTAGCAATAGTAGTAGATAGCAAAAAAGGGCAATTTTTTTTTTATTATACAGAGTGATGAGCCGAGTAAGACATGTACCTGATGATAAGCGACACCCCTGTCCGTTCAATTACAGTGCCATTCAGCTATTTGAACATGGTGAATTAAAATTTCTGCCTAACCTAGCACTACGCTCCTCACCCAGGGATATCAGATAATTTATGTTTATAACATATTTGGTCGTAAAGGGTCTCCTATTGCACCAATTTCTGTATCGTAATGTATCTCATTACGTACTTGTGCGGTAATGTATAATGTAAAACGCACGGTTTCAAAATGCTCCGTCTAAAACGAACGGTACCTTTTTAAATCTTACTAAAGAGTTTTTATGTCAGAAAAGTGGTCAACATTTTATGAATTAAATTAACTTTGAGAGGTAAATATATAAAAAAGAATTATTTTATTCGTTAATTTAATTAATTTTGACCATAAATTACACCAATTTATGTGTAACAAAACACAAAAAAAATATTAATTTACTTTATTACTAATGGCATAATGACTGGTTCTGTGCCGTTCCTTAAAAAAAAGGCGCCGATGCGCGCGCATTGTTAATCTGTGAACAACTATAAATTATTCCGCGCCCTTTTTATTCGATGTAGGTATTGTTTTTGTTTGAAAATGTCGTCAGAGTTTTATTTACTTCCTCGCAAATATGTTATAAAACGTCGTATGACATACGGGCGCCTTGATAATTACAGTGACTGCTAATACAGTAATGTTCCCATAAGACTGTTGGCAAAATATTGGCAAGAGTGTGGTTATATCCCCAGGTAGAGTCTACAAAGCGGTCTACCACTAATAAGCGTAGCTACAATTTTGCAACATTTTAGTTAATTATTTATTTTAAAGTTATAGCTATGGAATTGGATTTATGTTAGTCAAAAAGCATTTTTTAGACCAGACAAAAATGTATGACAGATGTTGAATTATAGATAAAATGTTAGGACAGATGGCGAATAACATGATTTTATTCCCAATTTAATGTTTATAAATGTAAACTGTGCATCTGCACAGTTTACATGCCTTCAGTTTACACAAATTAATTTGATTACGAAAAACTGACAATATCATTTTGGTGTTGCTAGCTCTGTTTCTGAATCTGTTCGTAATGTAGGTATTACGAATAGATTCAGATTTTACGTAACATCACAACAAATGACGCCCATAGTCATGAAACAATCTGTACTTTTTACTGTAATTAGCAGTAATGTGCAATCATCATTCTGTTCCGGTTTGAAAAGCAATATTACTAGGAAAATTACCTACCTGGTAAAGGGATAAAATTATACAATATATCTGGCTGACGAACGCAATGCAGTGCTAGGTAATGATTTGGACTTTTCATGTTTCAATAGCTGTATGACACTGTGCTGTAATGGATGGAAAGGCGAATTGCTTACCATCAGGCAAATATGCTGCTTTTCCTGGCACTCTTTACTGTAAATAAAATAATTAAAGTAAAGTACCTAAACTAAAAATACTGGTACAATAAATGTAATTTAATAAACGCACGATTTTCATCGCGTGCTTTTAGTAACATTTTTTTTCTGAACACCTCTCATTAGGATGGCACTCAAATTACTCAGTGTTAGATGAAAACCCCTATGATATGGCTCGTAAAAATATTATGTAGGACACGAGCTACCTACTCTTGATTGTCTGTAATGGGTAAGTGCTATGTAATTCAGCCAGGTGGGGAAGCTAACTAGTCGCAAAGTGGCTTTGTGGTGCTGTACACTTACGACTAGGGTCGCGTAATGGCTGTTTACTACGTCATGTGCAGCTAATTTAGGGCTTCCAGATAGAGCCTAAGAGAATAAATACTAAATAATATATATTAAATTACAAATACCCATTATTATGGCCGAGTGACGTATTGTGGAAGCGGGCTATTTCCAGCAGTGAGCGAATACGCGCTGATTATGATGACAAGTAATGAAACATACTATATACAGCATATCTACTCTATTTCCTATGTAGGGTAAGTTTCACGTATACTTACTACATACACACACACTTAAACATATTTATACATTTTACATAGACGCTTTATTGGCACTACAAAAAAAGTAGACATTAAGTAAATAAAAATTAAAATAACAACACATGATGAGCACAAAAGACGATCTTAATCACGGAATATCCGTGATCTTAACGCTAAAAGCGATCTCTTTCAAACAGCCTATGAGACAAGAACTTACACAACTTACGACCTACCTATATTAAGATATTACAATTCATCGTCCATCCGTTAAATTCACTCCATAGAGTATTTAATTTAGCCGCGTTACTAACTGGTTCCACTTTTGATCCGAGTTCAAAAAAGGAAGATGTTCTCGATTCAGTTGTTTGTTGTTTTTGTAAGTATGTTACGCGCTAGCGCCGCCAATTAATTGTGAATCGATTTTAATGGTTCTTTTAGGGTTCCGTAAAACGTTAAAACGGAACCCTTATAGATTCGTCCTGTCTGTCTGTCTGTCTGTCTGTCCGTTGGTATGTCACAGCCACTTTTTGGCGAAACTATGAGAACTACACTGTTGAAACTTGGTAAGTAGATGTATTCTGTGAACCACATTAAGATTTTTACAAAAACAATTAAAAAAAAGAAAAATTAGGGTTGCCCCCCATACTGAGAACTGAAACTCATTTTTTTTTTCATCGAACCTACACTTGTGGGGTGTCTATCGATAGGTCTTAAAAAATGATATTGAGGTTTCTGATATCATTTTTGTCTACACTGAATAATTTGCGCGAGAGACACTTCCAAAGTGGTAAAATGTGTGTCCCCCCCCCCCCCCCCCTCTAACTTCTAAAGTAAGAGAATTAAAAAACTAAAAAAAATATATGATATACATTACCATGCAAACTACCAACGAAAATTAGTTTGAACTCGATTCGATGGGTAGTTTTTTTTAGTACGTCATAAATTCACTATTATTAAAACTTCGATCAAAGTTACAACAACGAACTACAAGAACTGTGTGTACTATGTATATTATGTTACTTGCTGCAACGGAACCCTTCATGGGCGAGTCCAATTCGCACTTGGCCATTTTATTTTTATTTGCCAGATCACAGTTCAAACGTGGCGCCATATACATTTTATCGAAATTGTGGTATTTAAACGATACAGTGATAGATTGTTATGAAATTTGATGACTATATTTAATTTTAAACTGAAGTCGGCTTTTGTTTTTTCGGCAAAAATAGATTATGAAAAAAGAACGTTTAGTTTGTGGAATTCGTTGTCTTCAAACCTATAGTGAATCGCTATCTTTTAAGTGTCGCTTAACATCATGCAAGACGGCAATCAAGTGCAAACCTATTATCACCTAAAACTATGGAGTGAATTTAAGGTATTAAATTCATATTTGTTGCTTATTCCAAAACTTAGAAATCCACATTAGATACTTACACAATGTAAAGTTAAAATGTGTGCCATTCAATTGACTTGTACTTTTAGCTTAACATTTAGACATTTATATAAGAACATTGTGTTTAGTTTCGATATATACTAACTTTAAAAATAACAAATTTATTGAGTCGAATTGCAATAACTTTTTTTTATTTTAACTTACTTTTTAAAAACAAAAAGTATTGACTAAACTCCCTCAACTCTGTTGTTTTGCAATTTTGTTATTTGGCGTCAGCTTACTGCGCTTCCGCGGTGCCATTATCGGAAACTTTCAATACAGTCCGCATCGAGTGTTCTCAATCACGCTTCGATTTGAAGCAAAGCATTACTGGCCGTCAGTCAGCCCTATCTCGTATCGCCGTATCACACCGGTCGTCGAATGTGGAGCAACCGGCAAACCGGCGATGCCTTCGTACAAAAAATCAGTGTAAGCTCTACTCCAAGGCACCACGGTCGCGCGCGCCCGCCTTACCCGCGAAACACGTACTCCCAAACTTCGTATTCCGAATTCAAAGTTTCTAACTTTTTTTCTGAGTAACTCGACCAGCCAGTGTTAAGTGTCGTATGTTGTGTAAGTAGGCGGCATATGGCCGTGGCCAGTCCGGTTGTTAGATCGGTCGTGCAGCGATAGAACCAAGTGACCACGTGTGTAACTGGAGGCTCACCGCTCACTTCGCCTATTTTGTCATCTCGCACTTGCTGTTATTATTTTCGAAAGTCAGTGTTAGTCATCGTTTGATTTAATTAATTTTCTTATTCGTCTAATTGGGCTATTGATTGGGTAGCTGTTACAGTTGGCGGCCACTCAGCGTCTAGGTATTTAATCCCGCAGATGAGTCGAGGTAACAAGGCTGTGAACTTTTAAACGTCCGCACCTTCTTGCGTACTATAAGTGCATACTTTATTATTAGTAAATGAGCATTCCATTATTGCTTTTAAAGCTTTTAAAAAAACAAATGAATATATGTACGTATGTTAAACTACTTAAATACAATGACTGCTAACTTGAAGCATAATAAGTAGACAGTATGAGTTACGTGTGCAAATCACTCATTCAAATTTGATTTTGTACAATTTCTTGCGCCTTCTGCTCTAGCCCATAGCTCAGTATTTATATTAGTAGAGATTATCTGAAACTAATTTCTATATGTCTTTTATCAAACAAACTTTATAGTTTAATTTTTGACTCAATTAACACAATGACACCAAAAATCTAGTAAATGTAAAATATGTTGCTGAATTTTAAAGTCAGTTCATTTTTTATTGATTCATTGAAATCATTTGTAAACCATCCTTATGTAAACGTTAAGAGATGTAAATTTAATTTAGGTACCTGCTTGATTATCACGATTTTCATGCAAATGAGCTACATCCGCTTCACATCCGGTTCAGACATTGTAGTTAACTACGAAATTCTATAAACATAAAATCACGAATCGTATAATTACTGATTGAATTATTTAGAGGTAAAAACTCACTTTTTTTTAATACCTGATGAACTTTGTCCCAATCGAGAGAGTTTGGCACAGGTATAAATTGGTATTTAAGAAAATAAAAAGTAAGTACCTACTTAGGTATCAGCTGCCAATTTTGTAGTCCCATTGCTAAAACTTGGGACCTTCTCACAGAATGAAAAATTCAAGTGCTTAATCCACCACATTGGCCAAATGCTGATTGGTGGATAACACATTTGATTGGTGATCCTTCGATATTTTCCTTCAGCTTTAAAGCCAAAGACAAACATTTACATCTATACTTGTAAAAGTAGTCAAAGGTCTAAACGGGATTTGAACTGACCACCTCACGCTAAAGCTCGTGATATTGGACGATCTACGATCCAACCAACAGGCCATCACGACTTATAAGTAGGTATCTGCTTATTACACACTTATACGCAAATTTACTTACAAGTAACCAATGGAGCCTGATTTATTAATTTTAATAAAACTTTTTCTTTAATCCACAATAACTTTTTTTTTAATCCACATTCACACAATCTTTGTTCCGATTTTTTTGAAGATATCTAATTCTAACAAAAACTATTCATACAAATTCAAATTCTAATACAAACCATAAAAACTACTAAAGAGCAAATGTTATAATTGAGGACCTCCTCCAGTCCAGATTTCCATCTTATATCGGAATAAAAACTAGTTATGTAAAAGAGTGGGATAGATCCATATGTCAAAATATCTGACACATGGGATATAAATTGTAAAACGTTTGATATTCTCGATAATGCTTTAGGTATAGAGAGCGACTATAATGTAGGTATGTAGAGTACGAGTATGTACCAAGATCGCAAGTTTGTAACAATCGAGAGCAATGAACAGCTCTATTTTTAGACTCGAATTGTAATCTATGTATATTTAGATGCATTAGATAGAAAGAGGATTGAACATCGATAGCGATTGGAATAGGTAGCTAAATAAGATAAGCATTGACGCACGCAGATTGGTTTGCGAGTAGAAACATCTACACAAGAATGCTGGTAGGTAGATGAAGGCTGCATAGTGCATACTCTTGATGCGTTTCCCTTCGTTCATAAAGTCACTTTCTTCAAAATTGTGTGAAGACTAGCGGTCTGCGTCGGTTTCAAATATGGTACATAATGCCTATAAGCACTCAGAGATCACGTCAGGAGTCACGTCACGTCGTATATGTCCAAAGGTGAAAGATTTTTTTTAATCAGCCCAGTAGTTCCTGAGATTAGTGCGTTCAAACAAAACACCTCTTCAGGCTTATAGTACTAGGATAGACAAATTATATTTCATTTTAAATAGCCCTAATGGCTTAGTGGCTAGATCGTTCGATTTCACAATTATGATGTCGGGGTTTCGAACCCGTCCGCTCCATCGAGTAATTTTCCAAGTGTAGACATGTTTGGCATTAACGGATAAGGTAACATTGAAAAAATAATTCGTGTTCGAATTAAGTCAACTTTCAAGGATATACTCGTATACCATCAGCCAAGCCGCACTTAATCAGCGTAGTGGATTATGGCCTTCACTCTCTCCTTTATAGAGAAGGCGGATTCCTACCTATGAGAACATAGCGTAAACGCTTATTCTCACGCTAAGATTAGCAATTTATATGTACAATAATTATTCCATTATGCATTAAATGACAAAGAAATGAAATTACGAGTGACTATATAATAATAAATTGTCATTCGTAAACAGCAAAATTACGGTACTTAATTTTAATTAATTGTGTGCTACAAAGTCTATTTCATTGTAAAATGATTTGTAAAATAAAAATATAATTACTTATGTATAGGTACAGCGTCATGTAGTTTTCATTGTAATCAAATTATTTTAACAAAAGTTGTGCCCAGTAAAAGCAAAAAAGATATTTTAAAATCATCTATATATATAAAAGCGAAAGGTCACTGATCAAGGAATCTCAGAAACTACAAATGCTAGGAATCTGAAATTTTGCATGGAGGTCCCTTTTAGCACGTAGGCGCTCGCTAAGACGGGGTTTTGCGAAATTCAACCCCTAAGAGGGTGAAACAAGGGATGAACGGTTGTATGAAAATTCTTCATTTTTAAAGTTATCAAATTTTGTATCTAGACACTTGACACGAAGCAATTAAATGTTTGTTCTATCAGTTTCGTAATTTTGAACTGTACAGGGGTGAAATTGGGGTTGAAATGGGGGATGAATGTCAATATGGAAGTTCCCAACCGTTGAAGATTAAACCATGAAACTCTATATATAGACACCTGACACGAAGCAAACGAATGTTTGTTCTATCAGTTTCGTAATTTCGAACTGTACGGGGGTGAAATTGGGGTTGAAATGGGGGATGAATGTTAATATGGAAGTACCCAACCGTTGAAGATAAAACCATGAAACTGTATATAGACACTTGACACGAAGCAAATAAATGTTTGTTCTATCAGTTTCGTAATTTTGAAATGTACTTATGGGATGAAATTGGAGTTGAAATGGGGGACGAATGTCTCTTACGCTTGCACACCTAAACAACTGAACCGATTTTGACGAAATTGTAAAAAAATGTTTTATTATAAGCTGTTTTTAGTAACCGTAAATGTGTCTGGGTATACATATAGGTACTGCCTGAGTTACCTTAGTATTTATTTCGCGCGGACGAAGCCGCGGGTAACGGCTAGTGCTATATACAACCATGCGAATATCTAAATATAATAAATAATCAATATTACTTATTCAGATTACAATTTGTCTGAAGCGGCTCTATCTGCTGAAATAGTAGATCACTAATGGCATCTCCACATTAAATGGGAATACGATTTTCAATCATGATTTTCATTCAATTTTATTAGGCTGAGTGGGTTTCATTTTAACGTTCCTATAAAGCCCATTTTATCATAGACAGTTTAACAAACCGAATAATGAATATTTTCGAAATCTATCACAGTTGTTCACTTCACATTAATATGATAAGATGACCATGAAAATGATACTTGAGACTACATCGAATAAGAAATTTGAATTTGAGCTCTTCGTAATTAAAAGATCTACTTATAATACTGTTAACATAGAAATTGTCATTGCTACTGCTCTTTATGAAAGATCAGCTACATTTGTTTAGTAAGCTTGGTATCAGCTTTGGTACCAACCAAAAAAATAATCATCAATATATTGGCGAAGCTATCGCGTAACATATCGACGTACAAAAAAAAAACACAGAACGAAATTGAGAACACCTTCTTTTTTGAAGTCGATTAAAAACCACCACTCCACAGTTAAAGGAGACGGCTCATTTCTGCCCCAAGTCGTTTCAAGTTTAGGTACTTAATTAGCCCCGGAGACCTAAACAAGTTATTTAATTAAAATAACATATAATTAAATAATTCAAACTGTACATTCAATACTAACCTGCCAAGCGGGGATTGCAAATGAGTGATTAAAAAGTACCTTAATGACTATGTATAAGTAATTTTGTATTAAGGTATTGTAGTTCCATAAAAACTAACTAGATGGCGTTGTACGGCGTTAAAACACGCTAGCGAAGTTTATGTGAATTTAAATAAGCCTGTTAAGGTTTACTTCATTACTTCGTGTTTTGTCTTCGGGTCAGTACCCAATAAATAAGTACTACGGTGAACATTCCTTTAATTTGTACCTATGTGTACAGACTATAGTCAAAATCAGCCATGTTTTTCTCATTTTAGTTCTAGTAAAAATTCGTTCGAAACTCACACAACACATGGAATTTCCTTTTTTTTCCAAAGGTTTTGTATTTTTTTTGTGGTTTGGCCGAATCTCCGGTCCTTGTCTGTGTTGAGTCGACATTATTCTGAGCACAGTACGTCGAAAAGTAATGAATTTACTACCTTCTTTTAGTAGTAAGTACATAATCACGTTCTTGATTACCTACTTGCGGCGTTATTTTTTTTTCAATGTTTTAGTTGATATCTTTTAAACCCCGCTATCCAGGATAAAAACATAAACGGTTCCTCAATATATATTAAAAATCCTATACAATGATCAAATTTTGGTCAAGTCTCTTGCACTTTTTCTGTGGGGCAAATGCCCATGGAAAATGGGCCGTCTCCTTTGTCACAAAAACACACAATGATAACAATGACTGGCCTCGTGGCTTAGTTGGGAGTAGCTCTGCCTGCGAAGCCGAGGGTCGTGGGTTCGATTCCCACCCAGTGCAAATATTTGTGTGATGAATTCAAATGTTTGCACTGTGTCTGGGTGTTTCTATGTATAATAAGTATGTATTTAAACTATATAAGTATTATATCAGCTATCTGGCCGCCATCATACAAGCTTTGCTTAGTGTGGGGTCAGATGGTGTTGTGTGCGAATTGTCCACCAAAATTTATTTATTATTTATTATTTATTTGCTTTTACTCGTATTTACTCTCGAATAACATGCAAATGTGGTATTTCGCGACCAGATTCTATCCAAAAAGATCTCGCTAAACATCACCGATAAAATCCTGCAAATTGGTTTTTAGTCTACGAACTTTAGAATATCAAAGCACTCAGGCCAATATGAAGCAATAAATAATCTATTTCATCTGAGAAAATTAAACTAGAGCACTAAATTCAATCAAATTAAAACAAAGCCTGCTGCTGAATACATTAAACCTCGCTGCAAATTAATGGATGAAAATTTGTTGTTTTGGGAGGATTCCTCTTTATAGCCAAATGAATATGTATTATTTTCCTAAATACCTACTAGCGAAGGTCTAATGCTTTTTATATATTAAAAAAGAATATAATATGCAATTACTACAACCTTTTCGCTTTCTAGTTAAATTTCCAAGAAGCGTAAAATTGCTTTTTTCACACCATAATAGCTTTACTTTGAAGCATAATCTACATTCACAGTATTACCCGAAGAAAAGGGATACTTCCTCGGACATTGCTAAGAAAAGGAATTACAAGAGACAATGTGATGTTACATTATTTCTAGTACAACTATGTATATTAATAAAATTAAAGGATCTGATTGTAATTCCAAATTAACAACTTTTCACTAAAAGCATATCAAAGTACATGTATTGTGTACTTGAGTTAACTTTTAATTATTGTATTTCAGCTAATTTTTAAAACGGCTGGACTGATTTTAACGGGACTTTTACTGGTAGATAGCTGATGTTATTAAGAGTAACTAAAGTTGCATTTATTTTAATATAAATAGAAAACATCATGGAAAACAAAATTGAAACAATGTTGAACTGCAAAAAAATAAGGCGGTACGAAGTTGGTCGGGACAGTGAAATGTTGATTGTTTTTTCTATACAAAAAATATAGTAGGTATATTTTGTAGTAGTTGGACTCTTTGCAAAGTCTTTGGTATTTATTCTATCTCCAAACAGTAATGTGCATATATTACTGTGTTCCGATTTGAAAAGCAATGTTTCCAAATAAATTACAGACGAATTACATAAATCGTCGTTTATCGCTGGGTGACAAGAACAGTACAATTCTAGGTAGTTTTTTTTTAATATTTACATTCCTAGCATCATTTTGTTGTTTCGAGCAGACGTGTTGCTTTTCAAGCAATTGTCTTGCTAGTGCCGTAACTCTAATTTATACCAAAGAAGTGAAATTGAGCTTTTCTAAGGATATAATTGAATAGCCTCTTTGCTTTTTTCGTCACTCACAATGTTTTCCGTCACCGTTAAAGCCAGTAGTGATGACACACTTGTACATACGCACGTAGAAAAACACAGTGTTGCAGGTGGGATTTGAACCTACGACCTCACGATTGTGAACTGCACGTTTTCGCCAATCGATATCCAAATTATGTAATAACCAGTAATCCATAAATAAATTAAGTAATTCATTTTGAAAGAGATCATTGTAGATTACTTAAAAAGTTTTTTTTTTTATTTGCACCTGGTGGTATTTTATTGTGTGTTACAATGTTTTTGAAAGTAAAATCAAAAGATTTCAATACGCTGTTGTTTCACAAAGTTCAAATAACGGCCTACTGTTGCTATCATATATATGATTTATCTCTTTTCCCTGTATTTTTTTAAACATTTTCCTTTAAACTGGAACTCAGTAATCTTAACAAATTAACGGTAAAATTACATAGCGAAGGTGTGGTACTTCCTTAGGCAGACAACTCCTCTACTACTATCTTTAGAAATAGTCATGTAACTAATAATCAGACCATAATTAAAAAGAGCAGTGTACGAGTAAAATACACACAAATTCTATGCTACGTAATCTATACTAATATTATAAAGCTGAAGAGTTTGTTTGTTTGTTTGAACGCAAGGATCTCTGGAACTACTGGGCCGAATTGAAAGTTCATTTATCGAGGAAGGCTATAGGCTATTTAACATTACCCTACTATCAACAGGAGCCGAGCATGAATGAAAAATGTAACAATAAAGTAGCCAAGTGCGAGTTGGACTCGCCCATGAAGGGTTCCGTTCCAGCAAGTAACATAATATACATAGTACACATATTTCTTGTAGTTCGTTGTAACTTTGATCGAAGTTTTAATAATAGTGTATTTATGACGTACTAAAAAAAACTACTCATCAGATCGAGTTCAAACTAATTTTCGTTGGTAGTTTACATGGTAATGTACATCATATATTTTTTTTTGTTTTTTCATTCTCTTACTTTAGAAGTTAGAGGGGGGGGGGACACACATTTTACCACTTTGGAAGCGGCTCTCGCGCAAGTTATTCAGTGTAGATAAAAATTATATTAGAAACCTCAACATCATTTTTTAAGACCTATCGATAGACACCCCACACGTGTAGGTTTGATGAAAAAAAAATTTTTGAGCTTCAGTTCTCAGTATGGGGGGCATCCCTAATTTTTGTTTTTTTTTTAAACTTTTGTAAAAACCTTAATGCGGTTCACAGAATACATCTACTTACCAAGTTTCAACAGTGTAGTTCTCATAGTTTCGGCAAAAAGTGGCTGTGACATACGGACGGACAGACAGACAGACAGACAGACAGACAGACAGACAGACAGACATGACGAATCTATAAGGGTTCCGTTTTTACGTTTTACGGAACCCTAAAAATGGGGAAAAATATTGCTTTTTGAGAGCTTTCGTTGCGTGACAGCATAATATGTCATATTTTAAATGTTGCGTCATTAGAACCTAAAGTTCAAAGTTCAAAATCTGAATTGGTACGCCCAATTTTCGATAGATGGCGTAGCAACGCGCGCGCGTTTAGCTAGAATATGTACAATACTACTCAAGGAATTCAACTAAAATAATAAACAACTCAAATAAAAACGATAGCGTCAAACCCAGTTCTAAATAAACATCGTATGATACATAACGGAACCGACACCAAAAGAAGTTTCGCTAGTGTACTTGTTGACTAAATATTACTAGGTCAATCAATTTCCGTTCTCATCGGGTAATATAAAACGTTTTGCGACGGACTTTGCCTTGCCAAATTATTTCCGGAATGATATCTTCTAAGGTAGCCATAAAAACGAAGGATGTATAGCGTGAGTGTCTCTATATCATAAATGCGTCTGTGTTTATTA
The DNA here is from genome assembly GCA_963693475.1 of Ectropis crepuscularia. Lineage (NCBI taxonomy): Eukaryota > Metazoa > Arthropoda > Insecta > Lepidoptera > Geometridae > Ectropis > Ectropis crepuscularia. The sequence continues at coordinate 15,328,491 of OY856353.1, read as the reverse complement.
TGCATAGTATCAGTGGGTAAATGTAGGTACCTACGACTATAATAAGACGTGTGTTTAATATCGTCACGTAGACGTGTAGTTTTTGTAGTGGTAGGACTCTTAGCAGAGTCCGCCTGGGGAAATACCAGACCTTTGCCAGTTATTCTACTGCCAAGCAGTAATGTGCAAACATTACTGTGTTCCGGTTTGAAGGGCAATGTTTCCAGAGAAGTTACAGGGCTTAGAGATATAACATCTTAGATCTCTGGGTGACGAGCGCAGTGCAGTGCTAGGTGATCATTTGGACTCTTCATGTTCCTATAGCTGCGTGTCACTGTGTTGTCATGTGGCAGGCATGTTGCTTACCATCAGGCACATGTCCTGTTTGTCTCGTCACTCTTTATTTAAAAAAAAAAAGATAGTAGGCAGTAGTATATATTTATAGTATCAAATAATAACTGGCTAGCTAAATGTTCCTAAGCGGTTTCAAAGACGTGTCTCTCAGCACTAGGACCGTTTCTTGTAGTGCTAGTACAAAAGTGTTTTACTGTAATAATTATGTTCGTTGGTGCACATCAAAGAATTTTCATGAGAGAGGCATAATTAAGACGATTTATTTAATTACACTTTAATTTCTCTGGAAACACTGTCCTTTAAACATAATTATGTTAGCACATCACTTGGTGATATAATAACGAGCAAAAGTGTGGCAGGTACTACCCAGGCGAGCTCTGCAAGAAACCTACCATAACAAAAATACCTACTAATAAATTAATGTAATTATACTTCTAAAAACATTTTACAAATATCAGTAAGTAAGTATTTATACTAAAATCACAATCAATACATAACATATGACATATATTAGTAAGTGTACTATTAAGTTTTGTAAGCGAATTTACATGTCGTCCTTATCAAATTAACAGTAATAATATAGCAAGACTATTAAAAGTTTTGTAAATTTTGTAATGTTATTTTCAGAGCATGAGCTTCTTAAGGCCGATTTAAACTGAACGAACATAGAGCTAGAGCTGGAACAAGAGCATTCTTTCTCGATCTTTTAGTGTAAACGAAAGATCGTTCTTAGCGTTTTCCATATTATAAATTCCATAGAATCTTTGCGAACGCAAACAAAACAACGAAAGAATGCTCTACGTTTGTTTACACCAAATGAATTTGATACAGTGGGGATAGAATGAGCATTCACTCGTCAGATGTAAATCGGCCTTTGTAGGTACTTATGTGGAACATAACTTCTACACAATAACTACCCTGATAAAACTATAACAAAAACAAATGGATTAAGTAGGTATTTTACTTGAATGCCTCTTTTATCGGTGTCTATCATTTTGTTTTATCGTTTAAAACAGTCCGCAGCTTTGTCCTTGCGGGAACAGACCCCTAGCTTATTGTCCCGTTTCTCAGCCCTGTCCTAACCTAGAAAACTATACACCCAGTGGCATAGGCGGTTTGGTTAACGTTGTTTTAAAACTAGTAATGTCTCGCGGTTTCACCCGCGTAGTACTCAATCCCGTTAGTTTTCCCGGAATTAAAAATAGCCTATGTGTTATTCCAGATCATTTTAAATCTAAGTATTTCATCCAAATCTCTGTAGTAGTTTCTGCGTGAATGAGTAACAAAGTTATTTCTATACATTCGTACAAACTTTATAGGAAAATTTTATACCTACATCTTTTTACGATTAAAAACTTTTTTCTATGTAATTTTTTACGAAAAAAAACTTAGTTCCATACATTCTTACAAACTTTCGAGGAAAACTACCTCTTTTTACGAAAATCACACAGGCGTAGGAGTATAAAGTTTTGCACACTTATAGTATAGAGAAAGAGTGCAGAATACATTAGTACTTTTTTTAAATGATGCATAAACAGATTATGCCCACTACGATCTGTGTGACACACACGAAGAAATAATATTTTGTTTATTGTTAGAGTTGGTGATCAAATTGAGAATAAAATACCTAATCTCTCTAAGAATTAATATTGCTTTGTGGTCGAAACTGTTTTATGGTCTTAATAAAAATTTAAAGCCACAAGGAACACAAGACAACGATATACTACATTATTTTTTTAAAAAATCATTACATCAAACAATGAATTTAAAAGGAACTTGTTTTTTTTCAAAAGTAATTCTACAAGAATCTTTTTCTGACGTAGGTATTCAATAGAATCAATCGACATTGAAATATTCTAGATTTGTAACCTCAAACGAACTACTAATTACAACTTACTGACTAAAATTGGGACCCAACCCGCACTGGGCCAGCGTGGTGGATTATGGCCTTAACTCTCTCCTTGCGAGAGAAGGCCCCGATTCCCAGCAGTGGGAACGTTTAGTGGGTTGTTGATGTTGTTGTTGACTAAAATTGAGCTTAAGTCAAGCTACTTTGATTTTATTAAATCAATTAAATTTAAAAGTATTATTTTAAAGTCTTAGTTGTGGATAGTTACGTCGTTTCACTTTATTCACTCACATCTCGTCTATAAATCTTCTCGAAATGCAGAGTAATTTAAGAGCTCCAAAAGCTAGTTATTTAAAATAACTAATTAACCTAACGAGTCGAGTCAGAACAAAGGAGTTGTAGCAAATTTGTCACAAAGCCAGAGATTCCCTCGGAACCGAAATAAGCTCGTGTCATTTACCATATTCTTAGCTGGAATTTTAAATGACTACTCAGGTTTCTTGAAATTAATGTTCATCAAAATAAAAATAGATGTATTACTAATGACTGAGGAAGTTCGCTTTTGCCATTCAACATCAACAACATCAACAGCCCACTAAACGTTCCCACTGCTGGGACTCGGGGCCTTCTCTCGCAAGGAGAGAGTTAAGGCCATAATCCACCACGCTGGCCCAGTGCGGGTTGGCGGATGACACATGACTTCGAAAGATTCTAGGTACATGTCGGTTTCTCCACGATGTTTTCCTTCACCGTTTTAAGTTAGCAAGTTAGTAATGGCTTTTGCCATTACTGCGTACTAATATTATGTGTAATGGACGTTTAATCTTTATTTAAGAACTTTATCACAACATGATAAGGATATCATCTGTTTCCACAAAATTTGCTTAACAGATTTCGGTGAAACTTTACCATAACATAGCTCAAACATCAGTTTATCAGATATCTATGTTAAAATTTGTCCCGAAAATACCAAATCTATAGTATGTACCTATCTATATATCATCAACCAATAATCTTTAACCACTACTGTGTTTCGGTTTGAAGTGTATTATTTGCATAGTCGCAAATAATTGTATGTAACACACAAATATTTGCACTGGGTGGGAATCGAACCCACGACCCTCGGCTTCACAATCAGACTTACTACTAAGTCACGAAGCCAGTCAAATATACTCGTATATTTGTACTAACAACGTCACTCTACTGTACGCTACGCTATAACTACTTGATGCATTCAAACGTATTATTGAACTTGGCGTTTTAAAGCTGTGTTGAAAAAGGACAAGAAAGTTCCGGGTCCCTTTACCGACCCAAAGTTTTTCATACGCGAAAACTCATGAATAGGCAATCCAAATATTTCTGATCACGTACCAACCGTTCTTCTTTGGGTGTCAGCCAAACTGGCCGCGGTCCTAACTTTCCTTTAATACTCTCTTGGCACATTTTTATCTGATTGTGGACTCAGGTATTTTGTAAAAAATAAGGTAGTAAGTACACAGTATAGCCGTTTATGGAAGAGCTTTTTGAGGGGGTTCCCAAGAGCTATGCAGTAGGTTTTTGCAATAATGTACAATAGCATCATGAGTGTATAATTATGTGTTGAGTTCCAACAACCAACTTGAGGGAGAGAGTTTATTCGAAGACGTCTAAACTGAGTATCGATTGCTTAAATATTTTTGTAATTACTAGCAGTGACCCATGGTTTTACCCGCGTAGTTCCCGTTTCTGTTATAATTCCGGGATATAATATAGCCATTTGAGACTATTATCTGAACTGAACTATCTTTTCATTAACACCTGAATCCAACTGCCATAGATACGTATATAAGAAGAAATCTAGTGTGTGTTTCATCGCCAATTTTTTTTTATTAAAGAGTGACGAGACGAGCAGGGCATGTGCTTGATGGTAAGCAACATGCCTGCCACTTAACAGCACAGTGACACACAGCTTTTGGAACATGAAGAGTCGAAATCATTACCTAGCACTGCACAGCTCTCGTCACCCAGAGATGTAAGGTGTTTTATCTATAAGCCAATATCAGAAAAAAAAATATGAGGTCCCCTAATAATGAGAGTATACTTTGTACTATATAAACATGTACATGTTCAACTAGATGACGTCTATAAGATGGTAGGAAAGGTTATATCCTGTCCATTTTCCGCAGTCCTAAACAGCGTAAATGGATCTCAAGTTCCTTTCTGAGTTTCACTGACAAGCCCTTTTCCAAGCCTAAATAAACAAGACCGAGCGAAATGTAGGTAAGTGCCAATTATCTACCTTATGGGATCCTTGAGAAGCTAATGGGTTCCTCTGAGTACACTACCTTGTGTATTATCAATAGATAATCCATTTTATCCGTTTGATACTGTATCATAAATCTTCCCGTAATTCCCAAAATTGCCATAGTACTGCCGTGGTGGCTTACTGGTGGCCTGGCTAGAAAATAGTACGATTGGAGGACCAAGGTCGTAGCCTCAAATCTCGCCTACACCTCTGATAATTTTACAAAGTGCAGACGTATGAGTTTGTCATCACCACTGGCTCTGAATGAAACGTCCTGAGAAAACGGACATGACATACTTGGCCGGCGCGGCGTGGTGTTATGGACTCTCTCCTTGTCAGAGCAAATCCCAGCTGTGGGCACATAAAGTGGATAGTTTATGCATTATTCTGCCACACATAATGTGGAAGCTCCTTCCTCTGAATGTCTTTTAATATACCTAACTGCAACGTGAAGTACCCGGAAAAAAATATTTAACTATTTTGCTGTTATTTTTTCTGGAAATTTTGCCCTTCAAAGCATATTACAGTAATTTTTACACGCAGTTTGGTAGTTTAATAAATAGCTGATAAAGATAACCAAAAAATAAAGATAGATACGAAATCACCAAATAAAAATCATTGCAGTACCTACAAGAAAAACAAGAAAAAATAATGCTATTGTCACTAAAATCGATCTCTTCTAACCAACTAATCAAGATTTGGTACTTGCCTAGTTTGACTTTGCAAAGATCCCAACCTCTACAAAAGTACCTATCTATTAAAATGTTTCTGCGGTTTTGTGATTCTAAAGAATGTAAATTTTTTCGTCCCTTCGCTTCGGTCCAACAGTCTGATTCGAGATTTTATTGAGGAAATTTCCTACATTATTATTTCCAATATTAAACCTTGTCTCAGTGAAATGTTTTGACTAATTATGGTTTTTTTTTGTTGATATATTCTCCCCGTCTTATGGAGTTTTTGGTTTCGGAACTCTAGTTCGATCCTTTTTTTGCCTACTCACTCGAGCTGTAGTCACGGTCTCTAAAAAATGTCCGGTTCTTCATCGCAGGGAACAGTTTTAAGTTTTTCCTTCACATATATTATATAACATGTATACTGAATAGAAATTAAAACTATTTTTATTCTATTTTATTTTAGTAGTTCTTAGTTTTTTCCGTTTTTGCCGTCGTTGAAATATACTATTCCACAAGCAATCTTTATTTATTAGTAGAGATTTACGTACTGAAAAGGCCCCACAAATTTTATCATAAAATAATTCACGACTCTCATAACTTATAAAACTATAAACACACGTTTTAGCTAGGGTCTTGACCAGTTGACAGCTCTTGTAATTTCGTTCAAGCGTGAATGTATTCAAATAATGCCAGTGTCCTTGATGGCATATACTATGTTTTTTTTTTAGCTTTTGTATGTTTTGTTATGTAGATGCTTGTGTACTCGTAGTACTTTTTTTGTAGTGGTAGGAGTCTTTGGAGAGTTTGCCTTTGCCAGCTAAGCTACCGCCATGCAGTGATGTGAAAACATCACTGTGTTCCGGTTTAAAGGGTGACGTTGCAAGTAAAATTACTGGACATACACCTTGTGTATATGCGTGACGAGCGCAGTACAGTGCTAGGTGATGATGTGGACTCTTCATCTTGCAATAGCCGCGTATCACTGTGATGTTATGGGATGTTGCTTACATTCAGACACATGTTTTCCTAGTCTCGAATGTTGCGTTGTTGTGATGAAAAATGTCTATTTCTACAGTAAAAAATGTTTGTCTGTAAAGTCGGTTTACTGACGATAGAACGTGACAACGTCTTAAGAAAATACTGATGGAATGGTAGCATTTTTCAAAAGAAAATTTTAATTACATTTGTTTAATAGATTTGTACCTATGTAAAAAGTAATCAGTAGAATTTAGTCATTTTCAATCAAAACAATGCAAAAAACAATGCAAAAAAGCTTTAGATGCCGGGGATCGAACCCGGGGCATTTCACATGCAAAGCGAACGCTCTACCACTGAGCTACATCCCCGCTTGAACTACTGGTCGAAATAATTAATACAACTGTAACAAACATGCGGCGAGGTAACGACCGACGGTAACGGTACATGACGTCATGTTTTGTGGGCGTGCAGCCGGCTTCATCGAATTATAAGACGTTATCACGTCAAAAAAACTGTGGTAACTCTCTTTGCAGATTCCATCTGGGAACGTCCTATATACTGTAGGTACTCAATTATAACATAATTTTTCTAGATGTCAAAAAAATTGTCAATGCTGTTTTGGCTATATGAGTTGCTTCCGGTGCGTGTCTAGCTCGTTTGGTCACTTGATGTTTTATTCTTTGGTTAAAAGTTATACAATTCCCGTCATACGAGTACATCGGAAATAATCAAGAACATTATTTTTTATTTGTTTTCAACTTGTATTGTATTTGTATTAAATAGGTACATAGATGATGAATATGTAGTGAAAAAAGGCTATGATTGCGGTATTTAGAAAAGTACATTTAAATGCGATAGAGTTATTTTTGGCTGCCGTTGTAGATATTGTAGAATATATACGCCGGCAAGAGACATTGTGCCTTATTGGTGAGGAAATAAAATATTTCCAGTGAATCGATTGGTTTTGGTTATTGGTTTTGGTAGTCTGACTACAGTCTGGTAGGAGACTACAGACATAATACAGAAATACTGTTAAACAGTATTTTGTTCGCAGTTTTAAAACCGATTTGTATGTTAACGAACCTACTGTCGAGTATTTTTTCACATCCCTAAAAAGTGAGAAACAAAAAATTCCACGAAATATTCCTATTCCAACATATAGGTATGACATACAATTTGGCTAAGCTCGGTGCACAGTCGACCCAAATGCATTTCGTTAAATGCATCGCGATAGTGCTGCCCGTTTGATGTCTGTTACGCAATAAAGTTCGTCGTCGTATCCACGAATTATCCTACTGTATTCCATTTTCTAGTTTTGACGTGAATTCACTTCTCAGATATTCTGCAAGTGAATCGGGACTTGGGTGAACTGAGGGCAATAAATTGACAATCTGTCACTACACTTATTCTGAACCGGGAAACCCTACTATAATAAACATTCCTATGTAGCACCAAGTTTAAGTAGGTATCCTTGTTAAGAAAGAGGTATGCAGTTTTTCCAGTGCACAGTCGTCGACACATCTTTTAAAATATCAATTGTCTTAGAATTTTGCGGTTGGTTTGAACCTGTAAGCTGCCAGTCAGTCCGTAAATCAGTTACGCAGGATTATGTCTTCCATAGAGGTATATTGAGATTATTTTTAGTCCATAATAAAGGTGGCGTGACGAACTGAACACCAAAACCGTGGATCTAAGCTATCTCGAAGCTAAATCTCTAAGCTATCTCGAAGGAGGAAAGAGAGGATTATTCCCACAGTTGGATAATTTAAGGTCATGATATTTAATCACAGTCATCTTAAGAGGGTTTCATTACATGATGAATCAAGGATCCGATGCAAAAGACAGTTAATTAGTTATTTTTTAATCAGCGCAGAGTGCAAGCGGTTTCTCATTCTGCGGCCCTAACTACCAATGAATTGGGCTTCGCCTAACTGCCTGCGGTACTCTATTTTGTGAATTTGATCATAATATTTTTAATTCATATTAATATGTATGTGTATAAAAATCTCGTGTCATGATTTTTGTGACACTTAAAATATGACCAAATTTTATTTGAAGTTGATATGAGGGATAGGCGGTAAAACATTTTTCACCCTCTTGCCCACACTCTTTGATTTGTCATTTCATTATTTTAGTAATTTATTTGGCAGAAGAGTGTTATCAGGATCATATATAAATAAATGTATTGCTAAAAACTAAGACGATATAGATACTTATGTACATTATAAAAAGATGTAGTGTTAGGTAGGACACCAGGTAGGAACAAAGTTGCTTCGGATAATATAACAGAAGCAACACAAATTGTAAAAAATGCTTAAATTTTACTAAGTATTTACGGTACGATCATCTGAAAAATAAAGTCGGCAATACTAGTCACGGGCAGTTATCACGCGTCAATTCATTCAATCAATCCATACATTTTTTTTACGGTTTTTGTCTCACATTTTTTTCAGTTTCGTTGGGCAGTAAAATCGTTATCTCCACCGAGCCTGCCATAAGGAACTTGGTTTTAAAAACGATTTCCATAGCATTTTTGACCTGGGTAGCGATTCTAAATGCGATTCCGAGTGGTTCGGAATCGGAATGACAATCCCTGTCTCTATCATGCTTAACAGATAAGACAAAGACCGAGAGATGAGATTCCGTGTCGGATGCAACCGAATCGATTTAGAATCGATCGATCTCCCCTGAAAGATAGAATATAACCAAGTGTGCAAATCAGCCGTCAGCCGTTCATAAAATATCTCCATAATCCGTAAGTCAGTTAAAGTTTTATGCAAATTCCGCAATATGCGCACATCTCTAGTTCCAATCGAGTGACGTGTCGCTTGCCATAGCCGTCCGTGTCACACACGTGACAATTTCCCCCTGCATCCTGTACGGTATACACCGAGCGATCCCTCGCTATTTTTGTTTGAAACAAAATTGCATCAGTTTCGCGTTCTCGTGAATAGAACAAACTGTACTAACTGTGTGGTGGTGGTGTGTTGCAAAAAAATTATCTAAATCTATGGGTTGTCCTGTGGTCGAAATTCCACCACAATTTAAATAAGCAAAAACAGTATTTTTGCGTGTGTGTGTGTGTCAAATACATGGCAGTGTATGAAATGTTTTATTGATGTAATGAACCAATTCCTGCCTTATTATCTCCTGCCAAATTTCATAGGTACTTGTCTTCTCTTTCCTTCTGTAGAAGTAGAATTGGAGTAGAACATTATACCATGAAAAGATGGTTATGACACTTAACAATATCTAAAACATTTCCAGAACAAATCTCTCCACACACCTACACGAAGAAAACTAAAACCCTAAATTACAGACTCCCGGAAAACTTTAAGGACGACATTAAGGAGCACTAAATTTCTAAGTACTTGGCGTGATTGAATCAAGTCTAATATGGGGTCTAGCTCAAACAGGCATCGCTCAAAAAGCCATAAACTTTATCTCATTTGCGACGATCTGCCACATGCCTATAAACCAGTAAAGGAGACATTAAGTTGAATGCGATTACAGCTCGCTGTTGTAGGATTTACAACCTCGCGAAGTACTTTGTGATAGTTAGTTGCTTATGAGGGTAAGTTTAGTTCAAATTCGTCTTTATTTCCCTTTTTTTAGTGTAAACTTCTTTAGCTAGTTGAGCTTTTTTTGCAGGGAAAATCTTTTGCTTTTGCGTCACCGACATGCTAACATAAGCAGCCCACTAAATGTTTCCACTGGGACTCCGGGCCTTCTCTCCCAAGGAGAGAGTCAAGGCCATAATCCACCACGCTGAACCACCGCGGGTTTATGGATGACACATGACCTCGAAAGATGCTAGGCACATGTCGTAAAGACAGCGGTGAGATTTGAACCCGGGGCTCCAGATCGGCAGTCGCCGTTCTCTCGACTAGACAATCCGTAAACGATGCCGACGCTTTTTGTATGGCCGAAATCACGTGCGTTTGCGGCACCAACATGCGTAATAGCAGTATAGCGGTGACTATACAGATGATAAATTGTGCAATATAAGTGTTGTTAAATCCTAAAGTCATACGTTTTCATTTCTATACGCAGTCCCAATACCTGCCATTTTTTTTTAAAGTGAGAACTTCTTTTGGCGCACCAAAGACAGATTTTTCGTGGGCTGTGAATTGAATTCTAGCGTCACGCTCGGGAATGATAAGAAATTTTCGAACTCGGAACTCGGGACCATGGCCATTGGCATTTACCATCTAGCGTTCGTTCTATGCGTCAGCATTTTATGGTCATGGCCACGCCCTCCGGTTTCATCCGCGTAGTTTCAAAACTGAGCTATCAAATTCTGAGTTGTAAGTTTTCACTTCTATCGGCAGTTCCTATGACTACCAATTTTTTTTTATTTAGTAGCTTTGTACCTATCCCTTACTTGTTCACACTGGTCATGTAGTTTCTTTTTCACGAACTTTAATTAAACTTATTTTGTAATTTACTCCGCTGCATTAATTGAATGCCTGCCAATTGCAAACAGACCACCGCAGATCTGAATCCGAGGTGGGTCGATTGTACAGAAGACCTCCCGTACGCAACTTCCACTTTAGCAAGCGAATAAACATACCTTTCTCCAATTGTTAATACAAGTAATATATGTACATGATGAAGGCTTTCTTTAGAATTATAAAAAGAGGTATTTGGTTTTCAGTAAAAGGCCTTCAAAACAGTAATAAAATACTTATTCTCTGATGTTTTCTTTACTAATATTCTAAAGCAAAAGTATGTATAGATATTTGTGACTCTTTCACGGAAAACTACTTTAAGGATGAAATTTGGTCTATAAATAGAAAATAATGTGTAATAATACCAGCTACTTTTTATCCCGGCAACTAGACTGAAACTATGCGACCGGAGTGGGAACTGTGCGAGTGAAACTGCAGAAAAGTGCTAAAATGTAATATTTTTTAAATGCGCAATGAAAATGTTTCAAATTTATCTTGTTACATCTACTCGTAATCTATCACTATTTTATGATTTTTTATTTGAATCCTTAAAGAAACATTCAAAACGGTTACATAATTGTATCATTGATTTTTACTAACTTGTTTTCGAAATCAAACAGCGGTGCCATCTAGACAGTTTACTTCCTGCTACAACAGAATAACACTGTGTCAACACCTCGTCGGACAAACAGTTCACACAAAAATAGTGGTCACAAATACCCTCTTATAAATATCTTCGATCTAAGATTGAATAGGTTTTGCTTTGCTACGGAAATTTATTAGTTAAATGACAGGTAATAGTAGCAATTGCTCTTCAAGCAATATTCATTTTTCGGGTGTTTTCTAGAAACGGATTCTACCAAAGAGATTATTTTTTTCAACAGTAAATACCTACCTATAGTTAACTAATATCATTTTTAGGCATTTTTTTAATTCCTCAAATGGATTTTAATTATGATTTAAAACATAGGATATTATAAAATAAGAAGACATCTTTTTACGGGGAGTCTAATCGTAGGTACTTGTTTTGGGCAATTAGTATGGCTACATCGGTACGTTCTTGTCATTAAGCATATTTGGAAATAAAAATCTCATATCATCACACTCTGTATGTGTGCCTTATTCTGGTAATGTCGGCGACACTCTACCAAAAGCACCATATACCTACCGGATCTGATTATGTTTTCAGATCATATAGATATTTTTTTTAAATACCTACACAAAATTTCAGTCAAATCAGTCTGCTAAACCGTTTAGGAAGAGCTAAGTGGCAAACAGAAAATTAAAATTTTTAGTCAAATTGACTTACTATCTGTGTACAATGTACATACATATCTATTTTGTCCGTTTAATTAATCTGTATTGTGGACTCTTTGTGATTAAAAACTTAGTTTAGTAGTTTAAAAAATAGGCATGCGACATCTATGCATAGATAATTATTTAGCGCGTCATTGCGCGTGCATGTTTTAATTTGCATAATTTTGGCTCAGCACGTTCTTCGGATTAAGAACTATCGCAAACAAATAATATAGTCTACCATATGCAAAAATATCTCTCCTCATAGAATTGTTTAAAATAATCACGATTATATATTAACAATTATGAAAATCAGAATCAGGGTATCCGTAATTTCGATTATAAAACCAGTTTTTAATACCAATTCGTCAAAAGGCTCTAAAAATGTTCCAATAAAACTTTAATTAGACGCGTAGTTTGTATGTTGTTAGCGATCTATTTTTGTTTCTTTTCTACCGATTTCAAATTTAAAAAAGAGAACAAACATCATCTAACGAATCATTTTCTACTAAAGCTTTGGCTTTTTGCTTGTAATATCTCATTTTCATCAAATATTTCCTTTAGTTTTTTGGTATCAGAATGCACAGAACAATATTGGCAGTGGCAGTGGCAGTTGAATGGCAGTGGGGAAAATGATAGGAATCATAGGATTATTTACCTAAGATATATGGGGAAATGGGTATGCAATGTAAAAATTATAATAAAACGTGGAGAGCTTTCCAGAATAAAACGGAGTTTTATAAAAAGTTTGTTTTCTGCAAGCCTAATCCTTCTTATATTAGACAAAAATAAATAAACTCGAGTTTAAGGTAGGTTTCTAACAAGACGACAAGATTTAAAAGATTCACTGTTATTATTTAATAAAATATATATTTATAATACTACATAATGTTTGATATAGAAGGCACAGTAATTTCAATCAGACAATTGAGATAATATCTTATGACAAAATTCCGGATCCTCCACCCTCCATCTTTCTTTCCAGAGTAATTCTCCGTAAACAATTATTTACCTTGTATCTGTGACAGTTATAGGTCGGATACGCTCGCACTAATTAACGAAATAGCTCATTTATAAAGTGTTAATACTTTAGTTAATACTCTACATGATCATTAAGAAGATTTATTATGTATAATTTAGAGGTAACAACGTTTTTATCATTTAGTCTGTCAACAGAAGCAACGGGGCATAAATCAAATAATTTATATAATCCTTTCTATTTAAGTTTACCTATCTCGTATTTATTTATGAGTATGACATTTAATACTAAAAAAGTGAAAGTTTGCGTGTCTGTAAGTGTACCTACATGTTTGTTTCCGCGTATGGCTGATCAAATTTGATTGAAATTTGAGATGTAGTACAAATATTTATATTACCTGGATTAACGCATTTGTAGATTCCTTAATCCCATTTAAGTTAGTTTTAATATGATACTTAAAAATGACTTTACGCGAGTTTTATTTGACACATATAAATGATCGTAAACAACTGGCTTATAACTAAACTAGCGGTTTGAATGTAGAAAAGTGCGTTTTTTACACGCTACCTGCTGTGTCAAATTGACGATTATGAAATTGGACATCTTGACCATTACGGCTTAGTTATTAAACTAACCGAAATCCTACTAATCTTATCAATATTATATTATTATGCGTGGTAATGCCGCCAGCATGCTGGGTACGCTTCCGATTGGTAGTGGGCTTGAACATCTTGATTATCTGTAGACCTTCATTGGTCTATGGATAGTTCAGGTGTGCTTAGTGTAAGTAGTTGTTAGGTATGTAGCGTAGTGTAGTTCTCATTGTATTTTAGTTTTGTTAATAAAGGCTCTGCCCTATTAAAAAAAAAAAATATTATGTGAACGTTTTCATGTTTGTAAGTTAATCAAGTTGTTTGCCAGTTATTCAGTTATCAGTTCAGTTAGTTATCAGTTAAGCACTAATTTCAAAACATCACTGCGTTTCGGTTTGAAAGGATGCAATGATTGCAATGATTTCAAAAATGTGCTCGTCTCGTCTCTCTATGCCTACTATAAAAACAACATACGAGAGATTATATATAGAAGCGGAACTACACAGGAAAACCCGCAGGACGTCGTCAGTTCTATTTTGCTATTTCTAACCATTATCTATTGTAAATGTGAAAATTGGTATGTTTGGATATTTGTTTTCCAATGAGCAGATCGGCAAAAATTTTTGAATACAGCTAGATTTTAGTCCGAAATAGCAAAACCTTTTTTTTACCGCGGAAAAGTAAACGGGTACGAAAATTACACGAGTAAAACCAAGGGGTACTTCTACTATAATATAATATATGCAATTAACGGAAGTCTGATTTAAACCAGTTAATGAGAATAAAATTCTCCATTACACATTCATTAAAATTTATACGGTCATCAGAAGAGCCGCAATGACTATTGTATTCTTTACGGCCATCTCAATCTTAAGACGCGTCTGATAGCCGCCGAACAAAGCTGATGATGTCTCTGTTGTACATTGTAATTTATTAAATTTAACCCATCAAATCATTAACAGGAATTAAATTTTAAATGCCATCGCTGAAAAAGTACAAGAAATGTCGCGACTATCTCTTAATAAGGACCGTAGCGGAGCGTCAGGTAATCAAGAACAAGCGAAGTGCTGTTACTACTCGAAAAAAACGTTTTTAAACTGTTCCGAGATTCATAAGAATTTCTTAAAGGCCAAAAATTTCACAATTGCTATGATTCAAGTGCTGCATCAACATTGCTGTCTTTACTTAACAGAAAAATGGTTGTGTTTAGTTACATAGAAGCTGTGGTGGCATAATAACTAAAACGCCCGTTTTCACTATCGTGGGTCGTAGCTTCGAATCTCGCCTTCACCTCTGAGCATTTTTTTCCAAAAACTGGTTTGAAGTCACCATTGTTTTTAACTATATAAGAAGACGTTGGCATGTTTCAATATACATATAAATATGTATTTCGAGTTCAAGTGTCTTCAGCCAACCTCCACTTCGCCAGCGTGGTGGTTTATGGCCTCTCTCTCTCCTTATGAGAAAATGCTCCAATCATAAGCAATGACAACATAAACTGAATTGCTTGTGCTAATGATGCTGATCCAAACTTAATTTGATTTTTGTTTTTGTCGTGCCTATTTTACGGGTAAATAGGGTTTAAATTTGTTAAACTACGGTTTATAATAAATAATAACTACTGTTGACACTTCTTCATACTGCACCATCTAGACCCAAACTAAGCAAAGCTGTTATAATATACACACAGAACACACATTATAATAGGTATATGGAAATATTTCGACATATAACAATAATATTAAATGGCAGAAAATAAATAGGTACCTACATTCTCGAAAACATTCATCGGAATTTCTATTAAGTATCTTAAAAAAATATTTTCCCCGCACTATTTCACAGAGAAATCAGACATTTATCACGGAAACATGTCAACTCCTCCCAACAATTTGGGCAATTTAAAATATAGGTACCTAACTACTTACGGTGTTACACAATTGCTTGAATGATATGTGAGCAATAAAACGGACATTAATGGTAGGTCCCTGTCGTTTTGTTAATTAATCTTCAAGGGAAAATATATTGCTCTCCCCACCTTTAACTCTGAACCCGGAAAACACGATTTTAGTGTCAAAATAGTGGGCATAAAAGTGATAGCGTGGTAAGTTAACAATAAAAACGTTATGGTCACTTTGGTATATCTGACTCAATGAAAACAATGAACAGTACCTACCTTGTATAAACCGGTATAACAAGACCCTTAAACCGGTTGTGATTCTACATAATCGTAAATCAATTTATATTGGTGTATGTTTGTGTTACTATTATTTTTATTGTAAGCAAAACCACATGAAGAATGAATTATATTCACATGAAAAGTATTATATGTTATCGTATATAGATCGCTCTAAAGATAACATATTTACAATACAAGATTAAAATAACTTTATTTCGGACCACTATAAAACTAGCTAGAGATGGGCCGAGTGCTCGGTTGATACTCGGTACTCGGCATACTCGGCGGGTTTTTTGATAATACTAGTACAGGTTGATGGTATTATTGGAGTATTTTTTTCATAATTATTTTTCTCATGTTTATTTATTTATTTATTTAGAGACGCCAACAGCGAATGTTGTCATGTCATGTTTGTGCTCTGTGTACTGAAACAAAAGCGATTTGGTACTGGCACTTCGCCGGCCGCTGCCGCGGAATGCTCGCTTCGCTCGCTTGGCTTGTGCCTTGTTGGTCACAGTTCTAACCTAACCAAACCGATTCCTTTCTATTTCACCTTAACTTCATTCCGAACTTTGAAATTTTGCAAATGTGTACATATGTTGGAAATTTCTGTGGTTATAATATTACATGTAAAAATAATTTATTTTCTAATATAATATAAATGTACAAAAGGGAACTGATACACAGTTACACCGAAACGTTATTTGTCTAAAAGTTGTTTCGCTTAGTGAAAGATTTGACAAATGATAAGTGCCTTGAACGTATTGAGTCATTATAAAAATCTGTAACAATAATTCTGCCAAATAAAACGTTGCCATACAAAAAGTTGACAATCGTTAGTTGTCAAAGTGAAACATAGACGAACCGTTGGTTGGCCAGTGATAATCGGCCAATCACTTTTCGGCGAAGAGGCAGTATCCCATTTAGGTAGATATAATTAAGCCAACAGTTAATCAAAAAGTATTTTTTACTAATTTAGGAAAGCTTTCATAATCTCAATCAATAAAATCAAAATTATGCTAATGAATGAATAGTAATAGTAACCTGTTTGTACTAGTTCACGCGCGCGAAATGGGAATTTGATTGAACCGAGTTAATCGGCCGAGTACTCGGTTGAAAAAAAATGGAACCGAGTAATACTCGGTACTCGTTACTCGGCAAAAGTGTTACTCGGCGCATCTCTAAAAACTACCAACTTACATCCTACTAACATTATACAAATTAAAGTTTGTATGAATGAATAGGTAGATGGTTGTTACTCTTTCGTTACTGAAAGGATCTGGATAAAATTCGGTCGATAGACTATAGCCTGGAAAAACACATGGGCTAATTTTTATCCCGGGAAAGTATCGAGATCGGAAACTACGCAAGTGAAACCACAGAATACAACTAGAATATAGAATACGCATGAGACAGATAAATTAAATTCGGAGAAGTATGAATAAATGACGTAACTGTCATGGAGTGTCATTGTCATAGCGGATGAATTTTGTAAAAAATTAGAATAAGGCCTATTCACATAAAATTGGGCGTGAAAATACTAAATTATTTGCAAAGTTCAGACCTTTGTGCGTCCTGATTTATAAAGGCAATTAGACTGGAATTTATATTGAAAAGCTCCCCGACACTTTTTATTCATTCTCATTCAAAAGGAACGTAAACATCTCGATGTCGCTTAAAATAAAAAGATAGAAAAAGCTTTTAAAAGATATAAAAGCACAGACAGATAGATAGATATAATCTATCGATCGTCAAATACTGGTAGGTACCTAAGTATTCCTGTCGCTACTAAAAGAGTAGGTATATCAAAATTAAGCACAAGTCAAGATTTGTGGTTAAAACACAAATGTATAAATAGTATAAAATAATACGTACCTTATAAATAAATACGGTAAATGTATTGTGAATCAGTATTGGATAGTATTCTGTTATTGTGCCTAGTTTTTATATAATAGTCCCTCGCTAGCAAAACTACATAAGCAAATAATAATCTTGTCAATGTATTTTATAAACTAGTTTCCCGAGAGTATATCCGAGTAAATTGGCTATTCCCTAAGGAACCCAAGTTTTTTTGAGCTGATAAACATTTATTGTCTGAAAAGTTATTACAGTAACGTAACCTATCAAAATTCAAAATTTGAGCTAAATCACTTCAGTTCTTACAACGTAGTAAGCAAATAACATTAAAAAACACTAACGAACGTAAAAAAATCTATTTGTAGTATTGTTAGGATAATTAGTTAATAAAGGATCCTCTCTTTCTCCTGCTGGTAGCATTCAAAGCGAAAAACAATGGTCAAACTGATTAACAAATTCAGCATGCGTTAATAACGATAAAAACAAATATATGTATATTATGTATCCAAAACAGTCCACGGGTAACCCTTAATACACTCAACAATAAGTAGATTAAAGATACAAATACGAGTACTTTGAGTATTATTTTCCTTTCTATAACATTAACATTCTCTTTATGTTGTACAATAACGTTATGTTAATGAGAATGCAAATATCCTGCTAGCAACACTGCACAACACCTATAATAGGAATACGAACTGGAATTTATTCTTGTGGTACAAAAGGATCGATAACAAGCTTGAACTTTGCGGTATGTATTTGTACCCTAATTGAACTAGATACAATCCAATTCCTCTGAATATTCAGCTAGGAATTTGTCTCACTCACAGATGGGTACAAAGAAAGGGATTCGGACAATCTTTACTAGGTCCTGTACCTACAGCAAATCGATAGAACACAATTCTCTCAATATGAAAGTTTCGGTGTTTGGACACGTCGCGTCGGAAGAACTGAACGGATCAGGCTTAAATATATTTAAGCCTGATTACAATACAATGAACCTGAATTACAATATGTTTGAGTTGTATACAACTCAAACATATTGTAATTAGGAGTAGTGCATATATTTTTATCGAAAATTATTCCTGTAGGTATTCCTTGGAGAAAAGACATCTTTTAAATTCCACTCGAATGGGATTTTATAAGAACTTAATTCCCTTACATCAAAATGTTTATAACTAGGTATTTAATTTTGAGAGTTTCAGAGTCATTCATACTAAAAGTTAGATTTGTTTAAAACAGCATTTACATAACACAGTGACCATAAATCACGGTTCCAAAATAGCGTGAATTTCGGGCTAATAACTCACGACCCCATCCGAACTACGTGACGTATTGTCCCGTAACAAGGCAGACCCACGGAACCCTGAGTATCAGAATAATAGCAATAACTGAAACATCAACGGCTTGAAATTCTGTCGTACCCTTGTCAGGAAATATAACGAGTTCATGTTTTACGACCTTGTTTATCCCGATTCCTAATAGTGAAGCCTACTACTTGGATTACATCTTATTACCGGGGTCGACGCCCTCACCATCTGATTGGGAAGAATCGTACCTATTCTGTGAGTAAAAAGCTTCCGCGCATTTTATCTCAGCAACCACTAAACAAACGTCAACAAAAACTGACAAACAAGAGTTGCGAGTGGCTGCTTACTCTTTAGTAATGTTTGGCAATAAATTGCCTGCAGCAAACAAGTCGGTATCTTATCTATCGTAGTCGGCTCTCGCCTATCGACGATCTTTTTATTCCGAACCATTTAACAACCCATAAACGAATCTCGCATTATTAAATTGTTGCTCGATACTTTATTTATTGTGTCGAATAATACGTTTGAGACTAAAGTAATAGTGGCTACGATAATATTGTGAACGCTATAAATTTTATCAGATTTATGTTCGGAGCGAAGCTTTTGTGTTTTTATAGTTTGGTTTTTGAATTATTTCACTTCCCTACTATGCTTATTCTGTAGGATAGGCGACGTTCTGCAATTTCTCTGCGATAAAAGTTATTTTCACTTCAATGGGTGCAAAATCCAGACATGCAGAGTGAGGATAGTGTAGAATAAATAGTACGTACGTACAGAGTGGACAGATGATTGAAGATTCTAGTGCTGCGATTTAGATCTTTTTGAATTTAGAATTATACCTAGATATTATTTTATTGAAACTGAGGAATATATTGCTAGCTAAAACAAAAGGCGGACAATTTAGGTATATATCCATCTATCTTGTTTGTCTTTTAACGTCGCGTCGTATGGACGTATAGTTTCGGTTTAATAAAACGTTTTTCTACACTTATTTAGCTATTCAACGTTGTAAAGGTGCCAATCTCGTGGGTTCTTTGTTCAGTGTGCTAGAGACTTACCAAATAGGTTTAGTATGACTTCTAATTAAACATTTATTTACAACTAGATGCCTCGGTGAACTTTGTATCACTTTTTTCGACAAATCACTGACGTTTATACACTTTTTATGTCTGAAACATAACCGTTATGTATTCTAACAAAACAAATACAAATTACAATCACATCAAATCACAGACCAAAAATATCAGATCATAAACTACAGCTATGAAACAGATAAATTTCACACCAATAAAAATTTGACAACCAAGTGACAATAGAGCTAGGAACAGTTTGTATTGGAAAATAAAATTGTCGTTTTTAGTAAATTCATCTACTTAGTACCTATACCTATTTACTTTTCGCTGCTTAAATCTTCCCTGAACTTCCATAAATATTTCATGACAAAACCAAAACCAAACAAAACCGGTCCAGCCAATCTCGAGTTTTAGTGAGACAAACTAACAGTAATTCAATTTAATATCCTACTAATATTATATACTAGCAGCGCCCCGCGGTGTTACCCGCGAAGTTCCCGTTCCCGTTGTTCCCGTAGTTTTCCGGAATAAAAAGTAACCTATGTGTTGTTCCAGACTATAATTTATCTGTGTTCCAAATTTCAGCCCGATCCGTTCATACGTTAGGACGTGATTGAGCAACAAACATCCAAACATCCATACATTGACATTGATAATATTAGTAGGACGTCAAAGTTTGGACGTTTGTTGCTCAATAACGTCGGACCTGTAGAACGGGCTGGGTTAAAATTTGGAACAATTACTATATTCCAGAATAACACAAACAAATCTATTAAAAAAAAATTGCGAAAAATAGCAGGCAAAACCACGGGGCGCTACTTCTATCTTTATGTATATTTTGTAATAGATAGAAATAAACATTATTTATAGAAGTCTACATTTATTGTAATATCAATTCTGCTTCAATTCTAAATCCTAAATCTTCAATCAATTCGATTGTACACTTGTAATATCTTTTCTTGTTATTAAATACAGAGCCAAAAATAAGTTAAGATATTGCCCGGCCACCTGGATACAGTGATGCAAAAATTTTATTGCGCGATAAATAAAATATTTCTTTACGCACGTATTCAAATTAATATTTAATACGCTACCAATAAGGAGGCGGATAAACAGCCTGGCTGCAGGCAGATGAGCATGTTTACGACCCAGAAGACAACTTAATAATAACCGTTTCGATAATATTGTTTAATTTTCAATTACTTATTTTATTACCTGCAGGCCTTGCGTAAAACCCTGTTGATTACGATGCAGTCGTGGACAACTTTGAACGAGAAATTTCATTTCGAAAGTAATTGCGCTACCATTTGTTAAATAAGTGTTTAAAGATATTTTCACTCTTACTGCGTTCATATTAGAGATTCATAATCATAAACAGCGTGCTGTATGTTCCCACTACTGGGACTCGAGACCTTGTTTCATTTCTCGAAGTTTTCGGCGATTAAAGCAGCCTATATAATATGCCAGATCATAATCTAACTGGCATTATAATCTGGAGCAAGAAACGGCATATCTTTCACATTTGTAAAACTAAAACAATTATTCTGTCTTTAGCAGCAAGCAAAGGTCCAACTAGGACTAGGACTAGTTGGATATTTGCTTGCAGCTAAAGACAGAATAATATATTATTTCTATATCATTCGCATCATCTCTAAGGTCTACTAGCAAATAATGTCTACTAAATACATATCTTGATGGTCATTTCGTATTAAACTAAGCTTGACCACATGCTATTGCGCCATTACGCATAATTTAATCTACCATTACTTGTTAAATTACGATTTAAATTCCGCTGCTTTTGCAACGTAATCGCAAATATCTTCATAAACTTTATAGCTCAGCGTTTGTGAAATAAACGGTACTAACACATTCAGCACATCCGAAATGATGCGTTAAACCCTTCATATCTTCATTTTATATCCTTGTCATTTTGCTGGTCAATGTATTATTTATGTAGCCATTTGTAATCTTAACATCCCGTTTTGTTCTGCTGTTGCTGCCAAGGAATCACACTTATCCTTGTAATATTATAAAATATATTTCAAAGCTTGGATGGTTGTTGCTCAATCACGTCAGAATGACTTAACTGGCGGGATCTGGAGAAACTGATTTACTCTCGATTTGCAGATACCAAGATTGTATGCATCGGTAAAAACCCACTCAGGCAACACATTCTGCCTAGAAGTTATATCTATCAATGCTTAATTTGCCACAAAATAACAACATCTCATTCTAAGCAATATTTAACTAATACAGGGACAGCTACGTAAGATTTAGTACGCCCAAACGCTGACACTCGAGTCTGAAGCGATAGATTTATGGCTTCAACCAGACTTGGTCTCCTCAACGATTTTATCTGTAGCATTACCTACGTCCACGAGACGATATCTCAGAGACAACAGGCCTGGATTTAATACTTACTGATAGGTTTAGCCATTTTTCTCAGAGACAGATGTGTTTCAGAAAACGCTCTATCAAATTCTGTCTACGATATCCATTATGAGAAATTAGAGAATTACTTAGTTGCTTTTAGACCGAGCAAACTTTGGGTTATTGTGCGACTGGAAAATTATTATACGATAGGCAAGCGTATAAAAAATTAAAGCGTTTCATATTCGATAACCGATAGCTATCAGAATCACCACCTAAATATATTTTTTTAAATATGCAGTTGACGAGCAAGATATGCACCCGATGGTAAGCAACACACCTACTCTTAATAACAGCATTACGCCACGCAGCTATTTGAACATGAAGAATCAAGATCACTTCGCACTATTCGCTCGTCATCCACAGATATGATCTATATCTATGCCCTACAATTTATCTGGAAACATTACCCGTCAAACCGGATCCAGTTTTACACACGTGGTTTTTTTTAGAAATTATTTTCCCTCTACGCAGTACATTTTTAAAGGGGCATATGACAGTTGACCTCGTGTTGCCTACACTACTAGTACACTCTTGTTTACCACTTTTGGTATATCAATAGCCTATTTCATTCCTATACACTCGACGCTCGGGAGTTACCAACAAACTAACGAACATAGTTGCGACACTGCAAAGTCTTAACTGTGTATGTAACAAACAGCCAACTTTACGTTCCCACTGTTGAAACTTGGGACCTTCTCTCACAAGGAGATAGTCATAGTCATAATCCACCGCGATGGGCAAGTTCCGGTTGGACGAGGACACAAACATATCTTCTCAAGATTTTTTTTTGTCTCTTTCTATACAATGATTTTCTTACCCAATCAAGTGTTAAAAACAAAGAATTTAGAAAAATACTCTATGGCACAGGCGGAGTTCCAAAGCCGTCACCATCTAACCACCACGGTCTTATCGATTTCAGTCATGGGTATCTCACTTGTGATACGGTCGGTTCAGTCCGACCCAAGTTTCGACCGCGTCCGGCGGCTTTTTTCAGGGAGAGTGAGTCCACCACACGTGATCGATGCTCGTTTAGCACTGACTCGTGACCTAAATAAATATGTGTAACAACCACATTAGGTTTCACACCACGGCCTTAACTCAAGTTTCGATGATTAACTTTAAGATATCTGTTTGTCGAAATGTTGCAATTAATTTCTCATTTTGGATAGATTTTAATGCAGCACAGCGTTTAATTACCTCGACATTGAGTCTTCTCGTGCGCACGATCTACACGACCGAAAATCGAGGTCATAAAAAGAGACCGCAATAAGATTAAACTTTAAATCGTTTTCAATAGGTAGTATCATTTATAATCCAGACCGCGGATGTATAAAACCTTACTAATGCCTAATTTTGGTGTTTAAAGTCAAAGTTAAATTTATTTATTCATAAATTTATACGTCTACTAGCGGCCAGTTCCGGCTTCGCTCGGATTTTGTCATATAAGGACTATTAATCGAAAAAAAACTATCCTATCTCTCAAGTTGGCTGGTCCAACTTGAGAGATATGTCTGCTCACGGTGTGCCAATTTAATTTAAAATAGGTTAAGTAGTTTAGGAATTCATCGCGGTCAAACATCGTGACAGAAGATTTATATATATTAAGAAGATTTAATAAAAAAATGTACGAAAAACAAACGTATACAAATAATATACATTTTTAAGGTTTATAGATAGATAGAAACACTTTATTGTGACACAACGAAATTAAAATATTACACGGCCTTATTGCTGAGAGCAATCTCTTCCAGGCAACCAGCACTCTTCAAGGAAACAGCCTACTTATAATTACTATTTTATAATTAACGTTTTACTGTACGGCCATAATCATCGTACAGATAAGTGTCAAGTGTTTCATATTTTTTACAATAAAATTGTAATGATCAATGCAAAGAGTTTACATATATTATTCTTTATGTAAGGATCATTGTTAATTTTATGCTAACTTTTTTAAACGCCTAAGATTTCTACCGATTTCATGTTACTCGTAAGTTTGACAGCTTCTCAGCTCTCAGAAGCATTAAGTTGCCTGTTTTAGAATATGTCAGTTAGCTTTTCGACATAATTATTTTAATTCATAGCCTTATCCTAGCCTTAGCCTTATCCTACTGCATCTTATCTCTGGATGCTTTTTCTTACTTTTCCTATA
Source organism: Ectropis crepuscularia (assembly GCA_963693475.1). Taxonomy (NCBI): domain Eukaryota; kingdom Metazoa; phylum Arthropoda; class Insecta; order Lepidoptera; family Geometridae; genus Ectropis; species Ectropis crepuscularia. The sequence continues at coordinate 15,304,056 of OY856353.1, read as the reverse complement.
CCATTTTGAATGATCTTCACGTATTCTTCTCTTATCAAATTCCTGCGTTTATTGGGTTTGATATTTCATGTGTTGTTGATAGTTCATTTGAACGAGATGAGCACAGTGCACTGCAAGAAAATAATTTGCATTCTTCACATTATAGTAGATGCATCGCACTGTGCTGTTAACAGACAAGTTGGTTACCATTAAGCACCTGTCTTGCTCATCCTCATATAGAAAACTTGAAATTAAATACCTGAATGTGCTAATTTTTTTTATACGAGTTCTAAACAAGCGCTCATAATTTAACTTCATTATAAACCCTATCAGATATTGTAGTACTGCTCATGGTCTGTAGTGCAATAATTAATGTCTAGGGCCAAAAATCAAATTAGTATCTCAAATTCGGCATCTTTCCTCCTTTTATAAAATTAAAATAGACTAGTTGACCATTTTCAAACCCAAATCTCATTCGGTGAACCTCCAGGCGACGTGGCGTGTGATGGTCCAACAAAAATCCGCGGCTTAAACCTAATAATGAGCGAATGGACATGAGAAAGCGAGAGCGCGTGTGCAGTGTGCGGTGATGTGTGTGGCGCACGATGCGCGCGCGCCTTGATGGAAGAATCGTGGTCGTCCGGCGGTGCGCCGCTTCTGCGCACGCGGTCCCTGCCGCTGCTGTTAGAAGCAAGCGGCGCCGCCCCGACTCGACAGGCCAAGCTCGACCCCCGACAACTCCTGACCCTCACGCGACACTACTACCCGGAAGGCGGCTGGGGCTGGGGCGTGGCAGCCGCCGCTACCCTCGCCCAGATCCTCGCTCACGGCCTACACCAAGCTTCGGGCATACTCGCTGTAGAGGCGGTCAAGCGGTTCGGACCCAACGTCCGTATGCAAGCAGGTATGATACACATTATAGTCAACATTTTGAAGACGGCGACCTGATAGCTATTAAGTCTAAAATGACTTTTGGACTCGGTCGCAAATATTACAATATAGTTGGCCCAATGCAATATATTCGGGCGGATCCAGGGAAGTCATGGGGGTCATGATCCCCAATAGGGTGGGTCCAGAACCCAGGTGAACCACTAGTTTAAACGCCTGTATGCACTTGTCGCACGGTCTTGTGACATAACCACGACTATGGGTCGTGGTTATGTCACAAGACCATTTATCAAGAAGATTTATATATATTAAGAAGATTTAATAAAAAAATGTACGAAAAACAAACGTATACAAATAATATACATTTTTAAGGTTTATAGATAGATAGAAACACTTTATTGTGACACAACGAAATTAAAATATTACACGGCCTTATTGCTGAGAGCAATCTCTTCCAGGCAACCAGCACTCTTCAAGGAAACAGCCTACTTATAATTACTATTTTATAATTAACGTTTTACTGTACGGCCATAATCATCGTACAGATAAGTGTCAAGTGTTTCATATTTTTTACAATAAAATTGTAATTATCAATGCAAAGAGTTTACATATATTATTCTTTATGTAAGGATCATTGTTAATTTTATGCTAACTTTTTTAAACGCCTAAGATTTCTACCGATTTCATGTTACTCGTAAGTTTGACAGCTTCTCAGCTCTCAGAAGCATTAAGTTGCCTGTTTTAGAATATGTCAGTTAGCTTTTCGACATAATTATTTTAATTCATAGCCTTATCCTAGCCTTAGCCTTATCCTACTGCATCTTATCTCTGGATGCTTTTTCTTACTTTTCCTATACCATTTTGAATGATCTTCACGTATTCTTCTCTTATCAAATTCCTGCGTTTATTGGGTTTGATATTTCATGTGTTGTTGATAGTTCATTTGAACGAGATGAGCACAGTGCACTGCAAGAAAATAATTTGCATTCTTCACATTATAGTAGATGCATCGCACTGTGCTGTTAACAGACAAGTTGGTTACCATTAAGCACCTGTCTTGCTCATCCTCATATAGAAAACTTGAAATTAAATACCTGAATGGGCTAATTTTTTTTATACGAGTACTAAACAAGCGCTCATAATTTAACTTCATTATAAACCCTATCAGATATTGTAGTACTGCTCATGGTCTGTAGTGCAATAATTAATGTCTAGGGCCAAAAATCAAATTAGTATCTCAAATTCGGCATCTTTCCTCCTTTTATAAAATTAAAATAGACTAGTTGACCATTTTCAAACCCAAATCTCATTCGGTGAACCTCCAGGCGACGTGGCGTGTGATGGTCCAACAAAAATCCGCGGCTTAAACCTAATAATGAGCGAATGGACATGAGAAAGCGAGAGCGCGTGTGCAGTGTGCGGTGATGTGTGTGGCGCACGATGCGCGCGCGCCTTGATGGAAGAATCGTGGTCGTCCGGCGGTGCGCCGCTTCTGCGCACGCGGTCCCTGCCGCTGCTGTTAGAAACAAGCGGCGCCGCCCCGACTCGACAGGCCAAGCTCGACCCCCGACAACTCCTGACCCTCACGCGACACTACTACCCGGAAGGCGGCTGGGGCTGGGGCGTGGCAGCCGCCGCTACCCTCGCCCAGATCCTCGCTCACGGCCTACACCAAGCTTCGGGCATACTCGCTGTAGAGGCGGTCAAGCGGTTCGGACCCAACGTCCGTATGCAAGCAGGTATGATACACATTATAGTCAACATTTTGAAGACGGCGACCTGATAGCTATTAAGTCTAAAATGACTTTTGGACTCGGTCGCAAATATTACAATATAGTTGGCCCAATGCAATATATTCGGGCGGATCCAGGGAAGTCATGGGGGTCATGATCCCCAATAGGGTGGGTCCAGAACCCAGGTGAACCACTAGTTTAAACGCCTGTATGCACTTGTCGCACGGTCTTGTGACATAACCACGACTATGGGTCGTGGTTATGTCACAAGACCGTGGCATAACCACGTGGTTATGCCACCCGTGGCGACGTTGCGCCAAAGCTGGATCCGCTCTTGATTCATAGGCATAGCTGTAGGATATGATAAAACATGATAAGGGCACACGACAGGCGTGAATTCAATACCGATAGGTTTAGGTATTATTGTCAGATACAGGTGTGTTTTAGAAAACCCGCTATCTAATTCTATAAACGCCATATATTATGAGAAATAGGCAAATTACCTACTTAGTTGCATTCACTACTAGATTAAGATTTTTTTTTGTATCATTAAAGCAAGGGTTTGACTACGAGTTGTCGTTATTCAAATATGTCGCGGCCTAGAATGGAGCTTGCTTAGGCCCTGACCACACATGCTACTTTTTGAAGCGAGATGCAGCGACTAGACGCCAAATGCAGCTACTTTTTGAAGCGGGATGCAGCGACTAGACGCCAACCGCAGCTACTTTTTGAAGCGTGACGCAGCGTCAAGATGCCTGTCGCCGCTGCTAAAAGTAGCTAGTGTGGTCAGGTCATGTTACCTAGAAGATGCCCATTTTCGCTTGATTAATTCTTCTGCAAAACTATACAACCCTAATGTATTTCATTTAGATGCGTTTGTTGAAGACAAGAACTGGACTACAATTCAGGCTAAGAGTAAAAGCTCTCACATAGTTAATATGTTTAGTACTACTAAACGAGTTCTTAACTTATTTCACAAAAACGGATTAGAACGCGGAGGCATCGTTCTTAACATAAGAAGTCGTAATTAACATTAAATTTGTGGTTCAGTTACTAACATATTAGTTAAAGAAACCTAGTGTAATGTCTATTCTAAATAACTCGAAACAATAATAACGATCCACTTAGAACTACTACTAAGTACCTACTACATAAATTTGCTAAGCGATACTTTGTAACAATTACTTTCTTGGAAGTTTGCTAAAGTTTTACATACAAGAGAAACATGCTTCATAGTTCACAAGTTTTACGTACACACGATGTAAATAATACTTTTGCTCGTTGTTCCAAGTAAAGTTTTAAAGAAATAGGTCACATTTGAGTGAGAATTAATTTGTTATTATATTTTTATCCATTGTTTTTACAGTAAACTTTAAAACTTGTAGTGAAGAATCAAAGATTAACCAACGTATTACAAAACTGGATTTAAACTAATTTCTATTTATTTGCGTTTATTGGACACCACAAGCGCTGAAAATATCTGTAGAAATTTTATTTAAAAATATAGAAGGTTTTTCGGTGTTGCGTAAGTTTTCACATACGTATTTATGTTATTTTGTATATGGCTGTACAGGTTACAGTAAAACAATCTGCATCTTTACTAGCAGTTACTATGTATCCCAATCAAAACTGTGATACTGACTGGACTCGTCGCTTATTTGGTAGTGTGGTAGGGCAGACGCCCTCGAATCTGGAGGTCATTGGTTCGATTCCCGCCCAGAACAAAAAAAAATTTATCTGATGACTAGAGATAGTGGTTGTGTCTGGGTGTTTGTTTATCATGAGTGTGAATTTTCAATTATATAAGTATTAGTATCAGCTATTTGGCTACAAATACAAATTTTGTTTTGTTATTTGGGGCGAATTAGTGTTGAGTCCAATTAAGAATTTCCAGCTTTAAAGTAAAGTGTTTTAATCATATTTTATACCATGAAAACCAAACTTAAATAACGATAGGTACAAAAGGTAAACATAACACGCAAATACTCTTTGAAATATAAATTTATCCAGTAAAAAACTCAATAAGTGTCTGTACGACCAATCTACGAATAGATCCGAGTACTCGCTACATTGTTTGACGTCGTTTTAGTAGCAAGAAAGCGGTACGATTTAGTTTGTTTGCATTTCGGATTCCAGTTCAACGCTCCTATTCCCGTGGACACTTTTACGATTCTCCATGCTCAAATACTTTCCTCGTATTATTATATCTATCGCATAAATACGAATGAATCGGGCCTCTGGAACTTTGACAACACATGGACCGCTTCTCCTAAGACAAATGAGAGCATCTTTCATAAGTATCTACTAGATTTGTTATTGTCTGCATGTCTGTCCTTCGTTCGTTTGTCGCAGAAATTGAAAGTTTACGCACGCATTGCATATGACAAATCGACAATAGCTACCCGAGTTTATTTCTTAGAATTCAAAAGCATGTCGTTCTTAAGATCTTTCGAGATATTACTAAGAAGTGGGAGATGAAATCAGGAATATGAATTTTCATTTGTGTAGAAGTGGGGTTGAAAATTTTGCGAGCTATGCAGACTGATTCATTCGCCAGTGCCCTATGTGTCACATTTATTTTCTAACCAAAAGTATAAACGGTTTTATCTCTTCATGCATAATAACAGATGATTTAACTTCTATTTATTCATCAAAACAATTTTATTTAACCAAGATAAGATGCATCCTAAATCGCCACAAAAGGTCGTACAATTTTCAATACAATTACGTGTACATAAAGAAATGTTTAATTCCATGTTATTGGTATGAAGGAATTATATAACTAATCGCCGTATGTAGGTACTTACCTACTTTAAAGATTTGGTCAAGACCTAGCGTAAGAATCAGTACCCCACTTTACAGCAGTGAGATGCTGGGACTCGTAGCCTTTTCTTACAAATGAAATAGTCAAGGTCGTAATCCACCACGCTGGTCAAGTACGACTTGCTGGTATGCCACATTATGTCCTAGAAAGACATATTTATTGGAATATTCCAGTTTTTCCATGTTTTAATTTACCGTTATATAGCCAGCGGTAACAACAAATTCAAACATGTGCACTTCAAAGCATATTCAGAGGTGAACCTACGACCTCACAATTGTGACATCTATTCATATCTATCTATCTATCTACTTATTACCTACATGAGACAAAACAAAGTCTCATTTTTAGAAGAGTCTGGTCGATTTACAAATTTTGACGTTTCAGATGTCAAAGAGGCAAAATGTGGCTAAATAAATCAGATTTTCTAATGCGGCGGTCTTAGAGTAAGGAATACAATATAGAGTTACAAAGTTTCTGACTACTATAGTGCTTCTCGTTCTCTGAATTACAATTCAATTTTCAATTCAATACTCAAAAAGTATTGCCATAAAGAAAATATTCCACTAGGTAAGGGTAGTGCTGCGATAGTTTGATGAATTCAGCCTGTGTTCTATGCATTCTAAAATTACATTTTAAAAAGGGGTTTAATATAATATAACTAAAATAGGAGGTACTTAAATAAATACCTAATCAAAAACAGGGCAATAAAACATTTATTTCAAATTGTACTTTACATTCAACGTTATAAAAATATAGTTTGCCTGTCATATTTATATCATAGTAGCAGCTCGCCCAGGCTTCGCACGGGGCAACTCGGAACTTAGATATAAAACATTTCAATGTTAGTAGACCTTGTTGTAGTAGACAGGCTACTATTATTTAGATGTTGTGGTAATTCAGAATGATTGATTTATTTGATAATCTGTACTTTATGAAAAATATTGCTTTATTATTCACACAATATTTTATCCTCTTCTTCGGAACGGCACATCTGCGAAATAATAATTAATTTGAATAAATAAAACAACCCAAATTATTACCAGAAATCTAGTGATACATTTAAGTTGCATAATTATTTCTGTAAAAGTTCAAACAAAAGGGTTAAATCAGAGGTGAAACTGTGTATGAATAATCTTTTATTTTGAAAGCTTAGAGCTTCATATCTACTCACACAATAGATAGGTCTCTTGTGTGAGTGGGTATGAAGTAGGTGTAGTGAGTAGGGTTTATACTAAAAGCATGATGTTATCTTGTTAGCGAGATGAGATAGTGTAAGTTAATGGGAGTTTGATGCAATTCCTACTCCAGAAAACAAGAGTTGGAATGGCAGTGGTAGAGTAGAAACAGAAGCGTCATGACCATCTAGACTAGATATGTATAATGGTAACCATGGTAACACGCCATGACCATCTAAAAATGTTTACGCATTTGTGGCCATAGCTCCGAGTTCACCCGAAGATTTATTTCATTCCCAAGCGTGATGTTTGAGTTCAATTCACGGCTCACGAGAAACCTGTATGTAGTGCGCCAAAGAAAGTTTTCACTTAAAAAACTAACAAATGCGAATCCGCAGGCAAAATCTAGTACGTATTATTAGTAAACGGTCAGTAAAAAACTGTCAATTATGTACCGACTTGTATATTTCATGGGTAATTTTGTAAGAAATAACTGGTCACACTTTTTTGTTTGTTTTGTTATTTAGGTTATGTTTACATTTTACATATTTTGCAAATTTTGGATTAGATACTGCCGTTATTGTATAAATTTAATTCACGTAGATATCTAGAAGGCATTAATATGAATTTCTATCAAGTCGTCATAACAAATATTGTCTACTTACGTGTAAAATGAGATTCCACTGATTTTTCTTTCACAGAGGCTATTGCAGCTTATAACACTACACAAAGCACATTGTTTGGCATAAATATCACCAATCTCTTAACAGTCTTTCACAAACAAGCTTTAAATCTTCTTTAAATACACACAATATTTAATAAAACATAAAAAATCCGAGTCTGAGCTTTGAACAGACTTTTGTATGGCAACGCCATGTCAGATTTGTAATTTAGCCAGAGAAAAAGCCGGCCACGGTGATAAGGACGGAAAATCAGTATCTCTTTCTCTTATTTTCACAAGTGATAGATAATTAGACTATCTCATTTCCGCAAGTCCTGACGTCACTTATTGTGCTCCCCTGGCGGCGGTTAATCAAAATAAGCAGAGAGATACTTAATAACGTTGAGATAGAGCAGAATTCATGGAGCGTAGATGGAAACCGCGGGTTTGCTAAAACATAGATTGATTTACCGACAACACCAGCCGGGCAACGCCTGCACGTCAATCATCAGCAATCGTTTATTAGGATCAGAACTAGACAGAGACAGGGTGGGCTTAAGGGATGTAAAGTATAGTAAGTTGCGTCGCAAACATACTAGTTGTTGCAAAAGCACCTACAGTACGCTATGGACATGGTTTTCAAACTTATTAAGACAGTCCTCATTCCCGTGCGTTCTTTGAAATTGGCCAATTTTCAAAATCTATACTAATATTATAAAGAGGAAAGATTTGTACCTATTTTTGTATGTTTGTATGTTTGTAATGAATAGGCTCCGTAACTACTAGACCGATTTCAAAAATTCTTTCACCTTTGGAAAGCTACATTATTCCCGAGTAACATAGGCTACGGCAGATGGCGCTGCAGTTGATATCTAGGTTATTATTCGAGCGAAGCCGGAGCGGGCCGCTAGTACATTATAAATGTATTATGTAGTTCATATTATCGGAATTACCTTTTTCTTGTAAAGTACTTGTTTTTTTAAAGTAATTATTTAGTTACCAAAATAAATGATTAATCTCTTTGTTATGTACATAAATGTTTCGATGTTTTTTATTGTTTTATCGTAGTTATGGCCATTATCTTGGTGTGGCCTCTATCGTCTACTAAACTTTGACCTAGCGCAAAAGGCGCAGGGTCCTAATTACCCTCCAAAATTATATATTTGTATGTGATAATGTTCTTCAGCCGGTAGACGCTCACAGGCCCCGGCCTGACTCCGGCCCTGGTCTATCTGATACATGGAACGCCCGACCTCATCGCTCATTTATCATCTCACAGGACGTTTAATATGTTTCGGTCGGTTGACAGCTAACGTGATAACGACACACCAACCTCGCCGCTACCACCGATTATCATTTCCATGATTTTTTGCCCCGTGTTGTTCGTTATAAATATTGTGCCCTTTTCGTTAATTGAAAAATACTTAAAGGTTATCCATCTTTTTGTCAAATCCGATAAATTGATGATGTATGCTCGATTAGTGCGGGTTCAAAATTCGCTGTGACAAAAATATGTAAAGCTAGCAGTGCCCCGCGGTTTAACCCGCGCAGTTCTCGATCATACTTTGCCGATAACTAAGAGCCAAAAAGCAAGCACATAGTTTTAATAATAAATTTATACATGTAAAAAAAAAACAAATGACAAAGATCACGGACCCCGGAGTCAGTGGAGTAGATAATTCAAAAAAATAATAATAATAACAATAGTTGTGTCGGCAAACGGCCTTGTAGCGAAAAGTCTCGACCAACATCTAAAGAGACTTTCGCTAGACGGTTGGGGCCAGATGCAGAAGGCAGTCATCCTTGACACAGCGCGCATCGTCAGGAGGTTCCTCACTCTGCAGCCCTAACCACCGGTAGCTTGGGCCCTGCCCCGCTGCTGGCGGCTATCTAGGTTTCATCATCATCATCAAGTAATAGTAATCAAGTAAAGGGGTGTAAGGGGGAAGCACTAAACATCTAGCTTCCCCAAATGTCAACCTCTCCTGCGCGTGGTACACCCTGCTGCCAACTAACGAGGCTCTGACGACCGAACCAATGGCGGTATAACCATTTAAAAGCCAGTCCTAAATTGACCAGACCGGTGACGGGCAGCGGCGTCATCGGTGCAAAGGGCTGGCTCCGCGGTCAACAACCCGCCTGCCAAGCGTGGTGACTATGGCAAATACCCCCCCTATGAAGAACACAATAAAGAAACGGCCCCTAGTCCCCGGCGGCTCTGCTATTCCAGGCGCTGGTGGCAGCCTTGGTTCCGGTGGAGCATGGGGTGCGAAGAATCCCCGGCAGACGCCCCGCCACCAAACCCAACGACTCGACCTGGCAACGTTTAACGCACGCACTTTGAGGGCTGACGAAAAGATTGTGGAGCTGGAAGAAGAAGTGGACAAGTTGCGCTGGGATATCATAGGGTTATCCGAAGTCCGTAGACAGGGCGAGGACAGGATAACCCTCGAATCCGGCAACTTGTTCTACTACCGGGAGGGAGATCAACAATCCCAAGGGGGTGTCGGGTTTTTAGTCCGCAAGTCTCTCGTCAACAACGTGATAATGATCGAGAGTGTGTCGAGCAGGGTCGTGTACCTTGTACTTAAAATTACCGACCGGTATTCATTGAAGGTCATACAGGTGTACGCACCGACCTCGACACATCCCGACGAAGAGGTTGAGACCATGTATGAGGACATCTCCAAAGCCATACATGTCTCGCCAACACATTTCACGGTTGTGATGGGAGACTTCAACGCGAAACTGGGCAAACGTAGCGGTGATGAGTTGAGAGTGGGAAAATTCGGATATGGGCAGCGGAACCCAAGAGGGCAACGTCTAGCTGATTTTTTTGGAAAGGGAGAGCCTCTTTATGATGAACTCCTTTTTCAAGAAACAGCCACAACGAAAATGGACATGGATTAGCCCAGATGGTTCCACAAAAAATGAGATCGACTTCATTATGACGACTAAACGGCAAATATTTAGCGATGTCTCTGTGATCAGTAGGGTTAAGACCGGCAGCGATCACCGTATTGTAAGAGGCACGCTGAATCTAAACATTAAGTTCGAAAGATCACGTCTAATGAAGTCCACGCTCCGACCAAATTATGCTCAAATCGAAGATCCCGATAACTTTCAACTCGAACTTCAAAATCGCTTCGAAGCCTTAGATGAATGCGTAACGGCGGACGAAATAAACGACAGGCTGGTGGAAACTGTTCAAGCAGTTGGCAGGAAATTTTATAAGAGCCGACGCCAAAATAGAACCCAAAAGCTCTCCGATCATACTCTAAATCTCATGGCAGTTAGGTGAGATATGCGGTTGCAGTCTTCGGTCGACATGACGGTATACAGACGGCTCAATAGACGGATCTCTACTTGTGTGCGACGCGACATACGTTGCTTCAATACTTCGTGTATTGAAGAAGCGATCAAGCGGAACCAAGGCTCGAAAGTGTTCGCAAGAAATCTGTCTCTTGGGCAAAGTCAGCTGGCCAAACTGAAGACCGATAGCGGTAACGTAGTCTCGTCGAAGCCCGAGATTTTGGAGGAGATTGAGAAGTTCTATGAACAGTTATACACCTCTACACAAGCACAACTTGTCGTTAGCATGGCAAAAGACCCCAGAGCCAAGCTGACCCGGCACTTTACCGAAGATATCCCGGAAGTCAGCCTGTATGAGATTAGGATGGCCCTCAAACAACTTAAAAACAACAAAGCGCCTGGCGATGACGGAATTACGACTGAGCTTCTGAGAGCGGGTGGAAAACCGGTACTTAAAGTCCTCCAGAAGCTGTTCGACTCCGTCATACTTGACGGTAATACGCCAGAAGCGTGGAGCAGAAGTGTGGTGGTGCTCTTCTTCAAAAAAGGTGACAACACCTTGTTGAAGAATTACAGACCCATCTCACTTCTGAGCCACGTTTATAAGTTGTTTTCGAGGGTAATCACGAATCGTCTCGCACGCAGGTTTGACGACTTTCAGCCACCCGAACAAGCCGGTTTCCGAAAAGGCTATAGTACCATAGACCACATACATACGCTCCGGCAGATTATACAGAAAACTGAGGAGTATAATCGGCCACTATGTATAGCGTATGTGGACTATGAGAAAGCCTTCGATTCCATCGAGACCTGGGCAGTGCTTCAGTCTCTCCAGCGATGCCGCATCGACTATCGCTATATCGAAGTGTTGAAGTGTATCTACAGCAAAGCCACAATGTCTGTCCGATTACAGGACCAGTGCACAAAACATATCCAGCTACAGAAAGGTGTGAGACAGGGAGATGTTATATCTCCGAAACTGTTCACTGCTGCGCTGGAAGACGTTTTCAAGCTACTGGACTGGAACGGACATGGCATCAATATCAACGGCGAATGCATCACTCACCTTCGGTTTGCCGACGACATAGTCATTGTGGAGGAGTCGCTGGAGGACCTCGGTGCAATGCTCAGGGACCTCAGTAGAGTATCCCAACAGGTTGGTTTGAGGATGAACATGGACAAGACGAAGGTCATGTCAAATGTGCATGTCTCACCTGTACCGGTTATTGTTGGGAATACCACACTCGAAGTTGTTGACGAATACGTCTACCTGGGTCAAAAGATCCAATTAGGTAGATCCAACTTCGACAAAGAGGTCCAGCGAAGGATCCAACTCGGATGGGCAGCGTTCGGGAAACTTCGACACATCTTTGAGTCCAAAATACCCCAATGCCTAAAGACAAAAGTCTTTAACCAGTGCGTGTTGCCAGTGATGGCTTATGGAACTGAGACGTGGTCCTTAACTGTGGGCCTCATAACAAAGCTCAAAGTCACACAGCGAGCTATGGAGAGAGCTATGCTCGGAGTCTCTTTGCGCGACAGAATCCGTAATGAAGATATTCGCAAAAGAACTAAAGTGGCCGACATAGCTCAACGAGTAAGCAAGCTGAAGTGGCAATGGGCAGGCCACATCGCTCGAAGAACTGACAACCGATGGGGAAGAAAGGTTCTCGAGTGGCGACCACGAACCGGAAGACGCAGTGTTGGACGGCCTCCCACTAGATGGACAGATGACCTCACAAAGGTCGCTGGAAACCGCTGGTTGCAGGTTGCGCGGGACCGTTCGTTGTGGAAATCTAGGGGGGAGGCCTTTGTTCAGCAGTGGACGTCTTGCGGCTGATGATGATGATGATGATGATAATAATAATAAATTTATTATTAATAATACTTTTAATAACTAATCTGCAATTAATTGAGTTAGATCGCGGCTGTCTTTCAGGGTCTAACTACAAACAAAACTGCTTATATCTTTGCTATTCTTTTCTCTTTTATTACCCGACTGCGCGACGCAAAGGAGTGGTAATGTGTTTAACAGTCTATGTATGTATGTATGTATGTATGTTTGTATGTTCCTTTGAGGCACTATACAGACCAAACGCCTGGGCCGATTTTTATGATTCACACGTCAATCGATTCCTCTTAATCTGGCGAGTGACACTAAAGACATGACATTAGTGTAAGTCCAATATGGCGGCTTCAGGATGTCATATTGTCCAAATAAAAAAAATGAAAATCACCAAAATATGTCAAGAGGGGTATCGTTGAATAGGTATTTCAAAATAATGTTTAGCTTTCTCTCAATGTTTTTCGATTCGACTGACCGTTTAGGATGTATATCGATTTAAAGTTGAGTAACAACCATTCTCACATTTATAGGTTTTTAGGTAGCAGAAAACTTCGTATAACTAACTGTACGTGTGAATGTGGATGGACATTATATACTAATGTATCTAGTAGGCATCGATATAAATCAATAGATGTGCCCTGAGCACCTTGAAATCGGTAATAAACTGCGTCTCTGTATGTATCGTAAGTGGTTTACAAACAACCAATCTACTTGACCCCTATAATCGCTAGCGGCGAGATTTGCTGTGGTTCTACTTATTTTGGTTGTTGACACCGAATAATGATAGGTAAAAACGTCCGGCGTCCACCGCGTCCTGCAACCGACTAGAACGGAAAGAGTGAGCTCACTCTTCCCAACGTTGACATGATTGCGTGCGCCGTGAAGTTTGGGATGGGGCCCATCTTGCGTTCTACGATCTATGCTAGTAGGTATATTGGACTACCTTTTTTTCGTACGTGCAGGAAATGTATTTACGGATACCCTACTGCCCCGCCCGGGAGACAGCCGGGTTATGTTGCACTCTATATCATGTATGGATATGGTGCCCCTATCTACTAATAAACCTCCATGGGGTTTCAACTCTGCCGCTGATAGTGGGAACACGGAACCGCTCTCGGATTGCTCCGCCTCGGTCGCCCATCTCCAACTTCAAACGATTTAGTAGGTACTCAACGTCAATCGAAAACCTATACTAACACAACACTATAAAAGTGAATTACATGCAGTAGAAAATCCTACATATTATTTATCAGTAGAAACGAAGACATTTGGTCAACAACCAAAAGATGCATATTATTATGTTGAGCATATTAACATTCACAACATTGTTCATAACTAAAAAGTATAAAAAAAAATATATAATTTAAAAACTCAAAAACCCGACTGCGTAAAAAGTGAACCAAACTACGTTCTCGCATACTAAAAAAAACTGAAAAGAATAAAACAAGCATTTAGATTTCTGGTGGTCTAGAATTCTATAATATGTTATTGTATTAATACTATTGAAATATATACAATATTTTCTAATAAAAGAACATTACAACTGAACAGTCGGGATCCATTGAACAATTACATTGTATGTCGAATAATAATGGATCCCGACTCTTCAGTTGTAATGTTCTTTTATTAGAAAATATTGTATATATTTCAATAGTATTAATACAATAACATATTATAGAATTCTAGACCACCAGAAATCTAAATGCTTGTTTTATTCTTTTCAGTTTTTTTTAGTATGCGAGAACGTAGTTTGGTTCACTTTTTACGCAGTCGGGTTTTTGAGTTTTTAAATTATATATTTTTTTTGAGTGAAAATACAGAAAGATGAATATTTAAAACATTACAAAACTTAGGCAGAAATGCAAGACAAATTATTATCTACCATATATATATTACTATTAATCCACATGGATTTTAGTACACTTAGTACAGTCGAGCTAGACATAAAACTATCCTGAAATAGAAAAAATTCCGGGGAGCGATTTTTTTTTATGAAACGTCGGGTAGGGTTGTTGGAAGTATAAATCTCGATTTTCTAACTTATCCCGGTAGAGGGTTCGCCACCATCTTGTTTTAAAGTTTTTGTGAAATAACTCGTTCATGTTCAACTTTAGAGCAAAAATGATGGTCACCAAAGTTGTTGGAAATTTAATTTCTCACAAGTTTGTTTTTTATAGTTTTTACGCTAGGATCAATATTTGCAGAGTTATACTATCAAGTTTATCAAAAAAATCGTAATGGGTGCAATTTTATTTTCTTCAACTTTGGTTCTCGCACATTTTTTACTTAATTTATTTTTAGTATTTGTTGTTACAGCAGCAATAGAAATACATAATATGTGAAAATTGCAACTGTCTAGCTATCACCGTTCTTGAGATACAGTCTGGTGACAGACGGACGGACGGACGGACGGATGGACAGCCAAGTCTCAGTAATAGGGGTCCGTTTTTACCCTTTGGGTACGGAACCCTAAAAAGTGCGAGAACCGAACTTGAAGAAAATAAAATTCCACCCATTACGATTTTTTTGATAAACTTGATAATATAACTCTGCAAATATTGATCCTAGCGTAAAACCTATATGAAGCAAACTTGTGAGAAATTAAATTTCCAACAATTTTGGTGACTATCATTTTTGCTCTAAAGTTGAAAATGAACGAGTTATTTCACAAAAACTTTTAAACAAGATGGGGGCGAACCCTCTACCGAGATTAGTTAGAAAATCGAGATTTATACTTCCAACAACCCTCCCCGACGTTTCATAAAAAAAAATCGCTCCCCGGAATTTTTTCTATTTCAATGTCTGCCCCGACCGTGCTAACTTGGATTTGAAATATCGATAAAATTCCAAACTTTAAATGAATGGTAATTTGACAAGTCGCGAAATAATTATTCTCAATTACCAGTTGCTTTATTTTTAAAAATCGGTTCACACTCGCCTTTTATTTAGCAAACCTAGACTTTATTCTACATGAAAAGGTTCTTATAATTAGTTGCCATCTTTCCGAATTTTCATGGATTTGTCATAGTTTGAACAGGGCATGTCTAGACGATGTTTAGACAACGAATTTCAATTATGGAATGCATTACCTGAGTAAGAATTCCCTGAAAGACATGATCTGGGTGTCCACAAGAGTTAGTGATTAATTGCTTCTACGTAAACACGTTCCATCGAACACCACGTTGTATTAGGTCCTTACATATTTATTATGAAATTAATGTTTTGTCGCCAGTACGACACAGTACAACACTTTGATCTCAAATATCTCCTCTTTGGTTAAGAATTCCAATTTCAAATTTATATAGCTATTTACTCATGCTTTTGTGTTTTGTTTTTTTGAGTAAATTTTCGCTTGTGGCAGGATCTGGCTGGTTCGCTACGGTTCCGCCATTGCGATGAGCGTCCAGGATCCACTTTTCATAATTCGATCTAAAATTCCTTCATTATTGTGCCGGTTGAGTAAAGTAACACAGCAGTCGACTCTCGTTTGTCGGTTTACTGCACTCAATCCATGAGGTACCCACCTTTCAAGTTTTTTCACCTTCCTAATTTGTTTCAAGCGGATTAAAACAGTTTTATCACTAACATCGCAGCCTGCAGCTAACTTGGACGTAGTTTGCGATGGTTTCGCTTCCACAATAGCCGTCAATTCGTCATTATGAATTTTCTTAAAAATTCTGCAGGTCGAAATTTCCAGAACGAAAACGTTGGAACCAAAAACGCACTGTGTTTTCTTTTGCGACACCGCCGCCACACACATCATTAATCCTTCGAGCCGTTTCTGCAGCACTGGTGCCACGACGAAACTCGAACTTCTAAAAAACGCGAAATTTCAAGTGTTCCATTTTGTAAACTGAAACCGAAAGGAAAAAAGCAATAGAGAAACAAAACAATTGAATTAGGTACGCTTTTAAAAACCCAAAAACATGAGTAAACAACTAAATTAATACTGTATTAGTACGACAAAATACCAATTTCATATGTAAGGACCTAATACCTTAGCGTCAGGCGAGTTGACGGTGGAGTGCAAACCTATCAGTAGGTACCAAAAAATATTTATCTATCCCGATTTTAATCCACAAAATAGAATTTTAAAATTTTGCCAAAAAATTTAATAATTTTAGCAACTCCGTCCGAATGAGATAATTTACAGATTTTAGTGAATTTCCGGGTAACATCTTTGGAATCTGTGCCCCGAATCGGTATTTTATGCGTTGGCAACCCTACGAGTAGCAGACAATGGCAAATCAATTTATTTATTTTTATGACCAATAATGGCCGCCTACTTTTATAGACCTTTCGGTAGGTATCAGAATATGGGCCATTGGCCACGATGTTATTTGGTGATAAAAATAGTTTCTTATAACTCGAACGCAATGATAACTTTAGATGAAGTAACAAAATAACGATTGCCTGGATGAGATCGCTCTGGGCAATAATTTTCGATTTGGTCAACTACTTTTTTTTTTAAATAACGAGCGACGAGACGAGCAGAACATGTGCCTGACGGTAAGCAACATGCCTGCCACATAACAGCACAGTGACACGCAACTATTGGAACATGAAGAGCCCAAATCATTACCTAGCACCGCACTGCGCTCGTCACCCAGAGATCTAAGTTGTTATATCTCTAAGCCCTGTAATTTCTCTGGAAACATTGCCCTTCAAACCGGAACACAGTAATGTTTGCCCATTACTGCATGGCGGTAGAATAACTGGCATAGGTCTCAAAGGTCAAAACTCTGCTAAGAGTCCTACCCACAAAAATCTAAATAATTTATTATTTAGATTTCTGTGGTCCTACCACTACTAAAGTACTTATTAGTTCTAAGCAATGTGTCTATTGTTTCCCTATGTATTTTTTTTATTTTTGGACTAATAGCATCCATTATAGGTAGATGTATGTACCTAGAATAAAAAACATCCCAGTTATGAAAAAATCTGCTTGACATGAAATTCTCAAATCATCAGTGTATGTATATAGATACCTTGGTAGAATCCACCTGAGTAAGTACCACGTCTTTGCCAGCTAGTTTCAAGGGCAACGTTTCCAAAGAAATCACAGGCCATAGAGATAAATCATCTTATGTCACGAGTGCAGTGCAGTTCTAGGCAATGATTTGGATTCATCATGTTCAAACAACTGCGTGGTACTTCCAGAACTATGCTGTTATGATCAGGTGTGTTGTTTATTGTTTACCATCAGGTGCATATTTCGCTCGTGCCGTCACTCTGTACGTATCATTAAAAAACATATAAAATACTAGCAGCGCCCCGCGGTGTTACCCGCGAAGTTCCCGTTCCCGTTGTTACCTTTGTTTTTCCGGGATAAAAAGTAGCCTATGTGTTCCAGACTATAATCTGTCTGTGTTCCAAATATCAGCCCGATCCGTTCATACGTTAGGACGTGATTGAGCAACAAACATCCAAATATCCAAACATCCAAATATCCAAACATCCAAATATCCAAAAAATATCCAAACATCCATACATTGACATTTATAATATTAGTAGGATTAGAAGGATACCTATGTATGTATGTTACTCAACTACTCGAAGTTAAATTTAAGAATTTAACAGATTTCAGATTTGTTTTTATTTCCAAGAGCCTAATCGTCGTACTTCGTCGTATTATGGACCCGTTACATTTTTTAATTGGTGCAGAATTTATGACGTCATTTATCAACTCAAAAAGATAAATTTATGCTTAAGTAATGCTTTGAAAGTTGCCTGGAAGAGATTGCACTCAGCAATAAGGCTGCCAATTGTGGTGCTAGTTCTGTGTTTTCAGTTTCCTAGTGTTTTACTGAAATATTTCTGTTTTCTTTTGTCGCAATAATGAGTTTTCTATATATCTATCTGATAGTAAACTTTTTGGTAGATATATCAAGCTACATATACATAATTAGGTAAGTACGTAACACATTCGTTATTGCCTACAATCTAAATAATTTATTTAGATTTCTGTGGTTATTGCACTTATAGTTGTACTCCATTTACTTTCTTATTAAAGTTTTAAAACAGAGCTCGACCACAAAACATTTTACGTTATTCTTACACTGCAAGTACGCTTATCTCATTCCTTTAACCCAGAAAGAGAAATAACAAAAGTTTACTAAAATAAAAAATGCACTGACAAATGAAACAAAGTCCATAAAATGCAGCGAATGTTGGAAACACGTGCGTTCCGCATCATAAACTCAAAACTTTGAACTATCCACTTTTATTTGGTACACAAACAAAATATAGTTACAAGTTCGCAATTGGTACTTAATATAAATAAATAAAATAAATATTGGTGGACAATTCACACACAAAACCATCTGACCCCAAACTAAGCAAAGCTTGTGTGATGGCGGCCAGATAGCTGATACAATACTTATATAGTTTTAAATACATACTTATTATACATATAAGTTTTAAAAAAATAAAAGGTCAGTATTGACATTTAAGGAGTATTGTTAACAATTTTTTCTTTTCAAGGTTCTATCAGCTACCCCAAATAAAATAAAAAATAAAAAAAAAATCATAAAGAAATCTCTGAAAGTGAATCTACTGCTATCATCATCACGCTCGTCTTGGTTAGCCCATTAGCTGCTGCTGAAGTCATCTGGCACGTGAGTCGTATGAACATTACACCAATACCTACGTGACTCCTCGCGCCGCGGCCCACGCTACCTACCCGCGTTACTCAGTGATTGTATGCCCAGTACCTACCAGCTTGCGTATCACGGTTCAACATTGAGTCCCTGATTATTGCTTGAAATAGCTTTAGGTCTGGCACTGCTGTTCGCTGACCAAAAAAAAAAAAGTCCGCCACGATTTTTTTATTTTTTTTTCCAAACACTGATACTTGCTTTACATAATGCCTATTAATCGCTCACCGCAACCTTCGCCCTCCGCGTCTGCTTTCGCGTCACCCATGCAACACTACCCTTCAGATTCCAACATATCAGAAATTGGAACGGACGTTGGAGCTGGAATGAGTGCCGCTTCGTCTGCCAGTAGCATTACTACTAGACTCAAAAACAAGGCAAAACGTAGGCGTGACGATGAAGGTGAAGGGGACGATAT
Source organism: Ectropis crepuscularia (assembly GCA_963693475.1). Taxonomy (NCBI): domain Eukaryota; kingdom Metazoa; phylum Arthropoda; class Insecta; order Lepidoptera; family Geometridae; genus Ectropis; species Ectropis crepuscularia. Next base: position 15,284,564 of record OY856353.1, on the reverse strand, counting down.
ATCAAAGTCTGAAATCCTGAAACTATTTTTGAATTTGCAAAACCAGCAAGACGCTAAACTCAATGCTGTATTGATATCTATAAGCGAAGTTAAACAGACCGTACAAGCAATTTCCGTTAAATATGACGAGGCAATACATAAAATCAATGCTTTAGAACGTGAAAGAGTTGTTGACAAGGACTATATATTACAACTAGAAAATAGACTGGAAACCATAGATCGCAAATCTCGAAAGTCAAGTCTGGAGATCAAAAATATCCCACAAGATTCAAACGAGACAAAACAGGTCATTAAAAATTTTGTTCTAACCACGGCGCAATATCTTGGAGTTACACTTCAAAGCAACGATGTTAAGGATGTATCAAGAATAAATATAAAGTCTACTCCTAAACCTATTATAGTAGAATTTACGTCTGTACTGGTGAGAGATATTTTTTTGCACGCGTATAAAAGATGCAATAAACAAAAGATTTTAAGTACGTCCTGTATCAAAATTGAAGGGCCGACGCAAAATGTGTATATATCGGAAAGTCTCACTCAAAAAGAACGCAAGCTCTTTTATCTTGCCCGCCAATTTGCGAAAAAGGCCGGTTATTTATTTTGCTGGATATCGTCTGGACGAGTCTTCCTGAGAAAAGGAGAGGGTGCTCCGCCAATCAAGATCTCGAGCGCAAGTGACCTTGAAAAATTAGAGTCACAGTGACTAGTTTCTTTACATTTTAAAGTTAACTATGCTACTACGTGCAACTTCCAATACTCGAATCTTAGTTTAAAAAATTTATTGTATCAGACCATTTCTTTCTCGTTATTGTTTTTACTACTAGTTTATGTTTGTTTTGTAATTCATATCAATAAACACCGGTATTTCAAAAAAATACCTTGTTATGTCTTAGGCTCAATTCTACCTACTCATCTCACATACACATCGAACATTTACTTACAACCAAACTATACTATAACGCAGTATCTATTATTTTTTCACTTAACTATTTATACCCTAGATTATATAAACTTTACGCTAATCATTCCGAATATCTACAGCCGTTTCTACCCTGAATCTACGAGCTCATATCACAAGTTACAACTCGACCCGAACTTCATTGCGAAAACATTCAAAAACACTAGCACTTCTAATAACTGCACACAGTTTCGTAATTATATACGACTGCTAATAGAAATATTCACCGAGTACAACGCATGCTTCACCTTTACGTTCGATTCCCCGAATTCGTTTAGTTTTGCTACAATATTCATACAAATAAACGGCAAATATGAATTTCAGAACAGCGCGTATGCCTCCGGTGCTTGTTGTTTTCAATATGAATCCGATTCTACCACTACACTGATAACTTGTTGCACTCAAGCTTACGTCAGTTTTACACCCACATTCTCATACATACTACACTATGGGAACAATAGCACAAACATGCAAGTGTATATATTATCATTATCCCACCCGTCCGCATTCGCTAATAATAAAAATACCTACATAGAAGATTGTCTGTTGGAACGATGTTGTCAATGCAGTATAAAAGTAGCCTACATTAATTGTGTCAAAGCACAGATGCTCCTGTGCTTACTTAAAATACTGTTGTTAAATGACAGTTAACAATATAGATTTACTAGATTGCATTGACGACACAATTTTAATAGACAGTTTTAGAGTTAGTTCGGCGGAGGAGTGTAGGGATAGAATCGGTGATTATCCAAATCAAATAACCATTGTATCGCAAAACATAAGGAGTATCCGGGCAAATTTTGACACGTTTTTAGTTCAATTGGCAAGAATGTCCTTTCTTCCAGACTTAATAGTCTTGTCAGAAGCATGGATAGATAACGATTTCCAAGGAGTACAGTTGCCTAACTATGATTGCTATCATTCTACAGTATTAAGAAACCAAAACGATGGCTTAGTTATATTCATAAAAAAGGGTGTTAATGCAGAGGTTTCTGAGCCGGAGTGTAAGGATGCAAATTGCCTTGTCATTAAACTAAGTACTTTGCTAAGCGTTATTTCATTGTATCGAAGTCCAGCAACAGACAATACCACCGATTTTGTTTCTTCCCTAGAAAAAATTATATCCTCTTTGTCAACTGAGTCGATACTAATTACTGGCGATATAAATATTGATATAAAACCTACATCAACTGACAGAAAATCATTTGACTACCTAGAATTAACTGATCATTACGGCTTCATGGCAGGCCATGTTATGCCTACACGCGGAAACAATTGTCTGGACCATTCCTTGATCAAAACCAAAAAAAAGGCTCATGTAATTGTCTGTGACTCTGATATTACCGACCATGCAACAGTCATCACCAGCATCAACACCAAACTTGTAAAAAAACCGACAAGACCTCAATCAAAAACCACCATTAACTATGACGGTGTAGTTACTGCTTTAAACTCAGTGAGTTGGAGCAGTTTCTATAATGACATGGATGTGAATGCCGCTGCGAAATTTTTGGTTGGTGAAATTGCATTGGCAATCCGACAAAACACAACAGAAAAAAAGATTCGCAATTCTGAGGTGGTTTTACAGCCATGGATGACTTATAACCTGCTAAAATGTGCAAGACGAAAAGATGCGCTTCACCAAATAGCTCGTAAACACCCGGGTATTCCAAGTCACCAATCAAATTATAAAACATACCGAAACATCTTCAACAAACTAGTACGTATGCAAAAAAACAAATACGAAGCTAATCAAATAAGTCTCCATAAGAACAACTCTAAAAGACTATGGAGTACAGTGAAAAATATCTGTAGTATAAACTCGACCAAGACAAGTACTGATGATCTCCTGAGAGTAAAATGTAGTGGTGCTGAATCTTTAAACCATGTCAACAGTTTTTTTGCATCCATTGGCAGCGAACTTGCTCAAAGTATTTTAAAAAGGTTAGGTAAAACTGAACAGGAATTAGCAAACTCTGTTACCATCGATCGTTCACCCACTAAGTCCTTATTTTTGGCACCAACTAATGAATTTGAAGTCACCAAAATTATTTCAGGATTAAAAGCATCTTCGGCTCCAGGGTATGATAAAATAAACAATGAAGTTCTCAAACGCACAAGTGCTGTTTTAGCAGCACCCATAGCTCACTTGTGCAATATCAGTTTGGTCCAAGGCATCGTACCTGAATGCTTTAAGATAGCCGACATCTGCCCGATTCATAAATCGGGGTCCACAAGCGCTGTCTCAAATTATAGACCGATCTCTTTACTGCCATCGTTATCAAAAATTCTCGAAAAAATTGTAAATCAACGCCTCCTAAGTTTTTTAGAGAAAAACAACATTCTGTCCGCTAACCAATTTGGCTTCAGAAGCAATAAATCCACAGAAGACGCTGTGGTGGGTCTTGTGAATCGGGTAACTGCCGCCTTGGACTCTAAGAAGAAATGTGTAGGTGTATTTCTCGATATGGCAAAAGCGTTTGATACCGTGAGCTGGAAAATCTTGCTGAGAAAACTCGAGCTACTTGGAGTTCGTGGAGCGGCGCTAAATTGGTTTTGTTCATACTTAAGCAACAGGAAACAACGGGTTAGACTCTCGGACAATGCGCAGAATAGCGACTATGCAGACACGACCATCGGAATTCCGCAAGGCAGTGTGCTAGGTCCGACTCTTTTTCTGACATATATCAATGATCTGTGCCAGTTAAAGATCAACAAAGCGGATATGTACACTTTTGCTGACGATACTGCTCTTGTGTTTCATGGTGACACATGGGACGAGGTAGCTAAGACAACCCAAGATGGTCTGGAGCAGGTGTCAAATTGGCTTCAGAATAATCTTCTTACACTGAACGCTAGCAAAACCAAGTTCATGGCCTTCCGGATCACTGAAAGAACACGACCAAAATCACAGCTTTCAATTAAAATCCACAACTGTGATCTTTCGAATAACATGGCATGTGAATGCGCCGAACTCCAGTGCGTAGACCACATCAGATATCTAGGTGTCATAATTGATCAAAAACTAACATTTGAAAACCACATCAGCACCCTGCGTGGTCGACTTCGCAAAATGATACCAATTTTTAGGCGTTTGAGTACCGTTACAGACACAAAAACTCTAAAAATGATATTTACAGCCCTATGTCAATCCATCATAAATTACTGTATTGTCTGTTGGGGGTCTGCTGCAGAAATACGTCTCATTAAAGTAGAAAGAGCGCAGAGAGCACTCCTAAAAGTTGCGTACAAAAAACCGTTTAGATACGCCACTCAGTCCTTATATGCTGAAACAAAATATCTTCCAGTCAAGCAGTCTTATATTTTAGCTATAGCCTTGCGATTCCATAAAACATCACTTACAACAGCAGCAAAAACGAGGCAAAATAATAGTAGGCGTAACGTTTGGACGTTACCCAATGTTAAAACTACCCATGCACAAAATGCATTTTCATTTAAAGGTCCTTATATCTACCAGTTTCTTGATAAGAAGCTTCAGCTGTTAGAGGGTTCACGCTTCGTATGCAAGAAGAAAATTACTCTATGGTTGAATAAACAGAACCACGAAGAGACGCTGAAGATCCTACAGGTACTGAAATGACGCTGGCAGCGTTTCCCCACACTCACACTACGGCGTTCCGTGCGTAACACGTCACAGAACCTATCACCACTACATAGTACTCGCTTACACCACACAATAGAATAGATAATACACATTACACACCCCTACAACCTACAACTACATTTAAGCCAGAGCACAAGTATTATTTGTATAGTTAAACAATGAATTGTTTTGAATGGTCTTGAATATTTTGTTGCTATTGCTTACCCAAAATGATTGTAGCTGTATCTATTTTGATTTTAGTTATTAGGTATATTATTATCTTTAATTCTAACTGTTTTTTGTTTTTGTATAATTCCTTTTTTCATTGTTTTTTAACCGACTTACTTTATTAACTTTTATGTTTTTTAAGTTTGTAAAATTACATTTTGTTGCTGTAAAATTAATCTGTAGGTACATTTAGCGGGGAACCTGGATCCCACAACACAGGTAGCCCTAGTGTGGGATTCCAGTGCACGCTGGCAAAACATTGTCCACCGGTCCTTGCCATGTCCCGGTACCTACTTAGGCAATGCTTGGGTGGGAGCTTGGACCCGGCAACGGCTGGAACCTACTCAAGACAGATATCTGGGAATAGGTACTTAATAAGTGCTAATGTCTAGATCCTAAGATTTTATTTTTTTTGAAATTTGTCAGTCAACCTATGTAAACTCAGTATTTGTCCAAATAAACGATTTTCATTTCATTTTCATTTCATTTTTGTACATTTAGCATTTTACATATAAGCGCTAAAAAATGTATGTTTTAAAAACTTTTTAAGGAATTAATTATTGTTTTAGTATTTCTTTCAGTTTTGGTCCAAGTTACATTGGCATGGGCATTGGATGTGTTGAGGATTGTAGGTACTATAAAATAATGGTATCTTGGCCAATATTATAAAGACGAAATAATTTTCTGTTACCAATGAGCTCAGAAGCAACTCAATCTAAATCCATAAACTTTGAATGATTTAGTTCCAACAATTAAAGAATACTCTATCCAATAGTAAAATTGTTTAAAACTGAAATTGCTTGACCCAAGCAAAGCAGGGAGGCAATAGGTAATCCTATTAATATTATAATTTTTCTTTTTTTCTGGGGGTAGGTGTGAAATTGACAACAGTGTTTTACAACTCTCTGAAAATTTTAATTACTAAATAATAGTAAATCTAATAAATTTCTAGTATTATATGTATAATTACATACATTGACACACCCTACCTGCCTCTAATGTGTTAATTCTCCAGTATTATCACTGTGCACTGAGTAATTTAACCTTTAATCGGACTTCACTACACTTCACTACAGAATGGATGCAATCCAGCAGTCTTTCCATGAAATGATGGCTGCATTCCATAAGCGTCTGGAATCATTTGAAGGACAGCTACCCAGCACTACTCCTCAAAAGCCGGACGGCTTGGCTGCAGAATTTGCTGCATTCAAATCATTTGTTGTTGCTACTTTTCGGGTTCTTCAGAACCAGATTAGTGTCTTGGCGCAGCAAATTGATCATGGTGAGATGCGTGCTCGCAGGAAGATATTGCTGCTTCACGGCCTGCCCGAGGAGTCAAACGAGAACACATCAGAGTTGGTAACCAAAGTGCTCACTGAACAGCTGAAGATTGGGAAGTTTTCTCCCGCTGACATCAGCAGGTGCCACCGGATGGGTCGGGCTACCCCTGACAAGGTGAGGCCTGTGCTCTTCAAGCTTGTGGACGTGACCATCCGAGATAAAATCTGGTCAGCCAAGACTCGCTTTAAGGGAAGCAGTTTTACGCTCTCGGAGTTTTTAACACGGACGCGGCATGAGGTGTTCGTAGCAGCTCGGAGGCGTTTTGGGATCACCAGGTGCTGGACGAGGCAAGGTGACATCTTTGTGAAAGGATCGGATGATGTTCCGCACCGTGTGAGTACTTTGGAAGATCTCACTGCAATCCCGGGTGAATTGGCGACTACCTCTCGTGCCCCGAAGACTCCTGAGCGTCAGATAGTGGCTGCTACTGTTATCAAAGACGTGAAGTCAGTAGCCGTGACCAAGGACTTGAAGACACGGCGAGGTAAATTCATGAAGTGATTTTTGTTGTTTTTGTTTACGTTCGTCTCAATCCTTTCTGATTCCTATTAAAACGAGGGTAATCGCTTCACGATACAGTATACCTTCGCTGCATATTAGTTGATTATATGTACCTTCGATATTTTTTTAATGAATATTTCACTGTAAACTACAATTAAACTGTTTTTTTCGTTACGAATATGTAAGTATTTTCAATAATGATTTTGTGTCTGTGTAAGTGACAGCTGTTGAAAAATATGGATGTTTTTTAATTGGTTACGCACAAGCGATACATTTGCCAAGATAATGTTGGACATTTTAAAAAACCTAATGAATTATTAGCTAATCACTTGTATATCTTGAAATAGTCGTTTTGTTTGTTTGTATCGTCATTGTGTTGTTAGCTTATACAATTTTTCTGTTCTGTGCACTTTAACTTTTTATATTTTAAATACGTAACACAATCGGCAGGTGGGTGTGTAGCCCTGAATTATTATTAAGTTTGAAACGATATTTTGTTTATTAGTTTTTTATTTACTTTAGTTTATTATTATTGCATATTATTATATATATATATATTGTTTGTATACACTAAAATGTTTGAAATTGAGCGCAATAGCAATGATAGCGAAACTTTTTTCTCGTTATCGTCTGATAACGATGCTGCGATTTCTGATGATAGCTTTCTGAGTATACCATCTTTGAGTGACACACTCTCTAGTCATTTTAATGATGTACCTAAGCACTTTAATGTCGTTCACGTCAACGCACAAAGCATTCCAGCCCACTACCCCGAGTTTCTGGCGTCTTTTGACCTAAACAACATTCACGCTGTACTAGTCTCCGAAAGCTGGCTTAAACCTTGCCTTCCTAGTACTTCTTTCTCTCTTCCTGGCTTTACACTTATCCGCAATGACCGGACTAACAGACCGGGTGGCGGAGTTGCCATTTACCTACGCTCTAATATATCTTATTCTATAATTAGCTCTTCTTCTCAACCTCCTCCCACCAACGCTGGTGAACACCTTTTCCTTGAGCTTCATCTTTCCCATAGCAAACTTCTTCTCGGAGTCTACTACAGTCGTGACAAAAATGTTGATTACTTCACTTCTTTTGAAACTCTCTTAGAACACCTTCTCCCTTCCTATTCCCACGCCATAGTGATGGGTGACTTTAATACATGCTTGCTGAAGTCTGATCTGCGTTGCTCAAAACTGCAATCAATTATACACTCAAGCAACATGTACATTTTGCCTATGAACGCTACCCACCACTTTCCAAATTGTGTCCCTTCCTTGTTAGATCTCATTTTTGTGTCGTCCCCTAACAGTGTCGCCAAATTCGGTCAATGTTCTCACACTACTCATGACTTGTCTTACCACGATGTCCTCTTTTTATCTTATAAAATTCGTCCTCCCAAGAATAAACCCAAAATCCTGATGCAACGCAGCTTTAGTACGATTGATGTAGGAAAGTTACGCGATGACGCTGGTGATATTGATTGGTCATCAGTTCTTAATGCTAAGTCGATTGACGGTAAGGTGTCAGTTTTTAATGAGAAACTAATACAACTATATGATGTCCATGCTCCTGTACGCGCAATAAAGATGAAACACCTGCCGGCACCTTGGTTAACAGATGACATTAAAAAGCTATTACATCAGAAAGCGTTAGCCAAAAGTAGGTTCAGATCTTGCCCGAACGATCGTAATAAAGAGAAATTTCAGTTACTACGGAATCGCTGCAATAGGGTGTGTAGGGATGCACAACGTCACCATATTCATAAATATGTAGAGAACGGTGATCCAGCTAAAGTCTGGAAGTTTCTCCGTACGTTGGGTGTTGGTAAATCACAACAAAATACTAACCCTCAAAACGTAGACGTAAATTCTTTAAATCAACACTTTTCTTCGTCATCGCACATGGATGCCAATGACAAGCTTTCAACTTTGAACCTCATCTCGTCTCTACCAACACCCAACCATGCTCCTTTTGTCATTAGTGAATTTGCCGCTTGTGATGTTAAAAAGAATATTCTGTCTATTGCTTCTAATGCTGTCGGTTCGGATTGCATTAGTCGTAATATGATTGTTCCTATCCTTGACGAAATCCTACATATCCTTTGCCATCTCCTTAATGCTTCTATCTCTCTAAAATCTGTGCCTGCATGTTGGAAAGAAGCCGAAATCGTTCCTATTCCAAAAAAACCTAATCCAAAATCTCCTTCAGAATATCGTCCCATCTCCATTCTCCCTTTCCTTTCTAAAGTCCTTGAGCGCCTTATCCACTCCCAACTTAGTTACTTTCTGAACTGCAATAACCTTTTGAACCCTCTGCAATCTGGTTTCCGTCCCGGCCATAGTACAACCACTGCTCTCGTTAAAATATCTGATGATATTAGGCTGGGAATGGACAACAGAAAGCTCACTGTCCTCACCCTACTCGATTTCAGCAATGCGTTCAACACTGTTGATTTCGATATCCTTATCTCCTTGCTCCATTCGATTAACATATCTCCAACGGCAATTGACTGGTTTCGTAGTTACCTGTATGGTCGCCGGCAATGTGTGCGAATACAAGATATTGTCTCTTCTTGGTGCGATACACGGTCCGGCGTTCCTCAGGGTGGCGTTCTCTCTCCTTTACTTTTTGCTATTTTTATTAATGCAGTAACTTCTCTTATCTCTTCTTCCTACCACCTCTATGCTGACGATCTCCAAGTGTATGCTCAAGCTTCTTTGGACGGCTTGGACGACGCGGTTAAGTCAGTCAACGCTGACTTGCTTCGTATTGAGAAATGGTGCAAGTCTTTTGGTCTTACAGTCAACCCTTCTAAGACTCAGACTATAATCATAGGAAGTTCGCGGTTAATTTCGAAGGTCGACTTTAACACAATCACAAAAATTGTTTTCAACGGTGTAACTATACCTTATAGTGCGGAGGTTAAAAACCTTTGTAGCAAACCGCAGCACATCCTTACCTTAACGCATAGCAAACGGTACCACAACACTACCTAAACGGTCCACGCGCGGTTGTCCTACCGCGCGGTATTCAGTTGAGATTAGAGCTTAAGTATCGACGCACGCCTCTCGGCGCATATACACACGCGCGCTTGCCCTGTTACGCGAACCCTAGCCTAGGTATAAGTTGATTCATTTAACTGTGAGTGAATAAATACCAGTGGAAAGTTTCTCGTGTTTCTTTATGTGACGGGACAGACCGTATCTCCCCTCATATCTGGCGCCCAACGAAAATTTTATAGGGCTGGCCACGTGTTCGTATAGCCACGTGTACCGTGAGGTTAACTTTTGAACATTTGATTCGAAAAGTGCAATCAAAGTGAGTGTGTGCGTTGAACTTTCCCATGGAGACTCGTAGCAGAAAGCGTCAAGACGAGATCGGCGAGGAGTCAGATCCGTTCCATTCTGCCGGTGAAACCGAAGACGGAACTACTCCAAACCCATGCCGTGGTCCGGCCACCGCTAACGCTGAAGTACCGCCCTTACGATCATCAACCCCGATGACGTCGGCGACGTTCTCAGAAGAAAGCGTGGCTGCGCTTATCTCCGCGATGCAGAAGTCGCATACGGAAACCCTGCAAACGTTAGTCAACTCCATGATGCGCAGCTCGCCGGCGTCCGACGTGGCGACCATGGCCAACTGCAAGGCTACATTCTCAGGATTGTCATCCGAGTCAGTGTCAGCGTTTATTAACGGCATTGAAGTTTATGCTGAATGCTGCCACGTCCCCGAGTCGAGCATACTAAAAGGACTGTCGATGTTACTCAGTCATAATGCCGCAACGTGGTGGCTCGGAATTAAAACCGAAATGAAGACCTGGGAAGAAGTAAAAGAAAACCTGCTCAGCACGTTCGGCGATCGCCGCCCACCACATAAAGTTTATCTGGATATATTTAATAATCCACAGAAAGGAGAAAATTCTGATATCTTTATATCAAAAATACGAGCAAACTTCTCGAAATTACCGAAAGGCGATCTATCCGACAATGCAATGTTAGATATCACATACGCACTTTTGAAGATAAGTATAAAGGAAAAAATAAAAAGAAACGAGTTTAGTACATTTGCGGAACTATTGCAAAAAACAAGATTACTAGAAGACAGCGAAGAGGAACGGAGATGGGCCGCGCGCAAGGAAAGCTCCGCTCGCGCCGCTACATTCAACCGCCAGCAAGCAGCACCGGCGTCGGCGCCACTACCGCAGAGCTCCGCGCGCAGCGCGCGGGAACCGCGCCGGCTCGCCGACGCGGCCGACGCGGCCGACGCCAACAGCGCGCCGCACCCCGTCCCCCCGGCGACGACTGCATCACCCACGACGTCAACCGAGTTCACTGATGGCAGGAAGTACCGACCACAGTGTTCCTACTGCAAACGATTCAACCATACCACAGAAAACTGTCGTAAGTTAAAATGCAATCGAGGTGAGTCAAATTTCCATAACTTTTCCGCGAAAACTTCGGAAAATCATAGTGAAGACAAAGAAAGTTTTTATAGTTTCGAATCTCCAAACTCGCGTAAATGTGGAAGTGTGTCTAATAACAAGTGTTACGATAATATGCCTATTAAGTGTCCCATACCTAAAAGTAATCGTATTAAGAAATCGTCAAATAACTATTTGAACTCTTCGACGAACATTAATAATATTAGCTCCATACAAACTGCTAACTATTCTACTTGTGTTTGTGTGCCTACGGCGGGCGATGCGTGCGACCATTCGAAAAACCGTCCATTTCGTTGCCGTTGCCATGGTAGCGCTCGCCCAGAGGCCCTGTTTGGGGATTTCTGTGGCGCGCGCTCGCGGGAAATTTTGAAATCAACGGATTGTAACCTTTACCGTGACCCTGAGAACGGGGATGGTTCGCGCATCGTTCGCAATAACATTTGTAACTTGAGGTATCGAAATTGGATTCCGCATCGTGCCCCATGTACGTGTTCTCATAATAATGATGTTGTATATAATGATAACCGAGAAGTAACTTTTTGTAAACACGAAATCAATACATGTAGTCTGGAAAAGAGTTGTTCGAAAGTACTCGATAAAAATGAAAGGAAAGGTGACCGTTTCAATTTTGCACAGCAACTTGATCGTAGTCGGAGTGCTAGTGGTAATGATTGTTCACGGCAACCTGATTATAGTCAGGGAGCCAGTGGTCTACATTGTTCACGGCAACCTGATTATAGTCAGGGAGCCAGTGGTCTACATTGTTCACGGCAACCTGATTATAGTCAGGGAGCCAGTGGTCTACATTTTTCACGGCAACCTGATTGTAGTCAGGGAGCCAATGGTCTACATTTGTCACAGAAACCCGATTATGGTCGGAGAGTCAGTGGTACAAAATTCTCAAAGCTACCCGATTATAGTCAAGGAGCCTGTGGTGCAGCTAATGATGTTCAAGGGTTTTGTAATGCCGGTGAGTGCTTGGCGTTGGAGGACGATCGTGGGAGGCCATTGGTATGCCGCGAGGTGCGTCCGGTTTTTAAAATTAAAATTTCGGGTTTTAACGGTACGGCGTTAATTGACACGGGTGCTAAGCACTGTATTGCGGGTCATACGCTACATGCGCTTCTTTTGAAAAAAGGACAACCTCTCGTTTCCTCAACGCGTCAAATCAAACTCGCCGATGGTCATGTACGGAACATGAAAGTGCTGACAACGGAATTATCAGTCACTCTAAGACACAAAGTCATTAAGATACCATTTTTGATTTTCCCCGATTCTGATAACAATGAAACACTTTTAGGTATTGATTTTATTACAGCCGCAGGTGTAGTTATCGATTTTCACAAGGAGGTATGGTATTTTGGTGACAATAATGTCGATAAATTCAAACTACATTTTGAGCCTGTCTCTCGTCAAGTTACCTGCTCGTCTGCAAACGTTCTCCGTGACGACGAGGGTATGCACCTTAATCCGGCGGAGCGTGTTGCGCTCGCTGAAGTCCTCGTCAGAAACAGCAAGATCTTCGAAGCAGGGGGAGCCCCTACACCGTATGCCGAGCATTGCATTGACACAGGTAATCACTTACCAATAGCCGTGCCGCCGTACCGTCTCACCCCAGCGAAGAAAGAGATGATGCAGAAAGAGATTAACAAAATGCTCGAGGAAGACGTCATTGAAGAGTGTGAGTCAGCTTGGTGTTCTCCTGCGCTGATGGTCCCAAAGAATGATGGTAAAATAAGGTTCTGCGTAGACTACAGACGACTCAACGCCATCACCAAGACAGACAATTATCCAATGCCACGCATTGACGAACTCCTGCAGTCGACAAAGAGAAACTGCTACATGAGTACGCTTGATCTCCGCTCCTCTTACTGGCAAATAAACGTCAGAAAGTCTGATAGAGATAAGACAGCGTTCATTTCTCCTCTTGGAACGTATCGATTTAAAAAGATGCCGTTTGGTCTCAAAAATGCGACGGCGACATTTCAGCGTTTGATCGACCGACTCCGATCCTGCGCCGCTCTAAAGAATGTTACTATTCTAACATATTTAGATGATATTCTGATAATTTCTGAAGGGTACCAGCAACACTTGGAAGACCTGGAGGCGTTGTTCCAGCGTCTGGCAGAATTTAAGCTTCAGGTGAATCGCGATAAGTGTGCTTTTGCCCGCGAAAAAGTAAAGTACCTTGGACATATCATCACACAGGACGGGATCTCGACCGATCCACAAAAAGTAAGTGCTGTTGTAGAGATGAGAGAACCTGAAAATCTAAAGCATTTACGAACCTTCCTCCAAACATATTCGTGGTTCAGGAAATTTATTCCAAATTTTTCAAAAATCGCCGAACCACTTACTCGATTAACGAAGAAAAACAAAACTTGGACATGGAGCCAAGAGCAAAGCCTAGCTTTTAACGAATTAAAACGTCTCCTTACGTCTGCACCAATCCTGATACAACCGGATTTTGATAGCCCGTTCATACTGAGGACTGACGCCAGTAATTACGCGTTAGGAGCAGTCCTCCTCCAAGGAGAAGGGAATGAGGAGCGACCTATTGAATATGCTAGTCGTCTGCTTAATGACGCAGAGCGCAATTATTCCACCACTGAACGTGAGGCGCTTGCCGTCATTTGGGCAGTCGAACGATTTCGGGCATATCTCGATGGACACCCGGTCATAATCGGAAGCGACCACCAACCCCTTCGTTGGCTGCTTTCATTGAAATCACCAACAGGTAGGTTGGTCCGTTGGGCCCTCAAGTTACAATCCTTTGATGTCAAATTCGAATATACGCCGGGGAAAGCCAACGTTGTAGCAGATACACTGAGCAGACCAATATGTTCTCCGGAAACACGTGACAGTTGCGGTGTTTGTTCTGTTATATGTGATCTGCCAACGAAATCGCCTAAACAAATTCGTCAGGAACAAACTGCTGACCCCGAGCTGGTAAAAATAATTTCCGATCTTGAAAGTAGAGATGAAGTTGCCTCACAAAGATGGTATGAACGTGGATATATAATGAATCAAGGTGTTCTATATAGATATAATCCTGATTCAGATTGTGAGTCCCCTCAGCTAGTCGTTCCAACTGATCAAATTACGAATATCCTCAAAGAACTTCACGATTCGCCTCTAGCAGGCCATCCCGGTATCGATCGCACTTATCAAAGGGTATCGCAAAATTATTATTTCATCGGGATGCGCCGACTAATTTCAGAATATGTAAAATCCTGCATTCAATGCCAAAGGTATAAGGCATCTAATGCTAAACCACCTGGACTCTTACAAACTCCAGTATTAAGCCAACGTAACGAAGTTCTTGCCATAGATCTTTTTGGACCGTTACCACCAGGAGACCAGGGGGAGCGTTGGGTGTTTCTCATTGAAGACACTGCCACAAGATGGGTAGAATTGTTTGCCCTAAAGAATGCTACCGCGGAAGCTTGTGCTCGTGTCCTCATTGAAGATTATTTTTTGCGTTTCGGCCTCCCACGCCGAATTATATCTGACAACGGAGTACAGTTCGTGTCTGCCGTCATGCGCCAATGCATGTCTGTTTTGGGGGTTAAGCAAAATTTTGTTCCACTGTACCATCCCCAAGCAAACCCAGCAGAACGTAAAAATAGGGATCTCAAAGCTATGTTGGCTTATCTCGTAGAAGAAGATCATACATCTTGGCCAAAGAAACTGCCTCTGGTGCGGTTTGCACTGAACAGTTCCAAATGTCGAACGACAGGTACGTCACCAGCATATTTGTCTTTTGCCCGAGAAATGAGATGTCCAACAGAAGTAACTCACGATCTCCGTGCCATCCTCAATAAAGAAAATTTTAATGAACAAATTAGTCCGTACCTTACAAATTTTGTCCACTCCCTCTCGGCAATACGAGAACGTGCTGAAATTGAGCAAGACAAGACGAAAAACTATGCCGATAAATCTCGCCGCCCTGTGTTAACTTACCAGGCGGGCGATTTGGTACTACTCAAATCTCACGTGCTCAGTAACGCCCCAAAGAACGTCACAGCAAAATTTGTGCCTAAGCGTGATGGTCCATACCAAATTACGGGTAAGGTTAGCCCAACAACATATATTTTGTCACATGTAGATCGTCCTAACGAAATAGTAGGCAGATATCATATCCAGGACCTAACAAAATACAAAACTTGTGAAAATCGATCCACTCCTAGGCCAGTGATACCTAAACGTAAGAGAGGTAGACCGATGACAAATGATAAGGTGCTAGTCCATGAGCGAGGGCGCTCCCATGAACTAGAGGGGGAGGATGTAGCAAACCGCAGCACATCCTTACCTTAACGCATAGCAAACGGTACCACAACACTACCTAAACGGTCCACGCGCGGTTGTCCTACCGCGCGGTATTCAGTTGAGATTAGAGCTTAAGTATCGACGCACGCCTCTCGGCGCATATACACACGCGCGCTTGCCCTGTTACGCGAACCCTAGCCTAGGTATAAGTTGATTCATTTAACTGTGAGTGAATAAATACCAGTGGAAAGTTTCTCGTGTTTCTTTATGTGACGGGACAGACCGTATCTCCCCTCATACCTTGGAATTATTTTTGATAGGTGTTTCACATGGGACCCTCAAGTTCGATCTCTGAAGCGTAAGCTTTATGCCTCAGCAGCATCATTGAGAAGAATCCGTAATTTTATACCTACTGCCACCAAGGTTGCGTTAGCTCAATCCCTTCTTCTTCCCATCCTCGAATATGCGGACGCATGCTACCTCGATCTTAGACACGAGCAATTTGATATGCTTGAGCGCCTCCAGAACCTTTGCATAAGATTTATTTTCGGTCTTCGGAAATATGATCATGTGTCCCAGTTTCGCGTAAAGCTCAAGTGGCTTCCAATTCGTCTCCGAAGAGATAGTCGCATTCTCGCACTTTTGTATAAAATTCTTTTTACTCCTTCTTCGCCGTCGTACTTAAGTTCTTGTTTCACTTTCCTCTGCGACACTCATTCGGTTCATCTTAGGTCATCTACAAATCTTCTTCTGTGTACTCCAACTCACTCGAGCTCCTTTTTTGGCTCTTCGTTCTGTGTGCGGGCTGTGGCGCTCTGGAATGCTCTTCCGGTGACCATCAGACGTGCTCAGAGCGTGGACTCGTTTAAGGCTCAGATTTCGCAGCATTACTTAAGCAACATTGTTGCGTAAACCTGTGCTAATTTTCATTACGCTTAGTGTACTATACAAAATGTATTTATGTACGTTTATTTTATATTATTTATTTTTGATATTTAGCTATATATATCTATCTATGTTTATGTATTATATTATAAATCTGTACTATATATTAATTTGTTTATACCATATATGTATGTGTTTATTTGTAAATAGAGTTTATTATATTTGTGGAATTATTCTCGTATATGTATAAAGGATGCCACACCACTGCCCTCATCTGTAACCTTGTTCTTGATACCAAAAGGTTATCTGGAAGAGATCGCTATTAGCGATAAGATCGCCTTTTGTGCCCAAAATGTTTTGATGTTATTTTTAATCAATGTTTTTGTAATGTTTTGTGGTATAATAAAGTGTTTTGTATTGTAATTTCGAAAGTTTGGATGTTTGTTGCTCAATTACGTCGGATTGTCTCTAAATGGTTCAGGTTGAAATTATGAACACAGATATAATTCTGTATGGATTATTACATAGGCTATTTTTCATTGCAGAAAGATAACGGGATCGGGAACTACGCAAGTGAAACCGTGGGGTGTTGCTTGTATAATTATGAAACCGAAGCAGTTTATTTCTCTTTTTTCGCAACAACCAATCGGAGTTTTTAAATTCTGTTCACAATCTTTCGTAGTAAATGTTCCACGTATTGCACTTTGAAAACTCTTTCAATCCAAACAACGATGATACGGAATACTACCAACGGCAGAGTGGCCACAACTCTTAAGCTTGAGAACCTTATTTAATCTTCTGAGCAAACTTGTTTGGATTTACCATTTTTCAGATAAATTACAGGGCTAAGAGATCAATCATTTTATATCTCCGGGTAGCGAGCGCAGTGAGGTGCTTGGCAGTGATTTGGGATGTTCATGAACAAATAGCGTGGCACTTCGCTATTATGGGGAGCCAATCAGATGCATTGCGTACCTCGTCAGACTACTTATATTATAAAAAAGCGTGTGTGTACTTATGTACGCACGCAAGAATTTACTACGTTTTCTCGTTATTTCTCATGCTAAGAAGTCTAACTTCAACCATAGGATAGTTAATATCTTCAACGCTTGAAGATATTACTAATTAACCTAAAGTTAGTTACACGGTGTCGGCTTTTTGTAACAGTATGCGTTCGCATCGTAGAAATAAATGTACTCTCATCATCTTTCTCTAACGCGGCAAAAGATTCAGTCATCATCATCTTCTTATCCTATCACTCCCCCTATCATATTACTCACATGGGATTCATACAACATGTATCTACGTATTCTTCATTCACTACATTACTTCTCTTCTTTACACTACATTTCTTATTCTTCATACTACTTCACTATCACCATAGAATAGATCTATCACATAACATCTCAGTACTTATCCTTAGAATCATAAAAATTGGCCCAGGCGTTTGGTCTGTATAGTGCTTCAAAGGAACATACATACAAACATACATAGGCTGAAAAACAGATTACCACTCCTTTGCGTCGCGCAGTTGGCTAAAAATAGAAGCGTGTATTTCATTTTGACATCGGTGCGTGAAGCCGTAGGGCGCAGTCAGTACTAAGATAACAGACTTCACAGCAATAGTGAAGATAATTTAAGAAATCGAGACACGTTTTCGATTTTATTGAATGGGACCGCAGCGTTTGAAAGTGGCTGATATGACTCCATATAAAGTTAAGGGACAGACAATTTGCAGTTATTTAGTAGACGATGAGGCAGCACAATTTCTTTATTTAGTTTCTTTAGACGCAACCCAACTGAAGGCAAACGTTCTACCCTTGGAGCTTAGAAAGTAGGACGCAGAAATGGTGCGAATCCGAAAGAGCATGCCACAATAAGAAAAACAAAGTATTGCACTTCAAAACATTATTGTTTGCCTACAGCCTATATATAAATGGAATATGTTATGTATATAGGAGATAAATAGATTTGATCAAACTTTTTATATAACACTTGAATAACAAAAACTAAATACAGAAAAATAGTATAGAAGGTTAAGCAAAACATTTTTACAAAGCCAATAACGTCGTATGCAATAGTAATTGTAAATAATTGTAAGAGACAACTCTTACAATTTTATAACGGGTCTATATTGTCTCTTCTATCATTATTATTAAATTATATATCTAATCTAAAATCAAACCAAATCTAAAATCGCGTAAAAACAACTATTCCATACAAAAATGTACATTTGATACAACCAAATCTATGCAACACCTGTTTTTTTCTTCTGTGTTTTAGATTTGAAATCATAATACCATAACAGTATTATATTTAAAACATGGCCCTACCTCGGCTTGATGTAGATGTTCTACATGTTTAATAGATAATAGAATGGAATAGATTCAAAATAAAAATTGATAAAGACAAATTTCAAAGTTATTGTTAGTAGGTACACAAAAGAAAGAGTGCACAAAACCAAAACAAATGTTATTTGATTATTTTGAAAATACTATTGCACTAATAAGCAAAAATGTTGTTAAAACACAACGTACGCTTGAACGCTGCGTTTTTGAGGTAATCAATTTTTTATTTACTTGTAGTTTTAAATAAAATCATTATGATTTTAACGCAACCAACTCGCTTAATGGTAAGCGATGATAGGATGAAAAATGCTACAAAAAAGTAATATTGGCTGAAGTATGTATCGAGTAACTTGATGACTTTTGATGTTGCATCAATTTCAATTTAAACAGGTACTAATTTGCAACTTAAAGTAAAAATACATAAATTTCACGTGGCTGTTTTTGAAAAAAACGTTTAAGATTAATTTTGCACAAAAACAAAGAGAGAATCAAAAATATAAAAAAAATCTTAAAGCTAACATTACCAAAATGTAATTTGTAGTATTAATTCAACATCATCAACAGCCCACTAAACGTTCCCACTGCTGGGACTCGGGGCCTTCTCTCGCAAGGAGAGAGTTATGGCCATAATCCACCACGCTGGCCCAGTGCGGGTTGGCGGATGACACATGACTTCGAAAGATTAATTTTTAAGATTGTAGTATTAATTAGGCAATAGGTATTTAAATTCGTTTGAGTTGTGGAACGAATCCCTGATATTTCAATGTAGTTTAATGTACTGCGTCCACACATAAACTCCACCATATAACCACGATATATATTTCGTACTTAATAAAAACCGTAAATAGTCAAGCGAACAACCGTGATAGCTTTAAAGTGGCTCAAAAGAATGTCAGTTATGTAAAAATTTCATTTGTCATGATTTCGCATGATATGTGTTTCAGCCGAACCGAACCGTTTTTTTTAATTTTCTGAAAACATCTCATTGTTCACAATGCATGTTCCTTTCCGGTTAGTACAGTATTTTTGATTAGCCCATTATACTTAATTCAGTGGTTCCACCGCATTTGTTGCCGCAGACTATAAGCCCAACTCCTTATTTATAGCGTTATATTTCGCCTTTACTGCTTTTCTTTCATAAAAGTCTCGTTTTTAAGAATAACTCGGGAAGTTTTATAATAGTTTGGTTGTTTGGAAAGTTATAACTTATTGATTTTATAATTGGTTTTCTTTTCATGTTAGCAATCTTAGACACCCTTAACACGCATACTTGGAAAAGTTTTTCTATGTTTTATTTGTTGTCATCGTCAAATATTTAAAAAGTTATTTTAAAAGGGCGGTATTATTTAATTTAAACATTTGAAATCCACCCAATTCGTACTCTCTTAAATAAACTTTTTTATCTAGTAGGTACCCATCGGTACCTTTCTTAATTAAACTATTTAAGTTTTGTTTTTACTTAGAGAAACCTTTTATCGTCACTTTTTACCTGACTGAAAGAAGGATTGTATTTTAGCGCGTATCTTGTGTGTTTGTAAATTTATTTAATCCCGCGTATCTTCTAAACGTCTGGATGGATTTTGATAAATAAGATATCGTTAGACTCTTCTCAATCACTCAAGTGTTCTTAAGTATTTAAAGTTTTTTTACCTGTTTATTTTTCACAGTCGGATTTTATAAAATATCTAAAATCTTTTAAATCTTATTTTTTGTTAGATAAACTTTTTAGTATCGTTTTTTTCTTAGATAAACTTTTTTGTCCATACTTTCAAGCATGTTCTTTATAAGTTCGTTAGTATAAATACTTGTAGTAATTTAATAAGTTTAAATTGGTAGGGTCGGTGGGTGCGGGGTGTGTGGGTTCGATCTGCAGCTTAGGTATAAATAATGTTATAAATAAACTTATACTACAAAGAGCAAAAGGTTTTACTACTAACCTTTTATCAATACGTCTTAGAAAATCCGTAGATACGTAAAACTAAATTCAAGATTCTAAACTAAACACGACAAGATTTATGCGTCACTGTTTGAACTACGGTCAAAGCGACCAACGAGTGATGCCACTTGTTAAAAAGTCGACGAACCTCTTTTAAAGAGACGAACTCAGGAATAAAACACAATAGGGTGTAAAAAATACAATAAGTCCATTTCGAAATGCTGTGTAACCCCTTACTAACATAATATTAACCCTCAATCACTCGCGCGGTTTTTAACCTACCTGGTACCTGGGTAGCCGTGCTTTGCTCGCTTTAAACAGTAAGTATACTTAGTTACCTACAGATAAAGGGCTGCCAGATTTTGTCAAAAATAAGTTGAAGCTTGAAAAAAAAGAGGAGCCGTCTGGATTCCAGCCCGGATCTACTATTTGGTGACCGCCCAACTTCCCGCCTAAGCTGTCGCGCAACATTGCGAAATTTACCGTCGCATTCGTATGTTAATGTAACAGGTCCGAAACGCGCATAAAATGAAGTTTTTTTTTTTAATGAAACCTAGTTAGATCGATTTATCGTCCCCGAAACCGTCTGCATACATAATTTCATGAAAATGGTTCGCATAATTTGACACTCAGTGGCAATGTAAGTGTAGCAAAAAATTACTTGTTATGGTATAAAGTTAATACTAAAAAATAAAGCGGCCAAGTGCGAGTTGGACTCGCCCATGAAGGGTTCCGTTGCGGCAAGTAACATAATATACATAGTACCTACACATTGTTCTTGTAGTTCGTTGTAGCTTTGATCGAAGTTTCAATAATAGTGTATTTATGACGTACTAAAAACTAAAAAAACTACTTATCAGATCGAGTTCAAACTAATTTTCGTTGGTAGTTTACATGGTAATGTACATCATATATTTTTTTTAGATTTTTCATTATCTTACTTTAGAAGTTAGAGGGGGGGGACACACATTTTACCACTTTGGAATAGTGTCTCGCGCAAACTATTCAGTGTATACGAAAATGATTTTAGAAACCTCAACATCATTTTTGAAGACCTATCGATAGACGTGTGGGGACACGTGTAGGTATGATGAAAAAAAAATTTTTGAGTTTCAGTTCTCAGTATGGGGGGCAACCCTAATTTTTCTTTTTTTTTAATTTTTTTGTTCAAATCCTAATGCGGTTTACAGAATACATCTACTTACCAAGTTTCAATAGTGTAGTTCTCATAGTTTCGGCAAAAAGTGGCTGTGACATACGGACGGACAGACAGACAGACATGACGAATCTATAAGGGTTCCGTTTTTACGTTTTACGGTACCCTAAAAAAACGTATTCTATATTATAGATAAGTATATATGATGCACTATGAGTGTTCTACAAATTAACATCTTGGCAAAATATCTACAACTGTCATCCCCAAAACCAAGCTCCTTGCGTTCGTCCACCAAAAGCACCTAAAACTCCCTAAAGTTTTGTCAATAGATGTTTGTCAGACGCTGCCTCGTCTTCTCTCGAATGAAAGATTGTTTTCTGTGAGACGCTCAATACTGTCTGGTAAACGCTGAGAGGGTCGCATGATTAACTGAAAGATACAAAAAGATATAAGATTCGCATTCTAGTACCTTCTGAAGTTTGCAGCTGAGTTAGATTTTACAGTGATATATGAAGATATTTTTAAATCTCAGACCATAATCTATTGATTAATAATACATTAATTATTGAAAATTACATTACACTTTAATTGTTATTATTTTTTTGCCCCTAAACAGCAAATTAATTAATTGTACTTTAACAATCGTGTGAAGTAATCTACATACCTATATATTAAGTTTTGGTGGTTGTAAATATTTTGCAGTTAAGGGTGTATGCATTAATGTGTCAATTAATGATTACTTTATCTAATATATTTTGCATGAACGAAGTGTAATATTGTTTTGGCAGATTTCCTTTTCAAAGCCTATATATTTCAAACCTATGACCAATGGGCTCAGATGACCTCTACAAACATACTATCGAACTTTGAGCGAGTGCAGAAGGAGTACGTTAGGTGTAGCTTTACCTTACCTACTAACTTTATATATTTAAGTAACTACACTTACAAAAGTGCACATATAAATATTAAGTATATTAGGTATAGACCTAACTGTGTTTGGGTTTAAAAGGCAATGTTTCCAGAGTAATGATAAACAATTTTATACATCTGGGTGACGAGTGCAGTACAGCGCCAGACACGCAGCGCCTCAGATTTGGACTCTTCATATTCAAATAGCTGTTCACGTAGCACCGTGCTGTTATGGGCAGGTGTGTTGTTTGTCCCATGTCTTGCTCGTGACGTCATTCTGTATTATATAAAACTTGCTCTTCTAACAACTATTGGTGTACCGAGAAATGAAATAAAAAGTCGCAGAGTTTGTTATAACGATGCACTTCCACACTCGAACACAAGTTATAGGAAGCATTCTACGTGATCACCCGAGGGACGCAGTTTCCGCGATATAATGTAACTTGGGTCGGAAATTGTGGCTGAAAATGTTTGAAAGCTCCACGAAAACTGTCCGTTTCACGCGATCTTTAAACTGTTAACCCAGCGAATGTGGAGTGAACTGAACTGCGAATGAAATTCTGTCGAAAATCTAAATTTTGGCAGTTTCCGATAGCGGCGTCCATTGTTAACCATAAATTGAAACTTAGTTCAGGAGATTCGGTCATTTGAGTTTAACCTCTGACTCAAAGATTTCGTATTTATTGAATTACGCTGTAATCAAAATTAAACAATTTTCGTTTATGTAAATTTCAGCTTGAGAAGTAGTACCTACCTATCTCAGTTTATCTTTGAATGTTTGAGTTATGTATTTGTTAATTTGGACTTGGTTTAATAATATTAACTTTTTAGTTATTTTTATGTTACTAATTAATTAAACACTTCTAACAAGTCAATAGTTAAATAGGTACGTATTTGTGGTCACTTCTGACACAACATCGCCTAGTCTCAAACTAAGTACTAGCTTTGACTACGGGAACCAAATATTTGGAATAATATTAATTTAGTAATAATTGCATACTTATGGTACATCGCCATGTTTTAATAGCTACGTGATACTATTATGCCGTTATGGGTATAAAAAGCTTAGCAATAGGTAATTAATTTATTGAACACAAAAGTTGTACACCAATTTATTATTTAATTCAATCTACTAGTTTAATTCAATATTCTAGTTGTTGCCGAATTTTGAGATAGTGAACTATACCTGTTTATATTCGATTTTTCGTTTTTTAGAATAACGTTTGTTGTAAGTTGTCACTTAATTATTTATTTTTGTGTTAACGTTTTTTTTCTATCTCTGATTTCGTGACATAACGAACGTTATGAATAAATGATTATGATACGCATGTCCTCGAAAGATTTTAGGTACAAGGTGGTTTCCTCACGAAGTTTTCCTTCGCAGTTTTTATCTTAGCTGCATTACTCACATGGGTCAGAAAAGACAATGGAGCGCATAGTGGGATTCGAACCAGGGTCTCCGGATCGGCAACCGTCGTTCTCACGACTATATGAGCAGTAAATTCAAACAAATGCATTGATTAATAAGCTTATCATAATTACATTTTCTTAAAGTTCTCTTATTTTGAGTAAAAAGTAATAATCGATATAAAAATATTCAATGTTGATGACATCAAATAATATAGTCAAAGGTTATACGGCGGTTAGTGCTAATCATTTCCCTGGGGCTATAATAAAATTGAATTTAATTGGCTATTTAGCTAATACCTACTTAACTTAGAAGCCAATTTATATCCGTTGAATTACATGTTTCGTTTGACGTAAGGTATGTCATTGTCGAGCTCGTAGGGTTGTCAGTTATATAAATCTATATTATGTTTATTGTTTTGTATTACAACCCTGTTACTTTAAACAGGTGTCCCATCTGATGGCAGTTAGTTCGTCATCATCATCGTCGCATTGGACGTATTGAACAAAAGCGAACTCCACAAAGAGCGGTTGTGGCCACTTATTGATTACCCGCTATAAGACCCTATAGACACCAGCAACCGAAAAAATAGGCCCTACAAAGAATTTCGCCTGTCTATGAACTATCTCTATTTATTGTCGTTGTGAAGTAATTAACCTGTTAATAACCCTTTTAATACTGCAAAGTATCCAGTGATACACACTTAGGTAAGTAGTTTCCGCTTTTGAACTTATTAATGATTGCTAAATTTGCAAAATAAAATAAAAACTAAAGAAAAGTGATAGACTAGAAACATTTGATGTGTATAACTACTCACACATATATTTTTAATGATTCATCAGAGAACGCAGCTACTAAAAAGACCGCCAAATGCGGTTGAAACTTTACTCGTCATTTGACCATCAATTTATAATTATGAACTCGTCTATTTTAAATTTAACCATTTTTTTCTTTATTTTGCTTTCGAATTTAAATAGCATTATTATCATTTCAAAAACGCAACCTCATTTACTGATTTCAATTAACCTTTGTGTACCTACCTTTCTTTCTAATCTTTGTGGGTATCATGGTGGACTATAGTATTAGTGTGGGCCATATCAGTTTTATTGTGTTGTCAATAATATTAGATCAACTTTATCTGTTTATTAAACTCCCACCAGTCAGATGGAATCTAATATCAATACATCATGGCTCTTATGTTAATCCGGTAACCTAGTTTTATATGTAATTTAGAATAATATTCCGCTACACTTATGTGTTAACTAGCAGTGCACCACCTGCGTAGTTCCCGTTCCCGTAATTTTTGTAGGAAACTTTTAAAATTATTTTTGTTTTTTATTTCATGTGCCGATTTCACAATTATTGTTAGGAATCAGATAGTTTTAACAATACCTTCATATAATTGATTGTTAAAATAATTGGTGCAACCCCATCCAGTGGAACATGCAGCTATGGATAACCCGGTTGGGGAAGTACCAAATTCTTGCCAGTTATTTTACCACCATCCAGGACTGTCCAAACACATCAGTATTTTAGTTTAAATTACATTTTTACGAAAGAAACTGTGTTAACTTGTCCGATAGATCCGGGTAAATATTACAGTGTAATACCACGCAATAATTTGAACTCTTCGTGTTCACATAGCTGCGTGGTATTGTTATGTTTCAAGTAGGCGTGTTGCTTACCATAAGATGCAGAAATTGATTGTCCCGTCACTCTATTCAATAAAAAAAACTACCTACTAACTATCACGGTTCAAAAAATTATAAAGCTTTACAAATTGTGAAAAGTTAATCCAAGTAACCACACCTGGTTCTAAAAATTACTGCAAATATACAAACTTGCGTATCGCTCTCTCTCTCTTTTTTAAAAATGGCAAGTATCCATATATAGATGCAGATCAGTGGCACTCTCCCCGAAATGTATCCGATAAGCTGCTAATGTAGCAATTTTGCGGCGATATTCAAGACTTTGAAGACTTCTTTAGAAGAAGACAGGCTTAGGTACTGCCGACTAGGCCAATCCAATCAAAACAAGTCCAATTCAGTTATAATTGTGTAGGTGTTGTTTGGATAAATTTTGACAAACACAAATACATAGGTATTTACATTCATTTTATCTGCTAATTTTCAATCTCTCTAATTAATAACTGTATTCACATTTCTCAAGGACCTAGTTTAATTTACTTAAGTACTTTTCAGCAAAAAGTTCCAATCTTTCTCGTTTAATAAGTTTAACGAGTTTCCGGAGACCGACCACGTAAAACAAGTAATAAACTGCGCGAAATGGAGCGAAACTAAGTGAGTTTCTATCACATTTTGACGTGATCTTTTTAGGAGCTAAATAAATATTTAAAATGGGATAGTAAATTCACTATGAATACTAACAACGTAGTTGTTACAAGTTTCTTTATTTAATAATGAGTGTCAAATAAATATTGATGACTTATTTGGACTCTATTTGAAAAAGGCCGCCAAATGCGGCTGAAACTCACTTAACACTAAATGTTCTAAAGTTCATAGTTTCCGAGATAGGTATAGGTAAAAACGTTTTTTCAAGATGGTGCTTGAAGCTCCACCTAGATCTGTCAGCATTTTGTGATTTTATTACCAGTAAGTGATCTTGAAACTTGAAAAAAATGGATCGGAAATTTTGTGCTAAGTTGCCCTAAAAGAACGTCTATTTTTACTGGCCTACAACTAGGCTTATCAAATTTCCATAACAAAATAAAACATTGGCGCTACCGTTGTCTAAATGTTACAGTCTCACATTTTTTTCAGTTCGATCTCGCAGAAAAATCACTATGCAAAAACACTCCAAGCCTGCCGTAAGGAACTTCTTTTTCTTCTTTTCTTCACGTAAAAAGAAATTGTGTCCTTAAGACCGCACGGCAGAAGTGAAAATTAATTCTAAATTTACGTTCTATTGCAGATAAATGGTTGAATGATAAATTAGCAAGTATTCTTTTTTACTATCATCAATGTGTTAAGTGCGTGCCAAGAAGCCCTGCACATGGTTGCCGTATAAGGATTGGAATGCCCGCACACGCATCTTTATAGCGCTTGAGAACAATATTGAAGACGGCTTTTTGTCGTGATGTGAGAATGTGAGATGAGGCCGATTAGCTTCAATATGGGCAATATTTTGTTGGAAATCGTTTTGATGTCTTTTATGGCGTAAATCTGCACAAATTAAAAAAAAACTAACAAATATTTATAAGAACGCATCAGACGCATAATATTACTCGTATATCTATTTATTTTTTTTGCAGCTAAATTGTCTTGTATTCTACCCGAAAACTATTATTAGATAACATAATTAACTCCGTATAACATAATTATGATATACTATGTTTTGTAGTGGTAAGACTCACGGCAGAATCCGCCTGGGGCAGTACCACAACTATGCCAGTTATTCTACTGCCAAGCAGTAATGTGTAAGCGTTACTGTGTTCCGGTTTGAAAGGCAATGTTTCCAGAGAAAACCGGGCTTAGAGATATGATATCTTTGGTGACTCGGTCTATGATCTCTGGGTGACGAGCGCAGTGCAGTGCTAGGTAATGATTTGGACTCTTCATGTTCCAATAGCTGTGTGTCACTGTGCTGTTATGTGGCAGGCATGTTGCTTACCATCAGGTACATGTCCTGTTCGTCTCGTCACTCTTTAATATAAAAAAATACTAGCGGCCCGCCCCGGCTTTGCCCGTGGTACATAATATATTATAGCCTATATATAACACTCAAGTAAATTTTCAACTGTGAAAGAATTTTTGTAATCGGTCAAGTTGTTAAGTATTTCCTGAGATTAGCGCGTTGAAACAAATAAACTCCTTAATTTTTAGCTTTGTAATATTAGTAGATATAGATAATAATAGTTAGTATTGCTTTCTCTTAAATTAAAGAAATTAAACACTTATTAGCCATTACACCTTCGGGGTTATTCATCATCATCTCCTCATCTGCAGCCTGCAGACGTCCACTGCTGGACATAGGCCCTCCCCCAATGATTTCCACAATGACCGGTCTTGTGCCGCCTCCATCCACCGACTTCCCGCTTCGGGGTTATTTATCAAAAATTTATTTACGGGGTTAAATTTATTTACGTACGTCCCTACACAATAATTTTTTGCTCGAAATAATGAGGTTCTATTAACTACATCAATGTAATAGTTTTCATTTATTTGTCTGATTTACAAATTTATAATAACAAAGACTATTTTCAAATTATTGACATTTTCAATGTATTACTGGATCGGAAATAAATGAACTTTATAATTTGATTTCTCTTCAATTTTATTATCCTACTAATATTATAAATGGAAAAATGTGATGCTTGGATGGTTGTTTGCTCAATAGAGTCGGAACACCGGAACGGATCGGGTTGTAATTTGTAGTACAATAAATAAATAAATATTGGTGGACAATTCACACACAACACCACCTGACCCCCAAACTAAGCAAAGGTTGTATGATGGCGGCCAGATAGCCGATATAATACTTTTATAGTTTAAATGCATCAAAATCAGCAACAACATCAACAGCCCACTAAACGTTCCCACTGCTGGGACTCGGGGCCTTCTCTCGCAAGGAGAGAGTTAAGGCCATAATCCACCACGCTGGCCCAGTGCGGGTTGGTGGATGACACATGACTTCGAAAGATTCTAGATACATGTCGGTTTCCTCACGATGTTTTCCTTCACCGTTTTAAGTTAGCGGCATTACGCACATGACTTCGAAAAGACAGTGGTGCGTGTGGGGTTTGAACCCGGGGTCTCCGGATCGGCAGTCGCCGTTCTCCCGACTACACCAGCCGTAACTTAAATGCATACCTACTTATTATACATAGAAACGCCCAGACACGGTGCAAACATTTGAATGCATCACACAAATATTTGCACTGGGTGGGAATAGACCCATGACCCTCGGCTTCGCAGGCAGAGCTACTACCAACCAAGCCACGAGGCCAGTCAAAGTCAATAAGTTTATAGTTTGAAATAACAGCACATAGGCTTTTTATTCCTGGAAATTTCGGGAACAGCAACTTATCTGGTGGAACCTTAGGGTGCTGCTATTATTGCAATAATTATGTTTTAGTTTGTAATCAACCCTACACTTTTTTACAGCAGTTCTTAAATTTTAACAGTACCTACCATTTTAGTTATTCTGTGACATCTTGAGAGTTATGTCCTGTTTAATTTCCGTTTAACCGAAATATCTGTGTCGCACTCAACTTTTAAACTCTTTAATGTTTGGTACTTACTTAATTTCTTGTAATTAACTTAATTAAAGTGGGCGGTTTATAATTAATATTTTAAGATTTAATTTATATGAGACGTATACAGGGGGGGGGGGGGGGAATGACTCTTGCGTACTACGCAACGACGTACGCGACTTTTTCACAAATATCAATATTTGGTTGATTTATTTTATGTGTAAAAATATATAGGCCTACTTCACTTTCAATATGTTTATTGGCTGGCCTTGTGGCTTAGTGGGTAGTAGCTCTGCCTGCGAATCCGAGGGTCGTGGGTTCGATCCCCACCCAGTGCAAATATTTGTGTGATGAATTCAAATGTTTGCACTGTGTCTGGGTGTTTCTATGTATAATAAGTATGTATTTAAAAATATATAAGTATTATATCAGCTATCTGGCCGCCATCACACAAGCTTTGCTTAGTTTGGGGTCAGATGGTGTTGTGTGTGAATTGTCCACCAATATTTATTTATTTATTTAAAAAAAAAAAAAAAAAAAAAAACCGATTGTCTTTGAGTTTGACGTCAGTGTGGTGATGCGTAAAAGTTAACGGATAATCAAAAGAATAGCAAGCAACCAATATGAAAATAACATTTTTGTGTAAGTAATTTATGAAAATATAAGAATTAAAATTAAAAAGAACGGGAACCACGCCAGTAAAATTGTGGAGCATTGCTAATATCTTTATAAACTTCCAGTTCCAGAACAACTTAAAGTTCTACAACTTAAAAAGTGAACTTAAAAATCCTTCGCCAATTAAAAACGGCTGAATCGATGTTTATGTAACTCTGCATCAAACACTTTTTCGAATAAAAAAACTAGATCAAAATCGGTCTACCTGTTTGGGCGCCACGGTGCAACAGACAGACATGTAGACATACAGTCACATCAAACTTCCAACCCCCTTTTTATTCGGTAGTTAAAAACTGCCACTGTGCTTTTATCATCGTAAGCATGAACCCTCAAAGGATCTAACGCATAACTAAAACTGTCTTAGCTTTGATATTGTCCTCTCTTTTATTTTCGCTTGAAATTAAAGAGACATCAATAGCAGAGCCAAATCAGATTTAGTTAGGCGATAGATGGGCAGCACGTCTTATCCGTCACTATATCTTAAAATTCATTTTCTCACAATAAAACAAAACCCCATTTCAATTTTGATACTTTTGATAATTTTGATACTGCCCAAAATTGCCTTATTGTGGAAGAATTTTAAGGGTTTCCCTCTTTCTCGGGATATCAGCGTCAGACCCTGATTTGGTGCTCATGGGACCACCTTGGAAGTATACTCTTTCTAATAAAAAACGAATTTTGAAAATCGGCCCACAATTGACGGAGAAATCGATGAACACACATAGAAAAAAAAAATTGGCAGTCATAGGAACTGCCGACAGAAGTGAAAACTTATAACTCGGAGTTTGATGGCATACTTTGGAAACTACGCGGGTGAAACCGGAGGGCGTGGCCATGACCATTGCTATCTAGAAATGCGTCAGCATTGGCCAATGGCTATGGCCGTGACTTTACCCGAAGATTTCTAATCAGTCCCGAGCGTGACGCTAGAATTCAATTCACAGCCCACGAAAAAACACTAGTCTAATCGCGTCAAAAGAAGTTTTCACTTCAAAAAAAATATATAGTCTATCACAGTAGCCTATTTTTTCGAAGTCAATAGTAAAAATGTTGTTGCAGGCTGCCTCGGGGCGCTCTCCGCGGGAGTGGCGCTGGCGCTGTCTCCGGTCACCGTGGCGCTGTGCGTGCGCAAGTCCACGCGAGTGACGGCGGTGGTCGGCGGTTTGGTGGCAGCGCTGGGATGTCTCTTCACGTCTTTCGCCACGCAGTTCCACCAACTCTTCTTCAGCTATGGTAAGTATGCAAACGTAACTTTAACGGTTACTTTAAGATGGTGCTAGCTGTGGTGATACCATTTTTGTATTATTTTTTTTGTATTAAAGAGTGAAGAGACGAGTAGGACATATGCCTGATGGTAAGCCACATGCCTGCCACATAACAGCACAGTGACACGAAGCTATTGAAATATGAAGAGTCCAAACCATTGCCATAATAATAGCATTGCACTACGCTCGTTACCCAGAGATCTAAGGTATTATATCTCTAAGCCCAGTAATTTCTTTGGAAACACACAGTAACGCATACAGATTGCTGCTTGGCGGTAGAATAACTGGCAAAGATGTGGTACTTCCTCAGGCGGACTCTGCCAAGAGTCCTACCACTATATTGTGTATGTTAAATTGAAGAGCGAGATAACTACACGATTTACCTAGAAAAATATTGCATGTTTTCATCGCATGCCGCTTTACTCTCAAATTTGTTCTGTTGTCTGAATGTCTAATTGTAGAGCCAATTTTTTTTGCATAATATTGATTCACGTTTGGTCAACAACCTGTCTGGAATGACACTCGCCCACGTAGATGATAACTTGTCACACCTTGAAAAGTTCTACATTATTTATTTATAACACACAGGAATACAAAAAAACCTGTTCGGCAGAACAAATAAATACGAAATAACAAATTTATCATTTTTAATGTGATTACAACCAAAATCCATCTGAAATCAGCGGTGGGTATTCACTTAACTAAATAAAATAAGTATATAAATTGGAATGTTAATGCGTCTGAAATTCCCTGCAACGCCGGCCAGACCGACAAGTCAATTTATTCAGGCCGATCTTCATCTGAAACTCGTTTTGGCTTACATCAAAGGTATCCGGTAATTGGGCCCCAGTGTGAATAAGGATATCTACATAATCGTACGATCACACGCTGTGCTAACGTAAACACAAAAACAGGGTTACACAGAAATACTGTACTGAGTAGTACGTACGTAGAATAATGATCTTAGAAGTACCTACGTACGTATTTTAGTCGGTATTTAAAAAACACTGTTATCTAAAGAGTTTACAACCACAACAAACGCTTTACACTGAAAGCGCGGGTCTGATCGCTCATATGGAAGTGTCATACTTTTGTCTCGGCACATCACTATCTTGCCATACACCTCATCGACTTACGAATGGTACAAAAGAACCGTACGGAAAATCCTGATCTATTTACTTATTCTTTATCTAAGGTGTAACCCCTTTATCGTTTACCTCGGGGCGTAAACCATTCATAATGTAACTGAGCTAGGACGACTGTTATTGTTAGAAAATGTCCGCTCAAACAAAAAAAACAGGAAACAATTCAACAGAGTCAAATAACAAAGTAGCGAAATATAATATCTCTTATTTGGGACTTTGCTGCCGAAGCTACACCACAGACTAAGTAGAGAGATACTCTAGCTACACCAATAACTTACCAACTAGCGTAGAATAGAGAATATTACATCACAAACTACGCCTCCTTTCTATCTGGGATAGAATGTGGCCTTTCTGTTGATCCCTTCCAAAAACTATGGAATAAAAACTAATTTCCCCCCAAAATGTATTGAATACAAGATGGGGACAAAATTACTCGCACACATTCTTAGAATTGTGCCTAGATAGATAAATTGCACTTAAATTATAAAAATACAGAAAACCCTTTTATAAAAACAAACATAATGTAACACCAAAATAAAACGTTAAAAATCCTAACTCTTTCTGCATTACCCACCTCACAGTCGCTATTTGGGCTGCACTATCTACAAGTCGATATGTAGCGTCAACGAGTTCAGAATTTACCCAAAGTCCTTCACTAAATCACACTGCCAATAAAAACACGAAGTTACGAAATCAGCTCACAATACACGTTATCTCGCTTAAAATACAGAAATATCATTGCATCGAACGCCACAGAAAATCGTTGTATCAGAAAAATAACAAACTTCTCACTGCATAATACACAGCTTACTTTATCTTCGGATATAACACGTCGGGGCCTGGCAGAAAGCGAATTAGCATTTAAATTGGAGCTGTGACCGGCGGTTCTTCGCTGCACTGTGACTCTAACTAACCAGTATTACTAGAGTTTGCCGATACTGTTTTTCGGTTCGCAGCAAACTCAGCACCACCATTGTTTTGCATAAAGAGCAAGCAAACAGAAACTTTGTCCATTTTTGAACCAAACGGATCACGAACTTTGACAATTTTGAATTGAACAAATCCGTTGGCGCCTTTAGATAAATATCCAAACGAAGCGGTTTATGGTTTATCCTGAAAGTTTTACCACAAAGATAATCTGAATCTAATCAGGAAAATTTAGAGGATTTAATAAATTTCTATTTCCACGTTTTACTGTTTATTTAAGATTTGAAAGTTTGTTAATCTTTTTGTCTAAAATTTATATTTCACCGTTCTTAGTGTAGTTTTACACCTAAAATGTTATTGTACTATATGATTGCTTGTAAGGGGGCGTCCATAAATTACGTGAGATGATTTAGGGGGGGAGGGGGTCGAGTCAAATCTCATGTAATCTCACGTTAGGGGGAGGGAGGGTCTCGACAAATATCACGTAATTTTTGTTCTGATTGAAACAAAAAAAGATTATACTATTTTGTTCCATTCAATCCAAATTGTATGTACATGCTCAAGATTAATCTTGAGCGTCATCGTATTAATACGATTAAGATTATTCACTATTTCGAAGGAGCAGATGATTTTACAGAAAATCATATGGACATGTTGGTGCCAATAGTCTCTCTTGAGACCGCTCATAATTCTCCAGTACCTGGGTAACCGAGCTTTGCTCGGTTTAAATAGTAAATATACTTAGATACGTACAGATAAAAGAAACCAATAAATAGATTTTCTTAAAAAAAAGAAAACATGAAAAAAATGAGAAGCCGTCTGGATTCGAACCCGGAGCTATTAATTCGTGACCGCTATGACCGCCCGACTTCCCATCTGAGCTATTACGCTGTCGCGTCACGCGGCGAAATTTACCTTCGCAATCTAATGTCTAATGTGACAGTTTTTCATTGTCTAAAAACGCGCATAATATGCGTTTATAAAAAATGAAACCTAGTTAGATTGATTTATCGTCCCCGAAACCCCCTGCATACCTACATGATTTCATCAAAATCGTTCGAGCCGTTTCCGAGATTCAGATTCTATATATATACATATTTATATAGGTACAAGAATTGCTCGTTTAAGGCTGGCGTCCTTTAGGGACGGATCGGGGCGGGTCGCATTGGAACGGGCCGCGGTTCTGTGATGCTCTTGCGTCCATCTGTACGGGGCGCGGCGGACCGCCTAAGCGGATTTGATCTTACAGACGTGTTTTCGTGCTTGGACTGACTTCGCGCTACCATGGACAGCACCGACGAAGAGATGTTATGGTTTCAAATCCTTCTTGAGGAAGAGCAAAAAAATAAAAAACGACGACGAGTACACAAGGTGTGGGTGCATGATATATGCCAGAAAAGAAATGTATTTGGTGAATACCATCATTTGTTTTATTTTCGTTTATTTTTATTAGCACGGCACGTGCGCTCACATCCGCCTGCCTGCGTCGGTGCGTCGACTAGACGGATCGGGGCGGGTCGCAGCGCACCGCCGACAGAAATACGCCTGCGAAGCGATCCGCCAATGCGTTGCCGCCCGCCGCGCTCCGATCCGTCGCTAATAAACGATATTTCTATGAAATGTCAAAACAAAATGATAAAACATGGGCCAGGCGTATGTTTTATTTTTTTGCTCTTCCTCAAGAAGGATTTGAAAACATAACATCTCTTCGTCGGAGCTGTCCATGGTAGCACGATGTCAGTCCAAGCACGAAAACACGTCTGTAAGATCAAATCCGCTTAGGCGGTCCGCCGCGCCCCGTACAGATGGACGCAAGAGCATCACAGAACCGCGGCCCGTTCCAATGCGACCCGCCCCGATCCGTCCCTAAAGGACGCCAGCCTTTAAAGGCTATAAGATGGACTGAATTAGAGTAGGTATTCTTTTCTTTTTATCATAGTAGATTGTCAAATTACTATTCTAAACTAGTCGTAAATAAAAGCACGAAGCAAATTGTTTTTTTTCTTTCTACAATAACAACCCAACGCGTTTACGTAAGAAACCCACATTCTGAAAAATCTCACGTGAGATTGGGGGATGGGGGAGTGGGTTGAACAAATTCTCACGACATCTCACAAACGGGGGAGGGGGGGCCAGAAAATTTAAAAAAACACCTCACGTAATTTATGGACGCCCCCTAATGAAAAATTACGGAAACAGTCCGCGTGATAGGTACAAATAAAATTGGTGCAAGTGTAAAAACTTGTATTGGCAGTTTTTAAATTTCTAATGTTAATTGATTTGAATATTTATGCGAAAGTAGTAGCGGGTTCAGCTAGTTTATGCAATGTGTTCTAACTGCAGACAAAAATAAATAATATAGATATACTAAAGAGTTATGAAACAGAAAAAGCAATAACTAATACGTACGTCAAAACAATCGCTGGGACACATTTATCACGTCTATTTCGTAGCTAACTAATTAACAGTAATTAATTATAAAATTCTATATGGAAAAAGCATTATACATAATTTACGACGTGCGATACGATACACAAATCAAGATTTATATTTCGAAAAAGACAGAAAGAATTTATGTTTTCTAGAAATAATATCAGTTGTTCTAAATCATTCGACGGTCTAAATAGTTGAACAGGACAAATCTTACCCAAGTGAAAAATGTGTGAAATGTGTTTGTCACTTTTTGTTCTGGATTTACTTTTCAACGGTGCAATCGATCGTCTGGATTATTAATCTCAGTACCTATTAAAGTAAAAATTACTTTCTTTGAAAACTTTTTGGTAGGGAAAAAAAATTGTGCATTTGCTTGCTTCGCCGCCATTGTAATATGACGTCGTAGCGTCAGAGCAGTGCTGGAGCAGCAGAGCGGACACATTTAAGTAACAAGTTTAGTATTAAACAGCAGTAACGTTGCACAATACATCACCTGTAAGTATAGCTACATCATAAGTTATAAGTTCCGTAAATTTAGGTGTAAGTTACGCCCGGTCTAGTCGGGCGTACGGCGCCTGCCGATCCGGAGACCCAGGTTTCAAACCCCACACGTACCACTGTCTTTTTGAAGTCATGTGCGTAATGCCGCTAGCTTAAAACGGTAAAGGAAAACATCGCGAGGAAACCGACATGTACTTAGAATCTTTCGAAGTCTTGTGACATCCACCAACCCGCACTGGGCCAGGTGGTGGATTATGGCCCTTATTCTATCCTTGCGAGAGAATCAGGGCCATAAATCCAAATAATGACGAGAGAAGGTCTCAGGGCCTTCTCATGTCCCAGCAGTGGGAACATTTAGTGAGCTGTTTATGCTATAGCTACATATATACTGCTATTACGCATGTCGGTCTCATAAGATTTCACCCATCCAAAAAGGGCTTAACGTGCACGTCCCTTTCCTCTGCTCCACTGGCGATCCGACACCGACGCTACGTCGCTATATTAAGATGTCCACACATAAAATTAACACACACAAAAAATTTCACAGCCAAAAAAATGCACAACACGGCTAGAGAAATTTTCACTTCAAAAAGACTATAACGATGTCGCAGCCCACTAGCTTAATCAGTCGTTCAATTTAAAGGCTAGCCACTATACTAAACAGCATCGTATTTAACTAGCTTGAATGGTATTGAGCATCGATATAAATATGTCGATATAATTATCGATGATATTGAGTCGTAGCGTTTGCTGCAACATTTGTGCGAGTGTGCGACTGATTTGCACGATCTGATACCACCTTGCCCTTTTTTCTATCGGAATGCTCGCAGCTCGAAAAAGCGACATCGTTTCATGGTTGATGTTCCAAAAACACGAACGAAGAGATTTGACTCTACTTTTGTGATAAGAACGTCAAGACTGTGGAATACGTTGCCTGAGTGGGTATTTCCCGTTAGTTATAATCTTTGTGTCTTCAAATCGAGAGTGAATCGGTTTTTTCTAGGTAAACACGCTCCATCGTAGACCGCATCGTCGCTTAACATCAGGTGAGATGGCGGTCAAGTGTAAACCTATAAAAGTTAAAAAAAAAATGACATGTAATTAACTGACTGGCTATTAGGCCATTTGTAAGATGAAAATGTGACAGAAATAAAAAATTGGCAGTCATAGAAACTGCCGATAGAAGTGAAAACGTATAACTCAGGATTTGATAGCTTACTTTGGAAACTACACGGGTGTTACCGGAGGCCGTGGCCTGGCCATCATGGCATGGCCATCTAGAAATGTATCAGTGCCAAATGCCAATGGGAAATGCTGACGCATTTCTAGATGGCCATGCCATGATGGCCAGGCCACGCCCTTTCAGCATTTCCCATTGGGTGACGCATTTCTAGATGGCCAATGGACATGGTCCCGAGTTTACCCTAAGATTTCTTATCATACCCGAGCGTGACGCTAGAATTCAATTCACAGCCCACGAAAAATCTGTCTAGGCGCGCCTAAAGAAGTTTTCACTTCAAAAAGATAAAACATTTAAGAAATTCCTTATTTACTTAATTCTTTAAAATGTGGTTATTATGATCGATTAGGTTAAATTGAACAGATAGGCTAGGCAAGTAATTTAATGTCAACGATCTAAGTTATTCGAAATTTTAATTTCATTCAGGCAGCAAATTAAACGGCGCTGTTTAGAAAAGAGGCTAGGCTGTTACTTGAAGGGCTGATTTAGCTACTTGGATGCTACAACAAAACGAAATCAAGATCTATAAATCTGATAGTTGTATGAGTAAACCGCAGTTTGCAGTTTATCCTCTTCAATCCTACTGAATAAACATTCATTGCAAACACCTACTAAATAAAACAAAGACCTAAACCTTTGCTGATTAAAGTTGAGCTCCATTTCAAACTTTATTCTGTTGCGTGATTCTATGATAACAAGTTTTAGTAGTTGCATATAACATGACCTCAGGAATCGTTGCAAGACAACGTGAACATGGGTCTAATAATAAATGTAGTCAGCCTGTTTGTAAAAAAAACATTGAAATCTGGACATGTGTACGTAGGTAGGTAGTTCAGACATCACCATCTAACTCCAAACTAAGGAAAGGTTTTATTATGGGTTATGGGAACCATGCGGAACAACGCCTGTGGTGACTGGCTGCTGTGACCACCCACCGTCAGATGTCCCGTCGCTTATTTGTCAGAATTGAACATTGCCTTCAATTGTTTGCCAATCAATGTCTCGATTTACTAACAACTGACAGATTAGTATTTCTTCTTTTTTTTCCTCATGGCTTCCAGACAGAATAGTCGGAGCAACAGCCCAACATTCATCTTGTGTCTGACTTTTAGGGAACCAAAATTTTACGTTTACGTTTATTTTCAAATTATTCAAGGAATTAACAAAAAATGGCTATGTAGTTAATTTATACGCTGTAGAAGTAGGAGCGAGAGGTATATCAGCAAAATTTCTCTATAACCTGCTTAAAGACCTTGGCTTGTCCAGAAGTGCAGTAAGTTCTATACTAGAACGAGTATCTAAAGCTGCACTAGTAGGATCATATCGGATTTGGCTGGGCAGGGAGAGAAATACGAGTAGTGAAGGTGAGTGTTGATGTACGTCACCAAAAGGGGTCCCTTTTAAACCTACGCCCGAGTCACAAGTCTTGGGGTCTATTCGAGATTTCTCTCTCTGCCACACGATGGACCCGGCACCCGCACGGTGAATTCATGGAATGCTATGAAGTTCGTCTCGTCTCTCTTCTTTTGGTGCTTCATATTGCGATGATAATGATCATCGCATTATGAACTTGCTTGCTTATTTAGAAGAAACCGTTTCACTCCGATTTGAAGACACCAACTTATTTCAAATACTTGGAGCCCTATTTGTCCTAATAGCAACAGCATAATCATTAATCATATAATTTTGCTAAATTACGAGTGACAATCGCGGTACCTACAGTGCTAAGCAGTGTAGACTCTCCATGTTTCAAATAGTTGCATGACACTCTACTGTTACCAAGCTTTCATATTTGGTTTGACTAAAGTAATTCTGCGTTTTAAGTTTCGCAGTTACAGACTAAAGAGCCTGATTAACTTGGAGGTCCATTCCAGAGTTAATTCTGATCCGAAGAACACCCAACTGTAATAGCCCATAATGAGAGCGTTGAAACTAATAAAATAAATGCCATTACAAGTACGTGAAGAAACTTTTCTATAACTGCAAATGAGCTTCGCAGACCGTGAAGTCGTTTCTTAGCCGTTCTATCTAAAGTTAAATGGGAATAGGCTATCTGTAGAGTATTTAGATCCTAGACTACACTTAGCATGTCATTCATCCTTATAATAGACTAGCAGTAGAGCTGGTTGTTTTTTTTTTTTATGGTACTGGCATAAAA
Source organism: Ectropis crepuscularia (assembly GCA_963693475.1). Taxonomy (NCBI): domain Eukaryota; kingdom Metazoa; phylum Arthropoda; class Insecta; order Lepidoptera; family Geometridae; genus Ectropis; species Ectropis crepuscularia. The sequence goes on along the minus strand of OY856353.1, from coordinate 15,245,024 downwards.
AAATAGGCTCGTATATGTTCGAATCGAGCACTAGGGGAGCAGCGGAAACTTATTATGAGATAACTGAAAAAATACTAGTCCTGCCATTGTCACTGATCTGGCCATTCTTGCGTTTACCAGAGTCCACGCCCTGTGTCTGGGCACGGATGGAACCGCCTTATTTACGGTACTGGGTTCCCGTTCCGGTTATTTTCCCGTGATGAAAGGTATATAATAGTAGCTCATGCTTATCTAGACTATAATCTGTGTTCTATATTTCAACCTGATCTGTTGAGGCGTCCCAATGTTATTGAGTTACAAACATCCAAGCTTTCACATTTAATAATTACCTACATATAGTTGAAAGAGTAGGAGATTAAATATGAGAGTATTTAATCTCCTAAAATAATAGTATGGTATTAATAGATTTTTATCGTTCACATCAAAACAAAATAAAAACATTTATACAGACGAATAAAACAATCAAAACTAGTGTTACAACCGGCAGTCTTATCGCTAAAAACGACAATTTTCAGGGAACCTAAAGGAACATTTAAAAATCATGAGTAGTTAATTACTCGCTAAGATACTGATATTTCTGTTATTAAAAGTTTTTTTGTTAGTCTAAGAGATATGGATTCTGTGAAACTAAATAAGTATGCCACACGTTTCTTAGAAATGTATTTTTCCCACTTGCAACAATCTGAGGATAATATTATAACGGTTTTCCGGATTAGAACAAGAGCTGTAGGTATTTGGGGCCTTAAGGATTAGTAAAATTCTATAATAATATTGAGTCATAATGATGAATTATTATACAGGTATACTCGTAACCTGCTTTTTTCGCCTTTGAACTTCTCTGCGCAACTCTGTACTTTAGTATTAACTTCGACAATTTTTTTTCTAATCATAGGTTAACGCTTTACTGCCATCTTGCCTGATACGAGGGTCAAACTGAAAGTTCTTAGAAAATCAAAAACTGATTACATTAGCCAGTTATTAGTTTTATTATATCTTTTCAAAATATTGTCCATTCACGTCAATACACCGCTGCATGCGATGGAACCACTGGGAAAAGCACTTTGCCCACTCGTACTTAGGGGTCTCTTCAATGGCAACGCGATACGCAGCCACCGCTTCTTCAGCATTCATAAACCGCTTTCCTTTAAGTTTTTCTTTAATTTTTGAAAATAAATAAAAATCGTGACACAGACAATTTTCAATTTGCCGCCAAATCGTAAAACAAATGACAAATGAATGAGTATATTCAGTATATACTCAGTAATATTGGCAAAGAGTTCTATTTTCAAATTATAGAATTATTTTTTTATTATATTGTTTATAAGTGGCCAGTTCTAAGAACTTTCAGTTTGACCCTCGTAGACGTTAAGCGACGATGCAGTTTACAATTGACCGCATTTACATAAAAGAAACCGATTCACTCTCGACTTAGCAGACACGGCCGACTTTTTCAACTATCAAGATTGTTTCCATCGGGAAAATCTACTCAGGCAACTCATTTACAGTCAGATCATGTAACGAAACTACCCGGTAACTTCAAGCTATTTATAGACAATCTGCAAGTGGCTATTTGGTTCAATAAACTTGCGACTGAACTCGAGGTTCGAAACACAAACTAGAGAATCATAAACTTAATTAAAAGTAATAAACTTAATGATCGGACTCCCAAGCGCCGGGTTTTGATTTATAAGTAGATAACTATATAGTTAACCAACGCAATGATACTTGTACAGGGTTCAATTAAAAAAAATGGTACATTGTTTCATGGTTGGCATTTCAGAAACTCGTATGAAGAGATTTGACTCTACTTTTGTGATAAGAACGTCTATTATAAGGCTGTGAAATAAGTACATGTGTGTGAAAGTCAGTGATTTAAAATCTTCTGTCACTCTACCTCGTCATGAATAAGTTTGCTATTATGACTGGTTTTAACGGTGAAGGATAACACCGTGAAGAAACCGACGTATTCCTAGAATATATATCTCCTCAAGGACCTGTTCTTGGATATATCAAAGCATTAACTCCAGCAACGGAAACACAGAATATACTCATATTTTTAGTTTTACAGGCTTATATTACATTGCCATCTTGCCTGATGTTAAGCGACGATACGGTCTACGATGGAGCGTGCTTACCTAGAAAAAATCGATACACTCTCGATACCTACATCAAAATTGTAAACATCGCGAAAAACCCACTCAGGCAACGCATTCCACATCACAAAAGTAGAGTCAAACTTCATTGTTCGAGTCTTGGGAACATTAACCATGAAATAATGTCACTATTTCGAGGAACAAGAAGACCGATAGAAAAAAGGGCAAAGTGGTATTAGATCTTATAGATCAGTTGCACACTCTCCGAAGTGCATCTGAATTAATTATTATTGTTGTTGCTGTTTTCAGGGACAGTAGTCGGAGTGGGCGTGGGCCTGACCAGAGACTGTTCGACGCTGATGGTGGCTCAGTACTTCAAGCGGAGACGGGAACTGGTGGAGATATTCATAGTCAGCGGCAGCGGTCTCGGGATAGCAGTCATGTCTACGTTCATCAAAGGCGCCATAAGGTAAAACTGTTATATCAGCTATCTAACTCCCATAGTATAGGTACTGCTTGCTTTTTTTGGGGCGAAGTAGTTGTGTAAGGAGTTCTATAAGCGGACTAGTTATTCTTCGTAATCGATAGTAAGATAGAAGTCAAACGTCCACAAAATAGTCACAAGACAGATGTACTTCAAGGATTCTCTAAATTACGCCAAGCGTGGACGTACCGTCCTGTGCACAATACGAATGGGAATAAACCTGAACTAAAAATGTTTTTCTTTGTTGTGTATTCTTATACAATACGAAATATCTTGAAAGCCAATGTCTATAAGAGTATACCTATGCTTAAACTAAAGAATTTACAATAGGTTTAAACTATATATAACTTTGAGTTCGAAACCACAAATTCTATTATATTTCAGAGCAATTGGCTGGCGTCTAGGACTACAGGCTGTAACAGGAGTTGTATTCGCAACTTTTATCCTGGGCACATTCTACAGATCGGCATCCTTATATCACCCACAACGACGCGCGATATTGCACCTTAAGAACCAAAACAAGATCAAACGGAAGATGAAAGATAGGAACAAGACGGATGATAGGCAGCCTTTCTTTGATTTCTCCACCCTGAAGTCTAGGACTGTGAGGATACTGCTCATGTCGACGGGAATATCCGCGTTTGGTGTCAACACGCCGATATTTTATTTGGCATATCATGCCGAGGAAGAAGGTAAGAGATTAGTTTAGGATTTTGATTTCGTTCTCGCTAAGTAAGCTGCCTGGAGTAGGCTGTTAGGTAGTATCCGAACGGAGTAGGCAGAGCAATTTCGAGCGGGATAAACAAGTAGTAATTCGTGGTAATTCCATCATGCTGGTGATACAACTTCAATCGGAAAGGGGCGGGGCTTATTTTTAGTTTAGCTGTTATCAGCGTCATAATTATTTTGTTGAATACTACTATGTTCGCATAAATTGTGAATTGGGGGCTTTAATTTTTAGGTTTTTGTTCACGTGCTACATGCCCTCTCCAAATATTTACTTAGAACTCGATATCCGTGCTTAGTACTGACTCTTTTACACTCACGGTATTTTTTATGTCAACTCAGCTAGACAAATTAAGGTGAAATTTTGTGTTTTACAATAGATTGTTCAATAGAACTACACCTATATATCACATTAGTTCTGTTCTCAGGTTTGAATGGCAATTTTTCCTAAGAAATTGTAGGGTATAGATATAAATCATCTTATATTTCTGGGTGATAAGCATAGTGTCGTACTCGGTAATAATTTATACTCTTCGTGTTCCAATAGTGACATTGTGCTGCTATGAGCAAGCGAGTTATACTTACTTGCTATCATACACGTGTTCTCCTTCTCCCTTCACTCGTAAACTATAAACAAAAGATTTCAGCTCATACAATAGATACCTGTCCTGTCTGGTTGAATGTGCTCTTTTCTACTTTCCAGGGCTAGGTGATACTGCGGAGCTTCTTCAGGCGTACCTCGGCATGGCTTGGGCGGTGGGATGCGCAGCTTTCGGTCTCCTAGTCAGACAGAACTCTGCAGAATGCCGCATAGCGAGGCAATACCTCACGCAGGCTGCTGTGTTCGTATGCAGTTTAGCTATCATGGCTCTCACTGCAGTCGAGGGGTCCTATAGGGGATACGTTATGTTTGCCTGGATTTATGGTAAGCAAACATTTACTATGATTTATAGGAAACTAAAGAAATACGAAATCAAGAAACTAACTTTATACACGACGCCAATTTTTCTGATCTGCCTATTACTTTTCTGTTGCCTTGGTTCTCTGTTGATAGTTGCTACTATGATTTCTCTAACGTTGATCTTCCTATAAAAATATTGTAAAAAAGTAGAAATATAATACGTACCTACAATAATGTCTTACTTACAAACAGAGCATAATAGTAACGTAAAAAATATTTATTGATTGTTTTTTTAAGTCTGGTTATAATGATTAGGACAAAAATATCTTGGAAGTCTTATCATTTTTCAACAATGCTCTTTCGCATATTTTCAGGTATATTCTGCGGAGGCTACCACTATTCTTTGAAGATGTACACGTACGAGCGGGTCAGGTCAAGGAACTTCGCGAGGACTTGGGGCTTCGTCCAGTGCTCCCAAGCAGTTCCTATAGCTATCGGTGTACCGTTGTCAGGTAATTTCTATGAACTATGAACCATACAAACTATACTTGATTGAAGGGTGAAGTTCATTTAGTTCACAATACCGTTTTTGTATAAGCCTAGTCTCAGAAACACACAAAGATCGTACATGGATACGTGTGGTGGTGTTCAACATAATTTGCAAATAACAGGCAAATTCGAACTAACCTTATAAACACCTAGCACGACTCGGTTGTAGAAGTATAGTCGAGTTTATTTATGTATTTTTGCGCCCTTTCAGAGCCTTTACCTATCTTAAATATGAGCTCCGATAGAGCCAACTAGTTCATGACACTGAACCTTAACAATGAAATTACTAATTCTAATTATCTTTCAAACCTCTTACACAATATTTCAAAAAACTACAGGGCATAGAGATAAATCATCTTATATCTCTGGGAGACGAGAACAGTGTAGTGCTAATGTAATGATTTGGACACTTCATGGTGTAGGTAATGACAACATGACACTGTGCTGTTGTGGGCAGGGGTGTTGCTTACCATCAGGCACATGTAGGTACTAGTTACTTAACTCCTTACAAAAAAAAAACCTTCTCAAAGTAGCGTGTGATTATTTCAGGGTACATCAACGTGGGGTGCGGTGGTAAGGCTGGTTACTACTTCAGCTCGACTTGTTCTCTCATCGGTTCACTGTCTCTCTTCTGTATAGATCTACATAAGCGCAGCGTCGCTCAAAAACACACCAAGTGAGTATATTATTATAAAGTCAACCATAACAAGAAATTAATGTAATATAATAATTCAGTACTTACAGAAAAGTACTCGTCATTCATCTACTAACCGACGTAACCCACCCCGAACAGCACCCGGTGCAAGAGTCCACTTTATACTGGCCACATTGCCTCGCTGGATTACTATGGCCAAGGGTGGCCCCTTTGCACCACATATGAGATGGAGCGGATCTATATATATATATATCAATGAATGTTTGTCTGTATGTCCTTTATAAAATCGTAAACTATGCATTTGATCATGTGATGATCTTTAGCAAAGTTATTGCGCATGAGCCAAAGAAAGTTTCTGAGTTGGTATGACCAATTTTCGACATAGCAACGCGTGCAGAGTACAGCTAGTATCTTAATATTTTTTACCAAACAAAACTTCACGACTGTCTTAAGTGAAAAAAAAGAAAAACCTTAGAAAAAAATGTTAACATACAGCCGAATTTAGAACCTCCTCCTTTTTTGAAATCGGTAAAAAATCTGTCTTTTCAGCGGTCAACCATGATGACGATCCATCATGAGTCAACCAAAATCCAAAATCCTCAAAGGATTCGAATTTTATCTTTAATAGATAAATGGTATCCCTCTAACGCCATCTGCTGTCTATGCTGGTTGTAATTAATGTTGTACAATTCCAGAGAAAATGGCAGCGGCGTGCCATGCGAGTCCGCCTGTGGACCTTCACGCCGCAGCAGGAGTCGCGACCGGGAGCGGACTGCTGTCGGCGCAGCAACTGCTTTAGGTGATTGTTACTATTTTTACTATTTTTTGCCCAACTAGATTCTGGAAACGAAATCTAGAGAAGACTGGATATCCTTGGAAGAGGCCTTTACCTCTGATCCTATAAATATATCTATAGAGGTTCACGCAGCACGGTGTTAAATAAAAATATGTTTAGTTCGATTAAATAATAATAAAGACATGTAATAGAAATACTCAGTACCTACTCGTACTTGCAACTCAATTTTATGTAAATTTAGCTTCTGCTGAAATACAAGGCTTTCTTATTTTACTATTTTTTCTCGTTTCATCATCTATAAAAATGCAAAATTTGAAGTTTTCAATACTTAAAGTACTTAGTGATCAATTGCATGCACGTTAGGAGCTGCTTATATCCTTCCTTGTTACAGCGTGATTCGCTGCAATGGGGAACTTCTTGACCTTACTGTTCTTGTTGGTAGTCCGTTCACCTTTAGACGAAGCTTTCGTTTGCATAACTTATTTTACTGATACTGAAACTGCCCTAACCCTAACCCCGTCGTTTTCGATACCTCATTATGTTACAATCTATCCTTCGGTTGGCTGAAAAAAAACGCTTTTAGCGATGAAATGGACATTGGTGTCAGCTTTAAGTTTGTGTTTCTTTTTTTATTTATTTTTGTATTTGGTACTATAGAGTTTCTTTCTACATATCTATCTGTTACTTTTAGAACCAACTAACGTTTCAATGTTTTCTAATTACAAGAATCTACTAAAATAAAACAGTTCTAGGAGCAGAACTGGTAACACCAGACCGTCGCGATCTGCTGTTCGACAGCATCGGTCCCGGCACGCTCGGTTCGCCGCCGGCCAACATTCCTCCAGAGCTGACCTGCATCAGCGAGGAAGGCGGCCTGGACTTGGACCTAGACCTGGATATACCGGAGCATCTGCTTGAGGACCTTGACTGCGGTGGAGACTGTATTACTAGTTGTAATAAGGTAATTTTGGTTTTCTTCTTCGCCCGGATGTACCCTGAACTGATTTAGATCTTTTAATGCTGACTTGTTCGGTTCCTCGCCCTCCAAAATACCTCCAGAGCTGACCTGCATCAGCGAGGAAGGTGGCCTGGACTTGGACCTAGGCCCGGATATACCGGAGCATCTGCTTGAGGACCAAGACTGTGGTGGAGACTGCATTACTAGTTGTAATTTTATTCCCTTCTGCGTTCGTATCTACCCAGAAAAATAATTATCTTTTAACGCTGACGGCGGCCTTGATTATCTTTGTGAAAGAAGACCCAGAGTCTTCGCAGTGGGATCATTAAGTGGGCCAGTTATGTAAGAAGAATTAAAGAAAATTTGTAAGCCCATAAGACAAGACCTTACACTTGATTACATTATATTATGAATATAATGAACCCTTGGTAAGCAACCTCCATCCAACCATCAAAAAAGTACCAAATAGTTAAGTACGAGTAGATTGAAGCATCGTATAATGTCCGTTATGCTTCATAGCAAAATAAGCATGTATGGAGTGTACAATATTTCAATATATATAACCATAATTTTCTGACATGACACGCATACCATTAGAAACGTAGGAACTAATCACAGACTAATTTACAGGTGGAAAACTACCTAATGCTGAGTGAATACGAAAACAACTTGATAGCCGAATTGCCGAACCTGAACGAACGACGTGGCCGACGTTGGTCCATCGTCGTAGCCAACTCCTCCCCAAAGCCAGACCCGCCAACATCACCGGAGATACACGGAAACTCCATTAAATGGAAGAAAAAGTGCCATAACTCCAACAACAGACTGATCACAGTGATCAATGAAGCGTCGCTGTAAGCACGGTTATCAGTTTTGATACAATTTTTTGGCTGAGTTTTAGTAATGTCCATTACAAAACGAACAGGAACGCGATGGAGTCGAAATTTTAAAATAAATTTAAAAGAGTATTTACACCAGGGAATTAACCATAAGACGATTCAAAAGGAACTAACGGAAATTTTAAGGATTGTTGTCTTCTTCACGATAACCAATATAAGCGAAATACATATTTGTCAGTATAATTTAACATTAAAGCTTTTTAGCGCAGTTGTAGATCAAGTATACCTACCAATTGTGTTTTGTGTTTTAGTAATAAGTCATTGTGAACACGGCCGCCACTTTCTTTTGGCTGCAAAATGTCACAGGTCAAACATCACGTCACAGACCCCCCTAATCCGTACAAAAATATATCGTAAAATCACAGACAAAACGATGAAAATCATGCAATTTCGAAAATGATCCATGTGTGTGTGTGTCAGTCAATCAGCCCAATTTCTATTGGTAGGAAAAAATCTTCTTTACAAAATAATCTCTAATCATGTTTGGTGAGAGATATCTATACGCCCTCCATCATAATTTTTTTGTCAGTTTTTTATCTCATCTGAAAACAGAAAACACCTCAGTGGGAAATCTCAATTAACTTTGAAAAACTAAGGAAGACGTCATCAACATTACAGCTCCGAGTAGGTACTCATGTTTTAGTTCACCAGCCTATAAAATTGTATCAAAAGATGTACCAGGTTACAAACTGGAAGATTATCGACGAAGCTAATTGTGATCATTAATGCCCTCATCTTTTTTAACCGAGTTCTTTGACAAATAACCTCCGTTGTCTAGAACTTTGCTTAAACAAAATTTGTTTCTGTTACTGCCGTTTTCTAAACATTGTGGCTTCCCAAATATCTGTAACTATTTAATCAAAGTCAATCAGAATGTTTTTTTTCTACGTTTATGAACGAACGTCAAACGAACTCGACCCGATGAAATTCATCATCCATCAAGACTTACTATCGGGCTACCTACCTACACTGCTTTTAAACGTAAAGAACAAGTGAATTTACTAAAAAAAATAGGCAAAAGCCTTGAAACGTCTGAAATAAGACGAATAAATAATAGAAGGCAATTCTATTAATTAATTATTGATCACGATTACTTAGTTGATGTCCTAGCAAAGACTTAATTGTAGAAGCTTGTGAGTGATTATGATTGCTATCCGACAATGACGCAAATCAATGCGATCAGGATGTAATCTATTTTATTACTTTCAAAGACTTCTACAGTGAGTCCACAGTTCTCAATAATAGTGAAATAATTTATATGGACAATAATAGAAATTAGTGTATTGTATGACCTGTAACCTCATTAATTTATTTGATGTGTGTGAATAGTAGCATTTTGTGTAATTGTCAACGTAATTTATTAAATTATTATTACAAAACAACTTTGTTTTATTAGTAGATAATATAGTTTCCAACCGTAAGACTATTACCTACAGACTTAAGACGCTGTAGAACCCTAATCGAAATTGAGATATCGGCGCTTGAAGCGCCACAACAATACATGCGGTCAAGTTGGCACAGTGATATCGGTATGACTGTGAAATAGATAGATGGCGCTATTATTAATAATTGAATTCAAATAATTCTCCTCTTTTATTCAAAGCGCCACTACAATACATGCGATCAAGTTGGAACTAGGATATCGGTATGAATCTATAACTACCACTGAAAAGTAGATAGATTAGCAATAATTGAGTTCCAATAGTTCCTTTCTTTCGTAACAATTAATTGTATATTTTCATTTTGTGTTTTTATCTCTTATTTTTTATTAATCGTAAGTAAATATAGATTATAATGATTTTTAAACACAAATAAATGTGCAAAAATAATATAAATGGACATCGTAACAAATAATGTAGGTTCATATTTTAACTGCATATCTATAGGTATATAATTATTTATTTGTCTTTGATATAAAATCAAATTTATTAATTAATGTAAAGTACATAAAGTGATATTGTTACAGTTAAAAATAAATTTACTAAGTTTTGAGCAATAATTTCGATCCTAGGGTTGTCACACAAAATTTTAACGCACCCAGCAAGTTTTTTATATTTTTATTGCCTAGCTGAATTGCAAAAAAATACACTTTACACACACTACTTATTATTACACTACTTATTATTACTCGTATTTATTACTTTACAAAAACACGTTGTTAGCTCTGTATAACTCAGTATCACTTCATATCTTTTAGTTACTTATACAATAGAACACTATTTAGTACAATTGCGCTTACCCGAAAAGAGCTAATTATACTCATCATTACGTATATGAATATGAACAGTAATAAGTTTGTATTAATTAGATACTTACTTACTTAATTAGTTACTATGACTATGATTAATTAAAAAACAACATAAACTGACACTTACAGAATTACATGAGAGCATCATATTAGAGTAAACTAGCGGACCGCTCCGGCTCCACTTCGGATATTTTCATATAATAAGTACTTTAGGAGTCCACCGCGGACAAACAATGTGACGCTGATTTTACATATATACAACCCCAGAACCACTACTACAACAACTACATACCATATTACATTTAAATAATGGTGGAGCGAAAAATCTTTTTACGTTTGACTGTGATGTAATGGTACAAAATTGGAGCCTTTTGGGCTTAAATTAAGTAATACAAATATAAATCAATTCGGTTTAGAGTAACTGCCCCCGCATCGGCACTGATTTTATAAAAATTGTAGGTTTTAGACCTCACATAGACGCCAACATATTATATCAGTACTATATTTTCATAAACAACTTTTTTTTGACTGGCCTTGTGGCTTAGTTGTTAGTAGTTCTGCCTGCGAAGCCGAGGGTCGTGGGTTCGATTCCCACCCAGTGCAAATATTTGTGTGATGAATTCAAATGTTTGCACTGTGTCTGGGTGTTTCTATGTATAATAAGTATCTATTTAAAGCTATATAAGTATTATATCAGCTAACTGGCCGCCATCACACAAGCTTTGCTTAGTTTGGGGTCAGACGGTGTTGTGTGCATTGTCCACCAATATTTATTTATTTATTACAAATTGTTCTCTGGGATCCTATATTTTCGATGTATAATACATTAAGAATCCAAATAATCTGTTAGTAACTTTAATAAGGGGAGTGTGGGAGCGCGGGAAGAGACTCTAGCGGCACTTGTCACGACACTCGTCGTTCACAGTGCTCTGTTCTTTTCAGTTCCTATTTTTAACACTATGTAAAGAACTCAAAGTGTGTTTAAATGTCCTTATTTGGGGGATGTTAGCGTGATAAAAGAGAAATCGTTAACTTGACTAAGATGTAATGAAGTATTACGAATTGACATGAACGAGACATCAACTAAAATTACAACTAGAAAACGCAAAAGAGACAATTTTTTCAGAGATAGCAGACATTGTAACATCTAGGGTTGGAAATATACGAATAGTAATAATAGAAATACGAATGGGGATCATTCATCAATGATCATGATCATCAAAGTCTGAAGGTGCCAAATCAGGGGAATAGGCGGAATGGGGCAGTATTACAAAGCCACACTCACGAATTTGAGCCATAGATTCAATATTACTTATTACGAAAATTAAATCACGAAAAAAATCCTCTGGAGTGGCTAAAGTAAATAAAAAGAGCAAAGTAACCCTGTTTTTGGATGAACAAACGGGGATGTTTATTAAAACTGTTCCAAATGATGATACTATGGCAGAAGAGAATGAAGGCTGCTATTTGGACGGCAATTTTAGTGACTCTGATAATCAGAATACTTTCAATCCTGAAAGCCTCAACAAAATGTGTATCAAACTGATAAACTTTCATTTAGCTCAATCAAAACTAAAAGTGACAACATCATCGACATCTGCACAAAATAGTTCACTATTAAAAGCTTCTTCCGGTAACGGCGTTATTTACACAAAGATCAAAGAGCAAAGATCCTTGAAAAATGATCCTAGTAAAATAACTATACTCTCCAATGTGGTCATTAAACCAGCAACGCAAACATCAGATGTCTGTACTTTAAATGACATTTCAAATAATATTAAAATTATGTCATTCAACAGTGAATTACCAGATTGCTTGCAAGAGAACAAAATTAAAGTACTGGAAAAAGAAAACAAGGAAAATTCACGAAAAAGGAAGAAAGTTAATAGAAAAAACAAGTCGTCAGCAAAAAAGCCAGCTAGAAGCAGTACTTCAGTGAAAAGAAGAAGGAATAGATTATATAGTGAGTCAAGCTCGTTATCGACGGATACTGAAGTAATTACAATCGACACAGATAACTCAGACTATGAAACAGTACACGATTATTATAGCCGAATGTTTAAGGGAACAAGAAGAAAAAGAAAACTTTGAATTAGATAGTATAAAATTTGGGCTACATGATATTCAATACTGCACTGAAAACCAGAAGATATTAAAAGCAAGTGATTGGATTTTGGCGCGGTTCAGTACAAAAAAGAGCATCAAGCATTTTGTTGGTCAGGTTTTGGATGACAATGATTCAAATCCTACGGTAAAATTTGTCCGAAAAGTTAAACAATCTAGATGAGACAAGGGAACCATTTTCACATATCCAATAATTGATGACATTTGCACCATACAACATTTAGAAGATGTTATCACAAAATTGCCTGAGCCTGACATTACTCGACGTGGCCATATCATATTTTATTTCGATTTCAGTAGTTATAACATACAATAAAGTTATATTAATTCATTATAGTCGCTTAAGACACAAGACTGTTTTTCAAAAATAATTTAATTAAAATAATAATTAACTTTTTTTATGTACCTAATTGTGAAAAAAAATGTTTTTTCTATGGTTAACTTAGCGGTTGAATTTTTAGATTTAAATTTTTAAGACTGTTTTCCAATGTATAACAATAAGTAAAAGTAATTCATTATAGTCACATAAAACACAAGACTGTTTTTCCAAAATAATTTAATTAAAATAAGAAATAGCTTTTTTGTGAAATTATGAAAAAAAAATGTGTTTTCTATGTTTCAAGAAACGGGTTGATTTTTTTATTGAATTTATATGACTGTTTTACAAATAATAATTTAAAAAGACTTTTAGTTATGTGTATTAATTAAACATAAGTTTATTGTGAATATTTGTGAACGCCTTTTATGGTAAATTAGCGGTTGAATTTTTAGATTTAAAATTTTATGACTGTTTTCCAAAGTATAATTAAGCAAAACTAATAAAAGATTTTTTATGTGTATTTAGTGTCTAGTTACTTCTGCGATAATTTCAGTAAGCTAACTCAGGCTGAAATACAAATTATTAAGCTTTTTTTAACAAGTTCCTAATACGCCTACTGAAATTATCGTATAAGTGCCTACCTCTATTCTCCATTGATTGAAAGGAAAAACTTGGTTATCACTTTATATCACTATTTTTATATTATTTTGAACCTCATTTCAAACTTTGATTGATCTCGATTTTGATGTTAGTATTTATAATAATAAGTTTATATTTAAGATTTAGTTAGAGTTATAAGTAAACGGCTGAACGTTTGTATTTTTGAGAAAAATATAAACATTAATATTCTAATTTTGTACCTACTAAAAATATTTGCTTTTGGCAGCCCTAACATTTTGACATCGCAATTTTTGTCTAGTATGGAATATAGAAAAAATGTCAGGGTAATTTTGCCAATTAACTTAATAGGGAAACTTGGATCGTTATCGGTAAGGGTTTTAAAGGTAACGTCGTCATTGCCCTAATCCTTTAGCTAGTTTCTTTCTCATTGGCATAAAGGCTAAACTTGAGTCAAAAAACCACGTGGGCAATGTTGGCTAAAAGTCTAGATAACTTTGCCCGCCATCAAAATCAATGAAAAGTTGGAAAAAATGTCAACTTTTTAAAAATCTTAATAAGCCAATCTATGCACATGACGTTAGAGATGCAGCATATCAAAAAAAATACACAAGCGCTCATAGAAAAAACAATAAATAATTAGTATTTTTTGTTAAAAGCGGGCAAAGTTGGCATGTTACACGGTATCTCTTCGATGTTTTTTCTTTTTTGTTTTATTACCCATATTCGATCTAAATCCCTATTTATACCTATTGGTTTTCTACGACATATTCATTGTTGTTATTATTATATATATTAGTATCTATTATCTACAATTCGCAATGTCTGCAATGAATGGAACTCGGGCAAGGTGACAAATTAGCAAATTACCAAAACCATTTATTTATTAGCTTAGCAACTCGCATCACCGCATCAGCAATATTACTGACTCTTGAAGTGAGTCAATGAAATAGAATCAACTTCACGAGACTCCATGGTCCAGTACCAGTACCACAGAGGATACGTAGTTACTATTGTCGTTTGTAGTTTGTGTATAGATAAACATAGTATTGTATAGTAATAATAGTCGTCCTACGCTGCGCTGGCTGCCACCGTATCCCGCACGCGGTCCAATGAAACTCAACATTTTACAAAAAGATAGATGGAAATGGGACGCGAACCAGGGTTCGCAGTTTCTATGGATATGGTCTGACCACTACGCCATATATTCTAATACGGTTAGTGCCGAAATAAAGAATTGATACCTACGTAAACTGACACTTACAGAAACATGTTATCAATTGCAGTATAAAATCAAACTAAATAGGTAATAATATGGATAAAAAACAAATTAGTGGTCTCATCTCTCATTATTTATAAAATTAATTCCAGTTGATATAAAACCAAAAATACGAGTAAATGAATTGAACTGTAATTTTAGTTCTTAGTTAATATTTCAAATATTACGGCAACGGTTTCAATAATACCTATGACCTACCAAGCAAAAAAACATCAAAATCCATTCACAATTGGCGGAGCTATCGCGTATTAAGATCTATAAAAACATATAACCGAATCGAGAACCTCCTCCTTCTTTGAAGTAGTTTAAATACATATTTTATCGTCTCAGTCAAACACAAAATTTATTAAAAACTGCAAAAATAAATCACCCTAACTGGGACACGAGTCTGTAGCTTTCTGTTTTTGAACCGAGTCGCTTAACGAATAGGCTAATAAGTGTTACATCTGCAGGGCCAAATTAACAATCAGTAACTGTAGTTTGAAATTTCGTTTGATGTGTAATAGAGATATTAGAACTGTTTTATCGACAGTTCGTTTTCTATTCGTAATTTCCTAGTCGGGGACCGCATTCGAGCCGGCCGTACGTCTGTTGTCCTTGACGGCTCTGGACATACTAACCGTCCATAGCGAAAACATAAATAATTATTTTTTCAGATGAAAATCAAGATATATGAAATATTTTTCTACCAACGCATCAATTTAGATGAAGTGCATCACCTGTATTTATTTCATAATGATAAACTAGTGAATAAAATAGTGAACAGTGTAGTAGTAGATGTGTGAGTTTTTTTTAGAGACTTTTTCGCGATTTTTTTCTATCGAGAATTTTTTTCTCAATCGTGTTTTGTAGCCAAGCAGAACATCAGAAATATAGTCAAAAATGACATATATTTTATTCAGTGCGATTTGTTTAACAGATTTCCCAGTCCAGGCATTCAAAGAAGTCGAATTAGCATCATTCCTCCTCTTAAGATTCAAAATTCATAAATGTAGTCTAGTTCTAAAAACTTCTACATGCATAGTTTATCCTTAAAGGATGGCAATTAACATCAGAAGGCCTCTATACCTTACTAAACTTTTTAAGGCATAATGACTATTAATTTTGCTTGGAGCAGCTTCTCTGAGAGATTACAATTTCTCAGAGAAGCTCCAAGCAAATTCGTAATGAGGTCTTCCGTTACAGAATTGAAGTTAGCAACATAGCTTAGCGCATCAGCAAGCTGAAGTGGCAGTGGGCTGGTCATATCGGTCGTGGAACCGACAACCGTTGGGGTAGACGGATTCTGGAGCGAAGACCCCGAATCGGCAAACGTAGAGTAGGACGCCCTGAGACCAGATAGAGTGACGATTTACGAAAATCTGGTGGTGGTAGTTGGAAACTTAAAGCCGAGGAGGGCTGAGTGGCGTATTATTGGAGAGGTCTATGTCATAGACATAGATGTCTATGTAAGAGCAGTGGAAAAATGTGGGCTGATTATTATGATGATTATTAATTTTACTAGCAACGCCCCGTAGTTTTACCCGCGTAGGTCTTGTTCCCGCGATGAAAAGTAGCCTATGTATTATTCCAGAATATAATATTAACTGTATTCCATTTTCAACCCTACCCGCGCTTCTACCGCCTAACGAAAAACGCTTTGACGCTTTGATGCTTTGATATTGCTGTCTCTTTTCTTCTCGCTTGAAATGAAAGAGACGGCAATGCCAAAGCGTCAAAGCGTTTTTCGTTAGGCGGTAGACCCCCCGTTCAGCGTTCTGACGTGACGTAGGAAGGACTTCGCATTTATAATATTAATAGGTTTTTTTTTGTAACATAGTGTACTGCGACGAGCAACGCCTTAACATTGCGTTGAAGAACACGCCTATCCAAGACAGTACTGTGCCTCGCCGCTATTTGAACACGAAGAGTCCAAATAACTGCAAAATTGTACCGCTCTCGTCACATAAAGATATAAGATGATTTGTTTCTTTGCCGCTTTGTTTTCTGGAAACATCGCCCTTCAAATCCAAACTGGAACACATTCATGTTTGCATATTACTGCTTGGCAGTAGAATAAGCGGCAAAAGTGTAGAAATTCCGTCGGCGGACTCCGAAAAAGCCTTACCACTATAAATAAATGATGCAGGTACTTCATTTGGGATTCTAAGATCGTGGAGCTTGGAAATAATTTAAATAAGTAAAAAAAGACTTTTACGAGTTTGTAGTTAAATATAATGTCGTTGTTATCACGGTATACAATAACTAATAACTAATAAATACTGCACCAGGGATACACAGGAACACAATAATATATTGCAAATAGTCAGCTGCATTTCAGTTAACAGGTCCTTATTTGATGCGCTGAGTACCAAACGCTGTCGAAACTTCGAGATAATTAAACAATAATTTGGAAAGTGATCGTCATTTTATGTTTACAAAACTCTTACTGTCAAGCAATGGAATATCCAGCCCGAGTGTGTCTTCCCCAATGGATACAATTGTTCACTTTCAGTCTTATATCTATCGCATCGTCGTTTTACATCAGACAATATACGGACAAGTGTAAGGATCTTTTATAAAAAAGTGAATAGGGGGACCAAAAATGAAGACAAATAATCTACCACTAAAAAGCGAATCAAATGTTGCTATACTTGTCACATGGTTGCAAAAGAAAGCGACAACTTAATAGATCATAAGTTTTCAAGCGCAGCTTTAAATTGGGTAAGTATTGTAGTGTTTTTTTGTAGAGATAGAGAGGATTCTTTTCAAAACTCTGCAAAAAGTATTACTAATACAAAAACGGACTACTATACCTCCAAATCGTAAAGCTTTAGTTAGTTTTAAACATTAATTGACTATTAAAGTAAATTTAATCAGTTATGAAAATTAAAGGGGTAATTGAGATAAGCTAATTTCCATAGAAAAGGTTATTTACAAAGTATAAAATAGGCAAGATTCAGTGGAATAATTCCTAATTGACTAACTCTTGTGGAAACTCTTAACTAACTCTTGAGTAACTGAATACCTCCATTTAAATATACATCAACAACTGACTATTTGCTTACAACCGCACCGTAAACAGTGAACGAAAAAAAAGGAAGTACAAATCTTTACTAACAAGATTTTTATTCAATTTTGTGAATGACTATGATAAATCTTTTTAAGCACTTCTTATACCGAAATTGGCACTAACATTTATAATAACTTTTTTTTATTTTTTACACGTTTATAATAACTTCTCAGTGCCAAATTCGATGATCACATCGGATTTGAAAGAAATCAAACAAACTTAGTAAGTACATTACCTGGATTAACACATAGGCTACGATTAACCAGTTAAAGTTACAGATCGTTAAGCCGCGGTTCGATTAGGATAATGTGATGGATCAATTCAAAATCAGCTAAAATTTGGTCGTGATTTTAATACTCGACCAAAGTAGTATCATAACCGAAGCAATTATAGAGACTTGGCAACTGTTGTTTAATTCAATTAGGCCACAATTTACCGTGACCTGTTGAACTGTTCGGTTAAAACTGAAGATGTGGAAGTTTGTATTACTCAAACTGAACTGATATATTTGATATGTGAAGTGCTATAGATTGCTTTACTTGGCAATCTTGGCAAAAATAAGGTCAATCAATACAAAATACTTCAAACTAATAAAAAAAATCTTTACACTGCCGCGATTAGAAATCGTACTGACAGCATTTTCACACTCGAAATCACAACCATTGTAAGACCGACACTAGTTATTAAGACACATATAGAGTTAGGCCCTTCGACTGCCAGAATTTTATCACCTCATAAAAGCTGAAAGTAGAGCTATTGACTCAAAGGTGATATTACTAACTTAGAAGTAGCACTTTTGAGTCAATAACAGAGAGCTTGGAAGTTCTAAGCCACGATGACTCGATCTTTATAGAAGCCCATTGTTTCTAAACAGGGTTTGAAACGTACGCTTACAGATTTTCTGCGTTTACAAATGAATGAAAGTCTGGCATCCATGGGCTCTAGGCATATACGATGGCAATTAAACTGTCTGTATTTTCAGCATCGGGAATACTTCCATTTTTTTAGTTCACTGACATTAAACCATAACAGCTACCGATGTGGAATTACAATAATATCCTCCAAGAACTGAGCGAAACAACGCATCGCTTGCAGCAACGCCGCCAGTAATATAGACAAGGACAAACTCAGAAGTTTCTGATTCTCCCGTTGAACAAGTTCGTTGTTCCCCACGGGTACTAAGCTTAAACTCTCTACGCTACACTCGCTGGGCTCATCACATTCAAAACTACTCGTATTTGTACCTACATCGTCAGATCTACTCAATTCGCTCACATCCTCGACATCACATGTCACATCTATCACAATGAAATCTGAAACTTTGACATTAGCATCATCTTGGCTCTGATAGTCATCAATAACACAAACATTTCCATTCTTTGAACAGCCAGGAATCTCATTCCCTTCCACATCACACTGTTCGATATTTAGGCACTTAAATTCTTCATCGATCGAATTTAAATTGTTACGATTCAAATTATTATTACTCACAGGACTTAGGTTTGATTTTAGAGAGTCTTCATTTTCTTCCGATGACATCCCACTGTCGATGTCTTCCGTCGTATCGTCTTCGTTTTCTGTATTAACATGCTTATTGTTAACGTTCGCGTGTTTAACCTTAACATGATGTTTAACATTATTTTGTTTAACATTGGTTTGTTTAACTTTCGTATTGCCAAAGCTTCCGTAAGGTGAATGGGAAGCATTTGTGAGTTTCGTGCCCGTATTGGGCACGGCCTCTTGTCAAGACATCTTGGCACAAGTGACGCTGCCCTGTATGACCAGAGCGCTTGATGGCAAGGCTTGGTTGAATATGCTGTCCACGTCTGCTAGTGATTCGTTGTTTAGTGAACAGTCATCGTCAAGTAGTAACTGTGAACGCAGGCCCTGGAAAGAACAATAGGTAAGTTATCATGCAGGTGATACGCAGCTATTGGAACATGAAGAGGCCAAATCGTTATCTAGCACTGCACTGCGCGTCACCCGGAGATCTAAGATATTATGTCTCTAAGCCCTGTAATTTCTCTGGAAACATTGCCCTTCAAACTGGAACACAGTAATGTTTGCACATTACTACTTGGCAGTAGAATAACTGGAAAAGGTGTGGTACTTCGGCTTCTGCCAAGAGTCTTACCACTACAAAAGTTCCCAGTTAATTTTCCGCGATGAAAATTAGCCTGTGTAATTCCAGACTGTATTCTAGCTGTATTTCGAATCTCAACTCGATTCATTCACGCGTTCTGACGTGGTTGAGCAACATCCGAACTTTCGCATTTACAATATTAGTAGGATTCATGAAAATTTCACGTCACGATATTTGTGTTCGTAGGTCTCCATAATTGCTCGACCGTTTTTTTTTTATATATAAGGTAAATTTGACAAAAGTTCGGAATAACTTCGTACTATAATTTAACTTATTTTTAGACATAATTATATTAAGTAGATCTAAAAATATAAATAAAATTGTTGCATTCAAAATAACCACTGCATTTCAAAAAATTACGCAAAGCTTGCACAAGCTAAAAAAATCCTTAAATATTTTCAATGCAGTCATATCAGAATATAGATTTTTAACTTAAGTAAAGCCTTGTTATTAGTTACGACTGTTCTAGTCGGGACAACGGCAACTGCCGATCCGGAGTACCTACCGAAGTATCCGGAGTGGTTCGAATCCCACACGCACCACTGTATTTTCGAAGTCATATGTGTAATGCCGCTAACTTAGAAAAACGGTTAAGGAAAACATCATGAGGACACCTACGTGTTCTTAGAATATTTCGATATCATGCGTCGCTCGTCCACCACACCCCGCACTGGGTCAGCGTTGTGTATTATGGCCTTGAATCTCGCCTTACGAGAGAAGGCCCCGATTCCCATCGGTGGGAACATAGTAATACATCATCATCAACAGCCCACTAAATGTTCCCACTGCTGGGACTCGGGGCTTTCTCTCGCAAGGAGAGATTCAAGGCCATAATCCATAGTAATACAGTGGGCTGCTAATATAGTTTTGTAATCCGGCCGTGACAATTTACCAAGCCAAACAAATTAATCAAAAAAACTTAAAACACAAAATTTACGTCGCAGCTTTTTATACCTACGTATTCATATATTCGTAACAAATATTTGAATAATACTAACCTCAGCAAAATATTCATATTCCTTTTCAAAGGACAATATGAACACGCAAAAAATGGCCGCCAGTACATTGGTGCAGAGGCTACTCACTAGAAAACAGAAGTAAATACTACTGGAACCACCTGTAACAAGCAAAAAATACAAACTAAGAAAAAATAAATACATAGGCAAAAGATGAAATGAACTCTATCTACGAAGTGAAAAGAGAGTATATTTTTGTGAATTTATCTTCTACCACCAGACTACTAGCGCTAATCACTCTGCATCGACGGCAACTTTAAATTGTTCGCACATTCATTAATGTAAAATGACCGTTATGTCGATTCCTGTACAGTGATATTTTCAATGATCAAATCGCCAGTTACATCTGCTTCTTTATATTCCATACATGATAATATTACTTGTAATGGGGATCGACTGATCTTTATTACTACAAATAATTGCAGCAGTCGCTACCAATGTGACAACATCGGCAATGTATTCATAAATGTAATGTATTTCTGTGCGAAGCATTTCTGTGGGCCCTATCCCCTCTCAGTTTGTGATGAACGCAAAACAGGAAGCACCCATTAAATACACGGGATCCGTTCAAAATGTATCAATGAGTAGGAACAACAAAGAGAGAGAACCGGGGGAACGATAAAGCCCTTGTTACCTACACTTGGCTAAATTTAGTGACTGAATCCAGAAGCAAATTCTCTAGTTCCGACTAGTCTTGCTTTTCCCGTCACTCGTCTCGTCAATATACATATTTATTGTAAAAGAAAAAGATGATAAACACATTACCCCTCCTTTACGTCGCGCAGTCGGGTAAAAATTAAAAAGATAAATAATGATAGAATTACCTCTAGGTAAAAGTGAGGCCGCAGTTCCAAATATTGCCAATATAATTACAATAGGGAAGCTCACGTTTGCAAGGCATTGTCGGAATACCGTCAAGTTTCTATCATAAAATAGAGTTGAGATGTACGTAGTCAGGATGCACTGAAACAAACAAACAAATATACCTATATATAAATAAACATGGGTATTTGGAACGAAAAAAATTACGTTACGAAAACGTTACGTAAAATAAAGAGAATAAAATCCTTTTACGTAAAATACATAATCTGCACGTCTACTACGAAAACAAACTCTGAATGATCGGAACCGACCGACAGCTGAATCGGATCTGTAGCCTACCACGAAAAACACTCGGATCGATACATCTCGGTCGGAAGTTATAGACTTAGGTCGGATGAGGGTCGGATCGAACGAAACGGCCGATTCGATCAACCGACCGATTGTCTATCGAGGTAGGAAACTTCCATAAGTTCGGCCGATATATCGTTTATCGGACTTCGTAGTAGACCTAGAAAAAATATCTCGGTCGTGTCATCCAGAGATGCATGCAGAATTCATTCATATGTTTTTGTATATTTCGAATTCAGTTAGAATTTTCATTCATTCAAATGCCTACGCTTTGCCGACTTCGTTTATAAATTTAACTATTAAAATTAAGAAAAATAATTATATGAACCATGAAACTAGCTTCCAGCGGCTTAACCCCGCAACCCCGTCAAAATTTTTTATGTGAAATGAGAGCCATGTTTGTTATTATGGTATACATCCGTATGCCTCGGTTCCTGACTTCATCAACAAAAAGATAAGTGAGATCTAAATGAGTGTCAAATTCAATGGTCGGCCCTGAAATCTATTTAACAACATAATACATTTTATAACAACTTCAAATATAATTTATGTTTGCACGTTAGGATGGAATATTGAAGCCCAAAGTCTGACTTGGCTGGTTTTCAGATACAGTAGCAAATAATTATTATTGGAAAAGTAATTAACCAAGCAGCGATTACGACTTTGTGCTAATCTTGATGCTGTATGACGTAGAGCAAGTAGGGTGGAAACATATTTGTTGTGAAATCAAAATACAGATACAACCAAAGATAGTATCTATTTTAAGATAAAATATACAGCATTACTCCACAGAACACAGTTTACACAATAGGTACTCACAGTATGAATATTGGCGCGTCATCTTTAACGTTGTAGAAACGCTAACATATTTGTTACCGTTTAATTAAAAAACTAAATTGTAAATATCTCTACACTCTTTTGTAGTGGTAGGACTCTTAGCATAGTCCGCCTTGGGAAGTACCACACCTTTGCCATTTATTCTACCGCCAAGCAGTAATGTGCAATCATTACTGTGTTCCGGTTTGAAGGGCAATGTTTCCAGAGAAATTACAGGGCTTAGAGATATAACATCTTAGATCTCTGAGTGACTAGCGCAGTGCAGTGCTAGGTGATGATTTGGTCTCTTCATGTTCCTATAGCTGCGTGTCACTGTGTTGTTATGTGGCAGGCATGTTGCTTACCATCAGGCACATGTCCTGCTCGTCTCGTCACTCTTTATTTAAAAAAAAAAACTCATTTATTTCTTAGTTCGCTCTCCGTAACTGCTTGTTGTTTCAACTTTTGTTCTCGATGTGTTCACATTTGTTTATTTGCTTTTGTTTCACCAGTGATAACTGGTTCTGGCTTTAGTGTTCCTACTCATCTCGATTTTTTTTTGCCACTAAATGTTCCCAATACTGGGACTCCCGAGTCCCTTCTCTCGCCAGGAGAAAGTCAAGGCCATAATCCACCACGCTGGCCCAGTGCACGAAAGATTCTAGGTACATGTCGGTTTCCTCACGATGTTTTCCTTCACCGATTTAAGTTAGACATGAATTCGAAAAGACATTGGCGCGGGTGGGATTTGAACCCGGGGCTCCGGTTTGGCAGTATGATTCGTGCGCTTTCACGTCTACTCTACGTGAATGCGTAAGTATATTTAGTACGTTTCGATTAGTAGAGCTCTGTACCTACTGAGCTAGCGTAATGGTGGGCTAATGGGCAGTTGGCCACAGAGTCTCTACTGTCCTTATAAAAAGGGAGATAGAACATCTACCCAAGCGGATGAAAAGAAACATTCACGCTTGACTTGAGGTCAATCAAACTATGTTCATCACAGAACACTCGATCCGGCAACGTATTCATGTAGAAAGTATGAATAAATGTGCATGAGTATTCCACCCTTTTGATATTTTTTACAAACTTCAAGACAAAATAGGGTGGGTCGGACATCGCTTAAAGGTACAGTACCTATACCAATACAGTACCTTTACCAATCGACGTATTTTTGATGAAGATTCAGTTGAAGAAATTCATTACTCGTATATTATATATTATACCTATTATTTTTATCTTTCTTGATATGCTAAGAATGCAACCACAAAAATTAAAATTGAAAATACGTGTGCACATTAATAAGTTGCGTAATATTAATCAGCCAAAATTCGGTAACAGCACGCTGCTCGTAGGTAAGAAATTGATGAACAACGTAATGAAAGGAACGATATAACTGGACCTTTCAAAGGCTAAACTCATTCATCAATGCATGAAAGATTGCAATCCGATTTCGATTAGCATTTGGGATCACAGTCAATAAAGCTCAAGGTCAACACAAATGTAAAGATTGCTTTAGAATTGTGTTGTTTAGATTTAGGTGCGGATTACCTGTGTTACCGACCTATGCAAATCAAATAGCTTTCATATTAATACGCAAACTACGGTAAAACAAAAAAAATATTCTCGAAACAAAAAAACTAAAATAGGTAGGTATAATAGGTAGGTATTGCAAAGCTTTACCTTTTTTGAAAGATATGCTTTGTTTTATTTTTCATTCATTCATTCATCGATAAAATTCATAAGATGTGCCCTGAGCACCTTGAAATTGTTAACAAACTGCGTCTGTGTTTTGTAGCGTGACTGGTTTCCAACTAAGTAGATACCAATCTACTTGACACCTAGAATGGCTAGCGGCGAAGTATGTTGTGGTTCTACTTATTTCGGTTGTTGACAACGGATAGTAATAGGTAAAAACGACCGGCATTCTCCGCTTTCTACAACTGACTAGAACGGAAAGAGTAAGCTCACTCTTCCCAACGATAACATAACTTCGTGCGCCTGAAGTTTCACACATCTATTGATTTATATCGATGCATTTATTCTTCACACTGAAGCGTAGCAGATAATAGTTCGTTTTGTACACCTACATATAATATTACATATACCTACGTGTTTTTGATGATATAAGTAATATTAGTTTTAAAACTACATCAAAACAAATATGAACATACCTGCATCCATATGTATAAAGTGCCAAATCCACATATAAAAATATTCAGTGCAGTGATGCATTGACTTTCAACCTGAAATACATACAAAACCATTGTAAGCAACCATGGTTACAAGATAGAAAAATACCGAGATCCTATCTATCAACAACATAATATTACGTCCATGGAACTGCGATATGCAGAGGAAAATTAAAAAATAACTAGAAATACTGATTTTTGGCTCATGATTCTTATGACAAATTCGATATCGCGTTTATCAAATAACCAAAATTGAATATGTGAAATGTCCATCAATATTAACTTATATTTATTTAATGCTATTGCAACATGAGCGTAACAGATAAATATATAGTCACTTTCTCATTTATAATATCAGTAGGGAAGTAGGGATATCCGAATATTTTAACCGTCGTTCAGTGACGTGAAGTCATTTCATATAATGTTGAGTCGCGTTGGCATTTATATGGCGAGACAACGGGGCAACGTAGCTTCGTCTAGTCAAACATAATAAATATTATCTAATATATCTCTCCACTATGCAGCAAAAGCTTTTAAATTCAAAGTCACACACTCACACAGTCCACTTGTATTAAACAAAATGACGAGATTCTACTCATAGATATGAACAATAACGTGTAGAAATGCAAACATCGCTGTGTTCCGGTTAAAAGGGCAATGTTTCCAGAGATATTACTGGACATAGAGATCATCATCTTATATCTCTGGGTAAAACGAGCGCAGAGCAGTGCTAGGTAAGGATTTGGGACTATTCATTTTCCGATAGCTAATTGACACTATATTGTTATGGGCAGCCGTGTTGCATACCATCAGGTACATGTTCTGCTCGTTTCGTCATCCTATACTATAAAAAACCTATTAAATAGGTACACACAAAACTCGGTCGATACGTTTTAGTGTAGTACGCACAAAAAATGAAGACGCGAGATTGTTATATACAAAAGATGGTTACATAAAGAAATATTTGTAATGGCTTGAATGTTGTGAAAACTATCCAAGGTTAATCATCTAGGTTGACCGACTAAACTTGTACATTACGTTCAAATTACACTATGCTCTAAATTATTCATACAATTTTTTTGCAATATGGTATACCGGTTTTGTATTTGGTAATTTGATAAATGTTTCAAATAGAAAGCTATGATGACGCCAGGACGTCTACTCTATTTCTAAGAAAACGTAATTTCGAAAAAAAAACTCGCGACTTTCCTGCTCTCGTTCTGCTTCGTTTCGTCCGATACAACATTGTTTGACGTTTAAATGTTCTAAGCATACTCTAATTAGAGTAGGCTTAGAACACTTAAAGGAAAAAACGACAGATCTAAGTAGAATCGGAGTTTCGCGGATCGGAAGTAGAATCGGAAAGTCGCGAGTTTATTTCGAAATTACGTTTTCGTTGAAAGAGGGTAGACGTTCTGTACCTGTACTGAAACTAATAAACTAAAATGCGAAATAAAATCACATATTCTGTACATTTTTTTAACCGACTTGAAAAAAGAGGGAAGTTCTTAATTCAGTTGTAAGTATGTTTTTTTTTGTAATGTATGTTACGCGATAGCTTCGCCAATCGATCGATTTTGATGGTTTTTTTTTGTGAGGTATAAATTTTATCGAATCGTATTGGTGTAGCTGTTTTTGAAATTTTAACAAAACACTAAACTTTGCTTTTACCTTTTTTATCTGGATGATGTAATTTAGTTGAGTGCCTTTCAGAGAGAATAAAATTTTGAATTGAAAGTGGGTTTTGTTTCTTCGTCGAAATTTAAATTATTATTTAAACGAATAATTCTTTATTTTTATAAAAGTGATGGGAGGAGTAAGATATGCACCTGAAGGTATCTTATATCTTTAAACGAGCAATTCTTGTACCTATATAAATATGTATATATAGAATCTGAATCTCGGAAACGGCTGAAACGATTGTCATGAAATTTTGTATGCAGGGGGTTTCGGGGACGATAAATCGATCTAGCTAGGTTTTATTTAAAGAAATCTTATATCTTTAAACGAGCAATTCTTGTACCTATATAAATATGTATATATAGAATCTGAATCTCGGAAACGGCTGAAACGATTGTCATGAAATTTTGTATGCAGGGGGTTTCGGGGACGATAAATCGATCTAGCTAGGTTTTATTTAAAGAAAACGTAATTTAAGGGGCCTT
The DNA here is from genome assembly GCA_963693475.1 of Ectropis crepuscularia. NCBI lineage: Eukaryota > Metazoa > Arthropoda > Insecta > Lepidoptera > Geometridae > Ectropis > Ectropis crepuscularia. The sequence goes on along the minus strand of OY856353.1, from coordinate 15,217,824 downwards.
TTCAGGCAAATAAAAACTCATAAAATGTCACTAGAATACGATAACAAATTTCGCCGCTCGGAACTACGTCTGATTAGCGCAAATGGCAAGAGGTCGCCTTTGGAATTCGGAGGCCCCGGTTCAAATCCTGATGACAGTTTTATTTTCATTCCACTTTTTGTTATTTTTTGCTGAGAAATACTATTATAAAAGGGCTCCTTCTTTATCAACGTCATCTTTAAACGAGCAATTCTTGTACCTATATAAATATGTAGGTATATATAGAATCTGAATCTCGGAAACGGCTGAAACGATTGTCATGAAATTTTGTATGCAGGGGGTTTCGGGGACGATAAATCGATCTAGCTAGGTTTTATTTAAAGAAAACGTCATTTAAGGGGCCTTTTCAGGCAAATAAAAACTCATAAAATGTCACTAGAATACGATAACAAATTTCGCCGCTCGGAACTACGTCTGATTAGCGCAAATGGCAAGAGGTCGCCTTTGGAATTCGGAGGCCCCGGTTCAAATCCTGATGACAGTTTTATTTTCATTCCACTTTTAGTTATTTTTTGCTGAGAAATACTATTATAAAAGGGCTCCGTCTTTATCAACGTCTTAATATCGTCGTATTTAATTTGTAGCAAAGTATTTTCTAACAATAAAACGAAAAAAAAACCTATTGACAATTTATCTGCACAGACTGACTGATGCACTTTACAATAGATGGCGTTGCACAACTAAGCCTATGAATATTTGGTTTGAGTGTAGACCAACAATAATTATTATCAATTATTCGCTTATGTGACAAAATATTCATCTTTTTAACCGACTTTAAAATAGTATGAGGTTCTCAATTCCGTTGTACATTCTGATAGGTATGTATCTTACGTATGTACGCGATAGCTCCGCTATTTTAATTTTTTTGGTACAAATCAGTGTGGCGGTTTCCTAATAATAGTCTACGTAGTCATTCATAGCTTCTTATAAAATTTAGTTGTCTGAATTTAATTTTAAATTGAAGTCGGTTTTGTTTTCTTCATAAAAAATCATATCCTTTTATTTGTAAACCTTTAAACGAGCAATTTCTGGATGTATGTTTATATGTATTTAGTATAATATAGAATCTGAATCTCGGAAACGGCTTCGACGATTTTGATGAAATTGATTATTTAAACAGGGGGTGTCGGGGGCGATATATAGATCTAGCTAGGTTTTATTTTAAAAAAAACGGCGTTTTAAGCGCATTTTCAAGCAATGAAGAATGGCTACAATATGATTAGAATGCAAATGCATATTTCGTACATGTGTTCAGTGTCGTTATATCAGAATCAGATAGTGCCCGTCGAACCCAGTTCATACTGAAAACCTTTTACTGAGAGCCCTTTCCCAACGTAAGTATCTAATTTAATGGAATATAAAATAACACGAACAAACTTAATCTAAGTATTGGCATTTTTTTTAACTTTAACCTATGTAAACCTATTATTACATTTGACCGCCATCTCGCCTGATGTTAAGCGATGATGCGGTCTACGATGGACCGTGTTTACTAAGAAAAAAACTGATTCCCTCTTGATTTGAAAACACAAAGATTGTACCTAACCATCGGGGAAAACCCACACAGGCAACGTATTCCACAGCCTAGACGTTCTTATCATAAAAGTAGAGTCAAATCTCTTCGTTTGTCTTTGGAACATCAACCACGAAACGATGTCGATCTATCGAGCTTTGAGCATTCCGATAGAAAAAAGGACAATTTGGGATAAGATCATTCAAATCTCTCGCACTCTCACCGAAGTGTATCCGATAAAAAACCGATAGGCTAGCAATTTTTCGGCGATGTTCAAGACTTTGAAGTCTTTTTCGCACAAGAGTGTCGTTCCTATGAGCTTTTTGGCACGTTTCTCGATCGATTCAGCTCGAGCCTCCAGCTGATACTTAGCCGATCCATCCCAAAGGTGCGAACAGTACTCCATACAGGAGCGAATCTGTGCTTGATAAATGTAAGTTACAATACTTGTAACTAAATGTTTCTATACAAACTAAATGACACAGCAACAAAATAGCTGCTTAACAATAGATGGCGCTGTTTTTTTTTATATTTTTCCGGCAAGATTAAATAAAGAAAATTATTCACTAGCGACCCGCCCGGCTTTGCACGGATGCAATGCTGGTAAAAATGTCCCATTGCATTGCGTATTAAATCTGTTATATCTTCGAAAGCATTCATTTAAATTATATGATGTACCTAAGGCCTGTATTGATCTATATGCAATGCACAATGAACCTATTGAAGGTACTTAATAGAATATGGCTTTAAATCGCTTCGTCAAAAATACCTTATTTACGAAGCAATTTTAAGCAATATTAAATCGTTAAAGATAGATACATACCTGCCACAACGGACTTTTTTGTCAACCTTTTTATGTGCCTACTAGCGGCCCGTGCCGGCTTCGCTCGGTCAATAACCTAGAAACCTAGATACCAACTGCAGCGCCATCTGCCGGGCTGATTTGTGAATCTAAACCATCCAGGGCCCTACCTAAACGTGTACAAAAAAAATAATTCAAATCGGCCCAGCCGTTTAGGAGGAGTTCACTAACAACAAAAACTGGCATTGATTTTTATATATAAAGATGTATGCTTAGGGCACATATTAAATAAAGTAGCCAAGTGCGAGTTGGACTCGCCCATGAAGGGTTCCGTTGCAGCAAGTAACATAATATACATAGTACACATAGTTCTTGTAGTTCGTTATAACTTTGATAAAAGTTTTAATAATAGTGTATTTATGACGAAAAAAAAAACTACTCAACAGATCGAGTTCAAACTAATTTTCGTTGGTAGTTTTCATGGTAATGTACATGATATATTTTTTTTAGTTTTTTCATTCTCTTACTTTAGAAGTTAGAGGGGGGGGGACACACATTTTACCACTTTGGAAGCGTCTCTTGCGCAAATTATTCAGTGTAGACAAAAATTATATTAGAAACCTCAACATCATTTTTAAAGACCTATCGATAGACACCCCACATGTGTAGGTATGATGAAAAAAAAATTTTTGAGTTTCAGTTCTCAGTATGGGGGGCACCCCTAATTTTTGTTTTTTTAAAAAACTTTTGTAAAAATCTTAATGCGGTTCACAGAATACATCTCCTTACTAAGTTTCAACAGTGTAGTTCTCATAGTTTCGGCAAAAAGTGGCTGTGACATACGGACGGACAGACAGACAGACAGACAGACAGACAGACAGACAGACAGACAGACATGACGAATCTATAAGGGTTCCGTTTTTACGTTTTACGGAACCCTAAAAATGCATCAAATTAGTTGCGTGGTTTGAAAGAAGAAGCATAATATATTTATGTAGGGAGAGAAAGACAGCGGGAAGCGACTTTGTTTTATACTATGTTGAGATATTTCATCAGTAATTCGTATCTGCTTAAATAATTTCACAAAAAAAAAACCGAGCAAAGCTCGGTCAACCAGGTACTATATTATATACGTCACGCCTATGACGCCTAACCATAACAGCATGATGCCAAACAGTACCACTGCGCTGCGTTTTTCACCTAAGTAGTTATATCTTTGGAAATGATGCCCTTCAAGCCAGAACACAGTATTGTTTGCACATTACTGGTTGGCGGTAGAATAACTGACAAAGGTGTGATAATCCCCCAGGAGAAGTACCCTGCAGAGAGTCCTACCACTACAAAATTAGATGAAAAAACCATGATGGTTTTTTCACGATGTTTTTCTTCATGAAATGGTGATGGCAAACTTTTACGTTTGCATTTGGAAAAAATACTCAGAGGTACAGTCGGGATTAGAACCTATGACCTCACATTTGCGAAATGGGACGTTCTCGCTACTAAGCCACTAAGGCTTGTTTTCGTGTTTCACGAAAACTGTCGTTCATTATTCACTTTAACATTATAAAGTACTTATCTTAAACACAGTACCCATTTGTATTAAATTGGACAACAGTGATTTTAATCATTTTGCAAGGAACAGCTGATTTTGTTTTTGGGGCCGAGTGGATCCCATAGTTGTTGTTCAAAATATTAGGTACAATGCATCCCTTTGGACTTTGTAGAGGCATTCTGTGTTATCTTATAAAGAATAACATTATAATCTTCAGATTAATCTAGAGAGTTAAATTCTGTACTGTTTAGAGAATTATTTTTACTAAAAATTAGTCTTTTAACTTTCTTTTTTCATAAAAAGTTAAATTCTTTTCACAACATAAATATAACTATTGTGCTAAGTTTTTAATAAAATTCCAAAGGATTATAACACTTACGAGACTCGGTGTCTACCTTCACATGGAGGTAATTAAGGTCATAATCCACGACCAATGGCCAAGTGCAGATTGCCAAATAACTCACATATGCAAAAGATATCTTCCTTAAGAAATCCTAGTTTCCCACAATATTTCCCTTCAATGTATAAGCCAGTGATGATGAAAAACCCATACAATTACTCTTGGACACAGAGCTACAGGCATTACTCAATATTTTTGATGGATTTTGAAGGTTTCAATAGTGAAATCAGATGTTATAGCCACCACAAATTTTATAGTTAGTTATAGCTAGATACTGTTTGACAGGGCCTTTTTCGCACTTAGTCTCTCAATCGAGCCACTGTGAGTGGCTCATACTTCCCTTCTACTCCAACCATCCCAGGCTATCCCAGAGGGCAAGCAACCTATTCAGGTTGTTATGTTTTTATATTTTTATTTTTATAGGCTACTATAATAAAGATTAGTAATTATGAAAAACTTACCTTGAACAGGAATAGGAAGAAATAGATGAGGAAGCCCAATATGAAAAATGAGGCCGACAGCGATGATATCCTATTGGCAAATGAGGTCACGTGAGGGTTTGGTGTTAGTGAGCCCAGGATATGGATTTGCTGGTATCTGTCATATATGATTTTCCCAGCTGTAAGAAAATTCTTGTTAATATATTAGTCACCTTTAAAAGCCATGAATTCAACACACTAATTAAGTGTATTAGTATACTTAATTAGTATGCTAATACACCTAATTTGTATTCACTCTGAAGTGTATTAGTTATGTGTTATTTAATGTTACAATACATATATTACAGTCACACTTTGTTAAACAACTTTTCACTTGTCCTGTATGGCATTAGCATGTTGGCTGTCCAAGTTGATTTGGTCAAGTGATACAATATGTCCGCTCTTTTCTTTTAGACTAAATTAATAAAAATGATGCTACTAGCTTTTTAAAATAACGTTACTACCTCCAGGGTTTTCGTAAATATATTACAGACTGAATTTCAGCCTAATATAGTGGACGGACTCCTCGGCTTGTTTGTGCGCTTTATGTAGTGCACGGAGTCCGCAGCTTTAATTTAGTGCACTATTTATAAGGCACCTGTGTTCCAAAGGAAGGTCAAAAACGATGCACAGGTTGCTATAAAAAACTGAAGGAAACTGGAAACACTGTAAATGAAGCTACGAAAAAGATACCAAAATTTATTAAAGTCATTACTGAATGCATTACTTGTAAAAAAGGATTCTCTTTGCCCTGTTTCAAGGAATACCACTGAAAATGTGTAAAATGTTTTTTTTTCATTGTAATTACAATAAGTCTTGTTTGCTTTATTTATTTATTTATTGAATAATAGGCGAGCAGCATTAGCTGGTATGCCTATATCTCAGTGTTGAAATAATAAATTATAGGTAATCTATTATTAGTATTATTAGTAATATTAACTATCCATTTGTCCAATCTGTTCAATCAAGACTCCCCATACCGTTCTCTTCCAATATAGTGAGGCGTAGGGCTTCTGTCTGTGTAGGATTTACACCGAAGGGCATATAGCTGTTTTGTCGCATTTTGTGGCCTTTAGTTGCTGATTTAGTAACATGTTATGTTTTATTTTCTACCCACATTTGCCTCAAATTCCATAAAAAATATTTTAAAAAATCCCATAAGTCCTTAGTGGGTTTTTTTACCTAAATCCTTATCCACATTCATCTCAAATTCAATAGTGTTGTTTGTACGTCCAGTTCAAGAAGTCACATTAAGTTGAGGCCATGCCTAATTACACAATGCCCTACATATAGTGCACGGACAGACAATGTGTTAAACTACCAATCACAGCTTGTTATTCAGACATCTTAATGTATTATGAGCACTACATAAATATGAGCTATTTTTTTAGATTTTTTTTTTTTCTCTATTATGGGGTAGAGAATTGGATTATGCCAATGAAGTTAATATGTCACTGTTAATTTCATAATTTTATAATTAGTATAATAATTATTGTGAGTTTTTAATGCACAAAATCATTGTATATTCGTAATGGATAAAACTGTTGGAACTATTTAAAATTGTAACATCTTATACCTGTACACAGTTTATACAATAAAGCATATTCTATTCTATTCTAAGAGTATGTCACTGTAAAGAGTATAGTATTGTGTAGTATAGTATTTTGCAAAGATTATTAAATTTCCTAATTAATAGAATAACTTACTGATGCATTACATATTTCAGAGAATTTAAAAACTATTAATATCAAGGTTGCCAGGTTTCAATTACATGACTTCCAAATTGTTCAAGAATTACACAATTTAAAACACAAGCACACTTTTCAATATTTTTAAATCTGCAATTTGTGCTTGAAATGTAGACTTGTTGCCAAAAAAAAGTGTTAAGTATTTATTGCACCTCAGAAATATTTTTTGCAAAGTAACTTAGTTTGGGGTCAGATGGTATTGTGCGTGAATTGTCCACCAATATTTATTTATTTATTTAAACATAAATGAACTCCACTCTACTACACTTAAATGTTTTATTAAAATTCATATTTTGACAGTTACACAATCTCTTCTAATTTCAAGCAATGATACAGTGTATGACGGTGTTTAGAAAACCAAAAGAAACCAATTCAGTCTGGATTTAAACACAAAACATACTCAAATTTGAACACTAGTAAAAAAATTTCATTTTGTATACCCACTAATAACAAGCTAGCCCAAAACATGAAGTAATGATCAGAATAAGTACAGTTAATGTTTATTTCAACACAAGTTTACATAACACAACACAAAAGAATTGCCTCTCACCAACTGTAGCGCTGACCACGAGAAAAAAAGCAAGGCCTGTGTCCAAGGAATTTATCTCTTTTGTAACTTGATAGCTAACACTGAAAAAAAAAGTAGGTTGTCAACATACGAAAAGCTATGGAAAGTGAAGGGGGTTTATGATGTTGTTCGTAAATAACATTTTAAATCGGTTGCTAGACGGTACTGTAGTTACATTTAATAATGAAATAGATCATTACTGCAACGGAGTAATTCACTAGCAATAAATAAACATCAATTGCTTTTCTAATTGTATTTGTTTTCTTTTGAGAACCAATGTTATTGTTACTTACGATAATATGTATGTAGATGATAATATAACTAGGCCACACTTAAATATTAACATATTTAGTATATAATCAGCGAAAATAATCCGCACAGTATAATATGTTCACTTGCAAATAATTATTTTATTTTCATTAGCAACAAAATTCGAGTCTACAGCTCACAGCTGGTTAAAAGGGTTAAAAGTTAAAACTGACGTCTGATCTGACGATCTGACATTTGAGTGTTGAGTCTCCTTATTTGACAGACATTGACACTACCGACAGAGAATTTTAATGATTCTCGTTTTTTTTTATGGGTTCCATTTTGTAATACTACCGCAACTTTGCCAGCGTTCTCCTAGTGTTTCTCAAAATATTTATTTAAATAGCCGTTGAGTTTCGACAAAAGTCTGAATGCATTTTAGAATATCCTACTCCATATATTATCTGATATAAAACTAGAAAGTGCTAAAGCGCCTATTAGACTACGCGTTATTCAGCACTCGTTATGCAGACTGTCTTAGAGTCTAACTTGTCAGCTCGCTATTACACCAGTCTGAAAAACGCGCGCTTTAGGACTTTTAATGGTACTTCATTTTCTTTACTGCACTCCATTATGGTATATATTAACTTAAGGTTGGTATAATAACAGCGAAATCAAAATTAAAATTAAGGCATTCGAACTCCGAATACTCAAAATACAAAAACAGAAATTACCGCGAATACGAATGAACCAATCATCAACCAATGAAAATATATTTTAAGCCTATAAGTCAATGTCAGTGTCATGTATTTGTCGGTCTAACAGTCTTTGTCTTATTACACTACTCGTTATTCAGACTGTAAGCCAGTAAGACTCGCCGAACCCGATCTTGCTGTATGAATTCAGAGTCTAACAGTCCGATGCTTATTAGGTACACCACGCTACTAAGACTAAGACTGTCTGAATAACGAGTGGTGTAATAACGCCTTAACTTAGGCTACAGCCACGATTGGCACAGCAAAGTTATGCGTATTGTGCTACCAAGGTGTTTTGGTTCATGGCCAAAATAGGAAATAACGCCATTGCATCATCACTCGCTCAAGGTCGCGCGGTTTTAGCCTACAGCTAGACCGTTCCTCCCAGGGAACAAGTGCCAGTCGGTTGTCGGACGCACGGCTGAGCACTCGCACAACACGTTTCCCACGCATATTCTTATTAGATAATATGTCGACAACCCTCCGCGCTAGACAGGGACAGAGTTACGCGTTAGAAAGAGCGCAAATTTTTTTTGGAAAATCGCGACAGGTATTGCTAGCTGAATTGAACTTTGTTGTGTCCCAGCAAGAGTCGCTATTTATATAATTGTTTTCGGTAAGTGAGGCTTCTGTACTTGTACTAATATTTATTATTCTGTGCTAACGCCGCCGCCAAGCCACAAATGATTTATAACTGTTACCATAAAACGGATTTATAACTGTTAGTTCACAAAATTTCAGGCTGTTACTATCTTTGACAAGGTAATTTCCAGCTGAAAATCGCCTCACTTGCATCGGGAAAACGCCTCATTTATAACTTATATTGATAGCGATATTCAATGATATGGAACCTATGGATTTTAGGTCAGCGTTCAAAAACGGCCCACTCAACAACAGAACGCCAGAAGTCAGCTAGCTAACTTTACTACGTCAGTCGTTGTATGACTTTGCACCTTAGCGGCCGCACTGAGTACTCCCATATGATGGTGTTTTGTATCGTAATATCGTGCAAAAATTACAACAAAACGGTGAAAAAGAGAGATGGTGTATCATATTTTTAGTGAGTACATCATTATTCTGTTAATTTAGGGTCGTTGATACTCGAAAAAGCCATTTATAAACAATTCTTTAGTACACTTCAATGAGGCGTTTTCCGACGAGACAAAAAGATATGATTAAATAAAACGAAACGATAGGAGGCGCTTGTAGGTCTTTCGGTTTGTTGTCAAAAGCGGTAGGCATAATGGGACTCAATTCATTCAATTTGCGAAAGCACGACTTCTAGTAATAAATAATAAACTACTTTATCCATGTACGCATTTTATTCGAATGAAAACTATATCAAAACATGCAAAAATGCTCTCTACTTAGTGTGTGGAAGAAATATTGTCGTATCAGTGCTTGCTATTTATATCTTTGAATTTTCCTTCTACTTTAGCTTAGTTGGTGTCTATTTGATCGGGAGTTCTAAAGATTTTTACTGAAAATGGATTGTGATCAGTAACGGTTTTTTATTACATTATCAACTTAATTGGCTATTTAATTCCCAATAGTATAAGAGTTTCATACAAAAGTTAAGAAGAAAAATTGTTTCAGTGTGAAATTCCTTCATGTATTTAGGGGTTTTTATAGAAGGTAGACATACCAAACTAATCAGCTGAGCTAAAAAGAAAATTATAATTTAATTAACCCGGCGGACCCGACAGACGGCGTCGGCGTCGCGACGTCACACAAAAAAATCATTACTCAACAACGACAGTATAGTTTTTGTTTCTGTAAACGATAATGAACTCATTGATATATATTATCCTATCTACTAAGAATAAGTAAATAAAGCCATCATTGAGTACTTTATTTGTTTACGGTGTGGTAACTTTCGAGAGCGCGTGGGTTAGATGACAGGAAATAAACTAATATTCGTATACAAAGTAAAGAACTAGTATTTATACTGTCTAAATCAGTAGCCAATGTTTTGAAATAACTTGAGATTAGTTACTGTAAACAAAAATGGCCGTGGGAGCTCCGGCGGTAAAATAAGACCCCTTCCTCTCCTCCCGTGGATGTCGTAAAAGGCGACTAAGGGATAAACCCGGTGATGGGCAGCAGCATTTACCTGAAGTTTTACCACCAATAATACTGCGATCACCCAGTAGCTTGCCAAGCAGGGTGATTATTGGCAAATCCCCCTTATGATAAATACACCCAACAGACGGCCCCCAGTCCCCGGCGGCTTCGCTATCCCTGGCAAAGGTAGCTGTCATGGTAACGGCGGAGCAGGGGGTGCTAAGAATCTCCGGCAAAGATTTGGCTACCAACCCCGACGATCTCTGGACCTGGCAACGTACAACACACGCACACTGAGGACAGACGAGAAGTTGATCGAGCTGGAAGAGGTGGTAAGCAAGTTGCGATGGGATACTATAGGATTATCAGAAGTCCGCAGAGAGGGGGAGGACACGATAATTCTCAATTCCGGCAACTTGTTTTACTACCGGGAGGGTGACCAGCAGTCCCAACATGGTGTCGGGTTTCTTGTCCACAAGTCTCTCGTCAATAACGAAGTGAAGATCGAAAGCGTTATAGTGAAAGGTGATATACCTTGTACTTAGAATCACTAAAAGGTATTCATTGAAGGTGATACAGGTATACGCCCCACACTCGAACCGTTCGGACGACGAAGTGGAGGTCATATATGATGACATTTCATATGCCATGCATGCCTCGAAAACACACTTCACGGTTGTGATGGGAGACTTCAACGCGCGGTTAGGCATGAGAAACGGCGATGAGCTGAGAGTGGGGCCATTTGGATTTGGACACCGGAACCGTAGGGGTAAGCGATTGGCCGACTTCATGGAGAAGGAGGGCCTCTTTGCGATGAACTCCTTCTTTAAGAAGCGGGCGTCCAGGAAATGGACATGGCTGCATCCCGGTGGATACAAGTTCGAGATGGATTTCATTATGGCGACCAGGAAGCAAATATTTAATGATGTCTCAGTGATCAATGGTGTCAAAACTGGCAGCGATCACAGGTTGGTTAGAGGCTCATTGAATAGCGACGTTAAGCTTGAGAGGTATCGTCTGATGAAGTCTACTCTTCGTCCAAATCCGGACCAAATTCAAAACCCCGAGAGCTTTCAGTTAGAACTCCGAAATCGCTTCGAATGCCTGGCCGATTCCGAAACAGTGGATGAGCTGAATAACGGGCTGGTGGAAACTGTCCATGCGGTTGGGTCTGAATTACTTAAGCCACACCGCAAAGATAGAACTCAGAAATTGTCGGAACATACTGTTAAGTACGTAATTTATTCTAAATTAAGAAGACAATTAGTCCATAAATAAAACAGCTATGATCAGTCTACAGCATTATATTTCGAAAGCAATCCTTCATCATACCAACTTATTCACAGCTGCCTCGTGCAGCTGAACTAGTACATTTTGTAAATGTAACATTATTAAAGAAAACGCTTTACAGTACCTTAAATTCAGTAACAGATGTACAATTATGAAGTATTAATTTACTTAGATATTTATCGGTTTACTAGTACTTTTAATTTAAACCTTTCGCTTAGACTTGCTGCTGCATATGATTTACCTTATTAACATGTTTTTCGAGCCAAAAAACAAGAGCTAGATTGTTTCCCGCCAAAACTATCAAGCCACAGACTAAACATAAAATCAAACCCGGAATTTTAGGGTTGCCATAGAGTGTATTTCGGTATTCTTACTATTCTTTCAATAAGAACTCATTTAAATTACTAATATTGCTAACAGCTCGGCCATCCTGCTGAAGCGAGTCCTCGCGCTACAATAATAAATTGTTAAATATACATGTTGCAGGGTTTTAAATTTATTTCACATATCTTGACAAAATCATACCAGTAATTCAGCTCTATTTCTATAGTAATAATAATAATAGCCTCTATTCAGATAATGCTTACAATTTTTCAATGTTATTACAATTTAAAATTCTTAAATTTGATTGCCATCGCACCGTCTGTTTACTTATTGGTAAAGGCCTCCTCCAGCTGCCTTCAAACTTCTTCCCACACGTTAGCTTTTTTGCTGTCGCTTCTATGTCATCGACCCATATTCTGAGTGGTCTGCCACGATTTCTTTTCCGATCTCTAGTGAACCGGTACATAATTGACTTTGACCATTTTTCTTTTCCTCTAATTATTACGTATCCTCGTATCCTGCCCATTTCCACTTAAGCTTTCTAACAGTTATTGTTACATCTTTTATTTTTGATTTTGCTCTTAAAGTTGTTGTTCTTATTTTTTTCGATAACTTTTTTTCCATCATACACCTTTCCATGGGCGTTTTGGGATGTTTTTAATTTTCTTATTTTTTGATATTGTTGGTCACCCAGGTTTGACAGCCAAAATGTAATAAGTACGTTATAGTCCGTATCCATTATCATTTAGTTTCTATCTATATTTTAAATAATAATTATGTATGTTACAAGTAGTTACAATTTGTGTTTCAAATTAAGGAACATAAATAATTAGTAATGTTCGAAAGAAAACAAATAAAATTGAGCACATAGCATCATCAGTCACTATAATTATTTTTTTTAATATTTCTTTAAATGTGTCAGTATACTTAACAAGGAAAATATTTTCATAGTTACATTATCAAATCAAATCATTTTATTGACACACACAGTTTAACAATGTTTATTATATTTGTATTTACAATTCACAATAATAAGATTGTACGACAAGAACATAGTAGGTATTATTGTTGCATGATAAATTAAGCTTCTGTCAATGAATCTCTAACTAGGCCTAAGCCTGTATCTAGTCACCTGTTTACCATGTGTCCATTTTGTTCTTTTGCAAAATGTACTACAAAAATATGGGCTAGCTTTATATAATTATAATAGTGTTCAATTCAAAATACCGAATCAGCGAGTCAACGGTAGGAACAATTAAGTAAACCTTGATATATTGTTATGCTTTAATTTCTGACGATTATCACATTAAAATTATAATTATATAGGTATACATATCTTTTATTTCAGTCATATACGATAACATATCTACTTTATCCATACTTTGCGGTAGTCAAAAGATAACCTGCATTTCATAAGAAACAAAACAATTATAACCGAATTATTCATATTATATACCTAATATTGTTACGCTATAACACAGGTTTAATCCTAGGTTGGGTAACAATGCTTCTCAATCGGAATTACCAATCAAGGATAGATAATAATCTGTGAACTTCAAGTGTTTGTTAGTGCCGAATAAATTTCATTTCAATAATTAAGTAACGTAACAATTGTTTACAACAGTTTTTGGTCTTAGTTGTAATAACTTTACTAAAAGTTTTATTCGTTGAACATAATCCAAAGTAATAATTTACTCACAAATTAATGATGATGAATCACGTCAATAGTTTCTCTACTAGGCAATTTCAACATATCTAAACATTTAGCATTATAACCTGCTTCATATGGGTGATTAAATAATTTTTACTTATAGGTATACTTATACGGAATCCTTGATTGTTTCGTGATCAACAATCTGATAGTCTCTATTGGAACTTGATTTGAATATAACGTATTAAAACACATATTAAACGCCATCAATGACTTGAGTTTATCTGCGACTACCACGTCTTCATATCGACCGTGGCTATTAGAGGCATATCATTAATCAGATTTTTTTATATTTGTCAAAATTTCTAATACAATATAGGCCTTGAAATTTAATAGCTAATTTTATCATTACTTGGCGTTCTGCGCCTTACATTCTCACTAAATCCTCGTCGTTGAACCTTATTGATGAAGTATGCACGTATGTTTCGGATCTGATCATTGTCGTTCATTACTCTATAGATGATATCTTAATTTTGACGATATTTATTTCTTATAATATATTTATTATTTATACAACATTCAATTATTACTACTTTCGGATTCTTTTAGCCTCGTTTCGTAAACATGTGCGTATTGTCCTTTACGCGTAGGTATTCTATGTTATGAAGTGTGTTTATGTAAGTATATTTTATTATATTATGTTCAGGCATTATATTATTTACTAGCCACCCACCCCAGCTTCGCTTGCGGTAGGTATATTTATAGCCTAAAGCCCTCAAAGACCACGCACACATCCAACGGTGTAATAACTCTAAAATCAGCCTGGTGGTTCCAGAGATTAGTGCGTTCAACAAACAAGATCTAGATCTTTATAATATTAGTATAAAGTAGGTAAAGCAATATACAGGGTTATTGGTAATCAGCCTGCATCCTTTTAAGGGCATGTTAAGGACATTACATATGACAACTTTTGTTCTACGGTTTTTAAAAATTCAAATATTTTTTTTCTCATACAAAATAAAGAAAATATATTTGTCCTGTCTAAAACCATTTAACTCTTCATACACGTGCCCGCAACAAGCAGGCGCGCTCTCTTTGACGCTCGCCGACAGTAGGCACGATGCTACAGATAGGATAATAGTTACTACTGTGCCGTCAAGGCGAATGAAAGGGTAGCGGGGCCTGCACGGGGGCGGCTCCACGTGCCTACAAAACAAAACCAAATTTGTAAATTTGGCTGTTAGTAGTAAATCGAAACGCGCGCGAATCGACTTGTTTTTGTTTTAATGGTTCGTTTTCGTTACAATGCCGTGCTAATACGTTAACATTGGGTAGGTACATACAGAAATGGTGTGAGTTTTCGCTCCCACCATCTCCACCACAACGACAATGTAGCCGCCGCTTGCGGCGAATGCGTCAGGTTGTTTCGCAATACCTATCTAGTGTTTTAGTGATATTGATCATAATACCTATGAACCTTTACCGAGTGACTACCCGTAGACCCGTACTCTGCAATGAGGGGGCTCCTTGCCACAATTCGCATAAAAGTAGGTACTAGTATTAGAACTGTTAACAAGACGGACCGCCGGCACATTAATCATACCGGGTGAAAGAGCTTGACAAAGAATTGGTACCCGGGCCGCTAGATCAAACGCGGTAGCGGTAGCGGTGTTGTTGTCTGAGCTGCCAGGTCGCCGGTCTCATCGATAATTAATATTGATTTAAATCAATAGATGTGCCCTGAGCGCCTTGAAATTGGTAATAAACTGCGTCTCTGTGTGTATCGTATGTGGTTTACAAAACACCCAATCTACTTGACCCCTACAATCGCTAGTGGTGAGATTTGCTGTGGTTCTACTTATTTTGGTTGTTGACAATGAATAATGATAGGTAAAAACGTCCAGCGTCCACCGCGTCCTGCAACCGACTAGAACGAAAAGAGTGAGCTCACTCTTCCCAACGTTGACATGATTGCGTGCGCCCTAAAGTTTGGGAGGGCCCATCTTGGGTTCTACGATCTATGGCCGGTCTCACATCACTGTGCTTCGTTCGAATTGTAGGCACGTTAACGCAATAATCTACACCAGCAACCAGGAACCTTTATTCGAAAAGTCACGTGCGGCGCTCAAAAATCTGCTCAACTAGCCTATAACCTAAATACCTACGTACTCGTAATAGCCTACGTAGGTAAGTTTTAATGCTGATAGACGAAATAATAAGTAGTTACAATTCATTTTACTTTTGTGCTAAGTAATCAAGTATTTCGCCATTTTGTGGTAGCCATCCAAGATGGCCATCTTGGATTCGAAATTTGTCATAGTGCATAGTATTCTACTAGTCAAGCCCTTTCATTTGATACCCATATTGAGGTAGGTTGTGACGAAATATTTTGTCCGCCATTTGGTGGAGGCGGCCATCTTGAATCGATATTGACCAAACGTAGCTGAAACCATCCGCACGGAAATTAACCTTCAAATAAAAAACCTTCATCGAAATCGGCTTATCCGTTTGAGCTCTACGGTGCCAGAGACAGACACGCACGCACAGACACACACAGACAGACAGATATTGACGTCAAACTTATAACACCCCTTTTTTTGGTAGGGGGTTAAAAACAATATTATTTAGGTAGGTACTAACAACAGTCTACACTACAGCAGCTGCGCTCGCTAAGTTGGTATCAACCAGACACGACTGAGATGGGCAGAGCGATGCAGGTATGTGCTTGTAGTCTCTGCGTCATCTGCGTGAGTAGGTACATAAATACCAGAACGAGAAAGAAACAAAACATGATCGTGAGCCAAGTTACTGAAGTGCAGCTGGTGTTTGACGTTTGTGTTTCGTTTTGTAAGTACCTACCTAATTACCTACCTAGTTTTTATTACACAATTACTTATTAATAACTACCTACTTAAATTACTAGTACAGACACAGATAAGAAAATAGTAACTGTGATACGATTTATTAAACGATTTTAATGCTGATGGACTTGTTCGTAGTTACAATTAGGTAGGTATGTAGGTACTGTTTTATGTTTTTAAACTTAAGTATCCAAATACTAATCGTATTTTTGCAGCATCTCCTAAGTCTGGTGAATTAGTATTAAACGATAGTGGATTAGGACTTTTTCATTGATAAATGTGTCTTTTCATTTGTGTCGTCCTCGATCCTCGACACAAAGTATCGTTCGTAGGTACCTATGTACCGCAACACGCCGCGTGCAGCGAGCAACTCAAGGTCACACACAAGGTACACCCCCGGCATAGAATAGATAATACAGCCCCCGGGCCGGGGCTCTGTTCAACGCTCGCCGAGACCGAGCCAGTGTTGCCAAGTTAGCTATTCTGTGGCTATATCTAGCAACTTTCTGTTTTTGCCAAAAATTTCATAACTTAGTGGCTAAATAGTTTGGCCACAGATTTAGCAACTTTTAGCTATCGACGATAATAAATAAGGCATAAACCACATCTTAATAAAACGAATTAGTTCGGTACGGAATATTGTTCGATTCCATAGCACTTATTGTCCGTAATCTTTTATGAATTAACAATATTGGCTATGGAGTCTTGCGCAAATACTCACCCGCCGGGTGAAACCGGGAACCTCTTTGATTTTTCGTTTATTGCCGTAATACTCACACAATTGCAAAATTACACAAAATTCCTTGTAAATAATAAGACTTGAAAACCTTCTTTGCGAACTTTAATTTAGATAACTAATCAATTGTTTCAAAAACTGCTATCTCTTTATTCTTTTTGACCTAATTGTTAGCCACTTTTGAGACTACAAAATCCTAAACATTCTAGCCACTTTTGAAAGAGTTTGTTCATTTCTTATATCACTGATTTGGCAACACTGCACCGAGCGCGGCAGCGTTAAAGAAAAAGGAAAAGGGAGACGGGACGCTGCGCGGGAGCAGCTAAACGTATGTAGGAAAATTCAAAAATTCGACTATTAGTAGCGATGTAGCGAATCGAAACGAGCGCGAGTCCAGTAACTTTCTATCAAGTTAGGAGAAGTGATGTTTTATCTCGCGTGAATGAACAATTCGTCTTTCGGTGTGGATTTTGTGTTGGAACTGCTGGTGACTGACTATTTTGAAAGTTTTGTGCGTGATTCTTACCGCCACCCGCGGGACTTGCAGCTTCGAGAAGATCTTGCGTAAACGTGTGATAGGTATGTGAAAAAAACATTTTGTTTTTACTATGGTTGTATTGTTTATGATTACGTGAACAGACGAGAGTTTGTTGGCTCTCGTGGGCCAGCTGCCGGAGCAACGAAAACGAGGCAGGCGAAAGTACCTAGACTGAGTCTCATGCTGAGTTTATCTCTTGTTAAGTAGCTACATAGTTTATCTAAATATCGTCGGCCTCCCTTTTTAAAAAAAATCCAAGCTAAATCTAAAAAAACATTTCTACGCTAATTCTGTAAAACTAGCTGATAGTGAATGTGACTACGATTGTGAGATCGTAGGTTTGAATCCCGCCTGCTCATCTCGGTGCCAATGGTTTCCTAGTGTAAGTTTGTCATCGTCCCTGGCTTTGACGGTGAATGAAAAAATCGAGAGAAAACCAGCATAAATTAAATAAATAAGCAAATGATTTTGATGGCTATGAAATTTTTCAAAATTCAAACTACCTAGGTAATTAAAATTGACTTATCAGTATTACTGATACTAACTTCATAACGGATTTTATTGCTGACGATCTTGATTTGTAATTTTTTAAACCTAAGTACCCATGTACTTCTCTTACTTTTTGAAACCAAATCTAAGCGTGGTGAAGTATTACAAAGTTAATTACGCGAGCAACGTTTGCTACGCTATGCTACTTTGGACTCAGCTGTTTTACTACATGCGCAGATGAATGAAGCGCTGCGCCGCGCCGCGCCGCGCGTAGAGCTAAGTAGTGCTAGAGAGGACAACAAAAACTTAACTAATTTTTTTTGATAAATGTATTGACTTTTAACTAAAGTTGTAGAACAAAAGTTGTTTATTTAAATATACAGAACATGCCCTTAAAAGGATGCAGGCTGATTACCAATAACCCTGTATATGTATCATATCTGTATGACGTATTTACTTTTAAATGATATGTATTCTATTTGTGTCATTATTTATGTACGTAAGTACCTATATCATGGATACCACACCCATACCTTCACTTGTTACCTTGTCGTAACAACCAAAAGGTCATCTAGAAGAGATCGCTATTAGCGATAGGATAGACTTTTGTGTACAACATTTTAATTACAAGTTTACTCACTTTTTTTGTATTGTTTTGTGCTATAATAAAGTATTTTGTATTGCATTGTATTGTATTCCATACAATCTTCAGGATACTCTAATAAAGTCTAGGATATGAATCTATAACTTACTTCTCCTTGGGACTCCTATTCTAAATCATCCAAATGTAGGTTGACAGCTCAATAGTCGATGTCGCAATTGAATTCATGGAACTACACCCTTCAACGAGCAATACACGGTACTAGATCTGTTAGTGAGTGTTGTTCTCGGCGCATTGCGGTCTGACAATATTTTAAGTTACGTACTCTGAAGGTTAACTCTAAATTTACCAAAAGAAGATGATAATGAGAGGGTTTCAGGTTCGAACGAGTTGAGCTTTTGCTCCTCTGAGGTTGTCTTTATACTGTTAAAAGAGACTGTCCTAAGGACCCAAGAATACCTGCCACGCCGTACTTAGTTGAATCTGTGTGGATCGGCCAAAACGGCCCGCAAATCATGGAAAGCTATTTAAGCCCATTTGGTTCTTCGATGTACTTAGAGTACCTACTTCGAAACCGCCTTCAAGTCCAGGCTTTAAACCGTTAATACTGACGTCAAACCCCAGGGAGTCTGTTAAGTTGTAGCGTGAAAGAAATGCCACTTCGATAGTTCGAGGCTTTGCCCGTTTTTTTTGTCATGAGACGTACGATACGTCTTGTACTCGTATATTGCTGGCTTCGTATCCTTCATATCATCAATTGTGGCAAACTTCTAAATCCTTTTATTTTTCCGACGAGAAGCAATTGCTTTATTCAACGAGCAAATTATGTAGCTCCAACTTTTTTTTTTAAAGTTTTGGCTGCTTGTCACAATTGAAGAAGTGCCCTTTATTATCAAATGCAACAGGACAGATATCACTCATTACAACTTATAGGTATAACTCGATTAACTAAAGTGCTGTTCTAAACCGAATCTTCGCTTCAGCTAGATTTCAGATAACATTTTCCTGACCATCATCAAGTGTGATTTAGGAAGGCATCAAGGCAGTAATATAATTATATATACACTAGCGGCCCGCTTCAACTTCGCTCGGAAACCTCCATACAAAGACTATCCCATGTTTCAAGTTGGATCAAGCCTTACGCGGTGCGCAAACCAGACTACAATCGCAGAGTCCGTCGCGGACAAACAACATAACACGTAATTTGTGTATGTTAAGAGTTATTTTAGAGCTCCATTTATGAATTGAATGGTTTGTTTAGATTGCCTCTTTATTCTTGTGATTTTATTGCAACAGTATGTGATGGTATTGATCGCCCCGGACCAATAACAACTTCGTTGTTCAACTAAAGACTCGAAGAAAACTTAAAACTCTTGGTTCAGACATATTTTCGAAAAAAAGGTTATCTGGCGTATTTGTTATTTCCATATTAATTTCTTAATACAACTAGTACATGCCAATTTAACACCATCATTCGATAATACCAGAGTATTATATTATAAGCTTTTTTTATAAAATACAAAGTAACATTAACATTAATAGGAATAGCGAGTTCTAGTTTTTTTTTCAGTTAAACCGTGATCAACTGATCCATTCAAAACTGATTCTCGACATGTCGACATTTTCTGATACATCCTGAGCTTTTCTGTTTACGTTCACTTTGAGCAATGGGTCTAATAGTTTGCAATTTAATACTCTTAAGCGATCGTCAATTCAGTGTAATTAACAGTCTGCTATCTTCTGTGTCTCTTTCTACATCTGCGATATTCTTCTTGTGTATGCTTTTAAGTACTTAACAATATTGCCTCTATGAGACCATGTCGTGCAAGTTTGGCAAGCTTTGTTATCCATTCGGCCCAGCTATTAGAGTAACGTTTCTGAGATTTTGCAATGCCTGTTATTGTGTAAAGCAAAGTGGACTATTTTCTTTTAATCCCATTCGTAAGTTATGACACATTACTTTGTAACTCAAATTATTGTAGTCTGACCTTTAACATTGGATCAAACTCGAGTTTTACGTTGGTAAAAGAAAGCTCAGCAGTCGAATGTCCATATCCTTCAACACATTAAATAAATCTATGAAGAATATAATAAAACATCATGAAGTTTAGGTTCAAAATGCGATGAACAGAAGTGATATTGCAAAGAGTAAAACAAACTCATTTTTAAAATAACTTAATGCGTCGCTATAATTGCAGCGCTTCTCTCGCATCTCTTTTTTTTGCTTTAACCTTGAGAAAAGTCGCTTGTACTGTAACGCTCCACGATTTCTCCTCTTTCCAAGAGCAAACGATCTTTCCCTAGACTGTGAATCTTCGTGAAAATCTATGACCTTTTATGTCTATCATTATCGTTTGTCTTACTTTCGCCATATTATGGCCTTCTATTGCCTCAACAACTCTTCGTTAAACCACGTCAAATTTACATTATAAATCGAATCTATATATTAATGTGCGGCTGTGGACTTGCCTGTTAAAATCCAGACTACCTTCCACATCCTCGCCCTGGTTCTAAACCGTGTCAATTTACACCATTACTTGAACAAATTCAAATTAGAGCGCTTGTGGACTTGCCTGTTATCCAGACTCCCTTCCACTTCCTGGCTGCGGTTCTCAGTCTATCAATTTACAGCATTACTGAACAGATTTAAATTAGAACGCTTGTGGATTTGCCTGACTCCCTTCCACTCCCTCGTTCCGGTCCTTGTCAATCGGTGGAATACTCGTTATCTGAGCGCGCCCTTTGCAGCGCTCGATCTCAGGTTCAACATCCATGCCGCAACTTTCGACGCTATCTTTGCGTCCTTGGTGCGGCCTATCCATAATCTGGAACTTTCAATAAAGGCATTATTAATTGCTCAACCTACGTTTAAATCCATCTTTCTCATATATGAGCAAGTACTTTTATGAGATTACTTTTAGTTTAGAACACTGCTAAACTATATTGAGAAGCTCTGGTACCTACTTTCTACCTTGATAATACTAGGCACGTGTGACTGTAGTTTCAACCCGTACAATCTATAAAAGTTTAACTCATTGAGTTACATCTTGGCTGAACAATAGCCACCTCAGTCGCGGTTCACAGCTCAACTCCATTCTCAAATAATGGCACATGCTGTGACTTAAGATCATATCACTGGCAATGTCAATTTAGTTCATAGCTATTGGTAGAAAAGTGGAGTTTAATTTAATATACGTCACATGTCCATGGTTATCTGACTCAGCAGTTAAATACAGTTTCTTTAAAATATTCTACGTGCAAAAGATTATCTCTCAAATTGAATTAATCGCTAAAACGACTAGACAAAGACAATATTTACTCTGTCCGGATCTCCATGTAAGTTATAAACATAGTATCAAGAAGGCAAAAGCGAGTTGACGTCAAACCATTTGAACTGGTTTATATACCGAACGCATTACCGCTTCGCTTCGTCATGGTACTCTACATTTAATAGTTCGGTTCGTTGTAGTACTCTACATTTAATAGTTTCATAGTAGTCTGAGGACATTTTATAATTATGATATGTGATGCGGTTCGTACATACAGCTTCAACGTCTGACCCATGATCTGACATGCATGTCTGTTGAGTCACCATTTTTATTCCCACAACTGGGACTAAAAGGGTCTTCTCTTAAAGAGACAAACGCCATTATCCATCACTCTAGCAAAGTGCCGTTGGACGAATAACGTATCCCTGAAAGTTATTGTTCTAGGTCCATACCGGTCCCCTTGTGACTTACAGAACATGTGTCATCAGACATCATCATAATATAACATCAGTGGTCATGACAAAGTTTCACTAACAGAACATGGAAAAATACTCAAACATGCGGTCGGAATTCGAACCTCATGTAAATCGAACGTTCTCATAACTAGGCAACCAAAATTTAAAAAATAACACTTTAATAAGCCTCAAAGTAACGTTAATAGTTTGTCCAGAATTACTGACATTGCAGTTACTGGTGCTACATATTTATCGAAGCATGATTTTCGAAAACTATATGAGAGAGTATCTTTGTAAAATGGCATACCCTTTTTAAATTGCATAGAAAATATGAATAGCCGTCATTTACACAATTATTATGTGTAATATTATGTGCAGAACTAGACGGATATATTTGGTTTTTATATAAAAATAATAACAAAATCAGAACTGGCTTGGCTGTTTGCCATATTATAGCCAGACTATGTTTTCAATTTGATCATCTCGAAAATGCGGTATAGGATGCAGTCTACTAGACTTATTCCAGTAATAGATGTAGTGAGGACCGCATTGCGTGAAAAATTCAAAAATGGTAAGTACCTACACGGAATAAAAATCCACTTACGTGATATTGTTCACTCCAACGATCTTAATACACAGATGTGCCCTCACAAACTTCAGGGCGCACGGAATCATGTTATCGTTGGGAAGAGAGAGCTCACTCTTTCCATTCTAGTCGTTTACAGAAAACGGTGAACGCCGGACGTTTTTACTAATCGTTGTCAACAACCAAAATAAGTAAAACCACAGCATATCGCGCCGCTAGCGATTCTAGGGTCAAGTAGATTGGTTGTGTGTAAACCACTTACGATACACTTAGAGACGCAGTTTATTACCAATTTCAAGGTGCTCAGGGTCTGTTGGTTTATATCGATGGTCCACTCTGCAACTCATTAAACCGTCAATTCAATTCAATTAATTTATTCCTTGCGAGATTAGGTAAAACAATTAGACATATTAATTGAATACCGTACATTTTATCACAAATTAAATACCTACTGATCATAGAGTTTTCGTATTGAGTGACATTAACAAGCAAACAATAAGCGTTGAAAGAAAAAAAAACTTTGAAAAGATTAAAAATATATATCGCATGGGCGGGATCAACGGACAATTATATAATTTTCTATTATTAATTATAGTCTTCTTGTCCGCCGATCCCACTTCTGAATTGTTAAGTACGTAATTTATTCTAAATTAAGAAGACAATTAGTCCATAAATAAAACAGCTATGATCAGTCTACAGCATTATATTTCGAAAGCAATCCTTCATCATACCAACTTATTCACAGCTGCCTCGTGCAGCTGAACTAGTACATTTTGTAAATGTAACATTATTAAAGAAAACGCTTTACAGTACCTTAAATTCAGTAACAGATGTACAATTATGAAGTATTAATTTACTTAGATATTTATCGGTTTACTAGTACTTTTAATTTAAACCTTTCGCTTAGACTTGCTGCTGCATATGATTTACCTTATTAACATGTTTTTCGAGCCAAAAAACAAGAGCTAGATTGTTTCCCGCCAAAACTATCAAGCCACAGACTAAACATAAAATCAAACCCGGAATTTTAGGGTTGCCATAGAGTGTATTTCGGTATTCTTACTATTCTTTCAATAAGAACTCATTTAAATTACTAATATTGCTAACAATACTGGCAGAACGAAATGATATAAAACTGCAATCTTCAGTGGACATGTCTAAATACGGCTTGCTCAATAGACAGATCTCCAAATCGTTTCGATATGATTTGCGTAGTTTTAATACAAACTGTATTAAAAACGCGATACATAAAAACAAAGGCTCCAAAGTGTTCGCAAGAGATCTGTCAATTGGACAAAGCAAGTTGACAAAGCTGAAAACTGACAGTGGCAGAATTGTCTCATCTAAGCCAGAGATTTTGAGAGAGCTCGAGAAGTTCTACGGAGAGTTGTACACCTCGTCACAAAGCCCTACTCCTAGCATTAGTGATGTTAGAGCCCGTTTAACCCGACACTACACAGAAGACATTCCGGTCGTAAGCCTATACGAGATACGAGCGGCTCTCAAACAGCTTAAGAACAACATAGCTCCGGGGGAAGACGGGATCACGACAGAACTTCTGAAAGCGGGTGGAACACCAGTACTTAAAGTCCTTCAGAAGTTATTTAATTCTGTCATTCTCGAGGGTACAACGCCAGAGGCGTGGAGCAAAAGTGTGGTGGTGCTGTTCTTTAAAAAGGGTGACAATACCCTCTTGAAGAACTACAGCCCCATTTCGCTGCTGAGCCACGTCTATAAGCTGTTTTCGAGAGTAGTAACAAATCGTCTCGCTCGTAGGCATGCCGACTTCCAGCCTCCCGAACAAGCCGGGTTCCGTAAAGGGTTTAGTACCGTAGACCACAACCACACGCTACGGCAGATTATACAGAAGACGGAAGAGTATAATCGGACGCTCTGTCTAGCGTTTGTGGACTACGAGAAAGCCTTCGATTCAGTCGAGACCTGGGCAGTGTTACGGTCGTTACGGCGGTGCCAAATCGACTATAGGTATATCGAAGTGTTGAAGTGTTTATACGATAAAGCCACCATGTCTATCCGTCTTCAGGAACAAAGCACAAATCCGATCCAAATGCAAAAAGGGGTGAGACAGGGAGACGTTATCTCTCCGAAACTGTTCACCTCGGCATTGGAGGATATCTTTAAGCTTTTGAACTGGAACAGATATGGTATCAACATTAATGGGGAATACATCACCCACCTTCGATTTGCCGACGATATAGTCATTATGGCTGAATCGCTAGATGACCTTGGCTTTGGTCGTGAGGCCTGAGCATGAGCATTGAGGTCAGAGACCTCAATGCTGTCTCCCAACAGGTAGGGCTAAAAATGAACATGGGTAAGACAAAAATCATGTCCAATGCCCATGTTGCACCCATACCGGTCCATGTTGGGAACGATAGTATCGAAGTTGTTGACCATTATGTTTATCTGGGTCAGATGATCCAAGTAGGCTGGTCGAACTTCGACAAGGTCAGCCGACGAATCCAACTCGGATGGGCAGCGTTCGGGAAATTGCGACACATCTTCTCGTCAAAAATACCACAAAGCCTCAAGACCAAAGTCTACAATCAGTGTGTGTTGCCAGTGATGACATATGGCACTGAGACGTGGTCGCTAACTATTGGCATGATGTACAAGCTCAAAGTTGCGCAACGGGCAATGGAGAGAGCTATGCTCGGAGTTTCTCTGCGTGACAAAATCCGAAACGAGGAAGTCCGCAGAAGAACGAAGGTCACCGACATAGCTCTTAAAGTTAGCAAGTTGAAGTGGCAATAGGCAGGCCATATAGCTCGCAGAACCGATAACCGCTGGGGAGTAAAGGTTCTCGAATGGCGACCACGAAACGGCAGACGCAGTGTAGGACGGCCCCCCACACGATGGACCGAGGATATTATCTCGGTCGCGGGAAGTCGGTGGATGGAGGCGGCACAAGACCGGTCATTGTGGAAATCATTGGGGGAGGCCTATGTCCAGCAGTGGACGTATGCAGGCTGCAGATGATGAAGATGAAACAAAAAAAGCACCACTTGAAATCCGACGCCGATGAGTCATAAAAACTACTAGGGAAGTGCTAGGGTTGAACTACAACTATCAACAATTATCGATAAAATCACGACACGAAAGTTATCGACAAACCCTGATTTTATCGATATGTTGTTGTTTTATGTAATAAATTCGGCATTTGTAAATAAAATAGTCTTATTTATAAAATATACATTTATTTACAAAAAAAACGTTATCACAAAAATATAGTAAGTAATAGTAAATGGTAGTAAGTAATACTAAATTATGTAAGAATCTAAAATAAAAAAATAATTGATGTGTTTACGAAACCTCTAAAATTTTAATAATTTAGATTCGATTTTTTCCTTGAAAATGGGGAGGGGTTTCGTTGTGATTACACTTTTGAGACTCTATGGTAGAGACAGATCTTGCCAAATCTACACTACGCCATCTATTGCGTACGGTGGAACTATTTTTGTCTCGTCAGAAACCCTCTCATTCCAAGTACCTACGTAACGTGTCCAATAGGGATTGCCATCCGGAAAAACGAATTTGATATTCCGGTGAATCTGGCATAAGGTGTTATCCCGAACGGATGAATCGATTTTATTTTTGGAGTGAACATTTCAATTTTCGTGGGCTGTGTGTGAATGAATCATCGTGACGCCCGTAAATGAAAGAAATGTTCTGATGAACGAGAGGGAGCGAGAAAGAAACAATCAGCTGCTGTTGTCTGGCTGCTGTCACGACAAATTATAAGTTTTCACTTCTATCTGCAGTTCCTATGACTGCCAATTTTTTTTATTTGAAGGTTAATGTTTGTGTGGTGGTTCCTAGCTATGTTTGGTTAATATCAATTCAAGATGACCGCCTCCACAAAATGGTGGACAAAATATTTTTTCACAACTTACCTCAATATGGGTGTCAAATTAAAGAACTTGACTATTAAAATACTAAACACTATTAAAAATTTCAAATCCAAGATGGCCGTCACCACAAAATGGCAAATTACATTACTTTTTCACTACTACCTCAATATAGGTATCAAATGAAAGGGCTTGACTAGTAGAATACCATGCACTAGGACAAATTTCAAATCCAAGATGGCTGCCTCCACAAAGTGGCGAAATACATTTCTTTTTTCACTACTCCCTCAATATGGATATCAAATTAAAGGGTCTAAATCTTAAATAGTACAATGCTTAGAGTTTACATAAGTACTATAGAGTGCCCACAACGAAGTGGGAACAGTAGGCACAGGTGAGAACAAAACGACGTTCCTGCCGCGAGCGCCTGTAGTCGTACTTGATTACTAGGAAAGATAGATAGATAGATAGATTAACTCTTTATTGCACTTTTAACAAAGTAAACAAAGTTACAAAAACTTAATAAAAGAAAGAAAGAGCGTTTGACGAGAGATTTTTATCAAAAATTATTATTAAAATGGTGAAATGTGCAGTTCGACCTTGTAAAAACGATACTAGAAAACACACAAAATCGAAATCCAGTATCACATTTCATCGGTAAGTCGATTATTATACTTATTTTTATGAAAACTAATTAGGAATCGCGGGGGTGAAGGAGATGTGGGAGGCGGGCGGGCACGCGCAGGATCGCCAGCATACCGCCACAGTACCGCGCTCCCGCCGCGTGATTTAGAGATGGGACACGTAACCAAATCTGTGGTTGATATAATGTTGGCTTGAAGAAATAATCATAATCATTTATTAATTGCAACATGTACATGACATTGACTTAAAACTTAAATCTAGTAGGTACATGACCCTGTTAGGGCGTAGCAACACAATTACAATAAAATAATAGTTAAGATAGACAAATAATTATTTGACTGAGATATCATAGTCAATTTTTTATCCTGTAGCGTTAATGACGTGTGTTTGAGACATATTGAGATTCTTCTAAAAAATCTTTGACGTTGTAGTAGGCCTTAGTAAGTAGCATGTTTTTTAATTTTGTACAAAATATTTTTTCGTTTTGTTCTACTCTTATATAGCGTGGTAATGCATTAATAATTTTAATTACCATGTACTCTGGGCCTTTTTTTATTATTTCTAGTCTTGGTTCAGGGGCTATAAGCTGATATTTACGTCGGAGGTTGCTGTTAAACGTGAATAAGTTAGGGTGTTTCTTAACGAACATGGCAGCTTCTAAAATGTAGATACTGGGTAATGTTAGTATTTGTTGTTTAATAAAAAATGGTTTACAACTATTGCTTTGGTGGATATTTGCTAGAATACGTATACATTTTTTCTGGGTAATAAAAATAGTATTTGCATCTATACTGTTTCCCCATATTACGATACCATACCTTAACCAGGAGAAAGCATACGCATAATAGGCACTTTTAGCGGTCTTTAGATCGGTATTCGATTTTAGAATAGATAGCGCATATATGAACTGAGACAATTTTGTTTTAGTTTTGGAAATGTGTGCTTTAAAATTTAAATGAGAGTCGATGTCAATACCGAGTAAGGTAGAAATATTTGTTTCGTCGATGTTCAGAAGTTTTGAGATAGTAGTAAGACTTATAGGGTTTTTTTGGAAAGGATGAAATTGGATTATTTTTGATTTTTTAATATTTAATTCTAAATTGTTTGATGACATCCAAGATTGTATGCGCGTGAAAATGTCTTTGATTTGATGTATAGATGTAGTATCAGATGAACATTTAAAAAGTAGTGATATATCATCTGCAAACAGTATGCATGGAATATTTAACATTTTTGGTAGATCATTAATATAAATAAGGAATAAAACACACCCTAGAACACTACCTTGTGGTATTGACCAGTTTAAAGTTATTAGATCAGATCTAATACTTTGTTGTGTGGCACTATTTTGATGAAAGTGATTGATTTCTACCAACTGTTTTCTATCTGTAAGGTAAGATTTTATCCAGTTTAGGGGTTTACCTCGTATTCCAATATCATGGAGTTTTGATAATAGTATTCTATGTGATACCCTATCGTAAGCTTTTTTCATATCAAGTAGCATACCGACAGCGTGCTGTTTTTCTTTAACGTGGTTTAAAATTTGCTTAATGTATTTGTATATTGCAAAAGTAGTTGTAGAGTTTTTTCGGAAAGCATGTTGATTTTCGTTTAGTAATTTATACTTTTCTAGAAAATTGTAAATGCGATTTGATATTAAGCTTTCGAAAATTTTTGAAATCGCAGGTAATAGTGCTATAGGTCTATAGCTATTTGTGTCATCAGGCTTTCCAGTTGTTTTTAGGATTGGTCTTATTCTGGCAATTTTTAGCTTTTCTGGAAAAATTTCTTCCTCTATTGATTGGTTAAGTAGTTTAGTTATCGGCTCCGTTAATTCAAAGATGCATTTTTTTATAAGTGTGGGAGGTAGCTCATCAACCCCAGTACTATGTTTGTTTGGTAGTTTTTTAATGATGCTAAATACCTCTTTTTCTGTGGTCGGGAATAGATACATAGAGTTAGTTGTTGGTTCTCTAGTGTAATGAGTTTTTGCGTCAGTACTTGATGTATTAGGTTTACCAATGGACGTGAAATATGTATTGAATGTATTAGATATGGCAGAAGGATCCTGTAAAACTGTGTTTTTGTATTTAATTTGAAAATTTTTATTGACTTTCGTTGCTGTTTTGTTTGTCACTTCTTTTATTATAGTCCACATTGTTTTCGTTTTGTTTTTTGATTTATCCATTCTTTTTATATTACTCAATTTTTTGGAAGTTTTAATACATTTCTTCAAGATTTTTTGGTATAGTTTGTGGTGCTGTTTCAATATTTCGTTATTTGTATTGTTAATCAAATTTTTTAAGTTTCTTTTATTTTTACAAGCTTTCCTTATTCCTTCAGTAACCCATTTTTGTTTATTATTAGGTTTTACGTCAATTTTAACGAGAGGCATATGAATATTTAGTAATGTACTTATTATGTGGTCAAATTTGTTGTAATTGGTATTAATATCGCTATGACTGTTAATGATTTTATTCCAATCAATTTGAGATGAGGAGTTTTTGAAATTATTTGTATTTCGATTGTTGAAGAGTCTTTTACTAATGTATTGTTTTGTTTTGCGTTTTATTTCGTATGTTTTGGATTTCAACGTGCAAACAAGCGCTTTGTGGTCCGAAATACCTAAGTCTACAACGTTAGTTTCACAATCTCGCCCTTTGTTTGTGAAAAGTAGATCTATACAGGTGGCTGTTGTCGACGTTATTCTGGTTGGCTGGGTTATCTTCTGATGGAAGTTATTTTCGAGCATATGGTCACATAATTTGTTATATTCATTTGGTTTATTTTCACTGTCAATGTTAAAGTCCCCACCGATTATAATGTGCTTTTTTGTTTCCAATTTAAGTTTTGTGAATAGTTTGTCTAGAAAATCAATAAGTATCTCAAACCCACGATCATTACGGTACACGGAAATTAAAAGTACGTTTTCTTCTGGAATTTCTATATCACACGCTTCTACGTAGAATTCTGTAGATAGATTGGTTATATCAACACGTTCCTTGTACTGTATGTTTTCTCGTAATAGTATGGCTACACCTCCATGTAGATGTTTCTTCCTGTAGTAGGCTGCGGCAAATTTAAATCCATGAATTTGAGTTAAGCTCTTTTGTAATTCTGTTATCCAAATTTCCGATAAGAACAATGCTTTAATTTTATTGTTTTCAGTTATGCTCTCTACGAGATGTATCTTGTTCTTCAAACATTGCACATTTTGAAAAATAACTTCAAATTCATTTACGAAAAAACATGTTTTCGGTATTTGTTTGCGTCTTAAAAGTAGGTGTGTCTTGAGGGTGGCGTGCGTTGCTTTTATTTGCATCAACAGATTTTTTTAAAATGGGGCTATTTACCCATGTTAGAAGGTTTTGTGAAGTTTGAGAATTCTCTGGCTCAATCGTTTTGTTATTTACGTCTTCATGGGTTTGCATGTGTTCTTGTCCGTTGATATACAGTTTTGTGTTGCGTATCACAGCATAGTTTCCTTTCTTCCTTTCTGCAACAAGTATATTCATGAGTTTCTTTCTTTCCTGAATTTCGTCTTGGTTTAAAAATTTTGAGATGGCTAGGCCTGTTTGTTTGAAGTGTTGGCTATTTTCCAGCAAAAAGTGGACCATTCTTTTACTAGTGAGCTCTATGATAAGTGGTTTTTTGTGACTGCGCTTTCCAATGCACGTCAATTCTTCTATATACCCTGTGAGTTCTACATTTAGTATATCACGAAATTTTTTTATTACACGATTATATAGGTCGTCTTCATTCTCCCCAAAATCTTTAAGGCCATAGAGCACTAGTTTTTTCTTTAAATTAGTTTCATTGGTCGCACTATTTATTGGTGACATGTGTAATTTTAATTCCGCAATATGCTGTTTGAGTAGAGTGTTTTCTTGTTCTGTTTTTTAAATTTTTGACTGGATTTGTTTAAGTTCAATTTCAATTTTATTGTGCTTGTTGGTGGTTTCTTCTTTATGAGCCGTTATATCTTGTTCTAGTTTTTGGACAACTGTTTTTATCTCCAACTGTATGGAATCTTTTATATCTAATATTTTAGATAGTACGTGTTCTGAGCTTTTTTTCAATTTTTCATCCAGCAGCGCGCTTATTTGTTCTAGTGTTACATTCACATTTTGTTCAAGGTGGGATGGTGTAGGTGATTCAGGTTTCTGGGTGTCTCCTATAATGGAATCATCTTCAAGGATACGTTCAGCTATTGACTTGTCAATGTTTTCGTATAGTGGGATGTGGTCGGATGTAATTTGAGTTTCATCATTTTTTCTACATAACATGACGATACAACATTCAGGGCATATCCAAGTTCGCTCGAGTTCTTGTGAGTTGGTGACATAGTACTCTTTGTGTATGTTAACACATGAGTAGTGGTATTGTTTTTTACATTTTATACAGTGGAGAACTTCTCTTAATAACACGCGATTTGCACAGGCTGCACATTTTCTCATTTTTGTGAACAATTATTAAATTAGGTTGGTTTAATCAAAAATAACGTGCATACAAGCCAGTTGTCATTCGGTTTTTATAGCTACGCGTCATATTATAACAGATTTTTGTAACTTTAATGCTTAAAATGTTTTAACGTGATCCTCGAAGCATGGTTACTAAAACGCTGAAGTTATTAATTGGAACAGATATATTTAAGGTTCTTCACGCTCATTTATTTGAACAAGAACCATGTAGCAATCATTTACTGCATTTGCTTAGAGCGGTGATTCAAAAATATATTGAAATACGCGTTAAATATTTAGTTCGAAAGTCAAATGTCACAAAAACTAAAAGAAGACAGCTTTTTAACAAGCTTACGCTTTTTAGCGGTCAGTAAAAATGACAATTAATATTCAATTAACATAACATATTATTATAATTTGATTTATTGTTAAAAAATCATTGTTTATTTTTAAAAATAGGTGATTGAGTTAAACTGTAATACCATTATTTAAGCTATTTTTCGGTAATGATTCCCAAATATATGTAGGCATTATAATCCAATTAATGGTTTGTCAGTTTAATATCCTAAGCTCCTTATATTTTAAGCAAAAATAAAATAAATTAAAAAGTACCAGCTTTTTAATGATTAATGACATACAGATCCCATTATAGGTACACATTTTATGTAAAATATCGTAAGTAGCATGTAGAAAAACTGAAACCTGCACAGGTACCTACTAACTCTATAAAACTAAAATACCTACCTATTTATTTTTTAGATGTTATCGCACGAAATAATTAGGTATATTTGTAGTTGTTTGTACCACGCTGAACCTGCATCTATTGACAACAAAATGAGTTTGCGTTCAGTGTGACCATCTCTAAATCACGGATCCTGCCATACCGCAGGTGAAATCCTGCCAAATCCTGCTAACGCTTGGGGCAAAAAATGCCAAAATATTGCCAACCGCAATTATCGCTGTATTTATCAAAGAAAAACCATAAATACACAAGATTATGTCGTAATACAGCGCCCCGGGGTTTTATCCGCACAGTTCCCGTTCCTGTTATTTTCCCGGGATAAAAAGTAGCCCATATTTTCATCGAGACTGTAATATAACCGTGTTACAAATTTCAACAAGATCCGTTTATACTTTACGACGTGATTGAGCAACAAACATCCAAACATTGATATCCTAGTAATATCATAAACTACCAGTTCCCGCGGTTTTACACAAGTATTTCGCGTTTCAGTTATTTTTTCGGGATAAAACGTAGCCTATGTGTTTTTTCAGACTATAATCTATTTGTGTTCCAAATATCAACCCGATGCGTTCAGACGTACCAACGTCATTCTGACATTAAAATCTCCAAACATTTCCATTTATAATATCAGTGGGATGTTAAGCATTGCAATTTTCATTGTATACCTCAATTTTTACATGTTTATACATTGATTTATTCATTACATTTAACTTTTCTTTGGTTAGTTAAAATGAAATACAACCGTCATAAAGCTGAATGTTACGACTTACGAAAGTTACAGTACATACCTACAAAGGAACGAAGAAATATAGTTGAATCTATCGGAGAATTCCCCACTAGTGACGCTTTACTATAATCTACTGAGTTTACTAGGGATGTGTGAGAACTAACCAACTAAATTGAAAGCGTTAGTCAATTTTGTCTATCGTTATGCTCTTATTTTCACCCCCGGGTGGTCATTATCGGGAATATGAGTTGTGGTAACAAACATTTTTTCCGATCCACAAATACTGCCAAAAACTGCCAGTTTTCATAAAACGTCAACCTATCATGCCAAAGGCTAAAATAACGCCCAAATCCTGCCAAAATGGCAGGAACCTGCCACATATGGTCACACTGTTTGCGTTGCCCGCGTGCCCATCCCTAGTTATCGCCAATGTACATATCTACGTAGTATGTAGCTATACATCATGTGCCTACATCGCGCACTGGGCGTCTAGTGCGGCGCTAGCGCTCTATACTTTAGTTATTTATCCTCTAAGGTACAATGTTATACAGATTACAAACCCGAGGTAGTCGGGGGTAAACCAAATCTTTGATTATGTAGGGGAGGGGAGGGTATTGCCGTACACTTAACTTCAAATATTTTTTTCTACAAATTAGTTCAGCTTAAAGCCAAGTGTCACGTTCCAGATAATGCTAAATGTATTATAGTACGTGTTAGTAAATTTATAAATATATAAATACGAAAAAAATAAAGAATTTGAAAGTGAGGCATTTACGGAATTACCCGACGCTTGAGTGTAATTCCGTACACTGTTTGTCTAATATCGTACAAGATTAAAAGCCCCATTAAATTCGGGTTATTAGCATATTATCTACTATAAAATGTTTATTTTTTATCATAAGTCAATATCTATTAAAAAAGTACACAAAAGTAGTAATTAGAAATACTTATTCGCAAATTACACATACGTAATTTACAAAAATTTGTAAGTAGGTTTATATTATAGGTTATTAAAAGATTTATTGTATTTTAATTCAATACATGTTTTTGTTTTGGTAAGCCGACACATATTATATAGCTATTTAATAAATGACAAAAAACAATAAAACATTCATGTATATTATTCGTACATTGTACGGTATTTCGGGCAATAGAGAGACGTACTTCTTAGCATTCCATGGATTCACCGTGCGGGTGCCGGGTCCATCGTGTGGCAGAGAGAGAAATATCGAATAGACCCCAAGACTTGTGACTCGGGTAGTAGGTTTAAAAGGGGCCCCTTATATTGACGTACGTCAACACTCACCTTCACTACTCGTATTTCTCTCCCTGCCCAGCCAAATCCGATATGATCCTACTAGTGCAGCTTTAGATACTCGTTCTAGTATAGAACTTACTGCACTTCTGGACAATCCAAGGTCTTTAAGCAGGTTATAGAGAGATTTTGCTGGTATACCTCTCGCTCCTACTTCTACAGCGTATAAATTAACTACATAGCCATTTTTTGTTAATTCATTTTGAAGGTCGTAATACTTATTTTGTTTCATCGCGTGGTCTTTAGGTATATTAGTTTCCCACGGTACGGTAAGTTCTACCAGGACTATGCGTTTCGTAGCCCTAGAAAAAAGGAAAATGTCCGGTCTGGATGACGAAACACCCACATCCTCTGGGATTTTGTAGTGCTTTTCATACGTGTCCATTAAAATAGTCCAATCAGGAGCTGAACCCAGGATTGAGTAAGGCTTGTTCTTGGAGTTTGAAGTTGAGCCCTCTTTTACAAAGTTAATTTGTCTTTTGTTTATCGTCAATCCCTTTTGGGCTCTAGCTACCGAAAGGCTTACGGCTTCACGTATGATTTCAAGTACTCTGTCATGGCGCTGTGAGTAATGACCCCTATTAAGGAGCACCTTGCATCCCACCAATATGTGCCTTGCTGTACATATCGCCTCACCACAAGTACAGCAACATTTTTCAGAGGATTTTCCCCACCTTACCAAGTTACTCTGGTCAGGGAGGGTCATTTGGAAAGCGTTCAGATAAAATTTTAATAAGGCAGGAGACCAGTCATATAGCAAGGTGCGCCACTTCAGAGCTAATGGGATACAAAACTCACCTATGGTTAACCACTCACTTTGCATTTCTAAATTCATAGCGTGCACTTTGTAACTATCATTTTCGTCTTGTTGTAGAAAGGTTTTTACCATGTCTCGGTCTTCCCTTTTCTTACTCGCACCCAACTCAGCTGTATTTACTTGCGCACCTGCCATAAATTGTTTGTGGAATTGAAGTCTAGATTCAAGGTCCGAAGCACTTTTGTCTTTTGGGAGAGATGCAATTAATTCGTCTTTCGACTTTCCCAAAACACGCGTTTTTGTAACTCTTAGGTGTTTGTAGAGTTCGGATGGTTTTTTTAGTTTCAGCCCAAAACTATTGTGATCCCTAAAGAGAGTAGAGGGATCAGCCGGATGTGCCAATCCAAACCATGACTTCAATATCTTTATGACATTAGCATCTAGTTTTGCCAGGAGGGTTTTACCGATGTCATATACAATGTATGGAATTTCCCGAAATTAATTTTCTGTATTTAACTGTCTAAATTCGCCGTAACTTACTCGATACAGTATTAATAACAACATAAATCTTCGCTAAATTTATCAACAAATGAAATAAATAGCAGTCATTACAAAAAATTGTAATTAAAATCCAATTACATCTTATTTTTTGATGTCGCAACACTATAAAAGTAACGCCGCAATCACGTGCCCACCAATTTCATCGGCGTCATGGCCCGGACTGACCCATAGAGTGCGAAAGGGCGAAACAAGACACAAGGAATGCGTGTAACAGAGACAAACGTATTATAACTCGGTTTCTTCTTATTATTTTGAAGTGTACGGAAATGGCCGCTGTACGGTAATACCCTCCCCTCCCCTACTTGTTTTTCCACTCGATTCTATTGTATGTAATAATTTCATCAATGTATTTTAATGACGTTGTCACTTTAAACTATCGTCCACCAACCAACTTTACATACAACCAAATATTTTTTAAATTTATTCTTGGCCATGGATACTGGAGGCCTACTACGAAGTCCGATAAACGATATATCGGCCGAACTTATGGACTTTTCCTACCTCGAAAGACAATCTGTCGGTTGATCGGATCGGCCGTTTCGTTCGTACAAAAATGGTCAGCCCAATTATGAAACACATTAGAGTGATCCGTCAGTCGCTTGGATTTATCACGGGTCACGGGAGTAAATAGGAGTCACTTTCTTGAAACGGGGACCAAAAAACTCTCTAAGAGACTGAAAAAATAGACCTGTTTGTTTAATATTTGCAAGATGTTTTTTTCTCTACATTTAGTCATACAGGAGGAGGCCACGGCAGCCGCCCTAAGATTAAAAGCAATCGGACTGTGGAAACAAAACAAAGAAACATGACACTCAAAAGTTCTACAACGGGTTCTGGGTAGCAATTCTAAATGCGAGTCCGAATGGTTCGGAATCAGGGTAGCGATTCTAAATCCATTCGGTTGCATCCGACACGGAATCTCATCTCTCGGTCTCTGTCATGCTAAACAGATAAGACAAAGACCGAGAGATGAGATTCCGTGTCGGATGCAACCGAATGGATTTAGAATCGCTACCCTGAAAGACATACCGCTTCATGAGGCACCCATGGATAGAACAATATGTCAACATGATGTATTTGATCGTAGATACAATATCCAACTTAATGCAGAATCGAAAGATAGCTCTAACGAGATTTGGCAACACTAAGATTTCGCGGTAAAATATGACTTTGACAATCAAAAGTTAAGTAAATAAACAAAGCCGAAAGCCCGAAAAGCCGGCTAGTTTGTTTTTACAGAATAATATTCTTGTTTCAGTCAACGGCTAATCAAAGTAAAATATTTTCTAAGCCTCAATTAGAGTGGATTGAAGAAACAAAAGCCAGAACCTTTGGCCTCAGAATGTCTTCCTTGCAGCCCATCCATGCGTTGAGTTTGGGTAAGAATCTTCAATCACACCAATATATTAAATATTGTTACTCTACTCTATCTAAAGTTACGGCTGTTGGGAGAACAGTGACTACCTATGCCGAGCCCCCGGTTCGAATCCCACGTCCACCACTTTCTTTTCGAAGTCGTGTGCGTAATGCTCCTAACTTTAAACGGTGAAGGAAAACAGTGTGAGGAAGCCGGCCTGTTACTAGAGTCTTTCGAGCTCATGTGTCATCCACCAATCTATCATCCACCATCCACCAACATTGGAGCAGTATGACCTAGACTCTCCTTGTGAGAGAAGGCCCCAAGTCTCGGGAGTGGGAACATTTAGTGGGGTTCTTATACCCTACTCTAAGAAACCTAATGGTGTTGTAAGTCTTTCTACCATATTTCTATGAATAATATTGTACATTTGTTCTACTAAGATTATAAAGAAAGTTCATATAGGCACCAACAGGATCAACGGTGGATTCAGCATTGGCTCCAGGGGAGTTTCGTCTCATAGTAGTTGTTAAGTCACAAGCTTGTGCGAAAAGTGGACGCTTGCATTTTAATTAGTAGTCCACCTAGCACAGGGGTGCTGCGTCCAGATACCCATGACCCACCCTCTGGATCCGTCCTTGAACAGGATTCCCAGAATACCAAGTAAGGCTAAATAGATAGATATTGGTATAATAAAAATGTCAAGTTAAAAATCACAGCATTTTGAACTTTTCAAGAAATTTCATTTTATCAACTTTAGTATTAGAGTTATTTGGAAAACTTCTATCACAACAATTTTTATTTTACATCAAACAGTTCAGTAATTATGGTCAGTAAGAGAGTAAATCAATCCTTAAAATTGGGGAACTGGGCAAAATAAATATTGGTTGTAGACATTTGTCACAATCATGCGCGGTCTGAGGGGGGGGGGGTCACAGGGGACATGACCCCCCTAAAATTGTTGGGCGCTACTAGTAGTCTTTTCTACTTGATTGATTGTATTTCTACTCGTGACCCCTAACCCCCCAATCCTGATGATCTGATTTTCCCCCAAAGGCTGTGTACTGGTGACCCCCTCCAAAATTCGAGGCTGGGACCGTGCCTGGTCACAATTGAAATATAAATTGTTTTAGTAGTAGTAGTAGGACTCTGCAAATTCTAATTTGGGAAGTACCACACATATGCCAGTTGTTCTACCGCCATGTAGTAATGTGCAAAAATCCAGTTCCACAGTGTGTTCCAGTTTAAAGACAACTTTTCTGTAGAAATTACAAGACAAAGAGACAATTTATCTTAAATATATTGAGGACACTGCAGTACTAGATGGAGAATTGAACTCTTCATGTTCAAATACAAAGCTGCATGGCGCTGTGCTGCTATGCATATGCATGTTGTTTACCATCACGCACATGATTTGTTTTCCCTGTCACTTATAAAATATATATTCTGAAGTTTTGGATTGTTTTTCAGATTCAGTCCAGCAGCAGGCATTTGTCCGGTTTTATAATTCACTTCCTGAGGTAAGTTATTGTAATATCTAAATATTAATAAAATAAGCAAGATTGTCTGTAGATGGTCGTAATGCTAGTGCTAAAATACAAGTAGAATTAAAAAAAAATAATGTGTGGTTTTATGAAACCATGGTAAAAGTGAAACTTTTTGCATTACAGACATTTAACTAAAAAATCTTGGAAAAATATTCGATTTAAGTATGTTCAGTAACTTAACGAGTAACGCTGCCATATTGGTCTTGACTGCTCTGTCAAGCCCCTTTCACTTCACCCCTACACCACAACCAATCGTCACGTGACATGCAATAGATGGATGAAGAAGTTTGAGGCGGTGTAATAAAAGTTTCCCTTTAAAAATTGTTCAATTTTTATTATATATTTTAAATTTCAAACATGATATTTTATCCTTTTCCATCTGTCAAAAATCATAAAACCAATATTTTTCCTTTTTTTCTAAAGTTTCTCTCTTGATAGCCTAAGTTCGGTGGTCCATTTTTAAACTCTTGTTTGTGGTGTCTAACAGAGGTATCAAGGATATGGCTATTTGCCTAAGGCTGAGGCTATATGTAAAAAAATCTTGAAATCTTTATTTGACCCACTTCCCGGTCTTCGATTAGGATGAAATTTTGCACACGCTCCGAGTTCTGATGACAATACACGACTAGCTAAGAAACGTCATTATAAATCCAATATGGCGGTCTCCCCAAGATGGCGGACTGGCTGTTTGAAAACCACCCCCACGATATGGGTATCAAATGAAAGGGTTTCCTGTTAGGAATACGAAAAAAATAGTCACGTAACCTAAATCCAACATGGCGGCCGAAGCATGTTTTTTATTTTTTTAAACTATTATTTCTGATGCTTTTTACTGAATTTGGTTGAGTGTCTGAATTTATTTTAAATTATAGTTAGTATACTTTTAAATTGGTTTTTGTTTTTTCGGAGAAGGAGACAGTCGACTTACCTGCGCTCGGCTATGCTCGGCACTTGCTTGGATGTGAAAAGTGAAAAGCCTAACTACTAACAGCCATACAAGCTGGACACCTTTTATCATGGCTCTATAAAAAATAGACCAAGTGAAATTTCAATTTACCAGTTAGGCACAGTAACTTGACTTATCAAAAAATCTAATTATAACAAGTGAATTTCAAATGAATCTATTTGCAATTCACTAAATCCATATCAAAGTATAAAATATGATACTAACATAAAAAAAAACATGGTTTTTAATTTTTCTGTCTTATCTGTTTGTATTGGCTACTCTGCAACTAGGTAAATCAGACATAAATTATTTTTATATTTTAGAACCACAAATACACTCTCAAAGGTGAAAAATAAATTATTGTAATAATTATAAGGGCTACTCACTCATCTATTTGAAGTCAGTGCCAGTCAAGTCAAGCTAGTGGATAGATGTACATAGTAAGTACGCAAATACTTGTAGGTAGGTAGTATCATACCTACTATGATAATATGGATACTACTAAAATCTGAAATTGCAAAAATAATACTAGAACACATACAAAAATACCTTTTGACTTGACAGTCAGTGTCAGTGTTGATCTCATAGTAATAATTGTTCACAATGATGATTTAATTTCATTTTGTTTAATTTAGTACAGGCAATATTAAGCCAAAACTTTAAAGGGATAGGAAGGGGAATGGAAATAACTCTTAACTATTCTTCACTTGTGGCTTCACTTGCATTACCAAATGTTTATTATTTAAGCTTAAAATACAACTTATTTAACTATTTATTATAAGGTGAGCATCATAAATCATACTCATTGTACTTGATTGTGCTTAACCTAGTTTCATACTTTAATACTTAACTACTGGAAAACCATGATTTAACTGTGTCTTTTGCACTCGAGAACTTGGAGCCAACTTTATTCCAGAAACTAGGCTTCTCAGATACTACTTCAATTGGAGTATCTACATTGCTACTTTTTTTTGTGACAAATTCAGGTTCAACCACAGGTTCATTGTGAGCTGGTGCTCTACCTTCCTTAGAAGATGCTGATTCAAATTTTTCAACCTGAGAAGTCTGTTGATCTAAGTTTGGCTCCCAAGCAACTTGAGACTGAATCTCTTGTTCCAAATTCATATGTTCTTGGCCTAAATTGTGCAATTGCTGTTCATTTTGATAGTGATGCATGTCTCCACTTGAAGGTTTATAACTAGAAATGGATTCTGGCTGCTCCTGTTCCTGTTGTCCAAAGTCCCCAATATTTTTTTTATCTTGATCTAAATTACTAAATTGCTGTAGCTCCTGTCCTAAATAATCATTTTGCTGTCCAAAATCTACAAGACTTTCTTGCTGGAACAGTTTACTTTGCTGGTCTGTGTTATTATGTTGTTTTTGTTTCTGTTCCAAGTTTTCACTTTGCTGTCCAAAGTCAACAAGGCTCTCTTGCTGAAACCCTTCTTTTTGCTGCCCAACATCGCCAAGGCTTTCTTGCTGAAAACCGGCATTGTGCGGGCCAAATCTATCTACACTTTCTTGTTGGAAACTCTCACTTTGTTGTCCAAAGTGTTGAAGACTTTCCTGTTGAAAAGTCTCACTTTGTTGTCCTAAATTATCGAACTGATTGTAACTTTGCTGACTTAGATCTTCAGGTTGTTGTCCCAGATTATGAAGACTTTCCTGTTGCAAAGTTTCACTTTTCTGTCCAAAGTCAACAACGCTCTCTTGATGAAAACCTTCTTTTTGTTGGCCGACATTGCCAAGGCTTTCTTGCTGGAAACCGTCACTACGCTCGCCTTGCCTGTCTACACTTTCTGGTTTGAAACTTTGTCCAGCGTGTTGAAGACTTTCCTGTTGAAAAGTCTCACTTTGCTGTCCAAAGTTATCAAGGCTCTCTTGTTGAAACCCTTCATTCTGC
Source organism: Ectropis crepuscularia (assembly GCA_963693475.1). Taxonomy (NCBI): domain Eukaryota; kingdom Metazoa; phylum Arthropoda; class Insecta; order Lepidoptera; family Geometridae; genus Ectropis; species Ectropis crepuscularia. Next base: position 15,176,023 of record OY856353.1, on the reverse strand, counting down.
TGCCCAAAATTATCTATCTGTTGTCCCAAATCATCAAACTGATTGTAACTTTGTTGACCCAGATCTTCAGTTTGTTGTCCTAAATTATGAAGACTTTCCTGTTGCAAAGTTTCACTTTGCTGTCCAAAATCAACAAGGCTTTCTTGCTGAAAACCTTTTTGTTGATCGACATTGCTATGGCTTTCTTGCTGGAAACCCTCACTACGCTCGCGTTGCCTGTCTCCACTTTGTTGTCCAAAGGTTTGAAGACTCTCCTCTTCAAACGTTTCACTTTGCTGCCCAAAATTCTCTAACTGTTGTCCCAAATCATCGAACTGATTGTAACTTTGTTGACTTAGATCTTCTGTTTGTTGCCCAAAAGTGTCAGATGGCTGATATGTGTTATGATGAATTTCAACAGGACTTTGCTCCAAAATACTTTGTTTTGGATTTAAATCTTGATTTAAACTCTCAAGTTCTTTTTTTAAATTATGGTCTGGTTGATCAAAACCAACTGTCTGTTTATTAGAGTTTTGTAAATTAACACTGTCATTATTTTTTTCTTGTTGATTAATATTCTGCTGGTAATAAGTATTTCCTGGTGTAGTGCTAGTAATTTTTTGAATATCGCTTTGTAGCTTCCAATTATCTTGTTCAGAGTGATGTCCTAGTTTCTTTTGATCCTCTAAACTTAAAACCTCTAATTCCCTTCCAAATAGCTCATCGATTTTTTCTAACTTAACCTCTTTTTTAACATCGGAGTTATTCGAACTAGCCTGGTTTGTTTTATTATTCTCCGTCGTTAAGCTCAAACTTTCTATTTCTTCAGGAGTTTTGGTTAGTGTTTGTTTAGTAGTGGTTACTCCTAAAATTTGCAAGGGTTTGTTTGGAATATTTAATAAATTATCTTCTGGGCCGATGTCTCCTCGTCCAGCTTCTTCTTGAGGTTTTGATTTTTCAGGTTCAATGTCTCCTCGGTCCACACCATCTGAGTTAAAATCCACTGTTGTAGTTGTAGTTTTAATATTTACCTCAGTTGTACTAAGAAATGGTGAAATTGATTGTTCGATTTTGTCTTCTTTGTTAAACCAATTTTCTTTGAAATTCTCCGTCAAACCAGAGTCACTATTGATTTGTGAATCCTGTTTATTGTCGTGAGATAAATGATATGAGTTTTCTGTTTCTTTATTCCCTATTGTGTCCTTCTCAATTTTGTCGATCATGCTCCATAGATCCGACAACGATGTTGAATCAGATTTATCTTTAGTTTCGGTAATACTGAAATTACTGGTTGAATGATTGAAATTACCATTATTAGAGGTGTAGCCGTAAGTAATACCTGCCCCATATCCTGTATTTTGGTAGTTTGTGTTAGGTTTGTAGTCGGGTTGTTGTGGTCTCATCCACGGGAATCCTGTATTCACGGCATATTGCGTATTGGCGTTGTGCCATTCAGATGGTGTCAATGTTGGTTTGTTGTTAACAGAATAAATATATCCGGGATATTGATTAAGTTTACCTTCTTGATTTAAATTTGTGTTAGCATCGTAATTAGTAGTTAGATGGTGATGGCCGGAACCAAAACTTAATCGATCATTACTAGTGTGTTGTTGGACATAACCAGTATTGAAATGATGATATACGTAGGTGTTGTCACTGTTTTGTTGGTTGTTACCATGCGTCTCTAAATATTTCTGCTGCTCCGAGAATCCTTGATCAAAAGGAGCTGTAGGATAGAACGGATTGTGTTCCTGGTTCACATTTGTTGATGGAGTTCCCCAAGACAACGGTTTTTGTTGGTCTGGGCGATGTTCATCAAATATTGTGTGAGTTAATGGATTTGGTTTCTCTTGAGCGGAATAGACACCATATCCAATCAATAATGGGTTTATTTGGGAAACACTACCTTCTGTTTCTTGTTGATTAAATCCAGTATGTTCCATCCCGTTAGATTGTTGTTCAATGTCTGTGCCGTAGCCGTGGTGTTCTTGCGTGTTCCATTTGTTCTGTGTTTGCTGACCCGCATCCGCTAAATTGAGAAGGGCAATAGATCAGTACATAATAGTCTCGTCTCGACGATGTTGTTTAGTATATCTTTGTTAAATGCTTAGGTATATGTTATGTTTGCGTTATGTTGTATTTGAATAAAAAATGCTGTTATTGTTAGAAGACAATTATCGTAAATTGTTAGTTAAGTATGAGTGTGAAACATTATAATCTGTAAGAAAGAAAATTGAAATATTATTAAGCCAGTGTTAAGTGTTATCGAAATAATCAAAAGAATTGATGGGTTAAAGGGCGAATAAAAATACGTTTTAAATAATTAGTAACTTTAATTTTAGTCACATACATCGTACGTATTATAAATTATGATACTGAAAAGATACAGTGCAGAGCGCATAAACAACATTTTAGGTAAAATAATGTTATGTTTAATTAGTCTTATCGCAAAATTATTTCTAGAAAATGTTGTTTAGCGTTTTGCTGCATACTCAAGTATAAAATATTAATAGAGGCGTATTAATAAACAGATAAACAAATTAGTATTATCTCGTTATCGAAATAATACATCGGAATCGTTGCTAGGTTTTTTTATTATTATTATTATTGTTTTCTGTTAGGAATGTTGGGTAATAAACTCTTATTACAACATCAATGAAAAACAAGTATAGGAAAGTGTCTAGTAAAGAACATTTCATAACCGACTTCGAAAAAAGGACGTTCCCAAATTGGTTAAATGTTTTTTGTACAATCATACAACTAAATACGGACGAATGTTAAGTATTCGATGATCACAATAATAATAAATGATAAAATTTGTAGTGAACAACCGTGATATCATAAAGCATAATTTCTAGTAATTAAACTTACTCTGACTTTGCTGGTCCCATTGATTTTGTGTCTGTTGGTTGAAGTTTTCTAAATTTTGTGTTTGCTGACCATAATCTTCTAAATTTTGTGTTTCTTGCCCAAAATTTTGCAATTGTTGACCAAAAGGTTCCAGATTTTGTGACTGTTGTCCTAAATCTTCCAGATTTTGTGACTGTTGTCCTAAATCTTCGAGATTTTGAGATTGTTGTCCCAAATTTTCAAGATTTTGAGATTGTTGACCAAAATCTTCTAGATTTTGGGATTGTTGCCCCAAATCCCCTAGGTTTTGTGACTGTTGGCCGAAATCTTGTAAACTTTGGGATTCTTGGCCTAAGTCACCAAAATTCTGCGTTTGCTGACCTAAGTCTTCTAAATTTTGTGATTGCTGACCAAAATCTTCTAAGTTTTGTGATTGTTGGCCGGCATAATCTTGACCGTCATTTATGTTTTGACTTTGCTGATAAGCGTGTTGGCCGTAACCAAGGTTATAAGAGCGTGCTACGCGGATGTGTCCGTTTTCATCGCAATCGCAGTTGGGGTCGTATGCATAGCCTTGCTGACCTTGGTGGTAATGAGAACCATATCTCTGAGAACCGGAACCGCTGGCTTGATTTGAGGACGAAGTCAGTCTCTGTGATGCTTGTGTATCAGCAGCTGTGTACAAACCATTTGTTGAGGGTTTGATGATGTAGGGATCTCCTTGACGTTCCCACGATTTGTGATAAGAATATGAAGACTGATAACTTTTTGGTTTCGATCCGAAGCTTTCAACTTGACTATTTAAATTACCAGCATTCAAATCTGCGGATGCGCCGTAGTTGTACGCTCTGTTACTATTAGCATTCAAGCTAGCGGCTGTGTCGGATGAGGATCTGTGCTCCTCAGCGGCAGAATTGTAAGCAGCTTGTCTAGAAGAAGCCGTTTTGGTTTGATATCCTCGGTACTGGCTGCTCGATTGAATATTCCTTGCATCCTGTGCATTCGCTTGCTGTACGGATCCTTGAGATTGAACATCTTCATAAAGTTCACTGTTTGATGGATATGGGCTGACAGTAGGTACAACGACAGGGGCACTAGTGACAGTATCATGTTTCTCCCATTCTTTGCGGTAGCTGTAGGAAGATTCATAATGCTTAGCGCCGTCAGTCGGCTTATATCCGCTCTGTTGACGAGAACCTAGTACTTCAGCGTCGCTGCTGATTGAATTCTGGTTGTAAGTGGAGGCAGCGGCTTGAGAGTTTTGATTGTAAGTCGAGGAAGAACCTTGTGAGGCGTCGTATGACTGAGCTGCAATTGGAACATCGACTGTGCTTCCAGGCCGAATGTATACCCTGACAGGTGCTACGCCCACCAAACGGTAATGCGATCCACGTGTGTTAGATGTTCCATAAGCATTTGCCGAATGTTGGGCAGCACCTGTCTGATCGTAGGTACTCTGTCCTTGATAACCGGACTGAGATTGGTACCCAGAGCCATGACTTGAGCTCGCTTGAGCTTGAGTAAGAGCTCCGTCATATAGGTTGGAGGATCGCAAACTATCTGCGGATTGGTGGTTTGCGGCATATAGAGACTGGTCCACGCCTGTGTTGTATCCGTAACCGCGGTATCTCGAGTTTTGAGCCTGGCTACCGTAAGCGCTATTTGCAGCAGAGGAGTACGATTGAGATTGGCTTCCGTAACCGGCTTGCTGTGTCGCCAAAGAAGATTGCTGCGACATAGAGTCACCAAAAGATGTGCCTTCTTGGAAATTACGGCCTTGTACGCTGCTGAGATCATAATTCCCGGATCCGTAGATTCCTCTTGAATTTGCAGATGAAAATACGGTACCACTTTTTTGTTTGACTCCATCTCCGAGTTCACCTTGTACTGTTTTTACAAGGCCGCCCATTTGATGCTGAGCTAATACATCCATATTGTGAGCGCGTTCATAATTTCCGCCCATGTTTCCTCTTTGTGCGCCGTAGTATCCTGACTTCGTGCCTTCGTCCGAGGAACTTCTCGAATATTGGAAGTCTTCTTTTTCTTTGTATGTCTCCGGCCTAGCCACGGCTAGTGCCGCGACTGTGGCCATTACCAACGCGCGTCTCATGATGATACCGCGCAATTCTGGAAGTAAAAACGATTGTTATTTTAATGTATTCCATAGAAGTTCTGTGTCGATTTGTGGATACTTCCGATGCTTTGTTTGGGTCTATAGTTAGCATCAAGAACGTTGTTGCACCGTAATATAAGTATAATTTTTAGTCTGTCAAATAATGGTTTTATTTTTATTTCTTAATCGTAACTCTTAAATAAATGCACATTTTAGTCATTTTTCCATTTTTTTTGTCGTCTGTTGAACACAGGTTCAGGGTAATTAAAATAGTATACCTGTTTAATATAGTTGTATGAAAATATTAAGATCTTTTATACTGAAATTAATTTATTTTTATTATTATTAAATTAAAAATTTCAAAAGCGTCAATGTCAAAAAACATGAAACAATGTCAATGGAATAAAAAACAAATGACGTAACGTATATGTAATTTCAAGAATACTCTCAGTATTCTTGAAATTACATCTACTTCTTTTGTCTCGTTAGTGGTTTTCTTTAGTTCTAACATATACGTCCCACGAAATGTTCCCACTGTTGGGACTCGGGGCGTTCTTTCGCGAGGAGAGAGTCAAGGTCATAATCCACTACGCTGACCAAGTGCGGTAGATGACAAGCCTCGAAAGATTCTAGGTACATGTCGGTTTCCTCTCGATATTTTCCTTCGCCGTTTTTAAGTTAGCGGCGTTACGCACATGACTTCGAAAAGACAGTGGTGCGCCTGGGATTTGAACCCGGGGTTCCGGATCGCCGTTCTCCCTACTAGAACAGTCTTAGTTCTCGTTCTAGTTCATTAGTTCAGCCGAGGACCATTTTTACCAATATCTAAAGTAAAGCAAAGATTTAACATAAGTTAAACTTACCCAGAATTTATAATTGGCGAAAACACAAACACAAATCACAAATATTAGTAATGGACTGACAATACTCTTTCAAGACAAGCCAATTTATGCTTTACTATTGTATCTGTCTCATGATAACCCTTGCGGCCGGGTCATGAGTGATCGCCGTTCCGAGAACCGCGACCATGCAAAATACAGGAATACACACAAATGACACATTAAACTTATAGGAAATCTTATTTGCATAAAACAATATTTATCATGTTCAACCTTAAAATCGCAAACTGGAGTTTAAGGTTTTTTATCGCAGATAGGTCCGCGTTTGACCACTAGCTCACCTGTTGATAATAGACAGTGTAGTTGAAGATTACGTACAATGACCAAAAAATACCTATGAACTTTGATCTGATCTTGAAAAGTTATAGGTAGTTTATCTCTAGAAATAATGAGGCCGGCACGCCGACAACTTTTTCCATTCTTAGACTGCGTTTGAGGAAAGTGGAACCAAGATATAAGATGTGTTTATCGACCTTAATATTGCGGGAAATAGTCTTACGTTAGATATAATTACGTTTTTCGTTGAAAGAGAGTAGATGTCCAGATTCCAACATTTCTGTTACGAAATAAATCAAGGTACGTTGCTTGTCCCATTTCTTAAAAATGAATTATTTAATTTAATATCGGACAATTCTCGCCCAAACGCACACCAATTATAAAAAACAAGATAGGCAGTCATAGGGACTGTCGATAGAAATTAAAACTTATACCTAACTTAAAATTTTACTATGAAACATCAAGACTGCTGCATAATACATCGCCTGTATAGTCACAGATAGGTATACTGCTATTGCATAATTATTATGGTGGCTTAGTTGGTAGTAAGTCTCCCTGCGAAGCCGTGGGTCATAGGTTCGATCCCCCCACCCAGTGCAAATATTTGTGTGATGAATACAAATATTTGTACTGTGTCTGGGTGTTTTCTATGTATAATAAGTATGTATTTAAAAATATATAGGTATTATAATATCAGCTATCTGGCTTCCATAGCACAAGCTTTGCTTAGTTTGAGGTCAGATGGTGTTGTGTGTGAAATGCCCACGAATGTTTATCATATGTTGCTGATGCGAACTCACAAGATTCCACTTTTCCAAAAGCGAAAGCGTCTAAAGCGACGTCGCGCGCTGGTCCGCTGCCACTCCGACGCTACACCGCTACAATAACATTTTACCCTACTTAACAGTGCTCAGCGCGGCTAAGGAAGTTCTCAATTCAAAAAATAAAAAACCGAATTTTGCTTAACTGTAACAAAAAAATGATTAAAAACCCATTGGCTTTTTCAGTAAAAAATATTATATGTATCTAACATATAATTTTTTTTCATCCTAGTGCAAAAGACCTCCTTTCAGTTGTTTAGACAAGAACGGTATAACCTAGTGTAACACAACACTCGGCAACTCGCAAAACTGATGCTTTGGATGATGTAGTCATCTTAATATTATTGGTGAGTGTCAACCTGTCTGCAAAGCTTTACTTACGCGTGTGAATCATTATGACTTCATTAGATGAGACAACCTTATAGCGTGGGTAGTTATTAGGGTTGTCAAATCTGTACTAATGTAGTATTTCGTCTATACTAGTATAGTATCTATCTTTATATATAAAAATCCAGTGTCATGATATTTGTTCCCAGTGAACTCTTCATTCACCAAGTCAAGCGATATTCACAATAGTTGTCATTTATATGTAACTAGCGACCCGCCCCGGCTTCGCAAGGGTACACTGCTGATACTAAATATACTAGGTAATAAAAATGGTTATTGGTGGACAATTCAAGCACAACACCATCTGACCCCAAACTAAGCAAAGCTTGTAATATGGCGAATAGCTTATATATGTATATTGTGGTTTATTTCTAAGAGATAGACATAATATATTATTGCCGAATGGTTTTGTAGACCTTTTGAAGGAGTACAATTGTACAATACTGCTGTAGATTATTTTGATCTAGCTCATAGGGTTCAGCCAGCGACTACAAAAATGTGTTTATTTATGACATTACATTTGAAACCTTTCAAATTATCAGTGTTTCTCTAGTGTACGCTGTACGTATTATACATATAAACCTTACTCTTGAATCACTGCTATCTATTAAAAAACCCCGCATCAAACTCTGTTTGGTGGTTTTAAAGATCTAAGCATATATTATAAGGACGGACAGTGACGCGGGAAGTGACTATGTAGTGACTCGCAGCGCCCCGCGGTTTTGACCATTACCAGAAAGTGCTCAACGCAGCTGAAAAAGGTTTTCACTTCAATAAAGATTCTATGATTTTGGTACCCAAACCGAAATCGTGTGCTTATATATTATATCTCTTTAAAAACTTTTGTCAGCCCTAAATGCTACGTAGGTACTGTTACCTTGGCTATATTTCATCGAAATCAAATGAACGTAAACGATGAATGGTATAGATTCTTACAATAATGACATAAGGAGAGACCACGGATTTTGTATGTTTACAAATATATATCATCACACATGTTATTTTCATAACATAGATTGACGGGTCGAGCAAGACATGAGCTTAATGGTAAGCAATACCACAGTGGCATGGAGTTATTGAAATAAGATGAGTTCGAATCATTACCTAGCCCTACACTGCGCTCGTCACCCAGTGATATAAGATGATTTATCCGTATGCTCTGGAATTTCAACAACCTAAGGTCTCCACGGCGATAGGTACAAATTCTTATTTATCTTATTTAAAATTCAACGGGGATTTTAAGTTTGGTAGCATCGCATTTAAAGAGGCATCGCGAGTTATACGACTCGGCTACCACCCGATAAATAAAATACCCTCAAATATGGGCTTTTATGTCATGCACGTTAAGATACAGATTACATTGGCAACACAAATTAGCAGACCGCTCGCTGACAGGAGTCAAAGTAGTAGCAGTCATTTATGTTGCCAATGTAACCTGCATCGTAACTGACATGACATAAAGTACAAATTTGAGTGTATTTTATGTATCGGGTGGGAGCGGAGTCGTAAAAGTCTTAGACTGCTGTGCGAGTAAAACCGCGGGGGCATTGCTAGTATAATAATATATGTATGTAGTGACCAACCGAGAAGCAACAATATTTCGGTCAAGGGCATGATTTCACGATTGTTTTCCCATTATCAATTGACTCACCGGTAAATACGCTTTATGACTACGTAGCGGCCCGCGAGTTTGTCTACGCGGAAGTTGGATTAGTCTCAGAGGAATTGATTTTTTTCGGGATAAAAAGTAGCCTATGTCTATGTAGTATGTATTATTCCAGACGATTATAGTAACTGGGTTCCAAATTTTATCTCGATCCGTTTATACGTCACGACGTGATTGAGCAACAAATATCCATACATTTACTAAACATACGGTGACTAAAATAAACTGAATAGTTCGCCAGCTAGCCTATGAAAAAATATTATTATAAACGTATTTTTTCTGCGAAGCCGAGGGTCGTAGGTTCGATTCCCACCCAGTGCAAATATTTGTGTGATGAATTCAAATGTTTGCACTGTGTCTGGGTGTTTCTATGTATAATAAGTATGTATTTAAAAAATCTATATAAGTATTATATCAGCTGGCCGCCATCATACAAGCTTTCCTTAGTTTGGGGTCCGATGGTGTTCAGTGTGTAAATTGTCCACCAATATTCATTTATTATTATAATCTCAATTGTTATCTGTTCCTTATTTAATAACAAAAAAAAAACAGTTTGTGATCAAGCCAGTGTCCATTTAGTTTATTTTTGCAGAATCGCCCGTCAGCCTTTTTAAAAAGCAATTAATTACGCGTAGATAACAAATTGACATTGTACTAAATAAAAATAGGCCATAGCTCTCAATAATCAGTAAAATAATATTTTCTTTTATATTTCTGCGAAGATAAAAGTAAACAATTCTATAAATTAACAATCAGTTATACGTACAGTTTTAATTATTATTTGTTTATGTTATTCCTTTATCTATATTCTAAAGAAGTTAAGTTTTTTTAAGAACTGTTTAAACTATCTTAATGAAGCTGATGAATTCGTTTGTTTTTTATTGTTTTGTTCGTATTGTCATTTTTCTGGAGTAGTATTGCTGCCAGTTATTCTATCGCCAAGCATGAAAATGCAAACATTACTGTGTTCTGGCTTGAAGGGTAATATTTCCAGATAAGTTACAGGGTAAATATATGAATTATCTAATCTCTGGGTGACTATATCCCACTATCCCACTAATATCCCACTATCCCACGATTATCCCACTAATATTATAAATGTCAATGTATGGATGTTTGGATATTTGGATGTTTGTTGCTCACGAAATCACGTCCTAACGTATGAACGGATCGGGCTGAAATTTGGAACACAGATAGATTATATTCTAGAAGAACACATAGGCTACTTTTAATCCCAGAAAACAACGGGTATCACCGCGGGGCGCTGCTAGTCTTTAATATATCAGTATTATACAGTGTATAATACTGATATATTAAATGTAATATATCAGGGTATACAGTGTGATTTGGACTTGAAAAGTCTAAATTACTGTATGTTATAACGCGTATAGTTAATAGCGTTTGACCACCTACTCGCCTGATGGTAAGCGACGGTGTGGTCGAAGATGAGGCACGTTGACCTAGAAAGTACCTATTCACTCTGACCTGGAAAAGTTCTAGATTGTATATCTCAAGAAACAAGGAGGCGGGCAACTTATCCCACTCTAAAGCTGTACGCACGAGAAAAGTGGAATCAAACCTTTTTGTATGGATTTTGGGAATATCCACAGTGTATGGGTGGTAGTGGACCGACTTACGACTTGTCCTGTAGTGGAAAAGGGAAGGCAATATTAGGTCGTGTAAATCCGCTGCACACTCCAAAATGCATTCTGTAGAACACTGCCACTTTTCACTTTCAGACTAGCCACTTTTCGACGATGTTCTAGGCTTAGCAGCTTAGGTACTAAGTCTCTATCACCTATTAGCCGAACAGCGCGCCGTTCTACCGCGTCAATAGCTTCGAGCTGGTACTTCGACGATCCATCCCATAGGTGGCAGCAGTATTCCACACTCGAGCGAACTTGGGCTTGATATAGAGCTAGTCGTTGATTCGGTGTGAAATACTGCCAGACCTTACTGAGAACACCAAGCTTTTTTCCAGCTAATTTGGCTTTTGTTAAATAGTACCTGACCAACATTAGCGGTGAAACCGCGGGAAACCAGTGGTAATGCGCCATGTTAATTTACGCTAATGTTTCGTTCGAATATCATTATCGAATGCGTATGTACATAATTCTCGATACCTAATCTTGTTATTTACCACAATGTATGATTGTTTACAAACATATAGCAATAATGATGACTTTACAACTCTGGCTGTGACTTAGCAGTTAGCATGTGTATGATTGGAGACCGGAGGGTCTACCGCCTAACTAAATAAATAAATATTGTTGGACAATTCACACGCAACACCATTTGACAAATTTGACTGACAAATTTTGAATTTGACAACAAAGCTTGTACGATGGCGGCCAGATAGCTGATACAATACTTATATAGTTTTAAATACATACTTATTACACATAGAAACTAAATTTGTCTTAGATTTGGTACTGCTCTCTTTTTTCTTTTTGCTTGAAATTATAGCGATAGTAATAGCAAAGCCAAAGCCGATTTAGAATGACGATACTTTCTTTAATTATGTTGACAGTTTATTTTCAAGCGCCTTAAACTATCTGGGATCTGAGATAATTTGTCAGATGGTCTCTAGTCTCTACTACCAACTTGTGGGCTAGCCTAAACAGCTCTTTGACGTAACTAACCTAGCTCCTTCCACTAGTGTGTAACTATGTACATCTTTCTCCACTTTCAGAGAGATTAACTATGTTTGGTTAACATCGATTCAAAATGGCAGCCTCCACAAAATGGCGGAGAATACATTTTTTCACGACTCTTTTTTTCTCATTTGGGTATCAAATGAAAGGGTCTGACTAGTAGAATACTATAACAAACTTCAAATCCAACATATAATTTTATTTTTTATTTTGTTCTTATAAAGTCTAGCGTCTGTTATGGAATCCCGAGTGTGTAACTACTAATACTCGAATATACTTAACTCTTAAAATAATATGTTTCAGAAACCCCCAACTACTGTTCGTATCTTCGATCGCAATGACTACTACAGCGTGCACGGGGTGGACGCGACTACAGCCGCCCGGGAAGTCTTCTCGTCCATTTCAAACATAAAACAGATGGGACTGGCGCCTAATAAGCTCCAATACCTCGTACTTTCTAAGGGAAACTTCGAGATTCTTATCAAGAAATTGTTATTGGTAAGTTTGCTTTTCTAAACATGCATATAAACAGGCCTATTTTGTCACTTCTTTTTCGGGCGACTACAGCCGCCCTAGAAGTCTTCTCGTCCATTTCTAACTTTAAACAGATGGGGGACTGGCGCCTAACAAGCTCTAATACATCGTATTTTCTTAGAGAAACTTCGAGATTCTTACCAAAAAATTGGGATGTTTGTCCTTCTAAACATAGGTAAGTACGTATAAAGAGAGATGAACTATTAACCCGGCGTCATGGGGGTTGGGTCTGTGAGACCCGTCACATCCTATTTCGCTTCTAGTTCGGTTACTATGCGTGTTACATTGCCCTTCTTCTCAATAGCTGGAACTGTTGAGTTGTTCTATGCGTCCCAGGTAACACATTAATTCTACAATAGTCGTAATAGGAGTTACACGTGCACAAAGTTGAATAAGGACTGTGAGACCCATCCCCGCAGTTGGTGTAACAATCTCGCGCCGTTTTGTATAGATTGTGTTTTAATTATTATCCGTGTATTTATCTTTTTATATGCGTTTTTATTGTTGTTGATTACAATTAATGTTGCTGATATAGTTCAATGTGGTTTGTTTGTGGTTTTTGTAGGTATTTAGTGAAAAAATTGTCAGACCAGAAGATATGTAAGATCACTTGAGTAAGTGTAGATATCCTAGTGACACAGAGCAAGATATCTCAAACTCTAAATGATATTTCACCGTCTATGCCAGATAAAAATCGTAAGCTGGAAGAGCATTCTACATCTGGATCGGCTAGTTCTTTCAAACGCAAACCGTGATTGTTCTTCAGATTTTTATCATATCACAGATGCGAGAATGTGGTATATGAATCCTTATCAAAAAAGGAAATGTCCTTTACAAAATGTCAGAACCAGACCCGAAAATATACTCAATCAATTGCCAGGTGTAGTACCAGCACACCATCCAAAATTGGCGATGTCTGGAGTGTAATACTGGAATCTGCATCCACGTGAGCAGCGACAAAAAATTGGAAATATTGTTGGTGAAAAACAAAGGAACCTCCAGCAAAAAATACTAACAACGTTAGCAATAGATGCCAAGTGTGTCTAGTCAAGAAAACCCGTAAAACAAATTATAACTGAGAGAGTTGCAATCAACCAACGTGTTTTTTGAAACTCTATCAGGCGAAGAATTTGTAGCATTTTTCTGTGCTGATTGCACCTAAGATAATGGTTCAAAGTGATTAATTCTTTTTTTTCTTTGTAAGATAATATAGTTTTCTACAAATAAACACGATTATAACATAAATACTGATAGTTAATTAGCAACATAATGACATTTAAGTAGAAGTGAAAGATTTTACAGTTTTTTGTCGTTATTTCTTAAAACTCTCATAAATATTATTAAAACATAATATGTATGATATGTGTATTTTATTTATTTACATAAATATCTAGAAAAGCTGAAAATAATACATTTTAACTTTATTGTTCGTGAAGTTTTTCAATAATTTCATCTAATGAACGGGTCTATGAGACCCACCCCTACGTCCATGTAACACTTTTCCACCCCCATGACGCCGGGTTAAAAGATTTGTATAAAAACCTATACAAGTCTTATGCCTAGTAGTAGGCCTTACAAGCTTGAATATGTACTTCGCTCTCTAAGTAATTACGGAACTATTGCCCTAAAAAAAATACTATAGATTAATTGGTTCTAGGTTGATGCCTTGGATCCTTGCACTAATTGTCGGTAATGAAATTACGAGCAATATATTTATTTGCAAGTAAACTGCTTTATTTCGAGTATTTGTACCTATTTGACCTTAACCTTGCTATCTAAAAAGATAGCCAGCACATTGAACTATGTCGCTTCGGTTCGTACCGCACTCAGTGATAAACTATAGTTATTTGTTATACAAGAGTGCAAAGTGGTTTTTTAACCGCGTGCTCAATTTTGATGACCGAGCAAGCGAAGGATTCTAAAGTTGAATCACGAGCGTAGCGAGGGATTCAAAAATTAGAATCCTGAGCGTAGCAAGGGAATCAAAAGGGCACAAGGTGAAAAATCTTTGCACTCGAGTGTAACACGTAATTTTTCATCCCCCCCTAGCGAGGAAATTACAAAACGCTTTGCGGATTTTCAGTTTCAGTCGATTCTGTTGGCGTTAAATAAACTTCTTGGTCGCTAGAATCGCTTATTATTATGGTATTTCGGTTTTTCACTTGTATTCAATTTTATAAGTTTTAAACTTAAGTTTATTTAGCCATGGTTTAACAATAACAATATGACGTGAAAATATGGAGAGTTGACCGATTGAGGTAAGGAGTTTCATGTGTACATGAAAAAGTGTCCGCGAAATGCATTAAATTATAGTAGCGATAAATTTCCATCAAGGTACATTTTAAAGGAAATTAATAAACGTACTATTCAGAATTCATGAAAGAAAAATATTGGCAGTCATAGGCACTGCCGATAGAAGTGGTAACTTATAACTCAGAATTTGATTTTACTTTGGAAACTACGCGTGTGAAACCAGAGGGCGTGGCTATGAACATGGCCATCTAGAAATGCTGACACATTTTTAAATGGCCAATGGGAAAGGCTGAGGCATTTCTAGATGGCCATTGGCTATGGTCACGAGTTTACCCGAAGATTTCTTATCATTCCCGAGCGTGACGCTAAATTGACAGCCCACGAAAAATCTGTCTTTGGCGCGCCAAAAGAAGTTTTGACTTCAAAATATATTGTACCTTCATGTTTTCTCAAAATAGTAATTATTTATTTGATGTTAAATTTACTACATTATTTTGTACCGTACACAAGTAGTTGAAATTATCTATTAGTTACTATTTTAGTAGTACAATAATATTTAATTATTTAACTCGGCAACTCGGCATACTTCAATTCGATTACAATTGATTCATTCATAGCATTTCAAAATGTTTTGCCATTTGAAATAACATTCTTTACCTCTATCCTCCATACGTGAAAAGAAAATTGCGCGCAAAGCATTTTAAAAAAAAGTACACCAAAGAGGTTCCGAGTATGAGTTTTTAACAAATTAAAAATAAATGTATGATGAATTCGGCACCAAGGAGGTAGAAATAAATAGGTTAAATTATGTTTTGAATTCAAAACCTCAGTACACACGATGTTCTAAATTCAAATTTACTTTAACCTCTAGAGGGTAAAAACGACTTTTGCGCCCTGATATCGAGGAGCAAAAGTACTCTTTCCGAGCTGGTGGGATGAAAAAAATATTGCTTCGCATATTGATAGCAAAATTCACGTATACGAATTACACTCACACAAGATCACATGTAAAAGAACGCCGTGTAGTAGTAACGATGAGATCATGCAGATCAGTTGCATACTTTTCGAAATATATCCGTTATTAACCGATAAACTTGCAACTTCGCGGCGATGTTGTATTGAATACGAAATTTAGCTAAAGTGTTATTGTTTTCTCTGGATTTAGGTTTTCCCGAAACAGGCTTGCCTAGTGGGACACCAACGGAAGTCACTATATTATTTTATTAATGGTTTACAAAAAAAAACAAATTTCAATTTGTTTGTTTTACTTTGGTTATACCTATCTCGGTAATTTTTTGTGGTAAATATTATTTTTTTTCATTTTTTCATGTTCAAAACTAAAAGTATTTTTTTGCACCAGGGATCGTTTCCTATAATACTTTTGACACGTCTATCGATCGAATCCAGAGCCTCCAGCTGGTACATCATACTTAGCCGATCCATCCCAAAATGCTTACTCCATAAAACTCCATACAAGAGTTTTTAAGTATAGCCATAGATATGCACAATGTTGTGACGCCGGGCACAGATTTGTCAGAATCCGGGACATCCTACTGATGTTATAAATGCGAAAGTTTGTATGTTTAAATGTTTATTGCTCAATAAAGAGTTGCTAAGAAGAACAAAGTTTTTAAAAAAATACAGTGGAAGGAGATAAATTTCTCTCAGATTTCTAGGAGACAAGCAGTTTTATGTTAGCAATTTCTTATGTTAAAAAAGCTGGCATTATAATGGCACTATGCTGTAATGGCTCTGTTGCATCAGACGCGTGTATTGCTCATTCTGTCACTCTATATTATAAAACGTTGTGTAGCTTAACTCGAAAAAGCGCCATCGTTTCATGGTTGACTTTCGAAAGGTTCTGACTGATTCCACTTTCGTAGTAAGAACATCTAAATACGTAACGCGTTACGCTTAGTAGTAAGAACCTACTCTACTACTACTCGACCGCCAGCTGAATCGGATCTGTAGCCTACCACGAAAAACATTCAGGTCAATACATCTCGGTCGGAAGTTATAGACTTAGGTTGGATGAGGGTCGGATCGAACGAAACGGCCGATTCGATTAATCGACCGATCTATCGTGGTAGGAAACTTCCATAAGTTCGGCCGATATATCGTTTATCGGACTTCGTAGTAGACCTGCTAAGAACATCTAAATACGTAGTGCGTTACTTGAGTGAGTGTTCCCGATAGATGTAAATTCAAGATATGAAACACCCATATTACATCATGTAACGTGAATGAATTGGTTTCTTTTATGGATCAAATCGCTGCATCGTAGACCGCATCGTCGCTTAGCATCAGGCGAGATGGCATTCTAGTGCATACCTACCTATATACTTTCGATAAAAAAAGTCAGAAATCAGATTCTCCATTCTTCACAGTATTTTATTGTTTTACTCGAAATTTTTTTTTTTTTTAGTTATGAAGATTTTAGAAGTGAAAATCAATTGATTTTTTATGAATTTTAAGTCGGTATCTTGGAAAGTCTCACGTCTATTCTAACTGTAACAAATTTCAAGTCGATCCGTTCAGACGCTACGACGTGATTTAACAAAAAAGACATCCAAACATTGCCATTTTTAATTAGTAGGAAAGTAGGATTGTGGGATTAAAACACCACACCCACCCAAGCCCTCACAACGAGGGATACAAAAGCGTGCAATACTACATAAACAAACTGAATGACTACGAATTATCTCTCCGGATTCATGTAACTGATAGATCGGTTACTGCGGCATTGCACGTGACCTTAACTGTAAATATCAGCGATAATGTAAACAATTCCAATAACAACATTGATAGCTCTTTCATAGGCATCAGCAATAATACTTAGAATAAATAAACATAATAGTACTAACGGCTCGTTCCGGACTCGCTAGGATGCTGTCAAATAAAGACGATTAATATTGAAATCTCCCAAGGATATAAGATGATTTATCTGTTAGATCTGTAATTAATCTGAGAACATTGCCCTTGAAACCGGAACACAGTAATACTAGCACCTTACTGCTGTGGCGTTAGAATAACAGGCACAAAAGGGGTTCTTTCAATGGTGGACTCTGCAACAGGGATCGATCGATCACTACAAAATGCAATGTAGAATGTAGAAGTAATGTACAAATTATAGCATGTTTTTGTTGAAAATAGAATGTTTCCAGATAAATTACATTGCAATGAGAAGAAATCGTCTGGTATCTCCTGGGCAAGACCGCAGTGCAGTGTGAGGCAGATGTACAGTGATTTGACCTCTAGTCTAGTGTACTTGTTATGGGCAGGCGTATCCTCCTGATATTATAGATCTCAATGTATGGATGTTTGGATATTTGTTGATCAATCACGCCATAACGTATGAATGGATCGGACTGAAATTTGGAACACAGATATATGGTATAATCTGGAAGAACACACAGGCTTTTTATCCCGGAAAAATAACGGGAATGGGAACTACACGCTATAAGCACGATGCTCATATCGACATAACTAAAAACATTAATTTAAACTTTGGGAGCGTTGAAGTATTACCTACGTACTTGTAACGCATTAGACGAATCTATAAGGGTTCCGTTTACGGAACCCTAAAAACTAGGTGTCTTCTCAAAGGTGCGAAACTGCTGAAGTTTGAACAGTTGCTTTTGTTATATACAGCACAGATTCGCTCTTGTGTGGAGTACTGTTTGGTCTGTTTGCATCATGAGATGGTTCTGCTAAGTATCAAGAAGCTCGGGAATCGATCAAGATACGTGCCAAAAGGCTCATAGGCAAAGACTTAAATATATTTAGATTTCTGTGGCAAAGACACTCTAGTGCGAAATAGACTTCAAAGTCTTGAACATCGACGTAAAATTTCTAGCTTATCGGGTTTGTATCGGATACACTTCGGAGAGTGCAACTGATCTGCATGATCAAATACCACCTTGCCCTTTTTCTTTCGGACTTCTCGTAGCTCGAAGAAGTGACATCGTTTCATGGTTGATGTTCCAAAGACACGAACGAAGAGGTTTCTCTCTCTACGTTTGTGATAAGAACGTCTGTTAGAACAGCTGTGGAATGCGTTGCCTGAGTTGGGTTTTCCCGGTGGTTAACTTGGTGTATTCAAATCGAGATTGAATAGGTTTCTTCTAGGTAAACACACTCCATCGTAGACCGCATCGTCGCTTAACATCAGGCGAGATGGCGGTCAAGTGTAAACCTATAAAAAATTGAACTTAGTAAAAAGCTGTTCGTTTAATATATCTCCACTCTAATTTGTATGATTAGAGTTAGGAATGACTTTTATTTTATGACCCATCTGGAAAGCATGATTAGAGTTTAAAATTCTAGATATTGAAAAGCTATGTACATTACTCAGGATTAAAAATATACAATCGTCCACACCATTTTTATGTATCCTAATAATCATAACAACCAATATTACATCCAGGTGCGACGGTACAGAGTCGAGATTTACGTAGCAGAAGGTTCAGTGAAAAGCAACGAATGGAGCATCCAGTACAAAGGCTCGCCCGGCTGTCTCTCGCAGTTAGAAGAGGTTCTAGGAGAGAGCCTCGCGAGCGCTGATGATAGTACGCCGTGCCTAATGGCCGTCAATATCAAGACCGATCCAGTTAGCAAGGTAAGCCAAGTGATTTTGTACCTACTGTTGATGACTTGAGAGTCGAAATTTACGTAGCAAAAATATATGTGAAAAGCGTAACAAATGAATATCGACATTGATTGACAAAGTACATAATGTGTAGAAGATTCACATCTTTTATATTTACGTAAGTCCAGTGGCATAGGGTCGAGTTTTTCGTAGCAGGAGAGCGTCCAGTTTAAACACAGCTGGGTAGGCACCCAGCTGTCCTTTTCTGCTGTAGCAGTTTCTAGAAGAAAATTTCGTGACCACAGCGTGCGTAGTTACAATTACTCATGCCTGTTAAAATTAAAAAAATACGGGGTAAATCCAGCGGTGACGACAAACTTTTGTATCTGTGCTTCGAATATACTCATAGGTGCAGGCAAGATTCAAATCTCTAGGCTAACACGCCTTTATATTTGTTCTAATTTGTTTGCTATGTTCTTTATTTAGTCCGAATTATTAAATCGATAAATTATTTAGATCTGGTAAATTTTTCAAATGAATATGTCACTGCATTTTTTTATACTTTATGGTTCGACCATATACCGACGACGTGAATTGAAGTAATTAAATACGTTACCGTAAAATTGGTAAATAGCGTTAGTGTATAATCTTACGTCGTTAGATAATTATATATAACCTTTTGTGTTTTATTAGAAACTGACGGTACATATAACTTTTCGGTGACAAATATAAAACCAAACTCCATATAAATTTCTTTTTTTGTCATTTCTCAGGGCCGTTTGCTAGGCGTGGCGTGCGTAACAGCAGGCGACTACCAGATGTCAGTGGCAGAGTTCACTGACGACGACCTTCTCACCGAACTGGAGACCATCACTGTCCAGATGGCGCCTTCCGAGTGCCTTGTGCCGCTGAGCGATCACGACGATGTAAGAAACTGTTTTAAAGCTGACTTACAGCCAAACCACACTAGCTACTTTTAGCAGCGGCTACTGGCATCTTGACGCTGCGTCATGCTTCAAAAAGTAGCTGCTCTGGGCGTCTAGTCGCTGCATCTCGCTTCAAAAAGTAGTATGTGTGGTCAGGGCCTTAGTTGGTAGTAAGTCTGTCTGCCAAGCCGTAACTGCGGTACCTACCCATTCCAGAACTCGTCTACCTGAACGATTCTCGGGTCTGCGACACATACATACATACAATATCCCTAAAAACAACTAATTAGTCAGATTGCTAAAAAATATTGTACCCGTATTTTTTCTTTTGTTTCACAAATAAAAAATGACGAATATACAGTGCTGAGAAATTTCGCGTGACGTCTATATATTGTGGGTAGGATTTTTGCCCACAAGTGACGTCACGACCCCCTACTCTGGAAGTTTGATGACCTAAATCTATATCTTGTTTTTTAATAATTTGACGAAACAAAAAATACGTGTCCCATATTTTTCCATGATCTAGCTGACGTACCTACTAATTAGAATGGTTTATTTTTTATCTAGTCCGTTACCCTATTATCTGACACCAAAAAAAGATACGAACGTACGATACGTAAAAAAATATAGTAGGACACTCTCAAGGGAATAAAAATTTTGTGGGTATTTTCAGTTGTGAGTTCAGGGAACCTCTAGGTGAACGAGTCCGATTCACTCTTGTCCTTGTTTTCGTTCGTTTGAAAACTGACTTGACCCGCTTGACCGAGATTTCTTGTGTAATATTAGTAAATCGCAGATTACGCATTTTCCCAAGGTTCTTTCCTGTTTTGTGGTTTCGAAATGTGTAAGTTATAACCTCATTTATTTTCTTAGTAAAATTAATAACGTTTATTTCATGTCTCATCATATAATATTTGTCCACGTATAATTGATACACTTGAGGTCCTGTTTTAATAATATAATTTGGGTTGGAGAGTGGGATTGTTTGAAAACATTTTCAACCTCGATTTGCACATGATCTCTTACCCCATACATACGACCCGCGCTATCTCCCCCCTCGCTCGGCTATAACGATCTCTCTTACAATTGCACTATTACGCGTATTTACGATGTTTGCCGGTAACTAAATCACATAGGTATATTTATTTTATCTTTAATGATTTGGACTCGGAAGAGTCCAAATTGCTGTTTGACACTGTGTTGTTGTGGGCAGGTGTGTTGCTTACCATTAGGCACATGTCCTGCTCGCCCCGTCACTCTATAATTTTAAAAACCCACTTGGGTCCTTAGTACAAGCTTGGCTTAATTTGGGACTAGATGTGGTGTTGTGTGAAAAAACTATCTACTAATGGGGTTTTTTTCATTTATTTTTCCATTTCCTTTCAGTACAAAGCCCTGAAAAAAGTAATGGAGCGCACAAACGTCACAGTAACAAAGTTAAAAAAAGCAGAATTTGCAACGGAAGGTCTTATTCAAGATTTGAATAGGCTTTTGAAATTCAAGGACACTCAGCAGCAAGATGCCAACGCTTTCCCGGAAACTAGACGAGAGCTAGCGATGACTACTCTGGCCGCTTGTATTCGATATGTGGCCTTGTTGACGGATAGCACGAATTTTGGCAGGTAAAAATGGTTTACAACTCTAATCTAGATACACGGTAGTGTGTCAAGCCAAGGTCAAGTAACATTATTGAATCTTCAGCATAATTGACAGGTCTTGTGGCTCCCACATTAGTTATTGCTTGCTTGCTTGCTAGTTATTAGCTCACTGAATCAGGGATTCATTATTTATTTGATTTTACCACCTTCTACAAATATTTTTATGATGAATGTTTGTTCTGTGTCTGGGCGTTTCCATGTATGATAAGCGTAAATTTTAAATTATAAATAATTATCACCTATCTGAGTTTCACAGTAAAATCTTTGGTTAGTTCGTGGCTAGATGGTGTTGTGTGAAATGTTATTTGATAAATATCTCATTATCCCCTTACCTATTATTTAGCATAGGCCTCGCTTCGTGTTGTGCGGAGCATTATTGTTTATTGACGGGGAAATATTTTGAAGATACCCAGCTACATTCGATTGCAGCTTGCTTATTTTCGATTTTAAACACTAAAACCCTCTCGGGCCTCCTTTGTCGGCGGAAACACCTTGGTGGTTAATGAATGTTAAGATGGTGAATCTGAACAAAACATTACTGTTTATCTTAGTGGATGGTATCATTAGAATGACCAATCAAATCGGAATATACCACCACCAAAAAAAGTGTGGTACCTACTCTCCTGGGCAGATTCTGCACAGAGATCTCGTACAACACTACAACAATTATTTTTTTCAGGTTTCGTATATCAACGATTCAAGCCGACTGTTTCCTACATCTGGACTCAGCTGCGCTGTCCGCACTAAACGTGTTACCAGAACTTGGCGACACAAATCATTCTCCTTCTCGGAGCCTTTTCGGTCTTCTGGATAGGTGCCGCACACAACAAGGGAAGCGGTAAGCGAGTTTGAATTTTATTTTAAAGGCTTACAGTCTAATTTAGCTATGTACATATGTCTAGAGTCTAGACTGTGTTACCAGAACTTGATACTGATCATTCTCCCTTCTCGCAATCTCCTCAGACTTCTCGATAAATGTCGCACACAGCTAGGGAAGTGGCGCGATTTTGAACCTTATCTAAAGGTAGCGATCCGCGCGGAGACCGCGACAGGAGACCGCGACCTGATACCTTGACAGGCACTTTATATTATGGAATTGAATGGGCGCCAGAGACCGCGACAGGAGACCGAGACACGTCAAGTGCCTGTCGCGGTCTCCGGTCCCGGTCTCCTGTCTCCTGTCGGTCTCAGCACGAACTTGTACCTTTAAAGAGTGATGATTGAATTTAGCACTGTCCACATACTCAGAGTTAAGAAGAATTTATATCGCAACCAACTAGCTTAATCAGCCGTTTCATTAACAGCCTAGCCTGTTTACTAAACAGCGCCGTTTATCTAGCGGCCTGAGTGATATTCAGCCATTTGTTCAAACATAGGCAAATAAATTGAATCTTTAACATTTAATTATTTGCCTAGCCTGCTCAATTCAATTGTAACTAAGTTTGTTTAGGTTAGTTTATAAAGAATAAAAACATCAAATTTGTTGTAATAACCTTTTATTCAGATTTACTTAATTAATTATATTAGAAAATAGAGCGTTGGTCAGAAAAGAGAAATGAGAATGGATGAAAAGAGAACGGAAATAAAGTGGCCAAGTGCGAGTTGGACTCGCCCATGAAGGGTTCCGTTGCAGCAAACAACATAATATACATAGTACACATAGTTCTTGTAGTTCGTTGTAACTTTGATCGAAGTTTTAATAATAGTGTATTTATGACGTACTAAAAAAAACTACTCATCAGATCGAGTTCAAACCAATTTTCGTTGGTAGTTTGCATGGTAATGTACATCATATATTTTTTTTAGTTTTTTCATTCTCTTACTTTAGAAGTTAGAGGGGCACACATTTTACCACTTTGGAAGTGTCTCTCGCGCAAATTATTCAGTGTAGACAAAAATTATATCAAAAACCTCATTTTTAAAGACCTATCGATAGACAACCCCACAAGTGTAGATTTGATGAAAAAAAATTTTTGAATTTCAGTTCTCAGTATGGGGGGCAAACCAAATTTTTTTTTTCAATTTTTTTTGTAAAATTTTTCTTTTTTTTTCAATTTTTTTGTAAAAATCTTAATGCGGTTCACAGAATACATCTACTTACCAAGTTTCAACAGTGTAGTTCGCATAGTTTCGGCAAAAAGTGGCTGTGACATACGGACGGACAGACAGACAGACAGACAGACATGACGAATCTATAAGGGTTCCGTTTTTACGTTTTACGGAACCCTAAAAACTAAAAGAGGCAAGAATGACACAGATATCTGCAGTCAGTAATCAAAAAAAGTCATACATGAGACAATTTTTAAATCTTTGTGTACTTGATTATCATTGTTGTTGAATTTCAGTCTCCTAGCACAATGGCTGAGGCAACCACTACGCGATATACACCTCATAAATGAACGCCTCGACATAGTCGAGTTGTTGGTAGACAGATCGCAGCTGAGATTGCAGTTGCACGACGACCATCTGAGGAGGATTCCGGACTTGCAGGCGTTGGCTAGACGACTTACTAGGAAGAAGGCGAATCTACACGACTGTTACAAAATCTATCAGGTGAGATATTCGTCTAATCGGTTAATAGATTTGATTGAATAGGATCTCAAGGGGTAGACAACGTTTGTGCTGGGACTCAGGACTTTTTCTCACAAAAAGAGAATCAAAGGCTTGCACCACTCTAGCCCGATGAGGCGACGAGGGAAGTGGAAGACGCGTAATCTCGAAAGATTTTAGGACTGCAACTTAAACTGTTTTCTTATGGCTTCTATTCCTCATGAGTATAGCCTTCTGATGTTGTATTCAATGAAGAGATAGGAGTCCTGCTTCAGAGGATCGGTTGACTTCTAGTAGTCCTGAGTTTGATGAGTCTTTCACTCTGGCATATTTTAGGACTGTTCCTAGAGTCTTTTTTATGTCCAGATTCCACACAATATTTTCCTTCACCGTTAAAATAATGTGGTGATTACAAAATCATTGTGAAAATACTCGGAATGGGTGCAGGCGGAATTTAAACGAGTGCATGATTGTGAATCGCATGTTCTACTGACCATGCCACGACGGCTCGCACAAAAACTTTATATACATGTTTTTTATTTTAACTTTAGATATCTATATATATAAAAGCGAAAGGTCACTCATCAAGGAATCTCAGAAACTACAAATGCTAGGAATCTGAAATTTTGCATGGAGGTTCTTTTTAGCACGTAGGCGCTCGCTAAGACGGGGTTTTGCGAAATTCAACCCCTAAGAGGGTGAAACAAGGGATGAACGGTTGTATGAAAATTCGTCGTTTTCAAAGTTATCAAATTTTGTATCTAGACACTTGCCACGAAGCAATTAAATGTTTGTTCTATCAATTTTGTCATTTTGAACTGTATGGGGGTGAAATTGGGGTTGAAATGGGGGATGAATGTCAATATGGAAGTTCCCAAGCATTGAAGATAAAACCATGAAACTCTGTATATAGGAACTTGACACGAAGCAAACGAATGTTTGTTTTAGCAATTTCGTAATTTCAAACTGCACGGGGGTGAAATTAGGGTTGAATGGGGGATGAATGTCAATATGGAAGTTCCCAACCGTTGCAGATAAAACCATGAAACTGTGTATATAGGCACTTGACACGAAGCAAAATAATGTTTGTTTTAGTAATTTTGTAATTTCAAACTGTACGGGGGTGAAATTGTGGTTGAAATGGGGGATGAATGTCAATATGGAATGTCCCAACCGTTGAAGATAAAACCATGAAACTCTGTATATAGGCACTTGACACGAAGCAAATGAATGTTTATTCTATCAATTTCGTAATTTCAAACTGCACGGGGTTGAAATTAGGGTTGAAATGAGGGATGAATGTCAATATGGAAGTTTCCAACCGTTGAAGATAAAACCATGAAACTCGGTATATAGGCACTTGACACGAAGCAAAAGAATGGTTGTTTTAGTAATTTTGTAATTTCGAACTGTACGGGGGTGAAATTGGGGTTGAAATGGGGGTTGAATGTCAATATGGAAGTTCCCAACTGTTGCAGATAAAACCATGAAACTCTGTATATAGACACTTGACACGAAGCAAACGAATGTTTGTTCCATCAATTTCGTAACTTCGAACTGTACGAGGGTGAAATTGGGGTTGAAATGGGGGATTAATGTCAACATGGAAGATCCCAACCGTTGAAGATAAAACTATGAAGCTCTTTATATCGGCACTTGGCACGAAGCCAAAAAATGTTTGTTCTAGCAATTTTGTAATTTCGAACTGTATGGGGATGAAATTGAAGTTGAAACGGGGGACGAATGTCTCTTACGCTTTCACACCTAAACAACTGAACCGATTTTGATGAAATTGTTTTATTATAAGCTGTTTTTAGTAAATGTGTCTGGGTATAAAATTAGTTATTGCCTGAGTTACCTCAGTATTTATTTCGCGCGGACGAAGTCGCGGGTAACAGCTAGGTTTATATTTGACCGCTGACTCGCCTGATGTTAAGCGGCGATGCGGTCTACGATGGAGCGTGCTTACCTAGAAAAAACCGGTTCACTCTCGATATGAAGACACCAAGATTATACTCATCGGGAAAACCCCACTCAGGCTACGCATTCCACAGCTTAAACGTCCTTATCACAATAGTCGACTGGTCTCGTGGCTTAGTGGGTAAATAACTCTGCCTGCGAAGCCGAGGGTCGTCGGTTCGATTCCCACCCAGTGCAAATATTTGTGTGATGAATTCAAATATTTGTACTGTGTCTGGGTGTATGTATAATAAGTATGTATTTAAAACTATAAGTATTATACCAGCTATCTGGCCGCCATATTACCAGCTTTGCTTAGTTTGGGGTTAGATTGTGTTGTGTGTGAATTGTCCGCCAATATTTATTTATTTAGTAGAGTCAAACCACTTCGTTCGAGTCTTTGGAACGTCAACCATGAAACGATAATTGATTTCCAGGCAATCAGCAGGCTTCCGTCTCTATTACAATGTCTAGCTGAAGCGGACGACGCGACGGTGCACTCCGCGCTAACTGAACCTATATCAGAACTGAACGGCGATCTGGACAAGTATCAGCAGATGATCGAGGCTACTATGGACATGGATGCTGTCGATAGAGGTATTATGATTTAGATAGAGAAACTCTTCATAGACTATACTAATACTATAAAGCTGAAGAAGTTCTTTGTTTGAACGCGCCAATATAAGGAACCACTGGACCGATTTCAAAAATTCCTTCACCGTTGGATAGATGCGTGATCCCTGAGTAGTATAGGCTATATTTATGTTATGTACCGCGGGCGAAGCCGGGCGGACCGCTAGTCCATAATACATAAGGAGTGTATCTTTTTGTATTCTTAAAGCAGCTAGTGAAGCGAATGGCGACCTTATCGTTAAGAGCGATCTCTAACAACGTATTTAACAAAACTGCAACCGGATTGTTAATACTAGCGTCTCTGATAACACCATATAAACTAGATAAAATGTAAAAAATAAATAGTATAGACTGAGGCACTTAAAAGTGGAAGTACCTATTTGTATTTGTTTGCATTTTTTTTTATTTCATATGTTTGACTTTTCAAGTCCAATGGTTCGTGTGTTTATGCTTCCCATGTGGTAGTCATTTAATTTTTATCGTAATTCACCGAGATGTTGTAAACATCGATCATATTTTCACTAAATCCCAAATCTTATGACTTGGTCATGTACTTTAGTTGTCCTTCCTAAAAAACAATTTTTATTAATTTTACGAGTGTGTCAATTAAATTTTTGTATTGGAGCTGATTGTTCGGTTTGTTGGAGATAAATAATGACATCTATATCTATAAAAGCGAAAGGTCACTCATCAAGGAATCTCAGGAGCTACAAATGCTAGGAATCTGAAATTTTGTATGGAGGTCCCTTTTAGCACATAGGCGCTCGCTAAAGACGGGGTTTTGCGAAATTCAACCCCTAAAAGAGTGAAACAAGGGATGAACGGTTGTATGAAAATTCGTGATTTTCAAAGGTATTAAATTATGTCTCTAGATACTTGATACGAAGCAGTTAAATGTTTGTTTTATCAATTTTGTGATTTCGAACTGTATGGGGTGAAATTGGGGTTGAAATGGGGGATGAATGTCAATATGTAAGTTCCCAACCGTTGAAGATAAAACCATGAAACTCTGTATATAGACACTTGACACGAAGCAAACTAGTGTTTGTTCTAACAATTTTGTAATTTCGAACTATATGGGGATGAAATTAGAGTTGAGATGCCAATATGGAAGTTCCCAACCTTTGAAGATAAAACCATGAAACTCTGTATATAGGCACTTGACACGAAGCAAATAAATATTTGTTCTAGCAATTTTGTAATTTCGACCTGTATGGGGATGAAATTGGAGTTGAAATGGGGGACGAATGTATCTTACGCTTTCACACCTAAACAACAGAACCGATTTTGATGAAATTGTATTATTACCTTAATATTTATTTTGCGCAGACGAAGTTGCAGGTACAGCTAGTACATAATAAAACTGCGCAATATATTTATTTTGTTGTCTATAATTTTAGGTGATTATTTAGTCATGCCATCCTTCGACGAACAGCTACAAACTCTAGCGGACGAATTAGAAAAACTGCAGAACGCAGCTGAAAGGGAACTCAGTAAAGCGGCTAGAGATCTGTGTTTGGACGCGGGGAAGACGATTAAGATGGAAAGTAACCCACAGAATGGATTCCAATTTAGGTAAGAATAGTAGCTACAATAAACTAGACTTTATCGCCTGAATAGTTTAGATCGTTAATTAAGTCCTGTGTAATGTTTCCATGAGTTCAAATCGCGGGAGAAGGTGAGAACTTTCTTAAGACCACATTCTTGGGTAAATAGTAGGCTAAAAGTTGTTGTTGTGTATCTTAGATTAGTTGGCTAGAATCTTATTATCAGGCATCTCTAAACGTGTAGTTAGGGGTGTATTAATAAAGTAACTTGGAAATACATGTGGGATAAATATGGATAGAAACCCCTTAATTATTAATTAACATTTGTTTGATGGGGTAATGTTGTCATATTACCACATAGTAGTAACTTACTACTCACCAGCCAGTTCTGCACCTCCGTGTTGGGGAATAATAGGAGAAGTATGTGACAAGTTTACAAATTTCCTCAAATACCTACCCAAAATTGGCGGCAGCTTTTGGAATATAGGGATTTAACGTATTAGCCTAAAAAACATCAAGAAACCAGAGAACTTGTTTGATTATGAAATCTATCACCCTTAGGACGCTGTCGCCCTTAGGCCGCTACCTACATGGGTATCTACTAATGGCTACCTATAATCCGAGACTGATGTCCCGGATTTGCCAATAGGCCTATATAGACAATAGGAGTGAGATATTTAGATCGCGATTCGGTCCTGTGATAAATGCTTCCGATGTGAAAAAAATTAAAATTTTCCTATTGTAAGATCTTTATTCTACCAGGGTAACATTGAAAGAAGAGCCAGCTCTCCGAGGTAACAAGAAGTACACCATAATCGACGCGGTGAAGGGCGGCGTTCGCTTCAAGACTAGTGCCCTAGAGTCAATCACCGACGACTACATACAAACCAAAGCGTCCTACGAGAAAGAACAGGATAAAGTCGTCTCCGAAATTGTGGGAATTGCATGTAAGTCATTGAATCTTTCAGCTAGACTGGGAAGATCGTGAAAAATCTTTTTGAAGTAAAAAATTATTTTGGTGCACCATAAGGTCATCGTCACGCTCGTAAATGAAATAAATGTTCGGGTAAACTTGGGACTTAACGCATTTCTAGATAGCCATGCTTAGAAAACTAATCTAGACTATTATTATTATGATCTCAGCCTGTATACTGTCCCCTTGCAGAGCAAAGGCCTCTGCCCTCCCTCCAATTTTCCCGGTTCAGAGCAACAGTCCTTCAATCTTGAAGGCCATGCTTAGAAGATTATATAGACCATGTTTTGAAGATTTATTCTAAACTAGTGTAACCTTGCTAGATTGGTTGTGTTAAGAGAGAGAGAGAGAGATTATCCAAGCTAGCTCAAGTTAACATAAGTTGTAGTAAAATTAAGAGTTGGAATAGAAACCACAAGTTTAACTAATTTGATTGTATTGTCATATAAAAGTTTACAGGTACCACCAGGTGGGTGGCCAAAATGTAGTAGTAGTTTTGGGTAGTATAAGTTAAATTTAAAGAGGGGTCGGGGTCGTTTGCAAATCGAGATAATTATATTGCTATTCGGGCGGACACACTGGCCTGTGTTAGCCGCGGTGAGACGGGTCGCAGTCCTTCTGGGGGTGTTCGGTGGTGTCAGCTGGACATGGCGATGGTGCTCCTACACCGGGAGTAGCTCCTCCGCTCCTCAGGCAGCGAGTGGTGGACTGCTACCTCAGAGTTGCGGTTCTTTTAGTGATTCGGCCGGTGGTAATCATAAGAGTCGGCCGTTAGGGTCTCAACCCGGGGATGGAACCCCTATGGGGTTTACTTTTCACTTATGGCTTTTAAGCCTTCGGACAGTATTTTAGTTATTTATATATTTTAGTAGTAAAATTATTTGTAAAATGGCTTCTGCCTCAAGTTAGCTTCATTTTTATAATCTTATGTCCCTCGGCGTCGTCTCTCGCCATTGGACGATTTGAACTCGTCGCGTCCTGATTGGTCCGCGACAGCGTTCCGTTTCACTAACTACGGCCGTTTTACAATTTAAAGGTTTCCTAAGACGGCAAGTCTATTTTTAATGATTTTAAGGGAACGGTTGAGTTGACCACCGTTACACTAGCAGTGCCCTCCGCTTGCACCCGCGTAGTTTCCAAAGTGAGCTATCAAACTAACTATCTAACTGTTATTGATTTACACTTGACCGCCATTTTGCCTGATGTTAAGCGATGCTGCGGTCTACACTAGACGGTCTAGACTTCATCGTGTGTTTTCTCACTCTCATAAACGGATAAGTTACATTTTTCACGTACTGATAACGATCTGAGTCTTCGTTTCTGCATTTCTCCAATAAACATACAAAGCGCAACTTATACTGTTATCACAGTAACATAGGTAATTGCATATACAAATAACTCGCTGTTTCAGTTATTGAGATAACTAGGACGATAAAATAAAAAATCTGAATTCCAGAAATAGAGGTTTGCTTCGTCTAACAATGGTAATTCAGTGCCAAAGTGTTGGGACCTCAACATGACTTTTTTTATAGTATAGAGTGACGAGACGAGCAGGACATGTGCCTGATGGTAAGCAACATACCTGCCACATAACAGCACAGTGACACGCAGCTATTAATTGGAACATGAAGAGTCCAAATCATTACCTAACACTGCACTTGTCACCCAGAGATCTAAGATATTAAATCTCTAAGCCCTGTAATTTATCTGGAAACATTTCCCTTCCTTCAAACCGGTACACAGTGATGGCTGCACATTACTGCTTGACGGTAGAATAACTGACAATAGTGTGGTACTTCCCCAGACTCTACACAGAAGTCTTAACACTACAAAAATATATTGTTTATCTATTCTATGATTGAAGTTAGACCTCTTGGGACGAGGAATAAATTGAAGAAGTATTCACTTTTTGCGTGCGTATATATGTATAAGTACACACAAAGTGTTGTAGTGGTAGGACTCCGCAGAGTCCATCTGGGGAAGGTGCGGGACCTTTGCCAGTTATTCAGCCGCCAAGCAGTAGTGTGCAAACATGACTGTGTTCCGGATTGAATGGCAATGTTTCCAGAGAAATTACTGGGTTAAGAGATAAAACATCTTATATCTCCAGTGACTAGGGCAGTGCGGTGCTAGGATGATTTGGACTCTTCATGTTCCAATAGCTGCGTGTCACTGTGTCACACTATTACGACCAGGGATTTTGCTTACCATCAAGCACATGTCCTTCTCGTCTTGTCACTCTATGTTAGTTAGTTAGAAGGGGCCTTTTCCGCACTTAGCCTCTCGATTGGGCCATTGTGCGTGGCTCATACTTCCCTTCTACTCCAATCATCCCAGGCTATCCCAGAAGGTAAGCAACCTATTCAGGTTGTCGAAGGCCTCTGGGACTGCTGGGACAAAAAAAGTGGTTTTCTTTTTCAGCTGGCTATTCAGAATGTCTCTTCTGCCTGTCCCACATCCTATCTCGTCTCGACGTGTTGGTATCGTTTGCCGTCGCCGCGTCGACCGCCCCCGCGCCTTATTGCCGCCCGGTCGTCACTGAGAGCTTGGACAGAATGGAGATGGTACAACTGAGACACCCCTGCCTGGAGGTGCAGGATGGAGTCTCTTATATACCTAACGATGTTAAATTTGAACGGGGTAAGATAATATTATTAGTCACATATTTATAATACAGCGTGGCGCTTTGGTGTCAACATTAAATTAACATACAAGTAGGGTTCCTGACCAGTAATCATACAAACGACGTGAAAAAAGTATAGTCGCTTATTTTAAAAAAATATATTTTCTAACAAACTAAATAATTGTATCAAGCAATTGAATCCAAATCATCCTGTGCTCAGATTCATTCAACAACGTCAGTTGTGTGCGTGATTTCCGTAGAACTGGCAACGTCGCAAAAATTATCCTGTGTACTAGATTCATTCAAATACGTTAGTTGTGTGCGTGACTTACGTCACAGAATAAATATTAGTACAACCTTACGTGTAAGTTTGGCAACGTCGCGCCGCGCCGCTCGAGAGGGGTAGGTACCTACAAGTCCCTACGGTTGGTACGGTCGAGATGGGTAGGTACTCGCAAATGCGCGCCAGTCGAGAGGAGTATGTAGGTACTCGCAAATGCACGCCGGTCGAGAGGGGTAGGTACTCACAAATGCGCACCGGTCGAGAGGGGTAGGTACTCACAAATGCGCGCTGGACGAGACGGGTAGGTTACTCACAAATGCGCGATAATTTAGAACGGGGAAGTGAAAGGTACCGACCTACATCACGACAAAAGCTTCAATACTTGGTTTAAATCGATGTTCAATACTTATTCATTATTAATAAATCGAATACCTACCAAATAATAAAGATAAGAGATAAACAAAAAGTAAATTGGTAAATGCGTAGGTAGGTGTCCATTGTAACTTTGGCGAAACATAACAAAATAGGTAGGTAATTGCTTTGAATTGAAGTAGGTAATAAGATGCGTGTAGTCAGAATCTCAGAATCAAGTACGCTGCGCATAAACATCTCACCAAATCCCACTGCTGGGACTCAGGGCCTTCTCTCGCAAGAAGAGAGTTAAAGGCATAATCCACCACCCTGGCAAAGTGCGAGTTGGCGGATGGCACTTTGCCAAAGTTACGGCTTACGGCTGGTCTAATAAAAGTTACGGCTGGTCTAGTCGGGAGAACGGCGCCTGCCGATCCGGAGACCCCGGGTTCGAACCCCACACGCACCACTGTCTTTTCGAAGTCATGTGCGTAATGCCGCTAACTTAAAACGGTGAAGGAAAACATCGTGAGGAAGCCGACATGTACCTAGAATCTTTAGAAGTCATGTGTCATCCACCAACCCGCACTGGGCCAGCGTGGTGCATTATGGCCTTAACTCTCTCCTTGCGCGAGAAGGCCCCGAGACCCAGCAGTGGGAACATTTAGTGGGTTGTTGTTGATGATGATGATGACTTCTCGTTCGACGTTCTCCGCTACTTCAAGGCCACTTAGTACTCGTACTAACAAAAAACATTACCTAGCGTGAAAGCTGCTGAACTAGTAGGTACCTACAACATTCTTTAAAACTAAAATAAAAACATCTTCCCACGAATCGATTTCAATTTCGTAAACAATTTAACCAATAAACCCTTGATCAATGAACTCTTTCAAATAAAAGATTTTGTTTTAAATCAAATTACCTATCGCATAATAGCTAAACTAAGTTTAGCGTAATAAAGATTCTAGGTAGTTACTTACATCTATTCGACTCGAAGCCGTGGTAGCTACTTCTCATCTGTGTCGCAGCGATGCGGAGCGGCTCGCTCTTATCAAGCGGCGCGGCAACTTACTTTGAAATCTTAGGCACAAAACTAACAAAGCTACACTGTTTTGATCTACATTTCTAAATGCTCAATGTGACCACCACGTTCGCGAACACAAACTCTTAAACGGCGTTCAATGTTTGAACTTTGAACGGACGCAGATATCTGTAATGCTCTTGGAAATTCGCACTTTGTCGACGACTTGCGTTTTTTTTTCTTTTTAACTTTTATAGGTTTACACTTGACCGCCATCTCGCCTGATGTTAAGCGACGATACGGTCTACGATGAAGCGTGTTTACCTAGAAAAAAAACCGATTCACTATCGATTTGAAGACACAAAGATTGTAGCCATCGGGGAAAACCCGATGGTTTGGGACGATCTTCAAAATATTGTAAGACATTTTCGTCGAACTTCCTCAAGTTTGAATTTCTCGTGACTGTGGCCGATCTGGGCGTTGAGACCTAGGATCTACTAAAGGGACGTACAATCGTTGGAGGATTTGTAGGGCATTGCCTTGTATTCTACGATCTTTGCTTGTATTCCCATATCTTTCGCGATAGGTACAACGTTATTGCAAGGGCAGGTATTTGATGGGTTTCTGCGTAAACTAAAATCATATCTGCATACTATTCGACATCACCAATTAAATAACTACTCACACAACAAAATCACAACACAAAAGTAGATATTTACAGTTAAAGTTTTAGCGCGAGAGATGTGTCAAGGACGACGGTCAACGAGTGAACTAGTCGAGAGTGGAGACAAGGACAAGAAATTAGAAGAGCACATTTTTTCTGCATATCATTACTTCGCACACAAACGCGTGTGTTGTGTCTTATCTCTTTCTTTGTATTTGCCTTTCGTCTAATTTTCATTGATGAAACATATGGATCTGTGGCAATGACCTCTGACTTACATTTTTAGATACAGGTTGCTCTGATTTGGTGTTTTTGAAAACTGCTAATAACTCGGTAAATAATAACGATACATGAAATGTAATTTCACAGAACGTCTGAAAATATGATATGTGATATGTGGTTTAATACAGTACAGTGTGGCACCGAAGCGCCACGCTGTATGTAGGTTATATAAAGAAAATAGATCAGGATATTCCGCACGGTTCCTTTGTACCAATCGTAAGCAGATGAGCTATGGCGACATAGTGATGTGCCACTTTTGCACATCAAAAATGCAAGTGTCATACTTTTGTGTGTACAGAAGTATGACACTTCCAGAAGAGTGACAAGACACGAGCGATCAGACCCGTGCTTTCGGTGTAAAGCGTTTGTTCTAGCTCTATACGTAGTATATGTAAACTCTTTGCTTAGTATATAATATTATATCAGCTATCTGACTTCTATAGTATAAGCTTTGCTTAGTTTGATGGTGATGCGTGAGAAGTGTCCACCAATATTTATTACTCTTTTATTAAGCCATTTGACGACGATTTTACATAGGATACCGAAACCTTTTTAAATACAAATGCACCTATGTAGCGATTTGATGAATAACGAAATCTTTACCCGTGGGAATTGGGTCGCAATTTTTAGACCGCGAATAGCGAAAATGCGAATAAGGAGCTTTTACTGTACTAGCTGCGCTACGCGGTTTTACCCGCGAAATTCCCGTTATTTTTTCGGGATAAAAAGTAGACTATTGCTATTCCAGGCTATAATTTCTGTTCCAAATTTCAACCCGATCGATGATTTAATAATGCATATTCATATTTGTGCAATATTTCAGGTAGCTGCGTGCTGCACGTAGTGACAGGCGCCAACATGGGCGGCAAGTCCACGTGGATGAGATCGGCCGGCGCGTGCGCAGTGCTAGCGCACGCGGGCTCACTCGTGCCGGCGCACGAAGCTACCATTCCACGACTGCGAGCGCTTAGCGCTAGGTAACTAAAACTCTTCGCCTTCTTATACGACTCCGCTCCCATCCGACCAATAAAATGCACTAAAACATGGGCTTTATGTCATGCCCGTTAGGATATAGATTACATTGGCAACATAAATTAGCAGATGGCTGTCAGTGAGCGGTCTGTTAGTCGTATAAGTGGGCTTAATACTACTTTGGTGTCCCACTATTTGCCAAAGGCCTCGCATCTCTTCCTTCTAATGGATGTATTTAGTGGGCTTTAGTGAGCCAGTCTATATCGTGCCATTGCATTTCATCACGGTAGTCGAACGCTCAGATAATTTACCTCAGT
Organism: Ectropis crepuscularia; assembly: GCA_963693475.1. Taxonomy (NCBI): domain Eukaryota; kingdom Metazoa; phylum Arthropoda; class Insecta; order Lepidoptera; family Geometridae; genus Ectropis; species Ectropis crepuscularia. The sequence continues at coordinate 15,140,244 of OY856353.1, read as the reverse complement.
CCCCAGACAACAAGATGTACCCATCTCTGTACCCAGTAATTTCACTAGAAACATTACTTCACAAATATACAGCTACTTTGTAGGCCATAATTGTAGGTAATGTAAGCATACCAAGGTCTTTGAAATGAATGGAGGAACCGGACTTGGTCTATCAACCTCACATAAAGTGGGGAAGATGGTTGGTGAGTGACCACTTGAAATTAAGCATACTGTCAATTTCAGGATCGGAGCGTCGGACTGTGAGGATAAAGGTCAGAGCACATTTATGAGGGAAATGATAGAGACTGCTGCCATTTTGCGGGTAAGGATTTATTTTTGTCATTTGTAGGCTTATGGGTCCTTGAAGGGACCAAATAAATTAAATTAGTATTTTTGTAGTGGTAGGACGTCTTGTTCGCTACCACGTTTGTCCAATGCGGGCTGGTGGATGACGCATAATCTCAAAACATGGCTAGGAACTTGTCGGTTTCCTGTAGATGTTTTCCTTCACCATTTTTAAGTTCGCAGCATCACATGCATGACTTCGAAAAGACAGTGGTAGGTACGCGTGGGATTCGGACCATTCACTATATACTATCTCGTAAGAAGTCATTGGATGTTGTTTAATTTTTGTCCTGATTTTCCACACTTAAGATAAAGATAAAGATAGTCTTTATTTCCAGGGTACCTATTGATTACAGTTTTACAAGTATATATATTTAATCTAGTTTTTATAATTTACATCCCAGTTTGTCTTTCGACATAGGCCTCCTCCAAGTTTTTCCATTCCTCTCTGTTACCCGCCTTCCTCGTCCATGTGGTTCCCGCTGTCTTCTTCACATCATCCTCCCACCTGCGTATTTGTCTCCCTCTTTTCCTCTTTTCTCCTCGAGGATACCAGTGAGATTTTCCACACTTACATAACACTTATTTTCAGACCGCAACACCAGATTCATTCGTGCTCATTGACGAACTTGGTCGAGGCACATCCACTTACGAAGGCTGCGGCATCGCTTGGGCTATCGCAGAGTAAGATATTCTTATCTCATACCTTTAAACGAGCAATTCTTGTATATCGATACCAGAAGTATCAATTAACGTAAGGGACATTTTGGCGAAAATGAGTTATATATATCATTGTATTCAGAATTTTCTGCTCTATCGATTGGTATTATTGAAAAAATTCTATCGTTAAAAAAAAATCCCTTACAGTAAAAATTTTTGGCCTGCGGAAAACGATTTATGACAGAAAAAGTGATGTAACAGACATTTACATTTTTTCCCCCTGAAAAATAAAGTAAGTCCCAGGGTTAAATAAATTACACCCTTACCTTAAACCTCAAATCAGTCGATGTAAATAACATGATGTCCCTTACTTTAATTAATGATTAGAGTTATAAGAATGATTATCTTAAAAACATAAGGGTATGCACATTTAGAAAAATGTTTTGACGAAAATTTAAGTTAAAAATACAAAGTTATAGACTGGTGATACTTACGACCTAGAAATCCCTAAAAATTACCTGCAAAGAATTATAGCGCAAGAGGATTGGCAAAAAAAAGAAGTGCTGTTAGTGGTAAAATTACAACATTATATAATGACAAATTATATAAGCAACCAAAATTAATTTACAGCTGAAAGTACTAGTAATATATACATAAGTCAAATGAACAATTTGCCATCTCTATATAAAGAGAGGCTACGAATTTCCATTCCAAAATAAAATGACCTGATAACATTGTGTGACGCCGGTATAATACCAAAAAGATTTCATGGTGAATCAATATAATTATATGAACCTTCCGGATATATCGCCAGTTAAAGATACCCTCAGAAAAACTGACGATGATGAAGATGTGATGACAGCTGATGAAAAAATAAAATACCAAATAGAAAAAGTTATTCCAACCATTTCAATTTCACCATTAAAATAGTTCAATTAACTTATAGTAGTTATCGTCATAATTTGTCTGCCCATAACTAATTATTTATTCATATAATCATATTTATTTCTTATATTAATATTCATTTCATTCACATTATTTTATTCATTCATCTTTCAGACAATTCATATTTGTTGATCTGTCGTTCGTTTCCAGTACATTAATTACTTTTTACATTCCAATTCTGAAACTACCATTAATCATGCAAAAAACCTATTTTCATGGTGTTAAAATACCATAAATTTAGTAGATAATCTATGGTTACATCAAACTGCAACACTCTAAAAGTCCTTTACAATAGAATTACGGTTAATTTTCTAATGCTCTTGCTGCTTACAATATGCTTGACGGCTTACACATACAATATTAGTAACGTAAGGCACAACTAAACATATTTTTTGAATGTAAGGGACATGCTATATTTTAAACCGCTGGGTATTCCTAAATTTTTCGTTTAAAGCATGAAAGAAGAAGTAATTCTAAGAAACTTTGCTCTAGACACAATTAAAATTGGAGCAGACAGTAAAAAGTTATGGACAGATTTTAAAAAATAATATTACTTACATTAATTGATACTTCTGGTATCGATATATGTGTATATGTATATGTTGTATATATAAATATATATAGAATTTGTACCTGGGTGACCGAGCTTTGCTCGGTTTAAACACTAAATTTACTTAGATACCTACAGATAAAAGACACCTATAGATTTTCTAAAAAAAAAGGAACTTGAAAAAAAGAGAAGCCGTCTGGATTTGAACCCGGATTTTTTCACAACAATTCGTGAACGCCCGACTTACCGCCTGAGCTATTATACTGTAGCGCAACGCGGCGAAATTTACTTTCGCATTCTAATGTTAAATGTGACAGTTTTTCATTGTGTAAAATTACACGTAATTAATGACGTTTTTAAAAAATAAAACTAGCTAGAGCTAGCTATCGATTTATCGTCCCGGAAACCGTATACATAATGTAATGAAAATCGTTCCAGCCGTTTCCGAGAATTAGTTATTCTAGAATACGCAAAAAATATGGACACCTAAACGAAATGAGCAAACGGCTTGAGTTTGTGTTATAGGAAACTCGCTTTATTTCTTAGTAATTAAATGTCAAAGTACCACGAAATGGATGAATGTTTGAATGAATTGACGTCTGTTATTTTTTCACGCAAGAAATACTGAACGGTTTTTGACTAGACTTAAATAATTTGTTATACGGAATACAAAACAGGGCCTTGTTTAAAAAAAAACTAAACTACAATGAGAACTACACTATACTAAATACATTACTACTTACACTAAGCACGTCCGAAATATTCATAGATCAATAAAGGTCTAAAGGTGATTTTTTTAATTAAAATCCGGGACTCTGGTAAGTAGTGATTTTTACCCATAGTTGTTATGTCTAGTAGACGTGTCCTGAATAGCAAAAACATTGGCAGTCACAGGGACTGGCGATAGAAATGAAAACTTATAACGTAGAATTTGATAGCTCACTTTGGACGTGAGAAACCGCAAGGCACTGCTAGTCTGAAATAAATCTTCAATGCATGTCATCTAGGTATTCTAACATGGCCATTTAGATTAGTATTAAGACTGGCCTCATGGTTTACTTGGTAGTAAGTCTGGCTGCAAAGCCGAGGGTCGTGGATTCGATTCCCACCTAGTGAAAATATTTGTGTGATGAATACAAGTACATATTTGTTATGTGTCTGGATGTGTTCCTATATGTAATGAGTATGTATTTAAAACTGTCTAAGTATTAGGCCCTGACCACACATGCTACTTTTTGAAGCGGGATGCAGCGACTAGACGTCAAGCGCAGCTACTTTTTGAAGCGTGACGCAGCGTCTGTCGCCTGTCGCCGCTGCTAAAAGTAGCTAGTGTGGTTTGGCTGTTTAATCACATTCACACTTCCATACTTCCATAGTACAAGCTCTGCTCAGTTTGGGGTCAGATGGTGTAGTGTGTGAAGTCAGTGCATCCTCACTCGCTCAAGGTCGCGCGGTTTTAGCTTACAGCTAGACCGTCCCTCCCAGGGAACAAGTGCCAGTCGGTTGTCGGACGCACGGCTGAGCGCTCGCGCAACACGTTTCCCGCGCATATTGTTATTAGATATGTCGACAACCCTCCGCGCTAGACAGGGACAGAGTTACGCGTTAGAAAGAGCCCAAATGTTTATTTGAAAATCGCGACAGGTATTGCGAGCTGAATTGAACTTTGTTGTGTTCCAGCAAGAGTCGCTATTTATATAATTGTTTTCGGTAAGTGAGGCTTCTGTACTAATATTTATTCTGTGGTGAAGTATCCACCAACATTTATATTAATAAGCATGGTCATCTAGAAATGTGCTAAGTGACGATGACTTGAAATCGATCATTTTTCTTCACAAAATTCTTAAAATAAAGTCTTCAAGTTCTTATCAAAGTGCTCAACGCTCCTAAATAATTTTTCACGTAGGCGTCTTTCACTTGAATAGGTAAGTGTCGCAATAAAATGTAAAGTCACCTTTATTTGTCAACAGAGAACTAGCAACGAAATCTCAATGCTTCTGTCTATTCGCGACCCACTACCACGAGCTGACCCGGCTCGCTGCGCTGCACCCCGGCGTGATAGTGAACTCGCACGCCGAGGCGTCGGTGGTCGACCAACAGTTGCTGCTGTTGCACAAGATCGCGCCCGGTCCGGCGACGCAGTCGCTTGGATTGCACGTCGCTAAGCTTGCTGACCTACCCAGCTCTATTATCGAGGTAATAATAATCATTAATTATACCATGTTCGACCATCATCCCAAGAGACTTGCGCTAGACGGTTGGTCTATGGATCAGATGCAGAAGGCGGTCATAAGCTTGCTGACTTACCTAGCTCTATCATTGAGGTAACAATCATAATCATATATTAATAAATGTAGTTGAATTGTATTTATCAAGTCGTCAATAGTTCTATTTACGGCGTCGGTGGTCGACCAACAGTTGCTGCTGTTGCACAAGATCGCTCCCGGTCCGGCGACGCAGTCGCTTGGATTGCACGTCGCTAAGCTTGCGGACTTACCTAGCTCTATCATTGAGGTAATACTTACGAAGATATCAAGAGTGTAAGAATATTTCCATTTGCGGCGTCAGTAGTAGGGCAAATGTTGGTTCTGTTGCACAATATTGCTCCCGGTCCAGATATAGTCGCTTGGATTGCACGTCGCTAAACTGGCTGACTTACCTAGCTCTATCATTGAAATAACAATAATAATCGTATAATAATTATGAAGTAGTCGAATTGTATATATCAAGATATCAATAGTTATATTTACGGCGTCGGTGGTCGACCAACAGTTGCTTCTGTTGCACCAGATCGCTCCCGGTCCGGCGACGCGTCGCTTGGATTGCACGTCGCTAAGTTGGCTGACTTACCCAGCTCTATCATCGAGGTAATTCACGTATTAAGTAGTAGAACTGGCTGGGTCAAAAGTATACTATTCTAATAATTATAATAGTCCGTCAGGTAGATTATGGAAATATATGTGACACGTATTTATTGTTTTATCAAATTATTGAAAGTCGACAAAGCTACAGATCATCAAAGTTCCGGAGTGACTTCTTCATTGTGACTTGTGACGTCACGTCTTCGTAAAAATGCCACAATGAACTGACGTCACTCGTTAATTCTGAGCACTGCTATCTAAAAATGCGTCATACAATGGGAAATTCTAAAAGGGCGTGGCCTGCCCACATAACATGGCCATCTAGAAATGCGTCAGCCAATGGGAAATGCTGGTGCATTTCTAGATGGTCATGCCATGATGACCAGGCCACACCCTCCGGTTACACCCGTGTAGTTTCCAAAGTAAGCTATCAAATTCTGAGTTATAAGTTTTCACTTCTATCGGCAGTTCCTATGACTGCCAATTTTTTTTCTACACTGAATAATTTGCGTGAGGGACACTTCCAAAGTGGTAAAGTGTGTGTGCCCCGGGCCCCCTGTATGAGAGAATGATAAAACTAAAAAAATATATGTTGTATGCAAACTTCTAACGAAAATTGGTTTGAACTCGATCTAGTGAGTAGTTTTTGTTTAGTAGTAGATACGTCAAAAGTCAAAAATACCTACACTACTGTTAAAACATCGATGAAAGTTACACCGAACAACAAGAACCTATGTATTATGCTATTATGTTACTTGCTGCTACGGAGCCTTTCATGGGCGAGTCCGACTCGCACTTGGCCGCTTATTTGTTAGCTTGTTAGTTAATGAAACAAAAGAAAAAATACGTACCTATTCAATGTTTTTTAATAATCTAAGTAACTGACTAATTAATTACTTTTTAGGTCATCATGCCTATTTTATATCTACGTCATGATTTGGAATCTTCATGTTCCAATAGCTATCAGTCAGTGCTCTTATGTGCAGGCATGTTGCTTACCATAAGCACAGAATAAATATTAGTACAGAAGCCTCACTTACCGAAAACAATTATATAAATAGCGACTCTTGCTGGGACACAAAGTTCAATTCGGCTCGCAATACCTGTCGCGATTTTCAAATAAACATTTGCGCTCTTTCTAACGCATAACTCTGTCCCTGTCTAGCGCGGAGGGTTGTCGACATAAATATCTAATAACAATATGCACGGGAAACGTGTTGCGCGAGCGCTCAGCCGTGCGTCCGACAACCGACTGGCACTTGTTTCCTGGGAGGGACGGTCTAGCTGTAGGCTAAAACCGCTCGACTTTGAGCGAGTGATGATGCACTGCTATAAGGCACATGTCCTGTCCGTCTTTTTACTCCACACTATAAAAACAAAATAAAAATGTCTTGTTAAAAATATTTATGTTTTCCAGTACGCAGAAGCCAAGCAAGCGCAACTTGAAACCAATCTGTTCGAAGCCGAGACCGCCGTGAAATCGCAGGACACCGCAGAAGGACAACAACTCATATTGAATTTCCTCAAGAAATGCAAACAAGTGCAGGAATCCGCCTCGTCCGATGATTTTATGATGAATGAGATAAACAAACTCAAAATCGAACTTCGTCAGCATAATAATAAATATGTTGAATCGCTTATGGCTTAGGATTAAGTAAGTATTTTTAACTGATTATTAAAATTCTTTTCGATTTCAACATCTTGTTTTTTTTTTGTATCTACATGCATTTATTTAAATTGTTTGATAAACAATTTAACTGACATGTACCCAGAACATATAATTTTTTATAAAGTTCGTTTTAATTTTGTAGTTTGATGATGTTATGTTTTTCTAATTATTGCATTAAATTACTTACTTGTTAAATGATATACCGTCCTATAATGATATACTAAAGCTGGATGTCCTGCTATTCTTTCAGCACCATTTCACTGAGTAGAAACTCATGTTTTATATTTCTTACGGGATTTTTTGCCAGCATTCTTTCGTCTGAATCAAAAGCCTGACTGACCCAACTCGCAATTCGTTTAGTGCAATTATGCTACTAAAACGCTAAGGAAACGATCAGTCAAATGAGCATATTGTCTAATATGCTCATTTGACTGATCGTTTCCTTAGGTTCCTAAATTGGTTCCGCCCTTGCTTACCTTAGATAAATCAAGGCGAATCAGCCTTTTGTCAGAGCAACACTTCGTAAACACTCGCAGTGTGTTGCTCAGAAGTATTTGAAGTTTAGATCACTTCCCATCTCATCTCTACAAAGTGGGAAGTCCCCAGTTTGTAGAGATGCAGAATAGAACAGCCTAAAACAAATAAGAGTCTCATAGAAAGTTTAATCGTCGGTGACGCGAATCTCTAAGATTACCCCCACAAAAAAGTAATCAAGTTGGCTAAAGAAGAAATACTTCAGAAATATTAGTAGGTACTTATGTAGGTTTCTTAAATTATTCTAATATTTTTGTACAATACTGTATGATTGATCTAGGTATTGTATGGGACAGACCCCTCACACAAAACATGATCGCTAATCCTATGCTATAAAATAATTATAATATCTATTCCTTTTTGTGAGGAATTCGTCGAAATTATTTTTTGTGAGAAATTTGTCGAAATTGTACTAAGCATTATTATTCTAATATTACATGTGGTCTAAGATGGAGCACAAGTGTCCAAGTGCCAATGAAGGACCTGACAGTCAAGCTAGTTCAGCGAAAAAAATAACCAACAGCAGACTTGATTGCAATCTCGCTTGAGTGCTAATTCAAAACGCGGTCGGAACGATTCTGGCACAGTATAACAATCCTAGTCTCTGTCACTCTAGACGGATAAGACAAAGACCGAGTGGTATGATTATGTGTCGAGATATCAATCCGATTGCGTCGTGAACTTGTGAATGGTACTGGATACTGATGTAAAGCGGGGAAGTGGTTAAAGATGGGCTGCGCTTACCTGTCGAGGTGAGAAGAAATCACAATCGTAAGGTCGTCGATACGAATCTTGCCTGCACTTCGAAGTATTTTTCCAAGTGCAGTTGTAAGTACAAGTTTATCTTCACTACTGGCCTTAACGGTGAAGAAAAAGACTGGAATGGAACATGTTTCATGGCCTTTCCATGTCATACATCATGTGCCATCCGGAATGGGCGTGGTGGATTATGGCCTTAACTCTCTTCTTGCGAGAGAAGAAGGCAGTGGGAACATTAAGTGGACTGCTTATGCGCTTGCCTAGCTGAAACAATCCATTTGAAGATATACCTACTTCAATTCGCACACATGTAACAATTTCAACAATTCAACTAAACAAGTTGGGTGATTGGGTGATTCACCGGCAGAAGTAAGTAACACGGTTAACTTGTGTTGTAGGCTGAAGTTGATAAAAAAAAAATATTAACCTGTCGTTAATCCACTAGCTCTTCCTCCCTATTCACTCTAGTCTTAGCTGAGATCATCAAGGTTATATTTTTTACGAAGCACGGACGCTGGGAGAGTATTCCATTCCTTTGCGGTACCTACCTATTACCTACATACGCATTAAAAAGAAATTTAGGAAGCTATTGAGTTCTGGATGTCTACTCTTTAGAATAGGCTTAGAACATTTAAACAGACGAAACGACGGATCGAAGTAGAAATGGACTAGGAAAGTCGCGAGTTTATTTCGAAATTACGTATTTCGTAGAAGTCCAAAGACGTCCTGATCTTCCAAAAGTTTACAGCGTGAGATAATGAAATATCTACCAACCCAGAGAAACTGTGACGGAAGTTAGAGTTGGCATCGCATCGGTTCGAACAGACATCCGCTTTTTTGGCAATATTGCCTTATATGCACTTTGATTATGTTGTTTAGGCAATATGGATCAACTAGCTACCCGCTGTTTGCATCTTCTTGACGGCGAACGCCTTGTCTAATGCTGTTATCCTAGACTAAGATTTTCCCCTGTGACCCCCTGAAAATGGCTATGATTAATTAGGTACCTAAGTTATTTTCCTTAAAGAGGGGGTTCCCCCATTTACGTTCTAACAGCCGCTACTTCAGTAGATATTGTTTACTTACCTATTTCTTTTACGCTTTTACGTGCTTTTACCTGGTTTAGATAACCTACAGTAAAGTAACGTTATTATTCGACAATTTGAATAAGAGTCGTGATGGATTATCTTACTGCATTTTACCCTAGGTTAATTATGTTCTAATCAATTGCCATTGATCTAATTTTGGCGTATAGAGGTACCTAGGTAGTATAAGACTAGAGCAAGACCCATATTTATATGGACGGTTATTCTGTTCGAAACTGTGTATATTTTATGTTTCATATCGGCTTCCATAACACCATTGCTCAGTTTGGGCAGTCTAAAATTATATATACATATTGTGGTTTGGGGCTAATCTTGTGAAAAAAAGATAAGTAAGGTATATTTATACGGTCGCATTGAGAAACCTTTTTTTGAAGTCTACCGATATTTTATGTTCATTTTATATGAAGTATTATCAAAGATTTTTTGCGCGTTTTGTTATGCTCGTCAAATTAAGTACGTTCTCGTAAGTAGGTATATTTTGCCAATTTACGTTATATGTAGGTAGGTACTCGACTCTGTAAGGAAATAAATTTCTTGACGATACAAAATAAAAGATTGACATTGATTTAACATGCTTTTATTCATAACATTTAACAATGTGAAATAATTAAAATTTATTATTCCCTATGTTGATCTTTTGGACTTTACCGTTTTTTAAATAGATTCTCTTAATTATTAGTATGTTCTGCGACATTGTTAATTATATTAAAATTATGACCCGGGCGTAATCCACCTAATTATTCCTATATTACACTTGAATGTTTGTAAGTGAAAAATAAGCTGTGATTGGATCAATAGCACTAAGAAATAACTTTATAACTGACGCTAACTTAAAGCGATTTCTTAGTGAATTGAATTCCGTGAGTAGGTAAACACTTAAAACTATTTTAATCACTTTTGCAATTCTGTGCATGTTAATTAACTATTATTTTGTGCGTATAGTGAAAAACAAAAAACATAATAATAAGATCTCATTTTTATCTTTTTTTTGTTTTTACAACAAGACTATTAATTTATAGACATTCATTTTGATGATTTCAAATGTTGAAATTTTAAATTACTATTGCTTATATGAATTTCCTACAAACAATAAAGGCGAAAAAAAAAAATGAAACTTTTACTGCTATTTATAACACATTATGTCAAGACTAAAATTTATATTTACAAATTATTAAACACATTCTAATTTTACTCAGATAGTTATAGAAAAGTTTTCTATAACCAATGACTTGAGAGCCTATATGACTATGAATTTACATTGTCAAATAATAATAGTAAATACTGAATAGTTTGGTCAATGCAATAGTCAAAAGATAGATCTAAATATTATAGATATGATCGATAGAACGACACAGAAGCTACGGTAATAGGGGTATTATAATTTTTCCAATACATTACGATACATAAAATTGTGCGCCTTCATATTATATAGAAAGACTATTAAATGAAACAGATCTGTAACTGCAATAACTTAATTTTACCTAATAAAGAAACCATTTCATTTATAGTTCATGGAATAATATTTTTCGTAGTTAACCTCCACAAATAAATTATTGAGAAAATAATGCTTTCTGTATTAGTTGCTTTGAGTCTGTAAAGTATGTTTTGCAAGTTACTTCTATTTGTGTTTGTAGTTTCTTTTCACTCAAAGAAAACGCGCAATTTTGTTACGTAACTAAACAAATGCTGCATATTGCATTGACATTATCCATTTCGGCTCAATTTATTTACACTTTGTTGGTGGGACAAAATGAAAAGCTACAATTAATATATTACACATTATAATTATATACAAATGTCATAGAATGTGTACACTATTAATAATTTAAATTCTTTCTTTATCAACATCAGTCTACAACACAAGATAGCCGTGTTACTTCTGCCGGTCAAATACCCAACTAACAGTTTATATGTGACGCCCCACCACTCAAGATAATCATGTGAAGAACGAAAACTACAAAGCGTCTGTGCAACGGAGCATCGCCGTCACAAGGTTTGATGGCGGCGGACGCCGGGGTTGGAGAACTGACGTCACCAGTTCAGTGGCCGTGGAGTCGGATGGACGCTCTAGCGAGAGTCGCGAGCGACCGCCCCCATCTCCCTCCTTTAGCGACGACGACGCATGGTTCCAGCACGCATCGGGGGCTCACAAGACTAGCATTGAGCCAATGCCGCGGCTCCTTTCAAGAGAAATATAACCGCACCGCGTTAGTGAATGTCCTACGGCACATGGGACATTTGTCGGTCGAGAGCGCGCACTTAGCGCACGCAACCACGTGACCGCACGGCACGAAGCACACGTTACGTTCTTCCTCGTAACAAATTTTGCAAATTTTAGAGTCATCTAGTTCACGTTTCTCTTCCCTCTCGGCGGACGCGCTCGGTGCGGGCGCCGGCGTCGTCTCCTTCTGTTCTTTGGTCGCGGGGATAACGCACGCGTTCGATATCACTTTCTGGACGTAATCTCTGCCCTTGACTAGTTGGACGTACGCGCAGCGGTCGAACCAGCGCGCGTGTTGCTCCCACGGCACGTCGTCTTCCTCCCAGTCTTTGAGACCGCCGTCGCAGAAGAAGCATTTCGTTTTGTCGCCCTGGCCGGTGTAGAAGAAGCCGGCGTCGGCCAAGTCTTCTGGTTTCTGTCGGAGGGAGCGTGGCCAGTCTTTGAAGGAGCGTAGGCGAGCAGCGGGAGAAGAGTAGCGGGGGTGTACGGGGCCGGTCATGCGGGCGGGGGCGGCGGCGGGCACGCGGGTGCCGCATTCGTCGCGGCCGCGGCTCTCGCAGGGTCCGTCGATGGGAACGTTGCCATTATTCTCGGATTTTCGTAGGAAGGGGCATTGCGGCGCCCAGCGCTGGTGGTCCTGCGCCGGGTCGTCTCCCTCCTCCCACCGCATGATTTCGACTTTGCAGAACGCGCAGCGAACTTCATCTCCGCGGCCGAGGTAGTAGAATCCGTTCTTGGCGAGTCGTTCCGGGGAGAGGAAGGGTACGGGCCAGGTGTCGTATGTTTTGATGCGTTCGTCCTCGCGGCGCATGTCGGGTGAGTCGGGGAGGAAGCTGCCGAACCCGTCGCGGTTGTCCGTCTTGTCGACGGAGGTGGAGGGCGAGGGCAGCGTCGAGCCCGAGGGCGAAGCGCCGCCCGACTCGCTGCTCGGCTCGCATGCCGCGCTGCCCAACTGCAGCACTCGAGGACGGAAACTAAGCGCCGTCGGGAGTTTGTTTATGAATCCATTATGACTCCCATTTTGCACAACTGAAATAAAAAGAAACGCATTGATTAGTTCGTGAACGATTCCAAAAAAATATTGGTTTATCCAATTTAAAGAAGTAAATTGGGTTTTACGATCATTGGAAGAAATTTAGATGGTTTACTTCAGGAGCAACCGATTTTGTCACTACCTCTAGTTTTTTGTAACAAGGACATCAATATTTCAAACCAAATCGATCATAGTGTAGACAAGTAGACCCAGTATAACGCCAACCGCTGTCGATATCCAGATATACTATCAATCGTGACGTTATTTGATAAGATAGATCCGATAGAAGATAGGTAGAAACTTAAAAAAACATCAGTATTTATAGTGGGTGTTATTCATTTTCGACTTGGCCATAAAACTTTCGAACGGAAAAACCAGCGCGAGTGTATAATTCCGTCGATTGTGCAGAAGGTGTGCTGGAATGTAATAACATAGCGGCGAACGAGCGTTCAAAAACAGTTTCACATAACAACGAGTCCGCGGCGGCCGGCTGGGAACCTCTCTTCGTGGCATTCCGAGCCTCGGCTCCCGCCGCCTCAGTCCTCGTCTCGCGATCAGTGCGCATGCACCGCACAGACCACAATCGTTTTATTATCACATGCTACAAATGCTCTGGATTTGTAGCTACGTCACAACAAATCCTGTCTTTTTAGCGTAGCTTGTACGCTACAATGTAGTACCACTGAGCAACGCCATCTTGAACCAATTCCATAATGACGAACCAAGCTACCTCGGTAAATAAATATTTATACATGATACCACTTTGATGCGATATTGTAACTAGAACAATTAGGATGTAAATAAAATCATTATCAGCTAACAAGACGAAACCTATATTATATACTTCCTAGAAATGTTTGTTACACACGATTGATGCAATTAAGGAAACTTATAAATTACGTATATTCTAATTAGATGTGTCTCAGTGTGATTTATCGTATGATATACGATAAATATTACATCATGTACCCAGAACGAATGCCTAAATGATAATAAACCATGAAAACTTTAGAGATTCTCCACGAAAAACGCTTAACAGGCCTACGTAATCAATAATGGCTGCGACGGTACACGGATCGATAATTACCATTTCTGCTGTTGTCAACCAAAAGCGGCATATTGAGAGGTGAGCACGCACTTAGACCACAACACCGTATGTAACGCTCCATTCGCACATATCACTGAATACTCAAACGTTGTTAGCCAATTCTTTTTTGAAGTTTTTCTTCCAGAATGCGATGATGGCCGCCGTCTAGATTCGGGCATCGTTGACTACTCATTTGTTGTGGCGAATGGGTGCTGCAGCCGAGTCCCCACCGCGCTTGCGCGAGTATTTTTAGAGGGGTCGAAATTGCCGCCGAGGGGTGTATAACACAGCTGTGCCAGACATTTCACATTATTGTTACCCATTAAAATCGCATTGGCGATTTTCAGCAATAACGTAATCTATACTATTTACCAATCTCAACTCAAACAAAATTATTTCTAGGTACCCTCATTTGAGGTTAATTACTCCAAAGTATGTTGGAATGTAATTAGTTAATGAACTAATATTGATAATTCTAATGGCATGTCCAAACCATTGAGTTCAAAAATGTAGACCACCACGTAGCAGACATTATCTATATGCAGCACGATATACCATACGATAAAATGAGCGGGCAGTACTAAGGGACAACGCGGGAGAGATGTAGTTTTCAATCAAGCGAGCGTCTGATGCGGCGTTGCCGTTCCGTTCACAGCGACCGGATTTCATTCATATTTGAGGGGAACGCGACGTTGCCACGTCTTCAGCGGAAACCGCACGACCACACAGTGTAAAAAAGGGCCTTAGGAATGTGGCAGTAGTTTACTGATGGGCGGGACTAAGTAATACGAAATAAAAAGTAGACAAAAGTTGTCTGGAATGCGGACGCTGTTTAGTTTTAAGTACCTTAGCAGTTGAATTTGTAGTTAGATTAGTAATGCTAGTGTATGTTTGACTTTATATGAGTGTAGAAGAGCAAACAATGTATGTCCAACGAGTTAACTTCATTGATAAATCATACAATTTCAATTTGTGCGATGTAAAGTGGGTGTTTTTTTAATATATGTGAATAAAATAATCAAATATTTACTAGCGTCTGTCTGTCAGTGACTCTTCCACACTCACATGTAGGTATGTTGTCACACACGACTTGTAGGTATGAACAAGTCAAATCCACTAGTGGATTTGACTTGTTCATATCTACGTACATGTGTACAAGGTTCTATATGTGGTAGCTGGTAGTATAACAATTTTTGTACTAATTCAAGTACGCATAACGTTATTAGGACTAATCATAATTTACCATAACAACTATACGCATAACTGTTTTCGCATAAGCTTAACTAGCATAACCATATATAGCATAATGTTTCGACGCATAACCATAAATAGCATAATGTTTAAAGGCACACATTGAGAAAAGCATAACAATACTTAAACATAAAGACCAACGGCATAAACTTTAAACCCCTAACTAAAAAGCAAGAGCAAAGAGAGGACTGTTGCAGCATTATTTAAATAAAATACGTGGGAATGTAAAATGCGGGTGGGTACTTTGACAACAGTATTTATTATTCGTAATGTAGGCATAACATTTTTAGGACTTAAACACCTACGTACACTTACGTAGCACAACAAATAATTAAAAAATGCCTAAATGCGCCTGAGCAACAGTCGAATCGAATGTAGTACAATAGATTTTTATGATTAAAACACATTACGCCAAAAAACGATTCTGCAAAAGTTACATTATGACACTATATATTATGCTACATTCATTATGACAAAGTAAATTAGGGAAAAAATGCGATTTAAACGGCACCTTAAAAAAATTAAAACAAATTAAAAAATGCCTAAAAACTATTATGCGTCTCATCAATAGTCGAATTAAATGTAGTACAACAGATTGTTATGCTTAAAACACATAACGCCAAAAAATGATTATGCGAGTTACATTATGACACTTTACATTATGCTACATTCATTATGACAAAGTAAATTAGAAACAAAAAATTATGCGTTCTAATAGCCACCCTGTGTACAAAACGTGTTTTTTTATCATGGAAAAGTCACACTATGCAGAATTATAAATTACGGAATATTTACCGTGTTACCACGGTAAACTGAGTCCTCGATGCTATAGTTAAATAATATGTAATAAATAATACTAGCATGTAGAATTATAAATTTTACCGTGTTGCCACGGTAAACTGAGTCCTCGATGCTATAGTTAAATAATATATAATAAATAATACTAGCATGTAGAATTATAAATTACGGAATATTTACCGTGGTGCCACGGTAAACTGAGTCCTCGATGCTATAGTTAAATAATATATAATAAATAATACTAGCATGTAGAATTATAAATTTTACCGTGTTGCCACGGTAAACTGAGTCCTCGATGATATAGTTAAATAATATATAATAAATAATACTAGCATGTAGAATTATAAATTACGGAATATTTACCGTGTTACCACGGTAAACCGAGTCCCCGATGCTATAGTTAAATAATAAATAATACATACTAGCATGTAGAATTATAAATTACGGAATATTTACCGTGGTGCCACGGTAAACGGAGTTCTCGATGCTATAGTTAAATAATATATAATAAATAATACTAGCATGTAGAATTTTAAATTATGGAATATTTACCGTTTTGCCACGGTAAACTGAGTCCTCGATGCTATAGTTAAATAATATATAATACTAGCATGTAGAATTATAAATTACGACATTTTTACCGTGTTGCCACGGTAAACTGAGTCCTCGATGCTATAGTTAAATAATATATAATAAATAATACTAGCATGTAGAATTATAAATTTTACCGTGTTGCCACGGTAAACTGAGTCCTCGATGATATAGTTAAATAATATATTATAATAAATAATACTAGCATGTAGAATTATAAATTACGGAATATTTACCGTGTTACCACGGTAAACCGAGTCCCCGATGGTATAGTTAAATAATAAATAATACTAGCATGTAGAATTATAAATTTTACCGTGTTGCCACGGTAAACTGAGTCCTCGATGATATAGTTAAATAATATATAATAAATAATACTAGCATGTAGAATTATAAATTACGGAATATTTACCGTGTTACCACGGTAAACCGAGTCCCCGATGCTATAGTTAAATAATAAATAATACTAGCATGTAGAATTATAAATTACGGAATATTTACCGTGGTGCCACGGTAAACTGAGTCCTCGATGCTATAGTTAAATAATATATAATAAATAATACTAGCATGTAGAATTATAAATTACGGAATATTTACCGTGGTTCCACGGTAAACGGAGTTCTCGATGCTATAGTTAAATAATATATAATAAATAATACTAGCATGTAGAATTATAAATTACGACATTTTTACCGTGTTGCCACGGTAAACTGAGTCATCGATGTTATAGTTAAATAAAATATAATACATAATAAATAATACTAGCATGTAGAATTATAAATTACGGAATATTTACCGTGTTGCCACGGTAAACTGAGTCCTCGATGCTATAGTTAAATAATATATAATAAATAATACTAGCGTGTAGAATTATAAATTACGGAATATTTACCGTGTTACCACGGTAAACTGAGTCCTCGATGCTATAGTTAAATAATATATACTAAATATAATAAATAATACTAGCATGTAGAATTATAAATTACTAATATTTACCGTGTTACCACGGTAAACTGAGTCCTCGATGCTATAGTTAAATAATATAATAATACAAGCATGTAGAATTATAAATTACGGAATATTTACCGTGGTGCCACGGTAAACTGAGTCCTCGATGCTATAGTTAAATAATAAATAATACTAGCATAGTGAACAAAAGTAACATCTCAAAATGAGCAAAATACTGTATGACTGTTGTATTATGCCTGAAAGACCTTGTGGACCAGCCAAGGGGTAAAAAGATAATGTATAAAAAGACAATGGAGCAAAGGGTCCAAGGTTCATTGCGTTATCCGCAAAGAGCAAATGAAATTCAGCATTGTATCAAGAGAGAGGCGAGAGGCGGCGCCGCGGCGGGCGTGGGGAAGGGGCCGGGACCGCGTTCTCATGCCTATGGGTGGTCGACGCTCGGCTCCGACATTCCGATGCCTTGCCTGCTTCGCCTACGCGCTACGATCTACTTAGCCACACAAGCCGCTTAGAAAACAAAACGACAAAAATCCAAGACAAGCACCACTCCGGCTACAAATGTCTTTTTTTTTTGGCCACAATTGTGTTTTTTTTTCTTAATTATTGTAGGTTTACACTTGAGCACCATCTCGCCTGACGTCAAGCGACGATGCGATCTAGGATGCAGCTGCTTACCTAAAACTGGTAAGCAAGTATTATAGTGGTAGGGGACTCTTGACAGAGTCCGCCTGGGGAAGGACCACACCTTTGCCAGTTATTCTACTGCTAAGCAGTAATGTGCAAACATTACTGTGTTCCGGTTTGAAGGGCAATGTTTCCAGAGAAATTACAGGGCTTAGAGTATATCTCTAAGCCCTGTAATTTCTGATCTAAGTTGTTCAAGATAGAACAACTTAGATCTTTGGATGACGAGCGCAGTGCAGTGCTAGGTAATGATTTGGACTCTTCATGTTCCAATAGCTGCGTGTCACTGTGCTGTTATGTGGCAGGCATGTTGCTTACCATCAGGCACATTTCCTGCTCGTCTCGTCACTCTTTATTAAAAAAAAACTGATTCAATCTCGATTTGACGACAAGATTGTTTTTTTTTGGAGTGACGTGACGAGCAGGTCATGTGCCTGATGGTAAGCGCCATGCCTACCACATAACAGGACAGTGAAACACAGCTTGTAATCATCAGCTTACACTCTACAGAACAATTACACAAATATTGTATTGTTTCGTGAGGGTATGTCATCGATTCAGAACTCTATTTAAAACTTGGGAGTTTCATGAATGACGCAGCTTGTTACGATAGGATAAACACGCCGAGGCTTTTTTTCAATTCATAAAACTTGAAAAAACAAACTGTAAAGGATAACAGCCCGGAAACGGGCGGCGGAAGTTAACGTCCGCCAGATGTGGCATCATGCTGAATTAAAAACAAACTTAATTACTTTGTCTATCAAAATTAGAACAACTGAGTAGTCTGTTTATTCTTTATTTTAACTTCCAAACTTTTTTTTTAAAATTTGAAACAGATTTTTTTGTAGTTATTAACTTCTTCTGGAGCGAGGAATAATAATGTATTACCTAATGCAGAGTACCTACGATGCGTGCACACCGTCACGAAAAACTCTTTAAAATTATAAAATGTTTTTTTATAACAAACTAGCGGCCCGCTCCGGCTTCGCTTGAATAATAACCTAGATATCAACTGCAGCGCCATCTGCTGGGCTGATTTGTGAATCTAAACCATCCAGGGCCCTACCCAAACGTATACAAAAAAAAATCATTCAAATCGGTCCAGCCGTTTAGGAGTTCAATAACAACGAAAAGTGGCATTGATTTTTATATACATAAATTAAATTTTTTTTTTTTTTTTTTACCATGTGTTCTACTGCCTAACTAATAAAATGGTCATAGCTTTGATATTGCTCTCTATTTTCTTTTCACTTGAAATTGTTGAGACAGCGATACCAAAGCCAAAGCTGTTTCAGTTAGATTGTAGAAAGGCCTGAAGATTCTAGTCAACGTTTTAGTAAACATTGTAACTTACTTCTGGTCAATATTTCTTGCATTGAAGATAATATTATATCTATTCAATGGTTAAAGTAAGTCTCTTTATTCCTTTAAAGTAAGTATAAAGGAATAAAGAGACATATTATTAACTTTTTAAATAAAAAAGAACCCAATTTTTATCCCTTCAACTTTGTTCAAAATACATTGAAAACTAGAAAATGTTTCAAGCAGGTAAGCACATAAAATTAGAAAAACCCTCTTTTTGCTTCAACAGCTAAAAATATTTTAGGGAACAGAAATTATTGTTATTTTAGTTTTTTATTATTAGGAACAAAACATTATCTAATGTTCTAATGTAGGTATTGAAGTTTTTTGTCCTAATGTTTTGCTTTTGATTGCTGCATCTCTGTATTATCCAGTTTTATACTTTGCAGATGGTGGTCCATGTTTGGCGAAGAAATATTGACACTGTCTTTCAACCCATAGAGTTGATTTTGTTATTATTTAATTTCGGTTCAGGATATCGTTCTAGGTCGCTGCAATAATTTAAAATAAAAATAAAAGTACAAACACAATAGTCATTAGTTCTAGTCAAAACTATCAATGGAATGTCGGGCGGGTTTTAATTTAAAAATGAAACTATTAATTTTGCTTTCTGTAATATAAATTGTAATTATCTTCAAATAAAATATGTACTACAACTGTACTGAAACTGTATTTAATTTTGATGATTCAACAAAATAAACTTCCTACCAAAAATTCCATTCTAATTAGAATTAATTGATTTAAGTAACAGTAAGTTGTCCTGCTCATACATAGAGTTCATAATAATGTGTGTGACAAAGACAGAACGCAATAAAGAAGGAACAACAATATACTCATTATCATTTCCAATTGGCTAAAACTGACCAATGGCAGCTTCGAAAAAACAACAGAGTTGCAGAAAAATATGAACAGATGGCGCTGATGACTTCACGACTTAAAACACTCAAGGAAATTCATTATCATACAGAACTGGTGAATCACAAAGAATTTTCCTTCCTTGTTCCAGCATAATAAGCATTTTAAATGTAATTAATCCCACTAAGTTATTACTTACTCAGTGTCAAATTATTTGGTTCTGAGTTGCTAATATCACCTACGTAGGGCCCCATTTGGTTCTGAGTGCACAAGGTCGTTTCCACAACTATTTGGTAATAACAAAAACTTGTCTTTGTACCAACACTAAACTGGAGTCACAATTATTTACACAAACTATTATTACCAAGGTGATAATGCAAGACTAAAATGAATGTAATTGTGGTCTGTGTTATAAAGCCCCAACATGATAAGTTATCAATATAGCTACATGACAAATTTCTTGGAAAAGGCGATGATAATAATTCCAATGATAATAATTCTTGTCAAGTAGATATACTTGTCACTAACATTATTTCCTTAAAATTTAGTTTAATGCCAGCTCCCTGGTCGGTTATATATATGTTTGTTTTGAACCTTTCTATAACTAGATACCACGTTAAAAATAATACATACTGAATGCTGATTAATTAGAAACAATTATTTTTTTCACCTATACATGAGACTATTTTAATGACTGCGACAATTGGGGAACATTAACTAATACTATGCGAACGTAAGTATATACTTACTGTACCTTACCTACCCACAAATAAACTTATCTAATTAATTATTAGCATAGGATCTGATTCGAAGCAAGTACAAAATTTAAAATATGCATAAACCTAACCTAAGATTTATTAAAAGCTTTCCCTCCAAGACAATTAGGAGCCAGATATTTAGAATAGAATCATGCAACGAAACAGCTAAACAAAAATAGGCTAGTGACGTAGCCTAGACTGTAGACGTAGACCGCCCTCGTTCTCAATGCATGCAAACATATGGTTTAGGAAAGGTTAATTCATAAAATGCAAATTCACCTGGTAATTCCATTTGTGTGCCATGCTCAATCGTTCTGTCCAACGTGAAATAGTTACTCATTATTGTAGAATTGACTGTTTTTTTATGATCCAAAATCCAAGCACTGTGTCCTATTGGTATTCTAGCACTCGAAACACACAGAAACAATCATCACGAACAAGTCCTTCTCATGAGCGCGAGACACCGCAACTAGCGCCAGTCACTATCCAGTCAGTGAACAGACGTTAGCAAGGCAGGCAACTTCACACAAAAGTCACAAAACGAAGCGAGCAGTGTCGGGCGGCGGGCGCGCGGCGGCACGTCTAAATCTATAGCTTGCTCAGTGTTGTACTGACTGTCTGGCAATAACTGGCAAACTGGCACGTTTCACGCGTATGCCGTATGGTATGGCAAGGGAAGCAAAGCGGGAAAGCGGCCAAAGCGGTTGACAGAAGCGAGTGAGTCGCTTGGTTGACCGAATTCGAATAACATAAATACATCTAATTATTGTTTTTATATTAATGATTAACAAAATAATAGGTATTTGTGATTAGGCCTAATGAAATGCTCTTCTCCAAATTTTAGTAATTAAATGTAAATATTTGTAATTTGAGCTAAGTAAGTAAATTACCAATTACTAAGATTTTATTATTTACTAGCAACGCCCCGCGGTTTTACCGCGTCAATTCTGTTTCTGTTTCCCACGATAAAATTAATGTAAGCTATGTATTATTCCAGACTATAATTGTTTACTGTTACCAACTCGATCCGTTCAGTCGTTACGACGTGATTGCAAAAAACATCCAGACTTTGTTTTAGTAGAATTCAGTTCAGAACCGAAATACGGAACAAATCTTACCTAAATCAGAAGTAAAGCACCCGTATTCATTAGGCCAGGAATTAAAACCTCCAATAAATTTTTTTATAGTAAAAACTACAATTAAAAAATCCTGCAAATTTAATTTAAATTTTTAATGTAACATTAAACATTCAGTTGATTGTTGTTTTTTTATTAATAGTAATTATACTATTAATAAAAGAACAATAATCAACTGTTTGTGTTAGATATGGTATATATCTGACTAGGTAGATCATGCTTTTGTACTAAAGAAAAAAAAGGACACAACATGTGATTTTTTTATATTAATAATTTCTGGAAATCTTTTACTATTTGGGTATTATCATATGGCAACATTATTTTAACAAACGACAGGGACTGAACGAGAGAATGAGTGAAAGAAAATGATCGTAAAATTCGCAAATCGTGAAGTAAACAAAAAAAAAGTGGATTTGAAATTGTGGATATCTGGAGATATTTGCACACTACCTACTATAATTATTGACCAAACGAATTGATTTTTCGTACCCACATGAAGTTAAAAGAATACAATAAAATTTTACTATAGGACTTGTTTTTATGTAAAAACTATTGTTGTGACGAATACAAACATTTGTTGTCTATCTGGGTGTTTTTATATTATTAAGTATATCCTAATAATTATGTTTTAAGATTATTTCAGCTAAGTACCTATCTGCTATATTTAAATAGCGTTGTGTGAGAAATGTTCATTAATATTTATTTATTTAATTAATCTAGTTATTTAGCCAGAGGTGGTGAAAGATAGACAAGATGAGGTGTGAACCTGTCAACTAAATTTACCTTGTGTGTTCTCCGTCGAAGTACTAGCAGTTGGAGTAGCCTTGTTGTCTTCATTTTTGGGATCATTATCCATTCCGGGTTGTTCTGCAAAATTATTGCTTATCTCACTTTTTCGGATCACATTATACTGTCACTATTTTTATGTTATCTAAGTCAAGGATATTTTACTATAAAAATAAGAAATTTAATTATCACGATTTTAAATTCACGTTGACGGTTTTGTCATTTAATGCCACTTTGATGTCACGTCACACGTCAGCCACTTTATCAAATGTTCACAGATAAAAAAACAATTAATCCTCCTTGGATCTTCTCATTGGTTACCTTTTGTTTTACTTTTTCATTTCACCATGTCTCACGGGCACTGCAGTTGTCGTGTAAATGCCGCTTTAATCTAGATATAGCGATGCAAGATAAACAATGTTACGCAAGAGATTGGTACAATAGTCATTTTCCACCTAAACAAATAACATTACGTAGGACGTAAGGACGTTACGTGTACGTATGAGCCTTCTAAGGCGCCAATAGAATGACTAAAGAAACCTAGACGTTTTAGTATTTAACGAGAAAATGACAGGTAGCTATAGTTATTTACTCCTACGATCGATGAAGTCATCGGAAAATGCAGCAGTGCAGTTTCACGTGTTGAAGTAATGATGCTGTAAAGATTTCCACTAAATCGTTAATCGTTAATGTATTAGAGTGCATTATACCTACCAACGTATAATGCGACGGTTTGCATGTGGTTGCTCAATTACTTCATCAGAGATGAATGTTTGGAAAAGCAGATATTTCATCATAATATAAAATCCAAAGTTACGGCTACTCTAGTAAGTAGTAAGTTACGTTTGATCTAGTGGAGAGAACGGCGACTGCAGATTTGTAGCCCCCGGGTTCAAATCCCACGCGCACCACAGTTTTACAGAAGTTAAAAGTATGTGTGTAACTAATGCCGCTTACTTTAAAAGGAAAACATCACGAGGAAACGAACATGTAGTTAAATCATTCGAAGTAATAAATATTGTGTTATCCACCAACCCGCACTGGGCCAGCATGGTGGATTATGGCTTTGGTGGGAACATTTTTTTAGTGGTTCTGCAAAATAAGGAATATAATATCGTTTCACACAAAAAATATAGGGGTATAATAACATAGCTTTCAATCTGTCAAGATTACAATAATTATCACCTTTATGGGTTTAGTTTAGGTAGTGATACTAAATTTCGGGGACACGCTACAAGTTAAACTACCCGTCAATAGAGGTACTACAAATTAAAAAGGTGAAATTCCTTTGGACCATTTTAAAATTCCAGCAGCGTTTCAGTCCCGAGAACTACTTTAGTTCTGAAAAGCCACAAATCACACTCACAAATTACCGCATACATTCTGATCAATCACTGGATTGTAATGCTACTTTAAATAACTGAAACTAGTACGAAGCGGGTTTATCAGAAATTTTTCAAGGAAAAATACTAACTTGGGTAATTCGTCCCTGGTTTGGAATGGTTTGGAGGTCCTCGCTCCAAACCATTCTCCCCACTTGGAAAGAGGGTTCTGATCGATATCACTGCTATTTATGCTTTATTATTGATTTGATTAATATTTATATCATTCATATTTAAGCGATTAGTCGTCGTCGATTACGACAAGTGTCTACTTGTCTTGATTTAATATTGAAAAATAAGTAACCTATCTTCGTAGAAGGTTTTATCCTTATCTCATACGGATAGGTACTCATATTATTCATCAGGTCCTTGTGGAAGACGTCGGCCGGCTGGGTTCGAAGCGAGCCTTTTTGCTGGGATAGCACTCTTGAGGGCACAGCGTCAAGGGAGCTTCTCCGACGCCGAGGGAAAAACAAGCAACACCGAAGTGACCGAGAACGTGGGGCGGCGGACCCTTGGTGCAAGTTCGAGCTGAGACCGCGACAGGAGATATGTAGCAAGACACGTGTCGCAGTCGCGGCGCGAACTGGAGCCCATAAAAATCTATAATGTCAAGCGCCTGTCGCGGTCTTCGCGCGAGCCGCTACCTTTAGGTAGTATAGGCAGATGGGCACCCACCGCCAGTTACTATAGACTACTATAGATCAGTCAGAAAAAAAAGTGCAACAGCAGAATTATTACGGCAACACTGCTGCGGTTCGGAATCATAAAATACTGTCTGGACGAGCTGACGAGTTCAGAGCAGTGTCGAGCAGGTTTTTCGTTTTTTGAACTTTCCGTATCTATAGATATAACAATTGGTACAGAATTGGTAAGCAACAAGCCTTCTCATTACAATAGAGTGAGTGAGTCACCCAGAGATATAAGATGTTCAATCTCTACGCCCTGTAATTTCACTGGAACATTGCCCTACAAAGCGGAACACAGTGATGTTTTCACATTATTGCTTGGCGGTAAAATAACTGGCAAAGGTGTGGTACTATAAAGAGTCCTACCACTATTAAATACGTATCTCTCATATTATAGCCCAACATTGAGTTGCAGACGTGGCTTGTGAGCAGTGGGGCAAAATGAAGTTTTAAACATGGACAATATTTAATAGCATAAAGGTAAGTAGGTACTCAGCTTACTTTTCTCGGGAAATTTACGGAAATTCGCGGGTAAATCCGTGGGACGCTGCTAGTTCTTAGTGTTTTTGTCTGTTGTTTCTAAAGGTTCGCGACGCAACAAAGTGATTGAGTTTACCTACGGAGCAGATGCTTATAAAATACCATCTTCCGTGATGAAGGTATTATCAAGTCTACTATGGCAGTTCAAAAGCATCGCTACTATCGCTATGAGCTATACATTTCGCTTATGAAATGTTAGTTATAGTTTTGATCGTGAGTATAAATAAGTTTGGGGTTGTGGTAAAAAATGTTTGGCGTAAAGACAGGTGCGTGCGCAGCTTGTGCGGGTGTGCCGCGTCAGCTGCTTCCCCACGTGCTTGACAGCTGTCGTGCCGCCCCCTCCCCTTCCACCCCCCTCCCGCCTAATTCAATGCAGCCAAATGTATTGTATTGTGCCCCAATTTAAATCATTTTTTGCCGGAACAATCTCTTACCCCAGAACGGAATTGCATCTGTAGAGTGTAGAGTGTAGACTAGCTATCATATGGGTCGACCGATTTACTAAAACCACAGTATTAAGAAGTACTACCAGTAGTTCATCGCCTTTGATCTTGGGAGAAACGCCGATAATGTCTCGACACGGGTAGGCTTGTCGCAAACACCAAAACAACTACCAAAATAAAATTACAACATACGGAAGACGTCAGCCCTGAGCCGCTCTCCTGCAATACTAACATTGTAATGTAGGCAATGCAGGAGCTTCCAGCGTCTCACCCCGCACGATTGCCCCGTCTAGACGGGTTCGTCGAACGACTGTATGATTTAATGGACTGTGCTAAAACTGTGGACATTTCACACATGACATCACCTAACCCCAAACTAAGTAATGCTTGTACTATCTATGGGATTTTAGAGCTGATAGTTTGATACTCATATCGCTACTGACGCTACGTCGCGTCGCTACGCCCCTACGCCGCCGCCCGACGCTATAGCTAGCTAGATGCTACGCTAACTAGAGCAACAATGGTAGAATATTGAAAAATTAAAAAGTTAGTAGTGGTAGGACTCTTAGCAGAGTCCGCCTGGGGAAGTACCACACTTGTGCCAGTTATTCTACCGCCAAGCAGTTAAATGCATACATTACTGTGTTCCGGTTTGAAGGGCAATGTTTCCAGTGAAATTACGTGGCTTAGAGGTATATCTTAGATCTCTGGGTGACGAGCGCAGTGCAGTGGTAGGTAATGATTTGGACTCTACATGATCCGATTATGTGGCAGGCATGTTGCTTACCACCAGGCATATGTCCTGTCCGTCTCGTCACTCTATACTATACATACATTGAAAAAATAACAGAAAATATTTATAGCAAGCGTGGGAATTACAATATCGTTCGCCAGATAGTAAGCGCTAGCCGTCCATGGCTTAGTTGGTAAATCTAACCGTAGAGTTGGAAGTCGTGGTTTCGATTCCCACTCTGATAAAATTTAGTGTGACGAATACAACATATTTCTTCGGTGCCTGATTGTTTATATGTATTATAAATACATATGTGTCTGCAAGTATTACCTATATCACTCCCATAATACAAGTTATTGTTAGATTTGAGTTAGTTAGTGTTGTGTGAGGAATGTCCCTAATATTAATTCAAATCAGACAGACAGAAACATTTTAATATGCACATCAGAAATAATACAAATTAATTAAACAATACGAATAATAATTTAATCGGCCTTATCGCTAAAAGCGATCTCTTCCAAGCAACCATTAACAGTAGCAAAAACAAGTTAATAAGTTCCTTATATCCAGTTTTAAGGCTTCGACTTGTGTCATAAGCACTTATGGAATGGTCCGTATTGTTTTGATTGTAATCTGTCTGGTGTACAACATAATAAAGTGTGGATGTCTGACTGCTTCCCTGTTTTTTTGCGAAGTCGGGTAAAGAGGCACGTTCCATACCATACGCAGTGATAGATAGCTGACGATGATAATGATACGACATCGGCGAAACAGCAAACGCATAAAGGTATCTATAAAATAGGCAACAAAAAGCGAGTCTGCGCCAATTTAGCGTCTACCCACTAATAGAACTAGCCGATGCTTATAATAGCGTGGAACTGGATAAGCAAAGCCGCAGACGAACGTTAGTAATAAATGCATATTTTAATGAATGAACTTGGCTGGAGCGGCCCTTCTACCGCCTAACTAAATCGGCTTTGGCGTTGCTATTGCTGTCTCTATCATTACAAGCGAAAAGAAAAGAGAGAGCGATATCAAGGCTAAGACAGTTTTAGTTAGGTGGTAGACCCCCGGGTCTGAGAGTCCGCACCATTCGAAACACTTGACAAAAAGTTGTACTACGCCACGTTTATAGAATCTGCTAGCTATTTGTATTAGAATATGTGATTGTGGCGCCGCGTGTGTAACGGATGCGAATGTTGGTGTGGACTTTGGCTGTTCGCTCCGTGACTCCACAATGGTCAAAGAGTATGGCTCAACATTCAAACCGACGATCAAACTTTACTGATATTTTGTTTGTAGTTCCACGAAACTTGAAGCACAGGTAAATTTTACGAGTTCAACTTTATTAGTTTTTTGAATTAGGGAAACTGGTATACATACTGAGATTTATGGGCAAGTAGTTGGAGCTAAGGTGGCGCCAGTGAACAAAATTTCTTCTCAGTGTAACAAAGTTATAAAGATTCTAATTCTAAAGGTATGTACGTTGGTATATTATAGGAATAAGTTTAAAACAAACTTCTGCTCTATCCTCTACTTAGGACTATTCAGTACCATAAAATAATGTTGAATCTTTTACTTTAATGCTTTAATTTATTGACGTAAGTACTTACTTAATCGTAAATTCAGCTATCCCATACATTTATTTCATAAATATGCTCTACATAATATGATTACTATAGTCATAAGTACATCTACAAACTTAATAATTCACTGTAATTAGGATGACAACGTGTCAAATAGCTAATACATTGCATAAGTGAATCATGAAATTACAATAGAGATAAAACATCTTATATCTTCGGGTGACGGGTGCAGTGCAGTGCTAAGTAATAATGTGCACGTGACCGTGCCTCTATCTCGTTTTGTCGCTTACCATCAGCTACATGACATGCTCGTCTCGTCATTCTACCAAATAAAAAAATACATCAAAATATTATATGAAATTTGTGAAGCTAGTGCTAACATAGGAACATAGGTATAATCTCTCTACTCCCATGTCACCAAAACAAGTAAGAAAGAGCCTTCTTTGTTAAGTAAGCCTAGATAATAATACTTTAACGACAAAACGAGGCCTTTTTAACAATAGAAATACCCCGACAAATTTTATCAAAATACGTCAAAAAGTGAAACAGCTGCCTGATTTTTTGAGATAAAGCTGCGTGGCTTTGAGCCATTACCTATTTTAGGCAACTGTCTTGCCTTTTTAAGTAGACAACTAGGTAAGTACTAAGTACCTACATATTGCTCATTCAGTCACACTACTCTTCGAATTTTAACAAAAAACGTGAACAAGGTACTATACCAGCTCTCTGCTGATTAACTAGGACTCAAGCAATTTAGTTAAGTGTTGGACCCTCGTTCTAAACTCAGGAACAAAATGATGTCCTAAGGAAATGTCTCGTCTGACGTATATTCTCTTTGGTCTGGCGGGAGAAGTCAAGGCGGTCCAATCATGGCCGGCGGCGTGGTATGCGGCCCGCTTTCCCAGAAGATCAAATCTACTTCACTTGTCTTGCAACAGTATATTATACCTAAGTAAGGAAACCTTTCCTTTGCTATATAAGTGTAAGCTTAATGGTCTAGATATAGAGTAAAAACTCAGCCAAAGATCTATTGTAGTGAGTACAATATGCTTTTGTTTCTATCTACCCACGATTACAAATTATAGGTTTCAATGGTCCGAAAGTTATCTGCCTTTAAGCACGTACCAATCACGATTACTAAACTAAAGCCACGATGGCTTTCGTATCAATTTTATTTCGAAATTCGATGATGTTACGAAAACGAACTCGATATACAATAGACGGTTCCACAATGTACTATTTTTTCCTATCGAAATCCGTTAACATTCCATTCTGTTGGGCCGAAGCCACGGCTCCGAAGCCATCTTGAAGAGATTTCGAAATTCCAAGAAAGGCAGGGCCTTATAAATTATCTCAAAAGCGCCGACGCGGCCTGGAGCGGGCCAGAATGCTTTTTTTACACCACAGGTAGGCTCGCTGGCGCTAAGAAGGCGAAGGAATTTATACTCGGGCCCAATGGTTTTGATACTTTCTTTTAAACATAAAAAACAGTACCTATTTGAAAGACTTCAAGTCACGTCAACGACGAAATAGTCAAGGCATTCATACATTCTGCTCCTAAATTTATTGCTACGTACAATACCTACTGAAGAAATTGTCAAGAAAATGTACTGGTAGACAAAGATAATGTAAAAAAAGTGTTCAGGTCACTTTTAGCTTCCGAGTTGAAAATTCTCCTATTCTGCGATATCCAGAGTAAAAGAGACTGAGTAAACGAATCGGATGTTTTAAAGAATACGGTAAAAAGTAATTTAGCTCAAATAGCAAGATATCTACAACTTCAAATTTTTCGTTGCAGTAAAATAGACAATAATAATACTAACTCTACATCAGAATAAGCAACATGCTAGAGGTATAGAATAATTATATTTATAATAACCAAAAAGAACAGTATCAAATCCATTCCTAACATTTTGTTCCAGCGCTGCTTTATCAGAAAATAAAAAAAATACGCGTGGTACGCTCGTGAGCACGTTTCTTAGAAGACTTAAGGTATCGAAGACATTCCAGGGACCAGCCTTTTGAAGGCCGTGTCTACAAATAATTTGCGATTCCATAGCTCAAATCTCTTCATGCTTCTGAGACTTCAGTGCACTGCACATGTCTCGTTCCTCATTTGGAAGAGAAACTCGACTTGTATCGCGATTTAGCATGAGAACATGGTATCGTGCCATTTAATTGCGTCGTTTGTGCCTTAAAGCTCTGGGATAAATGGCGGCTGCAATTGGATTTAGATCACATAGACCGGCCTTCATCCGCAATTTAAAATGCTTCTTCAATTAACTGATTTTAGTAACAAAGTTTTAAATGGTTGATAGTCAAAAGTTTTTTGTATAGTCGTTCTAATAAGAAAGTAACGGAATGCATTCGATCATATTCGAATTTCGAAACAGACATGATTCACAATTCTTCACAGGTATTCTTCCAAGATGCAATAATAATTAGGTGCTTAGGATTGCAATGCAATGGTTCTATTTAAATCCCATTATAACATTTGATTTAAGGATTGTAATAAAGTCTATACTAGCTATTTACGTGGGCACAACGGCTCTTTGAAGGCGATGGTTGAAGCAAACTGATTCTAGGATATTAGAGATTTGGTTTATTTTCCATTGCAGCAATCCCAGATGGTTTACTGAGGAATTTGGGGCAACGGCGCTGACTCAACGATCTAAGTCCCTTCCTTGTCTCGGGTAGGTAATCTTGGCTTAGATACGGCTGAATCGTAGAGATAATTTGTAAACAGAATTGGAGCAATTAGAACAGGCATCTTTGCATTCTACAACACTCATTCAGGAAACTGGACATTCGAAGAACTACTTGAGTAAGCAACACAAAACAGAACACAAATTGAGATTACAAGTTTTGACTAAAAATAACGATTCATCATTTTACTACGTAAGTATCTGAGTAAGTAATTGCTTCGGTGATACGAGTATCATAGAACTTAAATCACAAAAGACTTACCTAATCATGATATACGGAGTGTTTCAGAGATCAACTTCTACTTCGACACAAAAGCTTTGCTTCAGTGTCGATTGAAAGCTTATAATTTATACCTAGGTACCTAATTGATACTTGCATATGTTCTCTATATGTTAGTGCGGTGTTTTAACCACAGAAGCAGAGCCCGCATGTTGCTGGTCCCAGTTCCCATGTATCCAGTCCGGTTTCCTTTGTCATGTCAGTCCACCTTCGTCCAATGTTAATGACTTCAATTGTTTTATTTTTCAAGTAATGGTCTTCGGTTTACCAAAACCATTTAACTTTAGAGCCAGAACGTGTTCTTAAATGTCTCGCAGTATTTTTGTCGGCGGTTAGTTAGATAAGTAACGTTTCACTACATACGGAAGGTAAATTCTCGTGTACGTTTACTCGTACCTAAGTTGTAATCAATAAATTAAGATAAACTGCAATACGCCCAACCTACAGTCAAGCAAGCGAGGAGACACGTTTGGGAAATTTGTGGGATATCTATACATAAACATTACTATGGCATATGGCATTACTAGACGACAGTACGAGTTACGTATTAAAGTCTTTTCTGCGACATTATTATTCAAGACTAACAAAAAATAGCATAAATCCTGAGAGAAATGTCTCGGTATTGAAAGGTTCGAGATCGTAACCATCAAGAGCATTGGTGTTGCAGATACCATTCCTATGCTATTTTTACAGTCAAATAATTAAGGTACAGTTTTTAATATCAGTTTAGATCTTATACACCCATGAAAACATTGTGCAACTTGCCATGATAGTGGCATAATTTTACGTCACTAATCTACGGCCTTGTTGTTCAGGCACCATGACTATGATTTTCCTACGACGACCCTGGGACTCATGACTCATTGTACACACGGGGATCTATTAAGTGGACATCTGAAAACAGCGTGGGCACAAGAATGCGTGGTCTCTGTCCGTCTAATTATGCTACACCTACTAGGTTTCATTAATTCATTGTATTCTAAAGGTACCCTACATGTGTGCTACAGTACCTTTGGTGTGTGCTATATCTTTGATGTTTTCCAATGTGTGTACACAACTTTGTGATAAGAAAAGATAACTTTGTATACCATTTACCAAAAAGAGAAAAATTAAAAATAAAACTTAACAGCTAGATATTTTTGCTTGGCGGCCTTATCGTTTCGAGCGATCTCTTCCAGGCAACCGTGCACGCATAGGATACTACTATACCTACACAGCAAAGCCATCCTTTACACTATAATTCACTTGTATTTGTATTAACTAAGTACTTACCAACCTTTTTTTGATTGATCTCGAAAACCCGTATTAAAATCTGATAAATTTACTTAGGAAGACAGTTTTAGTTTAACGTATTTAGATATTTTCCAGTTATTTTGCCTTATTGCTCCGGGAAATTTGAGTCCTACCGGCTTTGAAGTGTGTTTTTCTCAAGACCCAGCTGCCTATTATGTTACTGCGCAGTTTTCGTGAAGTCAACAGAGCGAGGTCGACCGCCTGGCATTGCCAAATTTGAACAGATGACGTCATCGGTGATTACATGGTTAAAGACCTTCAGTAGGTATCGCTTCATCGCTGGTGTTATTCCAAGTACCACCATAAACTGGCATTTGCAGCAAGCGATGGATCATTTAGTGTTACAAAAAACAGAACATTAGAATGGCGATTGAGGCCCGGATTATTTACTGAAACGTACTTACATATGAACAATTCAGATGACAAACTTTTTGTTCGACAGATAAATGAATATTACTCGTACATATTTTATTATACCTACACGTACATAGGTTTATATGTATTATAGGTACGTGCCATGTTTCACGCCAGGATGATGACAAAAACTGGGAATAACAATATTATATGATTAAATTACCTAAATTAAAAATACATCAGTTTGGCTGATTTAAGGCAGAGGTAAAACATCATTTTACAAAGGGCTACAAAGAGACTTACTTCACGAATATGTTCACGACAATGTGACACAACCTTACTTTTTATTACATCGAAATTGTTTTTAATGCATTTGATGCAAACAATGACTGCCGATATAAGGGAAAACTTATAATAACTTAGAAATTTAGTAATAAACAGCACTAAATATTTTTGTGTAATTCGTCACCTGTATAGCTTCAGATTTAGGTACTGCTATTACGCGTGTCGATGACTTGAGTTCAAAAAATTTCACCCATCAATAAAGCGTCTAAAGGTACAAGTTCGCGCCGCGACCGCGACCCGAGACCGCGACCGGAGACCGCGACAGGCACTTGACAGGGCTTGACACTATAGAAATGTATGAGCGCCAGTTCGCGCCGAGACCGCGACACGTGTGTGTCTCGGTCTCCTGTCGCGGTCTCGGCGTGAACTGGCGCCCATACAATTCCATAGTGTCAAGTGCCTGTCGCGGTCTCCGGTCGCGGTCTCCTGTCGCGGACTCGCGTCGCGGTCTCAGCGCGAACTTGTAACTTTACGCGGACGTCCGACTCGACTGCTCCACTCGCCGCTCCGACGCTACGCCGCGGCCGCCTGACACCAACAGTCAGTAACCCAAATCGTAAGATTTCCTGTAGGTACCGAAAAGTACTCAACGCCGCTAAATAAGTTTTCTCTTCTAAAAATTATGTAGAACCAAAAGAGGTCATCTAAATTTTGTCTAAATAGAAGTAGTTTAGTAGTGGTAAGACTCTTAGCAGAGTCCGCCAGGGGAAGGACCACATCTTTGCCCGTTATTCTACCGCCAAGCAGTAATGGGCAAACATTACTGTTTTCCGGTTTGAAGGACAATGTTTCCAGAGAAATTACAGGGCTTAGAGATATAACAACTTTGATCTCTGGGTGACGAGCGCAGTGCAGTGGTAGGTGATGATTTGGACTCTTCATATTCCAATAGCTGCGTGTCCGCATCAGGCACAAGTCCTGCTCGTCTCGTCACTCTTTATTAAAAAAAAAAAAGTAAGAAGTCGCTCGCGTGCGCGGGTCGTTACAAAAAAACAGTCACGTCTTATTTATTGTTTAGCCATCGACGTATCTTTGTGAGATACAAGCTACCAAAGAGAATGCAATTATTATATTTTGATAATTTATTATAAACTAGCGGCCCGTTCCAGCTTCGCTCGGATAATAACCTAGATACCAACTGCAGCGCCATCTGCCGGGCTGATTTGTGAATCTAAACCATGGAGGGCCATCATGCCCAAACGCATACAGAAAAATTCATTCAAATCGGTTCAGCCGTTTAGGAGGAGTTCACTAACAACGAAAAGTGGCATTGATTTTTATATCACAGAGTGAAAATTCTGATACGCCAATCCCGAAGAATATTTTTTTGAGTTGAGAGAGTATAATAGTTGCAGAGTTGCACCACAGCATTTGGGCTTGAAGAATGTTAGTATGAAAACCGACATGGTTTTTACACTTTTCATCTGTGATGTGGTCGATCCAGTTCCAGTCCTACCTAAGTATCAGCCGCAGCCGGTGGCTTTATTCAAGGAGAGTGCTTTTCCTTGAAGAATTTTCTTAGAAAGTTTCAGTAGATAGAAGTGAAACTTGATTAGGTTGCAGTTTAAGAGGAATGTTTGTAAAGGCCGATTTAAACTGAACGAACATAGAGCTAGAGCTGGAACAAGAGCATTCTATCTCGATCTTTTAGTGTAAACGAAAGATCGTTCTTAGCGTTTTCCATATTATATATTCCATATAATCTTTGCGAACGCAAACAAAACAACGAAATAATGCTCTATGTTTGTTTACACCAAAAGAATTTGATACAGTGGGGATATAATGAGCATTCGCTCGTCTGATGTAAATCGGCATTTAGATGATCGTCTCTGAACGGTCTTTTCAGACTTTCTGATTGTTTGGTAGGCGGTCCGCACGGCGTTATAACGCGTTCGTAGCGACAAGTTACCCAATTTAGTCGAAGTTTCACATTTATTCATAAGTAGGTACTAAAAAGATGTAAATTGTTTTGTTAGATTAAGTGGTAATTTTCAACATTTCAACATACAAGAAGAGTTTCTTCGTTGTTCTTAAAAAACGACAAAGCATTTTCATAGGTTAATCATTGAGTGATACGCGTCCACAGTTTGGTACCCTTTCAAACACATCGTGCAGTTTAATTAAGTAAGTACAGTTGTAGTTTCTCTACCGATATTTGTGCTTCGTGACCTGGAATTCGAAAAACAGCCCATTAATTATCACTTCACAAAATATCGAGCACGGAAATTTAATTAGAACCACTATTTGTAGGGCAGCGTTTAGTTGGCCACTGAACAAGAAAACTGTTTTTTTGTTAAAGGCAAATTAGTAGAGAGATTGTTGTCGTTAATTTTTAATTCATTAATTTGAATTTCTTTGATCACGAACGTCAAAAATGTCTATACTTTGATAAAAACAATTTGAGATACCTACGCTATAAAAGTATGCTCTACACAAGAGCGTAGTGAGTTTAGTAGGGCTACGCTAGTTCAAATTTGGGAAGGCATCTATGGTCAGCTACTTGGTGCTTTCTTTTCAAAGTATTATAGGCTTACACTTGACCGCCGTCTCATCTGAGCTTAAGCGATCGTACGGTCTACGATAGAGCGTAGGTAATTATCTAGAAGAAACGGATTTTCACTCTCAATTTGAAGACACCAAGGTAGTAACCATCGTGAAAAATTCACTCAAGCGACGCATTCTACAGTCTAGATATCCTTAACAGAAAAATAGAGTCAAACCTCTTTGTTCAAGTTTCGAACGTTTTTGAACGTCAACCATGAAACAATGTCGATTTATCGAGTCACGAGGAGTGCGATAGAAAAACTGGCAATGTGGTATTTGGTCACGCAGATCAGTTGTACACTCTCCGAAGTGTATCCGATAAAAACCCTATAAGCTAGCAATTTTGGGGCGATGTTCAAGACTTTGAAGTCTTTTAAACAAGGTGGTAAATAGCAGATCTGCACAAACACACTACAAAAACACACCACATTCAGGCATTATCTTTCACCCCTATAGTTACAGTCTGATGAAATAGTGCTATTGTATTTACGAGAAAAATGATTGTTTACTGTTGGTTATATAATCCTCGATTGTCCTCCATGATGCAATTTGATAGATTTTTCCTCTGACGTTCGAACCAGTATATTAACTACTGCGTATTTCTCAAATCGTATTTTAATTGCAAAGTTACACAATATTGATTTTGTATACCTAATATCATAAGCAGTTGAGGATGACACAGATGGACAAACAAATTACAATAGGTACAGCTTTAATAATACCTAAGATTTTCATGGATCGACTTTATAATGGCATACATATATGCGGCACATTATTAGTTCCCTTTACATTTCCATTACTGCTGAGATCTCCTCTCATTACGACAGAGACGAGATTGACTTTTCTGGGTAGCGATTCTAAATGCAATCCGAATGGTTCAAAATCGGAATGACAATCCCTGTCTCTGTCATGCTAAACAGATAAGGCAAAGACCGAGAGATGAGATTCCGTGCCGGAAGCAACCGAATGGATTTAGAATCCTACTCATTTAAAAAGCTTCGTTGTTTGTTGCTCCATCGCGCTGCAACAGCTAAACAAATTGAGTTGAAATTTTGAACATAGTTAAATTATAATCTGCAAAAGCACATAGACAAGCAAAATATTGTATCGCAAGATAATACACAGAACGGGAACGGGAACTGCCCGGATAAAACCGCGGCACACTGCTAGTAAGGAAATAAAAAAATGGCCGTCATTGGAACTGCCGATAGAAGTGAAAACTTATAGCTCAGAATTTGATAGCTCACTTTGGAAACTACGCGGGTGAAACCGGAGGGCGTGGCCATGGTCCCGAGTTTACCCGAAGATTTCTGATCATTTCCGAGCGTGACGCTAGAATTCAATTCATAGCCCACGAAAAATCTGTCTTTGGCGCGCCAAAAGAAGTTTTCACTTCAAAAATTTACAGACATCTCTCACTGAACATATACCCTCAAATTAAAGGTTGTACTAGTGAAACTAGATAGCTGATATTTTACTTGTGAGAATATTTTTTTTAAGAAACAGTAACATTTGTTCCAGTTTTGAATAAACTTAAATATTTTAAAAATATGTAAACAAAATGTTAGAATAAAATCTTCATCAAATCTAATCTAATTCATTAAAATTTGATTAATAATATCTTTGTGGCATGCACGTTTTCAATTATTTTTTCTAATTTATTTGGTTTCGTTGTGAGGATATTAATTAAACATTGTATTCAATATAAAAAAAATACACTGCCATTTTTTATCAATGACTGCAGAAATTGAATGTGTTTTTGGATAGTTGATGTTTCTTTTGAATAACGAAATTGGAGCCATACGGCTCCAAAAACTAGGCAAAAAACAGTTAACGCTGCGTTTTGCGCGCCTTGAGAAAGTGTTCAAATTGGTGATGCTAGAAACAGAGATTCTTGGTTTTCTGAAGCCACCGAAAATTACATGTCTAGTAATGAATCTATTTTGGTATGATACACGAGCTCTACGTCTCAGTCGTCTAGGTCTTGAGTTCTATCTGACTCTCCAAGCTAGCCAATATCTCTAAGATGATGGCAAATTCTGGTTTGTGTAGGTTTCAATGGTACAATGGCAGGGTATCTCGTTACATGCTCACGTGGCGTCACATCCGATCCTGCGCGGGAGTGCACAATGCACATTGTCTGCTACTCAGAAGAATGGCCGCACTCTGTACATAAGAGTGATACAAACTCATTGTATTCGCAAAAATGCAAACACAGATGCGTACACAGTAAGCTTGTTTGAGTAATATGTGCGTCAAGGAATAATGATAACAAATACTTTAGTTAAAGACTTAACTAAAGTGCATTACTCATTTATTCTCGAAACTGTAAAAAATAACGCTGAAAATGCTGATCTATATATTTCAGTAGGTTTTGCTCCGCGGTCATAGAATAGATAATACAGACCGCGGTGTAAAGCGTAGCTTAACAGTCACTTACTTTTTGAAGTGAAAACTTCTTTAGGCGCGCCTAGACAGATTTTTTGTGGGCTGTGAATTGAATTCATTCGTCACGCTCGGGTATGCTAAGAAAGCTTCGGGTAAACTCGGGACCATGGCTATTGGCCATCTAGAAATACGTCAGCCAATGGGAAATGCTGAAAGGGCGTGGACAGGCCACCATGGCATGGCCATCTAGAAACGCATCAGCCAATAGGAAATGCTGACGCATTTCTAGATGACCATGCCAAGATGGCGAAGCCACGCCCTCCGGATAGACCCGTGTAGTTTGCAAGGTAAGCTATCAAATTCTGAGTTATAAGTTTTCACTTCTATCGGCAGTTCCTATGACTGCCAATTTTTTTATGGGGTAAAAGTAACCTATCCATTATACCCGGTAATGTACTTTACTTAGGTACCTACTATGTAAATAATATTTATCATTCAAATCTGTTCAGCCGTTACAAAAACAGTTAGAAACATGTAAGAAACAAATATACACACGTAGTTTCCGATCCCGTTATTTTTCCTGTATAAAAAGTAGTCTCATCTTCAAAAGCCTTTCCGAACGCTTGGTCGATGCGACGCGTGACCAAAATGCTGGCGTTTATTTGGCCCAACGCATAAGCATTGCCATTCAGCGTGGTAATGCCGCCAGCATGCTGGGTACGCTTCCGATTGGTAGTGGGCTTGAACATCTTGATTATCTGTAGACCTTCATTGGTCTATGGATAATTCAGGTGTGCTTAGTGTTAGTAGTTGTTAGGTATGTAGCGTAGTGTAGTTCTCATTGTATTTTAGTTTTGTTAATAAAGGCTCTGCCCCGTTTTATTGCAGACTAATATATATCTATGTAGGTGTACCTACCAACTTAATTCAGATCCCTTTCGTAGTTTTTCGCATAATATATTACATTTGTAAGGATCAAATGGAATAATCCAGCCTAGTATTAAGAACGATGTTTGGAGCCAAATGACAGTGGTCAGTCTTCCCTTACCTTTACCAAGCAGTAGCTGGGAGGGACAGTATATCCCATTTCGCGGACACGGTCGCGTTGGCTTCCGAAGGAAAATGCTCCCTAGTATTTTCATCACAGTTCCCGTCGTAGTAAATTGTGACGTAAATAGGGGGTGTGAGAGACACCAAGGAGAGTAAAAAGAACATTGCAATGTAAGCTATGTTTCCACGTCGGTTCACGCTGAGGAACTTGCTGATTGCAGATACCATGTTTTAGTAAATTTATATTACCTAATGCATTTTCTATGTCATAGAAATCTCAACGGGTTTATTTGTTAAAATCTATACGGTCGCGGTTTCAGAAAAAAATGCTCGAAGAAATTGCGGTGGAACCATAGCCATAGAGATTTTTCTTAGTTTTATTCCATTATAGGACCTAAAAGTAGACCCACTTTTTTTTCAGTACTTAGTAGCCAAACTTAGATATTTTTAGAACATTTTTGTATCTACAACAATCAAATTAGCTATGTCAGATTTATTAAATTTTTATAAGAACTAGATACTAAAATTAAATTAGGTTGTACTAAAATTATTCAAATAATACATTTTATCCGAACATTTAGTTGGGTAGGTACTTACCTAATTCGTCAAATTAAGGAAAATAAATAGGTACCTACTTATTTATATTTCTTAAGTTGCGTAAATTTTGTTTTGTCCTATTTTCATAGAAACGTAATTTATCCTGTCTCTGTGTCATAGTTGTTTATTTAGAGTCGTGTAAATATTACATCAGCTATCTCTGGTCTCTGGCTGCATAGCACACGCTTTGCTTAGTTTGGAGTTAGATCACTATTTATATTTGTGACAATCATCCATCTATTTTTATTATCATTAAAAAAAACTTATCAAAGATTTCATTACCTAGATTCGCTTAGATTCAACGAGTGGAGCAACAATCGTATTAATTAGGTACTGTTTGATACTACATAGATAGCTCTTGTTTATATAGGTAAACGTCATTTATATTTTCGTCAAAAGACATCCATAGTGTCGAAAAACTTAGATAATAAGCGAATCTTAATATATCGTCATTTCTAGTATTTAAACATTCGCGATTTGTACTCATTTTGTAAAGAACACAGGATTTTATCACGATATAAATTATTATTTAATTACTTCGACGTTTCGGCATCGTTATAACCATGGTCACGAGAAGACTTGTGCCATTTCATTCAAAGAAAATCGTATATTTACAGGTCAATTTTATATCTTTGAATAAGATGACTTAAATAATGATGATCTAACTTCACTTAGAAGTTCGTTTGATCATCTATTTATTATATTAGGACGAATGTCGTATTGACTGTCGTGCGATCGCACAAAATAAGTGCTTACTTTAAGTAACAGGTATGACCGCTGGTCAGCTCACACAAATTTATTTGATTAGTTGATCTCATCCTGACATCATCAGTCCTCTAATAATTGTAAATAAGGCAGGTACGTGTGTTTTTCCTTTTCAAGATATCGCGTAAATGATTATTTAAGTATTTGAAACTAGATTGGCTTGGCTTGGCCAGACTGTATAATCTAGTTTAACAACCACTAACTTTAACGAGATAAAATTAGGCTATGTCCAAATTAACGTAATGTAATTACTACCTACTTAATTTCATTTAATTCTGTTAATGAGTCGTCGACTTACAAACATAAATATAAAATCGCCTTTTTAATATTTATTGATAATCAACTTAATCATAAGTAATGTTTGAGGACGAAATAAATTTCATTTCATTTTATACATATACCATGGAAATGACATTCGGGATATGGTTACAGATTACAGACAGTTTCAATACCTCTTCTAATCTATTATTCTGCAACGCTGTATAAAAATCATGCGACAAGGAGAAATGATCGAGGGTTGCAACCCCCCCTCTTCGACTGTACTCAGTTGGACAGCTTACAAGTGACGGCATAGTGCTGAATCTCATTACTTTATACCCTTCTATCATCTTACATAGGTCTCCTGGTGGTTCATTTACTACGTAAATTTTGTTCACGGGCCAGTAGTCTATAAAGGATATCTATCCATCTGGTTATGATGACATCCTGAGATTGACAAAAATATGCAAACTGAGAAAATTTAAGCATTCGACTTTAAACAGAGACTAGAAGCGCCCCGCGGTTTTACCCGCACAGTTCCAGTTCCCGCGCTTCTACCGCCTAACGAAAAACGCTTTGACGCTTTGACATTGCTGTCTCTTTTCTTCTCGTTTGAAATGAAAGAGACGGCAATGCCAAAGCATCAAAGCGTTTTTCGTTAGGCGGTAGACCCCCCGTTATTTTTCCGTGATAAAAACTAACATGTGTTATACCAGACTAGGTATAATCTGTGTTCCAAATTTCAAACCGATCCGTTTAGACTAGTAATTGAGCAACAAACATCCAAACTTTCGCATTTATGTTATTAGTAAGATGACAAGTATTGGATAATGCATCCGGCTGGACTGCTTTCAAGAGCTCCAGCCCCTCTACCGCCTAACTAAATGCGGCTATGGCTTTGCTATTGCTGTCTTTATCATTTCAAGCGGAAAGAAAAGAGAGAGCGATATCAAAGCTAAGACAGTTTTAGTTAGGCAGTGTACCTCCAGAACTAGGTAGAGTAGGCAACTGCGGTTGCTTTCGCAAGGCCCCACCGTCTCGCGAATAGAAAGCGCCGTGGCCTCACTTTCACTCCGCTAGCGAATGAATAAGCCAGTCATGTAACACACCTTAGCTTGCTCATTATTGACTTACTGAATGAACTCCGTAACGCTTACAAATAAAACTGTCTTTGAGTTCTGGAGGCTGTCATATTGAATGCGTTAAAGGATAAATAATTAAAGACAGCACACAAAAAGTAATAATTTGAGGGTATCTGTCACCTAAAGTGATCTCTAGTAAGTAATATAAAAAATGCGAAAGTAACTTTGTTGATATGTCGTGACGTAATTGAGCAACAAATATCCAAACATTGACATTTATAATATTAGTAGGATATATATGCAATAATTTTGATAAAACTTTATGCTCTAAAAGTCGAAAAAGGCACTTCTAGGGTATTCATAGGTCAGCTGACAAAATGGAACAATAAGTTTGGTCCATTGAGACTTGCTATACAGAACTTTGATCTTTATTTCAATAGACATTGGGATATAATTAATTAATCAATTTTGAAAGATGATGAATAGAGGTGGCATATAGTGGTCAAATGTAGACCTCTGGTTCTGAGAAATGAATATTAGTATCCTATTTTTTAAAGCACTGGTTTAAGGATAAGACGTATAAATACCTATTTATTGCCATTTTGAGTTAACAAAAGTTTATTAAACATTTTTTAAAATTTAAATTGTAATAATCAAATGAGGGTTACTTAAAAACGGCGAAGGAAAATATCGTAAGGAAATCGGCATGTTCCAAAAATGTTTCGAGGCCATGGGTTATCCACCAATCCGCACTGGGGCAATGTGATGAATTAAGGCATGGAAGGCCCCGATTCCCAGCTGTGGGAATATTTAGTGAGCTGCTTATGATTATGTAATGTAGTATTTTAAATAAGTTTTGAAATAATTTATTCACGTATTATTTCAGTATGGCTCTAGTTAAACGCATTTGTTTATTTAATTTTAGGTTAGTAGGGTCATACTTCTTTCTGCATTAATCCAAAGTTCGGTAGGGAATAGAGCGATGGGCTCTATTGCATGAGACAAACTGTCACAGGACATTTTAAAAAAAAAGTACGCAATAAAGTATAGTAGTTAACTTTCACCGAGAATGATAACAGGTACAAAAATAGAACTTGTTCGTTACAGGTGAATTTAAATGCTTCGATATTTTAACGGTTCGCGAGCCACGAACGAGCTGCTTTGGTAGTAAGCCAAGCGTATAAATAACCTACGTTTTATTATACTTGATAGCGTTGATGTTACCAGTTGATACTACAAACTTTGTTCTCATGAAGGCCGATTTACATCAGACGAGCGAATGCTCATTCTATCCCCACTGTATCAAATTCATTTGGTGTAAACCATGGACGTATATAAAAAAGACTTTTTTTATACGTCCATGGTGTAAACAAACGTAGAGCATTCTTTCGTTGTTTTGTTTGCATTCGCAAAGATTCTATGGAATATATAATATGGAAAACGCTAAGAACGATCTTTCGTTTACACTAAAAGATCGAGAAAGAATGCTCTTGTTCCAGCTCTAGCTCTATGTTCGTTCAGTTTAAATCGGCCTTGACAGGAATATTGGACTCTAGTACTGTAGCTTCTCTCGGTTTTACCGACATAAATTCCCGTTCCCGTTTTGATTTCAAGATAAAAAGTAGCTTATGCGTTATTCCAGACTGTTATCCATCTATTTACCAAATTATATATTACAGTCATATGTTTAAAAATGAATGTTCGTAGGATGTGCATAAGAGAAATAATTTTCTGATTTCATGTCAATAATTCATTTATATTTAATTAATTATATAGATACCAGCAGCGCCCCGCGGTGTTACCCGCGAAGTTCCCGTTCCCGATGTTTTCGTTGCTTTTCCGGGATAAAAAGTATCCTTTGTGTTCTTCCACACTATAATCTATCTGGGTTCCAAATTTCAGCCCGATCCGTTCATACGTTAGGACGTGATTGAGCAACAAACATCCAAACATCCATACATTGATATTTATAATATGAAGTAGGATTATAATTTAATATTAATATTTCAATAATTTGGAAAAGTTTCCGAGCCCTTAAAATTCAAACGCACAAATCACCATTATCATCGGCTCTTTATCGTTCATATCTTTGAATGCCTCTTCTACGTCACGTCTTCGATTCTCAGCTCGCGAATACCACAGGCTACTTTTTATCGCGGGAAAGTTACGAAAACTACGCGGGTAAAACTACGAGGTATTCCTAGTACTTATATCGTATATTTGTTTGACGTCACTAAGCACTTGACCAATGTAAATCAGCCACAAGGTTCCGAGAATGTCATTCATGGAGCTTGTACGAGTAGAGTCAATTAACTCGGTGTCAATTGATTTCCAATAACAGTTGACAATTGAGACGAACGACGCATGCGGGTCGCTCAATTGTTAAATTAACAATCGGCTAATACTAAATAGACCAATTCCTATAACACGCCACGTTTACTAAACAAAATACCGTAACAGCGGGAGCCTTTACTCAAACCCAGTATATATTCTCCAAAAAAAAAACAGCCGGAATTCGCGGAAAGGACGTTTGAAGACGAAATTAAAACGCGCGGCGCCCATTACTTTACACAATTTTTTATTGTAAGAAAAACTATATTATTATACAAAAAACGCTACCATTGCAGTGGTCTAGGTCGTACTTCCTACATTGAAAACATTACCAGTATTACTTGACCGATGATTGTATGCAATTAGAGTGTTTTTTGGAATTAAGTTATACTGGTTTTTACTTGTTTTCATTGCTGGATAGCTACAAAAACTGTACAAATCTTTACCTAAATACCTATGTAGGTACTCTACAAGATTTACTCATATGATGTACTCATGGTGATATTAGTTCTTAATAAGTAATAGGTAAATATAAATGCCAAAATTTCTATGTTTGGACATCTGTTACTCTTACAATCTAAAGCTACTGAAGGGATTAAGATGAAATTTGGTACCTAAATAGAAAGAAAATATTCTGCAATAACTAA
Source organism: Ectropis crepuscularia (assembly GCA_963693475.1). Taxonomy (NCBI): domain Eukaryota; kingdom Metazoa; phylum Arthropoda; class Insecta; order Lepidoptera; family Geometridae; genus Ectropis; species Ectropis crepuscularia. Next base: position 15,095,293 of record OY856353.1, on the reverse strand, counting down.
GGTACTTTTTAGTAGTTGTACTTTAGTAGGTTAATCCCGGAATCGGGAATTACGCGGGTAAAACCACGGCTACTAGTGGAATATAAAATATTACATGTAAGTATTGATAAAAAACGTTGAAAAAAATATTATTTCAAATTCAGGATTGGTCCTATCGTAAATGTTATTTTAAAATGTGTTATATGGATCCGTCGTCGTTTTACTACTCTTTCTGTGAAACCCTGCCTTCGAAAAACAGTAAAGAAAAATCTCAGCCCTGTGAGGTAGGTACAGTCCCCATTACAAAGGCAAATAAACCGTATAACCATAACCAACACGATCACGAAGCGTGAAGTCAGAAAACGTTTCATATTTACGACATATTTTTGCTTTTTATACGATGTTTACGAACAGCCACTATTATGTTTTATGCAGTAGGGTCACCTCTGCATATATCGACTATTCCTTGACAAATTAATTCAAAATACTCTTAAATAAATATGGTCTATATGACACGAAGAAACTCTGTGTTTTTTAGGATTCACAGATGTTATCTGACCCAGATCGCAATTAGATATGCTAAAATTAAGGGTTTGCTAAAGTAAAATTGTACGCACTTACATGGAAAACATTTCGTGTGGGACAGGATGCACGGCACAGTGGAGCGAGACGGTTGTGCACTGCAGCACGGAACATTGTGGAATATTCTAGAAGAATCTGAACCTTAAAATCCAAATTACAAAAGCTGACATTTTCACAACAAGTGCCTGTTACTTACAACGTTTACGTCCTAACCAGCTCTTAAATTTCACACTCGATGACGTCCCGTAACCTCCGGAATTTGATGCAAGGGAATTGAACCTTTGTTTCTGTTGGCGAGGGTTTGATTTACAAATGACGGTAGTTGTTTCTAGGCTGTTCCAGAAATGCGTATCCAGTTCCATGAACCGCTTCCGCCGCTCCTTCCGTCTCGGGTTGCTGGCTGCAAACATTCCAGGGCCGGACACCCGAGCTGGTTCAGGAATGCTGACTAGACGGCGATGCACTGATGCCAGATAGCTTAATGCTCTTCGAGAGGCGACCTCACTAGCATTCCCAGTCAAGGCTGTTCACAGCTATTCGTTTACGTTCTTATTTAACAGCTGAGTACGTATTATTACTTACGTGAATTACGTAACGATGGATAAACAAAAAGTACCGAATATCACAACTACTGATAGCTACGGTATATAGTAGGAGTATGCATTTTTACGGAAATACCTTTGTGATACCGTGAAGGCATTTGAAAATAAAAATATTGCGTGAGTGACTTTTTATCTTTCAGATGTTATTTATTCTTTTTCATACAAAATTTGAGGAAAATCATGGAGTAAGATTTCAAATGCATTCCTTTTCAACACTTTTTCACCCACTGGAGATCATGTAATACTCTTTCATCTAATGTACAGAAATATACTCAAATCTTATTACATGTTGGATAATCATTTTGCTTATCTATTAAAGAGTACTACGGAAACTAATAATAATTGTTGCACCATTATTACCATTCATAGTTAAAGTTAGACGTACCTAAGTCTGATTCATATTTTTATCGCATTTGAACTTTACATTCATTCATAACTCCTCAACGTGGTCGTTGTCTGTATCAGGTCAAGCATTATCAGCAACTTTATGACTTCTCCGAAGCGTGACTCTGATGTTGAGAGTTGGGACAAGACATCTCAACAGAAAAAGCGGTTTTTTATTCTTATGAAAGATGATTTTTACTGCCTAGTGCCTGCCCGAAGTTTTTGCTTCCTTATAAAGAACAGCGTCTTTAAACTACCCTTGTACAATGTACATATATTTTTTACTTATAGTTTCTCAAACGGTATATTAAAACAATATTTTTTATCTATTTGTGTAAACTGTAAACTGTGAAGCGTGAGAATGAGTAAAGGGCTCGGTCTCATGTCTTCATTCACGAAGTTGGCGGTCCCACGCACATTTGTGGTCCACATGGCCCAACAATATATTCTGTGGGTTCTTTCGTTGCTTGTGTCAAGTCACATACAATGAGACAAATTAATTTATGAATTAAGATGGAAGCAGCTTAACCTTCGTTCGTAAGTACAATTGTTACACTTTATAAAGTACTGCTTGTTGATTGTGTAATTTTGATTCAAGAAATTAATCTGAAATGAAAATAGGTAGGACTGACAGACAGACAATATTTGAATAGAAATCTAGTAGGATCCCGCAATTTTTTATTTTCCCAAGAAACGTATATTTTATTCCGCACTATTAAACTATTATGTTTTTATCTACGTTCTAAATTTTATTCGGATCGTTTCAGCAGTTTTTGTTTGAAAGAGTAACACAGATCCATGTTTATGCGCATACAAATGTTGGATTTTATTTATAATATTAGTAGGATTAGTATAGAGCCCGTTCGGTTAATATGGAACCTAAAAAAATCTCGAAATAGTTCGACGACTTGTGAAGATATCGACGAACAAGAAACATTGGCCGATTCTGAGAACCTGATTCATTTTCGCAGTCTGTTAAAAAGCAACTGTTGCAAGGATCAAACTATACGAGTATAACAGCTGAATCTATTATGCCCAAACTATACAAGGCTAGTTTTTCAAGCTAGGATAGCAAGCTAGTGTAAGCAAACAAACAACGCTACGCACGCTAGTTTTGTCTACACGAAGATAGAAGTACTAGCTTGCTAGCTTACTAACACTAGCTTGAAAACTAGCCTCGTGTAGCTAGTGCATTACAGCCTCTGTTCTTTCCCACATCCCGCGACAGTCACTTATCATAATACCGTTTGTCGGCCTTTTTATTCGAAAAGATAACACATTTCAAGAAGACCCGGCCACCACATGGATAACGTTCGATAGGACCTACTCTACATAAACTTCTCAATGACATGCATTCATGAGTTATGGGAACATTTTTTCGGGAGCGTAACGGTTTTTGTATTATTTTTTGTCGCCTTTGACCGTGTGAAAGGACCTCAATGGATGCAGCATGTGTATGAAGCTCGGAACAGCCAGTTACAAAAGACCTTCAATATCTCATAGCGGCCCCTCGGTTGTCATAGCTAGTTTGTAAGCCAAAAGGAGCGAGGGGGCTCTTTCTTGTTTGGTTTCTGAGCTTTACGTCTTCAATGAGTTTCGTTCTTTGAGAATCTTCTATTTCTCAAGACATTGTTCCTTGTTTTCTCACGGAATTGCTGAGAATTGTGCAAGCGACAAGATTTCAAGGAAAACTATATGTACATTGTACAAACATTATTTTAAATGTAAAAATAGCACAAAAATGTACGGCGTAATTTTTTTTATCGACGCCATTAAAATAATCAGTCAATAAACGTTATTATAACGAGAAGCCAATCATAAAATATAGTCGGGGAACTACGTCAAAACAAAATGAATAAAGTAATTAATTAATAATTGGAATTCTTTACAGAATGTTCGTGTTTGTCTGTCCGTCCTTCACGCGATTAGGGGGCATCGACTTGCCCTAAATTACTTAACGTGTTTGTGCTCATTAAAAATGTATTAGTTTAGTGCATATCACCTTCAACCACAGTATTCTATTTATTTTAAATTAGAATTTTGTGTCTACAATAAAATGTAATACTTACAATGCAAAACACTTTATTGTACTACAAAAAACAATATAGATAACTTCAATTAAAAAAACCCGACTGCAAAAAATCAACAAGTAAGAAACAATATAATGTACTATATAAGGACACTTGGGTGATTGAAAGAAATGATTTCTAAATTATCAAAATCCGTACAGCCGTTTGGAAGATACGTGGGAATAAAGAAATTTACAAACATACAAGATACGCGCGAAAAACGTAACCATTCTTTCAGTCGGGTAATAAACAGTGATTAAATTTTTTTGACCACAAAAGGTGATCTTATTGCTAATAGAGATCTCTACCAGACAACCCACAATTAGGTCACCAGGTACGTAAATTCTTACCTACTTTGGTTTATTAAAACTGCAATCAACAAAAGGATTCATGAACTCTACCAATCCTTACTAGGAGAATTGACGCCAAAATAATTGGCGTTTAAAATAAAAATAATTAGAGTTGGAAGCATTCATAAAGAGTGCTGATAGCGTGAAAACTCACAACTTAGATACGACCCTGAAATCAAAAAATAATCTTCTATCCTCTGTAAAAGAATCAATTTGAACTCGACAGAATGTTTGGGGAAATACCCTGTACCTACAAACCTACATATTTTATGTACCTACTACGGCTTTTACGTAAGATCCTCATGACGTTTCTGGGATAAATAAGCACGTCATACAACGAACAAACTGAATTACTAACTTTATTTTGTTGAATTATTTCTTTAAACGTCCTTCCTAAAACACCTATCTTATTTATACCTCTAAACGAGCAATTCTTGTATATACCTATACCTATATACATATATATAGAATCTGAATTTCGAAAACGGCTCGAACGATTTTGATGAAATTAGACAATGGAAAACTGTCACATTAGACCACAAATTCCGAAATGTAAAATGCGAAGGTATATTTCGCCGCATGACGCGACAGCATAATAGCTCAGCTAAGTCGGGCGGTCATGGCGGTCACGAATTAGTCGCTCCGGGTTCGAATCCAGACGGTTTCTCTTTTTTTCAAGTTTTTTTTTTAAGAAAATCTATTACTTGGAGCCTTTTATTTGTAGGTATCTAAGTATGTTTAGTATTTAAACCGAGCAAAGCTCGGTCACCCAGGTACTATTTATAAAATTCGTAAAATCTCAAGTTTGTTGCATGGTTTCTCAAAAAAATCTTCCTAAAACACGTTCGTTGAATTCCACGAAGTGTCGAAAATCCAGAAAAGGGGACTTTTTTGGTAACAATCTGAGGCCAAGCGTGAGTCTATTGGAATTTGTGATTTATTGCAAGGTCAGTAAGGTCTAGCATTGTCCCCGTATAGTTTGTAACATTTAGCGATATAAAATCACTAGCAGCGCCCCACGGGTTTTCCCGCGTAGTTGTCATTTGCGTCATTTTCCCGGGATTAAAGTAGCATATTTAAATGTTTTCAATATTTTGTCCATAATTTATTTAAGCTAAATTACTTGGATGACCTATCTCACATATCCTTGCTTGGTTTTTATTGCTTGAAAATACGGATAAAATAACCCTGTAACGCACCTAGGTAAACATGTTTTACGCCCTTCCTCTCACTCTCCCTAAGCACTAAAACAATAGAAAGATCAGTGATTGTTTACTTAATTTTTTTACTTAAAAATCACAACATAAGTCACCAACTTGGGACATGTTATTTCTTGTTTTTTTAAATTAAAATATGCTCCATGAAGCTCCGTAACGTTTTACAAGATCTCTCCCCAAAATTGCGTTACATAATGTTTGAACCTCTTATAAGTTTCACTTCTATCAGTAGTCCGTATGACTGCCAATATTTGAGGCGAAAACTTCTTTTAAAACAGATTTTCCGTGGGCTGTGAATTGAGCTCAAGCATCACGTTCGTAAATGAAATAAATCGGGTAAACTCGGATGATCTAGATGGCCATGGTCATGGCCACGTCCTCCGTTTTCACCTGCGTAGTTTCCAAAGTGAGCTATCAAATTCTGTGTATTTAATTCTCACTCTATCGGCAACCCCTATGACTGCCAATTTTTTTTTTAATGTATGAAAAAGTTCCGTATTCATGTGTGCTGTCCGCAAATCTCGGCGTGACCTTACCCGCGGCGCGCAGCTCTCGGCCGGCGGTATGCGGCGCGGGCGCAGCGTTCTCACGGGAACGCGCGGTGATTGCACCGCATTACGGGCCGCACTGGGTCGGTACCGCTGCACACGGACCACCGAACTATGGACGAGCCTTTACCGCAGAATACATTTCAGATTATTACAGTAGGGCTAAATTTTGGGAGCTTCCTTCAGCAGCAAGATTAATCGACTGAATTCGAGTGTGGAAGAAACTTAGAATTCTGAATTTAATATGCTAGCTTTTTGAACACTAAACTGAATTCAGTAACGACTAAATTCAGTCGACTAAATCAAGCCAAAGCCAAAATTAATAAGCCTTTTAGCGTAGAAATAAGGCATTTTTAGAATGAATGTGTGTGCTTAAGACCGCACGGAAGAAGTGAAAACTTAATTATGTAATTTTTGTATGACGTATTACTAGGAAAACCCAGCAAAGTTTTTTACCCGCGTAGTTCCAGGTCCCGTTATTTTCTCGGGATAAAAAGTAGTCTATGTGTTCTTTCAGACTATCACAAACTAACTGTATTTCGAGTTTAAAACCGATCCGTTCATAAGTTACGACGTTATTGCATCGTTATTGAGGAACAAACAGTCAAATATCCTAACCGCTAAACTCAGTGCAAAACTGAAAACTGCGACCCTAAGAGAGTGTTTTCAGTTTTGTGTAAGGCTATCTTTATTTTCCATACATCTGTTAACGTTACTTGGCGAATACTTTCTTGCTGTAACGTTATATATGCGTCACTGTCGAAAGAGATTCGTACTTCCAAGTTACGTTGTTAAAATGCAGGTACCTAGTTCAATAAAAATCACGTTTCTAATTCCTGACATTTGTAGTAGAGGTTAAATCTTAACGGACTGTGACAAAGTTCAAATTAACGATAAGAAAGGTCGAGATTCCAAGCCTATCTCACATTTTTAACATTTTAGAGATAAGAATCATACTCTATTAGTGAATAGAGTACGAAAAAGAATCCCAGTAATCAGTACTTAATGAGTTTCTTCATTTAGTTATTACAAGGTCAACGCTTTGATTTTAACCTTTAAAGAATGTGCGACAAATTATCCAGATAAAATTGTATTTTTAGCACTACTTTTGCAGGATGTAGATCATGTAGATACAGGGTTCACACTTAACATACTGCTTATGTTGAGCTAAAAGAAACACATATCACTCATCATTTTTTTTTACTGAAACACCAATCTCGAAATTAAAAAAACCTGTGGTGTCATTCAGAAAGGATCTCTGGAGTCGACATGTCAACAATTTGACAGACTAACTTTTATCTCACTAATAAGAACACTACAACCACAGATTAAGTAATATTTTACAATAACCCTTAACGTTGATAAATTATATTAAAAAAGATGAAAAAGTTATCAGATTAATGGGCGCATTGATCGCTGAAATCGATTTCTTCCGGGCAACTTTTGTATGGAAAAATATTTGTACTGGGTGTTTGGTAGAGGGCTAGAGGGTCCCACGAACCAAAAGGGCGTGTTCGGGGACACATTTGGAAAATACGAGTTGGCCAAACAAAATTTCTGGCCCCCATCTCTATTAGAAACATCGTGTCTAAAAATCGATTTTACAAATGATAAAGAGGTAAATAAATGCCTAAATTTGTTGACTACCAAATAAAAAAAAACATTCAGCCGTATTTAAAATCTTATATTTTGAAGTCGGTTTACCTAATCGGAAAATTAACCTACCTATCGGGAAGAGGTTCATGTTTTAAATTAATAGAGATATAGTCCTGATATAGGTTTATTAAATATAACTGGCTACTGAACATGGCATTGTGGCATTCCCAATATCTATTTATCATGTTTATCTATTTTAAAAAAAATCGGCAACTAAAAACTTTTCATCTGAAAAACCTCAATGCCCACTCCACATAGCAAGGTAGCTTCGTAAACTGTGCGACTTTTCCCATTCGAGCGCGGTTGCGCGACTCGTTCCAATCAACAATGGAATGCGCGACTTTTTGGTCCGACTGTACAGCCTGTTTGGTCCTCGGGAAGAACGAGTTTTTATCCCGACGCTACTTTGAGCCCTAACTCAATTGGAAACAAGGACCTTGGTTGGATTGCCTTAACAGTTATAAAATGCGGACTTTGATCAGGCTATTTTCAATACTTGAACGTGTTATAGATCAGTTTTCATTGCTAGGTACTTCCTGAAACTTTGGATAGGTACTAACTTAAATGGTATACCTGGCGTATGTATACCTTTATTGCTATACATAATTTAGCGTAACGAATACAAGCTATTAATTGATAATCTGATCATAAATCTCGGTGTAATCGATTTACATTTACGATTTACATAAACAAACCGGCCGAATTGTTTCACAGTTTTAATCAAAAAGACTCTTCTTAAAATAGTCGCTTGACACTGTGCTGCTGTTGCTTACCATCAGACACATATCCTCAAAAATATATTTAAAAAATACAGTCTTAAAAATATGTATTAAATTTTATATTTTTGTTTACTATAATTTTATTTTACAAATATATGGAATATTTGTAATGTAAAATTTTACTTTTTCATAATTGTATTTTACAGGAAATTCAAATTGCGAAAGGAAATGCTAGCTAGTGTTAGTAGTGGTGCGAAGGGATTATAGTTCTTTGACTCAGTATTTATCTTGTAGTTTCAACGGCTTCTAATCTGTCGTTAACGTCTTGTTTTCTTCATATCTGTTTCTTTGTTTCATGTACAATACAAGAAAAGTGTACTTACGTTATAAATAGACGTACTTGATACATTATATATGCTAAACTTACTTTGTTTCTTGGTGTGTGTAAGTATTTACTATTTCTTAATGTGAATGATCCCAAAATCACCTCCATTATCCGAATTATGAATTGTATGTTTCTAGTAGGTAACGTCGCGTCGTATAGACGCTAGCAAATATACTTTCACAATGGAGTGACTTCATCATAATATGATTATTTTCTGGACTAAAAGATTATAAATTGTAGTGGTAGGACTCTTGGCAGAGTCCGCCTGGGGAAGTGCCACACCTTTGCTAGTTATTCTACCGCCAAACAGTAATGTGCAAACATTACTGTGTTTCGGTTTGAAGGGTAATGTTTCCAGAGAAATTGCAGGGCTCAGAGATATAACATCTTAGATCTCTGGGTGACGAGTGCAGTGCTAGGTAATGATTTGGACTCTTCATGTTCCAATAGCTGCGTGTCACTGTGTTGTTATGTAGAAGGCATGTTGGTTACCATCGGGCACATGCCCTGCTCGTCTCGTTACTCTTTATAAAAAAAATTGTTGTCTGTAAAGTCGGTTTACTGACGATAATTGAACGTGACAACGTCTTAAGAAAATACTGATGGAATGGTAGCATTTTTCAAAAGAAAATTTTTATTTCATTTATTTAATAGATTTGTATGTAAAAAGTAATCAGTAGAATTTAGTCATTTTCAATCAAAACAATGCAAAAAAGCTTTTAGATGCCGGGGATCGAACCCGGGGCATTTCACATGCAAAGCGAACGCTCTACCACTGAGCTACATCCCCGCTTAAACTACTGGTCGAAATAATTAATACAACTGTAACAAACATGCGGCTAACTTAAAACGGTGAAGGAAAACATCGTGAGGAAACCGACATGTACCTAGAATCTTTCGAAGTCATGTGTCATCCGCCAACCCGCACTGGGCCAGCGTGGTGGATTATGGCCTTAACTCTCTCCTTGCGAGAGAAGGCCCAGAGTCCCAGCAGTGGGAACGTTTAGTGGGCTGTTGATGATGAAACATGCGGCGAGGTAACGACCGACGGTAACGCGGTAACGGTACATGACGTCATGTTTTGTGGGCGTGCAGCCGGCTTCATCGAATTATAAGACGTTATCACGTCAAAAAAATTAAAAAATTGCGTGGTTTTAGACCGTTTGTTGTGAATTAGCTATGTTATTTTTTAGTTTCAAGTAATTCTTACCAAAATAAAACAGATGACGTTTAATATTAATTTTATAAGATAAATTTGATAAGCATTGGATTGGTAACAAAAGAACGGCATGATATCAGACGGCTCCCGTGATAGTAAATTATCACCATCTATGGACCTGCAACATCAGAGATGTTGTCGATGCTAACCCGCACTTCAACCGCCTAAATAGGTATAATGTTTATGGAATTAATATTGTTCTCTCTATATTTTCAAGCTATAGCAAAAGCTATAGTTATATACCAATGAAGAGCAATTGTTATTTCAACAAATGTTATTTTAGGTACTCAATGAAAGAGGGAAGGTTAACATGGCGAGGAAATCGACATTTACCCAGAATCTTTCGAGGTAGGTGTCATCCACCAACACCTACCTCGAATGATGCTGGGTAAATGTCGATTTCCTCGCAATGTTAACCTTCCTTCCTTCCTTGAGCCGCACTGGGCCAGCGTTGCGATGGCCTTGACTCTCTTTGCGAGAGAAGGCCCCGAGTCCCAGCAGTGGGAACAATTAGCGTGCTGTAATTATATAGGCGGTACACCCTTGTGAAACAACAAACGTTTATCATATTTGTCCATAAACCTCTTGATTTGGTCGTATTTATTGACCGAGTATCAAATCGAGATCAAAACTAATTTGCTTATTTATCACAAGAATGTTGTAAATACGTTGACACGCAATAACTTGTGCCGCATCTATTAGTGTGACTCAGAGGTTCAGATCTTCGCCCACGTTTTAACATCTACCCACATTCAATGCATTTATAAAGCGCACGGGTATGGCTGTGTTGCCATTTATGTCCACATTTAGTCAACCTTATTTAGGGATCGCGGTTTATTAGCTCATTATACGTTATTTTCCTCACTGACGTTGACTGTCCTACAGTAATAATATGTTTTTTTGCGGGACAGAGCCTTTATTAAGAGAATTAAATTACGATGGAAAACTACAATACTATGGTAGTGTACACTACATACTTTTCTAACTACGTACTCTTAGCACGTTCAATTATCTACAAACTGATACAGATTTAGAGTTCGTCTTCAATGTATTATTTAATTTCAATCAATTTGATTGTCTTAACAATGATTATTCATTAGCAAAACATGCAGGTAATACCTAAAGGAAAACAAAATCGTAGTTGAGGATTGCCAGTTAAGTGTAAACACGTAAACCCACAATTCGTTAACTTATGATGTTTGTATTATTGAATTTGTACCAGTAAAACCAGAATATTATTTTAAATTAATTGACGAATATTACTCACGTGCGATAGGTCAATTCTGATTTAAGTTTCAGTCGCAAACAGCGGTCTTTTTCAAAAAAGGTGGTTTTTTCATATTTATTTGGATTTAGTCTTTGATAGGACATGAGGCTCCTCTCTGACCTTCAAGTCAAGGAAAGAAAGCTTTCCTTTCTTTCTCGACTGTTACAGCATTGTGTTTCAACATTTGCAGGTTGTCTCCGGACTTGCCAAAGAACTTGAATATTTTTCACATAAAGTACGAATTTCAGTATTTTTCGATTTCGGCATTTAGAGACTTTGTTGATCACAGATATTATTAATATTTTTTTTATTGAGGTAGAAACGGAATTCTAATTACAATTATCTCACATAATATAAATTAACTTATAAAAAAATTAAATGATATCGGGGCCTTCTAACGCAAGGAGAGAGTTATATTGTACTTTACGTACTATTTAATATATCCTATTGAGCGATTTCTTTTTTTCAGGATGTGTTAAACTATAAACTTATGTGTAAAAGCCGACTTTTTGGAGAGTCTACAGTCAAGCAATACTTGATTGCGATATTTTCAAAGTGCAATGCAGTGTTAGACTTGAACCCTTCATATTCAAACAGCTGTATGGCAGTTGACTTTTATGAGCAGGCTTGTTGCTTACCATCAGGTGCATGGCTTTGTCTTATACTACAATGATGCGTGTAAACCCACGATGCTAAATGGCCACGATGGTAAATGGGGTTTTACTCGACCGTTATAGAGACATTTTGGGTTGCAAAGCTTAGACGATAAGAAGGAACAACTGTTAAATAAAGTTACCTTTTCATCGATGGTCTCCCCCGTTATAGAGTTTCAAATGAGTAAAATCAGCTTTATCGATGTATTTTTGTTACTTCTGCTTGTGGCAATCGTCAGAAAATAAAAATATCATAAAATTTGCTACACTCAAGAATGTAATAGAGATGACTTCATTTTACAACTCTCCTTTCTTTACGTCATACTCAAATTGTCAAATTAGTGGAATATATCTACACTTTTAGTATGTACTCGTAATTAACTCAACATCATCATCAACATCAACAGCCCAGTAAAAGTTCCTACTGCTGGGACTCGGGGCCTTCTCTCGCAAGGATAAAGTTGAGGCCATAATCTACCACGCTGGACCAGTGCGGGTTAGCGGATGACACATAACTTCGAAAGATTCTAGGTACATGTCGGTTTCCTCACGATGTTTTCCTTCACCGTTTTAAGTTAGCGGCATTACGCACATGGCGTAATGCCGCTAACTAACGCGTAACGCTAACGCGTAATGCGTAATTAACTCACCTTACCTTAATCTGACGCGCTTGAGAATTTTCGATGATCATTCATTTCCGGCCTTATATAAGGGGCTTGTATTTGGTTGAGGTACTTTACTGGGTACAAGGTATCCGCCTGTATGGTAATCTGCCGCGCTGGAGTATATCCCGAAACCCACTCCTACTGACAATCACGACTTGATGCACGCAGCAGCTACGAAGAAAACGTCTCGCCACGTTTTACCTTCACTTGAAAACAGTCTTCATCGGTGAGCATGAATGCTGGGTACATTCACACAAGGTCTTTAGCGGCCGACAAAGCAAGGGCATCCGTGGGTCTAACCCCCGGCAAAACTGCTTATGGTAATGCTATTGCTTTTATTTTAATTTCAAACGAAAATAAAGAGAAAGAGAGAACGAGAGAGAGAATGAAAGAAAAGGGCAAAAGAAAAGCAAAGGGAAAAGGCAAAAAAATATCACTTTTTGTTAGGGAGTAGAAGGGGCGTTTGGTAGTATCAACCGATTTTTGGTCGTAACCGGAAACACGACAAGTAATCGAATAAACATAGCCCACTATAAATTCCCATTGCTGAGACTCGGGACATCCTCCCACTAGGAATAACTCACAATGTCGAAACAAGATTTTTTTTAATAGTCAGAATCTTCAGGATGTCTCACTTTACCATATAATTCAGTGGCCTACGATAAACATGTAGATGGATAGATGTACATAAAAGAATATTCATAAATGGCACCGGGGTTTGAACCTACAACCTCATGTACTTATAAGTATTTGTGAGCACACAAGTTCTCGATCTTTCTGGTAGCCTAGCGGTCTAAACGTCTAAAACGACAAACAATAGACAATAATTGAAAAAATTGAGATAATAGTGGCATAAAAGTTGAAATTTCAGACTGGACGTCGGAAAAGTAATTCCCCAGTGGATTGTGTTATATTTTATTGGTAAAAACAGTGACGGGGCAAGCGAAAGAAGAACCTGATGGTAAGCAACTCGCCTGCCTAGCAGAGCAACTGTAACACAGCTTTTTGAACTTGAAGACTTCGAAGTACTCTCAAACACTGCACTGTGCTTGTCATCTAGAAATAAGATGATTTACATGTTATTTGCTCTTATTTCTCTGGGAACTTTCTCCTTTACCTGCTTCTAGTTATTATATCCATGCTTACCATTATTCATGTTTACCAGTCTAACTGCATCACTGGCTGCACAAATGCAGTCAATGACCTAAATTTAAATTTTGTCCGACAGCCGTCATGCCTATTTGCATGGAGTAGTGATAAGATTGATAACGTTATTCATGTATTCCTAACAGACCCTGGGTTTATTTAAAGGGGACGCTTGAGGTGCACCGTTCTCGCTTGCGCAATCGATTTTTTTATTTAGTAAATACAATCTATGAGATTGTCACATAAGAGATATTGTCAGATAAGATAAGCTAATTTCTATTAGCGGGCTTTAAATTGGCTGACAACAAAGCTAATCCTATTAATGTTATAAATGTCAAAGTTTGAGTGTTTGGATGTTTGTTGCTCATTCGCGTTGGAATGACTGGACGGATTGGCTTACAATTCGGAGTACTATCTGATTACAGTCTGGAATAACACAAATTAAATTTCTATCTGCACTGGACAAATGTAATTGCGTGTGTAAAACAGCGTGGTCCTGCTACTAATAAATAAAATAAATGGGATTGGTTAAGAGTAAGCAGTCTATTTTATGTCCCCATAGCTGGGACTCGAGGCCTTCCTTCCCTAAAATGAAATGAAAAGGTCGTACAAGCTCAGAAACCTTCTTTGGCTTATTCACAACAACTTTGCTAAAGATCATCATATGACCAAAGGCATAGTTAACGATTGTGAAATTTGAAGTTCTAGCTGCTAAACTGCTACGGTTTCCATGGCAGAGTATTATTTATGAACGAACAAAGCTTTGACAGTATGTAGGTATACAGACTTAATTTGTAGAAGAGAGCCAAATAACGGCGCGGCCTTGTTATAGGCAAGTAACAAATCAGCAGTGCCAAAAAACTAGTGGATGGTCGTTAACCTCGAATAGTGTCGATCTAGCTGTGATTCATCATGGGAAAAATACATAGTTAATTTTTTTTTCGTAAATATACTGAGAACTTGGCTATGATCAACTTAACCACAGTTCCAGTTAAAAATGTGTTTTTGCTAAATCATACTGAATAACAGGGAGGTACAGGTATGTACGATAAATGGTTGAAAACATAATATATAGGTTGTTACCTATGTAACAAATCATTGATACATACATATATGTACCTGTTTCAAACTGAAAACTATTTTTTCATTATTTTCCCATGAAAAGAGCTCTCAGAATTTTTTCTCAATTTTTATAGCAAACTAGCTCTTTTGTATTATCTATATCTATACTTATAATAAAACTGTAGCGGGTAGATTATAATAAAACTGTAGCGGGTAGAATTCTGTACATTGAAGATATTTTGAAAAAAAATTTTTGGGGGCACTCCGTAGTCGATACTGATGGCGAAAATGCATTTTTTTTCTTTCATGTCTGTCTGTCTGTCTGTCTGTCTGTCTGTCTGTCTGTGTGTATAGGGAACTCACATCACGCCGAAACTACTGATTCAATTCAAATGAAACTTGACATGATTTAAGATCATACTAAGTAGATGGTAGCTGTCTACTTTTAATCCCCAAATTCTGCACGGTTTTTGTGCAGAAAGGGGTTAAATTCAGAATGTGTTTTTGGTTGTAACTCATGTTTGCGTTGTTCAATTTCGTTAATTCTTATTTTGTTAGAAAGAACACATTTCTAATATAGTCTCATCAAAATTTTAGCATTACTGGTCGTGTGGTTCGGAAATAACGTAGAAATTAAATAATAACGGAATTAATAAGTTCGGTACATACAAACTTCTAAGTATTTTGTGACAATGTAAACAATAGCAGGTCTACTACGAAGTCCGATAAACGATATATCGGCCGAACTTATGAAGTTTCCGACCACGAAAGACAATCGGTCGGTTGATCAGATCGGCCGTTTCGTTCGATCTGACCATCATCCGACCTAAGTCTATAACTTTCGACCCGAAATGTATTGATCCGAATGTTTTTCGTGGTAGGCTACAATCCGATTCAGCTGTCGGTCGGATGCGATCATTCGGAGTTTCGTCTGAGTTTGTTTTCGTGGTAGACCTGCTGGGATGTAACGGAGGTAATTTTATCGGATTCGAAGGCGGAGTCGGAGTTTTAAAATTTGATTTATCGTAGTTGGAACCGAAGTCGGAGGCATAGGCAGGATTAGAAGTGGTGGCAGGAGATACATTTTTATTGGGTATTTTTTTTTTTGCCAAACACGTGGACACGATAAACATTGACGAGCAATTGATTTAGGAAGTTGGGATTTTGTAGTTTAATTTACTATCCACCACAATAAAAGATTATCTGCAATATTTATATACCTTACCTCCGATTATAACATCAGTTTTAAAAGTTTCGGAGCCGAAGTCGGAAACGAAGGTCTAATAGTAATCGGAGGTTTCGACTTATCGGATTCGGATTCGAAGCTCTTTCCTGGTACACACACAGTACTCAAATCCGTCATCCGTCATCTATCGTCAGGTAATAATATGACAGTACCTGTCTTATGTTTTTCCACAAAATGGCAGCTCATGGTACGAAACACAATCTGGTATTTATTAGAAAATGTGTAATGTAGTATTTGTTGTGGTAGCGACAATACGAATAGGTACATCATCTGTGAAAATTACAACTCTCTAGCTATCACCGTTCTTCAGATACAGTCTGGTGACAGACGAACGGACGAACAGCGAAGCCTACGTATATTATATGGAAAACAGGGAGGCGGTTTTTTGAATATTGACAAAAACTAGATGACAAGATGTTCAAGCCCACTACCAGTCGGAAGCGTGCCCAGCATGTTGGCGGCAGTACCACGCTGAATAGCGATGTATATGTGTTGGGCCAAATAAACGCTAGCATTTTGGTCACGCGTTGCGTCGGCGAAGCTCTCGGAAAGGCTTTTGAAGATGAAGTCAGCTCCCGGCCTTCACAGGCACGATGTCTCAACTCTCAACCCCAAAGGGCTTAAATATAAAACCACTACCGAGGGTTGCATATTTGCGTTTGAGACGCTAAGCTGAATTAGCCGCTGCACTGGCCCCACCATGTGTCTCTCGAAGAAGTGATGGTGCCAGAGTATCGACACAAGCTGCGTCCCACACTAGGGGCCGACTCAACTTCCAAGGCAAAAAACTCATGCCGTCAGGTCTTTTGCCATCGTCATGCGTAAGACCACTCCGGTTTGAGTAGGGCTGGGACATTAGCGATGGAAAAAGCCAAAGTTTTGTGTGTGAATTGTTCACCAGTATCTATTTATCTGGACGACGTAGTCATAGCTTCTTAAATTAGTCGAGTGAACTTTTTACTTGACTAGAAATTAGTTAGTTGACGTGAAATGATAATAATTGAAGTCGGTTTTTGTTTTTTCGGATATTATTTCAATCCAAATACTGTACTAAATTTAGTGTTCAACAAGCTTCGGTGCAGAAGCAGAACCAAAGCAGAACGTTGTTTTTCTAAAATTGAATACAATGTTATCTTACTAAGTATTATTTTGTATATTATGTAAAGGTTTGATTTGGTTGAAATTTGAAACACAGATAGTTTATATAGTCTCATATACTACCTATCATCTCGGAATAAGCATGGGCCCTAACGAAACAAATAAACGACAGAATGACATTACCAATTAGATTGACATTTGAAACACACATGGTTTAGAGTCTTAAATATTACATCGGCTAATAAGTCTATCACCTACTACTTAGGATATCATCCTGTAAAAATGTACAAGTGGGTAAGTATCAGATCACGCACATCAGCTACAGACTCTTCATAATGTATCCTATAAAAATCCTACAAACTTAACACTGCGGCTATGATCGATACTCCACAACCTTACTACGAGTGTGTTTGATGTTGCCTAAAATATAAAATATGAAGTTGCTAAACTTGAATAAATATATTTTTGTGTGGAAAAACAAATCACTCGGTTTGTGTAATGACCACCCATCCAAATATTTTTACGTAAGTACTACGAATGCACTAATAAGGTCGCAAGATCAACGTACGCGAACGAAGTAGCGGGTTCAGCTAGTATCTTAATATATGTACATATAACTCTAGTGTCATGCCATAATGTTTGTTCCCAGTGAATTCTTTACCAAGGCAAAAGATATTCAAGAAAGTTGGCAATTATTTGTAATTTGGTCCAGCGTGAAAAATAGGATAGTTAAGATGTGTGGCCGTGTTTTTTTAAAAAATATTTTTAGTTTATTATATGACATTAGCTAGTCTAGTTTATAAAAATGTCGTGTCACGATGTTTGTGTTCGTACTTCTTTGAAACGGTTCGACCGATTTTAACGTTTTTTTGGTGTAAATGAGGATAAATACGTTGGTAACAATTTTTCCCCCAGCGGTCCCCACTTGTAATTTATTTAAATTATTGTTTTTGTTTGTCAATATCCAAACAATTTGGACAATCATTGAAGTTAAATCATTTCCGTAATTTGTATTTTATCTATGTTGTGAAATGCGTTGCTTGAGTGGGGTTTTCCCAATTATTAGATACTATCTTTCTTTACTTACTGTTATGAGCTTATATATAGGTATACTAGACCGCCATCTCGCCTGATGTTAAGCGACGATGCGGTTTAGGTCTTGGTATCTTCGAGCTTAGCATCAAGCAAGCTGGCGCTCAAATGCAAACCTATCATTAAAAAAAATTAAGTGTTGCGTCTTTTTGACTTTTCATTCGGTTGATAATTTACAAGACAGAGAAACATTGGCAAACTCAGCTAAATATAAATCCCTAGTAGCGTCATCGATATAAACTAATGAATGTGCCGTCCCAAATTTCAGGCGCACGGAATTATGTCATCGTTGGGAAGAGTGAGCCACTCTTTCCGTTCTAGTCGGTTGCAGGAAGTGGTGAACGCCGGACGTGTTTACCTATCACTATTCGTTGTCACCAACCAAAACAAGTAGAACCACAGCACACCTCGCTGTTAGCGATTCTAGGGGTCAAGTAGATTGATGGCTGTAAACCTGCGTGGTTTACAGCCGCTACACACAGAGCCGCAGTTTGTTAACAATTTCAAGTTGTTCAGGGCACATCAAAGGGTTTATATCGATGAGTAGCACTCCGTGATTTTATCCGCGTAGTTACCGCTCCACTTCACACTTATTTCCTTGCAAAACAAAATAGTCTATGTTTCCAAATTCAACTCGACCCGTTCATACATTCCGACCTGATTGCTCTATAAACATCTACACTTTCGCGTTTATAATATTGGTGGGAAGTAAATCCTACTTCCTATTAGTAGGATAGATGTACATAATATTTTTTTAGTAAAGTTCTTTAGCTAACTGTCAGATAATTTCAACTTGTGAAACGGGCGATCCGCGTCACGCAACAATATATCTCAAACTACCCACACATTTCGTCTAGAAATAGCTCTTTACCCATTTCTTGCCGTATTATTAGCTCGTATTGAGCTAATTACCTGCAAATGAATGTATGGCTTCCAAAACCAACATCTGGGTTTAAATTTTGGTGGTGAAAACTTTAATAATTTCTGTCTTTTTCTCTCTTTCGGTATATTTACAGAGAGAGACATTGACGGATATAATCTCGACCGCGCCGGAATTGGGGTCCCGATCGAGTCAAACGATCCGAATCGGAACTACATAATGCAGGAGTGTGCCAGATGGTTATTTCGGTCGCTGACTCGACGGGTGAGGCATCACATGAGATCACCAACTGACTCCAACAAAGTGACACAAGTATTTGATAAAAAGGATACCTTTTTTAGCAGCCCTCAAAGTTCAGTGGCACTAACAAGGCAGATTTATAACAATAACTTTAACGTTACAAGGTCATTTTTAAATTAACACATCACCAAAATTGTAAACGCAAATACCTACGGGTGTATGGAGTGGGTATAACCTTAATACGAGTACAATAAGAATAGGGTTCAACAATTCTGCCACCTTAACATTGCTTATGGATTTGCTACTCTTTTTGATTTGTAGAGAAAGTTTTTGTAGTGGTTGGACTTTTTGCCGAATTCGCCTGGGGCAGTAACACACCTTGCCACACCTTAGCCCAGGGGTTCCCAAACTTGTATTGTCGGCTGCCCACTTTAAGAATAAAATATTTTTTAGCGCCCCCATTTTATCACATACTTAAAAGCCACCATAACTTCAAATTAAATTAATTAATTATTGTGAGCTATATTAGCGGAGATTAAACATTTATGCTAAGCCAGACTTTTACAATAACCCGCAAGACTTAACTTGATACCTGAGCCCAGTAGATAGTTTACATCGGACTCCAAGCCACTACACAACGCCCCCATTTTTTTTGGGTCTCATAACGTCCTTTAAGCCTGCGGCGCCCACAACGGGGCGTTATCGCCCACTTTGGAAAAGGCTGCCTTAGCCAGTTATTCTACTAGCCCGAGAGCTGGCAGCACTTTTTGGGTAGGTAGTTGAGGCAAATGTTAGGGAAGCCCACGATGCTAAATGGGGATTTACTCGAGCGTAGAGAAAACATAAGAACCTATTTAAGGGTTGCAAATTAACCTATTTAATTGCAAGGGTAGGTTACAAAAAAAAGAAAAGAAAAATTATGTTACCTTTTAATCGGAGGGGAAACAGCTGTAGAGTTTCGAATATGTCAATTCAACTTTATCGATGAATTTTTGTTACTTCTACTTGTTCAAATCATTACATTATAAATATTACGATAGCCTTGAATTATTTTCTTCTAAATAAAAATAAAAAATAGCAACGCTCGAGACGGTCGAGATGGCTTGTTTCTTTAAAACTTCGTAGCCCTCCTCTTTCTTTTTGTCACTCTCAATTTGTTAGATTAGTGGAATATATACACTTTTTAGCTTTTAATAACCTCACCGTACCTTAATCTGACGCGCTCGAAAATTTCTGATGATCATTTTATTTTAGCCTTTATCTTTGACGGGCGGCCTTATTTATGAAACTTATATTTGGTTAGAGCATTTAACCGGGTACAAGGGATCTACCTGTATGTATATATTATTAATCTGACGCGCTGGAGTAAATCCCGAAATCACCGTTTAAGCTCCCCTACTAAAACTGAAATCATATCACATTCTTCTCCTATTATATCCCAAGACCGAGGTGCAGACCTGGCTGGTGAGTAGCGGGGCAAAATGAATCCCTCAATTAAGATCACCTGGCGGAAAAAAGACAAAGAGAGAGTACAAAGTTCCACCAAAATGATCTGTCTTTTTGATATTTCTTATTTTTAAACTCATAAATAAAAACTCATAAATAACTCATAAAAAACTCATAAATAAAATAAAAACCAATAATAAAATCAAATTGCCTCAAATACATTTTATATATTTATTCCAAAACATTTTTGCGCCTGACAATGCTATTTTTTTATTCTTTAAACATTAAACTTCAATACATAAAAAATATATTTCGTCAAACACATGTGTTGAACAAAAAAAAAAGGTAGTATTTTTTGTAATTTCGAGTTTTTTTTGCCTTGCTACTCACCAGCGAGGTCCTCAAAAGGGGTACGAGGCTCGGAAACCTCCACGTGGTTCACCCTGGGCATCACACAACAACTTGACAAGGGTGCCGGCTCGGTGGCATCTTGTGTGATGGCTAAGCCCGCCCGGGGAATGAGCTTCTACTCGCGCTCCTCTGAGCAATTTTGAGCAGTGCGTTTAGAGGCTGGGAAAAGGGGCTGGAATATTTGAGAAGTTTACTCGGCTGATACTCTTATCGGCCAAGTAAAATTCCTAAGTCTTCCAGATGAAGGGTACAAGCACTTCGATTAACAGAATGCTCAGTAGAAGGACAAAGGCTGTGAGATGTGGTCACAGACAAAGAATCGCAACGCGGTCTTGACAGTGAAACTCTCGCTGCCGACCATCTTAGCCAAGGTGCTTGACAGTGAGAGAAGTGAAAGTGAACGCCTTTCGGTCTGCTCTGCAGCCTGGAAGCTCTAGCTCGCATCACTGGAGGGCCTGGGACGTTTAGGACCATCCCGCACCCCACCTAGGGATATAAGTACGGGTAGGTGCCAGCTCTCGGCATGTATTTGGTTATGACCTTTCAAACAGCTTATTAAACCTATGTTTTACATAAACTTTTTCAATGATATAATAATCAAACAGCTCAGAATCGTACCATACCAGGAAAACGGAAAACTCGATCCAGTTTACTGATACCTAATATTTTTAACTAACTTCGTTATAGGAGGAGGGAGGTTCCCAATTCGGCTGTGTTTTTTCTTGTACGAAAATTTCGCTAACTCAGCGAATCGATTTTGATGATTCTATTTTTTGATCATACTTCAGATGTGGTCCCATATAAATTTTATCGAAAGAAAGATTTTTTTTTTTAAATCAATAAAGTTTTAAAATTTGCATGTATCAATGACATTTTTTGTTGGTTTCGCCAAATTTATTCATTTTTTCGAGCGAGAGTCGAGAGCGAATGTTCCAGCCATACTCGAACCGTCTTGCGCGTGACGATGGCAAAAGACCGGACGGCATGACTGATGTGCTTTGGAAGTCGGTTTGGCCTCTTAGTGCCCAACAAAACTTGCGTTGATACTCTGGCACCATCACATCTTCCAGAGACACATAGTTGGGCCGGTGCACCGGCTAATTCAGCCGAGCGTCTCAAACGGCGGAAATATGCAACCCTCGGAAGTGGTTACATATTTTAGCCCTTTGAGGTTGGGCCCGTGAGGGCCGGGAGTTCCTCTCATTTTCAAAAGCCTTTCCGAGCGCTTGATCAATGCGTGACCAAAATGGTGGTGTTTATACGCCCAACGCATAAGTATTGCCATTCAGCGTGGTAATGCCGCCAGTATGCTGGGGGCACTGCCGACTGGTAATGGGCATGACCATCTTGATTATCTGTAAACCCTTTTTGGTCCATGAATAATTCAGATGTCTAATTAGTCAGTTATAGACTACAGGCCCGTGAACAAAATTTACGGGTCAAATGAACCAGCAGGAGACCTATGTAGGATAATAGACGGGTACAAAATAATAAGATTCCGCACTATGCCGTCACTTGTAAGCTGTCCAACTGAGTGCAGGTGAGAATTCAAAAGTGCAAGTCGAGTGGGTACATTTTGGTCATTTGTTTCTGTACGGCATTCTTACCATCCAATAGATCCATGAAAAATAATGAGAAAACGCGTAGTGCCGTACAAAAATAGTGATCCATGAAGTCGGAAACATTATTGAAAATCCGGAAATTTTGAGGGAAAATTTGGTAATTTGATACTGTACGGCATCGGTTCCATACAGTTGCAATACCTCTTCTTACCCATTATTCCGCAACGCCGTACAAAAATAATGGTCCAAGAGGAAATGATCGGGGGTTCAACTTCCTCTTTTCAGTGATCCGGAACGGTGATTTGAAAAAGTACGGCATCGGTTCCAAATGATTATCTAGCACGTAAAAGGACAATTAAAAATAATGCCGTCTAAAAATTACTGTTCATTTGAATGTTTATCGATAATTACCTTAATTTCATCGTATACTTCATTTATAAAGGTGGTAGGTCATTTGATCCTGTACGGCGCCTTATTTTTCTACATGACATTTCTAAAAACTATTGTTATATAATAATGCCGTACAAAAGAAAGTGTTCTAAAAAAAGTTACAGAGGAATACAAAACATGCAAGTTTTCATTTATTTGAATAACCATAGATTAATTAGCTATAGCAATGTTCAACATATTATCATTGTTTTAACTAGTATTTAAGTAAATAAATTTGAAAAAAATAATGCCGTACATTTTAACCCTTAATCAAACAAAATATGTACCACTTAGTTAGAAACTCGGAAACTCGGAAACTATGTACTTTAGGGCAAAAATTATTGAAAATATTCTTGTAGAAAATAAA
Source organism: Ectropis crepuscularia (assembly GCA_963693475.1). Classification (NCBI taxonomy): domain Eukaryota; kingdom Metazoa; phylum Arthropoda; class Insecta; order Lepidoptera; family Geometridae; genus Ectropis; species Ectropis crepuscularia. Next base: position 15,072,019 of record OY856353.1, on the reverse strand, counting down.
ATTTTACACTTTTTGTTCCAAGAAAACTTTTTTGTGAAACGTACCGTTTACGATTTATGACCCATTTAAATACCGGTTTTTCTATCACGGCCGATAAGTCTTGAAATATTAGATTAATCAATAAAACGCATTGAACTATTCTTAAAGATCAGTTTATTCTCTACAACTTTTGTAAAATGCTTTTTTTTGTAATGCCCATACGTTTTGATTTATAAGACGTGCAAAATCTGTTATTCCGCCAAAAATATTATAAATCAATGAATTGTATTAAAATAAACAATAGTTTTGTTTGTGGTGGGTTATTAGACGATGAAAACTCTGATAAAGAATAAGTAAATAAATAGATCAGTTGTTTCACACAGGTGAGGTGTATGTTAGCTATGGCAATATAGTGATGCGTCCAACATTAAACTTCTTATAACTCAAAAAGTATAGACTTTAAAAAAGCAATTTTAGCAAAAGTTGTAGAGAATAAACTGGTCTTTAAACATGGATTGATGCGTCTTATTTATCTAAATATCTCAAGAGTTATCAGCAGCGATAGAAAACCCGGTTCATTAAATGGGCCGTAAACGGTACGTTTAACAAAAAAGTTTTGGGCAACAAAAGGTGTAAAATTATACTTTCTACAATAATGACCTTTATAATTTTTGCCCTAAAGTACATGGTTCCCGAGAAAAGGTTTTTTTCAAGATCACCCTTAAAGATCCACCTGAATCTGTCAACATTTTGTTATTTTATGCTCAGTATGTGATCATACACCTTATAAAAAATAAATTTGGATCGAAAATTAAAAGTTAAATTCTATTTTTACTGGCCTTTAATATAAACTTTCAGATTTGCACGGCATTCACTTTTCTTAGACATACATTACATTCAAATAAATATCAGAATGCCGTTAAAAAATCGTACCAACTATCACCCTAAAGTACATTTCGTCATATGCAATGTTCTGGAGGTTTCTTGCCATTTACTGACTTTTGAACTAACAAAAATGTACGGCACGTATAAAATTTGTATCTATGCACAAAATACTTTCGGAATAAATTTATTTTACGTTGTGTCAAATCACCTCTCCGGATCACTGAAAAAAGGAAGTTGAACCCTCGATCATTTCCTCTTGGACTATTATTTTTGTACGGCGTTGCGGAATAATGGCTTAAAAGAGGTATTGCAACTGTATGGAACCGATGCCGTACTGTATCAAATGACTAAATTTTCCCTCAAAATTTCCGGATTATCAATAATGTTTCCGACTTCGTGGATCACTATTTTTGTACGGCACTACACGTTTTCTCATTATTTTTCATGGATCTATTGGATGGTAAGAATGCCGTACAGAAACAAATGACCAAAATGTACCCACTCGACTTGCACTTTTGAATTCTCACCTGCACTCAGTTGGACAGCTTACAAGTGACGGCATAGTGCGGAATCTTATTATTTTGTACCCGTCTATCATCCTATTTAAGTCTCCTGCTGGTTCATTTGACCCGTGAATTTTGTTCACGGGCCTGTAGTCTATTAGGTATATAGCGTAGTGGATTTCTCAATGTATTTTGGTTATGTTAATACAGGCTTTGTCCGTTATTTCAAAAAGTACTTAATATTATAAATGTGAAGTTTGTATGCATGTCTTTTACTCTTTCAAGCTACTGAATTAATCTGGATGAAATTTGGTACACACATACTTAGACAATAATCTGAAATAACACATTGGCTATCCTTTATCCTAGCTACGCGAATAATCGCGTCGTGAGTATAACATCAAAAAGATCTTAGACGTAACAACATCAGAACAAATTGTGATTGCACAATTGTGAAATGCACCTGAAACTTTCCACTTGCCCATGATACAAATAAACACAGTGTTTACACAAAATCTTAGAATACCTAGATAAGAGATCTGCCCGATGACTCATAGTGATGAAATAACACGCCGCTATTAGTTCACTAGGAGGCTAGGAGCTAGAACGCAGCTGAACAATAGCTCGCCCGTGGGAATGGAAACTTCTGGGAAAACAATGCGTGAGAGTGGGAACTAAATAGACACAAGACCATATTCTGAACAAAATTAAATATCGTTAATTTTATTCCCTTGTATTTATTCTATTAAAGCGACGACGAAGCACACTTCAACCACCATACATAGATTATATTTAAAAAAAAAATGTTATTTTATGTACGTACTATCTTAGTATGTATTTAAATTTATTTATCAATTACGAGTATACTTTGGATTAAAAAACTTAAGTTGTAACTTTAAATAGTTTGTATGAAAAATCTAGAGTTCTTTCCTTTTTAGCCCCCGATCAAAAAGAGGGGTGTTATAAGTTTGACGTTGATATCTGTCTGTCTGTGTGTGTCTGTCTGTTGCACCGTAGAGCTCAAACGGATCGACCGATTTCACTGCGCTTTTTTTTATTTGAAAGTTAGTTTCCATGCGATGGTTATTAGTTATTAGCTACGTTTGGTTAATATTGATTCAAGATGGCGGCCTCCACAAAATGGCGGATAAAATATCTTTTCACAACCTCCCTCAATATGGGTATCAAATGAAAGGGCTGGACTAGTAGAATACTGTAAAAATTTCAAGTTCAAGGTAGTCGGGGGTTAAGCATTTTTTTAAATCTTCTTCTTGTTGTTACGTATGTGCTATTTCAGACTATAAAATATCCAAGTATAAGTTCCAAATTTCAGACTTTCGGTTTCTGTGACGTGATTGTGCAAAAAACATTCAAATATTTAAACATCCAAATAGACTACAGGCCCGTGAACAAAATGTACGTAGTAAATGAACCACCAGGAGACCTATGTACGATGATAGCAGGGTATAAAGCTATAAAGTAATAAGATTCAGCACTATGCCGTCACTTGTAAGCTGTCCAACCGAGTACAGTCGAAGAGGGGTGGTTGCAACCCTCGATCATTTCTCCTTGTCGCATGATTTTTGTACGGCTTACAAGTGACGACATAGTGCTGAATCTTATTACTTTATACCCTTCTATCATCCTACATAGGTCTCCTGGTGGTTCATTTACTACGTAAATTTTGTTCACGGGTCTGGAGTCTAAAACTGTTGCAATATCGCATTTATAGCATTAGTAGGGTAGGACTGGCAAACCGTAGTGAGCGTCTCAGATATCGTAGATGTTTAGAAGCGGCGGCTAGTTGTACTCAGCGTATGCTCAAATCTGCTCTTTTAACGACAAAAAGATAAATTTAGGTAGCCTTGACCATCTCATATTAAATGACGATGTGGTCTACCGACACAGCTCGATAAATAAGCCTAAATTAAAGCCGAATCACTATCTGTTTATATAACCCAACCCTTCTTTTTAGTACAAATAGTCTGCGTTACTTTGTAACAACACACTAAACGTTGTATTTGGTCACGTTGTGAGTATAAGCCAAGTAGCTGATAAATTTAAATTTAGCAAGACATGAATTCAAGGGAATAGTTTTTTGTTATGCAACATTTTCGAATTCCTGTCTTAACTACGACGTAGGTGACGCGTAGAAGAACATCTACTGCGTAGTGACTAGTGACCTACGAGCCAAATAGAAAAACGACTTTTTATGGATCTACATATTTATTAATTTGAGAGCGCAACAAACAACACTAGTGTAGAGTCTGGTGTGAAGTATAAATGGAAATCAGTTCTAAACACCACCAAATTATAATTACCCTCATTTATTTCAACGCGAAATTTTCAAATGTGCTCAGTTCTCAGATTTTATGCATTGTATCGATACATACGTAAGAAAAACATAAACGAAAGCACTTTATATTTGTGTACTATTACATAGCTGAAGTGACGGGCAAATTTATGTTTAGGCAAGAGAAGACATATGTCCACGTTTGTTTTTATATACCTATCTGATTTGTATCAATACAAATCATGAAAATAGTGTGCAAAAGTTTCTGCGGTCTTGCATGTCCTAATAGTGTCAACACGCATCTTTAGCTCGACGAAAAACGTCGTGTACCAAGACTATTCAATACATAGATCCTGAAATACTTACGTAGATTAAATATAAATATGTATCATAAAACAGTGGCCTGGGACTAAATAAATTAGCTTATTAATGGGCACAGATATCAAATATATTTTCAGAAATAATTTAACTTCAACGCCTAGATCCATTTCAAAAAATCTCTAAAACAAAGTTTCGATACTACGGTATCCTGAAACTGAAATCTAGCCAGTACTACAGACTGTGGTGTACACAATGGTAGATGCAGCGCTATATATACCAAATGCAACATTGTACCAAATTTCGTTATAACCTTACAAAACGGTTTGAATATGCTGTATTGTGTAGAGTTCTCTGTTTTGGCAGAACCAGTCTGAGATTTCGATTTTTCTCAACATTATCAACGATCTTATTTTAGCCATTGGGGTCTTGAACATCTGGCCACATTATCACGTTGAAACTTGTTCGAGACACGTGCAATTAGACCCCTTTAAGACCCCTCACTGATTTCATTTCGACTTTTCGCTACCTATTATTCGGCCCCTTAATGTAGGGCCCGTACCAAATTAAGTATTAATATATACAATCCAGTTTCTATTCATGTGTAATTCAATGTTTTTGTTACTTACTGCGTGGAAAAAGAAACTGGGTTGGATGAGTGTTGGATTGAGTAATTTGAATAATAAGGGCATTGAGATCTATTGAAAAAGTGCTACTTTTGAATAAATTCGCTAATAATAACTTTGAACTCTGTCTATTGTACGATAATAAATGGTTTTTTATTTATTTTTCATTTTAGTAGTATTACTGTTAAAGAGTCTGCTTGAAAAAAAAATACTACTACCCTCTTTTGCAACATTTAAGTACCTATATTTATAACAGCCGAAAAGATGTAGTACACAGTTGCTCTAGACAGACGATTGGAAGAATCGCTAATATTTAGAAATCATATGACTCTTTTCAGAATCCTCCTGGGGAAGTACGCAACCTACCTTTACCAATTATTCAACCGCCAAGCCGCAGGTGACACATTACAGTGTTCCATTTTGAAGGTTAATGTTTTCTAATGTGTTATATCTGGGCTGAGTCCTATGTGGACCACTGATCCAAAAACCATCCATGTTCTTTTCACACAGTTTTGTGACCTGTAACCCCCCTAGAGCAATGTGACCCCCCCCCCCCCTGGAGCCAAAGCTGTGGTCCGCCCTTGAGAGTAGTGTGCTCCTATGCACAATTTGGATAGATGCTGCTGCTTCATGACATCTTTGGAGAACATGCGTCATCCACAAACCCACACTTGGCCATCGTGGTGGATTACTGCTTTTTTATAGAATAGAGTGACGAGACGAACAGGACAAGTGCCTGATGGTAAGCAACATGCCAGCCACATAACAGCACAATGACACGCAGCTATTGGAACACGGAGAGTCCAGATAATTACTTAGCACTGTACGGCGCTCGTCAACCAGAGATATAATATTTTTTACCTTTAAGCCCAGTAATTTCACTGGAAACATTGCCCTTCAAACTGGAACACAGTAATGTTTGCACATTACTGCTTGGCGGTAGAATAACTGGCAAAAGTGTGGTACTTCCCCACGCGGACTTTGCTTGGACACTTTCCTCGTGATAGAGGGCTGTAGAACAGATAGAAGCAGTAGGAGCATTAAGGGGGTCGGTTTGCTTAGAATAGTTTTAATTTTTTATTGACTCCGTCTTGTAGCTTTTTTGCGAAATTATTATTTTGATACTAATCAATTTGTTATGTAACTTAGTATTTACTTTACTATAATAATTTTCACATAATGTTATGGGACTATGGGAATAAACGTAAGAATGACGTTATGGTTGATAAGTATGACACACTTTTCGTAATTCACCCTAAAAATTACGTCATATCTTTCGCAATATTTATTTAGATGAATTTAATTATAAAAACAATGAATCAGGTTTATCATATTTATATACAAGTATAAATCATACATTTTGTCATACATTCATATATCATACGTTACATATTGGGTTTTCCTGTGTGTCATGTGTAGAGAGAAGTATTTACAATTATCTATAAATATTATTAAATATTATAGCAACTATTTAGTATACATATTTGTATATATATGTAGTATGAGCTTTGCTTAGTTTGGGGTAGAAGTTAGACAGCAGGAAGCCAACCGAGGCGAATTGCTTTACTGTCTTATACTCTGTAGGTACTACGGATATTCGGTAGGTACACATATTTTACAGTAAAGTATATTGTTTTCGTAAACTGACGTATGATATTTCTTTGATTTAATTTCATGTTTAACAGATAAATTATTTGTGTAATTTATTTTAGTACCATTCAAATTTGCCTATTTGCTGCTAGAGATTAGATTAGATTGGTGGATATTTTATAATTTTATATTTCTGAATTGGTTTTTATATTTCTGAAAAGCTTGTCAACATCTCTGGCTTTAACGGTGAAGCGAAACATCGCGAGGAAGCAGGGCCAGTTTCTTCGCGATGTTTAGTTATAGTAGGACTCTTTGCAGAGTCCGCCCAGGGAAGTACTTACCACACCTTTTCCATTCATTCAGCCGCCAAGCAGTATTGTGAAAACACCACTGTGTTCCGGTTTACTATAATAACTTTAATTTAAAAACCCGACTACAAAAAATCAACTAGTAAAAAAACATTGTATACCATCTAAGGACACTTTGGTGATTGAGACTAATCTAACGATATCTTAATTATCAAAATCCATCCAGCCGTTTGGAAGATACGCGCGAAAAACATAACCCTTTTTGCAGTCAGGTAAAAAAAACATCTGTCCAGAAGATGTCTCATCTGCACTTGTACAGCGTCGTGGATTTTGACTTTGACTCTCTCCTTGTGCTAGCAGGTTCTGAATCCTAGGAGTATGTAAAGTGGGCTGCTTCTCCTACTTATGCTATCCGACTATAAATCAAACACGGATATTGAAGACCGGAGCGTGCGCACGTTTCGACCATTGTCACTCATTATTCCCCATTGTTATGGTTGCGTGACTGAACAGACAGCTAGATAAAATATTAATTAGCTGTCCAAGTATCTAAACTACTTTAATCAATTGATTCTCCTTGAGCTATTAAACTAGTGTTTTAGCAATCATGTCATGCTCACGCGCATTGCAGTGCGCCAATTAAACGAGATACTAAGGTACTTTAGATATATAAATACCTCATCCACTTCAGGATATTATAATGTACCTAGTACCAGTGGCACTTCATGGTTTTACCCGCGCATTGTTCGTTCTCATATGTTTCATACGATTAAAAGAAAGCCGATGCAATTCCAGACTATATTACCTAGTCTATTTCTGAAATGAATTTCATCCTGATCCATTCAGTAGTTTCGACATGAAAGAGTAACAAGAAACATCCATCCGTTTGCCAAACAAACTTAAAATTAACTAAAAACTTTAAAACTAAAAATCATGTGCTTTTTTACAAACTTACGCTTTTTTAAGTATTGATTTTCATTTGACCCCTATCTTGCCTGATGTTAAGCGACGATGCGGTCTACGATGGAGCATGTTTACCTAGAAGAATCTGGTTCAATCTCAACTGGAAGCCACCAAGATGTAACCATCGGGAATAACCCACTCGAGAAACGTATTCCACAGCCTATAACGTTCTTATCATAGACGTTGAATCAAACTCCTTGTTCGACTCTTTTGAAATGTCAACCATGAAACGATGTCGCTTTTTCGAGCTACGAGCAGTATGACAAAAAAGGCATGAAAAAGAGGGGATATTTGTGTTAAAAATTTAACTGAAATATCAGTTTCAGTAGAATGTGATTTGTAAAAACATAAAAGTCAATCTATCCAATTTACAGGCAGTCTCACATTTTGATAAAAAATGTTCAATCCATGCCAGGTGTAAGATAGGCGCCATCTATCATATTTTTTATAAACCTTTTGTCTCATCTAAAAATGGCTCGTTATAGTAGGTTTTTAGCAATAATGTTTCATATCTGACAATCATCGAACCATAATCAATCATGTTGCCGTATTAAATCCAGTTCTCTTATTAGTTCCACCAAGCAAATTGCACGGCAAATGTCATATTGTATGAGGCATGTCCAAAATGATAGGTGGTTATGGGCGACAGTGGTGTACCGATACTACGGTGGTCTCATTCCACAGATAACGGTACCGCGGGCGTGCAATCGGTACTTTGGCACTAAGTTGGAACTATGCACCGTAGTAGGGCTGACATGGCTTAAAAGATCGATACCGGATATCCAAAACTTTGAACGTTCTCTCAGAAACTGAAATTCTCCCCGGCCGTTAATGATGAACAAGCTATATGCAAAAAAACAAATGATTGTCTGGAAACAAATGACGGTTTAGGGACGATAATAATTATACGTGGTAACGTCATTATAAGTATATTGTACATAATACATGTGTCACAAGCCGAATACTTAGGCTGATCGTGCCTCTCTGTCACTTATTCCGCGCTCTTGCTATCTCGCTTATACGCTCGATTCAGGCGGAACGTGACACTTTTTCATGTGTGCCGCCGGCATTCATCGATTTACAAGATAATTATCGATTTATCACGTCAAAAAACAGTAACGAACTACGTTCTAAATGTCGGTAGTGAGTGTTTACCATATTGCCACCACCATCAGCATCATCACCATTTAGCTACTAAACTTTTTTGTAAAACTATACATTTCAAAGGAACAACACATTGATTTCACTATTTTGGAGTGTATAAGATTAAGCGTAAAATTAAATTAAGCATCAAAAATATAACGACACAGATACATAGGTAATTTTATTTAGCTAGCTCGTTACCGCCCATATCAAAAGATAGGCTTCTCTTTGTGTACTCGACGTGTTTCAACCTCGTGAAACTGGGTAAAACAAAAACATGAAAACTGAAACTGGGACATAATTGTTTTCAATATCTACGAAAATGTATTCGGGTTTTACTATTTCGAGCTGATCCCGTAAGTCTCACAAGTAATGACAAACCTGTCATTAATGTGAAATTGATACAGTTGGCAGCCCTAGTCTATATTGAAATAGGTTTACGATCGGGCAACTCCAAAGAGACTTACTTTTAACATTTACCGCCCTGTTACAAAACTTGCCTTAATTAAACTCTGTATCATTGACTTCGTTTCGATGATATCTATATATATAATTATATTGTGTAAGAAAATATGTAATCTCCAATATTTATTGATTTGTCTTGACTCAAAAATTTTACAAGTGTCTGACTTATCTTGCCTTAGCTTAGGCAGCTTACTTTAAATTCCCACTTCTCGGACTCTAGGTCTTCTTTCACAATGAGAGGAGACAAAGCCATTTCGGTGTCAAGTGTGGATTGGTGTATATCACAAATTCTCGAAATAATCCTTTAAAGCTTGTTGTGGTGACAAACTTGTCTATCTACACATGGAAATAAAATTAGAGTTGCAGCCGAGATTTGAACCTACGACTTCCCTCACACTTGTGAAATAGTACGGTCTCGGTATTAGGTCACCATGTCTAGCGAACTATCCCTTTGCCTTGGCCTTGAATAAGTCTTTGGAATACTGCTATGCAATGTATTGAGGGTTTGTAACAGAGAGAAAGCACTCTATTTATAAAGAACCCATTAAAGTTGATTTGATTTTAAGCTGAGAGTAATTAAGTAAATGTATCAATTAAGTCAGGACCTGAGACAACACCGGTTTTTCGTTAGAAAAACAACGCATTTATTTGCACGATTTTTGGTTTGTTAGAGCGGCGCTGTCGGCTAAGGTCAATCAAAAGAATTATTTAGGTATTTGCTTATATTTTTTTTATGTGTCGTGTTTATTTTTAATTATTCCAGCCAGTACGACCAGTTTTACTGCAAACATGTATTGCGACACATTGTTAGCAGATGTGACATTTAAGTTTCACGACAGGTGGATCTAATCTTCTAATCGGAACGCATATCTTGTTGGACTTCAATCTTCTACAAAATGACAAACTTAACTAGTCCGTTAAAAGCGTCGCCACTCAAGTTTTCAGAAGAAATTTCTCTATAGCAGCGTTAGTTCTCTGAAAGCCCACCGGTCGAGGTAAGTTTGTAGAACTGTATGGCTAAGCACGATCAAAAAAATCTATATCGGTAGTTCCCATGGGCTGCAACATTCCCGCCATCTTCGGCTAATTGTCTATGAGCAGATATTGATTAAAAAAGCAGTCGTCGCCTTATTTGCCAAGTGTGCGAAACCCGTGACCGCCATTTTCCCAAGCCACTTGAGGATTGCCACGGTCCATGGAAAAAGCTTCATATGGTTTTAACGATGTAACGTTAAGCAAAAGTGTGAGAACGAAATTTAAACCATTTTAAGAAATTTGAGTACGGTAAAGGAGTATGGTAACTAAATGCGATGCTTTCAGTATGCTTTAGTAATTTTGTAAGCATGTATTTTCGTAATATACTTTGTAGTAAGTTTGTATGTTTGTAAGTTAAGGTTAGGCGTTTTCGGCGCTAGCCCAAAGTTCGGAAGACAGTAGAAGCTATTTGAGGCCAAATGTCATAGATCCCTAAGAAAAAACGGATAAAACTAATTATCGGATGGAGATAATTAGGTATTTAGAAAAATAAAAAAAGGTTGGTTCGTAAAACTTAAACTGTAAGGGGGCGTCCATAAATTACCTAAGTGAGGTGTTTAAGGGTAAAGGGTCGAGTAAAATCTCATCTAATCTTACGTTGGAGAGAAGGGGGGGGGGGGGTCTCGGCAAATATCACGCAATTAATTTTCCTTGAAACAAAAAATAATATACTATTTTGGTCCAATTAATCCAGATTGCACATGCTTAAGATTTAAAACGCCACTCGGGCTGGATCGACGCCGTCGGCGTCGCGACGTCACACAAAAAAAAACATTACTTACACAACGAAACCATATTTTATGTGTCTGTAAACGACAATGTGCTAATTGATAGGTATATATATCTCCTATATCTCAGGCATCAAAATAAACTAATTATTGAGTACTTATTGTTATTTGTTATATATGTTCAAACTTCGAAAACTATTTTGTGGGTCGAGAAACAAAAAAAAAATGAATACTCAAATAGAACACAAAGAATAAAACAAACTAACGTGTTTACGTAATAAACCCAAATCTTGAAAAATCCCACGTGACATTGGGGGATGGGGAGGGGGTTGAATAAAATCTCACGACATCTCACCAGGGGAGGAGGGAGGTACAGAAAATTTAAAAAAAGACCTCCCGTAATTTGTGGACGCCCCCTAAAAGTATACATTTGAATATTATAGTTATCAATTTTACTGTAACAGAGTCTTTAAACATCGTCATCAATGTTAGCTATAAGGTCTAATTTATACACCTGCCTGTTGTTTCGGTTGCCTGGAAGCGATCGCTTTTAGCGATAAGGTCGCCATTTGAGTGTTTCATTTTAAGGGTATGCTATTTTGTACGTTGCATTTTGTGTTGTGAAAGATACAGAGTACCTATCTATCTCTCACTGCATGCACTTTATGCACTGTTATTTCTCTGAAACCATTGCCAAAACAAACATAGATCCTGATTTAGTAATATGTAACATTTTCAATATCAGTTTTAACCTGTAATGATATTCAGCGTTCAGTATAAATTCCGTCTTCAACTTTTAGAGTTCCAGCAATGCCGCCGCGCTGTCTGTCTGTTACTAATCCACGTAACTTCTTACTCTATAATCCCATGTGACAATTTTATTTTAAAAGTAGAACTGTCATTAGACGAACCGTCTCCATCGACGCTGTGCCAAGTGATTTCCGCACCACAACTCTCTATAATAAGCACGCGGCACCACCATCGAATTTTGTTACTTCGCGAAAGTTTATGTAAAGAGAAGTGTAGTTGAATATTTTTATCATGGGGTATGGAGTGGTGGTGTGTGCCGGCCCGTACGGTCAGGCCGATCGCCAGTGTTGCCGCTTTTTAAATAGGCACCAGTCACGCAAAAATAGTCACCAGTCTATTATTAGAATATCACTAGATTTGAAAAAAACATAATTCAAAAAGTCACTAGAAGTCTGAAGTTCTTGAGCGATCTTTGTAGATAGAAGCACGTGTTATAGTGGTAATTACAAGTAAATATGCAAAATCAGTGGTTTATTACGATTCAAAATACAACTTCTAATAAGTGTTAATTACATAAAGAAATACATTTGTTCAAAAATTAATCAGTAACCCGAAAAAAATCCTCATCTATTTGTCCGTATCATTATAGTAGTACACGTGGAAACTTGCGGTTGTGTTCATTTTTGTAGTTCAGGCTAAGAATATAGGAGGTAAAGCATAAGTTTTGTATGTTTTAGTCAGATATTACATAACTGATGCGTTAGTCATGTAAAAGTAACTAAAAATCACCGGATTTTTTTGGGCCCTGAATCATAAAATAATGTCACCGTAAACATCAAAAACTCACTAGATCTAGTGAAAAAGTTACTAAAACGGCAACACTGCCGATCGCGGAGGAATGCGGCCGGGCGCTCGCGGGCCAAGAGTCCGCGGGTGAATGAACCGGCCAAATTCAACGGCTTTTTTTAAGTCTACAAACTTTGGAATACGCAATTTTTTATTATAGAACGGACTCAGTAGGAGATGTATGAAAAATAGGGTTTCCATCAACATACCACGAATCTCTACTAGACTACAGGCCCGTGAACAAAATTTACGGGTCAAATGAACCACCAGGAGACCTATGTAGGATGATAGAAGGGTATATAATAATAAGATTCAACACTATGCCGTCACTTGTAAGCTGTTCAACTGAGTGCAGTTGAAGAAGGGGGGTTGCAATCCTCGATCATTTCTCCTTGTCGCATGATTTTTGTACGGCGCCGGCGTTGCGAAATAATGGAAAGCATAAGTATTTTCCATGCCTTTACACGATCTTCGTATTTTGGATATATTTCTGCTTTGACGTTTTTAACATAATATTAAATGTACGGATGTGGCTCAGTGGCTAGGTCGTGCGATTCCACAATCGTGTTCGTTAGTTCGAATTTTGCCTGCACCACTAAGTATTTATCCAAGTGCAGATGTTTTAATTTGTTGTCAGCCAAGGGTAGACCCACGGCGCCAAAGCTGGATCCGCCCTTGTCATCTCCACTTGCTTGGACGGTGAAGAAAAACATTGTAAGAAAACCGACGTGTTCCAATAAATAAATCTTTCGAGGATATGCATCATCAGCTAACTCGCACTTTGTCATTAGTGATAGAAGGCCCCGAGTCACATCAGTGAGAACATAAAGTGAGCTGCTTATGCAAGGCTGAAAATATAATATATGTCGAAAGTTTGTTATGTAAGTACCTACCCAGTTAATAAGTAAGTCAGTAAGCCATCTGTCTGTATAAAATTTCCAATAAGATCAGTGTAGTGTTCCAGCACCGAGTTGATATTTTAAACAATTCTACTTCTTCTATTTCGGGCAATCACATCTTTTTCGAATTTGGCAGCTATCCTCTGCCTTAATTGGAACATTAAAAATAGCTTTAAAGATTGCGTATCCAACTCAATCTAACACATGTTATAAATATAAAAAAAATATGTTTGTTTCTCAAAAACGTCGGAACGGATTGAGTTGAAATTAGGAACACAAATTGTAATATGGAATAGCCCATAGACTGTTTTTATAGCGGGAACTACACAAGTAAAACTGCGAGGCGCTGCTAGTAAGATTCCGTGCTGAATTAGCCTATAAACTATACTGCTGGAAAAGAGAGGGAGGGGCACCAGAGACGACGATCAAAAAAAAGACGAGCGCACGAAAGTAAAGCAATTTTAAATCGGTGCTTTTTTAATTGTTTTGATTCATACTGTATCGTTCACAGGAAAGAGGAAGATTAGCCCAGCTTAGGGCACTAACAATCTGTTACAAACTGGTAAGGTCAGAAGGTTAGGTTAGTAGTAGGTACTTACCTACACTCCGTCTACAACGCTAGCTCAAACTGTGGTAGACAGAAAGTAGTTACTGAAATGTAACTGGCATAAATCCCATTTCATGTAAAAAAATAACTATATTATATGTAACTGGTGGAAAAATAAGGTTTTTTTTCTTATGAAGTAAATCGTTTTAATTTGTGTGCTCTTTTGACTTGTACCAATGCAAAGCATGACTGCGCAATGGCGACAGTGCATCCTCGCCAAGTACATGCGATGACTCTCGAAACCTCGAAAGCAACGTTTGCTAAACTGCGTCCATAAATATCGTATATTGTAGAGAATGCCGCAGTCTCGTAAACAATAAATATAAAAAAGAATTTTGAAAAACTTCGAATAATCACTAGAAAAAAGACAAAATGTATCTACATTTTGAGAACAGAGAACGCTTGTATCAAATAGGTTAATAGATTCTAATGAGACGTTTTAAAAATCCAAAAATCCTGTCAAAAATCTGTAATCATTTTGTCAGAGAGTTTGGTAAAAATATGTCAATGTCATTTGTTATCTAACGTATTTTTCCCCATTTATTTTTTCTATACACATACATATTTATGTCATTCTGAAAACGTCCCCTAGAAAATCCTAAAAAACTGAAGAAGGAGTCGAATAAGCTTTCGTGATTTTCCACAATTAGATGTTTCCAGAACGCCATATAAATCTAAAAACTTAAAAAGTTCTCAATTGCACTCTTTTTTTACAACAAACATTTGTGTGCGTCAATGTTAATAATAATTTTCTATTATTTTTCACATGCCATATTTTATACATCTGGCATTTTGAAATCGTCTTTCCATTCACGTGCAGTATATTATGCATACTACGCCGCTTGTTGAAAAATATTTTTGTGACTTAATTACACATCATACGTACATTAATAAGTCTAAAGACTGCGTAAACCATTGATTGTTAAAGTTGTCTCGTTTTAAAATTGGAGTACATTCAGATTCCTCTAGCTTGTTCCTTCCTAGGTTTCTAATGCCAAACAAAATTGATAATGTCATTGCTATCCCTATCTCTTTCTTTCGACTTAAAAATAAAGAGACGACAATATTAAAATTAACAATAACAAAGGCAATTTAGTCTGCTGGTAGACTTTCCGGCCTTCGACCGCCGAACTAAAACGGTTACGGCTTTTATACTGCTCTCTCTTTAATTGCAAGCGGAAAGAAAGGGATAGCAATAACAAAATCAAGACCATTAAAGTTAGGTGGTAGACCCTGGATCTAGTCCACGTCGTAAATTATCAGTAACAAGTGAGAGCAACAAGGAAGTTCCTGGTGTTCCATGTTTGGGTCAATACACAAAGGTGCCGCTTGCGACCATCTAGGCTCTGTGCCACCATTCACGACCTCTGATGTTTGGTGCCACTGTCGCATTCTACAGTAGTAAATGTAGACTAACAGTGTACGAAAGTAAAGTAGTTTAACAATATCGCCGGTAACCATCTATGACAGATCACTGCGCCAAAGTAACGGTCCCGCTTTCAAATGTTTTAGCACAATTTTGATGGTAACTGTAAGATTAAAAGAGAGCTCGTATCTATTGGAGTTTCAATGACACACAATTGTCTAATTATGTTGTAGTTTCCGAGAAACTTTACCGAAGATGGTATTTATCGTGGGCATAGAGCTATAGATACGCTTAGACATCACAAATAAAGCTATGACGAGGTCTATCATGAAGACTGTTCGAGTTTTAGGAATCCGTAAGATAAACAAAGCGTATTGTGGTGCAACTCCGCACTTGTGTTTAAAATTAGTCAAATTGCGCAGAAAATGACGTGTAAGCCCCAAAAATAAAAACACAATAATTACGTTTTTACAAGAAAAGGTATGTGAATAATAAACATTTTTTTTATGTATGTACGTAACGGGTCACTCACATGTGATATGGACGCATGGATGGTTCAATCTGAATCTCACTAAAGTTTTGGCAATCAGTGGACTTTTTTCAAACGAGAAACCGAGCCTGATACTTATATTGGGTTGACACAAGAGTCATTTTTGTATAAAAACTAACGCGATTATTACTCGTTTGTTTTAACTAATTTTCGGGTATTTCACATGTGATATGGATGATTCAAACTGACTTAAATTTCAGCCACATCCGGCGAGTTTTTGTAGGAGAGTTCACGCGTTTGTTTTGCCGCTGCTCGTTTAGCACTCGTTTTAATTAACTTTGACTTTGCACTCAACCATATAATAGAATAAGACATGAGTAATCCCAGAATAAATTTAAATAAAAAAAATTAAGTACCTATTCAGTAAATGTACTAAATAATTACGTTAATGTAAGTAATTATGCACACTGCACAGTGCATCGACGTGATAGGTACTTACTAAGAGTACGCATTACTTACTAAAAGATTATTTAACGTTAAGTGAATTTGGACAAGCTTATATTTATTTGATATGATTATAATATCGTTTTTCTAACTAACTTGTAGTTAGAAAAACGATATTATATATTTATTTTTACCTTTCTAACATGTTAAATTTCAGCACTAAACTGCAGAAAATCCTACGTAAAACCTTTAATGTGCAATGATACTTTATTCGTCTGTAAATCTACAATAGGCTTCCAAAAATTTCGCTTCACGTACAAAATTTTAACTGACTCGGCAGCAAACAAAAATCTCTTGTAAGAACCTGATTTTGGATACAAAATCCGGCCTTTCCAGTTATTTTATCACAAGTTTTTCACGTAAATGCATCCGTGACAGTTATTGGGGTAATTCAAAGGAGCCGATTGCGGTAGAGTCCAGAATGCAGATTGACGAGTCGATACGTTTGCTCGACTGAATGTCTCGTTTATCAAAGCCTGCGGTTTCCACTTAAAGCGAATGGTTTTCTAAGCACTGTTACGTTGATGTTTAGTCATTGTGTTAAATAGTAACGGGTTCAGATTGAACGGTTCGTGCGAAAATGCGGCCAATCGATTCGAGCGTATTTAGCTTGGGTAAACAAATGAGTTGAAGTAGCCATTTCTGCCAAGTCTGCGTTTGAAATAGAGTCGATTCCAATTGCGGCTTAAGATCGGATGAGTCATAGAAGTTGTTTGTAAGCTTTCATCGAGCCATCAGTAGTCCAATCGTCAGCTGAGAGCTTAAAGATAACTGGTTTAAGTGGTATGACGTCTTTAGACTGTTTGTTTTTTATTTATTTTAGACATCTTAATTAATGTTTATTTTGTTTCATTTTATCGTGGCGGCCTAGAGACGAGACCATTCAATTTCACAATTGTGAAGTCATAGGTTCTAATCCCACCTGCACCTCTTCTGTCTAAGTATTTTTCAAAGTGCAGATTTACAATTCTGTCGCTTAGCATCATTCGAGATGGCAGTCAAGCGTAGGGCGTGTAATATCGGAAGGTTTACAATTCCGGAACCGACTTCCGATACTGGATACCTAATATCGGAATTCCGGAATTGTTCCGATATTGGAAAAAATATTTTGGTTCTAGACAAAAGTTAAAATTGACTAATCAAACAAGTTTTATTATAAATATTTATCAATGCTATAATCAACTTTACTTATACAGACTTATTAAACACGTGAACCCAAACAAAAACCAATAAAGTATTGATTAAAATACAGTCAACAATACTTAGTTTTTAAAAAATGGGCACACTTTGTCTATTTTTATTATAAGTACTATTTTATACGTACGTTGCCATAAATAACAGTCTAAAAAAATACATTTTGTTTTTGCAAGAGCTGAGATCAAATCGTTTACTGTGATCAAACAATCATATTTTTTCGAGAATGACATTCTTATTTAGTCAACAATGCTTATAGTTTTGTACGAACAAATTATATTCTAACGGTATGATGAAAAACAAACCGAACAATAATTTAAAGAAAATAATTTGATAAGAACTGAAATCAAATTGTTTACTAAACAATCAAAAACAATAATCATTTTTTCGGGAACGACTCTTCTTGTAGTGCGTTCTCAGGAATAATAGAGTTCACTCTGTCTGAGAGTGAACTTCGTATTTGGTTACATAAGTAACCAGCAAATGAGAATACTCCCTCACTCTCAACACTCGTAGGAAGAATGCACGAAATATAGTTTAAAGCTTCTGTTAGATAAACACCTCGATCTCCTCCATTATCGTACATGGCTTTCTCTATTTTGACAAACCCTGCGAGGTCAAACTTTGTGGACATATTCCTAGGAGCTTTTGTGCACTTATCGAGTTCATTATCCAGCTGCTGTTGTAAGGTAGGCTCATCTTAGTCAGAAAACAGGGTCCATGTCATGAGGGATGTCACGACAACTGACAGGAAAACTGCGTGCACGACATTTCACGGTCCTGATCGTGGTTCGTGCATGCGTCATGGTTGCGTTCAAGAATAAGTTAGACAAAATATCGATTTCGGAATAGCGATATTGAGTGTTTCAATTCCGGAATTGAAATATCGGAAAAATATGTCCGAGATTCCGGAATTACGAAATATCGGAATTCCGGTATAGAAGCCCTAGTCAAGCGTTAACCTATAAAACTAAATAAAACTTGGCAGTCATAGGAACTGCCGATAGAAGTGAAAACTTATAACTCAGAATTTGATAGCTTGCTTTGGAAACTACATGTGTGTAACCGGAGGGCGTGGCCTGGGCATCTTGGCATGGCCAGCTAGAAGTGCGTCAGCATTTCCTATAGGCTGATGCATTTCTAGATGGCCATGGTATGATGCCGAGGCCACGCCCTTTAAGCATTTCCCATTGGCTGACGCATTTCTAAATGGCCTATAGCCATGGTCCCGAGTTTACCCGAAGATTTCTTATCATACCCGAGCGTGACGCTAGAATCCAATTCACAGCCCACGAAATATCTGTCTAGGAGCGCCTAAAGAAGTTTTCACTTCAAAAACTCATCCATTTTTTCTGAAATCTTCTGTTTATCTTTGCTTCAAGGGTAAGTTAGTAAGCTTAAGTCATTTCGGTAGGTAGTAGAAAGCTACGGTGAACTACCAACAAAGAGGAAAAAAGATTTTTAACAAACAAAAATCAATAACAATAACTCATCTCTGTATTATTCCTATAAAGATTCGTTCGTTTCTGTGGGAGGTGAAACCGCGGAGAAAACCTACCATAAAATGTTTCAAAAACCGTTAAAACAACATTTTGGGATAAAAGCTCTGGTAAGCAACCGAAAATCTCAACAGAAATAATATGTATTCAAGGTAAAGAGTGCCTACCTACCGCATTTGGTGAGGTAAGTGCCTAATACTTTCCTTTTTTTTACTCCTGTTGAAGATATTATTACTAAAGTAATCATGTGCAATTTGAAGACATTGCGAGATACAATACGAAGCATGTCGCAGGCAGTGGTGAAAAAGACAGATTTACAGCTTGAGGCTGGAAATTCGGACCTCTCTTATTGTAATTTTTTCAAGTGCAGCTGCACAATTTTGTCATTACCACTAAGGAAGTAAAACACGGTATGTAAGGATCGGTATCATTGTTCCAAGAAAATATCTTTCGTGAACATAATATGTCATGTGCGAATATACACTTGGTCAGTGAGGTGGATTAAAACTTGACTAAATCCTTTGAAAGAAGGTTCCGAGTCCCAGCAGACAAAAAAAAGTGCGCTGTTGATACTTATGCGATTTCTTCAGTTGGTGTAGAAACTGCTGTAGCCAAAACTGACTAAGCAGTTTTTATTCAAACAACTATGAAAGTATACAAATTGGTGACTCTGTAGATTTAAAGAGATAGATCTTACTAGAGCCACTGTTAAGTTTAGGCTTCTCTCTTACTTTGCCGTTTGCCTCTGACCTGTTACTTACGTTAATGTAAGCTACGGCTGGTCTAGTCAGGAGAACGGCGACTGCCGATCCGGAGCCCCGGGCTAAAATCCACACGATCTCTTTCTCACTCATCTTTTCAAAATCATGTGCGTAACGTAACGCGTAGTGCGTAATGTATGTGCTAACCTAAAACTGTGAAGGAAAACGTCATGAGAAAACCGACATGTACCTAGAATCTTTCGATGTCACGACCCGCCCGCACTGAACCAGCGTGGTGGATTATGGCATTGACTTGATTGACTCTATCCTTGCGAGAGAAGGTCCCGAATCCCAGCTGTAGGAAAATTTTGTGGGTTACTTATGCTCTGATTTATGTCAATCGAGTCCAGCTTCGACCTGCGATAATACACTATCGTCGACCTATCTTTCTCGTGCATGTTCGACGCTCCATTTACCTTGCTACGGTCATCATTCTGTCACAACTTACCCATGGACGTATAAAAAAGTCGGACGTAGTCTCGCTAAAACAAAAACTGTGTCACTAGAGTCGGCCACATTTGCACGTGTGCGTTGTCACTGATAGGCTGACTCGCACACATATGCACAAGTAGCGCGTGTAATGACTCAATGATGTGTGCGTGTCAGCGACAGCGCACACGTGTATATTATGTAGCCGACTCGATGGACACAGTTTTTGTTTTAGCGAGACTACGTCCGACTTTTTTTGTACGTCCATGCAACTTACCTATGTTATTCTTATACGAGATATTTTCAAAACTACATCTCAGAACATCCTTTGACTCTTGTTTGAACATTTCTGATAACCTCTTAAGAAATTCTCCACCCCTTATAATGTTATTGAATAATACTGCTCGTTGATACAATGACAGCAATTTATCGGTCTGGCGACCGATCCTGAGAGGTCTCTCGGCGAGACACTTCACGCTCTCATGCATCATGTCATGATGTCCGACGTTTATTACTCTCCTAGCTTAAATATTCCGCATGACACGAGCTCGCTAAATTAACCTGTCGTATACCGTTGTTCTGATATTCTTTTTACATTACCCTGCTTATTTTGTATTTAGTCGCACTTTATTAATACTGACCGTTTAAAATTTTTAATTATTTCCTGGTAAATTTTAGCTCTGTCATCATTTTTGGTATTGATATTGGCATTTGATTCTGGTTTTCGTTTGTTTTGTCCGATGTACTCATAATATTGAGGTTTTATTGACATATAGCTACCAATATCAGTATCGAAGTCAACTGGCATTTCAATTCAATGAACTTCATACTAAATATCTTAACGAACGTATACCTACAAATCTACATACTTGTAAGTAAGGGGATATATACATAAAAGCGTACTTTACGTTTTTATTTACTCTACATTTATTTTTCATGTGTGTAAATTATATTATCTGTTTCTTGTTGTTGTAAATAAATGCATAAGTCAATGCGCTTATAGATAAGTGAGTAGTGGTCGTGCTATCAATGTGGTACCTATCATAGGAAGCCAGGTAGGTTACAACTTTCATATCAATGGTTTCCTTATTGCTGTTATCAGCTGCAATAAAACTTGAGATTGTAAACTTCAAACGGTGTTCTAATAATATGATTAGTTATTGTTCCCAGTAATTGGCAATCGAACAATAGGCACATGCGATAACAAGCCTCTAACAAAAGGGCGTTATCACGGTACTGCAGAGCGAAATGGTGATTGACGATTCGATCGTACATCGACCGATGAGTAACTCGATAACCCGACTTGGCCTGGTGCTTTATTTCTGAACTCTCTGGTGGCTGCACTCACGTGCGTCATCCCCAGCGGTCTCCACAAATAAAATATTAACATATGGTCCGTACATCTGCTTTTTTAAGAACGCAATGATAAGTATAAGTTAGCACGCTTGGTGACGGGTTTCGCGCGATTTTACCAATAAATTAGTTTTGCACTTGTTTATACAACACGTTACAATGTAATGTGCTTGTTTTAATGATACGACTATTGAAACTATCAAGTGGTATTATACGTCTCCTTGAAATAATTACTTCCATTTAATACTAGTAACATCTCGGGGCTTCACTCGCGTTATAATATTATTTTGCAGGGATAAAAAGTAGGCTATGCCATATTTATCTATGTACCAAATTCCATCAATATCTCTTCAGTATTTTCTAACTGAAGGAATATCATCATTCATCAATACATACTTACAAATTACAAACTTTCGTATTTTTAATAATACATAGTAGAATTAGTCCTCACGTAAAAAGCGGCTGTAAGTTTGACTGTGATCTGTTTTTTTAAAAGGGATCTATGACAGTTGTTCTCAGATGACCTTACCTGCCTCCCGAACTTTTCTATCTGTGATTGGTGATTTCTATTCGTATTTGCTTTTGGCTCATCATCATCATCAACAGCCCACTAAACGTTCCCACTGCTGGCACTCGGGGCTTTCTCTCTTAAGGAGAGAGTTAAGGCCATAATCCACCACGCTGGCCCAGTGCGGGTTGGCGGATGACACATGACTTCGAAAGATTCAAGGTACATGTCGGTTTCCTCACGATGTTTTCCTTCACCGTTTTAAGTTAGCGGCATTACGCCCATGACTTCTAAAAGACAGTGGTGCGAGTGGGGTTTGAACCCGGGGTCTCCGGATCGGCAGCCGCCGTTCTCCCGACTAGACCAGCCGTAACTTCTTCTTCTTGTTTTTGGCTACATAGCGCTAACGATAGAGAATGTTTATATTTTTTTGAAAAACCAATCAACTGAATTTGATCAAAGTGCTGATTTTGAGAAGACTCAACTAATTTTACTATCTTTTGTGAAACAGAATCACACGGATAGGAACCAAGCCTATTCCAATAGAGCGACATATAAGAGTAAACGATTTTTACAAAATCAGATCAATTCATTTATTCCTTGTGCGAATAGGTAAACCAAATTTAAATTGTGTTCTTGAGGTCGGTGTTAAATCTCACTAATTTAAATTTTATAAGGAAACCAGAGGAGTTAACCCTTTAAAACAAAAATGAACTTCCAAATCAAGGCGTCTTCGAATAATTGGTGAACGCAGATATTATCATGTACTTATATAAAAAAACGATTCAGACGATTTGAACTACCAGAACCAATTAGATTTTTTTGTTTCAATTGGTATTCAGGTTTTAAATTTACCGAAATCGGTGGAACGGTTTTTGAAGAACAACTAAAATCTGAATACCTATTGCTTTCGTCCCTTATATTTTCTCTCTCTCTCTCTTGCTGATACTCCAAAACTTCGCTCTCATCGTTTCGTTGGCCGTCACATAGGACAACTAAACGCACTGATATTTGGTCCCAAAAAATACTAAGGTATCGGGACTGAGTCAAAAATAAATCATTCCAATTAGTCCGTCGGCTAGATCATGGAAAAATATGAGACACATTTTTTTTGTTTTATCACATTATTAAAAACCGAGAAAGATTACGGATTAACAAACTTCCAGAGTGGGGGAGGTCGTGACGTCACTTGTGGGTAAAAATTGTACCCACAAGTGACGTCACGCCAAACTTCTATTTTGTTTATGAAACAAAAGAAAAAATACGTAAAATATTTTTTTGCAATGTAACTGACGAGCGAATTTTTACGATTGTAGCATTGTAGCCATGGACGTATAAAAAAAAGTCGGACGTAGTCTCGCTAAAACAAAAACTGTGTCACTAGGGTCGGCCACATTTGCACGGTGCGTTGTCAGGTTATCACTGATAGGCTGACACGCACACATATACACTACTTTTACTATACTTTTTTTATTCGTCCATGGATTGTAGCCTATTGTACGAGTGTGTTAGTTTAATTTGTATGTTAAAGCTCGCTGTTGGGGAGACAGATGGCAGCGAAAAATAATTATATCTATTAAATAAAAAACTGATCGCGCCTCATGCCTCCTACGCCGTCTATGACATGCGCAAACTGAAAAGCATATGGATCAGCTCAAGTGAAGTGTAAGCAACATGGCGAGTCATTTGCAAAACAAAGGGAAACGGGGTCCAAATAAAAATATTTACGCGAGCTTGCTGACTCAGGCGCCGCTTTGTTTGTACGGAGAAATAACCCTTGTACAGGAAAATAAATAGCTGTCAGAGAAATAAGCAAAATGGACTATGTAAAACAATGCACAGGAATGCATAAGAAAAACAAGGAATATGTTTTTATTACAGCATAAGCATTAAGCAGCCCGTTTAACATTTCCACTGCTTGGGCTTAATCTACCACGCTGGCTAAGTGTGACTTGGCATATGCCTCCGATAGAAATCATGATATTAGATCATGCGTGGATCATGCATATCACTTGCACACTCTCCGAAATGTACCCCACGAAACCCAATAGGTATATAAGACCGGCGATTTTGCGGCGACATTCAAGATTTTCAAGTAATTTTCTAAACAAGGGTGTTGTTGCGTTTTGGCACCTTTCTCGATTGATTCCAGACACTCCAGGTGATACTCCATATACAGCCACTTGGCCTGGCAAGGTGCAAGCAGTACTCCATACAAGAGCGAATCTGTGCTTGATATATTGTGAGCAACGGTTCAAAATTCAAATTTAAGGCAGCTTTGGCCTCAGATGGCCTCCGTTATCTTCCGACTAATAACCAAATATCCTTTAGTGTCCGGTGTACGTTGTTTCGTTTTTAAGTGGTAAGTAATTACAGCTTCTAGTATTTTGAAACGAGGCTAGGTTTTGGTTTTTGAGTCAAAGATATTGTATTTCTCTCAGTCCTTCCATTATTGTGATTTTTCTGGGCACATGGTCCTTCGAGCCATGACGTAAATAAATTACTGATTGACGGGTATTCCAAAAAAAGCGATTACCGAGTTTATTTAGATCTCGGTATTTATGTTTTATTTTAATCGCCATTATAAACATTTCTTACTAAGTCGATTTTAGAGGCTGAGTAGGAACTAATATTTGAAGACTTGTTGTTACGATTGGTTTTGGAATATCACATTTTTTTAAATAGAGTTATCGTCTTTGTAAGGTTAGCTTATAAGTAATGATGATGAGACAGGCCCAATACTGCATGTCCTATGTTCTGATAATATGCTACTTCATATTTGATGTCAATAGGTATTGTGATGCTTAAAATTATCACCAACATTATTTAAAAATTAAACATTCTGTATGAGTGTCTGAATTTAACAAAAATGCTAAATAAACTATTGAAACAATTAATACAAGTCTGTGTAAAAAAAATATTCTGTGAAGAAAAACTTTTCCTAGGTGTCCTTTTTTGTATTGATCGTCTTAAAAAATTTAAGCTAATTCGGATGTTAATGTGTATTATGTGTAAATTTAGTTTCTGAGCCACAAATGTTCTATTTTCTTTTGTATCTCGTTGTCCATGTGGTATTTACCAAATATAAAAAAAAAACAAATACGAATATGGAAAAACGGGTAAGGAGTCCGCACAAAATTGAAACATAATGTGCTCTTAATAATTTTTTTCAGTGTTATTTGATAAAATTTTAAACTATGTCCGTTTTTTTTTATTTTTGATTAATGCTTCATTGGTATCTTAATTTGCAATGTTAGAGCGAGATATCTGCATCCGTCGCGCGACACTTTAATTCAGTTCTCTCGTTGCGGCGCAGGACATGATGCATTAGCCTAATAAAATAACGACATTTGACATCCGACGGTCTGACTCAAGCGCATTTAATAACATTATTTATGCCTTTTTAGAGATACCTGTGTGTCATTCCTCGTGACTGCATATATACATATAAAATTATGGAGAACACTCGAACTAAGCTGACATCGCTGCGTGACACTAGCGGGCCGTTCCAGCCTCAATTTTTTTTTATAGGAGATAAACTAGCTAAGAGAAAAAAATTGGCAGTCATAGGAACTGCCGATAGAAGTGAAAACTTATAACCCAGAATTTGATAGGTTACTTTGGGAACTACACGGGTGTAACCGGAGGACGTGGCCTGGCCATCTAGAAATGCGTCAGCATTTCCCATTGGCTTACGCATTTCTAGATGGCCATGCCATGATGGCCAGGCCACGCCCTTTCAGCATTTCCCATTGGCTGACGCATTTCTAGATGGCCATGGCCATGGTCGCGAGTTTACCCGAAGATTTCTTATCATACCCGAGCGTGACGCTAGAATTCAATTCACATCCCCACGAAAAATCTGTCTAGCCGCGCCAAAAGAAGTTTTCACTTCATAAATAGCTCTTCCCGCAAACGTTATAGGCCAGTAAAAATAAAATGGCGCTTGGAGCTCCACCTGGACCCTGGGTCTGTCAGCATTTTGTGATTTTATGCTCAGTAAGTGATCCTAAACCTTATAAGAAAAACAAAATTGGATCGGAAATTTAGGGCAAAGTTGACCAAAAAACTCGTCTATTTTTACTGGCCTATCATTCGGCCATAGATAGAATACTCTTTGTTCAGATTATTGACACACCAAAATAAGAAACAAAGAAAAGAATTGATTCTTATTAACAACAATACAAATAACATAGATTATTATTATTCGAACGGCAAGGTGACACGGCTTAATGTAAATGACTTCATGACAATGAATGACGGTTAAATGATTAGATTTAAATAATATTAAACAAAAATAATCCTACTAATATTACAAACTATGTTAGTTTGGATGTTTGAGTCATGACCTTGAGTCTCTCTTTCTGAGAGAAGACCCTGAGTCTCAGATCTGGGAACATTTAGAAGGCTGCATGTCCCCTGTAACCTGTAACCCCCTTAACCTGTAACCTTCGGACTTTAGTTTGGTTAGTAAAAGCTCTGCCTGTTAAAACAAACATTATTTGATAATAAAGACTATCAGATTAAAAAAATAATAATATATTAGTATGTACGACTAATGGTAGTAGTATTAATTTCATTTATTTCCCGGCGATGAAAAGTATTCCAGGCTATAATTGGTTTTCCAAATGTCAATCCAATTTGTTCAGAAGGCCCGCCGTGGTTGAACGTGGTTGTTAGGACTCTTGGCAGAGTCCGCCTGGGGAAGGACCACACCTTTGCCAGTTATTCTAGCGCCAAGCAGTAATTTGCAAACATTACTGTGTTCCGGTTTGAAGGGCAATTTTTCCAGAGAAATTACAGGGCTTAGAGATATAACAATTTAGAACTCTGGGTGACGAGCGCAGTGCAGTGCTAGGTAAGGATTTGGACTCTTCATGTTCCAATAGCTGTGTCACTGTGCTGTTATGTGGCAGGCAACTAGAATTTAATAGAATTTAACCTATGTGTTACTAATACCTTTTTCCGTATGCCTGATAAGTATAAGACATCATGGATGCACCCACGCTCTAAACACTGGCATTTAATTGATTATGTCATAGTGCGCAGGGCTGATTTGAAGGATGTGATGGTTACCAGAGCTATGCGGGGCGCTGAAGGCTGGACTGATCACCGGTTAATAAGGTCGAAAGTCCGCCTCAGCTATAAACCGCCTCGCCGAGCAAAACATAAAATCCCAACTCGCCTGGCCTGTGCAAAACTAGTGAACTCCTCAAAAACTCAACTGGAATTTAATGCCGAACTTAATTCCAGACCTTCAGACACAGTGGATTCAGTGAATGATCATTGGCGTACTCTTGCACAAATACTTCATGATGTGGCGCATAGGGTAGTCGGTAAGCCGGAGAAGAAAAACCAAGACTGGTTTGACGACTCCGACACTGAGATAATGTCACTCATAGCAGATTCCAGGCGTTTAATGAAAGTCTCCAAAACCGATTCTCAGCTAAAATGTATTAGACATCACCTAAAGGTCAAGATACGACAACTAAAAGACCGTTGGTGGACGATGAAGGCGTTAGAGTTGGAGCACCTTGCAAACATTAAGCAAACAGGTCTCTTCTTTCAGTCTTTGAAAACAGTCTTTGGTCCGCGTCATAAGAAAATTGCTCCCATCTTCTCTCGTGATAGATCTAGACGTCTAACTGATCACCGTGAAGTTTTAGACCGATGGGCTGAACACTTTACTGAAGTGCTAAGCCCAACCGGCCATGGTGCGGATCTCGCCTACATCAATAGTCTTCCAATATTACCGCTATCTCCCGAACTGGGTGAGCCTCCATCTTTTGAAGAATTTTTTGCTGCAGTGAAAAGATTAAAAAATGGTAAAGCCGCAGGATCAGACAGTCTGCCAGCTGAACTTTATAAATATGGTGGACCCAACGTTCAAAACAGACTATTTGAACTGATTTTGCGAATTTGGGATAGTGAGGAAATTCCACAGGACTGGAAAGACGCCACTATCTGTAAATTATACAAAGGCAAAGGCGACTCTTCCGATTGTGGCTCATACAGAGGCATCTCTTTGCTCAGTGCAGCTGGAAAAGTACTAGCCCATATTTTAAATCATCGGCTGGGAGAGGTAGCTGAGCGTATTTTGCCTGAGAGCCAATGTGGTTTTCGTCCCGGTAGAGGCACTGTCGATGCTATTTTCGTTGTCAAGCAAATTCAGGAAAAATCTTTGGAGCACCATCAGCCGCTCAACATGTGCTTTGTGGACTTGGAAAAAGCTTTCGACCGTGTGCCTAGAGTTGCTCTCTGGGCTGTGCTTACGAAAATTGGCTGTCCTGATAGATTTGTTAACCTAATACGCCAATTTCATGATGGAATGATGGCTAGAGTGCAACATGAAAATGATTACACAAACCAATTTGCAGTGACTAGTGGCGTTAAGCAAGGATGTGTTATGGCACCCTCTCTCTTTGGTATTTACTTTGCTACTGTACTAAGATACGCGTACTCAAATTGCGATACTGCTGGCCAGATTCACTTGAGTATCAGAATTGATAAAGGGGTGTTCGATCTAAGCCGTTTTAGAGCAAAGAAGTCAGTGCATGAACTTTCTGTCTTGGATGCTCTTTATGCTGACGATGTGTGTTTAATGGCAAGTAGTATCCATAGCCTGCAAACTTTTTTAAATCACCTGAATGAGTCATGTGAACGGTTTGGTTTGATCATAAGCGTTTCTAAAACACAAGTGCTTAAACAATCTGCACGTGGTACAACACCAGACCCGACACCCATTACTCTTGGTAATAAAGCTTTAGAAGAAGTTAAATCATTTCGGTATCTTGGGAGCTTTGTACGTAGTGACAATCGTCTTGAAACCGAAATTTCTTCCAGAATTGCAAAGGCTGCAACATCCTTCGGACTACTACGCAAAAGAGTCTGGGACTCGCATGATATAAGGTTACACACAAAGATCGCTGTGTATAAAGCAATAATTATACCAATGTTGCTCTACGCCACCGAAACTTGGTGTCTTTATAAAGGAGATATAAAGCGCCTTGACACTTTTCACATGAGGTGTTTACGATCAATTCTTCGTATAAAATGGCAAGACCGAGTTACAAACTCTGAAGTGTTGCAAAGGACTGGACTGAATGGCATAGAAGCATTACTCATAAAGGGCCAATTGAGATGGTGTGGACACGTCGTACGTATGGATGACTCCAGATTGCCTAAAGCTGTGTTTTATTCACAGCTGAAGGAGGGAAAACGTACTCCTGGAGGTCAATATCTTCGCTACAAAGATGTCTTAAAGCGACATCTTAATGCATGCAACATCCCATGCAATGGTTGGGAAGAGTTGGCAAAACAGAGACCAGTATGGCGTCGCTCTGTTCATCAAGCTGTCAAAAATTTCGAAGCGAAGCGTTTACAAGATCTAGACGCAAAACGTCTCACAAATAAGACCCGTCCGAAGCCTTCCTACACCTACACGTACAATTCGAATGGTCTATTGTATTGTGCGTCATGTGATAGGACGTTTAAAACAAAACTTGGTTTTGCGAGCCATGTTCGCGCGCATAATCGTGCTTAGCTGGGTTCGCCGTTGACGAACACGTCAAGGAGGACTATATATATATATATATATATATATATATATATATGTGGCAGGCACGTTGCTTACCATCAGGCACATGTCCAGCTTGTCTCGTCACCCTTTATTAAAGAAAACAATATTTTTAACATGCCTACACCTAAACTTTCGCTTACACCTAAACTTAAAATATTACTAGCAGGGCCCTGCGGTTTACCCGCGCAATTTGCATTCTTTTTCCGTGATAAAAGTAGCCAATGTACTATTAAAAACTATAATCAAACTAATTTTCAATCCCATCCGTCCAAGCGTTCCGACGTTATAGAGCAACATACATCCAAACTTCGTCATTTATAATATTAGTAGGATTTTGCATCAAGAGAGAACAATGTTACGATTTTAGTGTTAGCAGAATCAAGATAAGGACATTACTATGGTAGTTATATGATTAAATCCATGGTAAATCCCTTGCACTGTACAATCTGTACATTGTTGCGTCTCTCAATGAACCGACTCGTGACTCACTGATGCTCAATGAACATGACTCTTAATTGAAGCTGCCGACATGCCGTAGCTCTCCGTCAGTGGATTCTGAACATACGAACTCGTGCGTGAGCACGTGTCTGTTATTATTTGATCTAGGATTCAGTTCAAATGTTTAATAATCGGAGGTCAGATTGTTCTGGAAAACTCGTGATGTTTGCTAATGGCTATACTTACTGACCACGAAGTTCTGTTGGTAGCGAATCTGCTCGTAATTCATGGGTTCTCCCTGTAACCCTGCAACTTATATTTTAGTAATTAAATCGAATAAAGTTCCATGTCTACTTGTTTCTATGTATTACAGTATGTATTTTTTTAAAGAAACCTATGACCGTTGATCTCATATATATGGTCTTTACTGTCTACTAACTTCTAACGTATAAGGCGCAAGGCCCAACAACTTAGGTACTCACATAAATTATAGGTACAGCTATGTATTTACAATTATGTAAGTATTACCTATATCAGCTGTCTGGTTCCCATGATATAAACTATGGTTTGCGGTTAGATAGAGTTATCTAAGAAATGTCTACAAATATTAATAGAACTACAGGTGTAAAGATTTGTAAGGACTCATTGGGTCATTTTATATCAGAGGCGAGTTCGTCATCGAGCCATGTGTCGAGATTTCTTTATAGAATCGTCCCGCCTGTTCTCGGCAGTTCTGTGACTGAATATTTTCATTAACATACAATGTTTAATAGCTATGTTGAGTATATTATTACAACTCACTAATAATTCGAGTACACTGTACAATATAATCACTGATAATACAGTATAATCTGGAACTTTTGAAGGTCAAATTGAATAGGTATCTTCTAGGTCAGCGTGCATCACTTTCGACCACATTGTCGCTTACCATCTTGCGAGTAGTTAATCAAATGCCTGTGCACGTTAAAAAATATTTATCCAGCTTCAGAGAACAATAAGATAGAGTTACATTATACGGAAGAATGTGGGTAAAATCGTAAGCCTTAAGATTGGGATAAGTGGCGAATTATAGCCGAGGCCTACATAAGTTCAGTAGGTCACCCTAACTAAGGATTGATAGTGATGATGATAATAGTCGTATGTCTGTATAGGGTTACGCAAGGACCCATATCTGTATTAAAAGAAATTGTCAAAGAAAATTAGCTGTTCTTTATACGCGTAAAAATGTGTGAGCCAGCTGATTTTCTGCGATTTTAGCGTAGACACAACAGAAAATCATTGCAACGCATCTTTTCCTTCCTAATAATGATGTCTGCATTTTGTTTTCAAGGTATAAAATACTTACCCTGTGTGCTGTTCGATATACTTTATCTGTAATGTATGACAAAACGTTTAGCCGTATTCAGCGGCTATTTTTACACACACAATATGGATGCATTCTATAAAAATGTGTGTCACGTTAATTTCCACAGTACCATATCATTGAAAATGTTGTTTTTTTCCTTCCACAGACTAACGATTTATTTTTATTTATCAGATTTTTTTATTTTTCATCAGACAATTCCGAGAGCCTATCAGAATCGCCATGGCGATATCATGATAGCATCAAGATAAATCTGATAGATGACAAAATTGACAAATGATACATGCAGAACGGGTGGCACACCTTAAAGATTGCATTATCTCTGGGGCCTCGTCATCGGCTATTTATACTCAAAACATGTTTTCTAGATTTTGATCTAACTCAAACAAAACATGAATAACATTATTTATGTTATGGGATATACCTATTTTATTCAGGAATTATTGTCTAGACTGGGCATATTTTTATTCCAAGCTTCATCTTTCCATCAATAATGGTTTTTCAGAATATCATGTTTGAACTTCACCGTATAACCACGGTCACGCAATTAAGGAAACTCGCAACAGCAATGAAGTACCTTACTTACAACCTAAAAGGGAAAGTTTTCCTGTATAATCACAATGACACCTTACGTGTATCATTGTGATTATGAAAGTACGTACAGTTATGAACGTTATTATCTAATAACGGTTTAGAAAAAAGCAATATTTTTTTTAAACCCACGACGGGTAAAATGAAATCGAAGAATAATTTCAAAATGTATTTGCACTTACATCCTCTCACCTTATACACATATTTATACCGTAACTATACGTTCCGTCGTGAATAAATAAATAAGTAAAGAAAATCGATACCGTTCTACTTATTCAACTATTCGCGATATTACAACATGAATTCTAAAATCGCCAAAAATTTCAAAATCGATTCCACCCTACTCAATTTTTTTATAGCTTTTGGGCTTATGTTTGTCTTCTTCTGTCTGTTTAGTAGGTAGGATATTTGAGATTACAATATTTTGCATAATTATTTAGTAAATAAATAAAAATAAAACTGAAATCCAACCTACATGTTCATTAGTAAATATTATAGATATACATATTAATTACACATATATATAAATTCAGATACATATATTTTGTATAATTGCTGCTCAAGTCCGAACGGCTGAACTTGGAATAATTATTGGATTATTATCTGGAATAGCACATATACTACTTTTTATAGCAGGAAAATGGCGGGAACGGAAATCGCGGGGGTAAAACCACGCGGCGTCGCTAGTTAAAAAATAACCTCTGGCGGTTATCACTGACGTATACCGCATGTTTGATAACAGCCACGTGAGCAGCGAATGTACAGTGATATATGTCGCGATAATAAGGTTTACATTTCGGTGTGTCTGTTCAACATTGGCGCCTGCAATGTAAAATGCGATAGCTGAACTGATAACGTCCTGTCACCGGCTAAGTACCTGTTGAAAAAATGTAATAACAACGCAGACCAGACGGGAATCCCCAAATGCAAAATTCCGGGAATCACTTAATGTTCTTAGTTGGTACAAGCTCACAAACTCGGTTTTTTTGCAATCGCAGACCCGACTTACAAAAATTACGGCTGGTCTAGTCGGGAGAAAAGTAACTGCCGATCTCTTGATCGGTCCTTGTACGAATCCTACGCGCATTACTGTCTTTTTGAATTCATGTGCGTAATGTCGCTAACCAAAACCCCAAAAGGAAAACATCGTGAGTAAACTGACATGTTCTTTTAATATTTTGAGGTCATGTATTTTCCACCATTCTGGACTGGGCCAGTGTGGTGTCCCAGCAGTGGATACATTTAGAGGGCTGATTATGCTGGACCCGACAAACGTTGTACTGTATTTTCTACGCACAATTCTAATTTTGCGCAACCTTAACCTAAAAATCATCCGCCAACCCGAACTAGGCCAGCGTGGTGGATTATGGCCTTAACTCTCTCCTTGCGAGAGAAGGCCCCGAGTCCCGGCAGTGGGAACGTTGAGTGGGCTGTTGATAATGTTGAACTTAAAAATATTTGAAAACGAAAAATAAAAAAGAATGTGTGTGTGCACATTCAGAAGTGACAGTTATTACAAGTATGTAAACATTTGATATAACAAAAAAACCCTGTGCAAATATTAGCCATACTAGTACTGGCATTAATAATAATCTTAACATCATCATTATTTTTTTAACTGACTTCTCAAGATGAGGTTATCATCGTCTGTTATCGTTGGTAAGCAGTACAGGGCATCTGGGGCCAACTGGCATAGGTCCTTTATAAAAAAATAACGGCTGTCGTTTTTTTTTAATTCCAGAACATTGTTCCATAAATTACTTTCAGTGTTTGGCCACAGAAAATAGTAGAACCCTAGAACCTTTGGATCTGGCGCAGTTGCACAAAAAATAACTATTGATTATCTTTTGTTATTATTACATTAAACTTAAACGGTGAAGGAAAACATCGTGAGGGAACCGACATGAATAATATTTATTAATATTAAATTTATTAGTCATTAATTTATTCTCATAATATTCCTCCGAGCGACCAATATTT
Organism: Ectropis crepuscularia; assembly: GCA_963693475.1. Classification (NCBI taxonomy): domain Eukaryota; kingdom Metazoa; phylum Arthropoda; class Insecta; order Lepidoptera; family Geometridae; genus Ectropis; species Ectropis crepuscularia. The sequence continues at coordinate 15,038,026 of OY856353.1, read as the reverse complement.
TACAACATTACAGTGTGATCGAGTACTTATCTGTAGAACGGCTAAAAGCAGAAATACCCAGTTACGAGTATTCAAAAACACATAATTTGTCTAACATTGTAATAGGTACGATTCGATCGTAGCACCATCTCTATAATTTACAGTCAACAGTAAGTTGGTCGAAATGTAAACGTAATTTTTGAAAAAAAAAACTAAAATGTTTTATAGTTGATTTATAGTGGGGTTTGAGCTGTTAGAGGTAAGGTATTTTTTAAACCAATAACAACTGTAAAAATGTTGTATTTTTTATTACTAGTAAATATTATTAAAACAATAACACAATTGAAATACACTAAAATATCCACTGCAGTGGCGGACCCCCGAAAACGTCGACCCCAATCGTGGCAGCTCATTTTGGCGCTCGTCGCGGCTGCACTACCTCTGCTCGAAAAACCCAGATTTCGCCTATTTCTTTTAACCAAACTATATAAGTGTGGCATATTTTTAGACAGAGTATTAAATTTTCTAGGTATTTTTAATAAATACAATCCAGAAAAAAGAGTTTAATAATGTGATTGAGAGTAGAGGGACTCCCAAAGTGGCGGGTTACTTATCATATCAGGAAATCCAGGAAATACAAATATTTATACACAATCATGGAATCAAAGCTTTATCACAACAAAGATAATTAAATTTCCTACTCACCTTGTGAAAACCAGCTTAAAATTATCACTATTTTGAAAATTATACCACAACAAAACTTCACAACAAACAAACGAGTCATGGACCGGTTGCAGACTGACAACGAATACCATAAAAAGCATTTGACGAAGTCGACGTATTGCGCGTCTATATCTAGATCGTTTCTTTCCGTACGGATTACCTTAAGTGAAAGTAGGATAGAAATACTCTGTAATGCTAAATTTCGCGCGTAAATCGCCCTACTCCCGGTTCGCACCACGCTTCTAGAGCAACCGAAACACGCCAAACGCCACTGCAGTGGATTTAAAAACTAAGGAATTCACTATCTACACTTGTATTGTCATTGACAGCCTATTTAAATAAACTACCTACTCAAAGTAAGGTAAAACCAACGCAAAATAAATTATGTTTCCTGTCATTCTGTGTTTTGACGCATGAAATTGTCCCAAGAAAATAAAGTTGCATAACAATTATTATTTATAAAGTTCTGCAACAAATCCAAAGAAGTTGCTGTTATTAACGTTGTTAACATTATCTTTTATAAACGAATTGAAATTTATTTTAAACTGGAAGAATCGTTAATGAAATTAAAATAAATTTGGGACCTAACGTTCCCACGTTGGGCGCCAAATTGGTGTGGAACAACTTAGAGTTTCTAGTTTTTGATGCATGACAATTTCGTAGAAAAAATAAATTGCTTAATTATTTTTCATAAAGTTATGCAACAAAATGAAATAAGTTGCTGTGGTACTCAAAGATTCTAGAGAATTTTATCTTTTGAAAACGAATTAGAATGTTTATAACTTGGAAGAATAGTCACATAAATAAAATACATTAGGTGCCAAACTTGGGACACTACGTCAAGTTTCAAACATCTTAGTGTTTCCAGTATCTGATGCATGAGATTTTTGCAGGAAAATTAAACTGTTTAGTTATTTCTCAAAAAATTACGCAACAAATTGAAAAAGAGTTGCTGTAATACTCAAACATGAATAACGTTACATATTAAAAACAAATTAGAATTTCTTACAACCGAGAGAAGCAACTCTTCCAGTTGAAGTTTGGCGAAAGAAGTCCAAAAAGAAATTTGGCGCCCAACCTGGGGCACCACGTCGAGTTTCGAATTGTTATGGAACAGTCTACTCTTTCTAGTTTTTTTGAGATTTACATAACTGTTTACGAGAAGTACGAGTGTAATCTATATCTTTGTCAAGAAAGTCAAGACTTTGGTTATAAGGTATTTTCTTTGTACACTTAACAACTCCAGGGTTATAATCCCGTTATAATTCTGTTATGTATTTATCGCCAGGCCTATCATATTCCTGTTTAAAATGTTTTTATAGCAGAATTATCTCTTTGTTGCTTCTTTTGACCCCGATATTATGACAAGCGCGTTTTAAGTTTGGCTCGTCGATATGTGTGTTTTCGTATTTTTCTGTGGCTTCGTAACACCTGATCAATTTTTTTTTGTCGTCAAAAACTGACGTAACAGAGATGATGCTTGGGATCATTTATATCGAGTTACTTAACAGTATGTGAGCTACTTAATATTTTATTTTAGAATCTCTTGATAAAATCCAAAGGCAAAACGCGTTCGGCCTTTACTAAACAATGAGATTTTGTGCTCCACACAAATAAGAAGAAAGATAGAAAAGCAGTCGCTGTTACCGAAATGAGCCAAGAAGATTTTATCATCATCATAAAACTATAAGCTTAGAGGTGTGGTGGCCTAGTGACGAGACACACTAATTTCATTTTCGTGAAGTGATGCGTTACAAGGGTACTTAGGTCTAGTATTGGTTAACCCTATTTTTAAATAGGGTTAACCAATACTAGGCCTAAATAGACTAGACTAGACTTAAATAGGAACGCCCCCAACCAGAACTTGGCCAGTGTGGTGGATTAGCTTTGATTGACTCTACCTTGACTCAAGTATAAAGCGAATGGACTAGCTAGACTACCATATCCATACCTACGTTTTCAATTACAACACGAGTGCTCATACAATGGGCTCTAAAATATTTTCCTTATCGGACTGACTGACGTATTTTCTGATAAAAATGCCAGCGATTAGATTGGAGTGTGTTAAAGCCATATTGTTAAACCTAGGTATATATACAATATATACCTACCAAAGATTAGCAACATGGTAGGTGTATTACAAGTATTAATCATTGAGTATCTACTAAATATCAAATTAGGTAAAAGTAGGTACTATTGTTATACAAGATTCGGTTATATGAATGTATCGAATGGAAAGTCATTATAACTTATTTACTTTTTTAATACTATTTATTTATAAGTCTGATATAGACTTGTGAGTATACATTTTATAATTCAAAAGGTATATCTGGATATACTGTAGAAATTCACTAACTTCTGACTGTCGCCGATAGGAAGTCTGCGCATGGGATTCGATTTCCATCCAAAACGAATAGGTACTACTGTGATAAATACATTTCTTTTTTCTGTGTTTGAGAATTTCAATGTATCATAAGTTTGTATTTTCACATATATAAGGATAAAATCATATAGCTAGCTGCTATCATAAGCTTTGCCTGTTTCGGGCTTAGTTAGTGTAGCGCGAAGAATATCCACCAAAATTTTAATGTACAGATTTTAGAAGGTTTTCCTTCAGGTAACTACTTGTGATGGGGAAGGAAAATTTCGTGAGCAAACCGACGAAATTCGAGAAAGACGTCCTTCGAGGATATGTACAATTCGCCAACCTGCACTTATCTAGCGTGGTGGATTGTGATCTTGACATTACGTTGACGTTGCACATACAAATTGCGTCATATAACAAAAACATACATTTCAGAACTTTACGTTGTACCATAACAACTTTGATTCAGTTACCTAGTTATGAAATAACTAAAATATATTTGAAATAAAATATGTTTGATGGAGGAATTCATTTTGCTCCGCTATTCACCAGTCGGGTCTGCAGCTCCAGTGGGGTAGGTATAACAGGAGAGTTATTTGACAAGTTTTCAGGTTGCCTCAAATACCTACCCAGAATTTGGTGCTAACTCTCGGAGTATGACTGATTAATAAGTCACATAAAACATTTCAGTTCAAAATTTTAATACAATTAACTGTAGCCAGCTATGCTGCGCCACAATAGCGTTATATTATGTAGTTTAGCTATAAACGACTTTCTTACTTGGACTTTGGTGGGTGTGACGTGTGGGTTCAATAATACTGATACCTAGTATCTTACTTACATAACGGTGACTCACTTCAAAATAGATGACTAATTTTATTACGATTATTACGTAATAAGTATTTGTTTACGTCCAAGGCTATGTAAAGGTAAGGCTAAAATCGGGATGAAATCAAACCGCGTAAAACAAAATCATTATAAGTACCTAATTTTTCTCACAAGTTTATCGAAGAGACGAGTAAAAAAATTGGTAGCATTTATTTGCCTCAACGTATAATCATTGCCGTTCAGCGTGGTAATTCAGCCAGCATGCTGGCCACGCTTCCGACTGGTGGGATTAAACATCTAGTTTTTTTTTCTAAATCGGTCTATGGATAATTCAGATGAGTTGGTACGAAGTGTAGTGTAGTTTTCACTGTAAAGTTAAATTTAAAAAAGAAGACGTTAAAAAAGAGACAAAATAATTGTAAAATACATAATACGCACAAGTCAATACATAATCGGTATCGAAATTTACGATACCTCGATCGAGCTTGGAACACATCTCTCTCCGTCCTTAAATTTTAATCGTTTGTTTATTATTATTTACAATTGATTTATGGAAAGATGAGATCCAGATTTCGCTATAAACTTAAAAGTGAAAGAGATAAATAATGAAATAGGATCGAAATCAGTAAACAGACATTTTGTTAATATCTGTTTGCTTATTTTTCGCGAATAATTGATAATTTTTATGATTTTCCATCACTTTTGTTCGCAGGGTTTGTTATCTTTTATAGGTAAAGAAAGTGATAGTCTGTGATAGTAACTATTACTAAAACTGAATTCTGAAAGACATAAAGGGTAGACTATGATGAGGGTTCAAGTAGTTCCCGTCTATTACCCTTCAGTTCAGACAGGAACGAACTCAAATCTGCAGCACCTTGGACATAAGATAAAAAAAAATGTGCAAATGAAAAATGGTAGGTAGATGCTTATAGACACAGTCATTTCTAAATTCCTTGGAAACATAATTTATATTCTATAAATTATAAATGTTAATGAAACCACATCATCAGCTGAGTGAGCGGTGAAGTCAGAAGACAAGTATGTGCAGTGGACCTCGTTGGGAGATCAAGTCCGGTTGGCAGGAGCAGGGCAAGGACAACTTGCGGCGCAGGCGCCTCATGCTATCTCTGTACGGAGTTAGGAGGTCGGGAAGGGGCTAATTCATCTTTATCGTGAAATTAAATAAGACCATTAGACATGTATTCTATTGCTTAGGGCATCGCGATTATGTTAACGTTCTGTCACTGGATTAATTGTAAACGATATCGCTACAACAAAACAAATGAAACTTCAAGGGACTTTAATCCGGTATCACTTTTATTGACGTCTAATCAAAACTATTTCTTCACAGCTAGTAGCTATTAGCTACATCTGTGTGGCATGAAGCGTGACCCACTGCGCATTCGAAACTTAAACAGGTTCCACTTTTGCTTTTGCACTTTTGTTTATTGTCGACAAAATGCGCAAACTATTTTTTTATTTACACAAGTCCATGTAAATCCCTGGTTAAGTAAGTGTGTGATTTTTTATCGCCAAAATAATTTTAGCAATATTCCACGTTAAAAGTAGCCGGTTTCGGTAGTGTTAGAGAAAAAAAATGCAGTTTTAGAATCAGATATATAGAGGCAAAAGTGGGCGTTTTCGGTTTAAAAAAAACAATATATAGACAACAAGAAACATTAAATCTATATCATTGACACATAAGAATATAGTTTACCCCCCTTCTGATTACGTCTACTCACCTATATCGGTTTGATATCGCGGGTATCGATTACTTGAGCTTATGATTACGATAATTTCATAAACAGTTTGATAACTAAATGTGATTCAGGTCATTTCGTCGCAGCACTAGAACTGAAATGCATTCAGTATTCCTCTGGACTATTTTGTCCCTTTCTTTGGAGAGCACAAACGAACATATCAAAAGGTTGCTAGAAATTAAACACATGATTTCTATCCAGCAAGCGCGCTAACTGTCAGTATTATATATTATATTATATATCCATGTGATGGTACCGTAGGTCATGACCGGTAGAACTGATTGTCAACTTTCGTCTTCAAACTTCACGGGATGGGTGAAGAGAATACTTGACATAGTTACCCGAGCGCTTTCCACTGCCCAGCCTATTTGAATCCTTCTCGTTGCTTCACTTTCAAAATTGCTTTGTCATGTATTACATCGTAGAACGTATCATTGCAGTTCAATGCCGTTTATGTAACTTTAATTTGGAACGAGAAAGTTCGGAAGTACCTACTTGTATAACTTGTAGTGTTATGAAGTAAGTACTTGGTTGTAAACACCTGACTCCGAATGCAACTGTGGCTGCACGAATCGTCGCCAATCCATATCAAAATACGAAAACCTATAATATGGGGTATAAATTTAATATAGGTCACAGTCGTGCAATAAATAAACACGTTTGCCCATACATTTGTTTAAGTATAAACTAATTTGGATATAGTATTTTTATGTGATTTTAGACTTCGATTTAAAATAATCTTCAGAATGGTGAATATAATACCTCCATTTCAGCTTAATATGTTTACTCTTTTTGTGAGAATAAGAGAAATAGTAAAAAAGTGTTCGATTGTAGGAATCAGTCTTTTATTACTAGAGCTTACAACAAGTAGGTACTTAGAACTAAGTAAATTAACAAAGGAGTCTATGTTCAAATATCTAAACAACTGAACTAGTCCAACGAGTTTGTTTCACTAACTCGATCCATTCTGATCAGGAGAGCCAAAACAGAGTGAAGGCTCATTCTTATAAAGTTTCTGAATAATTAACGTATCAATTTCATACATCAAAACTCGTCGTTCCGTGACTGGTAATTCTCTTAGTTTCATGGCTGTGAGTTTTCCGAATAATTCGCAGTCGTCCTCATCTTTATTCCCCTTCACGATGTCTTTGCTGACGACATTTAATAAGGAAGCCAGTGTTGACATAGTGCTCGCTACGTAGTGGTCAGAAGTGGGTGTGGGGTCTTGTTCGAGAGAGTCTTCGCGTCTGCGTTTTAAAACGGGTTCTTCGTTTGAAAGATCTTCAACTCCTATCTCGACCACAGGGTTCCATTTCTCTTGAAACGAAATTGAGGAAGATGCCTGTGGAAGAGAAAATAAATATGTTTTATGGCATGTAGGTTCCTGTTTGACCGCCAACTCAACTGATGGTAAGCGACGGCGTGGGCGTAAATAGAGCACGCTAACCTAGGGGTTAACTTAATTAAATGCATGAGTAAATTTCGGTGCTTTATGGTGGTAACCGGTAACGGTAGATAGCACTGTTCAGTGTTCTGTTCAGTGTCAGCGTTGATATGATACGAACAAAACGGATTGGAAAAACTCCAACTAAATACGCAAAAAATCAGCTGATCCATTCTATTTCTATGATCTAAAGATCATTTGTGTATAGCTCTGTTTTTCTGTTTTTTTTTTGTTATATAAGAGTGGGTCTCACGAAACACATAGCTAATTACGATGTACTCGAAAGAAGTACTTTATTAAAGTGATTATCTGATACTTAGAAGATTTCATTTTACGTCAAATAGATTAAAGAAATAGGATGATTTTTTATAATAAATATGACTCTTAGGTTATTTTAAGGCATTTTCATATTAATTTATTAATTTAAAGAAGACTTTCCTCAAAACAATAGAAATAAATGCAAATCTTCATTGGTCCCATTTTGAAAAATCTTTCATAAGCCCACCTGTCTTTTACAATCCAATTTTTTTAGCACCACATATACAACATACTACCTATTTAAGTATAGGTTGACCATGACTGACCTCGTGGCTTAGTTGGTAGTAGCTCTGCCTGCGAAGCCGAGGGTCGTGGGTTCGATTCCCACCCAGTGCAAATATTTGTGTGATGAATTCAAATGTTTACACTGTGTCTGGGTGTTTCTATGTATAATAAGTATGTATTTAAAACTATATAAGTATTATATCGGCTATCTGGCCGCCATCATACAAGCTTTGCTTAGTTTGGGGTCAGATGGTGTTGTGTGTGAATTGTCCACCAATATTTATTTATTTATTTATTTATAGGTTCCAAAAACAACACTCACATCATCCGAATATGGGTTCCCGCCTTTATATTCGAATACTTCCTCCAAAAAATCCGCCATCCTTTCGTAGAATATCCAAATGGGATGAAAAACGTCCCGGGGGTCGCCAGTTCTAAGAGACGCCAGTTTCTTCTTGTGGTTAAACCGAAATGCAGCCATTAGGGTTTCTTTTTTTTTCTTCAATACTTCAACGGGTACGTCCATTTCAGAGGATATACGCTCCCATGCGTCGCTGATCTGCCAAAAACGATGAAGTTATTCCTAAATAAATAATCAAAAATTAAATTCCAAAAACCCGCGGTCTTTTGTGGTGGCCGCCACGTTGGATTTAAAATTTGGTATAGTGATATCCTGCTAGTCAAGCCTTTTTTAAAATTGATACCTATTTTAAGGAAGAAAAATGTATTCCACCCATGCACGTATAAAAAAAGTCGGACGTAGTCTCGCTAAACAGACTGTGTCTATAGAGTCGGCCAGTGCGCTGTCATACACACATCACATACGCACACATACAAACATCAGTCGGTCATTATATATGCGCGCAAACTTGTGTGTATGTTTGCGTATCAGTCTGTATGTGACAGGCTGATACGCACACAATCCACAGCGCACTGGCCGACTCTATAGACATAGTTTTTGTTTTAGCGATACTACGTCCGACATTTTTATACGTCCATGAGTCCGCCATTTTGGTGGCGGCCATCTTGGAATTTTTTTCCTGAAACACACTCTCGACGTCTCGACTAACATTTCTTCTATGAACCAAAAACAAATCAAAATCGTTTCACCCGCTCAGGTTCTACGATGCCACAGACACGTCAAACTCATAACACCCCGTTCGTTTTTGCTTCGGAGGTTAAACATACACCGCTTGAAAGATCGCCGCCAAAAAACAACACGACTGCTCATTATAACACAGAACGTATTTTGAGTTCAAAGTACTGCCTAAAGTTACACTACGCCAACTACGCTTACCACCTGTGTATTTAAGTTGGTAAGTTCCTTACCTTACAAATTCTTAGGAAACATTAGGTACTTACCATCTTACTCTTAAACCAGAACACAATTAAAATGTTTCACAAATTAGTATGGTAGGTATTTCTTTACTACTAGTGTGGTACTATTTTAATATTAGATTCACTATTTACCTATTTACCTACTAGAATCTATTAGGTAGGTACTTACTTGATCTTCCATTTAAAACTTTAAAATATGCATAACAAAAACAATTTTAAAACAAGTAAACACCATAAGGTCGATATTATTAATTTATGACTAATACTAAATTTAGTGGATTCTTACCGCGCTTTTGTCTTTGTGTAGAGAATTTTTCGGATTCCAAATTGCAGCTTCATTACGATATAACTCAATAAATTTAAAAGTTACTTCGTTACTCCACGCCATTTTATAAAAACACAAGTTCCAATAACGTATAAACACCACGATGGACAATCACGGACTGTCGTGGAGGACAATGGCCGTGCGTGGGCCGCGCATTGGCCATGACAGGCCATTTCAACCACTATTGATCAGCAAGCAGCCCGCCATGAGCGACAATCTCCGCCAATCATAGCGGCGAATCTGCTCGACGCTGCTCACCCGGGATCGGCCATGATTGGCGAAGTTGGCGGGTTACATTCTTTTATATTTTGGCGTCGCACGTCTTACACATTTGCCAGTATTATACGTGTTTTGTAATTGAGATTTATTTTGTACATTTTAGACTAATATTATTGAGTTGAATTTCTGTTGGAGGTTTGTAAAGCAGCTAAACGATACATAAGGAAAATATCCGTCAAAAGCATGAGGTCATGAGATGTCAATGTCAAATAAGTATTTACTATGAAATATTCTAGCATGGTAAGCGGTACCATACAAAAAGCATATTAAATGTACCTACTAGGTTTTTAAAATTTAAAGGTGCGCCTAATGCCAGGGAAAAATCAGTTTTCACCCGCGCGACGCGTTTCTTAAAGCGATATACATAAAGTCGGGAATAGCATGACACAGTTTGGAGGAAAAATCAATATTAAATCAGGAGTCCATTTTTGACCAAGTTTTATTAAATTACTCAAGAATTAAACATAAATTAAAAAAAGTGGTCGGTTACTTTACTAGAAGGTACAATTAGGAATTTTATTACCAAAAAATAATGTGGGGTCATCGCTGATAATTTCGAGTACTCGAATTAAAACGGGTTTTTTTGGTGTAATTTTTATTTTTTTATTGTAAAAAAACTCTGATCTATTTTTAAAATTCTATTCGATTGTACCTATTTGATTGTACCCACACGTCAATATTTTTTTGTCATAGTTTTAGTTTCTTTACTTCAGTGAGCGGCGTCGAAAATGTCCTTTTTTCGTTTTCTGGCTCTTTAGTCAATCTTGAAGTTGGTAGGTGGCAGGAATAGGTTTTTTCGTTTTTCCCAGTATAGTAGTTTTTAAAGTAGTTTTTTTTTTGGCTACTAAACTACTAAAATTTTAGTTCATTAAATTTAATATTAATGAATTCAGTTGTGTGCTTTTCAAAATCGACGTACTTATTTTAAAAAAAACTTTTTTTATAATATTTAATGACGAGACGAGCAGGACATGTGCCTGATGGTAAGCAACATGCCTGCCACATAACAGCACAGTGACACTCAGCCACTCAGCTATTGGAACACGAAGAGTCCAAATCATTACCTAGCACTGCACTGCGCTTGTCACCCAGAGATCTAAGATAATTTCTCCGGAAACATTGCCCTTCAAACCGGAACACAGTTATGTTTGCACATTACCGCTTGGCGGTAGAATTACTGGCAAAGGCGTGGTACTTCCCCAGGCGGACTCTGCCAAGAGTCCTACCACTACTATAGGTAATTGAAGCTCATTGTATAATAGGTAGGTACCCTACCTACCTAGTTTAATTAAACATATCGTGGCCAAGGCAGTTAGGTACATAGTTTTCCATGACACAGAAAAAAACGAGTTTAGATAATATACCTATCTCGTTGTTTGTATCAGATAGAGCCTTTCTGATAAAGTGGGACACATGTGGGCCTATTACATATCGTGTCTTGTTTTAATTTGGTTCAATCACATTTTGAATTTAATATTTACTTACTAATTAATTTTATGTGGCGTTTGTCTGACAGCGACCATGATTTGCATGTTTTTCAAATTTCTCAATTCAAAATCGGTTTTCAAAAATGATGTTGAGGTTTCTAAAATTATTTTCGTCTACACTGAATAATTTGGGCGAGACACACTTCCAAAGTGGTAAAATGTGTCCCCCCCCCCCCCCTCTAACTTCTAAAGTAAGAGAATGAAAAATCTAAAAAAAATGTATGATGTACATTACCATGTAAACTACTAACGAAAATTGGTTTGAACTCGATCTGATGAGTAGTTTTTTTTAAGTACGTCATAAACACTATTATTGAAACTTCAATCAAAGTTACAACGAACTACAAGAACTATTTGTGTACTATGTATATTATGTTACTTGCTGCAACGGAACCCTTCATGGGCGAGTCCAACTCGCACTTGGCTACTTTATTTAAGTTAGCGGCATTACGCAGATGACTTCGAAAAGATAGTGGTGCGCGTGGGGTTCAAACCAGGGGCTCCGGGTCCGTAGTCATCGTCCTCCCGACTAAACCAGCCGTAGTAGCTTGTTATTGTTGACTTGAGGCTTAATAAACAGTAGGTATTAAGTTGAAATTCGACCGTCCCTCACACGATTTAATTGGTTTCCATCAGAAGAATCTACTTAAGATAATGTAATGTTTCATTAGGGAAGTATCATAACCACTTATAATCAAATAGGTACTTATATCGATTTGATCTTGAACTGTTAATGTGATCGTGTCTTGAAGAAACTGTGAAGTGAACCGGTCAGCTAATATAAAGCCAAGAATGGAGCCTGCGGGCTTTTACACCCTTTTATGGAGCAACTTCCAATATTACTTTTAAAGGAATCGATTGATGTGAATTTTCAAAGCTATCGGCGATTTCTGATCATGAATAGGTACCTATGTGGTCAGTTTTATTCATTTCGTCATTTAAAGGTGGGGTACCTAAGGCGTGAAACGTCTTCGCGTTCTGTCATGACTAAAATTATAACCGTTGCTCATTTGTTTGATTGCTTACACTGGACAGCTCGTTTTGAATGGAATTGCAAAAGAAAACATTTGCTCTTCACGTCTGTCGCGACACACTGAATGTCCGAGTCGTGCGTTATACATTAACGCATGATCTGTTTTACTAATACAAAGCAATATAACAATAGCGACCGACTCATCTGTCAAAAAGTCAAAAGCAAAGTCTCAGGCCCTCAAGGGCTTGTATTCATCGCTTTCAGCGGCCGAGCTTTCATCTCGCCTTGACTGATGACCTGATGGACACGAACGATTATAGACTGACGCTTTTGTCAGCGAAGACAGTTTTTCTTTCGACAATGGTGCGGCCGTATCAAAGGCACGCATGAGAACCGACCGGCTAAGGATGAGACGGATTGGGTAATAAATTGGACTTCAGAGCCTCTGTTCTGGTACGTTCCAAACTTCGTCCCTCATCGAGTCATTATAGATTTCGTAGCACCGTGAGGAACAGATGAAATCTCGACTGTGTCAGAATAGTATTGATGCCGAATCTTACCGAAACTGTCTTCGTGGAAGCATCTTCTCACGGTCGGTGCATAATTATGAATATTTTGCTCGTTCTGTAAGTAATGGAGCATACTCGTAATGAGTTAGTTACTTATGCGTTTTTAAATAGCTTGAGTTCGCGGAATGTTTTTAAAACAGACGAGTGTTGTTTGGATTTACTCATGTTACGTGGAATTTTATTTTAAGCAAGTTATACTATATTAGTCATGGAAATGTTTTACTGTATCTTTGGTAATTTACAAAGCGTTATTCTTCGTTTCCACATTAGGCGATTCAGTTCATTTACGTCATAAAGTGACTGGATGAGCCTGTGTCTGATGATAAGGAACGAGCCTGCATATAACAGTGACAGAGCCACCCAGCTATTTACCTACACTGTGTAAGTACCAATCTACTTATTCTACTCTACGTAGGTTACTCCATATGTAGGCTACATATGAAGAATCTACCCTGCCCGCTAATAGTAAGTACTGGCCAGCACTCGTAACCCGGATATATACGCTGATTTATATCTTTGTCCTGTATTTTCTCTGGAAACATTAATTGCCCTTAAAACGGAACACATTTACATTTACTTATTACTGCTTGGCAGTAAAATAACTGAAAATGGTCATGTATTTCTCCAACTGGCCTCTGTGAGAAGTCCTACCCGTACAAAAAACTTAAAGAAAAATAACACTAGTCAATGCTGAAGCGTTTTATTATCATTAACCGATACCAGTCCACTGACGCCGAAACTCGATGAGTCGGGAACAAGATCGTCATAACTGGAGAAAGATATAAGAAACCTATGTAGGTACGTTTAAAAATCGATCATCGAATGGCTGAAATGGTGGTGCTGATTATGACCAGTCCACTGGTGAGTGTAGAGCTCAACCATTATACGCCATTCAATGACTTCAAATGAACGACGTGGCTTACTGAAATTTTTTTGGCATCAGCTTAATGGACATCAAAAACTAGTTCACTCCCTCCCGCGCACTGACCGCTGTGAACTGAGTCGCATGTCGCATGGCCCTAAAATGCAATTTTTGTGTAATAAAATTGCATTTTAGGGCCAACGCAGTTGTGTGCTAAAATGCAATTTTTGTGTAATAAAATTGCATTTTAGGGCCAACGCAGTTGTGCCATTTTATCGCACTTTTGGCCAGGTTCTTATGTATAAGTCTATGACGCCACTCATCACCGTATTTGCTTCCCAACTGCCAAACTTCTAACACAGTTTTCAAATTTATTATGGTTTCACGATCTCGCTGAATAAAAAATAAAATACGATATGGAGGTAGTCAAATTTGAGATAAATAAAACTTAATGAAAAAACTATTTTTCGATTGCTATCTTTATTTCATGTTCATCATGCTTCATGTTTTATTGAAAGTGATAAACTAAAAGTAGATTTTTTGTGAATTTGCATAGAAGCTTTAGAAGCATACCTCATTATAAAGTGAGTACTTTTTTAAGGTACCAACCTACCCACCCACCCTCACGTTTCATCGTCATTTATTTTAAAAACGAATGTTCAACATTATTAACATATCTGTTGAATAGAAGCGAGATGCGATAAGACTTCGTCTCTCAGAATAGAAAAGATCAAATCAAGTTTCGTAAAGGGCAACGACTCACGGCGGGCCGGAAGCCCCTTTGACCCTTTGTTTATAAGCAACCGGATATGCGGCGCTGACGGAAACGCTCGCCTCGATTCAATGGCTTCCTTTCACAGGGCTGCCGCTCACTACGATACCTCTTACAACTATGATGACGTCACACACCCACACTTCATCATCTTGTAGTGGTAGGACTCTTAGCAGAGTCCGCCTGGGGAAGTACCACACCATTGCCAGTTATTCTACCCCCAAGCAGTAATGTGCAAACATTACTGTGAAGGTTTGAAGGGCAATGTTTACAGAAAAATTACAGGGCTTAGATATATAACAACTTAGATCTCTGGGTGACGAGCGCAGTGCAGTGCTAGGTAATGATTTGGACTCTTCATGTTCCAATAGCTGCGTGTCACTGTGCTGTTATGTGGCGACATGTTGCTTACCATCAGGCACATGCCCTGCTCGTTACGTCACTCTTTATTTAAAAACCTACCTTACCTTAAATTTACCTAGCACTGCACTGCGCTTGTCACCCAGAGATCTAAAATATTAATATCTCCAAGGCCAGTATTTCTCTGGAAACATTGCCCTTCAAACCTTCACAGTAATGTTTGCACGTTACTGCTTGGCGGTAGAATACCTGGCGGTAGATTGCCCCCTTAGGTTGGTATATCTTATTGGAAAAAGCTTCAAAATAGTTGTCTGACGAACATATTTACAAATGGAGTATGAGAATTCAAGTGAAGTTAAATTATTATTTTGGAGTTGTTAAGCAAAACGGCCGACGGAACGTGTCTGGGAGTATTGGGACCTTGTTTTTAAGGATATCGCCTACAACATTCGTGAAAATCACTTATTAAAAAATTCGTGAAGTAAGTAATGTTTGTATGTACCTTCATTACCCCATATCTCAAAATTGGCCGTCTAAGCAAGTTAGCGAGTAAGCATGTGTTCTTAGTACTTACTAACTCTACTCAAGCGTCCACATTTCATTCATCAGAAAATAGGTGACGTCTGGCAGCTCTGGGATCTTGGACTATAAGAGAATATATCAAACGTCACCGTTTGACATGTTCGGCACATTAATAAGTCGAACGACCCCTAAACTTAAAATTTAAAATCACACATTCTCCTCATTATAATATTATGTTAATATTTAGTAATATTTTAATGCAACCAAATAATACGCTTAGGTCATCTAAACTTCAGTGAGAAAGCTCGGTTTCAGAATAAATGGAAATAAATAATTTATCTACAAAAACTACTGACTGATTTCGATTAAATGTTTGTGTAACCACCTGGGAATGTGTGTATACTTAACGTTTGACACAAAAATAATTTCCAAATCGCTTCAGTCGTCTTCGAGTGATCGGTGAACATGCTGAACATGCATATATTTCGACGAATTGAGAATCTCTTCCTTGACGTCGGTTAAGAGCTTTGAGAATCCTCAAATAGTTGGTCTGAGGTTAAGAGTGATGCAAACTACGCCTAAAGCGGCGTTAAGTCCCTACAAAAGTGGTGCAACCTACTAACCTCATCAATATAACGTCATCATAATTTTTCCTTGAAGTGACATCGTCAACATTGACATAAAAAGCAATAAACGCATTAGTATGTGGGTTGCACATTGAGGTTTCGTCATTAAAATATGTCATACGTTCGTAAATGTAGTTAAGGTATATCGTATATCTAACAAAGTATAAACAGCCGACTTTATGTCCCCAAACTAGACGTCGGGGCCTTTTCTTGAGAAAGTCCAAGTTTAATCACGCTGGTCAAATGCGGGTTGGCAGATGATACACGTCCTCGAAAAATGATTTCCATGGAATATGGAATACGCCTGTATTCTCATATATTTTTTTTCCATTTAAAGCATTGATGATGTCAAACTCATACATCTGTGCATAGGAAACTTTTTAGAGTTGCAAGCGGGGTTCGAACCTACGACCTCTTTCTTGTGAGTCACACCTGTTTTGAAGTAGTACTTAATTTTCCAGAGCAGATATAATATTTAGTCTTCCTCCGCTTCAAACCTTCAAACAAAATAAAATATAGTCGTACTTTAAAAAAGACATGGACCCTCGTTCATGAACATGGTTCGTGGAGATAAATTAAATTAATAGGTAAAAAAAAAGTCTGACGTTTTTGCAAATGGGTCATCTCGACTACAAGACTGAAGATATAACGTATTGTGACAAATCGTAATAGGTAAACTTATACTTACTATTTGTCATAATTATGAATGGTGATTGACAGAACGGAGTCATGAAGCTAAAGTCCACAGGATATGGCAACGATTACGCTGGTATTTGCAGCTAGATCAACATTCTTGCATGGCAGAGGATATTTAACTAATATTAGATTCTAAGAATGCGGATAAGTGACGGTGAGAAAGGAAACGCGTCGTCGGCTTGGTACAAAGGCTTTGGAAAACTCAAAAGGTCTCTTTTACTGTTTAACTATGGCTATGGCCGTCTTATTGCTCTCTCTCTCTCTCTCTTTAATTTCAAGGGAAAATGAAGAGATAACACTAGCACATCTCAGGTAATGTCAGACTCAATATCACGTCTCCTACCTCTATGTGGCTGCAAAGAACAGGAAGAGCGGTATACCACAAAACTGGCACTCATTTACCCCTTATATTCTTCTATTAAGCAGCTCCAACGCGTCCGCCATTTAATATTCGTCGAGGTTTTTTATCTAGCCTCAAACTAAACAAAACTTGTATGGAAGCCAGATGTAACAATAGCTGTTACAATACATAATATTTATAAATATTTTTAAATCCATAGTTATGATATATGGAAACACACAGAACGAACATCTTCATTCATCACACAAATGTTTGTCCTGAGTCCTGAGTGGGAGGGTCGAACAGTCTGGAATTTTTCTAATCAGTTTAAAAAAATCCTATTTATTACCTATTTATACCTATTTATTTTTAATTAGCTGACCCGGCGAACTTTTCGTGTCATATTTCTTACAGGAATGCCTGTCCGTGTTTTGTCATTATTTTGTAGATCTCTCAGTCTCCCATCCTATGAATGAGTGAATACAATCAATCACTCTTCGTATCATTGGATTATTTTTAATATGTTTTTTTGCAAACCTCCAAAAAAAACGATATATCCAGTTTGGTGCAGTCATTCGGAAATTCTGTGCGTACATATGATAATTTTTATTTATATGGATAAAATACTTTCAATAATTTTCCAGTTTTAAAGGAAGACTTCAATGGAAGGACCTAGCTAAAGTACTGCTTTCATCTCAGACCACCCAGAGTTATTGCATGGTGGGAGTAAATATTTTACGAGTAAGTAAGTCGGTACGTGTATTTATGAATGAACGGGTAAGCAAATTGCTTTTATGCACTAATGACAGTTTCATCAACGTCGGAATGCAGGTTACGCCGACATGCTAACGGAAATGTTTAGTAAGATGTTTATATTTTCTGGTATTTATAGTTTGTTTATATTTTCAAAACACGTTACTAATAAGTACGACCACTGTGCTCCATTATGTCGCAATATGAGTTTGTTTAATCCATAAAAATATTTTTGAAAGTCAAAACTTCTTACAACGCTTTGGGCATTTCTCGAGATGGGAAAAATAATTTTGAATTAGCAACACTGTTACCGACGCCTCTGTATGTACACATATCTACATACATGGAATGTACATGCTTTTTTAAACTATATTATTCGCATTTGCAATTGCATACTTAAGGTATTTAATTGTAATTTTCCCAGAAACATTGCCCTTCAAACCGGAACACCATAATTTCTAAACGCTACTGTTAAGTGCTAGAGTAACTGGCAAAGTTGTGGTACACCCCAAGCAGACTCTGCAAATTATCCGATCACTCAAGTCTTTCATCATGTAGGTACATTGTACAGACAAGATACCTACTAAGCTAAAAACAAAAATAGATTTTGGAACAGGAGTTTTGCAATTAAGCTAGGCTCTCAGAAATTAACTTCTCAGGATACTCAAGTACCCATAGAAAATCCCGTCGGCCATAAAACTCATTCACAAGATGTAACACCAGAGACATCAAATAAATAAGCAATAAGTAGGCAAGCCTAGCAGTAATATAGAAATCTTTATTACCTACCTCTTGGGACATCTTCCTCAATTAAGAAGTTACAGGCTGTTAACACGACAACTAGCTACTGGGAATACTAGTAACTATCTCGGAGACTTATTCTGAGACCGCACGTCTAACATGTGCCATCTCAGTCGTTTAGTTTCCATAGTGTAATCTTTGCTTAATTTGGAGATAAGAGATCTTTCAAGGAAATTTGTCATCCACCAACCCGATGTTGCCCAGCATGGTGGATTAAGGCCTTGATTTTCACCATGTGAGAGAAGGCCCCGAGTCTAAGCATTAGGAACATAATATTATAGTGAGTTATAGTTGATAATGCAATAACAGGTTGTGATAGTTTTAAAATCATCACCTAAACGTAATTCTTTAATTAATTGATTAAAACAACATTTTTTTTTACAAGTAAATAGTGACGAGACGAGCAGGACATATGCCTGATGGTAAGCAATATGCCTGCCACATAGCAGCACAGTGACACGCAGCTATTGGAACATGAAGAGCCCAAATCATTACCTAGCACCGCACTGCGCTCGTCACCCAGAGATCTAAGTTGTTATATCTCTAAGCCCTATAATTTCTCTGGAAACATTGCCCTTCAGACCGGAACACAGTAATGTTTGCACATTACTGCTTGGCGGTAGAATAATTGACAAAGGTGTGTGAAAAAAACGCCAAGTACATATATTATATCTGTACCTACCAATATTATAAAGCTGAAAAGTTTATTTGTTTGAACGCGCTAATCTCAGGAACTATTGGAACGATTTCAAAAAATATTTTACTATTGTATATGTACCTACGTGATCCCTGGGTGCTATTGGGTATATTTTATATGTATCACGGCCGAAGCCGAGGCGGATCGCTAGTAAGTTATACTTGCACTTTTATCAACTGTAATTTCTTTTGTTTCCAATAAAAATATACGCAAGGAAGATATCTCATTGTTTTTGCTAAACGAGTAGGTACCTATATGATTTTTCGTGTACATAATAAAGTGCTTCTGTTTATGTCTGTAGACGATGGTGAACTATATGTGACATATTTGCTTTTTAAATTTTCGAGATTTTCCGAACACATACTTACCGAACGATTTCAAAAATATGAGTCCAGTACCTAACTGTAGGTGTATGCTAACAGAAGTTTCCAGTTCAGTGACTTCAAGTCTTCACACATCATCCGTGATAACTTGAAATTCGTGTTTCTATTGACAGGAATCATTAGGAATAACTCGACAAGACTCACTGTGACATTGGGACGGAAATGGGAAGGACTGCTTAGCTATGGCCTAAGGCTTTGCGTGCGGTTAATAAGCCGCCTAAGTAGGTGTAACTACAATGGATAGGACTGATGCCATCGAGTCTAGTGTATAATACGTCTGGTGAATTATAAGTCCAACTAATATTATACATGTCAATATATGGATGGTCGGATGTTTGTTGCTCAATCACGTCGAAACGTATGAATAACGGATCGGGTGGATTTTTGGAATACAGGTTTACAGATTATAATCTAAAAGAACACAGGCTTTTTATCCGGGCAAAATAACGGGAACGGTAAGTAGGTAGTCTTAGAGCGCTGCTAGAGCTATTTAAAAATCCAGTTTTTTGTTCCCAATGAACTCTCCACAAACCGATATTCACGAAAGTTGGCAGTTATGTGTTATTTGGTCCAATTTGAGGGAAAGGATAGTTTTTAAGTTTTTATTTCGATGAATGGTCTCAATGATTTATAATTTAACTAGCGGCGTGATCCAGCTTCGGTCGGATGTTGTCATACATATATAGACTAAAACTATTATATCTTTCAAGGTGGATGAAACTGCGCATACTGTGAAAATTTAATCAAAAACGGTCTAGTAGTTTAGGAGTCAATCGCGGAAAAACAACGTGACCCGTATTTAAAAATATTAAGAAGATTTATTAGATTAGATTATATAGATTAAACAAACTGATTAAAATGACGATTGTTTAGTTGTTAAGACGGCCTAGTATTTCATAATAATTTCAAATTGATTTTAGATATTAGAATTAGAACCTATTTCATGATTTATGTTGTGGATAATTACAATGTAGGTATATTTTATCACAGTGAAATTATAAATATAATAAAACACGTGAGACTACAATCCTAGAATCCTACTAGACACTATAGTACAGTCGAGGTAGACATAAAACTAGCCTGAAATAGAAAAAAATCCGGGGAGCGATTTTTTTTTATGACACGTCGGGGAGGGTTGTTGGAAGTATAAATCTCGATTTTCTAACTTATCCCGGTAGAGGGTTCGCCACCATCTTGTTTTAAAGTTTTTATGAAATAACTCGTTCATTTTCAACTTTAGAGCAAAAATGATGGGCACCAAAGTTGTTGGAAATTTAATTTCTCACAAGTTTGCTTCATATAGTTTTTACGCTAGGATCAATATTGCAGAGTTATACTATAAAATTTATCAAAAAAATCGTAATGGGTGCAATTTTATTTTCATCAACTTTGGTTCTCGCACATTTTTTATTTATTTTATTTTTAGTATTTGTTGTTACAGCGGCAATAGAAATACATCATCTGTGAAAATTTCAACTGTCTAGCTATCACCGTTCTTGAGATACAGTCTGGTGACAGACGGACTGACGGACGGACGGATGGACAGCCAAGTCTCAGTAATAGGGTTCCGTTTTTACCCTTTGGGTACGGAACCCTAAAAAGTGCGAGAAACGAAGTTGAATAAAATAAAATTCCACCCATTACAATTTTTTTGATAAACTTGATAGTATAACTCTGCAAATATTGATCCTAGCTTAAAACCTATATGAAGCAAACTTGTGAAGCAATTTTGGTAACTATCATTTTTGCTCTAAAGTTGAAAATGAACGAGTTATTTCACAAAAACTTTAAAACAAGATGGCGGCGAACCCTCTACCGAGATTAGTTAGAAAATCGAGATTTATACTTCCAACAACCCTCCCCGACGTTTCATAAAAAAAAATCGCTCCCCGGAATTTTTTCTATTTCAATGTCTGCCCCGACCGTGCTACTATAGTTACATCGCTGCGAAAGCGCAGGAAAAAATGGCGGGAAAACGAATGTCAGGTTACGTAAGTGCGTTGTTTACGCTTCGCCTTGTGAAATGGCGTCGTACTCCTTACTATACTTGCACCCATTTGAACCTATTATTCTCAAGGACGTTTCTAGACGATTCTAATGGTAGGTATCGTGTGTTTACAATTATTATTGTACCTACTTCAAATGTAAACTAGACACTTGAGCTCTCAAGTGGTTTAAGACTTACTATATCACACATTTTACTAGGTATAAGGAGGACGTAGTGATTTTGTGTTTTTATTAGTTGTATGCGATAGGTAGGTATAACAAACATGTAAAACAAAAAAAAACTGCATTCAATAATCAATACATACATTTTTTTTTTTGTGCTATGTTAAACATACTTAAATAGTTATATGCAAACATTTATGGTCCAGTTTAAAGGTCAATGTCTCCTGAGAAATTACAGAGTAAAAAGATCTCCTTATATCTCTGGGTGACGTAACGCAGTGCAAAGCTAGGCGTAGAAATGGACTCTTCGTTTTCAAATACCTGTGAGGCACTGCGCTGTTATGGGCAGGTATGCTGCTTACCATCAGTCACATGTCATGCTAGTCATGTCACTCTATTTTATTTAAAAAATCATAAAATCGCTTAAATGCACACTTAGGAAAAACTAACATCACAATATAGACACGAAATTGTTATCCATACCTACTATATATCTACTATAATATTATAAATGCGAAAGTAGTTCTGTCTGTCTGTCCGTCTTTACCTAACCTAAACCACGGAACCGATTTTGATGAAATTTGATACATAGATAGAATAGATCATCATTAGGACACGGGCTAAAAGGACATAGGCTACTTTTTATTACAGAAAAAATTTTGAAGTGTTTGAAACGGGGGATGAAAGCTTAAATGGAAGTTCGTCAATGTTGATGATAATACCAGTCTATCTGAAAATCATACAGTCGTTCGACGAAGCCGTCTAGATGGGGCAATCGTGTGGGCGTGCGGGTTGCGACGCGGGAAGCGCGCTCCTGCATTGCCTACATTACAATGTTAGTATTGCAGGGGCGCGGCTCAAGGCTCACGTCTTCCGTATGTTTAATTTTATTTTGGTGCCACATTTTTAAAATTGCGACATCCCTTCCCGTGTCTAGACATTATCGGCGTTTCTCCCAAGATCAAAGGCGATGAACTGGTAATATTTCTTTATACTGTGATAATACCATCGAGACAAGAAGCAATCCATCTATCTGTCTCTTATGCTTTCACACCTAAAAAACTGAAACTTTGAAATTCATCAATATTTGATGAAATTGTAAATAATGTTTAAATATAAGCTATTTTAGTAAATTTGTATTGTATTATTTATATTGTATTTTTTTTTGTAAAATAAGTAAAAAATTACTTCTTGAGTTACCTTAAAGATATTTATTTCACGCGGACAAAGTCGAAGGTAAATGCTAGTAATTTATGAATGAAACTTAGGATGTTTTTGAGTGAAGTGTCCAAATTTTGTAACGAATGTTCATGAATAATATGCTGCCGTCCGCAAGCTTAAATGCCGTTATCTAACATCGGGTCGATTTGGACATTTAAATGGCACTACAATCAGAAAAAAAATATCTATCGATCTGTGTAACCCGTGTTTCTCTAGGTATGTTAGTTTTTAAGATACCAAAACTATAAATGCCGTTAAGTTATTTTATTTTGTATGGTTCCAACGCTAAAACGCAGTTAAATAACAATACTTACCTAAAAAGCCGCTAAGGTATTTTAACGTTACCTTTGGCTGAAATTTTCTTTGATTTTCCATTACTTAATTGCCGTTAACTGACTTTTGTACGCTATAGTGCCGTTAAAGCACTTAAATGTTTTTAAACAAAGCTTCATTTATTATTTATATTGTATTTGTCCAACGCTATAAAGCCGTTATGCTTGAATACAACACAAAAATGCAGTTAAACATACTTAACGGCTTTTTAAACTAGTAAATACGTATCCAATTTTGTAAACTTAAAACGGAAAATATCACAAAGCTACCTTAACTATGTGATATACATTATTTATTTTTTACAATACTAGACTAAAACGCAGCTATGCCACATTACTTAACTAAAATGCCGTTACAGGTTCTTGCGTATGCAGTACGATTGTATGAGAAGGAAATCAACTGCAGATGCTTTCGATGCTTTCCAACTAGTTACGACGGCTTAAAACACATCTAGATGAGTCAAACTAGATCTTGTATAGAAAAAAAACGGAAATGATCCTTATGTTACATCTTGTTCCGACTCTTCCAGTGTCATTGATACATTTTGGGACGTATAAATTATGTTACAGTACTCGTCTTTCTTTAGATTTAATTGAAATCACAAATCTATCTAATTAAACTTTATCAAGTTTTAATAGACTTACAAGGAAAGTAAAGTAATTCTCTACAAAATCATCAAAACAAACATTCAGTTTGAAGAGTTAACATAAAATATTACAGCCAGATGATGATAGCACCATACCGTATCTGTTGAAGTTTTAAACTTCACAATCAAGTTTACAGTGTGATTTCAATTCAGATGACCTGCACGTTATAAAGATTTTAAGATAGCTGATTCAAGTGAAAATTTTAGTTACTATTTTCAAGAAATCCATTAGGCATAAGTCTAAACGTAACCATAAGTCTGACTTTAAGAACCACAACATCATTAATAAATACCTACAGAAAACTAGCTTAAAAACGGTACCATTTAACGTTGTATAAAACATTGTCAATGCCGTTATACAGAATACAGAAAAACAAACCGAAGGCTGGTTGGAAAAGCGTAGAAGCTCAATTAATGAACCTCAAAAAACTGTCAGTATTCTCATCTCTCTGTCAAACGCGGAGACACATGATAGAAATTGGTGAATATCAGAACCTGTCTACTTTTCTTGTAGACAGGTTCTGATATTGCATTTATTTGCATGCATTTATTTACTAAAGCAAAATCATCTACATATAACAAATTACGCTTTATTATTTCAAATCTGAACACAGTTTCATGAGTTGCGAACAAGAAGATCATAAAGTAAAGTTAGAAATGCAATAAATATGATTATATGATTTTGACCATTTTGATGAGACAGTATGAGTTAGCAACTCAAAAGTAAATATGAAGTTTATAGCACCAAATAATTTCGTTATTGTACCAAGTTACGCTTCAGAAAGAAGAATTCAAATTAAGCCCCTGAGTTAATCTCAAAAATATGTCGCACATGTGGATTTACTCTGATTCTGAGTTTTATTGTAATAGTTTGTAGGTACAAAAATTATTGCCAGAAAGATTATTTATATTATTTTGCTTTCTTCAATGGCAAATACTTAAAATACCAGAAATTATAAAACTTCGTTTCAAGTCAAAAGCAAAATGCAGAAATACCAAGCGGAAGATTAATTTAGTTCAATTCATAGAGCAACATAGCGCCAACACATAAGCTATTGTTTTGGAAGAACTTGTCGACCGACGACAAAGAATGATAATGCTAGTAAAGCAATATTTAGACTCAAGAAAAATATTTGAGTCTTAGGTATTATTAATTATTTTGTAGGAATATTTATCCAAAAGTTTAAGTGATTGTGACAAAAATAAAACAAAACAATTGATATCTATTGTAGATTCTTGAAAATCTGTTGTAAATAAGGGCAATAAAAGTAGTATTTTAATTTTAAAATTTTGTAATTTTACCTTGTAATTTTGCCTTGTTATTTTAAATTTTAACTCTTGAGAAATTTTATTTTTAGATACTTAGGCTTGTATTCGAAAAAGATTAACAAAAAATGCTGTTTGTTATTTTTTGTTCACTTATTTCACATAAATCATCAATTTTATTGTATTTTCTTAAATATCTTGTGAGTCATGCTTAGCTTAATTGCAGTTAAAGGTAAAGGTTTTGCATTTAATCGCATTTTAGTGTTGTAAAATGCTCTGAAATAACCGATTAAAACAAATTTATGAAGTTTGCTAGTTTTAAATGCGGTTAAATGACTTTAACCGCATTGTAATCTAGGATGTTTCATGATATATCGGCATTTTAGTTTTGGAATGATTTCAAATTCTATAGTCAAGTACCATCCAATGAAATTAAAGAAAAAAACAAGCTAAAATGCCGTTAAACTATACATAACGGCATTTTAGTGGTGATTTTGAAAAGATTTTAAGACAAAATTACAAGACTAGAATGCAAAAACGCTTATAACTCTTATGTCGCACACTTTAATATCTTAAAAATACTATCATTTCAAAGTGTTTTCTCAGCTCTATATAAAGGTATCAAAATTATGGAAATATGTATTCCACTTATCAAATGGCATAATTTTAAAATTTAGAAACAGTTTTCCCGCGATATCTCGAAACTACATTTTGGTACTTAACGGCATTGTAGCTTGCGGACGGCAGTATGGAAAAGTTTGCAAAATCCATAAACTATATTATTTAAATATTTTAAGGACTTCGGGACACTTCGGATGGAACTATCATGAACGATTTCGTGCATACCTACCGATTCCTAGGTGGAGCTATAATGTATTTTTCACCTTTTAACAAAAACAGGCAACCCTAATGCATTTCCAAGGTCTATAACAGTAGTCGACGTAACATCAGTAAGGTTACTGTATTTATTCTCAGAAATGTTTGTACTAAGCTGAAAGGGACAACGGCAACCGGAAAAGGAGAATATCTTGTGATTAGTGGAAGACTTAGGGATGGATTTAGGGGAGGGGCATACGCCCCGGGGCCTCCACAAACGGGGGGACTCCACAACAGACACATTGAGAAAAAAAAACGACTTTACGTTAACTTTAAACCATTTGTTTGGGTTTGGGTTTTGCTTGAGAAATCTTAACCCTAGGAGGGGGGGGGTGTATTTCAACGTCCCCAACGAAGCTCCGCCCCGGGGCCTCCACACCACTAAATCCGGCCCTGGGAAGACTCCTAGGTCCGTTATGGTCACGGTAGGGTCGGTGCGAGGCTTGGTAACCTCCACGTGGTGCACACTAAGTATCACACAACAACTTATCATGGTGGCCTATTGTTGTGTAATGGCGAATGCCGGCCGAGGAGGGTCCTTCTATGAAAGCGACAGCATCGCCACTTCGTTCCCGCCATATGCAGCAAAGGTTCAATATGCAAACCATATGCACGATGCACGAGGTTCCACGTGGATGCTCTAGTCGGTAGGCGTATCACTCGTGGAGTTGTAGTTCTTCGGAACGATGTAGTGCCAATCTAAAAAAAAGTTACAATTCAATAACCTAAGGATGCTGCTGGGACGCGGGGCCTTCTCTTGCAAGGAGAGATTCAAGGCCAAAATTCACCACGCTGGCCCAGTGCTGGTTGGTAGATGACACATGGCCTCGAAAGATTCTAGGTACATGTCGGTTTCCTCATGTTTTTGTTTTTCTTCGCCGTTTTAAGTTAACGGCATTACGCACATCACTTCGAAAAGACAGTGATGCGCGTGGAATTTGAACTCGGGGGCTCCGGATTGGCAGTCGCCGTTTTCCCGATCCCGCTGGTCTAGACCAGCCATAACATTAAGGCGAAACCAAATTTTATATGGTTCGTTGGCTTGGTCAACTAAGAGAAAATGGAAGCCAATGGAAACGCGCGTATCTAGGAATCTGAAATGGTCAACGACCGGTGAAACGACCCAGGACGTCTACTCTAATTCAACGAAAACGTAATTTCGAAAAAAACTCGCGATTTTCCAACTCCGATTCTACTTCGATCCGTCGTTTTGTCCGTTTAAATGTTTTAAGCCTACTCTAATTAGAGTATGCTTAGAACATTTAAACGTCAAATAATGTTGATTCGGACGAAACGAAGTAGAACGAGAGTAGGAAAGTTGCGAGTTTTTTGACGAAATTTCGTTTTCGTAGAAACAGAGTAGACGTCCAGATCCTTTAAGTCACTATCACGTGACCGCAAACAGCTCAAGAGATAGTTTAGTGCCAGCGGCCAAGACCAACTTTGGATCGTTGATCCAAGTGTTTTCCAAACACTTAGCTTTTCAGCTAACCGCAAAACTGACGGTGGACGCACTAGGCTTGGTACGTTTGTGTGTGTTCTTCGATCGATGCCACTTTTTCCTAGAGTTGTGTTACTTTTTATAAGTCGCGTACGTCTGGCGACCTACATATCGACCTCTGGGTATTAACATGCGCAAACAAGGCACTCCGCTGACAACGATAACAGATAATGGAAACCGTAACACTTATGTGGGTAAGTGAACTTGTATGTAAGCAAATAGCTTGTTTCTACATCAGCGGAACAAACGGCTTGGTTGCGTTACAGCCGGAAGTTCTTATTGTTAGTCTTATTGAAGTGAAAACATCTTTTGGCGCACAGACAGACTTTCGCGAACTTTCCACGAAATGAACTCTGGTGAAACCAGAAGGCGTGGTCATGCTCATGGCCACGCTCTGGTTTCACCCGCGTAGTTTCCAAAGTAAGCTATCAAATTCTGAGTTATAAGTTATCACTTCTATCGGCAGTTCCTATGACTGCCAATTTTTTCAACGTAGAGGTGACGAGACCTGCATTGACGTTACGCTCGGGTTATTTTGCATTTCCCAGTGGTTGATGTTTTCCAGCTTCATAGGTAATCATATTTATTTATAACACTTGTTACACGTCCTTAATTATTCGTATGTTAAATCATAACAATTTTAATTACATAATACAAATAACATAATAATAATTACAAACATAATAATTATTAATTATCATACATTGTATGTTCGTATAAATCATTTCAATAAGTATAAGTAATTCATATCTCAGGGAAGGGTCATATGATATTCAATAAGTATAGGTAGGTAGGTAGAAGATAATCTATGTTCCAAATTTCAATCCGACCGGTACAGGCGTGATTGAGCAGTAAACTTCCAAACATCTCAACTTTGACAAGTAGTCACTGTGACTAGCAGCACCCCGCGTCTTTACCTGCGCAGTTCACGTTCACACTATTAAGTAAAAAGTAACCTACGTGCTATTCCAGAATTCCAGATATATATTATGTGTTGAAAATTTCAACCCGATCATTTAGACGTTCCGATGTCATGGAGTTAACAAACATCAAAACGTTCGCATTTGTAATATTCAACGAAACAAACAAAATGGAGACTTTAGTAAGTAAGACTACCTCGCTCAAAATTTCGTGACCTTGAGTTTCCATGGAATTTTTATTAATGCGTAATATACATAGTACGTACTGATAATGATAATTCGTAATTACTCTGAATCCATTTCCATTATCGATTAGGAGGTAAACAAAGTTTTTAACGGTAGATACCTAATAACTCGAAGTGATACGTTATCAATGCCTCTAATCTTCTTCTATTTATAGTTTAATAAACAAACACGCTCAATTTAGTAAATAACTATACATAGTTAGTGCTACTATACCTACTACAGTCAGTGCCTGATTAAGAGTTCTTACCGCCCTAGGCTAACCATGAGAACGCGCCCCTGCACGGGACGGCCTTATAAGTAGTATATTAGTTTTGACTTTGCTTACTGGTGTTTAAAATTGTTCATATAAGTACGCAAAAGTTTTCAGATCGATCGATCTTTTTTTACCCGACTGCGCGACGCAAAGGAGTGGTAATGTGTTTAACAGTCTATGTATGTATGTATGTATGTTTGTATGTATGTATGTTTGTATGTTCCTTTGAGGCACTATACAGACCAAACGCCTGGGCCGATTTTTATGATTCACACGTCAATCGATTCCTCTTAATCTGGCGAGTGACACTAAAGACATGACATTAGTGCAAATCCAATATGGCGGATTAAGGACGCCATATTGTCCAAATTAAAAAAATGAAAATCACCAAAATATATAAAGAGGGGTATCGTTGAATAGGTATTTGAAAATAATGTTTAGCTTTCTCTCAATGTTTTTCGATTTGACTGACCGTTTAGGATGTATATCGATTTAAAGTTGAGTAACAACCATTCTCACATTTATAGGTTTTTAGGTAGCAGAAAACTTCGTATAACTAACTGTACGTGTGAATGTGGATGGACATTATATACTAATGTATCTAGTAGACATCGATATAAATCAATAGATGTGCCCTGAGAATCTTGAAATTGGTAATAAACTGCGTCTCTGTATGTATCGTAAGTGGTTTACAAACAACCAATCTACTTGACCCCTATAATCGCTAGCGGCGAGATTTGCTGTGGTTCTACTTATTTTGGTTGTTGACACCGAATAATGATAGGTAAAAACGTCCGGCGTCCACCGCGTCCTGCAACCGACTAGAACGGAAAGAGTGAGCTCACTCTTCCCAACGTTGACATGATTGCGTGCGCCGTGAAGTTTGGGATGGGGCCCATCTTGGGTTCTACGATCTATGCTAGTAGGTATATTGGTCTACCTTTTTTTCGTACGTGCAGGTACGTGATAGTGGGAACACGGAACTGCTCTCGGATTGCTCCACCTCGGTCACCCATCTCCAACTTCAAACGATTTAGTAGGTACTCAACGTCAATCGAAAACCTATACTAACACAAAACTATAAATATGAATTACATGCAGTAGAAAATCCTACATATTATATCAGTAGAAACGAAGACATTTGGTCAACAACCAAAAGATGCATATTATTATGTTGAGCATATTAACATTCACAACATTGTTCATAACTAAAAAGGATAAAATAAAAAATATAATTAAAAAACTCAAAAACCCGACTGCGTAAAAAGTGAACCAAACTACGTACTCGCATACTAAAAAAAACTGAAAAGAATAAAACAAGCATTTAGATTTCTGGTGGTCTAGAATTCTATAATATGTTATTGTATTAATACTATTGAAATATATACAATATTTTCTAGTAAAAGAACATTACAACTGAACAGTCGGGATCCATTATTATTCGACATACAATGTAATTGTTCAATGGATCCCGACTGTTAATTTGTAATGTTCTTTTACTAGAAAATATTGTATATATTTCAATAGTATTAATACAATAACATATTATAGAATTCTAGACCACCAGAAATCTAAATGCTTGTTTTATTCTTTTCAGTTTTTTTTAGTATGCGAGTACGTAGTTTGGTTCACTTTTTACGCAGTCGGGTTTTTGAGTTTTTTAATTATATTTTTTATTTACTTTTAAAATAGCACTTGACCGCCATCTCGCCTGATATTAAATGAAGATGCGGTCTACGATGAAGCGTACCTATTTACCTAAAATAAATCGGTTTGACTAAGATTGTAACCATGGAAAAAACCCACTCAGGCATCGCAATCCACAGCCTAGACGTTATTATCACAAAATTAGAATCAAACCTCTTCGTTCGAGTCCTTGAAACGTCAATCATGAAACCATGTCGCTATTTTGAGCTACGAGTAGTCCGATAGAAAAAAAGCAATGTGGTTTTGATTAAATCATGCAGTTCAGTTGCACACTCTTCGAAGTGTACCTGTTCAAAAACCCAGTAAGCTAACGATTTTGCTGTTATGTTCAAGCTTTTGGTGTCATTGCTTATGAGCCTTTTGGGTACGACTCTCGATCGATTCCAAGGTCTCAAGCTGGTACTTAGCTGAGCCCCTACAAGGGTGCGAACAGTATTCCGTACAAATATGAATCTTTGCTTGGTACAACATGAGCAACTGTTCAGACTTGAAGTACCTTCGCACCTTTGAGAGGACACCTAGTTTTTTGGCCGCTAATTTAGTCTTGTGACATGAGAGGATGTTGCCCATAGTCACCAAACTAAGTTGGCGACCGCAGGGGCAGAACATTTTGTACCAGTGACGCTGCTGCCCATCACCGGCCGAGATTTAAGCTGTGTCATTACTGTGACCGTTTAACTGGCATCAGTCGGTGCCCCATTTGTGGGCTCTTACCACAAGCACGGGAGACCGATGCCACATTTTATGCCCGGGCAGGGCCACGTCCTAGAGCCACTGGCAGTCAAAATGGTCCGAAAACTCAAAGTCGTTCAGCGAGCTATTTAAAAGACTATGCTCAGGGTTTCTCTGAGGGATTGCATCCGCAATGAAGTAATTCGTCAGAGAACTAAAGTCTCCGACATAGCTCAGTGTTTTAGCAAACTGAAGTGGCAGGTCACATCTGTCGTAGACCCGATAACCGTTGGGGTAGACGGGTTCTGGAGTGGTGACCGCGAATCGATACCTACACTTAGTGTAGGACGCCCTGAGACTAGATGGAGTAATGATATTCGAAAGTTGGCTGGTGGCGGTTGGAAACATAAGACCGAGGATCGGTTTGAGTGGCGTATTATGGGAGAAGTATATGTCCAGCAGTGGACGAACAAAGGCTGATGATGAATTTAGCCTTGTACTCGATAAAAGAGTTAAAGAGGAGCATAGATCTCAAAGTAACGCTCAAAAGCTGAGTCAGTAACCGAAACAGATACACTTCGAAAAGTAGGAGTCACATAAAGTGGACTTCTTTTTAGGCACTGGCTCTCGCGCAAGATATGTGTTTTTTTACGTCGGTGCTGTCATCTGCGTGCCCAAAGATTCAACAGATCGTCGGTATACAGCAGAAATAACGTTGCAGAGAGCACCGACCCTTGAGGGACTCCGGCATTGATTGACTTGAGTGATCCAACACGCAGCAATCAATGACCACTCTATTGATCTCTCGAAAAGTCCATTGGTGTGAATCCATAAAACCAGCAGACAAAACATACGCAGAAAGCTTTTTCTTATAAGGCTATCGTGCCAAACCCTGTCGAAAGCCTTCGAGATATCCCGGGGCTTACCAGTATTTTTCGATATATATATATATATATATCCATGCCGATTTCGGCAACGGCGACCAAAGTTTCTGTTAAGAATTAGGACAAACACGCCTAGGTTTGCCTACGCTCGTGCGCTTTCATGTGACTGTGGTACCCTATTTTGGCTTTAAACGTTCGCAAACATAAATTACACGTCAAAATTCCATTAACGTAGTTGTATGTTATGTTCGCAGACGGTCTATTTTTAAGCTGGTCTCGTTTAGCGTCGAGTTCACGCCTTCTGTCGTCTTCAAACGAGTAAACACTGTCTTGAATCAAACGGCGCCATTCTGGACGATTTTGTGCCAGTACTTCCCAGCATGAGGGATCGATGTTGCACCTCCTCATATGCCTCTTTTGAACATCCTTGTACCGCAAGAACTGGCCTCCGCTCTTTCTCTTACCCTCCTGGAGCTCAGAATAGTAGATCTTCTTAGCTATCCTCTCATCGGGCATCCTCGAGACATGTCCACACCAGCGCAACTGCCGTCGTATTAGATAAGCCTCTATTCCACCAACATTGGCTCTTCTCAAAACCTCCGTATTCCTGACACGATCAGACCAAGAAATGTTCATTATGTCACGGAGATATTTGAGATGAAACCTATCCAACACCCGTATGTGTTTTCGATATAAACACCACGTCTCTGAGGAATACAACAGATTCGGGACAACTACCGACATGTAAACATTGATTTTTGTGTGTAGTGATAAGTCATGAGATCGAAACACTTTATCACGGAGCTTTCCAAAAGCAGCTGAGGCGGCGCCAATTCTACTACTCACTTCTGGATCCAAATCACCCTTCACAGTAATCGTACTGCCAAGGTATCTGAATCTATCAACCTGCTTCAAAACATGATCTCCAAGTGATATATTCAATTGTGTACGGTCCATAGCCATCACTTCGGTCTTTGTGACGCTTATTTTAAGACCAAATTTGTGGCAAACCATGTCAAGGCTTTCCACAAGTTCCTTTAGACCTTCAGGACTTTCCGCAACAAAACAGAGGTCATCAGCGTATAGGATCTCTTTTATGATATCAAGAGAACATTTGGTGTGAGCTTTCAACCTAGAAAGGTTGAAAAGTTTCCCATCTGTTCTGTAGCGTACACGAATACCATGCGAGGAGTATTTCAGAGCCTCCGCAACAACCAGACAAAAATAAAGAGCAAACAAGGTTGGTGCTAACACACATCCCTGTTTTACTCCGCAGCTAACCGAAAAGAACTCTGACTGACAACCATTTGCCGAAATACAGCAACTCATATCATCGTGTAGTAGCCTCAAAATTCTTACAAACTTATCCGTACATCCCAATCTACGTAAAACGATCCACAGAGCCTCACGTGGAACACTATCGAAAGCTTTTTCTAAATCGACGAAACATAAATAAAGAGGTTGGGATTGTTCTCGACCTTTCTCCTGTAACTGTCGAACAGAGAATATTGCCTCACAAGTTCCTCGACCGGGACGAAACCCAAATTGAGACTCCGGCAATATCGCTTCCGAAACTTTGATAAGCCGATTAAGGAGAACTCGACCAAATATTTTCCCGGGAACAGATAGTAGTGATATGCCTCTGTATGCATTACAATCGGCACGGTCACCTTTATTCTTATACAGCGGGCATATCATAGAAGTAGTAAACGAAGAAGGTACACATTCTTCCACCCACATCCGTTTAATGAACTTCCAGAAAACCTGATGCAGTTCACTCCCTCCATATTTAATTAGTTCTCCGGAGATGTCATCAATGCCCACAGCTTTTTTGTTCTTTTGCTGCCGTATAGCTGCAACCACTTCCGGGAGTGTTGGTTCATCGTCCAGCTCAGACAGCTGTGGACGCTCCGGTAGTAGGTTAATGTAAGAAAGATCAGCTGATCGATCAACGTTAAGTAGATTTTTGAAGTGTTCTGCCCACCTCTGTAAAGTTTCACTCTTGTCGGAAATCAATTTACCATTAAGCGTTTTTAACGGTACATTGACGCTGTGTCGAGATCCAATGAGCTGCCTCAATTCACCAAAAAAGAGACCGAGTCGGTTAGTGTCAAAAAGCATCTGCATATGATTTGCTTTCGATAGCCTCACTACAGATATGTGAGTGATGTACGCTAAAATATCCCACCGAAGCCGGTCTGGTTTCGGTGAAACCCGTATGAAGGATGAAGATCATAGAGGAGGTCGTTAGACTCTGGGTACGTCAGGGCGTCAGGAACCTGCGGCTCGGACACGTTCCATAGTGTTGTGGAGTATGGAGGTGGCCGAGATGGTCGTGTAATTGGCAGGGTCAGTACGACTACCTTTCTGCCACGACTTTGGTTCTTGCTCAATTTGCGAGAGAGTCTAAACAAGCGCATCAGCATAGGCGATAACTCAGACGCCTTCGCACAAGCCTTCAATACTAGCAGAAATGTCATCTGGGCAACTCGGTTTATTCACATCTAGTTAGCTGTTGCGGCCATTCGCCATGAAATCTCATCTGTAACTGGTCATCTGAAAACTCAAAATCAGGGACTCTGAAGCCTTTTAGTTCACAACGCATTTAGTTACAGTGTTTGATCTCAGTCCAGTTGAAATGTGTAGAGTAGATGCAATGATGCTAGAATCTAGCAGCATGCACTATTCATCTAGCAGCTAGATGAATAGTGCATGCTAAGACACAATTTCAGCGCGCCCCCCCCGATCCTGCGCCCTAGGCTGCAGCCTAATTAGCCTAAGGGTTAATCAGGCCCTGACTACAGTAGCATTCCGTGGTTTCAGCAGCTTAGTTCACAAAATATCTTAAAAGCTTGAAACTACATAATTTATGTAGTTTCAAGCTTTCAAGATATTTTGTGAAATATATTAACAGTTTGGGACTTTTCAGAAAGGAGGTACAGCCTACTAATAGGGTATTACCTATGCACTATGGTAATAAAATCTAAAATTAAATCTTTGATAGATTTACGAAAAAGCAAGTGAGTAATGGTAATTTCCATTCATAAAAATGCAATATAAATGTAACATTTCAATAAAAAAATCATGTTTTTTAATCTGTGCTTCGAATGTTTAAAACACTCTACGACGTCACTAGCTCATGTAACCAAAGAGCTAGTGACTTGTTCTCTGTAGATATTTCGAAATTTCTCAGTTTTAAAACGAACGGTAACTACGCGAGTAAAACCGCAGGGCGAGGCTAGTTTATAATATTGGCAGGTTTACTCCACATCCCTACTACTAAATGATTGCCATAGGATGTATTCTATAATTTCCAAATTCAAACCACCTAACAGCCTTTCCGATATACTCGTACCTAATATGACTCCATAGCCTGTATTCTGGAACAAATATAAATATACGTTTCAAATCGAAAACGCAAAGCGAGATAACTTGACCCTAAAGTCTTATACTTACCTAACAAAATTATCTGAGTTAAAGACAAGTGCAGAGCGGACAAAGACAGAGTGAGGATATGCAGTACTTATGCATACAGAGGATGGAAAAGTAAACCCGAGTATCGGGGCGAGAGGCGAGAGGAGAGGCCTATTTCCAAAAGGGGACTAAAACAGGCAGATGAAGATGATTTCATTTGGAGTCGAAAGAAACAGCAATAGCAATAACATAAGCCATTGTGAGCTAAAACCAAATCCTCGCTGTGACTTCACGACGTCATTGTATGCGGAACGGTTTACGATGCGACAGTAATTATCTCACACAGTATTTATCTCACACAAATATATATCACAACCAAATAGAAGCCAGAAATGAATCGAAGATGAAGAATCAGATGACATAAATAAAAACCAGAAATTAATAGAAGATGAGGAAGAAGAAGATTTTAATCAGCTGACTATTATTTAAAAAAATTTTTTTTGTTTTTATTTAAAAATTAAGACTAACAAATTGTCTTGCCAGACATATTGCATGCCTCTCGCAGAGGCCAGTTTGTATGGGGCAACTTTTAAAATGTTTTGTATTATCTTATCTTACCTACAAACAGCAATAAAGATTTTTGTATTTGTATTTGTAAAATTATTGACCTGGACGTCTAAAACTCTAATTCAACGAAAACGTAATTTCGAAATAAACTCGCGATTTTCTTACTCCGGTTTTACTTCATTTCGTCCGATCGAACATTTAAATGGACGAAACGACGGATCGAAGCATGATCGAAGTAGAACTGGAGAAGGAAGGTCGCGAGTTTATTTCGAAATTACGTTTTTCGTAGAAAGATAGTAGATGTCCTGTAGCTGCACAAAATCGCTACGAGCCCAGCGATCAGGTTACCCAGATCATGATCTAAGTTACGAGTTTTGCTGTTATAGAATAAGATGGCTGGTTGTTACGCTTGTTATCAAAACAGAGGACAGAGAGAGGGCAAACATGACATTCCGAGCACCATGCACCTGTGTGGTAGGATTAGCCCAGCCACCCACGGGCGTGATCAAACACGCGCACGATTACGATTACTGGTTGTTTTTAAACGTGTTTATCTACCTTATTTGTTTTACAAATAGCTGCGAGGCAGTTGTCCTATCCTGGAATGTTACAGAAAGTGCTAGAAGAAATTGAACTCTGTGACAATGGAGATAGTTACCTATCTATACATTATTTACATATATTATGAATTAAATTATAGTGTCTAGCCTAAGTTAATCCTCATTAACTTAGGCTACTTTTATTTTACAAAAAATAGAACTCAGGAAAACAAAATCAATAAATATGACATTGAACAGTTCAGGTATATTGCGGGGTGCAACTCAT
The DNA here is from genome assembly GCA_963693475.1 of Ectropis crepuscularia. NCBI lineage: Eukaryota > Metazoa > Arthropoda > Insecta > Lepidoptera > Geometridae > Ectropis > Ectropis crepuscularia. The sequence goes on along the minus strand of OY856353.1, from coordinate 15,001,101 downwards.
AGGTTCCGACTCATAAGTACCTATTATAAGTAAGTAGGTACTTATTCGAGTTTATAATTTGCGGATGACGTAATTTTAGTAGTTTACATTTAAATGTTTAATCATTTGATCTCGTGTTTGTGAAATAAAACGTTCAACACACCTACTTTCAAAATTTCTCTAAAGTCAAATGAACTCTAAAGTAATAATTATTAGAACAAAACGAAAAAGTTTAGTTTAGTCAAATGGTGGCGAGGAAAGTTTACCTTATGCTTCTGACGCTTTGACGGTCTGGAGTGCCCTCAACTCCGGGGAGTTGACTCCCGAAGAGTCTCAAAGCCAACGGGCGTGGGATGCTATTGGGGTCAAGCGGGTCCAAGCACAACTTTGGGCATGTGCCTCGGGAGCGGATATGGCCAGACTCCGGGCCGTCTCGCAGCCTGAATCTGGGGCTTGGTTGCAGGCGCTACCTTCTCCTTACCTAGGCACCTTATTGGATAACAACTCGTTGCGCGTTGCGGTGGCTCTTCGCCTGGGCTGCAAGGTGTGTGAACCCCACGTATGCACCTGCGGCTCCCTGGTAGAAGCCAATGGCCATCACGCTTTGAGTTGCCGACGGTGTGCAGGAAGGTTCTCTCGACACCATGCACTCAATGACATAGTTCGGAGAGCCTTAGTGTCGGCGGGAGTTCCATGCGTACTTGAGCCCCCGGGCCTATGCAGATCGGACGGCAAGAGACCGGATGGGTTGACTCTGGTGCCCTGGAAGAACGGGAAGTGCTTAATTTGGGACGCCACTTGCGTCAGCACTGTCGCCGCCAGCCACCTAGGTCGCACTATCCACTCACCATCGGCCGCGGCAGAGGATGCCGCTGATAAGAAGAAGCGAAAGTATGGTATGTTGGTGTCGCAGTACGAATTTGTACCTGTGGCCGTGGAGACCTTGGGTTGTTGGGGCGCAGAGGCTAAAGGGTTCCTCTCAGAATTGGGGCGCAGGCTCAGGGAGAATACGGGTGACTCCCGCTCTGGTGCGTTCCTGGAGCAAAGGTTGGCCATTGCCATTCAGCGTGGGAACGCGGCGAGCATCATGGGCACCTTTGCGCCGGGAGCAGTTAGAGGTGG